>OU745268.1:18912551-20196657 GCA_916618015.1 Xestia c-nigrum
TATTAAATTTTTTCATATTATTCCAGATTATGGATAATGGAGTGGTTCGATTAAATGACTCACACAGGTGGGCCCAACTAGCATCTCTTTCCTTCTTCAAGGTAATTTTTTTTAAGGCCTGTAACCTTTTAAAATTAAGGAAATTAGCTTCAGTAGGATCTCGTTTAAATTGTAAATATGCTTGCCTAGACACTTCAACAGCTGATCTACATTTTTGATTCCACCATGGGAGGTGAGCTCGAGACTTCTTTCTATTGCATGTTGAAAATGGTCTGTTACGTTTTTGATGTATTGGTAAGGACTTTTCAATTGCAGAATGTAGTATATAACAGAATTCATTGTAGCTAGCTTGAGGATCCAAAGGATTTATTGTGTAATTATTAAGTGCACTGTCAACTTCATTAGAATATTTATCCCAGTTGACTAATTTATAACTAGGGAATAAATGTAAATCATTACCAACACTGTTATTATTGTTGTTACTATTACAATTAAAGATAATTTTTGTGATTACAGGTAAATGATAGCTACCAAGCGGATCATCATGAACAGACCACTCACAAGAAAGAGCTAATGTTGGAGATACAATAGTGAGATCTAAAGCATTTGGACGCCAGGTCATGGAGCCCACAGTAGTTACCTGACCATTATTAAGTAATACCAAACCATTTTCATCAATGACGTCCAAAATGTCTCTACCACGTGCATCAGTAGAGTTACATCCCCAGGAGATGTGATGTGCGTTAAAATCACCAGCTAGTATTAAAGGATGAGGAATACTTTTAATGAATGAATCCAATTTATTTTTATTAAATCTAGGAACTGTATGACTTGGGCAATACATACTAACAATGCTGATGACATGACCAGCAACATGCAATTGAACACAAATATTTTGTAAAGAGTCATCAAAGAAAGTATTAAGTTTAGAATATTTAATATTATTGTGAATGAGAATGGCTACTCCATTATGTTTATTACCAGTATCATTACGCTCTATTTGGTATCCTCTAAGTTTAAATGGTTGTTCTGGCCTAAGCCAGGTTTCAGATAAAATAGCTATATGTATGTTGTTATCTAGTAGAAAATTATGTAAAAGGAGTTTATTACATAGTATACTTTGTGCATTCCATTGTATCACGTTAATGTCCATAATTAAATGTTGTTTGAATTTTTATTAAATGTTTCATTTATTATTTTTTTGATGCTACTAGAGCTAACATTTTCTTTATTTTTGTGTAAAGTAATGATCTGTATGACAGATTGAACGAGCATGTTCATGAATTTATCTGAATTTAGAATGTTTTGAAAGTTGTCTGATGAAGAAAGAGATGGAAAAGATTTTTCGTTTACAATATCTGAGTATTTATATGACATGGCCTTTTTTTTCAATTCCGTGATTTTTTGTTTTTTAACTGGGCAGACAGAAGATATAGCAATATGATTGCCTCCACAGTTGTAGCATTTTGCATTGGCTGAGTCAATGGTACACATTTTAAAATTGTGATTTTCTGTGCAGATGGAGCATTTTTCTGTATTTTTACAATATTTAGCAATGTGTCCATACCTTAGGCACTTTAAACATTGTTTTACCGGTGGGACGTATGTATTGACCTCGTGGCGCCAGTGATCCAGGTAAACATGGTCGGGCAGCTGAGTGGCTGAGAACGTTACGGCCACAGTCTGCGTCGGCTCCAACTTCACTGCACCTCCAGTTCTTACCCGTCGCATAAATCTTCGAACTTGTATGATGTTCCTGGTGCTGGCCAGAAGAGAATAAATTTTCTTGTTAGACAATTGTATGGGGACCCTAGTTAGGACCCCAGTGGTCTCCGTGGCAGAGGCAGGTATAGAGGTTTTTAATTTATGTTCTGCAGTTAATTTACTCCCCTGGAGGAACATGTTGGCATTGTTGGCATTATCGAAGACAATGCCGACTTTAAATTTATTTATGGTGCGTAAGTGTTGGACGCCGCTTATACAATCCCTCCGGATTGCGCGCGAGATGCCCATTCGGGTGCCTTCGGTGATTGGTTGGTTATCTTCAACATGTGAAAGGAATACAATGTATTCTACATTACCAATACTGCTATCAGGATACTTCCTTATGTAGTTCGGTGCATTATATGGAACGTAGTCCAGCTTTTCATCAATTGACGACGACGAGTCTGACTCTGTAGACGAGTCGTCGACGATGGAACTTTCCTCCTCTTCTTTTTTTTTCCTTTTGCGCCCGCTTTTCCCCATATTTACAATAATTACAGTGACACTGATATAAATAAGCTATTTACAACTATTATTTATAAAGTTCTAAGGATTATTTAATTAATTAATAGAATTAGCTTAGAAATTGCCGCCTATTTGTTCGAACGATTCCCGCGCTTTTCTTCTTTTTTTTTTGTATTCAGCCGGCGCGCGGCGCTACTATGGGCCGTCGCACCAGCCAGTCTTTATTCAAACAATATTTGCGTTCGATTTCTTGGGCGCTGAACACAAGATGTTCCAAATTCAAAAAGTGCGCGGCAAAGATAATTGCGGCGCACTTATAAAGAGGATTAAAAACTCATTACTGCCCGCTAAAAGTTTCTTATAGAAAACACCACCTTTGGGTGCACTTAAAGGCGAACCAAGTCGTCTTTTTCGAATAGATGGGATGAAAAACTTATATTGTCACTTACAGGATATCTTCCATGATTATTTCTTATTTTGAGCACCCGATATTTCGGCGCTGTTGCACCTTTTCCAAACTATGTTGGGGTTGGCTTCCACTGTAACGGGATGTAACTGAATAGCTGTATTTTACATGGAGTGACTGCCTGTCTGACCTTTACAAATCAGTCACTAGGAACTAGATAATACGATACACCTTAGTAAGTCTGACAGTTTGACCTATAACGACTGTCAAAAACGAACAAATGACAGTCAAAGGCTTAACGAAGTACGGAGAAAACTCGGTAGGTAAGCTATGGACCAACAGGCCAGCGTGGCTTAACCTGAAAATAAACTCGAGCGGCTGATATTATTTAGCCTCTCGTGTCTAAGTATTATCAGCCGCTCGGGTTTATATTATTCGGCTGATATTATTTAGCCTCTCGTGGCTAAGTAATACCAGCCGCTCGGGTTTATATTATTCGGCTGATATTATTTAGCCTCTCGTGGTTAAATAATATCAGCCACTCGGGTTTATATTATTCGGAGCCACGAGAAGCTTCAAAAAGAAGTCACAATAAAAAATAAAATAAAAAACGGTTTTAAATTCCCACCATACAAAAGAACAGTAACATTTACAAATCAGTGTAAAACAAATGTTTCCAAGCAGTGTTGCTAGCTACAAAAAAGGAAATATTACCAGTATTGCCACAGGCAAATATGGTTAACCGGGAACGCTTACTTTTCGCGCGAAAACATTATTTGCTCGAGTTTTGTGCAAATGGCGGAATGTGTTTGCACGTGGGTCAGGCTGTGAAAGCGGATGCAACTATTTGACGTTTTGGTTAGACCTGTCACTGTGGAGATAGAAGTTAGAAAGACCGCCATGTACAATACTTGATAAGTTGATGTCTAATGAAGATGTTGATGAAGATAATAAAGTTGTAAACTCTGTCATTTATAAAAGCCTTGTATTTCTAATCTCAATGGGAATTTACACATTTTTTTTAGGGTTCCGTAGTCTACTAGGAACCGTTATAGTTTCGCCATGTCTGTTTGTCCGTCCTCGCTTAATCTCTGTGACCGTTAGCACTAGAAAGCTGAAATTTGGTACCAATATGTGTATCAATCACGCCGACAAAGTGGTAAAATAAAAATTGGAAAAAATGTTAATGTTGACAATACACCCTATTTTTATGGATTTTTTTTTTGTATAGGTCAGTGGTCTCTGATTTCATGCGTAAAATGGCGGCCATTTTTATCTCATCTAAAACTTTTCAGCATTTTTGTTTGGTGTCCAATTTACTAAGAAGGATGTAGCGCTAGGCCTAATACAATGTTTCCTTGTGCTTTCTGCTAAACAGGACTTGTTTCCTTTGCCTATTTAAGAATGGCGGGAAAGTAAGAGATATGTCATCAACGTTATATTACCGTGCTGCATGATTATTATTATTTGTTTTTTACTTTACGTATCTCGGCTTTATTGCCGGATTTATAGAAAAGTACGGGCCGAAGCCAAGTACTACCCCGTGAAAGTGGTGATGTGATGAGCTGATGAAATGATGGAATTTTGCGATGATGAGTTTCTATGTGTGTTAGACCGTGTGTGTGTGAGGTTGTATATTTGTGGTTGTGACTACAGATTCATTTTCATTTTGTAAAAACTTTCTGACAATCCTGCATGTATTCAGGATTGCGGCTTTCTGAAGACTTTGTAAGTGTTATTATTAACGAAGCTGAAAGAGACTTGTTCTCCGCGTCATTGTGATCATTTTATTTTTTGTTTTACACCATACCTGGGCCTCGATTCTGCTATTACAATAGTGTCAGAGTAAAGTCGATCATTGATTTCATAATGGTCAAGTTCTGTCAAATTTTGACAGGTTTGTTCATTCTATTAACATAATGGCGCCATTATGACTTCTCAATGATCAACCACTGACAATCCATTGAAAGAAATGTCATAGAATGAAATCTCGTATATGAAATCTGGCATGAATAAATGTTCGCATTTAGTAGTAGATTTCGTAAACCATTTGTTTAAGGGTTTTATAATAATGACAATACGACAATGTCATTAACACACAATTTTATTACGCGACCATTGACCGACCATTGTGAATTTAGCAGATTACGAACTTTAAGCAAAATGACAATGGGATGACAATGGAATCGTGTTGGAGTGACGAATTTATTCAAATAGCAAAATTAGCCCCCTGATGAGAACCAAAAAGTTTCGGAGAAATTGGGGGTGAAAGTTACAACTTGTTCATGTGTTATTTTTTATTAGGTACTAGTTTTTAACGCTATAACTTACTTGCGCAGCGCTGGATCTGTGATGGCGGCCCCGACTTACGAACAGTAAGTCGTGATTCGAACCCAGGCAGGCGCATTACTTTGTGTAATTTATTTCATCACCACGGCATTTTTCAAGTAGGTAGGTACACAACAATGTACATCAGCACATAAGCTTCCCAAAACTGTCAGCTTTTCTCAATCAACCTTAAACCTAACGCTTAGAACGATAAAGTTGGGAAACTGTTAAAGAAATTTGACAGATTGTAAGTAGCTGGTGGAGAAGCAGCGGCGGCCCCGACTTACGAACAGTCGGTCTAGTCTTTCTAATACAATTTCCACATAAAACATATTTTTACCAACAGCACCCTCTAGCCATTGACAAAGTTACTAATGCTCTAAACAATCCACGTCGCATTCTATCAATCTGTTTTACTAGCACTTCGCTCGCGAGATCGCCCACGAAAATTGTGATAGCTCGGCAAATTTTCAAGATATCAATATAATTTATAGCCTATATTACTTGGCAAAAATGTAGCTTTCTGATGGTGAAAGAATTTTTGATATCGGTTGAGTAATTCTTGAGTTAAATTGTAACAAAGAAACACAAAATCAAATCTTTCTTTTTTATAGATTAGTAGTTAGCGCCTACCAGTCGCATGCGAGCAAAATGTTGTCTGAAAGTAATTCATAATGACGCTGATTTATGAGGCAAACAAATCCCCTTTGAATTAGGTCACCATAAAATTGTCAAATACGTTATATTGTAATGTCTCTAGCGATATTGTAAATCTCGAAATATTGTCAATTGAACATACTGCTTACAACAAAACGCAATATTTTTCGTGATATGCATGCGATGGTAGTCAACTTACGCGGTGTGGAGGGAAGGAGGTCCCCCTTGCCTAGTGGCACAACTCTCATGAAAAGATAATGCACCATTCCTGAGAAATACCGATTAATATAACATAACCTTAAAACACTTTATATTCCCCCTAAAAAGCGTAGTCGACGGAGCCGCGCATCGCGGGGTATATTTCCGAGTGCAGGGTTTAAAGAAACCTAACTAACCTAACGGGGGTGTGCCCCGAGTCCCGATTATGGGGGCAGAGATACTTCCGTATGTTCGAGACATTACAATATCGCGAGAAAAAACACGTTATATTACAATATAACGTGTTTTTTCTCGCTCTTTGACAATTTTACGGTGACATATTCATGTATATAATCAAAGCAAATCCCAATATACGATCGAACAAGCTATTTGGTTAACATTTTACAAAGTAATTCGTGGGTAAAACTGTAAACCAAAAAGCTTGCTCGACCGTACCTAACAAGAATGATTATTTTCTTGGCATTTTTCAGTACACAACAATGTACATCAGCACATAAGCTTCCCAAAACTGTCAACTTTTCTCAATCAACCTTAAACCTAACGCTTAGAACAATAAAGTTGGGAAACTCTTAAGGAAATTTGACAGATTGTAAGTAGCTGGTGGAGAAGCAGCGGCGGCCCCGACTTACGAACAGTAAGTCGTGGGCAGGCACGTATCCAGGGGGGATAGTTGGGATATATCCCCCCCCGAAATCTGACTAAAAGTGAATGGGATTATAACCACTGTGAAGTACGTAAATTATAGTACTGTGATTACACACGCAAATACATAGAAAAACCAACCATTTGTGCTAGAAAGCAAAAATTTACGAGCTCGCTTCGATCGCTCTTATTCCTATTTTGCTTTCGAGTGTGATAAACGGGAAAATTAACTTAATTTAGGCATCAGAAAATATACGAGCGTGCTCAGACAAATACTAATACCCTTTGCGTACCTACATATTGCTTTTCTTTATACATCGAGGTGAATGCAAAAAAAATTAAGCTCGTTTTTTTTTCCGAGTTGTAGTGCAAAAAATATCGATCTGTTTTCGTCGTCTTTGGTTTTCGTGAAAAAAATTGTATCGGCGCCCATGCAGAGTTCTCATGGTTGTTTCAATGTTTATCCCCCCTCGAACCAAAAGTCTGGATACGTGCTTGGACGTGGGTTTGAACCCAGACAAGCGCATTACTTTGTGTAATTTATTTCATCACCACTGCTCTCAAAACAGTGAAGGAAAACATCGTGAGGAAACTGACATATCCCAGAACCACAAATATTATCTCAGAACCAGACATTCGAAGAACGTGACTTCTACCAACCCGCACTAGGCCCGCGTGGTGGATTATAGGCCATTCCCTTTCATAGAGAGCAGGGCTATGTCCCAGCAGTGGGAAAATTAATAGGCTGGTGATTGGCTTCTTTGCCCAAGTACTTGAACGGGTAACATTCGTTTGTCGTTGATCTTACAATAATTCATAAAATTTAAAGTGTTTTCGGCTGTTTTCCTTCAAAATAACATCGCGTAATTTCACATAAACTCTCGTGCAAATAAGTGACCATCTAAACTTATTAATTAAAGTGTTAAACTATCAAAATTTTGTGAAAAATTAAGTGACATCTAAGCCACGAGTGTTTGTCCGGTGGCTGCATGACAAGTCAATTAACGCGCAGTGCACGCCACACGCACGGTTGTGCGGTCGGCGTTAGGAGCAGTTTGGCGTGCGCGCGAGCCCCGTGACGTACAAGAGCGGTCGCGGCATAGATAAAGCAACGTAGACGGCGCAACCAATTGTACCAACGAAGCGTTGCCTCTGGGAGGCAAAACTATTTTGTGTACTATTTCTGCGTCTATTAACAAGTAAATCGTTTCAAGATGAAGTGTTCTGCATGTAACAGTGATTTGAAGCCTGGAGATGAATATCTTCAGTGTATGGTTGAGCGGTGTAGTAGGCTGTATCACTATCTTTGTAACAACCAAAACTTGTCATTGGAAGAAAGAGCTGCCTGGATCTGTCCTGAATGCCGTTGTGCGTCGAAAAAGGGTGGCAACAACTCAGAGATTGCTGTTGGAACCCCACAGTCTGCCCGCGACTCAAATATAACCGTCAGGAAAGTATCATCTACCAACAGTAAAAGTGACGTCCCAGTGGACTTCAGCTACATTGTGCTGGAGATGAAAGATTTGAAGGAACGAGTTTTGGAAATGAGTCATAAGGTAACTGAAATATTCACCTATGTGCATCGCTGTCACGAAAATATAGAAGAATGCAAAGATAACCTGGTTAGTCTTAGCGGAAAATTTCAATCTATGGAGGGTGATATCATCAGTTATCAACAGTGTTCGAAACAGGTAGATCCAATTGCCCCTCTCTCTAATCCTGATGGGCGAGAAGTGACGAAGACGTATACCATAAGGCGTCCTAAAAAATCGCAGCTGGTGTCTAAAAATTCGCAGTCTGCGTATAAAAATTCGCAGTCTGCGTCTAAAAACTCGCAGTCTGCGTCTATAAGTTCGCAGTCTAAGTCTACGAACAAATCCCAAATCGTTACTAGTAACCACCCTACTGTAGGAGACTCTAGCCTCATAAGTTCAGCTCACCCAACCGATGAAGCGCAAGTCAATAATGACGACCCTGTTCACGTCGACACGGAGCCAGCTAGGGATTTGGACCTGACCAACTCGTCGGTGCCTACAGCCCCAACCGTAACTATCCCTCCATCAAATAACGCAGCAGCAATGGATGCTTCGCTAGACTCTGCCCACTCTAAAAGCAACAATCACCGATATTCCGCGAGGGAACAGATTGTGAGAACCGCTGACGGTCCGCAGGTTTGTGCTGCTCCCACTGATGAACTGCTCAGCAATAAAAAACGACAAAATTCTATTCGTTGTACTGCTGGGCCCAATATTACTTCTCTTAAGGCGGCTGAAGAAACCAAAAGCATACACTTGTGGAACATGAAGTCCGGTCCCGACGAAATTGCAGAATACCTACAACAACTATACCCTCAGGCGAAATGTGTCGTCGATGAACTAAAAACTAAAGGCCATTATAGGTCATACAAACTGATAGTGCCGATAGCCTGGTATGATCACATTCTTTCGCCGGAGATATGGCCCGAAAATGCTCGGATTAAGCCGTGGATTGCCTTTCGTCGATTTCGCACCAATGAACAGGACAACCGATTTCGACATACCGAATAATCATATGCCAATCATAAAGAATCGCCCTACTCGCGCGAGAGCAATAACTACGCTTAATATATTTTATCAAAATGTTCGTGGTATTAAAACTAAGTTGCACATATGGAAAACAAATATGTCACTTCTGGATTGTGATATTATTGTTGCTACTGAGACTTTTCTGGATTCCTCCGTGGAGTGCTCTGAGGTTGTGCCCACTGGCTGGAATGTAGTGCGCCGAGATAGAAACAGACCAGGAGGTGGTGTTCTAGTAGCTGCTAAGCCGGGGACCGTGCCGTTTCGAGCAAACGAATTGGAAACTGCCGACGGAGAAGATCTCTGGGTTAAGTTTTGCATTAGAGGAATTAGTGTATATATCTGTGCCGTGTATATTCCTCCAAGTGCTGTAGATTCTGTATATTTTGACTGGTTCCGCAAAGTGGAATCCTTTGTAAATGATTTGAAAGGCAATATATTTATAATTGGTGATATCAACCTCAAAAGTGCATCGAAATCTGTAAACAGCTATTATGCATATTTCCTTTCATTTTGTTCAATGATTGAGAATAATAATGTTTGCAATGTTTTTGGCGGCAAGTTGGATGTCGTCCTTTCAAGGGATTCTGATTGCGCTGTGCAAGTTCAAGCCGCCGAGGCTGGTGGCATTGTGAATGTTGACTCATATCATCCTCCTCTAGACATTGAAACTAGACTCCTTAGGACGTTGAGCGAGGAGAAGACCTGCCCTAGCAATCTTGATTTGGCAACTGACTGGAATTTTTCCAAAGCTGATTTTCTGTTGCTTTATGAACTTCTGTCACAGACTGACTGGACCTGTGTCACTAATGCCACGGATGTACCATCGGCTACTGGTGAGTTTTACAGAACGCTTTATAGAATATTCAATGCTTGTGTACCAAAAAAAAACAGAGCGATATCTAATAGAAAACGCTATCCTGTTTGGTTCTCCTCAGATATTATTAGAGATTTGAATCACAAAATTAAGCTTCACAGACACTGGAAACGTTGCGCTGACCCTGACGTGTATTTGGCTTACAGTAGAATTCGATCTGAGCTAAAGGAACGTATCGATTGTGCTTACAAGACTTACACGGCATCGATCGAAAATTGCATTAGAAGTAACCCACTTCAATTCTGGCAGTACATTAAAAGTCTTCGGTCCAAAGGTGGCTTTGAGCCCACCATGAGCTACAAAAACAAAACTTTTACTGGTAGTGACGCAGCGAATGCCTTTGCTGAGTATTTTTCTAGTGTATTTCTGCCACAGAACCCTAAGTTGGATGCTGATAATATATTACCTGTCGCAGCTACGACTGACGGGGGTTACATACACATTGAGAATTTCACCATATCTCAGGTTAAGAACGGTATTCGTAAACTAAAGCCGCGTAGCTCAGTCGGCCCAGACAAAGTTCCACCATATGTTTTGATTGGCTGTAGGGATTCTCTTGCTCTTCCACTAACCTATATAATGAACTTAGCACTTCAAAGTGGCGTATATCCCGACCAATGGAAGGTATCTCGAGTTACGCCGATACCGAAAACCAATAACAAATCATCAGTTGAGGAACATCGTCCGATTGCCGTTTTGTCATGTCCAGCCAAGGTGTTTGAAACAATTGCGCATAGAGAAATTTACCACCAATTAAAATCCCACATATGTGATGAACAACATGGCTTCCGACCAGGTCGCTCAGTCGAAACAAATTTATTATCACTCGTTGACTACGTCTCGAGGGGTCTGGATGGGGGACATGAAGTCGATGTTCTCTATTTTGATTTCAAAAAGGCATTCGATGCAGTGGACAACGACATTTTGCTGAGCAAATTAAGGGCTATAGGATTCACACCAAAGCTTCTTCGGTTTTTTGCTAATTATCTATTGAACCGGAAACAATTTGTTGCTCATGGTTGCTTTCTTTCAGGATCTTACCATACGCGATCTGGGGTGAGTCAAGGATCAGTTCTTGGCCCATTACTCTTTCTTTTAATGATCAATGATCTCGTTCGTGTGGTACGGCATGCTAAATGTCTGCTATATGCGGACGATTTAAAGTTAGTACTCGAAGTTACCGAGAATTGCACTCGTGAGGATCTTCAGAGCGACATTGACCGAATCTTAGAGTGGAGCCGAACTAATAAATTGTTTTTTAACACCAGCAAGTGTTATGTTATGACGTTCAGCCGTAAATCACGACCTAGTCAAGCCGTATACACGTTAGGGGATACAGAGGTAACCCGCGTATTCAACATCCGTGATCTTGGTGTGACATTCGATTGTCGCTTGACATTTCACGATCACATCTCCTTGGTGGCCGCCGAGTCATACAGACGACTGGGTTTCGTCTTGCGTAATGCACGTGACTTCCGAAATCCCAACATCATCAAAATTTTGTATAATTCCCTTATCAGATGTAAATTGGAATTTGCAGCTTGCGTTTGGAGTCCGTATGAATCAACATACATCCTTATGATTGAAAAAATTCAAAAGGCCTTCCTACGCTACTTATATAAGAGAAACCACGGGTACTATCCATTTATGTACCCCACGGATTTTTTGCTTGGTATTCTAGGATATAACTCCCTAGCTGTCCGAAGGTCTCGAACGCAGATCATCACTGCACTTAAAATTTTACGGAACATAATTGACTCGCCAGAGTTGCACAACATTCTATGCACATTTTATGTCCCTGACAATTACCTACGCCAACGGTCCAACCGCCGGCACAGACTATTCGCAACTGCACAGAGCCACACTGTATCCCGTGCGCATTCCCCACTGTGTCGCATGCGCAGCGCAATCAATGCCCTTATATCTGACATACCCGATTGTGACGTGTTGAATGACAGATTCAACCAAATCATTTTATTGTGTTCAAGATTTTGTGAAAGACATTGCATGTGAATAATTGTGTCCTAATAATTTGTAACCTAACAAAACTAATTTTCTCAACCTTTTTATTTAATGTATAATTAATGATTTACCTATCCCAATGAAACTGTAGTTTATATTATTTGTAAGAAATTAATTAATTACTTTTACTGGTGTATACCGTTGTAATTAATAAATCAATAAATAAATAAATAAAGTAAATAAATAAATAAATTAATGATGGTGATACAATGAATATAAGTAGATGATGATGATGATGATGACAAGTCTGACAAACAGTCTTACCAAGTGGTATCGTATATTACCCAGTATTACGCGTATACGCTAGGGAATGGGCAACTACAGTACTGTCACAGTTTTTATGTCTTGTGACTGGGACTGTAGCTACTTTAAATGTTCATTTTTGTTTCGACAATTCAAAAGTGCCTGTAACTGGCCTACTTGAAATAAATGCTTTTTTTTTTTTTTTTTTTTGATTCACTGGGTTTTGGAGATCAGATAGGCAGTCGCTCCGTGTAAAATACTGGTATTCAGCTGCATCCGGTTAGACTGGAAGCCGACCCCAACATAGTTGGGAAAGGGCAGGCAGATGATGATGATGATGATGAAGTAGCTGGTGAGTGTACTTTACTATAAACTTACATTGTTTTAGCCATTTTAAAGAACATGACACGTAGGTTTTATTGAATTTGTAGTTCGTTCCCAAAGACATTCATATATTTACGAGCTGCAGACGAGACAAGATGAAGAAAGTCATCTTAGACTGGTTTTTCCCGTATATAAACAGGGTGTAAACCACCTGATCACGAATCCGTAAACCAAGGATTCTGTACATCAAACTAAGTAACTTTACGCAAAAAATATATTGCTGGGAATCAACTTTTTTTTTTGAGGTTATAAATCATGTTTTGTAGTAGAACTCAATGTAACGCACTTAAAATATTGTGCTGATGGATGGATTGAATAGTACGGGGGTCGTGGAGGTGCTTAAAGTTAAAATCTTACATAAAACTTGTATTTAAATAAAAAAAACTTGTGTAAAAGTTGTAACTTTGACCCCCCATATCTCCGTAACAAGAAGGTTCCCAGGTATGGTGTAGAACAAAAAAATGATCGCAATGATGGGGAGAACAAGTGCCTTTCGGCTTCGTGATGAGGTGTTTTACACCCTTTAGATGCTCTGTATGGTTGCTATTTAAGTAGTAACAAATCTTTGTGTCGTCATAACTCATACGTCCGCTTGTCATTCGTGTGTCAAAATCGGAAATGATTACGGTCAAAATATTTGGAAGTATAACATTATTCCCAATGTCCGCTCTGTTAATCTGCTTAAATCTCTTTGTTTGTTTCCAATGATTCTACAGGGTGGAAACGACCTCACCACGAAGCCGTCAACCAAGCATTTTGTACATCAAACTAAGTTACGCAAAAAATATTGCTGGGAAACAACTTTTTCTTTGGGGTTGAAACACTCAAAACATTGTGCTGTTGGATGGATTGAATAGAACCGGGTCGTAGAGGTGTACGTACCTATCTGAATACTTGTTCAAAATGTACCCTTCTTTGCCTTATGCACAGACGAGCGGTGGTGGTAGCGTGGTAGGAATGCGTGTCACTCCTCTATCAACGGCTGTTGGAGGCCGAAAGGTACCATAGCCCCTTGATCGTTGAGTGGCGGAAAGCATAATGTTCCACGACACTCTGATGCCGAATTGTTCCTGACCCTGTATTCACAAACGTTCGACTCGTTTCCGATTCGACAACTTGTGTATCTGTCTTCTTCTGGCATTACGAAAACGACCGAGATAGACATACGACTTTCCGAATCGAAAGCGAGTCGAATGGTTGTGAATAAGGGGCCTGGTATCGCCGCACTGCCAGGGATACGTTATCACCAGAGACTGCTAGTGTGCGCACCATTTCGGTGTACTGGACGTTGGAGTAGGAATTTTGTTATCTACTTTTTTATTAAATACACATACGCCATGTATCTAACTTTAAATTAACCACCTTTTTTTCATTTCGTCTAATACTAGATATATTAAATAAAATATAATAGTACTGTCTCCATTTTGTTTGATTTTGTGGTCACACTACTCTATCCATTGTTATAGGATTTAAAAATATATATTATCTCAGCTAACAGGAAAGAAATACACAATTTTAGATACCTATTATTTAGTAGAGACTTTTTACTAAAAGTTTAGTATACTAGACTTTCTGATAATCCTCTCGTCTAGCAGCTAATACATGCACTTATGTCAGTAGAGGTGAGGATTGAGGGACCACTTTTATTATTCGCTATCTTCAAATTGCGTCGATATTTTTATTCCATTTCTTTTTACAAAATGTTTTAAGACTCTTACTAAATCTTTATGTGGAAAAAGAAATATTTACTAGGTAATATTCCCTTAAATATTTATTTTTCTTATGAGGATTGAGGGACCACAGTTTAGTTGTTATATATTATTTACCTTTGATGCTTTGTGATCTGGTATTCAGTAAATATCTTTACAAATTCTTTACTAAATGTCTGTAGTCACCAATCCTTAATTTATCAAATACTTTACGAGTTATGGCTGATGGTCTGTGAGAACTGAGGGACCGCACTTTAAGGGCTGTAGTTTTTAATATATTTGTTTACAAATTCCCAGATTTGTTCTACAATTGTTTTAACTCTACTACTAAATCCTACGATTTTTAATTTGCGGATTCCAGTTTGGTCCCTCAGTTCACACGCACATGATTAATTCTTGAGTTAAATTGTAACAAAGAAATACAAAATCAAATCTTTCTTCTTTATTGATTAGTAGATAGCGCCTGCCAATCGCATGCGAGCCAAATGTTGTCTGAAAGTAATTCATAATGACGCTGATTCATGAGGCAAACAAATCTTCTTTGAGACATTTAAGCATATTTTTAACGACCTTTAATTCAAGATTCTGACATCTTAAGATAATTATAGTGTCAGGATGATTTTTACTTTTCTTTTATTTCTACACAGAGACTTCTTCAAACGTCCTTATATGGAATTATAAAAACATTTCCATGTTAAGACATCTTAAGAGCCCTCTTACAGTCCACTAGCGCCGCCAATCGAAAAAATGTCATAACTCGTAAATAGAATCAAAAATACAAAATGTGGTCTATTATTACTGTAGAAAAGGCAATAACGTAATTTTATAACACCTTATCAACACTTGAAATATAGCTGTTTAGCTAAATCGTGCATTCAAAACATAAACGGCCGTTTTTGTTACAAATGCACGATTTAGCTAAACAGCTATATTACAAGTGTTGACAATGTGTTATAAAATTACGTTATTGCCTTTTCTACAGTAATAATAGACCACATTTTGTATTTTTGATTCTATTTACGAGTTATGACATTTTTTCGATTGGCGGCGCTAGTGGACTGTAAGAGGGCTCTTAAGTTGGTGTGTGTTAACCTGGCAAAATGTTGTGCATTTGAGATCAAAATAATAATTAGAGTATCATGAGGAGCAATTTTGAATTATAGTTTTAAAGTTATTTGAGAAAAACACATTTTGCTGGAGTAACGTTTGAAACGTTATCCTGGCAAAATCGATTTTCAAAAATTCGTTTAGCCCGGAACCAAATACATGAATAGATAGCTTTTGTTGCGTAGTAATTTTTGTGTGATATGGTTCTCGAGTTATTTTGTTGCGGTAACATTTTGGGATACCCCAGATTTCAAAAACGGCTCAACGCAGAAGATTGAAAAAAAAATACCAACAAGAGACCTTAATTTGCTTAAGTTACGTTCGTAACGTATTTGACAATTTTACGGTATTTGGTTTACATTTTACAATGTAATTCGTGGGTAAAACCGTAAACAAAAATGATTATTTTCTTGGCATTTTTCAAGTACACAACAATGTACATCAGCACATAACCTTCCCAAAACTGTCAACTGTTCTCAATCAACCTTAAACCTAACGCTTAGAACGATAAAGTTGGGAAACTGTTCAAGAAATTTGACAGCTTGTAAGTAGCTGGTGGAGAAGCAGCGGCGGCCCCGACTTACGAACAATAAGTCGTGGGTTTGAACCCAGACAAGCGCATTACTTTGTGTAATTTATTTCATCACCACTGCTCTCAATACGGTGAAGGAAAACATCGTGAGGAAACGGACTTATCCGAGAGCCAAACATTCGAAGACATGTGACATCTACCAACCCGCACTAGGCCCGCGTGATGGATTATAGGCCATTCCCTTTCATAGAGAGCAGGTCTATGTCCCAGCAGTGGGAACATTAATAGGCTGGTGATTAATGATGGTGATACAATGAATATAAGTAGATGATGATGATGATGACAAGTCTGACAACCAGTCTTACCAAGTGGTATCGTATATTACCCAATATTACGCGTATACGCTAGGGAATGGGCAACTACAGTACTGTCACAGTTTTTATGTCTTGTGACTTGGACTGTAGCTACTTTAAATGTTCATTTTTGTTTCGACAATTCAAAAGTGCCTGTAACTGGCCTACTTGAAATAAATGCTTTTTTTTTTTTGATTTTTTGATTCACTGGGTTTTGGAGATCAGATAGGCAGTCGCTTCATGTAAAATACTGGTATTCAGCTGCATCCGGTTAGACTGGAAGCCGACCCCAATATATTTGGGAAAGGGCAGGCAGATGATGATGATGGTGATGATAAAGTAGCTGGTGAGTGTACCTTACTATTATCCCTTTTCCTGTCCCATGAGCCACATATGGTTCAGAGCGATCTTTTAACTATTGTCTCTTTTCGTGGACAGTGAATGTGTTAAACTATCGCGGTCGCCATTTCAGAACTTTTCGGCCCCATCGGCTATCCGTTCTGCGACCAACGTGCCCTGTCCACTGCCACTTGAGTTTGGCAATTCTTCGGGTTACGTCGTAACTTCGGTTCTCTTGCAAATGTCTTCATTATTGATTTGATCAGTCAAAGAAACTCGGAGCATAGCCCTTTCATAGATTGCCCTTTGGGTGGCTTTAATTAAGCCTTCATATGAAGCCCATAGTGAGCGGCTGTCATACAATCGGGCAAACATTAAATTCCAAAATTGTCTATGGAATACGGCAAAAACAAGATGGCGTAGAAAGAAAGAAAGAAAAAGCATTTATTAGCCCGCGCAGGACAAAACACATCCAAATTATCAGTATAAAACTTAAACAGAAAAAAAAACAAATATATGTTTAAAATTAAAAGAAGCCAAACTCGTCTTGTACGAGGCCAAAAGGCTCCTATCTCAGCATGGTGCTGCAACATTAAAAAAACGTCACAGCGCTGGTATTCTGATAGGGCCCAAAGTGAAGGTGATGCCACGGTCAGGCCAGATACGGATAAAAATAAAAATTAAGTGCAGACGAATAAACAATACAAATAAATTAAAGTGTGAAGTATAAATAAATATTAAGAAAATAATAATAACTCCTACACCCCACTTAACGAATACTGTTCGCCAATCAGTGCCATGCCTTACACTGGCAACACTGACGAATATAGACGCGGGCGCAGATATTCACTTGCTACTAATATGTAATCTGTGATTCACTTCACATAAAGGGTGTAAAACACCTCTTAACGAATACGAAAGGCACTTGTTCTCCTCGTGATGTTGATCATTTTTTTGTTATACACTATACCTGGGAACCTTCTAGTTACGGAGATATTGGGGGTCAAAGTTGCAAGATTTTGCCATTTTTTTTTATATACCACTTTTTATCGCATGATTATTACTTTAAATATTTCTACGACCCCCGTACTATTTGATCCATCCATCCGCACAATGTTTTGAGTGTGTTACATTGAGTTATACCAAAAAACATGATTTATAACCTCAAAATAAATAGTTGTTTCTCAGTAATATTTTTTGCGTAAAGTTACTTAGTTTGATATACAGAATGCTTGGTTAACGGCTTTGTGATGAGGTGAAATACAGCCTGTATTTGTTTTGTTTTGATTGCGTAGATCGTTCCGATTCCCACAGAATAGATACCAATCAAAGTGTCAACCTTCTTTCTACAAAAGGATTTAAAAAAAGAACCAACAATAATAATGGACGCCATAGGAGCTCCTATTAGTGCAATGAACGCCGTCACCGCCATTAGGATCGAAGACCTGCCGTAATCACATAGTTTTTGCTTGCGTATGATTAGACATTAGAGTAGGTACCTTACGGAGTCATTTGAGATAAAAAGTTGCTGCAAATCTCGTTAGAAACAGCTTCCAGTTGCTTGGGATAGGTAGCCTGCTTGTGTGCCTTGATTACAGATATGCAGTGATGAATTGGTATAGGCTGTTGACAAGGCATAGTTTTTTAAAAATAACATGCTTTTAGGGACTTCCGACAGAAGTAAAAACTAAGTACAGTCACGTCTAATAATATGTTTTATTTTTAATTGTTTTTCTCCTAATGTACTGATTAAAATCTAATGTTATTTTATTACGTACATAGTTTTCTGGAACCCATATTTTTATGAAAAAGTTACAATCGTTATTTCTCGCGAAAATTGCTATAATATTAAGGAAGTGTATACATATTATTAGACGTGACTGTGCTTTATACAAAATAAATTTTATCTTAATTGTATAAGATTCATTTTGTCTAACCGTTCTATGAAAGCGATCGGTGACGATGACGTGACTTCTATGATTTTTGTTCACCCAAAAATTGCCTAACGAGCCTAAAGATGTTTTCACTTTAAAAATCTGTTTTGGCAAGTATGTAAGCGGTTCATTGAATGTCGATGGAATCGCCTCGCTTGTATTCCTATTTATATAAAGTTCATGTTGCCACAAAACCCGACTAAGGGGGAGCCAAAAGCTGATTTTAGCCAGGGGGTGAAACTTCCATACATTGGCTTCAAACAAAATTTTCATAGCTAGTGCTGCCATCTGTGTGATTACAGACACCAACTTTTCAACTGTTTGACAGCTTACAACTGTCATAACGAGAACAGTTATTTTAGATGATTTGTCAGTGACGTAGATAGCCTAGCGGTGACAGCGGTTGTCTTGTGAATTGTTCACAAGTTTGGATCCTCAGTCAAGAATGACTTTTTTATTTATTTGGTTGACCAAAAAGTAACAACGCCATCTAACAGTTGAGGTACACAGTTTTAAAAACGAAAACCAGAGTTGCGCATCTATCTTGTATTATAATATAGTGTACTAGCTGACCCGCGCAACTTCGTCTGCGTGAAGAACCGCTCGACCGATTTTGGGCAAACTTCACATTTAATAAACCATCTACTAAAACCTAAACATTTAGTTTGGATAGGTGAGCCCGTTCTTGAGTTATAAAATTACAACGAAAAGTGGCATTGTTTTTTAGTTGCCCATTCCCTAGCGTAGATCTCTATGGAGAAGAACGGGCAAGAAACTCCATGGACACTCTTTTAAATCAAAATATTGTTACAAAATCTTGGTTACATCATTCTTGTTGAGATGGTATATTATGTGAGAACAATGTAGCAAGATGTGCACGTTAAAAGTGTCCATAGCAAAACAAAAATAAAATACAACTCAAAAACAAAATAATTAATTCAAATAAACCATGGCGACTAAGAGATGACCAGTCACAACTGACAGCGCCCGTTCACGAACATGACGCATGGATCAGCACCATTCAGCTCAACCATTTTGAAGGGAACTAAATGGTCCGACACACACGCCATCATCAGCGAGACATTTGAGAGAGCATGACATACTCTCAACCGCCAGGGCACATTCAAGTCAAGAACTGCCGTAGGTTTCCAGTGAATGATAGCTTACTAGTACATAGTACTCACACAATATGGGCTATGCGATTATATAATACTAACATTGAATCTATACAATGCAAAGATAGTTAAGTACAAATTTATACAATCTTCAGCAGCTCCAACAATACCATTTAATGCTATCAATTTTTGCGCCCCTGTCCATGTGGAGCAGGACCAGCATTAAGCCAAACATTTTTATCAGCGATATAATCGCTCAACTTGTAATATGCTTGTTTACATAGTGTGCGTTTAATATCTTACTTGCTGTTACGGAACCCTTCATGGGCGCGTCCGACTCGCACTTGGCCGCTTTAATTATACTATATTGATTTATCTACTATAACTATAACTAAACAGCTATACACGATGCGCTAATGCACGATTTAGCTGTTTAGCTAAATCGTGCATTCAAAACATAAACGGCCGTTTTTGTTACAAATGCACGATATAACTAAACAGCTATATTTCAAGTGGTGACAATGTGTTATAAAATTACGTTATTGCCTTTTCTACAGTAATAATAGAGCACATTTTGTATTTTTGATTCTATTTACGAGTTATGACATTTTTTCGATTGGCGGCGCTAGTGGACTGTAAGAGGGCTCTTAAAGTAGGTAACTAATTTGTATGCACTAGAGAGATCCTCTACTCTCTCAAGTGCCGTCTGATCCTAAATCTCTGAAAATACTCTTGATGACTTACCTATGTTTTTTATAGGAATTACGTAACATCTAGCATGTAATTTTAGAGGGGTTAGACAGAGTTTCACATTTTGCAAATTTTACTAAGTTCCGTGTTATATGGGTAAGATCATTTGATTGCAATCAAAATGGACGCAGAATAAGAATTATATCATAACCGTTATAAAATAAAAATAAATAAAAATAAAATAAATATTGCTGGACATTACACACAGCACCATCTAGTGCCACACTAAGCAAGGCTTGTGTCGTGGTCACCAGACAGTTGATATACTACATAAATACTTTTTGTTTGTAAATACATACTCATGATACATATAAACATCCTTGACTCGGAAACAAATGTCCGTGCTCATCACACAAACATTTGCTCCTACCGGGATTCGCACCCGGGACCCTAAGAACGTAAGGCAGCCTCAGTCTGCGCCATTCGGGTCGTCAAAATTCTTAGTTTATGTATTAAGGCGGAGGTTTCTTGAAAACGGTCCAAAAGGCGGTTTTTGAAAGCAGTGTTACTCTAAAACTGTAAATAATTTCGACAAATAAAAAAAACCTTATATTTTGAAGTCCTTTTTGCATACACTGATGGAACTCAAAACATAATTTGACAAACTTTAATGCACCAAAAAAATCTTCAAACATACCTCTTAATTTTCTTTCAAAGCAGTTTAGCCATTTATTGACAATGATAATTATAATTAAAAATATAACATAAAATTTCAAATGCTAAACTACATCTACTGATGGATTAATTATTATTAAATAGTTAAGTTCTACTTTTAAATCGATCGAAAATACTCATTTCGCACTATTTGGCCCGCAGTGACTGAAGTAACAACCACTTTGTAGTGCAAGCTAATTAGAACTTTATTCTAACAGTATTTCAAACGAAGTTTGAACCACCACAAATAGAGTTGCTTATTTAGCTGATGTCGTCGCCTTAAGTTTGAATGTAGTGTAGATAGCTAGGTATGAGAGTAGAGGAAGACCAAAGAAATGATGGATGAACTGTGTGAAGGATGGCTAGAAAGGAGGTGTCTGATGAAATGAAGAGTAATAGAGAAGAGTGGAAGTAGAAGACATGCTGCGAAGACCACAAATGAATTGAGATTAGGGCGAGAGAATGATGATCTTCTACCACGTGTCCGTTTAGGTTATGTTTTAATAACTGTAACAGCTAGAGACAACAATATTGCCTGTCCTGCTCACGCATTTACTTATTTAATTAAAAAGAATAAAGTTGAAGACGCTATTTTTGTAGCATTCGATATAATGTCGAGTTATCGATAAAATTTAACTTTGCATTTCATTGCGTGCAGTCAAGTGTATTTTTTTGTCAAATAGGTACCACCCATATCGATTGTCAAGTTAAACTAATTACTTGAAGGTAAGTAATTACATAAGCAATGCAATGGACAAGAATTGAAACGAAGTAAGAACTGTCAAAAAAAGCAAAGATAAGAATTCTAACTGTTGACAGTTCTAACTTCAAGCAATTACTTACTAAACTACAGAATAATTACTACTTCATAATCAAGTATGTACGGTTGCTTTGCTAGACTTGTTTGATGTCTGATGAGCTGAAACCATGCATGGGTGTCTCGAAAAGTGGTTTCCAGCTGTTATTTTTAGATCTTTCACAGTAATTGTTACAGTTACCACATTCCCCAGATAAATAAATATTAATTCAATAAATATCGCTAGACATTAACACACAGCGCCACCTAGTGCCACACTAAGCAAAGCTTGTGTCGTGGACACTAGATAGTTGATATACTACATATATACTTTTTGTTAGTTAATACATACTTATTATACATATAAACATCCATGACTCGGAAACAAATGTTCGTGTTCATCACACAAACATTTGCTCCTACCGGGATTTGAACCCAGGACCCTAAGAACGTAAGGCAGCGTCACTACCACTACGCCAATTGGGTCGTCTGATACCAACTAGTTACCCAGTTGCTCCACTAACATTTTAATAATGAGATTTTACATCTACCGTCTGAAATAATATAATGTTGTCTAAAATCAATGATTATGGAAAAACTGCAAACTTTGCCGGAGACCACTAAATTACATACAATTATGTCGAAAAAGATGATTTTTGTAAATCAAACATATTCTTAAAGTAGTGTGTATTTATTTTGATTGGATTATAGAATATGTAGGTTCCAATACACATATTTTGAATGTACACTGATTTAAACAAGAGATATGAGAAATATTATTTTGGTATTACGTTTGTATGAAAAAAGCATGCTCCGCCGGCCCTTTGATTATCAGTAAGTATACCTACTATTCTTTTAACTAAAACTTTAAACACATCTATAATTATTAAAAAACTTTAAACGCAATCTTAGAAAATTACATGACAAACGATCTTTTCGCAGTTTTTTCCCGTGTTCGTTCGTGCGTTTTCGCATATTTACTCGAGTCCTCAATTATTTTTATTTCAGTTGTCTAGTAGAAACTTGATCAACGTCACGTGACAATAACTTCCACAGTAATTTCACTATTGAACCCAGGTACTTCTGAAGAAAGGAAACCATTCGTGCGTTAACTAATAGACGGACATTGGCGACTGCCGTCTGACCAGATTATATTCACTAAACACTGCTACCTACCCAACTGACATAATCCCTGAGTCGCCAACACTTGTCAGGGCCCACATTGCCCCTTATAAAGAAAAGGACCATTTTTGTAACCCAAATTCAGTAACATAACAAAAAAACCTAGCCTGACTCTTTTGTGTAACCTTATCCTATAAATAAATTGACTATTAGAAAATACTTTAAAAAGAACGGTGGCCAAAAGTCAGTGTTAATTATTGTCACCAGGTTTTGAGTTCCAATGCTGCTTTTTAAAGCAAGTTGTCAATCAAACTACTGAGTATTGTGTCAATGGACGTCCAAAAAGGATAAGCCAAGTCATAAAAATGTTTGACAAAGAAGGGTTTATGTTTATAGTGGAGATTTAAACTCTATTGAGCAAACCTTTGTGATTCGTGAGCCTTTTTATTCATAATCTTTTTCAAGACGATTGTGTTGCGCCGAAAATTTTGAAGAATAAAGAAGAGTGGTTTAGTTCGTAATAGGAAACGTAATTGGATAACTAATGAGATAATTAGTGAACTTAACATTTCTCCATTGTTTTTAAAGTAATGTATGAAAAAAGGTAGGGAGAGGTATGATAGATAAAGATACATGGTGGTGGAATGAAGATGTGCAAAAGAGTCTAAAAGAGAAAAAGGTTGCGTTTAAAGAATGGCAGGGTGTAGCTAATGAGAACGACAGTTTGAAAGAAGAAAAGAAGAAGATTTATAAGGAATGGAAGAGGAAGGCAAAAAAGGCGGTAGCAGTTTCCAGGGCTAAGGCCCAGGAGAAGTTATATGACTCACTGGACAGTCCTAGAGGCCAAAAGGAGCTCTACCGAATTACAAAAGCAAGAGAAAGGAGAACGAGAGATATAAATCGTATCAAGTGTGTGAAAGACGGCGCTGGTAAAGTTTTGTCTAAAGATGATGAAATAAAAGAGAGATGGAAGGGTTATTTTGACAAGCTAATGAATGAAGAGAATGAATGGAGCGGTGTGCTTAAAGAGGTACCAGTAAATTTGGGTTTGGTGAGGGAAATTAGCATGGATGAAGTGAGGAAGGCAGTTCAAAGTATGAAAAATGGAAAGGCCTTGGGCCCTGATGAAATACCAGTAGAAGTGTGGAAGTGTTTAAAAGAAGACGGATGTATGTGGCTGACTTTATTCTTCAATAAGTTGTTGTATGAAGGAACGATCCCACAAGAATGGTGCAATAGCTCGCTTGTGCCCATCTTCAAAAATAAAGGTGACGTGCAGGACTGTAACAACTATCGGGGGATAAAGCTCATGTCACATAGTATGAAAGTATGGGAGAAAGTGATAGAGAAAAGGATAAGAGAGGAAAGTAAGATCACTGAAAATCAGTTTGGGTTTATGCCAGGTCGAGGAACAATGGACGCCACTTTTGCACTCCGCCAATTGTGCGAGAAGTACAGATGTGTACACAAAAACTTGCACATGGTGTTCATTGATCTGGAGAAAGCATATGATAGGGTACCTCGGGACGTGTTGTGGTGGGCCTTGAAAGAGAAAGGTATACCTGGGAAGTATGTAGAGTTAATTCGTGCTATGTACAGTCAATCTTGTACCTACGTCCGGTCAGCTGCTGGCAACACCGATGAGTTCAGTGTGGCTGTAGGTTTGCATCAAGGATCGGCTTTAAGTCCTTACCTATTCTTGTTGATCATGGACGCTTTGACGTCGGACATCCAAGAAGAGGCACCCTGGTGCATGCTGTTTGCCGATGACATTGTTCTTGTCGGTGAAAATGGACCTGAGATCCAGAGCAGACTGGAGAGATGGCAACAGAAACTGGAGAATGTTGGCTTGAAAATCAGCAGAAGCAAAACTGAATACATGTTCTGCGATTTTGGCGGTCTCTCCAGCTCTGGAGCCATAGCGCTAGATGGCGCGTCTCTTCCTGTCTGCTCCGACTTTCGGTATCTTGGTTCACTCATGCAAAGCGATGGCGAAATAGATCGTAGTGTAAAGCACAGAATTAACACGGGATGGATGAAATGGCGGCAGGTCACGGGAACGATCTGCGACTCCCGCATTCCCCTAAAACTTAAGGGGAAGATTTATAAAACAATGGTTAGACCTGCTGTGTTGTATGGATCAGAATGTTGGGCCACAAAAGGGATGAATGAAAGGCATCTGCATGTCGCGGAGATGAGAATGCTAAGGGGGATGTGTGGTGTTACGCGAATGGATAAAGTAAGGAATGAGTATATTAGAGGAAGTCTGAAAGTGGCACCGGTGACTGAAAAGTTGTGTGGTAATCGGTTGTCGTGGTATGGGCATGTGATGCGGAGGAATGAGGAAAATGTCGTGAAAAAAGTTTTGAGTATGAATGTGGATGGGTATTTGAGTAGAGGAAGACCAAAGAAACGATGGATGGACTGTGTTAAGAAGGATATGGTAAGAAAAGAAGTGTCTGATGAGATGACGAAAAATAGAGGAGTATGGAAGAAGAAGACATGCTGCGCCGACCCCAAATAAATTGGGATAAGGGCAAGAGAATGATGATGTATGAAAAAAGGTCTTGTGTGAGAATGTAGTTTTCTTTTTGTTAAGGCTTACAAAAGTTCTTCTATGAGAAAGTAACTTCTTAAAAAATACTAAAACATGTGCAATATGACTTTAATTTCGTAGGTCGGGAGTTTTGTTACTGTGATTGATTTAGTGCCACAGAGTTCCAAAACTGTAGCTTTTAGGTTTTACTTTTTAATAGGTTTATTCTTCGTTTTGGAATTATCCATTGCAGATGTAGTTGAGTCTACTACATCTGCAATTAATATAATTAATGACTGATATTTGTAGTGGTAGACTCGACTACATTTGCAATTTGACGACCGACCGATTTTTTTGTATTAAAAACAAAGTAATAGATAAGCATGTACCTATTACTTATTGTAACAATATGTCTCAGAAGGACAAATATGCATATTCCATCCATCAGGTAGCATTTCCGAATGCCAGATTTCAGGGTAAAGCTCAAGAGCCCGTTAAAAAGGATTTCAAAAGTTTCTACAGTCTGTAATAAAAGTGCAAACACGTACATGCGAAGTGAAACCATTGTAATAGTCAGAAATGCTTCCCGTTAGGCTCCAGGTAAGACGTCGGCCAGTTTCATCAAAGACTCGATAACATAACATTTACTTCTTGTTCCCGAAGTAGTAGAATTGTATAAATAGTTACACCCTGATGACGCTCGTTGCAATGTTAACGTTCCATGAAATAAATAGATCCAGAAGACTACTTGCTATATAGAGATAAAATACAAATTGTCTAACTAAATCGAACCTTTAAACTATGTCAGTAATTTCACTTTTGCAATAGGAGCACAAGCTTTTTGTCATCAATTTGGTGGGTACTACTCATTGAAATAACTCTATAGTCCGGACAGTTACTGAAAGATTCATCTAAACTTAAATTATAAAAGAGGTAAACTTATTAAGTTTATGTGTATGAGGTAATTTCTGAAAGTACTCTTCCGATTTGAAAAAGTTTACCCTGATGTAAAGCTACGATATTCCCGAATGTTATAGGAAATTTAAAAAGCATAATAAAACTTTACACACATAATAATATTGGATAAGAAGATAGTGACAAAGAAAACTTTTCCTGTCTTGGGCCTTCAAATAAATAATGCCAAAGTATTTAAGCAAAACAATCACTTGCAACCACAAGACAGGTACAATATCCAAATAATCTAGGGCTCCCTTGACACTAATTTCAACCTGTCAGATGCAGACCTCGGTCGTGACAGGCGTGCTTTTACATGACAAATAGCTAATACCCTCAACCTCGTCCATTCTTAATAAAGGAGCGTGGAACGAGATTTTTTCATTGGTCAATTTAACCTCTGAGTCCCATCCACAGAGATTTGCGAAAAAAAATTTGGTTCTTCGGCGAAATATGTCTTTTTTTCGCAAGACTACTGCCCTGGGAATACAAAAGTATTTTGTATTTGGCTTATAGTTATCTTTTTAATGGGCCGGAGGCTTGAAGCGGTATCAGAAAGAGATATTTGGGCTCGAAACCTCGTATTATTGTGGCTCCGGTTTCGGAGGCCACCCGGGTCTTCCTGTGTTATGGCGGGCTTTTATTAATAGGTAAGTATGTGGGAAACCATTATCCATCATGTGAGCCTTCGAACATTCTCATGTCGCAATCAATGGCCTGTTATGGGCAAGTTTTATTAACATTGTTGTAGAAAAACTGTCAAATTACGGCGTGGTGGCGCTCTAAAGATGGCAAATGAAATGTTCCCAAGATTTAACTTGTTTAATTAGTCAACACCTTTTGTGTTTTTTAATTTTTAACCAATTTTATTACCTCTGTGGACAGAAATGTGACAATTGCCTTCAAAGTGTTTCTTATTTCTACGTCTGTCAACAAGATTGACACTCGCTTTTCAGTAGCTAATGTCAAACAAATAAAATTACTGACTGCTCTTTCATGGCTATGCAATCGTCTAGCTTTTGTGGTTCTACTTTGACACAATCCAAGTTATCTACCTTTCGGCACCCAGAAGCTCCAAACAGATAAATAAGAGGCCTCTTATTTGCATAGGACACAGCATCCAGTGCTCCAGGAAGTATCATCCCACGGTTTCATGACAGACAACTGACAATCAACTTTCACCCCTCAAAAAGACAGGCGTGTATAATTTATGCAACATTCAAACTTGAAATAAAGAAACAATTTCGCGCATTCAAGCATACTCCCTCTGTTTACTATTTAACCCTTTTTAAAACGTAGATAACAATGCAAAATATCGAACGCTTCCTTGGTAGGGAACCTTAAAAAATAAATCACTCTTTGCCGAAACGAGTTCTGAATCAACATGGCGGCTTTCCCGCCAAATCAGCTGACATGTTCACGTGAGAATAAATTATCATTCGTTTCATGTATTTTTGCTAACAAAATGTCATTGTTAACTGTACAAACTTGTTTTTAATTATTTTTAAATACATTTTCGGTGTGCCAAAGTAGTTTTCTATAGGTTTCTGTCTGGCTAGGCTCGTTGAGCTGTGTTTGCTTGTCAAATGTTTGGATGAAGGCGTCAGATTATGTTGGAAAGTTTGTCTAAAGTTAGATGACCTCTATGGTGGTATAATTGGTAATGTCAAATAGAGATTCAATCTATAGTGGTGAGGTAAACTTGTAATTCGTCGTGATGAGTATAATATTGATGACGCTGACTGGTCAATTGAGTAGGTACATGTGTACCTAGAACCTACTAACTTTGAAATTACTTAAGTAAGTATCTAACAAAACCCATCATTATCCTCTTGCTCTTATCATATCTTCTTCTTCCACTCTTCTGTATTACTCGTCATCTCATCAGACACCTCCTTTCTACCCATATCATTCTTCACACAGTTCATCCATCAATTCTTTGGTCTTCCTCTAGTCTCATAGCTATCTACACTACATTCATACCTATTATTATGACTATTATGATATAATCCTTATTCTGCATCCATTTTGATTGCAATCAAATGATCTTACCCCCTATAACACGATAAAGAACATGTTAAGTAGGTAATTCACATACAAAACTTAGGTAAGTCATATACAGAAGAGTGTTTTCAAAGATTTAAGATCACCCGACCGGCATCGAGTGATAGAACATTTGAATTCATTATTATTCTCTACTAATAGCATAACGATGTAACTATCTTTTCTCAGAAATATCCAAAAAAACAGTAGACAATCAATACCGAATTATTTTTCGAAACACGTGTAGGAATGACTTTAGTTTTTTCAAAGTTGGCAACTCTGGCCAGATGACACCAATATCCGGTCGGTTTTAAATCAATGCCGGCGAATTTGATTGCCTTACATTCATTGAAGGTTGTGATATTAATGCTCCTTGTAAAGACTAAGATGGTTTTAAGGTCATTTTAAATACTACAATGTGCTTCTATAACCTTTACAATGATACGCAACGCTTCGGTACGTTCAAAAAAGGCGTAGGTGTGACTGATTTTTGTGTCAATTATTGCTAACTGGCTCTAGCTAGACCTATGATTCAGGGTCTCTATTCTATTTTTTAATAGCGCATTATTTTGCACAACGCAGCACAGCAATATCCCGATTTTTCAAACAGACCGAACGTCTTTTGCGCTATTAATTTCTAACTGTCACTGTCAGTTGACAAATGTCATCAAAAGCAATAAAATAATGAAAGACAGGTTTAGGTTTCAGCATAATCAAGCAAAGGCAATAACCTATACAGCCGATTTGCGCGGGACAACCAGCTGACGACGTGTAGAGCTTTCTTCGCAAACCGGTAATGTAACTCAAACAATAACCTTTGAAAATAACTTGTAAACACCAACCCATTGCTTGAAAATATGACAATAGTTCTCCTTTACACGAAAATGACGATAATAAAGTATTTTGTCAACCATTGTTGTTTTTTTAACTGTGACGCCTGGTTTTGGCGGGAATCAGCTGAGAGAACAAACAGGTTGGACGGCCTCCTTGTATTATGAAACTCCTTGCGATAGTCGTACGTGTTGGTATCGAGACTATTTTTAAGGATGAAATGGCGGGTTTCTGCTAAATAAAAGAAGTTCTTGATGTCAAAAGAAATTTAAAGGCATAATATGACTAAGAATAGTCTAAAAGCACAAAGTTCTGAGCTTTCAACTGAAAACTTTACTGTAAATTCTGGTTTTAGGTAAAAACAACCTCAAAATTTGAATTAACCGGTCAAAAATCGATGTGTGCCTGAATTAAACGAACACAATTACCCTTAAAATGTCGATTCGTTCCCTATTTTGCCATAAAATCTAGTTTCAACATTGTTTTTCAGCTAAAAACGTTAAGAAATAGCTTGAAATCAATCAATAATAATAAGTCCCTAGCGATAAATTCCAATGGTCTCGCGAACTCAGTACAGGGGCGCCTCAGTCCGCCTCACAGCTTCACCGATTTCAAAATCAGCTGATAGAACGAGCGGCCATACTTTTTTGTCCACTTTTTTTTAAATTCGCTAACAGGTTCGGGTCGCTACGCATACATTCTCGGAAAGCTAGGACTTTTTTTACATAAAATATTTGTGGCAGGTACAAAGTTCCGGGCTTTTAAGGTATTGTTAAAAGTTAAATTTTCGGCTCCTTTAAGTGTTTATATGGCGTTTCGGGTGTGATGGTGGGATTTTATCATGTTAGAATTCGTAGGAGGTTACGCTTTTGATCGTAATCTATCGGATTTACCGCCATTTTTTCAAATGTAACGTTTTTTTTTTGTGATTTGTGTTTCTTATTTTGATCAAATTCTACAGTTATTTTAGTTTTAAGGACAAAATCATTATGGAAACATAGTCAATTGAGTATTTAATATAAAAAATCACGTGTCACAAATGTTCTGAGTGTCCGAGCAACGGCCCAGCCTGCGTTCGAGTTCAAGGTCACACCGTCTGCAACTTTAGGAGGTTATGGCGTTGTCTCCACACACATTCGAATCTTTATTTTATTCCGAAATGATTTCAGCTTTCAGCTATATTTTTGTAACTACAATGAATTTTTGTCTTTACGTGTCAGAGTTATGACAGTCGGTTATTAATTTTAAAGTTAGCCAACGTAACAAAGCAAAACTTTTGACAGCTAGCAACTGTGAACCTAGTCAGACCAAGGAATCTGAATAATTTATTAGCGACAGAGGCTGACTTCGAATCTTAAATACTTACTTGAAGCAGATGGTATGACCAAGATTTTGTAACAATAATTTGATTTAAAAGAGTGTCAGATGTAGTTTCTTGCCCGTTCTCTTTCATAGAGATCAACGCTAAGGAATGGGCAACTACCTACTGTACTTCCACAGTTTTTATGTCTTGAAATAAATGCTTTGATTTTGATTAATTTTGTTTTTTTTGCAGAAACCAGTATTCTTGAAAAGCTTTCAAAGCATTTTTTTTTCTTTTTACTATGTATTTTCTCTTTTTTGTTGTTACTTTTTTAATATTACTATTTGTGTGCTTTATGTACTGACGTCAAATAAACATTTTTTCTTTCTTTCTTTCTTTTATCTGTAGAATTGCCAGAAGCTTTTCGGTACTTATCTTATGTCAATTCATTTCTGGATCATCAATCGGCGTTGTCGCTGAAAGATTGTCACTTCATTTAAGCACTTGATCTGTAGTTACTTGAAGCCAGTCCATATGGAAGTTATCCATATTTTAATCATCATCATTATCATCATCATCAGCCTATTAATTCCCACTGTTGGGACACAGGCCTCCTTTGTATGAGAGGAAAAGGGCTATGCTATAACCGAATTTTTTCGTTCTAGGACTGGCCGGTTTCCTGATGTTTTCCTTCACCGTTTCGAGAGCAGTGGTGATGATATAAATTATAACAACGTATAAATTCTAAGTATGATGTAACAGAATCGTGATTAGGTATAACTTCTTAATCAGATTGTTGAATCAAGCAGCTGATCTTCAAATGTTTTTTGCTAGCCATAATATCATTCGTTCATTCCAGTCTGATCTTAATAATAATGATGACGTTAGGCAAACTGGCTATGGATGGCTGTACGGTCAACGCATCTGTAGAACTGTGAAATCACCCTTATTGCTAAGGAATAAGGTGCTGTCAAAGTCAAAATTGTAATCTACAAAGGTTGTGCGTGTGACGGTACTACATGCTTGATAGTTAAGTACTTACAGGTCATTGGTATTTAAAATATTACTAGATTCCGGGTCATGGGTACCTATTTTTTGTGTTAGAAATTGATACTTTAGTAAATATTTAATAACTTGCGTTGTTTTTTTCTAGATAGCTGCATTTTGAAGATAATTATTTTTTTATCTTGTCGAAAGAAAAAATACGACTTCTTTCAGAAATTTATGTAGAATTCTTGCATATTTAACCGCAGTTTTATAAACAAACTTGTTTAGAGGTCATTTTATTTCTACAAAACTACTACCTACCCACCTACTTCTTAGACAACAAAATTACACAAAATAACACATTTGCGTTCGTCCGTAACAAAATGAATAATGTCTTCAAAATATCAAAGTTTGTGAATGACATCCAGCAAAAAAACAAAGGACCTAATACAATCCACATTTGCGAATTATTATGAAGCACACTGAATTTTGTAGTCACGAAACATTTGGTTGGTTAGGTTGGTACAAAAATAACAATGACAGGAAGTAACAATGTCAAAATCTTTGCAACAATAAGTTGTGAAGTTAATCTATACTTACAGTAACTCTACACACCCCACAACAGATAAAGCGTGAAGATAGACCTTCGAAACACCAAATCTAGAACTTAAAAGTTATCTCGCTTATCAAAACGTCATAAATATCATAAGATACCACACGCACGTAACCTTCAAGGAAAGCGCGGGCTGTCAAACGGATGACAACAACCCAATTTGAATTTTAAAGCTGAGCAGTAGTGTCTAATTTTCTTTAATTGCAAAGACATTTCTTTTTGCCGTGGTATAATAATATCGATCGTGAGAATTACTGCTTGACAATTAAATATCGACCTTTGGTAATGGTGTTAAAGTTGGTTTTCGATTGCATCGTAATGGCGTACCTGTTCTCTGACCGACAATGACCTCTTGAAAAAGCGAGGGAAAAATGCTTTATCGTTAATGTTTTATGCCAATTCAAAAACAACTTACGGTCATAGATGTAAGATTGATTTTCGCATGCCAAGAAACACCAGTGATGTAATATTGATAACGTTTTTTGATTTATTAATGTAGTGCAGTGCATTCGTGCCGAATCTGTACTTTTGGCGGGAAAAGGAAGGCGCCCATTTTTTTTAGGTAATTTTTGTTGTAATTCTCTTGTAAACAGCCTTGTAGGTAGTTGTAGGTAAATAAATGATAAGTAGGTACATTGATAAAGCTCCGTAGATATTTATTTTTAGAAACTTTTCCTTAAGTATACACCTAGAAATAAACCTCAAGGTTCGGTCTTATGGTGGTCTGTCAAAACTGACGTTGACAATTTATGGTCATGGTCGTGGTCAGTCTACGTTTCTAGAAACAAGAGCTGTTTTTTTTTTAAGTAAGAAAGCGCGGGTTCGAGAAAAAGAAGAGGAGGAGGGCGAACTTTGCATTCGAGTAGGTATAACAGAAACGGGCCAAGTGCGAGTCGGACTCGCCCATGAAGGGTTCCGTAGCAGATTGAATGAAAGGTAAATTGCTGTCGTATTAAAAAAAAACCACTTACTAGATCTCGTTCAAACCAATTTTCGGTGGAAGTTTAAAGTTTAAGTAAGTACATCATGTATTTTTTTTAGTCGTATCATTCTCTTATTTTAGAAGTTACAGGGGACACACATTTTACCACTTTGGAAGTGTATTCAGTTTAGAAAAAAATATGTGAGAAACCTCAATATCATTTTTGAAGACCTATCCATAGAGCTCCCACACGTATGGGTTTGACGAAAAAAAAAAATATTTTCAGTTGTTGTTGTTGTATGTATGGGGAACCCCCAAAATTTATTGATTTTTTTTTCTATTTTTGTGTAAAAATCTTAATGCGGTTCACAGAATACATCTACTTAGGTACCAAGTTTCAACAGCATAGTTCTTATACTTTCGGAAAAAAAGTGGCTGTGACATACGGACGGACAGACAGACAGACAGACATGACGAATCTATAAGGGTTTCGTTTTTGCCATTTCGCTACGGAACCCTAAAAAGGTCATACTAGCCTCGACCAAAATTTCAGGAGGCTCTTGCTTGGCTTGGCTTCAGAAAGCAGTACTGTTAGGAAGTTCCTCTCTCAAGAGCCCTAACCAACGGTTGCTTGGACCTTGTTTCCGATGCCCGGTGGGCTACTATTTTTTTTATATTTTAAATGTTTTTAACTGACATGGTCGGTCACTCGAGAAAAGGGATAGCTTTTCCCAGATAATTTTTAATGAGTCCCTAGTATCCTCTAAAATGTATAAAACAAGTACCTACATTAATTTGTCAAACAGGTACCTACCTAAATGTACTTTGGTACACTAAAAACCCATGAACTCATGATCATACAAAAGTAGGTTTGTTTTACAAAGTTCTAAGTTCTAAAATACAAACAAAATGTGTCTTATCTTTGCTAATCTTTTTATGGCTTTTTGGCAAAATTATTATTCAAAGCACATCAAAGAATCCACATTACCAGAACATAGGTACACAAAAATAAAACCTATGCAAGGCTGAATGCGAATTCTTGTGCTCTGTTAAGTCTAAAGAATTTACTGGCGTTTATCATCTATGGCAAAGTCAGCTGACTTTTCAACCTGTAACTCAAATCTTTTGTAATGAATGTTGGTAACAAACAAGTGAATAGGTACCTACTGTACATTTTACAAAGCTCTTGTATTCAAAGAATCTTAAAAAAATAACATGGAAATATAAATTAACACTTCAAAATGTCAAACTTAAGATGTGGTGTCATTGTCGGACCAAATAAGCACTTCCGTTGCCGTTGAAGGACCTCCTATGGAGATACTTTTAGGTAATTTTCGAGTTTTAGTTTCGTTCTATAGTATTTTCCCCTTTTTGAACTTGAAAAAGTTCACAGCTGATTCCAGAAACGTAGGTATTACTTTAACACCGTTTAAAACACGTAACTTCATCTCATTTCTCGCAGACACGTAAAAATACTCCGCCATATTAAAATATTACCGCTAAAATCTCACTGCTTCAAAACTAAAATCTTTATAGCGGTTACTAAAGAGTTCAATTTCGTGTAGCAGTAAATTATAGAAATGCAAACGGACCGGGAGAATTCCAGATTTAAAAACAACGGTATAGTAACCGACGTTGGTTTCGCGCGCTTTTGCATCCTGCATACTTTACACTTACCGTTTGAATAATCTTTACGACACAGATCGTAAGGTTCAATATCGTTGGATTTTTGACGTTTATAATTGGTAGAACGCATGACAGATAAGGCTGAATAAGCTATATTGAGTTCTTAGAAGTGGAGGATTTATTCTAAACTTGAAAAGTGATGTTAGTTTTGTTTATTTTATTATGTTTTGAACAAAGTCAGCTGATTGTTTGTTACGAGGCACAAAATCAGCTGTAGACAAAGTAAGACCTTATTTTGCGAGCTTTGCTTAGTCCTACTTGTCCGAATGTAAAGTAAAGTACCGAGGAATTCTTGTTAGGTACCTACTACCCAAAGAGATTTTTTGTTTTTTTTTTTCGGTTAAGCAGACGACAACCTCTCAAGCTTGAACTGCGAGATGCCATTTCGAGAAAAAAAAGAGCGTTCATCGGCATTTAGAAAGTTTTTAAAAAACCGTTTTTAATCTACAACTGATTATTCGGTGCTACGATATTAATTGTTGCAGTTCATTATCAATTTTTAGTTATCTAGTTAGCCATTACTTCTTAGTTCCATACAGTAATATTGCCAAATTAATTCAAACAGCGAAATATATGACAGCTATTTGCGGCGTAGTCCACTTTATTAGAACTTTATCAACCGACTTCCAAAAAGAGGAGGTTCTCAATTCGGCTGTATTTTTTTTTTCTAACAACATTTCAAACGAAGTTTGGACCACCACAAATAGAGTTGCTTATTTAGCCCGTCTAAGCGCCTTAAAAGATTATTTAGAGTTCGTGATTTTTTTATCGAAAATAATTAATTGTGTGATGTTTTCAAAATACTATCTTACTAGCATTTATTCTGAAGATTATCATAATTATATTTTCCTGGTTTTGTTTATTCTAATGAATCATATACTTTCAGGCATTATAAGCTTTAGCTCTTGTAGCCGCCTTAAGTATAATACAAATGAACTTAAAACTAATCAATTGACACACTTCTTACTTTAAACTTAATTAAATTTAAGGCGTTAAAGTTAAACAAATCTAATGAAAGCTTTCATTTTAAGGAGGTAGGTACATAGTATCTCCATTTCTGTCCATTAAGTTATTAACTTTATTAAAACACCATTTACTTAAAAATATGACAAAGTTACAATAGCCACTCATAAACGGTGTTTTAAGACACAAAACACGAAAAAAGACAAAAAGATTGCGAAGATTTTTAAAGATTTCTTTTAAAAGAAACGGTTGTTACTTTCACTGACTGTATGAAAAAAATCTCCACTTTTTTTTTAATAACAGTGTAAAAAAATCTTTCAATACACGTCAAAAACGCACCCAACTTTGACCATTAACAATAAACGGTTTTTTTTTTTCAAGCAATGGAGAGTCCGTATTGTTCCTTTGCGGCAAATTACAGAAAAATGGATCATTTTTGTAAAGAGTTGTAAACGTTGCCACCGACAGCGTCTGTCAGCTGCTGTTACTACTTAATTTTTAGACAAAAGATGGCCACATGTATTTGAAAATTAGCGGAGAAGATGTTACAGAATACCATAAGCAGACTAATAACGACATTCCCACTGTTATAGATACAAGCCTCCTTTTTAATCTACTACGCGGAACCAATGCGGGCTGCTGGTTAGCATACATGTCTTCAGAATATTTTAACACTAGCACTTAGTTCGCGACTTCGTCCGCAAAAATTGTGATAGCTAATACCCTTGATCAAATAGTTATTTGATATACAAGAGTGCAAAGTTCTTTTTTAATCGCGTGCTCAATTTTGATGACCGAGCAAGCGAAAGATTCTAATATTGAGTCACGAGCGCAGCGAGTGGTTCGAAACTTAGAATCTTGAGCGTTAGCGATGGAATCAAAAGAGCACGAGGTGAAAAATCTTTGCACTCGAGTGCAACACGTAACTTTTCATCCCACCTCAGCGAGGAAATGTACAAACGCAAAAAAAAGCGCATAATTAACAAATTCAGTTAATTCTGTTGGTGTCAAATAAACTTCCTCGTCGCTAGAATGAGTGGTCATTTTAGGTTTTTCACTTGTTTTCAAGATGGATTCCTTGTTTGTTTTTAACCTAAGGTGTTTACAATATGACGTGAAAAGAAAATGGTGCGCTCAAAACATATTAAAAAAAATACACCAAGAAGGTTCCGAGTCTGAGTTCTTAACAAATTAAAAAAAAAATTGTATGATAAATTCGGCACCATAGAGGTAGAAGTAAATAGGTTTAATGATGTTTTGAATTCACATGCTTAGTGCACACGATGTTCTAAATTCAAATTTATTTTACCCTCAAGACGATAAAAACAGCTTTTGCACTTAGATATCGAAGAGCAAAAATACGCTTTCCGAGATGGGGGGATGAAAATATAATTTATAGCCTGTAGCACTCACGAATAATGTAGCTTTCTACCAGTGAAAGAATTTTCAGAATTGGATCATTAGTTTTGGAGATTACCCCCTACATACAAACTTTCAAACTAATTTTACCTCTTTACAGTAATATTATAGATTTATTAGTAACTGCAAATTGTTATAAATCGCACGGCTATTGTTTTAGAGTTCTACACCATACCTGGAAACCTTCTAGTTACGACTTACGAGACATTGGGGGTTCCAACTTTTCCCAAGTTTTTTAAATATTATAACATTACATTAAAGATCCCCTAACTCTGCAATGCATCCATCAACACGTTTTAAATGCGTTACTTTGAGTTCTACCGTAAAACTTGATTTTTCACCAAAAAAAGTAGTTTTCCAGCAAACATATTTGCGTAAAGTTACTCTCTGTGCGATATACAGAATTGAATTGATTGCCGGCTTTATGAAGAGTCCGTTTACACTTCGTATAAAAGGCACTTGACCTGTAGTAAGACAGTTACATGCTGATACAGTATGTGTAGCACAGACCAAAAGTCCGTGATTTCCGAATCCTTTACAATTGAGTCATTGCTCGCGAGATTTGGACGCACAATAGGTACAATAAAAGCATAATTGTTCTTACAAAACATGAATCAGCTAACCGTGATCCGGGATACCTTAGGTATGTTACATATTTGGTAGTTAATCATCTTCCTGGCGCTATACTAAGGTTACCGACGTAGCCCGAAGAATTGTCAAACTGATGTGGCAGTGGGCAGGACACGTAGCTTGCAGAACGAATTGCCGATGGGGCCGGAAAATTCTGAAGTGGCGATAACGAACCGGAAGACGCTACGTTGGAAGACCTCCAAAGGTGGACCGATGACCTGACCCCGTATTCACAAACGTTCGACTCGTTTCCGATTCGACAACTCGTATATCTGTCTTCTTCTGGCATTACGAAAACGACCGAGATAGAAATACGACTTTCCGAATCGAAAGCGAATCGAATCGTTGTGAATATGGGGCCTGGTGAAGGTTGCGTTGTCGGTTGTCCACAGAGTTAGTCCTAATACAAAAACGAGTCATAATTCTCTTGCCTTTATTCCAATTCATTTGGGATCTTCTTCTTCAATACTTGTATTACTCGTATCTCATGAGACACCTCCATTCGTGCCATATCCTTCACACAGTCCAACCATCGTTTCTACGGTCTTCCTCTACTCTAATACCAATCCACAGTTATACTCAAAACTTTCCTCACGATATTTGCCTCATTCCTCTAGCGAGTCAAAATCTATTTTACAAAATACTCAGAGAACATTCACCTATGATACCACGGGACCTTTATCTAGGACCTTTGCATAGGCCTCTGTGAGTTTAATAATGTAGTTTCCCGTTAGTGAAATAGTTTTTGGATCAGTAGTCAAAATCAAAGCATTTATTTCAAATAGACCAATAACAGGCACTTTTGAATTGTCGAAACAACATTCACCTATGATACCACGGGACCTTTATCTAGCTTTATCTATACCTATTCCTGCTGGATCAAAGTGCCGTCAGGAAGTGCTATCCCCATATGTTTTGAACGACCGTTGTGTTATCTTCTACGTCATCAGACTTATCGTAACGGTGCAAGCGATAACCTTAGACACCCGCGGCCTCTGGGTTAGCGCGAAACTCCTTTTGGTTACTAGATATTAAAGTACAGTTAAGTTGAGCTACAGGATTGCTGTCATCGACTGGACAGGTCCACACAAATCTGTGTGGTTGTTTCTTCAAAAGACCATCTCAGACACTAATCTGCATAGTTCTCATGTGAATTAAGCAAAAACACATCTTTGTATCGAAATTGTCGAATAGGGATCACATTTTGATTTTTTTTTCCACGACTGTCTGGCAGTTTGAGTACTATAAGCGACCTACGCAAAAGTCCTTTCGTTGGTATTGTTCATCGTTTCGTAGAGCTCCTTGAGTTATAAGTGGAGCTACACGGTAACTGACAAATGCTTGCACTGACTGGGCAGGTCCACTCAAATCTGTGTGGTTCTTTCTTCACCATCTCAGACACTAATCTGCATAGTTCTCATGTGAGTTGAACAAGATTATGTCTGGACTTCAAAAGAGACCTCTGAGTTTGTTTTGGCTGTTTCTTCTCAGAGTAGTCAGGTCAGAAACACCGGCCCCATTTAGTTTAAAAAAAATGACGCATAAAAGTGTTTGAGGAAACCTACTTGCTGAATAACTCATTTACAGTTAAGTTGAGCTACAGGATAACTGGACTTATGCTTGCCTTGCTTGCTCTGACTGGACAAATCTACTCACATCTGTGATTCTTTCTTCAAAAGACCATCTCACTCCTCTGTGAGTTTAATAATGTAGTTTCCTGTTAGTGAAATAGTTTTTGGATCAGTAGTTCTGAAGATCCAAAAAGATCCTATTGCTTTACTGGAACGTCGATCCACCTTGTGGTCTTTCCACGCTTCTCCTTCGGGAATCTCACCTCATCATCACCGCCGTAAATCAGTCCATTACTTGACAAGAGAAGGCAGTTTTTCTTCTCGATCCTCGGTTACTTTGATCTAGGTGTTGCCAGCCAATCGACCTGCAAATCCGTAGCTCGAGTGGAAAGTCGAAGTATTAGTCGAATTACAACGGACGACAGTCAATCCTGCATGTAAATACTGGGATTCAACCGCCTCGAGAAAGTCCGTAGCGTAGATCTCTATGGAGAAGAACGGGCAAGAAACTCCATGGACACTCTTTTCAATCAAAAATGTTGTTACAAAATCTTGGTTACATCTTTCATGTTGAGATTATACATATATGTGAGAACGATGTAGAAAGACGTGCACAATAAGAGCGTCCAGAGTAAAAAAGAAATAAATCAACAATTTATAAAATAAAGCAATTCAAATGATCCATGGCAGCTAAGAGATGACTAGTCCCGACTGACAGCGCCCGTTCACGAATATGACGCATGGATCGGTCCCGTGCGAATCGCATCCAGCGGATCCCTTCAACATTCATCAGGTCATTGGTCTACCTAGTCGGCCTTGCTTGTCGTCTTCCGCTTCGCGGATGCCACTACAGAACTTTTCGGCCCCATCGGCTATCCGTTCTGCGAGCAATGTGCTCTGCTCACTGCCGCCTACATCGGTAACCTTGGTTCTCTTGCGAGTGTCTTCATTTCTGATTCGATCACGTAAGGAAACTCCGAGCATAGCCCTCTCCATTGCGGTTGTTTCAAATTAAACAACAGTTTCATTAACAAAGAAACTAAGGAAGTGCATTGTTAAGTTTCCCGCGAGAATTGTCGTTAAAATTATTGGCTATAAAGATGTTATCTACGAGTATCATCGGTTATAGGTTTATTACTAAAACAATACCACACACGTGGACCACATTGTCAACATGACATAACGGAAACATGGCGGCGTGTTTGCTCTTGCGCAGTGTTTCCTGGCATGTGTCAGGTAAATGTGAAATGAAAATCAAGCTTGAGGAAATAAGTCCAGTCAAAGTGGATGCTTCAGGGTAGTAGTCTGCAAAATTCAATTGAACTGTAATCTATACTTATATCTATACTAATATTCTATAGCAGAAGAGTTTGTTTTTCTGATTGGTTGAACGCGCTAATCTCAGGAATCGCCGGCTCGAATTTGATCGAATTATTTTTGCGTTGGATAGTCCATTTATCGAGGAAGGCTTTAGGCTATATAAAATCACGCTACGACCATTAGGAGGCGTGCAGGAATGAAAAATGTTGCAAAAACGGGGAAATATTTTTTTCTTTAGATTTTCTCTCTTATGTGACGCAGACGAAGTTATGTGGAACAGCTAGCTGTTATATATGCGTCGGTGTCCAGAATACCCATTTGACCTTTTTTTCGTAGCTGTTCTCTTTCTAAGCTGGAATTTAATGCTTTAAAAATTCACGTATGTATTCGCCAAAAATAATACGCAAAACCGACATAACATAGGCCAAAGAATATTCACTACTTTTTCTTTCAATTTTCTATACTAATATAATAAACATGAAAGATTTTCATTGTTGTATGTAACGAATAAACTTAAAAACTACTGGACCGATTTAAAAAAATCTTTTAGCAATGGATAGCTACATTATCAGCGAATAACATAGGCTGTAATTATTATATCCCCGTACTCCCACGGACACGGAAACTACGCGGGCGAAACCGCGTGACGTCCGCTAGTAGCTTTATAATAAAACTAGGTGACCCACGCAACTTCGTCTGCGTCACATAAGAGAGAAAAACGAAAGAAAAAAAATCCCCGTTTTTTGCAACATATTTCTCATTCCTGCTCCGCTCCTAATAATCGTAGCGTGATGTTATATAGCCTAAAGGCTTCCTCGATAAATGGACTATCCAACACAAAAATCATTTTTCAATTCGAGCCGGTAGTTCCTGAGATTAGCGCGTTCAACCAGACGAACAAAGTCTTCTGCTTTATAATATTACTAGCTGGCCCACGCAACTTCGTCTGCGTCACATAAGAGAGAAAAGCTCACAAAGGAAATAAAATTTTCCCCGATTTTGTAACATTTTTCATTGCTGCTCCACTCCTATTGGTCATAGCGTGATGTTATATAGGCTATAGCCTCCCTCGATAAATGGACTATCCAACGCAAAAATAAATTTTCAATTCGAGCCGGTAGTTCCTGAAATTATCACGTTCAACCAAACAAACAAACAAACAAACATACAAACAAACTCTTCTGCTTTATAATATTAGTATAGAATATGTCACTATTTTTATGGACCTAAGGCCAAAGGTTTGAACACTGGTTGGTAATAAAATTAAAAACTATTTTTATTGTCTCTGGCAATCAGCTGTTGAGAAACGAAGACCGCCATGTTGGTTCCTTGAATCTGTAAAAACTAAACGTGCTTTGATTGTTGATTCAATTATAACTGGCTGGAAATTTTATTACTTAGTATTGGCCGAATTACTACTAACTTTGTTATAAAGCTTAACTTAAGTACATACTTGATGGAGGAGGTCGTGGCTAAATAATAACAGACGCTCGAATAGATCTTTAGTAGTTGTCTTTTTTAAACTTTCACGATCTGACCCCGTATTCACAAACGTTCAACTCGTTTCCGATTCGACAACTCGTATATCTGTCTTCTTCTGGCATTTCGAAAACGACCGAGATAGATATACAACTTTCCGAATCGGAAGCGAACCGAAGCGTTGTGAATACGGGGGCAGAACACATTATAAAACTTAAGAAGACTTAAAGGAAAACTAGGACTTGAAGAATTAAAGGTAAATTCGCGATAAATACCCGTCTTCTTAAGTTTTATAATGAGATCTTTAGTAGGTTGGTCCGTGGATGGGTGACCTACATACCGAGTTTCCTCCGTGCCTCGGAAAGCACGTTAACCTGTTGGTCCCGGCAGTCATTTGTAGATATTTGACAGTCGTTACAGGTAGTCAGTGGCCCAAAAAGTCTGCCAACCACTAAAGTTAATACTGGGTAACGCGGTACCTATTGGTAAGACTTTACCAATAGGTACCGCGTTACCCAGTATTAACTGGGTTGTGGAGGTCAGTTAGGCAGTCGCTCCATGTAAAAAAAAATGTGTGCGTGTACTAGCGTTAGCGTACACTCGTAAGAAGGCAAACTTCTTTATGACGTTATTTTTCAAATTAAAAAAAAAAAAAACGATATAGAGCGACTTTGTTTTTTTATAAGAAAAAGATGGCGCGTAACGGAAAAATGTGACGCGTAACGAAAAAATGTTACACTAAATTTTTTTCCAACCCCGATAAAGAAGTTTCACTTCAAAAACTGGTACTTATTCAGCTGCATTCGGTTAGACTGGAAGCCGACCCCAACATAGTTGGTAAAAGGTAGGCAGATGATGGAGATATGTCTTTGCCCAGCAGTGGGGATACTGGCTAACAGTAACAGTAATAATACGTATGTTGCTTCATAGCGCCTAAACTATCACACTACATATTATAAAACAAAGTCTCCCGCCTTTGTATGCTTAGATCTTTAAAACTACGCAACAGATTTTGATGCGGGTTTTTTTAATAGATAGAGTGATTCAAGAATATAATTTTACGCGGGCGAAGCCGCGGGCATCGACTAGTTCATGAATAAGATGTGAATTGATTCGTTTTTCTGACCATGTTAACATAGATAGACTACATTTTAACCGACTTCAACAAAAGGAGTAGTCGATTTGACCTTGCAAACCCCGAATTAAATTAAAGCGTGATTTTTCAGCAGTAGAGTTTCTTAGTTGTAACTCACAAAATCTTGTACTGAAACAAGGTGTTCATCTAAGTGTGTTTCTAGATTTGATACGGACACAATTTTCCTCTAGACACCAATTTCACGAGTTAAGAGCTAAACACGAGTTTTATAATGCCTGAAAGTGCAACAACAAACTAACTGCAATTAACAAAACCAGAAATATTTATTTATTTATTTATTTATTTATTTATTCATTAAACACACTATCTTTACAGGCAGCTACCCAATACAATAGTGGTTTGCAAACACTCACAAGATACTTTAAACATAACTTACGACTATAATAATAATATATAACACTATAACTAAAACACTAAACTTTAAAAATAACTAGTAAAACCAAAACAAACAGCACTAAAACAAGAAAAAAAGAGAAGTAAATATTAAATGTAGGAAACAAAATTCAACAAAACTCTTGCGAATTCACTCAAGTTGCACGAAAATATGTCTGTCCTCTCATGCACTTCATTCAGTACACGTATTGTACGGTATGATATTCTTCAGGATATATGCTAGGTATGATAGTGTTTTGAAAACACAATGCAAATAATGTTCCTCGATGCAATATCATCACGAAAATATGTCTAAAAATTTCTTATAACGAGTAAAAACCATACCTACTAAAATACATGCGATGATTCTGATTTTTTCATTAAGTGTTTTATTTTTTAGTCCAATCAATAGATTTTTTGTAAATCGATCGAAACCACTAATTTCGCACTATTCGGCCCGCAGTGACTGACGTAACAACCACTTTATAGTGCAAGCTGATTAGAACTTTATTCTAACAATTTTTCAGACAAAGTTTGAACCACCACAAATAGAGTTGCTAATTTAGCTCATGTAGTCGCCTTAAAAGTCATCAATAAGTTTATAAAAACACCTCTTTTAACCATAAACTCGACAGCCGTGTCTTTTACGAACTATTTCCACGAAAGCAGAGAGGATATTCAAACGATCGTATAGTTGTAACGGGCGATTTAAATCGGAAAGGACGTTCGTTACAAGTAAGATTTTTTTGTCGACTCAAGTACCTGTTTCTACGACTCGAGTCTCGACCGAGAGAAAAAGTAATTATTACCTAACAAGTGTACCACGAAGATGTTATTATTTGTTATAGGCCGTTTAATAACGTATTTATTAATGACCATTTCATAACGTGTTTGATTGAATGACAGGTTTGGACGGAAAAAGACCAAAATGGCGGTTTTTGGTAGCGAAAAGGTGGTTGAACAATCATTTTGCATACCTTAAAAGTGATGGATGAATAGACGGGGAGGCTAGTGATAAAATGGATGGATTGTGAGAGGAATTATATGAAAGAGGAGAGACTGGAGTACTTAGATGATCCCGTGACGTCTGAGAGGAGAACATGGAATGGAAGTAGAAAACGTATTGTGCCGACCCCGACTGGAATGGAAATGATGAAAACTACGTATAGTTTTAACGTTGGTTAGGTATAAGTCTATTCGCTAAATATTGAAGCATTGGTGGACGACTAAGCCAACTGCCCGCCACAGTATTCCCAACCAATGCAACGCTAAAAGCCAAAATCAGAGATAACAACCGTGGCAATGAAGCTAGACGAGACCTTCAATTGACCAATGAAGATAATCAGAAAGCAATAACGGAGGAGTCATTCTCATCATCATCATTTCAGCAGAAAGACGTCTACTGCCGGACATAGGTTTCCCCCAATAATCAAGACATTTACCGGTCGGTACGGAGGAGTAAGAAAAAACAACAAATGCTGACGTTGTAAGTTGAAACCAGGGTGATTCTAAGTGAAATATTTACAAAATACTGAGGTTATTAACAAATGGCATAGACCAATTATAATTCTTCCATGCCACACTGATTTAAGTATTATTTAGTGCCTTCTTCCTTGAAGGATCACAACGTGTCACTATCAATGATACATAAAACTATAGATACGTTGCCCGCGCTCTGTGGCAACATGAATGCAAGGCAATTGCCGGACTTTCATTTAGTCGCGTACCAACCAGTGCCGCGGCAGTACGTGACATTAAAATAACTTTTGTGTATAACATCCTCAAACCACGAAAAAAAATGCCGTCCTGTATTTTTAGGACATGTAAAAACTATACATTACCTGTGAAAGATAGAAAAGTAACATTTCATGCGTAAGTATCAAGAAAAAAATAATTTATTTTATTTTTGTCGATGCCTTCTAATGGCGCCTGAGGTAAGTCACGTGCCGTTAAGGGAAGATGACAACGAAATTAAAGAAATATATTTATCTCTCTCTAACAACAAAAATTTCGTAGATGACGTTTAATTTTCTTTCCCTTTCCTCGTGCGTCTAAGTATTTATCTAGCTACCGACAGTATTTACGCTGTTTTCGACAGCCGTGATGTTCATGCATGACGCGTCTATTTATTATAATACGTCATTGGTCACTATAGAATTGTTGCAGTCTGCAAATTGAAGGCCATGCTGATCTAAATACGGAGGTGCACTTACATACTGCTGTGCCTAGTTCACTCTGATCGTCAGATGGCTGATCAGCTGCTTATCATGATCAATCAGACTCCAAATCAGATCGTGATAAACTCCTTTTAAAGTCTAAATTAGTTCATCATTTAGTCTAAGCACTTCGTGATTATGTCATTATCTTGCCTCTTTCTGGCCTTACATCATTTCATTGTAGTGTATTATCAAACTGATTGATCAACTATAAAACGTTGAACCTTTATTGATACGCATTGCTTAGGTTGGTTATTGGATGGGTGTCCATTACATACCGAGTTTCCTCCGTGCCTCGGAAAGCACTTTAAGCCGGTGGACCGTTCTGAAACTCTTCTACTTCTAGGTACAGTCGCCACATCATCAAATTACCACAAACTGTCAAACTTCTCCAAATGAATTTAAACCATAAACTGTTAACGATTAAGTTCAAAATCGGATATCGAGAAAAATTGACAGCATAAGGTAATTTGATACGCTGGACATTGTACTGCTCATTCCGGGTGTCAAGAGATACTGGTTACTTGTAAGCTAGATTATTTAATAATACTAACTTAGCTGTAGTCGACTTCAATTAAAATTGCAAATGATATGAAGTTTTGTTATTTCATCACGATTCTTATAAGTCAATGAACGAAACACGTGGTCCATTCTAAAGGAATAATAAGACTTGTTAGGTATGGGGTTTTTTTAAAAAAACTATGGAGTTAGGTTTAGGAGAAAACCCCGGTTATATTTGGCTTGACGAATGTATTACTAAACTTGAATAACGTAGAAAAGAGAGTGTTGTTATAAAATATGATGGCAATACTGTGGAATTAATGGCGCTAGCATAGCTTGTGCCAAGCACCGCCATTGAATAAAAAAGAGTTACCTACTTAGTATAATTTTATAATAAGAAATAAAAATAGAAAAAACGAATTTTCGCCCCCCATAAACACTAACATTGCAACTGTTTTCGAAATCATTACAATCGTTTTTGAAAACGTGATTACAAATATATCTGGACTTCAATCAATTATCATCATTAGCTTATGTCAATCTTCTATACTAATATTATAAAGCAGAAGAGTTTGTTTTTTTGTTTGTTTGTTTGGTTGAACGCGCTAATCTCAGGAACTACAGGCTCGAATTGAAAAAATCTTTTTGGGTTGGATAGTTCATTTATCGAGGAAGGCTATAGGCAATAAATATAACAACACGCTATGACCAATAGGAGCGGAGCAGGAATGAAAAATGTTGCAAAAACGGGGGAAATTTTATTTCCTTTGTGAGCTTTTTCTCTCTTATGTGTCGCAGACGAAGTTGCGTGGGTCAGCTAGTAAGTTAGAGTAGGACAGTAAGCAATAAGCTTAAGTCATCTACGTCGAAATTTGCCAGGCTTTTCCCATTGGATAGAAATGCTCTGGAATTATGTCTAGAACTCATAGAAAGAAAGAAAGAAAATACATTTATTTGGCACACGCTGCAAGAGCACACAGTATAAAATAAAAAATAAACAAACGAAATAAATAAAAAAAAAAGAAAACCAAAAACAATCGTACAAAACTTATAACTAAACAAAAAAAAGAAAAAATCTAAATAAAAGAAAAAGTAAAACAGTGTGACACTGTGTGCCTCACGGCTGCGCCAAATAGGCCCAGTTCAGCAAAATGCCGGACAACTAGTGCCCGACGCTGGTAACTGCTACCGCTGCCGCCGCTGCTGCCGCTGGTGGAACTTATAATGCATCAACACCACACGTTGAGGTAACATTCTCTATCAATTGTTTCCACGTGCTGACTGTTTTCAAAAGGCAACATTACTTAACATGTACCAACATGGCAACATCATCATCTGCCTGTCTTTTCCCAACTATGTTGGGGTCGGCTTCCAGTCTAAACGGATGCAGCTGAATACCAGTATTTTACATGGAGCGACTGCCTATCTGGCCTCTACAACCCAGCTAATACTGGGTAATAAATAAATAAATACGATACCACTTGGTAAGACTAGTTATCAGACTTTTTGGGCCACTGACCACCGATTACCTGTAACGACTGTCAAAGATAGACAGCTTAACGTGCTTTCCGAGGCACGGAGGAAACTCGGTATGTAAGGGTGGTCAGCCATCCACAGACCAACCTAGGCAAGCACGGCTTTACCCAACGATCGACCCGAGTAGCTTTAATTATTTAGCCACAACAACAAATTCTAACAATAATTAATTACATTTGGAAACGTTAGGTACCTACTTTACAAAAAGTTAGTAAGTACAACGCACAATTAGACATCCAGCAAACTTTTGACATTGAAAATGACGTAATTTTGACAGGTTATGACAATGTCAACCGTGGTCCTTTAAAATTATTCTAAAAATAAAAGCCAGATGCCTGTCTGGGAGATAAAAACCATTATGTTATTTTAGGCATGCTGTTACATAATTCAAACCTTTGAATTTGAATACGAAATATATTGACCTCCTCTTTCAAATTTGATGTCACTGACACGATTGTTGTTTTGTCTTCCATTCATTGCTGATTAGGAAACGACAATGTGTCACTCAGCCTAATCTTACAAATTCAATTTTTTTTATTTCACATTTACTTACTTACATGAGAACAAAACGTTAAAACATAGTGCACTTGTTTATCCAAGGTCACGATAGACGGAATAACGCGACCAAAATAATGACCTAGTTGCAGGAGGAGGTTTTTCAGGATCGGTTTGCAACTCGGTGCTATCAGTAGGTAAGTACATGTATTTCAAACATTTGGCAAAACTGTAATTTTGCTGTAAAGTACGACTAAAACATAAGGCGTGGGTCCTCATTTTTTCCATAGACATAATCTGATGACTTCTCTACAGGGTAGCCCGCGGAATTCTTTACTTACGTTTTTGCTGAAACAAACGAAGGGACTTTTCCAAATAGGTAGAGTCAGAATGCAAGCTACCAGCCATCAACAATTTCCTCGACTTTGGCGCGAATCGGCAATCCACAAGCCAACGGCCACTATTACGGTAAAAAGTTCCAATAGGTACCAACATTAAAAGGTTGGCAGCACTGATTACAGGCTTAACGTCTTCGATTCAAAAAAATCTTCGTCAGAAAAAGTCACAGTAAAAAAATGGTCGCGCAAAATGTTGGGAATGAATGAAAACAGCTGATTTGAATTTCGAATGTCTTTTTTAATTTGAAAATCAATATTTGAATTGAAGTTGAGGCTTGAAGTAACACTGCCTCCTTTTTTTTGTTGCCACTTCAAAAGCATAACGTTGACCATATGATTGCTGAAGAATTTAAGGATATCGGGAGGCACAAAGTTATATTTACCGTCGAAAAAATCATAACTAATACAAATCCCACCGCATCCCTTATTTCCTAATTGCAAATGTAAGTTGGCGCGCTTTTAAGTAAGGTTATGAAACAAAATAAAGCCAATTTTGAACTTAATAGTCTAAAGCAGTAAGTTTTATTTTGTTTGTGTATTCCAGAACGCGATCATATGATTGTTACTTTGAATTTTATCAATGTGTTAGTGTGAGATACTGGATTCCCATTTAAAGTTACTTGATTTTAAATCTTACGTTAGAGGTTTAGAGTCTATTTTCGAATGGGGTCTGTTTTTTGTGTGTGTAAGAACAGGATTCGTTTCCCATATGATTTTTGTATGGCATTCCATTCAAGGTTAAGGTCGAAGTAAACTATGCTCTATGACTTAGACGTAAGGTTGAAATTGAATCACATTATGTTAATATCCTCGATCTAGTTAGGACGTATGTACTCAGACGGGTTGGCCGTTCCAGTTGCCAACTTGAAAAATTCAATTTTGTACCAATTTTATAAAAAAATTGAAGTTTAAAATTTAACAGCTGATTTAAGGTTACGGCTGGAAACACGTTTTGTTTTCATTTCTTAAACACCATTAACGCCATGTTTTTGTAAGTGTTGAAGCAATACTTCACAAGCAATGTAAGTATTTTACAGTTTTATTAATTTAATAAAATTATGTTTATTACCTATTAGCTTAGTTTATTCATAGTGTTAAATTGTAAGCTCTAAGCATAGGCGTCATAACAGTAAAAAGCTAGTTTTTTTTTTGTAAAAAATTGAAGCGATACAAAACTCATTATATTACAATATAATGAGTTTTGTATCGCTTGATAAGTATGTTTTTAAATAATTATGCATTTGAAGGTCTGAAAATTCGTAAAATTTATGCCTTAAATAATATTCATAGAGAAGAGTTCTTTTCATTTCCAGTAAAGGAACTTTATTCAATGCTTTCTCAAAGTAGGTGATGTATTTCTATTGTTAAAATGTCTGTCCAAGGTTGTCCGGTAAAAAAAAACTAAAGCTAAGTAGTGAATTTAAAACTTCTGTATTGGGTAAATAAAAACAAATAAATTGGTATTTTTGCTTCAGATCCTATTGTTAAATAAAAGTACATCTAAAATCCTATCATTCGAAGCCATTTTCAGGATCGGTTTAGAAATAAAGTTGTCTTAAACAATGACCACAACCATTTTAGGTTATGTCGCAACTGCCCAATTTTGAAATTCGTAAGACTTCAAATGACAGCTATTCTTTTGAGTATCTGTACTTCTATACTATAAATTACAATCACTCCATGTAAAATACTGGGGTTCAGCCGCATCTGGTATTTCTAGTAAGACTGGAAGCCGACCCCTACGTAGATAAGAAAAGGCTGGGCAGATCAAAACCAATCTAATCTACTTCTATACTATAGAAGGTTAATAAATTATGAGTGTTTCAAGGGATTTTTAAACAAAGCAAGTCTCTATATAAATAAGATATTTACAACAATTTTCTCAACACATAGCCCCTAACTCCGCATTTAAAATTTACCATAAGAGTAGAAATGTCGGAACCCTACCATGAAAAACATAGAGGGTGGTATCACCAACGGCCGTTTCGCGCGCCCGCGGGAACTCATCCATTCTGCCCGACAGTCGTCGCTTGGCGCCTGACGCGAGTGGACACAAGCCTAGGCGTGCTCCCAAAAATACTGTGATAAAAAACTTTTCTGAAAGACTGATCGAATTATGTACTATTTGTGAATCTGTGCTGTTATATTTTGTGTCAAAATGTGGGGAGAGAGCAGTAAGCATTGCGAGGTGAACTGCCAGTGTTCCGGGTATGTCTATTGTTTTTCTTTTCTGCCTAAACATTTAATGATAGAGCTTGATTGTGACCTATTTCTCGCTCTATCAGCCAGAAATATATCAAAACAATAGTCGTAACAGATTCATTTGTTTACTTTACCGTCGCAAGATTTTTTGAAGAATGTTGAATGAAGTTGCTATAGTTTTTACTAATGACTAACACAAACAACGTCTTTTCTCTAGCCTAAACCTAGCCATAGACAATCTATATCTAGTTTACGGCCGGGCCGGCACGAAAAACAAAAAGCTTTTTATCTATGACTATGATAACGGCTGGGTTCTCAGATTCCCAGGAAATCGTTTCAATTCAGCGTTGACTATAGATGCAGTACATTATAGGGTTGTTATTTGTTATGTACTATTGATGTTTACTATGTCCAAAAGTTTGGTAGGTTCCGTGTGGTTCCGTTGGTCCTGCGATCAGCTTTCTTAACCTATGGTCTATGCCATAGACCATAGGTTGAGAAAGCTGCCAGAAGACCATAGACTCTATGGTCTTCTGGGGCCTGGGGCCTCCTTAAAACACGAGGTGTACCTACGTTGGCACGTTCCGACGGGCGCGTATTTTTTTTCCTTGAAAACGGCTCTATTTGCAATTGCTATCAAAACTATTCGGGAAAGTACGTATAGTACATTGAACATACGACGACCATTGTAGTTAATCAAAGCTGATCTCTAACTGTACAGGAAGCTCATACAAAGAGAGGTAAGGTTATACTGGTTATGTATGGCCTGATCTGTACCAACTACCACGTCACTGCTGTAGAGGTATGCATTTTTACCGCCAACCTTAATACCTAGTCCGGAGTGGTCCGGATGAAGAGACACCAAAGCCATAGGAAATAGGTACATCCGAGATACCTTTGGTGTGTTATTGCAACCGGCGGTAACCAATTTCTCAGTTTATATACCTACCTAGGTCCGTCGCGTTAGATTGCTGAACATAAATAGAATATTAACATACAAATTACAGGAACTGAAGACTTCGTAGTTAATTAGTTAGTTACCATCGGAAAGAAGTACGTCAACAATACATACAGGTTGGCCAACAACAAAAAAAAATATCCACTGGTTGAAAGAACGTCTTTAGAATGCGATGTTCTGTTTTCAAATCGCAATGTTTCTGGCCATGTGCGAATACCTAGGTTCCCTAGCTCATTTAGCGAGTTAGCAAGATTTACAGATACCCTGGGCGATTAGGTTACCTACTATAGCATCTGTTGTAAGATAGGTATTCCATATGCCTATACCTACGAAGTATACCGTAAACGCTTTCAAGAAATTTAAGCTGATTTTACAAGAAGTCATAAAGTTCTACACCATTGCTGTCTCTTTTTAAAAGGAATATAATGACAGCGACGGGGAATAGGCCCCAGTCAAGTTTTTTTGACATAAAACAACATGTCCAAGTCCAGTGTCTACACAATGGCCGATAATGGGCCATGTGAAACATATTAGGTACCTACCTATTTCCTCAATGGCGCAGGTATCAACGCTTACAGCCTATTTTTTTCCCTGCATTTTATTTAGATATTTACTTACCTCTAAGCTTATCAAAATTGACATACCTACCATCCTACTTAACTACACATGTTCCACATAATAATAATATGCAAAAAAAAAAACTTGAAATATAATGACATCATCCTTTTTGGCGGTAGCCTTGAAGCATAGACTAGGTGAACGACCTCTTTTGAAGCCACGACTCTATGGTTTGTAGGATAGCGCGAAAGTGGTCAGTGAAAGGGAAATTTCAATTTCTAATGGAATTGTAACAAGGTTTGATGATGATTTTACGAGTTGGTTAAGATGAAAAGTAGAAAATTGTCGTTTTACTACGTTCAGTACAGCTTTCTTCCAAGAAAATTTTAGGTCTTAAGTCATAATACCTATTTGGTACTCACCTTAAATTAAGAAGTTATGAAATTGAAAAAAAGAAACACGATACAGTTGACGCAAAACAGTAGCAACAAAACCAGTATAAGTTGGCCTCTTATTCTACTAAAACTCCGTACTCTGGCAGCTCAAGATAAAATTGCTACTACCGACTTGCTTTGCTGTCATCCGTACCTAGGTACCTACATCAAGATTTCCTATTTGTCATTCAAGAAGCCTATCTGTTCGTTATTCGTGACGTAATATCCGATTACCCAGCACTGTAACTCGTAATCTTAGGATTTACATTTTTGAAATTACCGTTGTTAACCGTCAGCTGTTGACCTAACTATATTACCTACATACCTAACTTGTTTAAAATTTAAAAAAAAGTTGACAATTTAAATTCTGTACCTAATCTAGAATAATTCGAGGCCAACTCGATTCAGCCTTAAAGGCTTTCGACCTTTGCCTTAAAAAAAGTAAGTTCAAAGCTGAAATTCTCGTTTCAATTACCGACCGAAAAAACTGAACATCTCATTACCTACCATCAGATCACTATTAAAAAAAAAACATTCATCATTACTAAAACATTTTTTATCTGCAAATAGGATGTTAGCAATAACCGATAACTTATGTTTGTATAGCCATCTCGCTTACTCTTAATAAGTTAAGAGAGGAAGAAAGGGATGGCGATATCGGGATTGGCGGGAAACGCGTCGAATGTCAACGATCGTTCGCCATTGAAGATTGAATCACTATAATGGCTGCTGCTGCATATCTTTGCGCCGTTTCCTGTGCTCTATTTATGCAGAGTGTTTATAAACTGATTTATTACGGCCTAGTGAACTAGTGATCTATCCCAGGCAAAGAAAAACTTGCTTACAATCTAGGGCTACGGAAATCGTAAAATGTTACCGGAAAAGGGTGATCGTTAACTTTATTGTTAGATTTTATCTTGGATTCAAAATCGGAACATTGAGGGAAAAGGCAATTTTAAACAAGACACGTTTCTTTTTTTTTAATCGTTGGTTATATTGCCAATATAATAAATCATGTACACAAATAAACAATGATTTGAAGTACCTAGACCTACCCGTTCTCAACTCAAGGCGTAGGCGACACATAAATAACGCCTAAATAAAAGTACTACCTATTAGTGCAATAATACCTATCTAGGCATTGATTTGAAATCGGTTATTAATCCTTATAATTTTCTTGAAGTTTATTGATAATTATATTATCAGTAACTGCATAATTGCAAAACAAGATAGGCTACCCGGAATTCATGAATGGAGCGAGCGACATTTAAAAACAATCGACTTTAATTACCATGTAAGAGTACTAGCGATAAGTAGGTCATTTTGATAAAAAAAACGTACTAAAATAAATAGTCTTGATCTGTGTTTTTGTTGTCAACAGCATTAAAGCTGCGTAATGCATTTTAAATTGAAAATAATCGTTATTCAAACGATTATTCTTGACCGAGATTTTAACTGCCGGCAGCTTTTACAATATTAAACGGCTTAAAAATCAAAACCATCATAATTTAAACGTAATTCCTGTTTCCCACCTACCCAACATTCAAAACAAAACAAAAAATCTATAAACAAAACACATCATAGACAAAGATATTTTTACTGCTGCGGTTGTCTATGGCCAGACAACAATATGCCCGTATCCCACCTCTAATCTAAAAAAAAAAACCGTATAATTTAAGTGCCCGTACCACACATATAAGAGGCTTCATAGACGATTTTTTAAAACCGGTTTTTTATAGAAGAGATAGTCCAAGTTGAATTTCTAATTCGAAACTAGTTTTCGGGACTGGAGTGTCTACATTCTACATGTCGGTGCATCGGGATTTTTTGAATAAGATTCGTTAGACAACCTGCTTGGTTTGGTACCTTTTTGTTTTCTTTTTATAGGGTCAAGCACCTCTTAGATAAAGTTATACGTTTATTAAAATTATTAAAAAGAAATAGCACTTCATATGTGCAATAGTAGTGGCTGCTGACACAGGATACTGAAAAAAAATAGAAAATATCAAAAATAGTTTATTTTAGTGACTGAAACTGCCCAGCAGGGACACCGAATAGTACTAAAAAAAAAAATTAACACCTGACCACAAAAAAAAATCCTTTAAACAAATTGTTTTTTTTTTATTTCTTCAGTTTCTGAAAACCAGTAATATTTTCCAAGTAATTTGATGACAACTGAAAGGATCATTTTTTTCTAATAAATCAAACGCTATCTTCAAATCGTCCTTACTCTCTACAAACAGTAAAAAGCTCTCACTTTCAATGAAAACTTTTATTTTCGTCGCATCTCAACCATACCACCGTTACATCCGTTCGGTAACTTCCTTCTATTGTTACGCTTCCATTTTCGGTGCAGCGTGTAAAAAACAAACCTTTTTGGTACGCTCTAATCGTAGTTCACTGGCTTACTGACCCAGTGAAGATGAAAATAGCTAAAAGTCCTTTTAAAAGAGGAAGAAAACCAGATTTGGTCTTTCCGAAAAGAGTTTGTTCAAGGGATTTTGACTAGAGATCTTTGGAGCTTGTCAAAATATGCTGCTTTTGAAGGTCTGTTTGACAAACTTGGTGATAATGGCATATGGCATGGCTGTATAGCTGTAAGCAGCTGTAAGTAACTAAGTAATTTGATTTGTTGTTTTAATTTGTTTGTGATTAACGAATATAAACATTTTGAATGGATCGAGACGAAGTCGAAGGCCAAAGAGAAGATTGATGAATTGTGTGAAGAATGATATGAAGGAAAAAGGAGTAGATAGAGAAAGAAAAAAGACGTGTTGCGCTAACCCCAAATAACATAACACACAAGGGCAGGAAGATGATGACCTGTAAGCAACTAACTGACGGAGAAACCTACCGTAAATATTCGAACAATCTACAGCTAGATTCCTTAGATTATTTTCAGAGTTTTCTAGGTACAGAGCACTTTAAAGTGGTCTATGGAAAAGCAAAACAAAACAAAAAATCAACCGTTCCTTTTAAAATGTTCACGCACGTGAAGAAACACACCATACCAGCCATTTCTTCTAAGACAGCAAAATGACTACCATATAGAACTAGAACCTCTAATAATACCATCTAAATTGCCGACCACCGTGCAGGAATAGCGTGAAGATAGATCGTGACTACGAATACGTGCGTAACAGGTATTATTCTAAAGAAATGTAACATACCACACGTAAAGTTAACTCCGTATACTCGACTTTACGCCCACACACACATTGACAATGACTTTTTTATACGGAGTTCGAAGGGATTTAGCGGGGACCGAAGTTTGGTCGGCTAAAGACCGTTTTCTACTACTGGCCTACGTCTCGCAGCTATCTGTGTTTCTATAAACATACTTAGCTGGAAATATCCTATATGCGTCATCTACAAGTCACTTGATTCATAGAAAAATCAAAAAAAGCTTTTCTGTGACGTTTTGTTTCTAACCGGCCGTAAGCTAAATGTCAAACAGACAGAGCTAACAACCTGTTAGTAAGTTATTGAGAAAGTCCGTAAAAGAGTAGGGGATGACTAAAGATAGGCCAGAAAGAAGGTGAATACTGAATAGTAAGTTGAAGGCTGATAGAAATGTACGGAAGAAGACATGCTAGGCCAACTAGATACTACATTGGAATTAGGACAGAACGATGACTGTGGGATGAAATTCCGGGAAAGAGAATGCGTGGGTGTTCAAGTGCATTCTGAGTGAGACGGAAAATAAAATGTATACGTCAGGCATGGTCCCCTTTCTTAGTAAAAGCTCTCCTCTTCAAACAGATAAATCATTCTCAAATTGTGCTCCATGAAAATACTGGAATTCAGCTTTATTCGGTTAGACTGGAAGCCGAGCCAAACATAATTTGGAAATGGCTGTTGAGTTCTTCGCCGGATGTCCTCAAGGTCTTCTAGAGGCTCTCTTAATACAGAAAATACCGGTTTCATCACAATCATTTATGAACGAAGGACATGCTTGACAGGTCCACTTCCTGACGTTGACCTTGGTGTAGCCCGGAAATACTGGGATAAGGAATGAATAAGTCATTATCTAGAGGAGGTATCCAGGTAGATCATTGTTTTGCATACACTCAAATAGTTCTGTCTCCTGCCTGAAGTCGCGTCTCATTCTTCGGCTTTCAATTTTGACGGTTAAATAACGACTTTCCCGTCTTCTCTGTTTTTAATCAATTATTATTCTTCAACCTTTGACCACCGAATGTCAGGTCTTTTCAAATTTCTCTACTTTTGGTGGTTTTGTGTCATGGCTTTCCAGTTTCTGCTGGTAATTTTTATATTTCTGTAGTTTTTCATCAACAGCAACGTTCTTAAACAGTAGAAAAAGCTTGTGCTATTGAGGAACTATCCAGGACTCCCACAGGGTGCTATTTTAGGGCCTAAATTATTCGATTTTTAACACACATCCCTCAAGTAAACTTCGTCTAATCTCAACTCAACTCCAAAATTCTGGTAAGTCTCATTTCTAGTCTTTATCTTTGTATAACATAAACATAACTTCAAGTACTGCTCTCCCAGAAACGTTTAAATAACTTGGAAGTTATCCGTTAAAGATCTAAACTACGATAAGATGCCAGCGACGTGTATGAAGAGGGCTGCGTTCACTTTTTTTTTTTTTGCTTTTTGACCATAGACAAGTAATTTGGAACTTGTTACGTCGAACAACCTCTTTGGGTATTTTCTGTTGAGTAGATTTAAGATTTAGCACAGTCTCGAGGTGATGATGGATGTCTAAAATCTTAATAAATGTTAGCTATATAGTGAGTAGTGACAGATCATCATTCGCTTGCCCTGATCCCAACTCATTTGCAGTCGTCGCTGCATAGGTATCTTCTTCTATCATACTTCTCTATTACTCGTCATCTCATCAGACACCTCCTTTCTAGACATATCATCTTTTACACCCTTTGACACTAAAGCAATTTTAGATGCGGGCAAAGCCACGCTCAAACTCTTGTATCTTTCCAAGATATAAACACATACAGGCAAGCCGTAAGGCCATTACACGTAGGCCGCACCACTTTTTATACCATTGCCTTCCAAGGATATCTTTAAATAAAAAAAAGAGACTCTATGGCTTTGAAAAAAAAAGTGACCAGTAATGGTATCCTTCGGACGTTGAGGAAATTACTCTACGAGTCTCTATGGTCTTATTTTAAAAAGAAATAGATGAGAAAGTTACGTTTCATTCGCTGTGGTTTATTTAATATTGATTTGCTGAAATTATTGGTAGATGATTTGAAAATGGAATGCTGTGGATCATTTTCAATGTTGCGATCGAAGGAAAATTATGATGGCATATTTTTTTTTTATATAGCGTGCTGCGCCTCTATCGGCTAACTACAGAACTAAAAGAAGAATTTCAGTCACATTGCCGCACTAGTTTGGTAATAATCTTTGAAATTTTGACGATGAAACCTAGTTATGTTGTTTGTTAATGAACTCGACAATTCTAACAGCCACGCCATATGCTAGGAGCCCTACTAAATGCAGGGACATCACCCCCTGGACCCGCTAGAGCGTGAAATATCAACAGACGAGGAAAGCCTGATAAGTTCACAACTGTTTCGTATTTATGTGCGCCTAGTACTCGCACATGGCTACGAGTAGCCGTTTATGAAGAAAAAAATAAGATTTTGGTGATGGCAACATCGGTTTAGAGGTAAAATTAAAGTAACTTACCTTACCCGCCCATTTTTAACCGATTTGATGGGTTTTTATTGACGAATAGAATAGGTAGAATCGCTTCAATAATGCCTAGAATCACCGATTATTTAGGGTGAAAAGACAGATAAAAAAGTGTGGAAGAGATTATTGTTTATGTATGGTTTTTTTTTGTGACGACCTCAGTGACGACGGTATGTATAAATCATAGATTAACATAGACTTATTTGTCATGCATTGTAAACCATAGATTAACATAGACATATTCACGCCTACACAGACGACGCTACGCGGGCACACCCAAACTCCCAACTGACATAACTTTTAATATAGTGTTGTGAAATAAATAATGGTTCAGTGTCAAGAGGATCAATTCCATAAAAGTATTGGAGCGATTGACCTCATTCATTTTATTATGCTTGTGTTTCTAGGCCACTACTTATTTTGCTATGAGACATCCCGCATCTAATTTTCAATAGCAATCAAAGCAGACAAAATGAATAGAGTTGTGACAATTCGATTTCCAAACTTCTTTCTTTTTTTTTTTTTAGCCTGAACCGGCCTCCCTGCATTTCTTTCTCTATTCTTCTTGCCAATTTATAAGGAAAATTATAAAGATAAGTTTGTATTAGGTCGATTTTAATAAAACGTTTGTTATATTATTATCTAACACTAGATTAAAAGCCAAAGCTACAACAGAATTAGCTAAAATCGATATCAGGCCACTATACAGCCCACTTCTTATAACCACACCACACACAAATATAAACCCAATTGTTTTTAAACTACAGTTACTTTTCCATTAAACAATTTTCGCAATAGAACAGTCCCCTATTAAATCGGGCAGGTGCTATCAAACCCCCAGTGTTTCCCCTCGACCCTTGAAACCAAATGAAATACATTGTTTTGTTTGATAAACCAAAATTTATCGTGCAAAAAGTATTTTATTGTGTCAATGTCCCTTCCGCGATAAAGTAAAGTATTGTCAACAAGCTAGCATCAGTTTATCATTAATTTAATGAATTAAAGAAAAAAAAACAAAAGGCATTGGTTATTTTCGTGGAAACGAAACTAAATATTAAGGCATAATTTGGTATTTCCATTGCCGCTCGAAGCATTGACAAAAAAAAGTAATTTTGACGTTTAGCATCGCGGTCCCGCCAAAAATTTAAGTCTTTTGAATTTTCGTAAAATGTTTCTTTTATCTGTTGGCATTGACAAATGGGAGCAAAGTTTTTAAACATGAAAATCTCACGATTTTACAAAATGAATTGGTAAAGTGCTTGTAAGATTGCAAAACAAAATACCTACATAATTATGTAATTTTGACTCTTTACGTACAATGCATCGTTTTTTTTATTTTCGTGAAGAAAAGGTACCGAAACTTTGTAACTCTTAAGTGTTTTGTTTCCAAAAGATTTTTTTGAATAAAAATAATATTACAAATGTTAATGTTTGCTTCAAGTCAAAGCCTCATAAAGTTTATCTATCAGGAATATTATATCTCAGTTGTAGCTAGCCAACATTTCTTCAGCAAAATATAGTATTTTTCAAATAAGCTGTAAAAACTATAGTAAACCCCAAAAAATATAGTATTTTAGGGAAAAAGCCAAAAATAGACAAATATTTATTTGTACTTAAATTTTTTTTTATAAAAAAAGGGTTTACCGACAATAGTACATGGCAAAAATTGCGACATATGAATATATTTTTTTATGAAGGATTTATTTGTTAGGTTTCGGTGTTGAAAATATAGTAAGTATTTTTGCGTACTATATATTTCTTCAACAGTGTACATATAGTAAGCAGAGCCGAAATATAGTACAATACTATAGTACGGTTGGCAACCCTAGTTGCAGCAGCCAGGGAGTTTGGATTGTGCCCAGTTGATGGCATTATGTTCCCCCCTATTATATGGGAGTTAAATATAACTGGAGCTATGGTGTATCATATTCATTAGGTACATCTCTGCCTGTCTCTTCAAGGACCACAAGCGTAATGTTATATAATTTTTTATCGTCTACACAAACAGTTTCACACATAACATTACATTTTTTCCTAATGTCATCCGAGTTCATTATAAAGCCAGGTCCACACTTCCTAGTTTAACACATGACGATCGATATCCACCCTCTAGGGTTATCGACCTCACCAGATGCGTTACCCCTCAGTGTATAGGGTAAGGGGCTCCAACAATCAAGCTAGCTATTCATAGTGTGGGCAGAGATGGATGTTCTTTTATTTTGTTTGGAAAGAGGATATTCTTGATACTGTTAGTGATTTTGTTTTTGTGAGTGTGTTAACAGTGTGTTCTTGGCTTTCGACATGGAGAGAAAAAAATAAAAGTACCATTTAAAATAAAATGTTATAATTGATAGAAAAAAAAACAAAATGTAGGTACACCATTTTATTATGGCTCCAGCGTGTTCTTCTGTTTTCTATAAAGAACGAAAGGGTTCAATATTATCAGTTTTACTTCGGTTCGAACCATCCCTTGGATTGAAATTCTAAGGCTCGTCGTTAAAAAAAAACAATCTAATTTAAATCTGATCTAAATCTCTCTCATCATAGATAACTCTAGAAAAATCACTGGCCTGCCACTTATAAAATCTTCCCTACCCCTTTAATATAACAAAAAAAAAACAACTTGTCCAAGGACCACAGCTTAAAAAAATCACCTCCTTTATAAAAAAAAAAACATCAACCGAGCTCCATTCAACCGTTATTGCCTATCGCTTTCTAACGCGTGCTTCCGTCTCGCTCGCACGCTAATCTTACATTCCATGTCCTTACACTTATGACAGCCTGGTACTTTTTAGATTAACGTGATTGATTTCTTGGCTCATCTGGTATTAATCCTGTAATATTTTAATCAGATTTTTTGAGTCTAGATGAGGAAAGTTTCCATGTCTATTTTGGGGCCTACTCTCTTCTAGTTTTTTAATAAGTTGTCTTTATTTCTCTACTGTAGACTGTAAAAAGGCAATCGAAGACAAAGTTATCTTAAAATGCTAAGAAAAAACAAGCAAAAACCTGATTAACCGAACTCAAAAAAGCTAGACAAGTTAACTACTGTTTAACTTCAATCATCTGCCTAGCCTTTTCCCAACTATGTTGGGGTTGGCTTCCAGTCTAACCGGATGCAGCTGAATACCAGTATTTTACATGGAGCGACTGTCTATCTGACCTCCACAAACCATTTGGTACTGGGTAATACGATACCCCTTGGTAAAACTATTTGTCGACTGGTCGTCTTCTACCAAAACAGTAAAAAATAACCTCAGTTTTACACCCATGTACTTTCTAAACCAATGTAAACTATTATTTTCTTCAACAAACTAAAAAAACCCAACGTTTTGTAACGTTTTCCATCGTATGTATGACCGTAAGCGCGCACCGTGACGTGCCGTTGTAACGTTAAAGAATCGTTGAAACCATATGCGATGAAAAAACTCGAGCTATGTTTAATCAATTCAAGGGTTAGTGCTATCTACCACTGATACTTTTCGTAGGTGAGAATTCTGTCAATTTAACGCCTTCAACCGTTGAATTAGACATACATTTTTAAATTTTAAAGCGATCACATGAGCTAAACGCGAGTTTTATAATTACTACAAGTATATGATTCACTGCTATAAACAAGACCAGAATAAATATATGATATTCTTCAGGATATATGCTAGCATGATACTGTTTTCAATTAATTTGACTCGATAAAAAAAATCACGAACTTATCTCTAAAAATATCTTTCAAACAAAAAATTACATACAATATGCCTGCGATCATTCTGATTTTTTGGCAAATAATTCTACAAGCAATATATTAGCATGATAGTGTTTTAGTTTTTTAATCCAATCAATAGTTTTTTTGTAAAGATATTTACATAGTATCAAACAAAGTCACTCCCGCTGTCTGTACACTTCGGATCTTTTAAACTACGCAACGGATTTTAATGCAGTTTTCAGCAATAAATAGAGCGATTCAAGAGGAAGGTTTATACATAAATGTATATCTACATTACACCCGTCGAAGTCAGGGCGAGTCGCTAGTAAACATAATAGGCTTATCAACTGAAAAAATCTAATATTTCTTTTTTTTGTTACGTAAACCAAAATTGACGATGATACGACGCTTTTAAAATTCTTAATACGTTTTAGTGATTTCTGACGTCACGAGTTCACACCATTTATGATGCGTTAATCTTTGTCAATATTCATTTATTTACAAAAACAAAAAATATACGTGTCCATTATTTTCCAATACTCGTAAGTTACGGATTTGCAATTTATTGATACTGGAAACCAGCCTATTCAATTCGAAATGCAAAATACAAATTCAAACTATACGGAAGTCGCACATTGCTCCTGACAACTCTCATTGTCTCTGACATCTTAGTTGTCTCCCTGTTGCAAGTGTGAGCAGTAAGTGCTCTATTAGACCATAGACACTATTGTCTCAATGAGGCTGACATACATTCACATCCTGTGTAATGTTGCAATAATACTGGTACTTCAGATTGACAGTTGGCAGTTGGCGCCTTTTGGATAAAATATCTCAGAAATGATATGCAAAAAAATAGTAGGTATTCAATTTCAAATGATAATGTCAAATTACAATGATACCCTACTGGATCCTTTGGCAACCGAATTTAAATTACGCGGGCGTCCTTTTTATAAAACTGTATTAAAAATGACAGCTATAGCAGAAAAAAGGTTTAAAAATCGTGGACAGACTTATTTTTATTTGACAGTCGTTCATTTTCTTCTCTATGGCCGAAACCTCTATAGTCTATGGCCAAATGCAATGGCTAAAGTTAAGTTCAACGACGTCTTTCCCAACGGGACCCGAGTTTTGTCAATAGAAAGCTCCGGTAGTCCAATAATTTCACAATGTGTGCTGGCCAAGCAGTGTTATGCTAACAAATGATGAAATAAACTTGTCTTACGTTTTAGAGCTATAGTGTCAAAAATTTCAAATTTGCTGTACTTTTGTTGGCTTCAGCAACGATATGTCTCAATCACTCAACTCGTTATATATTCAAATGGAATTTTCAGTAAGGATAAACTAATTTTCAGAACTCGGTAATTGCGACAAACGATTATTAACGTAACTTTTCTCAAAGAAGACCGTTACTCTCACTCAATTCTCCATTCGAAACACGTCGCCATTTTAAATAGATACATCCTTTGTCTATGATGTAATAGGAAATGACGTCATCGCGAAAAAAGCTGCGTTTATTGTCTCTTACGCTTTGGAATCTTAAGTTTTGACCTTTGCATTTTTTATGTATATGATAAAACAGCTGGTTTTCCCGCGCGAATTGAAGAAGCCATTTTGATTTTTTAACAGCTTGAAGTTCTATCAAAATGATTTATCGGCCAGTAAGTCAGTAACTGCAGGATGTGAAGGTATCTTCAAGGTGGAGTGGTAGCACTACTTAAATTCAATCCAATTTATTTGACGACGCATATATATCTTCTTCTCCTATACTCCTCTATTACTCGTCGTCTAATCAGACACCTCCTTTCTAGACATATCATTCTTCACAGTCCATCCATCGTTTCTTTGGTCTTCCTTTACTTATATTTACTCTTTTAGAACATTAATACTGAAAAAAATACCAAATCTTTTATCAACACTGTTTATTTTTACGACATACGAGACTCGAAGGTTCAAAAACCCGCTTTTTGACGTAAACGAAAAACGTATGCCATGTGTACTTAAAGCTTAGTTTAAGGCGGCTTAAAATAAAGCTCACAATCTAAGATAAAACCCTTTGTTTGGAAGATAGTCAAAGTACAGTTGTATGGAACAGTGTTAATTTTAAAATCAAACGAATAAACGCAAGATTTGAAAAAGGAATGAAGTTTTTTTCTTGAAGCGTGGGAATTGTAGAGAAATTCGTGATCGATGATTTAGGAACTCAGGAATTATGTAATCAAACTTCAAAAACTACCGTAAACTACCACAAATTGGGATAAGGGCAGAAATCTCATGATATTGAGAAATCATTAATTTTCTATAAGTAGAAATAAGTTTATTTAAATGAAAGACAGACGACTTGTTCCTGGGGAGATTGTTGCAAAACTCCTTCCCAGCTAAAACACTAGAAATTACTAAATGAACCGCGTTTTGGGAACTACATACTGACGTCCGAAAAGTAATGAATACATTATTTTAGACTAGCTGACTCACGCAACTTCGTCTGCGTCACATAAGAGAGAAAAACCATACCCCGTTTTTGCAACATTTTTCATTCCTGCTCCGCTCCTAATCGTCGTAGCGTGATGTTATGTAGCCTAAAGCCTTCCTCGATAAATGGACTATCCAACACCAAAAGATTTTTTTAATTTGATTCAGTAGTTCCTGAGATTAGCGCGTTAAACCAAACAAACAAACTCTTCTGCTTTATATTATTAGTGTAGATTTGTTATTTCTTTCTCTAAGAAAATAAGGTCATTATTTCATTTATAAAACAACGAATACACTACGTACTGTTGTCCAGAATAATATTTTAACAAGTTTTTGTCGCGATTCTTGTAATAAAACCACCCACGCTTCAAGCTTGTCGCATAATACTTATCTGCGCGCCTGTACAAGGTTAGGGCGCTTATTACTGACATCCTGTTGAATTGTTGATAAAGTTTAATAACTCTACACTCTAACGGCTTAGTTGTAACATTACACTGGTTTTGTAGTTAGCTAGGTATGTAAAGAAATTGTAAAACAAATAGAAGGAAACATCAAATGTCGTTGACATTTAATGCTGTATGGTATGACATCTTTGCCTGCGCACGTGTCGTTGGCGAAATATTTTACGTCTAGTTTTTAATTATCATCATGGCAGAAATAAACTGAAATTATAGTAAGGCCATGGTACAATAATATACGTAAGGCTATTAAGATGTCAGGTGTGGCTTGTCAAGAAAGTTTTCATCGATATGTCAAACTTGTGACATTTATTTTTGTTTTTTTTTCCGCCTGCACATGTGCACGTCTGTGACAGCTGTCATAATTAGTAAAAACAATCGGTGACATAAGAGGATTGAGTATTTTATTTGCCAAACTTCATGCTTCTAAATTCTCATGGCTTTTACAGACATTGGTATTGCAAAATCAAAACTTTATCTTGACCAAGGAAAAATAAAATAACAAAAGAAGATCGCCTTTTGTTTTGCAGAGGGGCTGCAGAATCTCATAGTAACAAATTATGTTATGTATATTATCTTTTATGTCATGCTTGGGAATACCCGGAAAGGCCTCACGATGATCCAGTTTCGCACCCCACATTAACCGTAAAATTACAGGTGCTCTACATTCGCCAAAACTTCTCATTGCACCGCCATTTTTTTTTGTTTGACATAACTCTCCCCATCTTTCGCGCCAAATATGACAATAGGTAGTTCCCGTGCGAAATGTCTGATTGTCTATTGTTGTTTTATACTTCCGAATTTAAAAGTTTAAAATAAGGGGTTCGGAACTTCGGATAAGCTTTAGATATTCCCATGGTATGGTACAGATCTCTGGTCATCCCTGACCGTCAGCTGGTCGATTAAATGGGGCAAGAAATCAAAATCGGCAGACCCAATTTTATTTATTGATTGTGTTTAGTCCCCCAGGACTTACTAAAGTTATGTCTTTGAAATGTTTGGGAATGACAGCGATCTTTTAAAAAGTAGCTGTCAATGTGTCAATGTCAATCTTTATTTTGACGTTTCAATTGAAGATTTTTGTCTATTTCCCTTTTTTTTTTAACTTACCTCAGCAGGAGAATTGTGAACCCACAAGGAATAATGAAGTCAGTGCATAGCTTTTTTAATATGTCAGGAATCCAGTCTAATTAAACCAGATGGTGTTTTAGTTCATGATGTTTTACTTATGTCATACTAAAAAAAAATTAATTATTATCATCATCAGTCAGCGGCGTGCAGTGGAGCTCCAGCATGGGTAGGCCACGAAGGGTAAGGGTAGGTAAATACGGGGAGAACAAAAACAGAAAAAAAACAAAAAGTCGCTCTACATATCATGACCCTCAAAGTAGTCGCAGAAGTAGTGTAGTACAAACAAAAACCGACTTCAAAAAAAACAAAAAAGTGAAAAATAACTTTAGCTTCTGAAGTCGGTGACCTTTGTTTGATTGCTTTAGTTATTTTGTCACCGACTTCAGAAGCTAAAGTTATTTTTCACTTTTTTGTTTTTTTTGAAGTCGGTTTTATTTTTTGCAAAAAAGTTTTTATTTTTCACTTTTTAGTGGTTCACAGGTGCTTGATACATGGAAAGTGCATACCGTTACAATTACAACAAGCCCAAACACGACTATGGTACATTGTCTCATTATGGAGTTCCGTGACTCTTGGCTTCATCATCAGACCTGATGGTAGAATGGTTCTTATCAAACGCAAATGCTTCACTTGTTGTAGAAAATACCAAAATCGCAACACGTTTTCAGATAAAATTTGAAGAGTTCCCTCGATTTCGCCAAGATTCCATCATCAGATCCCAATTTGGTGGCTATGGGACCAACTTGGAAGTATACCCTTTCAAACAAAAAAAGAATTTTTCAAATCGGTTCAGGCGTCTTCGAGTAATCGGTGAACATACATAAAAAAAAAAATACATACAGTCGAATAGAGAACCTCCTCCTTTTTGGAAGTCGGTTAAAAAAGGTATAAATACAAGAAGTTTAGAACTCACCGTATTATTTCAAGATTCAACTCACGATTTTCTAACGATGAAAATAGATGAAATTTTTGGGTCATTCCCGTTCGTCCACACCCCGTCGTCCACACCCCGTCATCTCACGTCTAGTATAAGAGTGTTGTAAAAATGGTTATGTTTAAATTATTGTAAATTAAAAATGTTTAAATTAAAAAAAAACAGTGACAAGGAAAAATGCGTTCTGTTCGTTCACAGTGTAGTCGAACAGAACGCAACGTTCCCAGTCACCCGCACCTCGTTTCATGTCTAGTTTAAGAGTCAGTGTAAAGAAATTTTAAATTAAATAAATGATTTAACGGTTTCATTAATTTAATAACTATTAAGTTTTTTTTATTTAAAATCATCAATGTTAAAATGATTAACAACAATTCTAGTTTTCATCACAGATCAACATAATTTACAATAATTAAAAGGCAATATTTTATCTAATATTTTTATGGCATTGTATAAACATTTTTAAAGTATATAACCTCTTTAATAACAACATAATATGTACTAAGTAGTGTTTAAATTCAACAGTATTATTGACCACAGATCATCTTATTTTACAATAATTAAGGGCAACAACAGAGCAATCTGTATCACAGATCCACTTAATTTACAATAATTTAAACATAACCATTTTTACAACACTCTTATACTAGACGTGAGATGACGGGGTGTGGACGACTGGGAATAATGCGTTCTGTTCGTCCACAGTGTAGACGAACGGAACGCAACATTCCCAGTCGTTCGCAGTGTGGACGACGGGGTGTGGACGAACGGGAATGACCCAAATTTTTAGCCACCTCAAATACTTATCGTATCCAAGGGAGTGGGTGATAGTTACAAAACACGTCACTTGCAAGATTTACGAAGCGGCCTTTTAACCCTATTTCATCTTCATGTGATTCGTAGGTATGTTTAAATATACCTACTAGAATTTGCCCGCGGCTTCACTCACGTTAATTTTGAATTTGACAATCAATCCGGGTTGTAGGTACATACCCTGTTTCTTGTTTGGCATTTCACTCATGGGCAGCAATGACAAACCTTAACTACCTACTTAATAAAAATACTTACACAAAGAAACCTAACCTAATGAAATCCGTCAAACTAACAACAAAATAACGAAACTAACCGAAAGCTATTAAAAGCGAATTAAAAAACACATTTTCAATTTCAATTCAACTTTACAAGAAAACACCATCCAACCTAAGTGAATTAACAAGTTTTACACAAAACATAACAAATATTTACGAAAAACAATGAATATTTACACTACACAATAGAACTGTTCGTTTTAGTTTCAAAACAACGTACCTACCTAGTAAGTTTTATAAAGCTAACATTCAAAATTGTGGTTTATATAGCTTGTCACAACGAAACAATAATACGGCGAATCTTTACGAAAAAATAATTATTTTTCTTATTTAAAAAATGCAACCAAATAAAATTACATCATTTTCATATCGAGTTGCCTTACAACAGCGGTTAATAAAATTTTGACGGATAATACTAAATCTCTACCAATTGGGAACCCCTCCTCAGTGCTTCCGAGTAGACCGCGAAATTCAAATTTTCGTACGTTTTTGCAATTTGCAGGCTAATACTACGTTGTATGTTGATTAAAATATGATGCGCGACTGTAAGGCGCATGTAATCATATTTTAATCAACATACAACTTAGCACTGGCCTAAAAATTGGAAAAAACGTAAGAAGATTTGAATTTCGCGGGCTAAAGGAACATCCACCTTGAATCCTGGCCATGTGTAACAGCCAATCACAGCCCAGCTACACTCGCAGGAGTTACCGCCCTACAATGGCCGCATTCTATACATGTGTGCGGTTCATACACACGAAAATATGCACCAATGTGCCGCTGTGTGCGTGAAATTATCAATGGGTTTTAGGCTAGTCGAGTGCCAGCCTATTACGCGGTGCCCGAGCTTCGTAGTAACTTCTAGTGTAGTGTTTGTTACGTCACAGGGGCGCAACAAATTGCTATAAGTATTTTAACAGGAGATTTGAACTTTTTTATTGTTTATTAAATATTTTGTATTACATTATTTACATTGTTTTAATAAATGTGTTTGGCGTATTGGTAGGGCAGGCTAAGCCTAACTGCCTGTTTAGAGTGCCCGCCCATGTCATCAGTCTAGCATTTTCTCAACTATGTTGTCATACTAAAATAATATGTAGATTTCTATAACACTCGTGAGAAAAAACAAATTAAATTCTTGGTTCTAAATCACTTCTGTCTATTATTTGAATATATTTACATAGTTTTTGCATAAACTATTTAAATTAGTATCTTTTTGCGAACTTGTTTAGTTGTCTCTCTTTTGTATCTTTTTTGACAATATTAAATAAGACTAAGTTTTGTTTTCGTATATGCAGATTTGTCAATCGTTTTGAGTTTTTTTTTTCAGTAGGTAACCCATTTCAATAATACTTTTCGTATGTCCACTCGTGCGTGTTCTTGTGTCGTTCTTGTGTCGTACACAAACTCGCAAGTAAATACGTAATGTATCGTAATTAAGAAGATCGTGCATAGTTATTTTAATTTTATTAATAGTTCCATGAAAAAATATTTAGTCTGACATATTTTATACATTTTGACAGGGAGACTCAAAGAAAATAGACAATACATCATAATGACTTTTATTAAGCTACTGACCTCATTGTAACCCTAGAGCTTCGAGACTAACTAAACTGAAACAATAATAACTACATCTTCCCATAACTAGTGCCAACATAAAAATGTGCAAAACCGTTAATGACGTCACTCGCTGAAACGAACAGTAACTGGTTTATTTGAATTCGGAACAGTCGTTTGAATATGGAACGTGTGGGAGTGCTGTTTAAAAATAGAATACTAAACTTGTAGCTAATTCGTTATTGTAATAGGATTCCATATTGGGTTAATAATACTCTCGATGTTAAGTATAACTAACTATTTACAAAAAAATACTGAAATTTTAATTAGGTTTGTAAATGTTGATCAGACAGGCGCAGGTCCCCCTATGTAAAATACTGGTATTCAGCTGCATTCAGTTAGACTGGCAGCCGATCCCAACAGAAAACGCCTAGGCAGATGGAGATATTAATGAAACGATACAGGAAGATTATTACGGAGCTTGGAATCTAACCTACATTCTGAAAATGAAGTCTATTTTTGGAGAAACCGCACTAACGGTGTTGTTAATTCTTGCCATATGCAGCTTTCGTGAAATCTACACTAGTCTACACTTCTGCACTAATATTATAAAGAGGAAAAATTTTTTTTTTGTATGTGTTTGTAATGAATAAACTTAAAAACTACGGTGTCGATTTCAACAAATTCTTTCACCATTGGAAAGCTACATTCACCCTGAGTAATCGATTTGAAAAATTCTTTCAGCAATGGATAGCTACATTATCAGCGAGTAACATAGGCTATATTTTATCCCCGTACTCTCACGGGAACGGGAACTACGCGGGTGAAACCGGGTGACGTCCCCTAGTCCATAATAAAAGTAAAGGATCTTATCAAAGTTTAAGAAGAGCTTTTCAAAAACAGCCCTTAAAGTTACAGTACAAAGAGTTCAAGTAGATAAATCCCCAATTGATCAAAATCAAAGCATTTATTTCAAGTAGGCCAGTTACAGGCGCTTTTGAATTGTCGAAACAAAGATGAAAATTAAAATGTAGCTACAGTCCCAGTCACAAGACATAAAATCTGTAAAAGTACAGTAGTTGCCCATTCCCTAGCGTAGATCTCTATGGAGAAGAACGGGCAAGAAACTCCATAGACACTCTTTTAAATAATAAAGTTGTTACACAATCTTGGTTACATCATTCCTGTTGAGATGGTGCATTATGTGAGAACAATGTAGCAAGATGTGCACGATAAAAGTGTCCATAGTTAAAACTAACAAAAACAATTCAAAAATAAAATAATTAATTAAAAAATAAAAACAAAAGCCGTGGCAACCAAGAGCTGACCAGTCCCCCCCATCGCTTACAACTTATAATTGTCAGGCCCAAACATTGAGCTATATATGTCACCGTAAAATTGTCAAATACGTTATATTGTAATATCTCTAGCGATATTGTAAAGTCTCGAATTATTGTCAAATGAACATACTGCTTACAACAAAACGCATTATTTTTCGTGAAATGCATGCGATGGTAGTCAACTTACGCGGTGTGGAGGGAAGGAGGGGTCCCCCTTGCCCAGTGGCACAACTCTCATGAAAAGATAATGCACCATTCCTGAGAAATACCGATTAATATAACATAACCTTAAAACACTTTATATTACCCCTAAAAAGCGTAGTCGACGGAGCCTCGCTTCGCGGGGCCCCTATTTCCGAGTGCAGGGTTTAAAGGAACCTAACTAACCTAACGGGGGGTGCCCTAAGTCCCAATAATGGGGGCAGAGATACTTCCGTATGTTCAGTTGACAATAATTCGAGACATTACAATATCGCGAGAAAAAACACGTTATATTGAAATATAACGTGTTTGACAATTTTACGGTGACATATATACTATATATATCTATGAGCCCAAAGTCATAGTTCATCTAGCATTCGACGTAATTTTATTAAATATTACTCGTCTTTAAGATGGAGTCTTGAATGCTAGCTAACCTACTTTAGCTCCTAAATAGGTCACAAGTTCACAATTCGTCCAAGGTCTGTTTGATTAGCCAAAAGAACGTTAACGGTTAGCTTTTGAAATAATCAGCTGATTATAATAGTTTGTGTTACGTTTCCATTTTTGTTAATTAAAAGTAGAGTTAGTTTTGGCGATATATTAATCTCAAGTCAAGAAGCTTTTTTAAAAGAGTGTCCATGGAGCTTTTTTCCCGTATTTGCTTCATGCTTTACACCAAGCTTATTTGTCTTTATCCTGTGGTAAGTGTCTTATCTGGTGTCAGAGTTTGTGTGCCGCCCATGGACCTCTGACTTGGCTTAACATCATCATCATCATCTTCCTGCCCTTGTCCCATTTTATTTGGGGTCGGCGCAACACGTTTTCTTCTTCCATTCTCCCCTGTTAGACGTCACGGCATCATTTACTCCTTTCTCTTTCATATCAGTCTTTACACAATCCATCCATCTTTTCTTTGGTCTTCCTCTCCCTCTCCATCCATCAATACTAATGTCCATCACTCTTTTAGTCACATGCGTTTCTGACTTGGCTTAACATGCTGTCGAGAAATATTTCTCAGGTTCGGGATCACGATGTTTTCCTTCACCAATGCAAGCGGTTATTTCTTGCTAGGCTGTAACTTCCATCTTTTTGCAAAAGTCCCTGTTTGCCTATTGCTCTTTTGACGCCTGTCATTCTGGCTTTTTTTTTTCTCCATCGGTTCCTAGTTTACTGAAATGAGTTTGAATATCAAAAGCTTTAACAGCTATCTCATTATCAAAGCTCATCATCATCTTCTTAATCCTGTCCTTTATCTTATTTACTTTGTGTCAGAGCTGCATGCTTTCTTCTACCATACTTTTTAGTCATCTTCTCCTTGATAAAATCCTTTATTTGGTCTATCATTATTCATTAAACTTGGATATTGATAAATCCCTTGTCGGTACTCAAATATGTCCGCTTTACAACTTGCTAACTGCCATAAACCAAGAGTAATTAACTTTTAAGCTCCCAAATTCTCGTTAATCTTTTCTTCACCTTACACTCTGTACACCATATGATCCTCCGTTCGCACTTTCTCATAAATCACGGCTAATCTCTTACTTTTTGCCGCGTTTTTTGCTGTCAATGTCAAATGGGCCGCCATCTTCTTTAATAGCTTTCGGGACACGTTCGTTTTCTTTTTTAAAGGTTTTAATGGCCTTATCCACTGGTTAAGTTATTTTGGGGTGAAAAGGGGATTACAAAGTTGTGGTTTTTAGGAGAAATTGAGAGTTAACTGTTGTTCTGAGAGTTGCAGTGGGATTTAACATGTGTGAAATGTTAACTGAGTCCCAATGCTTTACATTTTTTGCTCACACCTCAGTCGCTTCGATCTTCAACTTTTGCTTCTACTAAAGCAACGGGTAAGGAACGCAGCTGAGCTAGATTCTACGGCGGTCGACCAGATGGAAATATTTCAAATCTCCAGCAATTTGAGTAGCGTTTTAACTGCAACAAGCCGAAATGAAACCGACAAATCAGCAAACATTCGGTCTGTACCACCCTTTTAAAAAGAAATAAACAGTTTCGTTCCTACCCCTCGAGAGTCTCCCAAGAATAGAGCATAACGAACTTAAACATTCTCTTTTTAAATGTATGTTTTTAAAATCAAATATGGCGGGACCCCCCGGGTTCCCTCCCACAGCGAGCACAGCACATGGTGCGCGCGGCGAATTATGAAAATTGCGTGACTGAGCCCAATCAAATATTGTTTTACATGGTTTGTGGAGGCAGATGGTGCTAATTTAGTAATGAACCACTTGATAGTTTAAATGCCTCAAAGTTAGGACATAGTTGGTCATCATTGGTGTAGCCTTTCTGGACCTAAGAATTTGTGTTAATAATGAATTAACCACTTCCTCTTGTTTAAGAATTGTTATTTAACTAGTGAAACGCCCCGGTATCGCACGGGTGCATCATACATCCATTAACCTTCCTCTTGAATCACTATCTATTGCTGAAAACTGCATTTAAAACCGTTGCGTAGTTTAATTGACTGCGGGAGTGACTTTGTTTAAATTTATTAGAGATAGAACTAGGTTTTTACTGATAAATGATATTTTGCGAATTGGTTTTCACAAACACTTTTACACGTCCTTATTATTTATTTAAACTAGATGGGGCCGGTGTTTCGTACCTGACTACTCTGAGAAGAAACAGCCGAAACAAACTCAGAGGTCATAGTCTCTTTTAAAGTCCAGACAACGCACATCTATATATAAATATATATTCTATTTGAGGCAAATTTTGAATCCATTAAATCCTACTAGAAAATTGTGAAGGGGGATTATTTAACGATATTGATCAGTCAATGATTAAATATAGCAACATTAAAAAAAAAGGAAGACAAATCGGATACAGATGAATAAAAAAGTAAGATGGCCACTTTAAAACCTAAAGATCTTTAAATTGTTAAGGACAAAGAACTTTACGCAACAGTTAAGAAAACGGGTGCATTGAGCACATCCTGTGGTCTTCAATGGAAGCACCATATACCATATCATTAACCGCAGGAAGACGTGTGGTCAACAGGAATCAAGCTTCGCTACGCACTACCCTAAATATTGAATTACGACGGATACAGACATCGCAATCTCGGAAATTACTTGAGTACAAATTTCCCGGTGTTTGTTTTTTTAATTCCGGTTGTCTTTTGTTTTAGCTGGCAAGATCTTACGTCATTTCATATTGACAGTTGAAGTGACAATTAGGTCTTTTTGTCTATGGTGATATGGCCAGATTAACTCTTCAGATAGGGTGACTGGCTTAATGCCTTTTATGAGGCGGATTGTTTCTCGATCACTCCTCCACACTTGTGGATCCTTTTCTAATGTTTTCTTGACACCAGTAAGTTTAAATTGACTCAATTAATTATCCCATACTAATAATATTAAAAAAAAATGTTCGAAACATCGCTAAGCCACATCAAGTAACGGTTCCTCCATGGTCATCTGCTCAATCCACCAAAAAAAAAAACAATCGTCTATCCCGTTGGATCACAGCATCAAATCATAATACGATTTGCTACAAAAAAATCGATATCGAGGGGGAAGATACTATAAGGAAGTATTATAGGAAGTAAAGAAAGGCAATTTATTTGTCTATTGTAGACTGCAGCTGCCTACACTTGCATCGGCAGATGCATAGCACGCGCCGTCTTGAGAATGTGTGTAACGGGCATTATCTGTGTCTATGGTATTGTGTATCTGTGGCGCGCGGGAAATGAAAATTCGTTGACGTTTGCATTTTTTTTTTGTAATATCTCTGTTTATTTGTTTGTTTTTTTTTCCAACCCGCACTGGGCTCGCGTGGTCATAGGCTTGATGATGACTTTGATTTGTGTCTAGTTAGAAAAAACGTTGAAAATGATCGTCGTTCGATAGGTTTTCAAGCCTTCAAATGTTTTTTTTCCGTTGATTCAAAATATCGTAACGATGAATTTTTAACGCGGCAACCCAATAAAATACAAAGGGTCTTCTATTGGTTGCTTATCATCGAAAACACTCAGTTTCAAGGAAATAGAATCGTCTTAGTTAAAACATGAATTTTATCTCTACAAGTTGAGTTCAACTGTTTTTTTTTTTCATACAGAGAAGTCGGCAGATGGTATTCGCGATAAGATTACTTACCAATTGATTTGTGGCTGCAATTCGAAAATCGATTTAGCAATTCGATTGGAAATTAATTTTATTGTTATTCTCGATTGGCGCAATGATAAACATTTTTTGTTTTTCTTTTTTCATTCAGAATCGTAGTTAATTTAACTGATATTTGATAAAAATGGCGAATTAATCGAACCCTAATTGATTTATTGTAGACGATATCATCATCAATTTAAATAAAAATAGACGTCATAGTTAAAAAAAAAAAAACAGCTGTGTTTTTATTGCAGACACAAAACATCAAGGATTTAGCCTGTTTCATCCGGAAACGGAAACGCACGTGCGCGCCATACAAAGATCATTCAACGCATCCCATTCACTTTCGTTCAATGAAGTAATGATTGCAGTGAAGATTGTGTTTTCACAATAGTAAAAGTTTACCCCGTTGGCGCACTTGTTAGCAATCGTTATCGAGTTAGCGGTCCATAATTATTTCTCGTTTTAAATTGCACCCGTATCAATGAAATGTGCTAATATCTACTTAATTTCTTTGTATTTTGTCGTTGAATTAATTAAAAAGTAAAATCTATGTTGTACCCTGCTAGGTGACCATTTTGAGGAAGAGGTCCGTTGTACCTACTCATCATAGTGTAGAAAGTTACTGTAGGTACTTATCGCAACAAAACTCCAAACTTTTTGTCAAGTCATTTACTTTTACCTACATTAATTATATTGAATTTACGCAAGCAATTATTCAATTATATTCATTTCAAGTCAAAAATAATGACAACCTAAAACGTCAGAACTTCGAACACCCACACCCTCCCGCGTAAACGTTATTTTTCCATATGCCACGCGAGGCACAGGACACACGCATGCAGCCAAACCATAGAGTAACCGTTACCGATCGATGCTGGCACATTGTAGTTCATATTGCACTGAGGGTGTTACTTGATGCTTATTTAGGCGTAAAAAGAACTCATTTGGTTATTTAATACAAACGGCCCATAATTACATTATTGACCATGTTTTTTTTTAGGGATGTGAAACGATTAATCGATTTTTTTTTGTTTATTGCGGATTTGATAATTAATCTTGTAGATTAGAGAGATTTGGAAGTAGAAATAAGGTTTTTGCAAAGCAGTGGGACATACACATTATGCTACAAAAAACTTTAAGAAGCTTTTTTTTTTTAATTAAAAATATCTAAGTCTGGCCACTCTCTAAGTCCGACAGATGCGGCTGAATAGCAATATTACCTTTGCCAATATTACGCCATGACCCTAAAATGTCATATTTGTCACAAATGTCTTCGATCGAATACAATCGTAGATTTCTTGACCAGACACCTGGATGCACCCCAAGGAGGTAAGAAGCATAAAGGTCGTTGCAATCAGCTGTTTCATAGCACGCGCCAAGATTTCACTTTATATCATATTTTTTTTAATCAATTGAATTTGGAACCACAATAGCTTTACTCCCCCACGGCACGTGCTAACGGTTTTACTAACTTATAGGCGAAATAAACTTTATTTTGTAAACGTTAGGGTGTTAAATTGAATGTGTGTGGAAATCGTAGGTGTACGGGGGCATAGTAATCGTGTAAAATGGGTAAGCAAACTTCTTAAAAGGTCAAGGAACTGATTTTTGGGCGAAAAAAAAATGGCGGGTGTTACTTGTTATTGTGTTATGAAAAGTCGTTTTATATTCTGAAGTCATGAAAACTAGGTTACCATGTTGCAAAAAGACAAATAAATTTGTTTTTTTTTTGTTTTACTGGTAATAAAAACAGTTTTCACAACATTTCATCATATCAACTCAACCCTCTAGTGTTGTACCCCCGTTGCCGCGATATAACGGTTTTATTGATTATTTTAACGTTAGGGACTTAGGGTAGCTATCGTTTGATGATTCACCATTTGATATCAAACCATCTGTCTGTTTTTGTCGAGATTTAATTAATATAGAAATAAAGCTGTGGTTTAGGATTAGGGAAACGGTTCATTAGGTTATAACGGTCTAAAATTATACACATGGATCACCAGGTAAAAACCGAAATGATAATGGATAACAAAAAATATAAACAATGGATTTGTTTATGTAAGTAGGTTATACAACTGAAATGTTTAAAACTAAAATAAAAATTAGTAACTAGTAAATTGTTAAACTTTATAAATAAAGCAGGTAAGTTCTTAGGGTCCTGGGTTAGAATCCCGGTAGGAGCTAATGTTTGTGTGATGAGCATGGACATTTGTTTCCGAGTCAGGGATGTTTATATGTATAATAAGTATGTATTTACAAACAAAAAAGTATATGTGTAGTATATCAACTATCTAGTGTCCACGACACAAGCCCTGGTTAGTATGGCACTAGGTGAAGCTGTGTGTTAATGTCCAGCGATATTTGTTTATTTATTTTATTTATTTCCCACTACTGGACAGGGGCCGTCATCTCTTCCATTACTTTCGATACTCATTAGAGTACACACTAAATACTCCAGTTCTTTAAAACAAATTGTTTTACCGCACATTATACCACGTTCACTCGGTCTGCGATTCACATCCATATGGTCTTAAAAATAAAGTTGAAAGTAGACCCTCGATAAACTCGATAGTACCACTTCGGCAAATCTTAAAAACAAAAAAAAAATACTGAAAAACACGCTCAACTGCTTTCAAAATCCATTTCACCACGATTGATTATCCATTCAGCTATGTTCTCGTTTCCCGTCAAAATCGACAAGTCCCAAAGATGGAGGAATTTGTTTTTTTTTGCCCAATAAGCCAATGGTATGAAACATGTGGTGGTACCAAGGTTAGGGAAGGATATCTGTACATCCTGTTTTCAATGCCAACTGATTTTTCAAACTTCCTTGTAAACATTTTGCTATGACTACAATACGTTTACTGTTTCAGCTATTATTTATTTACTAGCTTCTGACAACGGCTTCGGCCGCGTTTGTTGTAGTAAGTTTGATAATAGGGTAGACAACAAAAAAAAACTAATTAAGTAGTCCGTCAAATAGATTATTAAAAAATAAATTACCCGTATTTTTTCTTTTGTTACGTAAATCAAAATTGACGAAGATACGACGCTTTTTAAATTCCCAATACGTCACGCCTTGGTATAATTTTTAGCTAGTTCTGACGTCACAACCCCCCACTCCCGAGTTTTGATGCGTTTTATCTTTGTCAATATTCATTGATTTACGAAAACAAAAAATACGTGTCCATTATTTTTCAATAATCTAACTGACGGACTAAATAGATTTGTATTTTTTTTTATACTGTCTTCATGCTTATTGTCCCATGGGATCTATAATTAGGTTGGTCTGTGGATGGGTGACCACCCTTACATACCGAGTTCCCTCCGTGCCTCGGAAAGCACGTTAAGCAGTTGGTCCCGGCTGTCATTTGTCTATCTTAGACAGTAGTTACAGATAGTCAGTGGCCCAAAAAGTCTGACAACCCGTCTTACCAAGTGGTACCTATCGTATTACCCAATACTAACTGGGTTGTGGAGGTCAGATAGGCAGTCGCTCCATGTAAAAGACTGGTATTCAGCTGCATCGGTTAGACTGGAAGCCGACCCCAACGTAGTTGGGAAAACTACGAACAAAAATAAAAACTGATATTCTAAATACGAGTACCGATGTGTTCGTTACAGCAGTGTAGATAACTATTTAACCTATTTTACAAAAATAGTCAACTCGTTTACTTTGCTAGTTTATCCTGTAAGGTATGAATAGATAAATGGTATAATTAATTGCCTTGTTTTGCAAATTCTAACGGTTCACTCGACTAGGTTACTATTTATATTCCAGAGGAAAAGAGCTGCCAGAGATAAATGAGCAAAAATTAACCTTTTCCTCCCTATTTTCGAATTCAGCTTATACATCCAAATATAAATAGCGAAGCCTTGTTACTACCCAATTTTATTTTAATTAAGTACAAAATATTTGATTTCATATTTGGATTTGGAAAAAAACTAACGATCTATTTGTAATCGACTTTTAAAAAAGGAAGAGGCGGTGTATTCGACCAGCATTTTCTATTTTATGTTGAGAATTAATCTACTTAGTAGACAGCTTAGAAGTATCTAGTAGTTTTTCGACTACTTTAGCGCGTAATTAATATTATGTTTTACCTTTTTAAAAATGCTCAAATAATCTTGAAAAGTCGTTTTCATTCACGTTAGCTCGTGACATCCATTTTTAACGGCTCAGACAAACATCCTCAACGACTTGCATTCTTAAATCCATAGACACAGAACAAGTGTCTTTTAAATTCCCTAAAAAAAGAAGAAACGGTTATAAAAACCAGCTACACCCCTCCCCAAATGCATTATGCACCAGAATTACTATACAAACCGACACTGATTTGAATAAATATTTATTTTTTACACCCTTTACTTCAACATTAAACCTTAGGAGAAACGTGTAACGGTTATTTTTGTATAACGGTTACGTTTTCAGTTGAGAATTAGCCGTTTTTGATAGGTTATTGATTTTTTGACAGGTTTTTGAATGAATGAGTGAAGGTGCCTTGACGTCTAGTGTTGGGTCAGTGTAAGATTTATAATCGACTAAGAAACGAAATTAAAAATGTTACTAAAAAAAATATTTTTTTTTTTCTATGATTTGTCTAATACGGGTTGTGAACCTGTTTTTTTACGGACGGAAAATCATGAAATAACTTCTCCCACTCTGGGCTGAGCGGGAGGAATTATCAGACTTTTACTGACTAAAACCCATCCATGTTCCTGGGGCAAGGTATCTCTTTCGAACAGTACCGCAGCCCCGCCCCGGCAGGACGGGTTGTGAACCTCTTCTCCCACTCCGGGTGGAGCGGGAGTCTGACACTCCCGTCAGACTCTTACTGACTAAAACCCACCCATGTTCCTTCCTCGCCCTTTATGTTCCGGGGCCGCGGTATCTCTTTTTAGTTTAATTTGCAAGTCATTTAATTTTTTATTTATTAATTGCAGAGGAATTAGCTGTGGTAAAGGCAAAATTAATCGATGTTATGGTCCACCATGGTCTTTAATACTAGTGACTTCATTGAAATGGTAATTCATTTTGAGCTTACTTTATCTCGATTATCTTGCAAAAAATCAAGCTTCACATCGTAACAAGAAACCGCATTGCACCCATCCAAAAATTTTGCGACATTGTCAGTCAAACTGACATTTATATACAAAGGGGTCTACCAAAAGACTTATTTCTCGTTTCTTATATACTTTAAAGACATATAATATAGGTACAGTACACTCCTTAAATACAGGCCAATATCTACATTCTACCCTTGTTTAACAATAGATGCATTTTATAAAAGGGAGTTTTTTTTTTGGGTAACGGTAACGTCTTAACGGAAAGGTCACGACCTTAGGGGCGATAATATAACGAGAGTTGGCCCGTTGCAATGTTTATTAAGTTTTTGTGTGTGAAATTTCGTGTGTATTACTTCGTTGTAGAAAAAAAATAATCAGCTGCAAGGTTTTTGTTTATTGTGGGATTGCTGAATTTTTGCTTGTACTAATTGGGTTGATTTTCAGCGTAATTTAAACAGGATGAAAGAAAGAAAGAAAAAATTAACAAATTGATTGATTTTGATGCTTGTTCGTTTTTACCATGGCATAAGCATTACTTGAATTGAATCGCTGAGATCGTCGTTAGAATAGAAATGTATTTTTTTTTGGGTTTTACTTTACAAGTTTTTTTTTTTTCAAATTTGTCCTTTCAATAAACATACATATTTTTTCGATTACAAAAATACCTTTTATTTTTTTCGCATCCAAAGTAACGGTAAACACCTACAAACTATGTTTGAAAAGCTTCCTGTTGTGATGATAAGTGTACTTAAATGTAATATAATATTATGTTATTTGGGCACAATGTTGCATTATCGCATACTGATAAACAGCCATGTTCCGCACGTGTAGCGGTTTTATTATGAATTCACTGCAACTTATTTCCTGTGATTACTTTATTAATATCTCTTTATCCCTACAATCAATCGAATCTGTTAAAATATAACCAGCTTCCATATTCACAACGCTTCGATTCGACAAGTCTTAAGTCTATCTTTGTTTAGCATTACGAAAGTGAGCGAGATAGAAATACGACTTTCCAAATTTAAATCGAATCGCGTCTGTGAATACCTACGAGGGCTGGATAAAACCAATTCAGATTAAAAACGAGTCTTTCTATCCATTCTTCTCTTTCATCTCTTAAATTACTCAAATGTGAAACAAAACCAGTCTAAGCTGATCTCTAATTCTATTAAAACTTCATACTACGCTAGGCCAGCTCAAGGCCTAAGTGTGAACACATAAATTACAGATTTATAGTACAGTAACAAACTCCTCAGTACTTTCAACACGTAAGGTCAGAAAGCCACTTCTCCTAATTAACGGACTGACTCCAGTTAACGCCTACTTATTTCTGACATCATCACTATAATCTAACTAGGCCAAATGTCTGTTAGTTTTAAAATATAATGAATGCGCTATTGTTTCTGCGCAATTAGATAAAATGAGGTTTTTATCTGAAAAAAAATAAAACAAAACTGGCAGCTTGTGACCGTGGCCGGAATAAATGATTGAAAAAAAAAATATCGATGTATAAATCGAAGATCGAATTTAAACATGACGCGCAAGTTCGCGACGAAATTCGAACGCTGTCAAAGTTTTGAATCCTCCATGGTCAAATATTATTGTACCATGGAATCCTCTATGTTTTTAGTAGTTCGCTTTCGAATTTAAATGAACGTGACAGAATAGGATTGAGTTTTTCGACAGCGAGTTTTATTTTTTTACAAAATATAATCTTTAGGTGAATAAATTAGGTCAAAGGATATTCGTATCAGCCTGACAGCTGCTTATCGATATTTGGGCACGTGCGGTTCAATAGTCGACTAAAAGGATAAAGTCCTAATTGTATGTATTTCTAAAAGTTGCAGAATGGTCATCTGTGCACTGGGACTTTCACAGCTATTCCACCTATATTTAACCGATTTAAAAAGAAGAGGTCTCAATTCGATTGTTTTTTTTTTTTTAATATACACCGATTACGCTCAGATTTATGATCATAATTATGTGATTCTTCTTTAGTTTGATGCGGAATAGTTGGTATTTGGTCCCATAAAAAATGTGACATTGTTTGGCCCAGCAGTTTTCATTTTATGAACATTTTTTTACTTCAGTCTTATGGTCTAAACCACACTCGTATAATGTACTAGCTGACCCACAAGAGAGAAAACGAAAGGAAAAAAAAACCCGTTTTTGCAACATGACAAATGTTGCAAAAACGGTTTTTTTTTTCTCCTGCTCCGCTCCTAATAGTCGTAGAAAAACACCTCTTCACGAAGCCGAAAAGCACTTGTTCTCCCCATCATGATCATTTTTTTTTGTTCTACGTCATACCTGGGAACCTTCTAGTTACGGAGATATGGGGGGTCAAAGTTACAACTTTTTGACAAGTTTTTTTATTTATTACACGTTTGTTTTGTAAGATATTGACTTTTAACACCTCCACAACCCCCGTACTATTCAATACATCCATCAGAGCAATATTTTAAGTGCGTTACATTGAGTTCTAACACAAAACATTATTTATAACCTCAAAAAAAAAAGTTGTTTCCCAGCAATAATTTTTGCGTAAAGTTACTTAGTTTGATGTACAGAATGCTTGGTTACCGGCTTTGTGATGAGGTGATTTACACCCTGTATAACATCACGCCATGACCAATAGGAGCGGAGCAGCAATAAGAAATGTTGCAAAAACGGGGGAAATTTTATTCCCTATGTGAGCTGAGTGACGCAGACGAAGTTGCGTGGGTCAGCTAGTATGTATATAATATAATATGTATTAGTATAGATGTTCATCGATTTCTCCCCCATTTGAGGAGCATCATCTTCCTGCCCTTGTCCCATTTTATTTGGGGTCGGCGCAACACGTTTTCTTCTTCCATTCTCCCCTGTTAGACGTCACGGCATCATTTGAGGAGCGATTCTCAAAATTGTTTTTGTAACAACAAGTTTTCTGTTAGACCACAGCTTTCAGATGTAAAAGCACCGTAAAATCATTGGCAGATCTGCCCAGAGACACTAAAGTAAATTCGATCCTCACTTGTTTTTGTCATTCACATGCCAATCTCAGATTACAAGTTTTATCTTAGAGAAGTTCACAAGAATCATAGTAATATGCTACCTACGTTGCTGGTAACCTTTGTGAAAGAAAGAGTAACGTGTCATGAACAAGCACGAATCCAGACTTTTGGTTCAGGGGGGGGGGGGAGATTTTTTTCCAGGGACATGTACCTTCAATTCCATGAAAACAGCAGCATCCACCTGGAATTTGATAGGTTTTCTTTTGTCCTATATTCAAGCAAACGTCATTCAGCCAATTTATAAAGAAAAAACTTACGAACGCAAAGGATATAAAATGTCTGAGCACGCTCGTATATTTTGTGATAAATTAAGTAAATTTCTTTATTATCTTAGAGACACTCAGACAGAAAGCAGGAGTACGAGCGAGCGAAGCGAGCTCGAAAATTTTTTGTGGTTATGATCCCGTATATTTTCAGTCAGATTTCGGGGGGGGGGGGGGGGATAAATCCTAGCTACCCAACCAACTACCATTTTTTTTTATTTATGTGTTGTCCTGTCGGGCTAATAAATGCTTTTTCTTTCTTTCTAACTATCCTCCCCCTGTATACGTGTCTGGTCATGAAGAAGACTAACGACCATTTTCAATAACTTACCTACTGTTCGGTATCGGTAGGTTGCTATCTCTGTCTGTTTGACATTTAGCTTACGGACAGTTAGAAACAAAACGTCAGAGAAAAGCTTTCTTTGATTTTTCTATGAATCAAGTGACTTGTAGGTGACGTGGATAGGATATTTCAAGCTAACTTTGTATATAGAAACACAGATAGCTGCGAGACGTGGTATATTAACTGGCAGTTATAAGTAAGTAAGTTATAGAAAACGGTCTTAAAAAAGACTTTGGATGGACTAATGAGATGATGAAGTCCAAAAAATAAAATGTTTTGCAAGAAATTACGTAAAAATACAACATTTTTGCCACGAATCGATGTATCTGTAAAATGTTATTTTAGAACATGATTCAGTCACGGAAGTGGATTTAATAAGCGCTTCTATTATACGTTTTCCTTGCATTATGTTATAAACTTATAATAAACATGACATAATATTACCCATAACTGGAAATCTAGCCTTGATAATTGAAAAAAAAAACAAAATTGCAGAATTTCTCGGAAAGTCTTAAGGCGGTAACCAATACCTACCTTTTTAGCTCCACTTGCTATCAGAACCGAGAAGCTCGTGGCTAAATAATAACTGCCACTCGGGCCGATCTTTAGGTTAAGCCGTGCTTGCCTAGGTTGGTCTGTGCATGGGCGACCATCCTTACATACCGAGTTTCCTCCGTGCCTCGGAAAGCACGTCAAGCAGTTGGTCACGGCTGTCATTTGTCCATCTTTGGCAGCCGTTACAGGTAGTCAGTGGTCCAAAAAGTCTGCCAACCAGTCTTACCAAGTGGTATCGTATTACCCAGTATTAACTGGGTTGTGGGGGTCAGATAGACAGTCGCTCCATATAAAATACTGGTATTGAGCTGCATCCGGTTAGACTGGAAGCTTACCCCAACATATGTAGTAGTTGGTAAAAGGCAGGCAGATGATGGTGTTATCAGAAACGTACGACTATCTGAAAGTATGAAATTGTGCAAGGAATTCTTTTTTTTAACCTACTTCTAAAAAAGGAGGTTGTTCACAGATTTATCCGTTATTACTGGATAACTTAGGTACTTAATGAGTTATCCTGTATATAGTATGCATTTTTAATTCACTGCCTATGTGGATTCTGTGCTAATATTTTCTTGTTACTACGAAAAAATGATTCTGACTCGACAAGGATTTGTGTGAAATATCACAACTAAAAAGTTTTTTTGTTTTCATTCCATGACATTTTTGCCTACGTCTATTTACATAATAATGCCTAAAAAACTAAATCCCCAATGGACTTACCCACTTCAAATATTTTAACACAAAAACGAAATAATCATGCAAACCAAAATCCGTTAATGACATCATTCGTTCATTCATATCTTGTAACAAACCGCCATTCAGTATTATTACAAACTTGCAGACATTTTTTTTTGCAATAATTAGGTAAGTATATTTTTCCCTTATCTCATTGTACTAACCTTGCACAATTGGCGAATAATAACAAAAATAATAGATAAAATAAAAAATAAAAACACGAAGTAACGATAACGAGAACCGTTAAACGTTATCGGGTATTTAACTGATAATTTTGAAAACAGAACAGTTAAAAAATCGTTATGACTTAAAGCCTAATAGGCATAATATGCAGTTATAAATAATTGTTTATATGGGACTAGCGGACGTCATGCGGTTTCACCCGCATAGTTCCCGTTCCCGTGGGAGTACGGGGATAAAATAAAGCCTATGTTACTCGCTGATAATGTAGCTATCCATTGCTGAAAGAATTTTTAAAATCGGTCCAGTAGTTTTTAAGTTTATTCGTTATATACAAAAATACAAATCTTTTCTCTTTATAATATAATTAAATGGTTTAATTACATTTTATATTAAATGGTAGATAAGAATAACCTCTTTACGTAATTAACATAGAATATAAATAAATAATATTACCGCAATTCTATTTTTGCAATATCAGTCACCTATGAGAAGGAAAATGAAATTAAACTAACGATATCCTAGAACTACAATAATAATTATTATTCCTTAATTAAGAATTTCCTGTGTTATCGGCAACTAAAAACAAGTACAGCTGCTTATTATTAAGTGCCAATATTCGACTAAATTGGGTTACTAACAGTTGCAGATTAGATAACTTTAAGTCATTATTTTAAAACGTATGTTTGTTTAAAAATAATACAAACTTGTCCTAGCAATCTCAATGTTTTGGCATTAATAAAAAGTATTTTCTGAATTTCGGCACTTTCCGTTGCATCTACAGACTACAAACAAATCACTACATACACTGACAATATAATTTTAACATTATTCACAAACTAAAATTATACAAAACAGTTTTTTTTAAAAGGAACTTAATTTTTTTCTTAAGGGGCCGGCGGAGCGTGCGTCGTTCATACAAACGTAATACCAAAATAATTTGTAAACCAAACATATTCTTAAGGAAGTGTGTATTTATTTCGATTAGATTACATAATATCTAGGTTCCCAAATATACATTATGAATGGACATTGATTTAAACAAGAGTTGTGAGAAAAATAAGTTTTCTATAGAAATTTTTAATTCCTCATATCTCGTCTAAATATCATTGCCCTTTCAGAATATATATTTGGGAACCTAGATATTATGTAATCCAACCGAAATAACAACACACATTCTTCAGAATATGTTTGGTTTACGAATTATTTTGGTATTACGTTTGTATGAACGACGCACGCTCCGCCGGCCCCTTAAGGACGCTGTTACTTTTTTCCACGAATATTAGTGTTTTTCAGGTACCATTTTAATGTACAAGCTGTCACAAATGTGAAAATTTCATGGTCTTAATTTAAAGATAATATATTAATCTCCAGATAATTATCAGAAAAAATCTATGACGTCATACAAAATTTTCGCACAAATACGTTTTTCCCATCACAAGAATCGCAGAAAATTTAAAAAAAGGGGTCAGAATAGGTACCAGTTTAGGTCATTTTAAAGCATATTTTATCTTAATAATTAATAAGAAATTGCGGTAAATATAGTCCTTTACTGGAAATCCATTTTTTTTTGTATTCAAATCGCAACATTTTCCAATTACTAGCCAAAGTATAAACATTTGGCGAATTCTTCATACATTTTTCACTCGCGGTTCGTCAATCTGCGCTGAGACGCGCTCCTCAACGGACGGGTGTATCGCTCTGTCGCAAAAAATAAATACGATTTTATTACTAAAAAATATTGTAGTGTGCATGCGTGTGAGTAGGTACCCCCGGTTGTATAGCGTATTCGGAATGAGTTGAAACTTTTTCCAACGACATTAAAGTAAGTACTTACGAGTTCCTACTTTTATTATTAAAGTGTGGTTTAGAAAATATGTTGGGTAAGATCGGGATTTGTGAAATGGATGGGTGGTGTTAAGCAACTCTTAGTAAGGTTAGGATTTGGATGGGTAAGGCCAAGCTGTTCACGATGAGGTTCGGAAGTGGATGGGGAGGAGAGTTATGATTTTAACTTTTTTTTTTTAGGTGTGTATGTACGAATATGGGGACAAAATCAAAAATGGTGCCCATAGAAAACTGGAACGAGCAGACTTCTATAGACTCTGGTCCAAGAAGCGTTGTTGGTACTAGGATACTCATATCATTTGTCGTGTTTGATGCTTTGCAATTACCGAAGCTCATGGAAATCGCGAAAAAAACAGGGAAAAAAAAATAGTACCTACTTTTTGTAAATCAAATTCTTCATTTCTGATTATTATATCATCAGTATAAGAAGTATAAAGCCCTCAACACTTAATTACTGATAAATATAAGCGTAACCTTCACGACTATAATCCTTAGAGGGGTAAGCACCCATGTTCTTCGCACGCCAGATTACACAATTGCTCGCAATAGTTATTACGAGTTGAAAACGATCTGTTTGCTAAATCTTGGAGACGAAATCTTCACGACTGTAATCCTCAGAGGTGTATGCAGCCATGTTCATCGTACGCCGGATTTCACAATTGGTCGCATTAGTTATAATGAGCTGAAAACGATCTATTATCTAGGATTATATTATATAGGATAGGATTGGATAGGATTCAATTAAATGTTCCATATAATTAATAACAAAATGTTCAATCGGAACCCTTACAGATACGTCATGTCTGACTGTCTGTCTGTCTGTCCGTATGTCACAGCCACTTTTTTCCGAAACTATAAGAACTATGCTGTTGAAACTTCGTACGTAGATATATTCTGTGAACCGCATTAAGATTTATACACAAAAATATAAAAAAAAGAATACATTGTTTTTTTTTTTCTAAACTCAGAGACACTTCCAAAGTAGTAAAATGTCCCCCCCCCCCCCTTTTTAATTCTTGTGACCGGGCGTGTGTTCCGTGCGATACTGAGATGATGATTTTCTTTACGGTAGTCGGTGTCGGTTGTGTCGGTACTGTTGTTTTTAGTTTTTGAACATGGGGCAGGCTTTTTTTATGTTGGTACCATATTAGATGTACATATTCTGTTACCCTTAACAGGCGTGATTTTATGTTATGAAAATCGCGAAGAAAAAGATACTATTGATAGGGTCAAGCACCTTCTTTTTTTGCAGTTGGTTGAAAATCACGACAACGGTACTAAGTAATAGTAACCAAACGCATTTTCAAAGGTCCAAGTAGGTATTCTTCCGGAGTTAATTTCAATAACATTACAAAATAAAACCAAGGAGCTAAATTATTTAGGTGAAGTATAAAATCGAGCGCTCGGAGTTGTTGAATGTGTGCGTAGTGCGTACGCGTGATGTTGCTGTGTGCGGCATTGAATACCTAAATTTGAGTTCAACGAAAACGGTGCAGCGTCCTTAACTGTATTTTTGTCCACCTCTTCAAGGTATTCGGTAAATAAAAATAAATAACAAATATTCGTTATTTTATTTATTCATATTAGTTACAGAATGACCCCATCCCTACTGAATACATATTGATCGAATAAATGACTAATTTATTTAATCGATTACAATATGAAAGCATGTGATATGCATCTTAAAGCATCGAAATCTTCTCTTCTCCCCTAAATCTATTTTTAACAATAAATGTAACCGATAAATGTAAATCTAAGTACCTATGATAGATAACTTATAAAAATTGAGTTTTGATTTATTCGGTACTTTAGTGTAGGTTTTAAATTGTTAGGATTTTTTAATTCAGTATATAAGAATAATGTTAACCCACATTGTTTTTTAAAAATCTTTTAAAAGAATATAAAAAAAAAGTTACTTGGCAGAATCGCCAATACCACAACCTCGCAACATTTGACATTTAAAACCTAACCTTAGCGCGCGAATCGCCGAAAGCGATAATTCACAAAATAACAAATCTACCCTTTTTAATTTATTATTTTCATTAAAAACTCTTCGAAAACCTAAAAGGAATCGTGTACAAGTGTCTTCAAAACGTGTTCTGTTAGTTTCGCATGAGAATTCAGTGTTAAAACTGTGACCACGGGCGGAGGTTAAAATAAAGTTTAGTGAAACTCTTTTGTTGCTTTTTTTACGTCGAAATAAGTTTACAATAATGCCCCAAGAACTAGAAGAAGGGTTTGCCGGTACGTAGAACCAGTTACTTCGATTTATTTACGACTATAGATAGGTTAGAAGAAAAAAATACCAAAGGGGTATGTCAATGCGCCTTTGTCAACCTTTTCGGCAGAATTCTTTGACAAAAGCTCCTATATTGATGTTTTAGGGAGTGAAATAAGGTGTTAGATATGTTCTCATGACCTGTAGGTTACTGATTAGGGTGGAATTTAGTCCATGACCCTGAGAAAATAAACTAGATCATATTGTAAAAGTTTTGAGAACATGATTCTTGAAAAGCATGGTTGATTTAGTTTTAACCCTCTGCTGTTCAATGTTATTTGGATCAGCTGTTCAGAAACATGTGTTTAGTATTACTTAAAAACTTAGTGTAATCTTTAGTTTTGGATTTAAGAATACTATAAAATCTTACCCTTGAAATAAAAATAATGAAATTCTATTTTATGTAACTGGTTATTTTCGTTCAGCTTGATTCTGCTTTTATTAAGCCATAGTATCTCCTTTTCAGCTTTTAAACAATAAGAATTAGATTGTTGTATTAATTTTGTGACGTGTTTTATGTTTTTACTAGCTTCTGGGAGCGACTTTGTCCACATGATGTTTTATTATTGCCCCATGGCATCTTGCTACCGGGATAGAAACCATCCTATGTTTTAATCCGGTTATAAACTATCTGTGTGCAAAATTTCTTCCAACCCGTTCAGTGGTTTTTGTGTAAAAGAGTAACTAACATAATTATTACATCCATGCTCACGAACATTCCAACTTTGAAGTTAAACTTATTACTACAAGTTATTACTGTGTAATTTATATCCATGTTTTTTTTTGGAATAATTCAACTAATTGAAAAATATCATTAGCCCTGAAAACAGCAGATTTACCATTCTTACTATTTATTTTGAGCTATATCTGTTTTCAGTTTGAATGATACTTACTGATACTGTTAGTAACCATATCAATAACTTAATACTTTAGTTAATTAAAGTAACATCTATAATTAAACTAAACTAGTCATGTGTACTTAAAACATCAAACTAACCTACAACCTTTCTCTCTTTCCAGTCTAATAACAGAAAACTTCAAAATAAACTCCGGCAGCAATGGAACTAAACGGAAACAAGAAGACTCAATAACAAACAACTACAAAGTTAAGATGAACCCACACACAATAGACTTCACAAAATCCCCGCTCTCCCCAATATACACACCGACCAAACGCAGAATACTAGGAGAGATACAACTGCCAAAATCACCACTAGACAGACTGAAATCACCGTTAACAAACTCGCAGAAACCATTCAAATCACCGTTACAAACTATCAACTCTCCGTTACTGAATAGGACTTCTCCGTTCCTGAACCAGAGCTCTCCGTTGAACAGGAATTCTCCATTGTCCACACGGGTTAAGCGATCACGGATAACAAAAGTGATGGAGGAACGTAACCGGTTCAAGATGTCTAATAAGGAGAATGAAGAGTCACTGATAAGTGAGACGTTTGTTAAGTTGGATGTGGAGGAGGAAACGAGGGACTTTCTGTTTGGAGACAGATTTGAAGCAACTAGGGAGAAGGTTACCAACTGGACCAATACCAAGGTGGGTACTGTTAATTGTGACTTCTTTATTAAAGTGAATGCTCCAAGGTAGCCTGCGAAATCCAACTTTTCTTACGTTTATTTGTAATTTGTAGATCAATGCCAGGTTAAATGTTATTGAAAATATTGTTTGCGGCTGTAAGACATATGTAGTTAAGTACAGAATTATAATCATCAGTGCATGAAAGTCGAATGAACGACTTTTTCATGAAAAAGCTGGCTGCCCTTGAGCATCCACTTTAAATCTTTATTGTATATTTGAAGTTTGGTGCAACTAGTGAACACAAGATCAATTGTTGAGCATGCTGTAATGGGTACTCATCCTCCAGACCGAATGTTCGCCGCAGTGGGTGAGCGATTCATTGCTGCGCTGCATGTAGTGGGTTCGATTCTCACAAATATTTGTGTGGCCTACAGGTAGTTGTGTCGGGTCTAGCTGTGTAAGTGAGTTTAAATGTTTGTGAACCACATTAAAGGAAAAAAATCCTAGTAAAAAAAGGCTAGAAAACAATTTCTATTCTTTTTATTTAACACTTCAAGTAGCAAACCAGTCTGGAACTGTACCCATTTGCTAATAAATGGACACAATCCCAGACTACTCCCCTGTAACATAAGGAACCTGGGACAATTTGAGTGTCTCCCTCACTCTCTGGCCTGCGCAAAATGTATTAACATCCTCTCTCCTCTCAATTCCAGCTGGATTTCACGCACGCTCTCCAAAAGTCACCATCACGCGAGCTCTACGTCCCTGAAAAAGAGATCACACAAGACCTGGACGACTTCGAGACCCTCCACGACTTGGAACAGGAGTTCGAAGCGGATAACTTCGACGAATGCACCAAATACGAGATCATATCCACTGACAGCCCCGACATTATCTCCAGAGGCCGTACAGCATCATCCAGGAAGGTTACTTCAAGGAATTTTGTCTTCGGAGCACCGTTAGCGGAGGATGAGGCTTCAACAAGCTTTAATAAGCCTACGGTCACCGCTACACGGATGCTGAACTTCGATGATGAAGATTTCGAGTTCCCGTCTCCAGCGGTCAAGAAGCAAGCCGCTAAGAAGTCCTTAAAGTTCTCTGAGACACCAACCAAGTTGAGGCATGAGAAGTCAGACTCCAGCATAGGTTCCATGAGTCAGTCACCGCTACCGAAGACCGGTTTATACACCACCGAGTCCACCACATCGATGGAAAGCGGTTTCATATCAGAACTGGAAGAACCGTTCTTAGAAATTGAAGAGTCCAACTCTCCAAAAGTTGCCAACTTCAACGATCTACTCTCCGGTCAAATCAAATCCAACGTAATATCAGAAAAGAGTTTCTTGAGGAGGCCGTTGAATAGGAGTTTGAGTTTCAATCCTGAGGGTCCTAGTAGGGCGAGAGTTTCTCTGTTCTCTATTCTAGAGAACCCTGCTCAGAGGAATAAGAAGAGAGTGGAACGGAGTGAGAATGAAGTAGCGAATAAGAGAAGGAGATCAAACTGTGAAAGTCCTGAGGTGGAAAGACTGCAGCGGCCTGTGTTACAGAGAGCTTTTTCCGAGAACAATGCGCTGATCATGTCTGCTATGGCAAGATGTAAGTATAACTTGTCCAAACACTGCTTTAAGTTTTCACAATGAAGGATTTTCTTTTTCAACTCTTCCCTAGTCGCTGGATAGATGGCGCTGATCTCGGTACGTTACTGCAAGGAACAGAACGTCACATAATTTCACTTGGACCTAATGATTATATTCGGAAGCTTCTGCAAAGGGAAGTGTCAGTCAACGAGCGTATGTGACGTGTGTTTTTTCAAGCGTTTGGGCTTTGGCAGTTAGTAACGTAGTCGGATCAACGCCATCTATAGAGTTCATGAAAACTATTGTTTTTTTTTAGTTCTCTGAAAGAGAACCTCTCATTTAGAAACTAAACTTTTCTCTGTCACTTACGGGATATCTTCCGTGATTGTTCATTGTTAGCTTCCGATATTTCGACACGACGTCGTCAACCAAGCATTCTGGATATAGAACTAAGTAACTTTATGCTAAAACTAGCTGACCCACGCAACTTCGTCTGCGTCACATAAGAGAAAAAAACGAAAGGAAAAAATCATCCTCGTTTTTGCAACATTTTTCGTTCCTGCTCCGCTCCTAATTGTCGTAGCGTGATGTTATATAGCCTAAAGCCTTCCTCGATAAATGGACTATCCAATACAAAAAAAAAATTCAGTTCGAACCAGTAGTTCCTGAGATTAGCGCGTTCAACCAAACAAACAAACAAACTCTTCTGCTTTATAATATTAGTATAGATTAATGCTAGGAAACAACTTTTTTTTGTCACGTTTTACTATAAAACTCAATCTAACGCATTGAAACATTGTGCAGACCTCCGATATCTCCATAACTAGAAGGTTCCTAGGTATCGTCTAGAGTTTAGACCATATCTGGAAACCTAGTTCTATTATAGACTCATCATTTGCCAAGCCTTTTCCCAACTATGTTGGGGTCAGCTTCCAGTCTAACCGGATGCAGCTGAATACCAGTACTACTATCTCTGTCTAACAGCTATATCTGTCTCTTTCCAGCGATGGTAGAACCGGATCTGATAGGAGACTTTTCAGTACCGTACGCGTTACCGCTGACTGCCGGCGACCACTCCGACCTGAAGAGTATTTCGTGCGACACACTGGCGGCTCTAATCCGGGGCGAATATCAACATATTATCAGCGAGTTTAAGGTGAGAATCCTACTAATATTATAAATGCGAAAGTTTGTGAGGATGGATGTATGTTTGTTACTCTTTCACGCAAAAACTACTGAACGGATTTGGATGAAATTTTGCACACAGATGGTTGACAACCTGGATTAACACATAGGATACATTTTATCCCGGTAGTAAGATCCCATGGGACAATTTTGAAACTTCACGCGGGCGAAGCCTCTGGCAGAAGCTAGTCTTGACTAATTGTTAACCGACTCGGAAGAAAGGAGGAGGTTATGTACAGTCAGCAAAACAGTTAGGTATGCAGGCTAGCAATCTTCTTACGACTATTATAAGTGTAAAAGTCTTTTAACATCTATTTTTGTTATACTCTCACACAGAAACTACTGAAAGGATTTGAATGAAATTGCACACAGATTGATTATAGCCCTTTTCCACTTATAATAGTAGTAAGAAGATTGCTAGCCTGTAAACCTAACTATTTTGCTGACTGTACACTACGATTACCTACCAAAAAAGTTCTGTATTTTGCATGAGCCGAATCGGCGTGATTTGTCTTTAGCTTGAGTTTTGACGTTATTTGCTTACTAAAATTATGGTCAAACTTACTCAGCGTCTAGGAGACGGAACGGTGCGAAGTTTCAACTCAATCTGACGTTTTCAAATGGGTGAAAAACACGTTCAAATTGTCTGTTATAAAGATACATACCGAACCAATATAGTGCGTGTTACAAATACAAACGTAATACCAAAATAATTTGTAAACCAAACATATTCTTAAAGTAGTGTGTATTTATTTCCTTTGGATTACAGAATGTTTAGGTTCTCAAACACACATTTTGAACGAACACTGATTTTAACAAGAGTTATGAGAAAAATAAATTTTCTATACAAATTCTAAATTCGTCATATCTCGTCTTTATATCATTGTCCTTTCAAAATTTGGGAACATAGATATTCTGTAATCCAATCGAAATATATACACATTACCATAAGAATATGTTTGATTTACAATTTTGGTATTACATTTGTATGAAATTCACATGCTCCGCAGGCTTCTTAAGAGTAAATATGCAATCTTCTCGTAATTATAAATAAATAATAAATATCGCTGGACATTACACACCGCGCCATCTAGTGCCACACTAAGCACGGCTTGTGTCGTGGTTACCAGACAGTTAATATACTACATATATACTTTTTGTTTGTAAATACATACTTATTATACATATAAACATCCATGACTCGGAAACAAATGTGCATGCTCATCACACAAACATTTGCTCCTACCGGGATTCGAATCCGGGACCTTAAGAACGTAATGCAGCCTCACTGCCGCTGCGCCATTCGGGTCGTCATATTATATTTTAATTATATAATTATACTAGCTGACCCACGCAACTTCGTCTGCGTCTTATAAGAGAGAAAAACTAAAGGAAAAAAAAAACCCCGTTTCGCAACATTTTTCATTCCTGCTCCGCTCCTGATAGTCATAGCGTGAAATTATATACCCTATAGCCTTCCTCGATAAATGGACTATCCAACGCAAAAATATTTTTTCAATTCGACCCGGTAGTTCCTGAGATTAGCGCGTTCAACTAAACAAACAAACTCTTCTGCTTTATAATATTAGTACTTATAGATTTTAACTAAAACTAATTTAAGACAATAAAGTATTTAAGTAAAGTTGTAATTGAAATCATCATCATCAGCCTATAATGTTCCCACTGCTGGGATACGGCCTCCTCACAATGAGAGGGAATGGGCTATAATCTACCACGCGGGCCCAGTGCGGATTGGTAGATGTCACATGTCTTCGAATTTTTGGTTCTAGGACATGCCGGTTTCCTCACGATGTTTTCCTTCACCGGTTTGAGAGTATAAATGCGAAAGTTTGTTAGGATGGATGTATGTTTGTTACTCTTTCACGAAAAAACTACTGAACGGATTTGGATGAAATTTTGCACACATATGGTTTATAACCTGGATTAACACATAGGATACTTTTTATCCCGGTAGTAAGATCCCATGGGACAATTTAGAACCTTCACGCGGGCGAAGCCGCTGGCAGAAGTTAGTATTAGTATAGATTTTAACTAAACTAATTTAAGACAGTAAAGTATTAAGTAAAGTTGCAATTAAAAAGATAAACAGTAAATAAATTTGTCCACGTCCCCAGGTAATAGACTGTCGCTACCCGTACGAGTTCGAAGGTGGGCACATAGTGGACGCACTGAACTACTACACGCCGGCACACATCCACCACCTCGCCACCAACACTCACACACAACACAACGGACGCACCGTCCTTGTGTTCCACTGCGAGTTCTCGCTGGAGAGGGGACCTAAACTGTGAGTAATACCCCACTATTTATATCTGTCACTAGCTGACCCACGCAACTTCCTCATCATCATTCTCTTGCCCTTATCCCAATTTATTTGGGGTCGGCGCAGCATGTCTTCTTCTTCCAAACTCCTCTATTTTTCGTCATCTCATCAGACACTTCTTTTCTTACCATATCCTTCTTAACACAGTCCATCCATCGTTTCTTTGGTCTTCCTCTACTCAAATACCCATCCACATTCATACTCAAAACCACTCATCAAATTGTACGCCTTACGGGTGAAACATGTACGTACAAAATATTCATAATGTGTCATCCTGCGTGCTTAATTTGCATGTATACGCATGTTTTAACAAATAAATTATCTTTATCTTTATCTTTATCTTTATCTTTATCTCATAAACTCAAAACCCATGCAACTTCCTCTGCGTCACATATGAGAGAAAAACGAAAGGAAAAAAAAACCCGTTTTTGCAACATTTTTAATTCCTGCTCCGCTCCTAATGGTTGCAGCGTGATGTTATATAGCCTAAAGCCTTCCTCGATAAATGGACTATCCAACACAAAAATCATTTTTCAATTTGAACCAGTACTTTCTGAGATTAGCGCGTTCAACCAAACAAAAAGAAACAAACTCTTCTGCTTTATAATATTAGTATAGATAATAAAATTGTCAAACACGTTACATTGTAATCTCTCTAGCGATATTGTAAACTCTCGAATTATTGTCAACTGAACATACGGAAGTATCTCTGCCCCCATAATCGGGACTTGGGGCACCCCTGTTAGTTAGGTTCCTTTAAACCCTGCACTCGGAAATAGGGGCTCCGTCGAGTACTCTTTTTATAAAGGATGTAAAACACCTGTTCACAAAGCCGAAAGGCACTTGTGCTCCCCATCATTGCGATCATTTTTTTGTTCTACACCATACCTGGGAACCTTCTAGTTACGGAGATATGGGGGGTCCAAGTTACAACTTTTTTGACAAGTTTTTTTTTTAAATACAATTTGTTTTTGTATGCTTTTGACTTTTAACACCCACGACCCCCGTACTATTCAATCCATCCATCAGCACAATGTTTTAAGTGCGTTGAGTTCTACCAAAAAACATGATTTATAACCTCAAAAAAAAAGGTTGTTTCCCAGCAATAATTTTTGCGTAAAGTTACTTAGTTTGATGTACAGAATGCTTGGTTAACGGCTTTGTGATGAGGTGGTTTACACCCTGTATAAAGTGAATAAAAGGACTCCGTCGACTACTCTTTTATATAAAGCGAATAAGTTAAGGTTAGATTATATTAATTGGTATTCCTCAGGAATGGTGCATTATCTTTTCATGAGAGTGGTACCACTAGGTAAGGGGGACGCGTCCTTCCCTCCACACCGCGTGAGTTGACTACCATCGCATGCATTTCACGAAAAATAATGCGTTTTGTTGTAAGCAGTATGTTCGTTTGACAATATTTCGAGAGTTTACAATCTCTTTAGTTATTTTACAATCTAATGTGTTCGACAATTTTACAGTATTCGACGTTTCAGCCAATGGAAGTCCACTGCATAGGCCTCTGATAACTTAGGATACATTCATGTTAATTACCCGTGGTGGCAACCGGGCCTATCCCAGTTGTAAACGTCCTTTTGTGCCTATTGGCCTTGTTTCGCTCTGTCTCCTGTTAATATGGAGGGAAATGGAAATTACGGTTTTTTAAACACTTCCTTTATAGTTCTGGCATCCTGGTATTAGGTCCTTTCCTGTTTATATAAATGATCTACTCTATTTATTGAAAAACCAACCTCAAAATATGGTGTTTTAGGCGGTTATTTGCGCCGTTCTTCAAATGAAACTCAGGTGCATATTTATCATCACTATATTGCTTCAATCATGTATATCCGTTTGGATATCCAACAAAATATTATAGAAACATTGTTTATGTAACTTCTAAGTGTTAAATCTATTTTATCGTTGAGGTCCAGCAAACCTTTTTATGTTTCGTTCTGTTTGACCATAGAGTAAGAACCTCATGTGTCAGCGTTCTAGCTACTGAGAATCGTCGTGGGAACCATAGATAATAAATACAGATAACTATGATTCGCCACAGTAAACGTAGTGATTATATACTCTGTGCGCCACAGTGTTATTTGCTGATGACACTTCCCTGATTTTTAAGATAAACAGACGGGTACAAACTTTAGATGACGTGAATAATGCCCTACTTCAGGTCCAAAATTGGTTCACAGCAAACAATTTGGTACTTGTTAAATAAAAAAAAAAAACCAAACTGTTAAGGGTAGTGATTGTGATATATTATTGAATAATGAGAAACTTGAATTCGTAGATAAAACGATTTTCCTGGGGATTACGCTTGATTCAAGGTTACAATGGGGTTCTCATAACCTATCCATGGCTTCTTAAAACTCAATATCGTATCTCATTGCCCACAGCTGCCGCTACCTGCGCTCCACAGACAGGAACATGAACAAAGACCGCTACCCTTCCCTGAAGTACCCGGAGTGTTACCTCCTGCGCGGCGGGTACCGCGCCTTCCACGCGCACGTCGCCGAGCTGTGCGCGCCGCAAGGGTACACGCGCATGCGCGACCCGCACCACGCGCATCTCTACCGCCGGCACCGCGATCAGACGTAGGGGCCGACTTTCATACAAGTCCTTAAGTGTAGGCGGTACTTTCATACAAGTCCACACTACAGAGGCGGTACTTTCATACAAATCCACACTACAGAGGCGGTACTTTCATACTAGATAGCTTGTAGTGGCGGTACTTTCATAGAAGTCCATACTACAGTGACGGTACATTCATACAAACCCATAGTTCATTGGCATTACTTTCATACAAGTTAACTTGCAGTGGCGGTACTATCATTCAAGATAGCTTGCAGTGGCGGTACTGTCATTCAAGATAGCTTGCAGTGGCGGTACTGTCATTCAAGATAGCTTGCAGTGGCGGTACTGTCATTCAAGATAGCTTGCAGTGGCGGTACTGTCATTCAAGATAGCTTGCAGTGGCGGTACTGTCATTCAAGATAGCTTGCAGTGGCGGTACTGTCATTCAAGATAGCTTGCAGTGGCGGTACTGTCATTCAAGATAGCTTGCAGTGGCGGTACTGTCATTCAAGATAGCTTGCAGTGGCGGTACTGTCATTCAAGATAGCTTGCAGTGGCAGTACTTTCATACAAGCCTATAAACTTTTATTTGCCTCTACTGTGTAAGAAAGAAAGACGTTGACACCTGCCTAAGGTGTCTAATGACAGAAAAGTGTCTTAGACGCAAAAACTGTCAGAAAAGTGTCTATTAAAAACTCAGGAACTGTTTTATAATGACCCAAAGGTGTCTAAAATGACCGAGAACTGTCTATAATGGTCAACAATAAGTTAATTTCAGATTCTTGTAGCATTATCTCTCACTGATACATGTGTGACGATCAGTTTCATAAGCTCGTTTTGGCATATTAAGATCTACTTCATAATGGGATGACCGTATCTGATAAATCAACCTTGCTCTCAAAATAATGGGTCTAAAAACAAACTTTTGGCTACATATTTATCACAGTTTATATATATAACAAAAATTAGTATAGGCGGCTGACAAAAAAAAATGATTCGTCAGTTAGATTTTCGAAAAATATTGGATAAGTACGTGTTTTTTGTTTATTCAAATGAATAAAAAAAGACAAAGATAAAACGCGTCAAAGATCATGAGTGGGGGCTTGTGATGTCTCGAATGTGACATCACAAGAGTTTTCGATGCACTGTATCGTCTTCAGTTTCGTAAAAAGAAAAAATACGTGTCCAATATTTTTTGGAAGTTCTGACGGACTTATTAGATTTTTTTTTTGTTTTCTACCCTATTTTGTCGCTTGTGGAGTTTCGTCATATTTGTGACCCTTTAAAACCGCTGTATAATATCCGCGAGAATTATCGAAAAAGATGTATGTCTCTATAGAATGTTTTTCAAAATTTTTTGTTTTTATTTTTCGAAGTATAACGCAAAGTTTATCTGATTTTTGTAATTTTTAAGATTTTTGTAAATAAAAGATGCCATATTATACTTTAATAAAATGTTAAGTTATTAGTACAAAGTTGTGATGGTTTTAGAGTAAAAGTGACTTTAAATTAAGAATTTATGCCTTCTCCTGTTGGGGTCGGCTTCCAGTCTAACCGGATGCAGCTGAATACCAGTATTTTACAAGGAGCGACTGTCTATCTGACCTCCAACACCCAGCAACTACTTCAATAGCAGTAGTGTAATTGTGATATTTCTCGAAAATGAGATATTTCTCGACGGTATATTAAGCCAAGTTTTTGACACCAGATTAAACACTAACCACACGATAAAGAAACTGGGTAACCATTTTAAAGATAGTCGCTTTATGTAAAATAAAGGGTGTAAAACACCTCTTAACCAAGCTGAAAGGCAATTGTTCTCGTCATTGCGATCATTTTTTTGTTCTACACCATACCTGGGAACGTTCCAGTTACGGAGATATTGGGGGTCTAAGTTACAACTTTTTGACAAGTTTTCTTTCAAATACAAGTTTTTATTGTAAGATCTTTAACTACCTCCACGAACATACAATTCATCCATCAGCACAATGTTTTGAGTGCCACAAAACATGATTTTTCACCCCCAAAAAAAGTTGTTACCCAGCAACAATTTTTGCGTAAAGTTACTTAGTTTGATGTACAGAATGCTTGGTTAACGGTTTTGTCATGAGGTTGTTTGCACCCTGTATTGATATTCAGATGCACCCAGTTAGACTGGAAGCCCACGGCATTTAAATCAAAATTTCAAGTCAATTTTTTGATTATTAAGTTACTTTTACACTAAAACAAATCATATAAAGTTAGTTTTTAGTAAGAAAAAAGTATCTCCCACCTCTACTTAGTATAGTTTTCTTAGTTTTAGTGCGTTTGACATTTGCAATACATAATTATATTATTGAAAAAGTAATTTAGACGAAATTATATTTCTTCGGATTTTTTCTAGATTTTTTTTTGTGGACTTTTCTAGATTTTTCGGATAGTTTTTCTTTCGTTGGAATTGAGATATTAGGTATATAACATTAAACATTATTTATAATTATTTGAAATAGATTTTAAACCTATTCCTTTCAGTAAATTTTAAGTTTTCTAAGACATCACTGTCTAATAGTGGAAAGCATGTTTTAAGTTCCAAATTTATTCAAATGCGTATAAAGTGTTAAATGTTATATACTTATTATTTTATCCAATGTTATATTATAACTAAAAATATAAGTTTTAAGCTTTAAATTTATACTTAGTGCCCAACAAGCTAATTTTAAGTTCCTTGTACAGTTAATTTAGTCCAATTTATCCTTTAATTGTTACAAATTTTGTCAAATTTAGTAGCATGCAAAAAAAATACATTTTTTTTTCTGAATTTGTTAGAATTTTTAAAGATTTTTCTCTAAAACGAACTTTTCGAAATTTTAATTTTTGTTTTTCTAATAGTTCTTTTTTTCAATTGAATACTAATTTGCAATATTTTACGCTTTGATTATGTTTTTAGGTTTATTTTATTTAAAAATATGTTTCTGTTAGTATTAAGATGGATAAATAATTATGTTTTAATACTTTGAGAGAGCAACATCAAAATTATGAAAACCTATATTAATAACATAGTTTATTGATATAGTCTTAAGAATACAAGTATTTAAACTTAATTATTTCAATGAAAATACAAATACTTTAGTATTAATCATTTTGCATCCACATTCTTAACAAAAAAAACCCTCTGCAAAAAAAATAACAAAAAATTTGTCTATGACCAGCCTATAGTTTTACTAAAGAGATCAGTTATAGTTTCAAATAGTCTATGGCTTCAAGTAATTTTCTGAAAAAAATATTAATACTAAAGTGTTAAACAATTCCAATTACGCTTATTAGCATTAATTATAAGATTTGTAAATAATAATTTTAAGAATAAATGTATTGACATCGGTACAATTCTATGCCTGACCAATTGAGTGCCATTAAACGCCAAAATAGTGCATAAATGGTACTTTCTAATAAGCAGGAAATAAATTTTAGGCCATAAAGCTCCAAATTATAATAAACTAATATATAATGTATAATTCTGTAGTATATAATAAAACAAAATTGTGAATTTTTAGTTATATTTTTTAATAAATTATGTGAAATATATGAACTTTTTGTTTTCTTTTAACTAAATACTAAATAGTAACGGCCGCTCGGGCCGATCTTAAGGTTAAGCCGTGCTTGCCTAGGTTGGTCTGTGGATGGGTGACCACCCATTCCATACCAAAGTTTCCTTCGTGCCTCGGAAAGCACGTTAAGCACTCTCGGCTGTCATTTGTCCATCTTTGACAGTCGTTACAGGTAGTCAGTGGCCCAAAAAGTCTGACAACCAGTCTTACCAAGTGGTCTCGTATTACCCAGTAGTACTGCATACTTTCATAGAAAAATTCTACACCAGTAACATTTTAAAATGTTCTACAAAGAAAGTGGTCCCGCTATTTTGATATCAAATTAACGGGACCACTATTCATTTGATGAAAAACACGTGACGGTATCTATGTATTATTCTGATAGTTAAAGCTATCTGAACTAGTTTGAATTTCAGTTCCAAGATTTGACCAAAACATACTAACAAACTAACACGGCAAGTTCAATAGAAACGTTTTTTTTTTCTATTTAAGTTTAAGTTTACATGATAATTTTGATGGGAAACGCTTTAAAAACAATCTAAGTATCTTTACTGCAACACTGCTTTTTCTTATCTTTAATAAAGGTATTTCCAAATCTCATTAGGGTTAACAGCAACAAAAAGTCTTATAAAAGAAATGTAAGTAGATTTATTTAAAGCGGTTCTTAAACCGTTATCAATAAACCATAAACCATAACCTTTTCATTTTAAAATCGATTTTATTGCCACATTATTTTGTATGATGCAGCCTAGATTTCTGAGGACAGCTCGACCGATTTGGCTGATTTTTTGTTGTGGTCGTAATTTTTATTTGTAAGGTTTGTATCACAGAAAATTTTGTAATTTTCTTCATTGCTAAGTTGTACGGAACGTATCTGTCACCGTAAAATTGTCAAACACGTTATATTACAATATAACGTGTTTCTCTCCAGCGATATTGTAATATCTCGAATTATTGTCAACTGAACATACGGAAGTATCTCTGCTCTCATAATCGGGACTTGGGGCACCCCCCGTTAGGTTAGTTAGGTTCCTTTAAACCCTGCACTCGGAAATAGGGGCCCCGCGAAGCGAGGCTCCGTCGACTACGCTTTTTAGGGGAATATAAAGTGTTTTAAGGTTAGATTATATTAATCGGTATTCCTCAGGAATGGTGCATTATCTTTTCATGAGAGTTGTGCCACTGGGCAAGGAGGCCCCTCCTTCCCTCCACACCGCGTGAGTTGACTACCATCGCATGCATTTCACGAAAAATAATGCGTTTTGTTGTAAGCAGTCTGTTCATTTGACAATAATTCGAGACTACAATATCGCTAGAGATATAACAATATAACATATTTGACAATTTTACGGTGACATATCCATACTACTACGTCATCCGTACTGAGGGGGAAGGGGCGCGGGTCTCACCAAAATACCACGCTTGTGGGCCACTAACAAGGACGGGAGGAGGGCAAAGGTTTTAGTCACGTAGTCGATATCTTCTACGGAAATCTCGTGTTTTTTTGAGCTTCATTCAAATATCCATTCATGGTCAATGGATATTTGAAAATAGGCTTGTTAACTGAAAAAATCTAATTAGTTCGTCACTTAGATTATCAAAAAATATTTCACTCGTATTTTTTCTTTTGTCACATAAACCAAAATTGACGAAGATACGACGCTTTTAAAATTCCCAATACGTCACTGTTTGGTATCATTCTTAGTGAGTTCTGACGTCACGAGCCCCCATTCCCAATTTTTCATGCGTTTTATCTTTGTCAATATTCGTTGATTTACAAAAACAAAAAATTACGTGTCCATTATTTTCCAATACTCTGAGGGGTGTGCGTACGCGCAGCGGAATGTTGTTGAATTTACAGATTTTAATTATGCAGATATTTAGTGTATGACGTCGTATAATTGTGTATGGTAAATTAAAATTTGTGTACGCAACCATTGTGGAGAAATTCACCAAAAACTGATTCCGCTGGGCGAACGTTGTCCTGGCGGAACTTTTTTTAATCCATAGACTTTAGAAGAAAAATGATGTGTCCAAAAATTAGTGTGTATTTGTGTGTAATTGTGTATGTATGAATAAAACTAGTGCATGCATAAACTTCGGAGATAATCAAGTTTCCGCTACGCGAACGTTTGGCCATTAGCTAGTTTTCATATAAAGCGCTTACATAGAGAGCTGTAGATTTTTACATACGTTGTTTTGAATTTGTTTATATTAAAAAAAAAAACAAATTTAGAAAAAATCGTAGGGCTTAAAAGATAAAAATATAAACGTAAAATACGCTTATTAGGTCTTAGTTCTTAAAGTATGCACTTTGGGGTCTAGATTTTCACGTTTATACAAACCTTGTAAGTGTCTGCAACATGTTGCCAAGTATCAATGATGTTCCGTTAGTAATTAAAGAGTTATAGGACAAATTTACCATGAATAGATCACTGTTTACAAAGCAGTCAAATATCACGACGTTCTAAATTAATTGCATGGTAAAATGTATGCCAATAATTCGTGTATTCATTCAACTATTCACATGCAAAATTTCATGTCATTAAATTCAGTAATTAAAGAAAAACAATTAGAATACTGACGAACCATCGAAAACCTACATAACCCGACCAAGTTCGGATGGCTACAAAAAAGCGGCCGTGCAATATATTTAGGTAACATCCCAAAATTTACAGTATAATACCGGTATTGAATTGGTATAGGTGATAACACTATTGTTGTTTCGATATAATTTATAGGTCATTGATTTTCGTACACCTACTTTTTAAAATGTATTTTTATACCAATGTTTTAGTTTTTAGCACTTTTTTAATGTTGATCAAATCTAAACAACTGAATAGGTTAGTTATGTGATGTGATTTTAATTTTTATTGAAGCTCGAAATATTATACTTACCCTAAGTTTCGTCATCCATGCCAACGAAGTCGCGGGCAAAAGCTAATTCATAATCTATTTTAGTTAAAACACATTTAAGTCTATTGCTGTCATTGCAAGCGTTTGTTAACGTTATTATAATTACATAATTAAGTATTATAGGTAATTAAAAATATTTTTGTACGCGGATATTTAAATAGAGAAGTACTTGTTAATTGAAGATTTGTTTTTATCGTAGATAGTGGCGTTATTATTAAAAAAATACTTTTCATTCAAGAAATGCAATTGTTTTATTTTTTCCTAACGCTTGTGTACGCAACTGTACCATATTAATAAATACTATATTGGAAGGTTAAGAACGTTTCTTAGATATATGGCACGGCCGCTTTTTTGTAGCCATCCGAACTTGGTCGGGTTATGTAGGTTTTCGATGCTTCGTCAGTATTATAATTGTTTTTCTTTAATTACTGAATTTAAGGACATGAAATTTTGCATGTGTATAGTTGAATGAATACACTAATTATTGGCAAACATTTTACCATGCAATTAATTTAGAACGTCGTGATATTTGACTGCTTTGTAAACAGTGATCTATTCATGGTAAATTTGTCCTATAACTCTTTAATTACTAACGGAACATCATTGATACTTGGCAACATGTTGCAAACACTTACAAGGTTTGTATAAACGTGAAAATCTAGACCCTAAAGTGCATACTTTAAGAACTAAGACCTAATAAGCGTATTTTACGTTTATATTTTTATCGTTTAAGCCCTACGTTTTTTTCTAAATTTGTTTTTTTTTTAAATATAAACAAATTCAAAACAACGTATGTAAAAATCTACAGCTCTCTATGTAAGCGCTTTATATGAAAACTAGCTAATGGCCAAACGTTCGCGTAGCGGAAACTTGATTATCTCCGAAGTTTATGCATGCACTAGTTTTATTCATACATACACAATTACACACAAATACACACTAATTTTTGGACACATCATTTTTCTTCTAAAGTCTATGGATTAAAAAAAGTTCCGCCAGGACAACGTTCGCCCAGCGGAATCAGTTTTTGGTGAATTTCTCCACAATGGTTGCGTACACAAATTTTAATTTACCATACACAATTATACGACGTCATACACTAAATATCTGCATAATTAAAATCTTTAAATTCAACAACATTCCGCTGCGCGTACGCACACCTCTGAGGGACTAAATAGATTTGGAATTTATTGATGGTGGAAACTAGCCTATTGCTCAAAAAAGAGCGAGATTTTCCACTTGTTACCTATTAAGGGTATGCTCTTGGCGGCACACAGTAATTTCTGTCTGCAAAAAATGATTTGAAACTTATGATTAACACATGAATACCTACTAGAAAGGGGCTTAAAGATGTGTCACGTGGTATGAGTACGATCCCTTATCTATGCATTCGTTACAGCTAAAAGTAATGGCAAAATTTGTTCAAAACGACATCGGCTTAAAGCCTAAGTGTAAATTGTCTCGGCGCTTTTCTGGTCACCTCTGTTAATTCTGGCTTACAAGAGTTACAGTGATTTGGAACAACACATTATTATCAGGCCTTGTCCAAAAAAGGACAGCAAGAAACAGTTTGTTTATTTAGTTTGATTGTTTAAAGTAAAATACTTTTTCATCCCCCCATCTCGGAAAGAGTATTTTTGCTCTTCGATATCTGAGTGCAAAAGCCGTTTTTATCGTCATGAGGATAAAGTAAATTTGAATTTGGAACATTGTGTGCACTAAGCATGTGAATTCAAAATATCATTAAACCTATTTACTTCTATCTCTATGGTGCCGAATTTATCATAATTTTTTTTTAAATTTGTTAAGAACTCAGACTCGGAAACTTTTTGGTGTACTTTTTTAATAGGTATGTTTTGCGCGCGCCATTTTCTTTTCGCGTCATAATGTTAACACCTTAGGTTAAAAACAAGGAATCCAACTTGAAAACAAGTGAAAAACCTAAAATGACCACTCATTATCTAGCGACGAGGAAGTTTATTTGACGCCAACATAATTAACTGAATTTGTTTATAACGCGCATTTTTTTTGCGTTTATCCATTTCCTCGCTGAGGTGGGATGAAAAGTTACGTGTTGCACTCGAGTGCAAAGATTTTTCACCTCGTGCTCTTTTGATTCCCTCGCTAACGCTCAAGATTCTAAGTTTTGAATCACTCGCTTCGCTCGTGACTCAATTTTAGAATCTTTCGCTTGCTTGGTCATCAAAACTAAGCACGCGGTTAAAAAACCACTTTGCACTCTTGTATAACAAATAACTATTTTTTTCTTTGAGTTTTGATTTTTTTCAATTTATTTTACTCATTTACCCAAAAATAAATTACAACCTACGACTTTGTGTGAGATCGGCCGAAGAAAATTGTGTGTAGCGAATAGTGGAAGGGTATGTAGGAGGCATTTGCACTTGCTCAACAGTGGGAAAATATAGGCTAAAGAAAAAAAAAAAAAACTTTTTATTTCACGTATAAAAAAAAAACAAGATTTGTAATGAGATAAAAATCTTTGCTGCATGGATCTTTTAATCCTCGAATGTGATTTTGAAGGGGGATCTGTCGATACACATTAAAAATTTACCCCTTATTTCAGAGACAAGAAACGTTGCTAGAAAGTTTCTCGCCATATCACACTGTCTGGCAGAGATGAAGCGATAACGAAGAAGATTTATTTAGAAGTATGAAAGAAGAGGATTTATGCTGACGAAATTGGACTGACTCTTTCTAAACCTTCGTCTGTGGATGCGACCGATTCGGTCGGAACGCCATTGTTTAACTATTGTGTCTACTACGCTTACAGTTGAATGGTTAAACAGCAAATATTCATTAAGCCTTATCTTATATTACATACGAAGATCCAAACCGTCATTGATATGATCGAGTTGGTGCATAATATCAGAATAGTCAGCAGGCGTAGGTTTAGGAGTAGTTTCAAAAGGTTCATATTCTGTCGAGTTTGTAACTTTAACTGAAACGTTAACGGTAACCGTTGTCTCAATGTTATCAATCTTATCTTTGTTGAATTCCTTATTGTTATTATCGTTGTTGGATGTAACTTGAGATGTATTTTTGTTATCAATAACTGCTGTATTGAGTGTATTTTTCTCTTTACCGGATGTGTTATTTGTACTAGATTCTGTATTCAAAATGTTACTTTTTGTACTCTGTCTATCATTATTTTCTTCTTTATTACTTGTTAAACTCACAACGTTGTGTCTCATATCTTTTCTTTTATTTTCAGTTTTATTCTGTGCTTCAAACTTATCAGTTACATTGCTGATTTCTGTATGATTATCATATAACATGCTTCTGAATTCTTTAAAGTCCTGTTCAAGATTATCCAATCTTTGAATAACATACTCGTTGAAATTTTTGGGAACATTTAAATCAGTATTGTTAGCGTTATGTCTTGTAAGATATTTCTGCTTCAGCTTTCTGATAAAGTCACCATCTTCAGGCAAGATAGTCAATTTATTTCTCCTTGTGTTACTCAATCGGTTCGGATAAAACGACTCCTGAGTTTTCGAACGCCTTGAAGGAGGTTGTGTGAGAGCAGGTTTCATTGATTTGGTCTCTGGTCTTGCTCGCATTTTTCGAGGTTTTGTGGGTACTGATTTGGTTTGTAAAACAGATCTTTTAATGGTGTCATATCTGGAACTGCAGAAATGTTTAATGAAATGCATTTCATTTTAATTATAAAAGACGAGGAACTAGAAAATACATTTTAAAATCTTACTTGCTATCGAGTAGTGGTTGGAGTACTCTCAAAGATTTCAACAACTCTGTATTAGCCAACTTTACATCAATTACTGCATTGTACTCGCCAATGAAGTGCGTGTTTTTATGTTTGCTCTTAGACTTCGATTTGCCGTGCTTTTGCTGTTTGACATCATCTTGTCTTGCTCTCTGGGAGGGCTTCGATTTTGCCATCAGTATACTCTCTGTGTCATGTTCTGGTTTTGACATGTCCTGCTTTGTTTGATTAAAGTCTTGACCAGTGCTTAAAACTTCAACTTTCTTTGTATTATTTTGCTCATTTTCGGAACTGTTCCTCGGTGTAGACGTGGTCTTTGGTAGGCTCGGGACTGTTGCGTTTTTTGTTATCTCATTCGCAGATATGGGTTTGATTTCTGTTTTCTTAGTAGTCCTTGATTTGTAAGATATTTGTTCTGTATATAAAGTCATGTATCGCTCTACGTTGTACTCTGCGTGTCGCTCTTGAGACTCTTTGATGGAGTTCGAACTGCTATCGAACGATTGTCCAGATGAGTTTTCTACTGGTGTGTCTGTATCTGAGTTCCATTTCTCAAATACATTGCTACTATCACCCTTCTCAGTTTCTTCATCTTGTGGCTGTTGGTTATATTTCTTTTTACTCTTGCTGCCTCTCTTGTTCCTCATATCTGTTAGAGAATCAGTTTTAGAATAATTTTCGGGATCTTTATCTTCATTCATTACATTTTCGGAGACACTGATACTACTCACGACTGGCTCACTGACTGCATCATTCATTTTATGAATATCATTCACTTCAGCACTTGATGCAGGATTATTTTTATACCTTTTCCAAAACTTTTCTATTCTAACTTTCAATTCTCGTCTGGTATTATCGTCAAGTTCAGTATAATGCTCAAAAAAAATGTCTCGGACCCCACGTCTAATGACCTTCATTAGCTTTTGGTGAACCTTTATAGATTTCATCTTCCTATAATGCGTTAATTCTTGTAAAACTCTACGAAACTTCCATTCAGTATTGGTGTACAAAGAATTGATATAATCCAGAATTTTTTTAACGTCATTGCCATATGTTTCTTCTCTGATCATGTTCGCTATTCTATTGATGTTGGCTTTCGTGGAAGAAACTGATTCTTCTCTGACCATTTTTAATCCCCTGGACAGAAAAAATCTAGTATCTTGATTTTGCATCAATTCGGAGAATCTGCAGTATCTGTAGTGATATTTTCTGATTTCGGTGTCCAGAATGTGAAAGAAATCTTCGAATGCTGTATCTTCGTAGGTGTTGAGTATGTTAACGGCATCCTGAATGAAACCAGTGAGGGTTTCAGCCGCTACTCTGAATACACGTTTCTTGCGTTTAACAGAAGCTGTTGTTTCTATTGCGTTAGGCTTTTGTATATTTTCTAAGATCATAATATGTCCGGAATACTCTTCATTCTTTAATTCTGAAACATTTTCATTCGCTGGTTTGACACTTATGCGCGCTTTAGTTCTGTCCCGTGTTGCCGAGTTTGTGTAAGCTGAAATACAGTTGAGAATGTTAAGTCATCATCATCATCATCATTATCAGCCTATAATGTTCCCACTGCTGGGACACGGCCTCGTCTCGAAGAATGTTAAGTACTTACTTTAATTTATTTTCGTTGTTTGGACATTAACGTGTGATAAGGATTACTACAATGCTCAATGAAAATCAAATTGTTATAATTTTAGTAAACTCAAAATCAAAATCAAAATCAAAGCATTTATTTCAAGTAGGCCAGTTACAGGCGCTTTTGAATTGTCGAAACAAAATGAACATTTAAAGTAGCTACAGTCCCAATCACAAGACATAAAAACTGTGAAAGTACTGTAGTTGCCCATTCCCTAACGTAGATCTCTATGGAGAAGAACGGGCAAGAAACTCCATGGACACTCTTTTAAATCAAAATATTGTTACAAAATCTTGGTTACATCATTCATGTTGAGATGGTATATTATGTGAGAACAATGTAGCAAGATGTGCACGTTAAAAGTGTCCATAGCAAAACAAAATAAAATACAACTCAAAAACTAAATTATTAATTCAAATAACCCATGGCGACTAAGAGATGACCAGTCACAACTGACAGCGCCCGTTCACGAACATGACGCATGGATCAGCACCATTCAGCTCAACCATTTTGAAGGGAACTAAATGGTCCGACACACGCGCCACCATCAGCGAGACATTTGAGAGAGCATGACATACTCTCAACCGCCAGGGCACATTCTACTACTCTTTCACAGTAGTAATTTTGATTCTATCCATTAACGGTGTCTAATATAATGTTCATGTTAAGACATTTGTTCAGTAAAATATTAAAAGTAAATTGGATTTGTTGTCGAAAAGAGGCTAGACAGTCTGTTGATAATATTTTGTAATTTAATTATTTAACTATGTTGGGGCCGGCTTCCAGTCTAACTTTACATGGAGCGACTGCCTATCTGACCTCCACAACCTAGTTAGTACTGGGTGATACGGTACTATTTGTTTAGACTGGTTGTCAGACTTTAAGGGTCACTGACTACCTGTATCGACTTAACGTGCTCTCCGAGGGACGGAGGTAACTCTACATGGGGTCACCTATCCACAGACCAACCTAGGCAAGCACAACTTATCCTAAATATCGACCCGAGCGACTGTTATTATTTAGTCACAAAATACTCCAAGAAATAAGTTTTAAAATAAAACTACCAAATATCCCGAACAGTATAACACAAGTACACACTTTCATTGTAATATAAAAATACTAACATTTTTATGGAATCATAAAACGTTTTTGTACATTGCATTTATTCGACAATTTTTACTTCTCATTCCATAAAAATATTTTTATAATGATAAAACTTTTCAACAAAAAAAAGATGTTAAAATAGTTTTTTGATATCTGAAAATTGAATTCTGATCCAGTTCTAGTTCTATTAGTGTTATGACAAAAAAATATCTTAGTTACAAAAAGAGTACAGAAAAAGAGTACAGAGATATTGGGGGACAAAGTTCCAACTTTTTGACAAGTTTAAATACAAGTTTTTACTGTAAGATTTTTACTTTAAACACCTCTACGACCCCCGTATGTATTCAATACATCCATCAGCACGATGTTTTAAGTGCGTTACATTGAGTTCTAAAACAAAACATGATTTTTCACCCCAAAACAAAAGTCGTTTCCCAGCAATAACTTTTGCGTAAAGAGACTTAGTTTGACGTACAGAATGCTTGGTTGACGGCGTCGTGATGAGGTGGTTTACACCCTGTATTGTTTGTTTTTAATATTATAACTTTACTTTAAAACCTCCAAGACCCCTGGGGCCTATTTCTGCTATTTTAATAAATTCGTCACTCCAACACGATTCCATTCTCATCCCATTGTGATTTTGCTTTAAGTTCGTATTCTGCTAAATTCACAATGGTCGGTCAATGGTCTCGTAATAAAATTGTGTTTTAATGGCATTTTCGTATTGCCATTATTATAAAACCATTCGTACAAATGGTTTTCGAAATCTACTACTAAATGCGAACATTTATTCATGCCAGATTTCATGTACGAGATTAATATTCTATGACATTTCTTTCAATGGAGTGTCAGTGGTTGTTCATTGAGAAGTCATAATGACGCCATTATATTAGTAGATTACCAAACTTGTCAAAACTTGACAGAACTTGATAATTATGAGATCAATGATCGCCTACTCTGACACTATTGTAATTGCAGTATTGAGGCCCTGTACTATTGCATTGAGTCCTACAGTAAATGTGTGTTTTACGCAAAAAAAAACGTTTCCCAGCAATAATTTTTGCGTAGTCTTACTCAGTTGCTGTACAGAATGCTTGGTTGACGCTTCGTTTGGGGCTGTTTACCCCTTGTGTGAAAACGTTATTGAAAACAGGCATTTATACTCGTTATACTTTGTTAAATAATGAACTTGCATTTAAGAACAACTTTTATTACTATCAACTGAAACAAAATGGCGCTAGCCCCAACCGTGACATTGACAAAATCGACGCCATTTTGTTATTCAATTCCATAAATGTGCAGGGTACAGTCCTTCCAACGTTTGCTTTTCAAAAAGTGATGGGAAAGCCACCAGGAGTCTTCTAAGCGAATAAGCAGTTGTTTTATTTTTATCATAATCTGTAATTTGAATGTTGCCTTTAGTCGTTGTCTCTTCGATACTGCTTTGTGTTATTTTTTCAGAGACGTTCCAAGTTGTCCTTTTAGGGTTTTTGGAGATTTTGAGCCTACTTTTAGCATGCTTTTTATTCACAGCTTTATCTTTGGCGGTTGACAGTGACATAGAAGATTCAAATACTAGCTTTTTTTTAGATCTATATTTATAGGGTGTTGTTGAAGTTTCAGCTGCTTTAGTAGTTTTTTTAGACTTGCTTCTTGTGTCTTTTTTCTTGTGTTTCATGTCTTTAATTTTGGCAATTCTTCCTAAGTCTTCTCTGTGTTCACTCACACTATTTGTATTAGTTAAATCCTCCACAGAATAGTTTACTTTACTGGTTTTGAGTCTAGTTTTAGCATGTTTCTTATTCACAGTATTATCTTTGGTTGTTGATAGAGCCTCAGAAAATTTAAATGCTAGTTTTTTTGATTTATGTTTAATAGGTTCTGTAAAAGTGTCAGCTTCTTTTGTTGTCTTTTTAGACTTGCTTCTAGTGTCTTTTTTCTTGTGCTCATAACTATATTTCCTTTTTTTTAAGTCCTTGCTTTCTTTTCTTTTATTCCTGGGTTTCTTATATTTTGGCTCGTGTACATCAGTGCCATTACTTGCTATATCTTTGTAACGTGTTGCTTTAATAGTCTTCTTAAACTTGCTTTTTCTGTCTTTATTCTTATGTATCACTTTGTGTGAAAGATGATGCGTATCGTCTTTTATTTCGACATCTCTTCCTAAGACTTCTCTGTCCTTATTCACACCATTTGTATCTTTTACGTCTTTCTCAGTATCGTCTACTTTGGTTTGCTCTCTTTGAACTTCAGATTTACTTATTTTTATTTTTTTACTTTCTTTCCGTTTATTTCTCGGTTTCTTATCTTTTGTCTTATATTCATCAATACGATTATTTTCTATATGGTTAAGTTCATTGATTAATTTCAGTTCTTGGAGATTTCTCTGGAGCTGTCTGACTCTTTTTAGATAATCCTTCAATTCAGGGCGCTCAGTAGTAAACTTGCTAGTTCTTGTGTGAGTCTTCTTTCTTCTTCTCCTCCTATCTCTGTCAAATATTTCTATAGAGGGTTCTTCACCGGGAAAGGGGGGCATGGCACTTCTGCGGAGGTCTTTTTTAGTCGTGTATCTGAAATGAAATTAAATAATTTTATATGTTTTATGGATCTACACTTTACTAGACTGCATCGTTGGTCTAGTGGTAACAACCGATACTGCTAATTGAGAGGTTTTGGGTTTGATTCCTAGCCCGGGCAACATGTTATTGGGTTTTTCAGCAGCAGCATGGATTTGTGGCCATTTGATGGCATAATGCTCGCCTCATGGGTGTGCTATTAGGTACATCCCTGCGTTAGCTTCGAGAATAACAATCTTTATATGTTCTGTCATATTTGATGTTTTTAAGTGATCCTTGAAATGGAGTAATGTAATGTTGAAAGTAAGGGCGTGTGTATATGCCTGACTAGCTGTGACCAGCGGTTTCAACCGTTATTCTTTCAAATTCAAATTCAAATTCATTTATTTTGTGAACACAGGGTACATACATATAGAAGATGTTATAATGAATAAGATCCGAGCTGTGCCCCGCCAAAAGGCATACAAAATATTAAAGGGTCAGGAACATAATACAAAAAAATCGTCACCAAAAAAAAAAACATTACATTCAACAATTCAAAAGTACAATCACAAATAATTATAGATAAAGTAAAAATTAGATAAAATGTCAAATTAAATAAAGGAAAAGGAACGAAAAATACAAAATAAAAATGTCAATAGGTACTAGCAATTAATTAATACAACAATAATCAAGATTAACAAAATAATTTATCATTTTCACTTAACATAAAAACAGATTCAATTTGGAGAGAATTAAAATTAAATCAAATCAAACAATGAAAAATAAACAATTAACAATTATTTATTCTATTAACAATGCGCTCAACCAGACATTAACACTTTAAAAAACAGTAAAAACTAATAAAATAATAAAATCGTAGTGTACTCATTTTCTTTGCTTAGCTCTTCAGGGTCTTACTGTGCCTGAGAGATATTTCTTCTCGATGGCATGTGAAACCAAGTCAGAGGCCCTTGGGCGGCATAAAAAGTCTGACACCAGGTTAGGTACTAACCACACGATAAATCCGAAGACCGTGATGTATAATGTCTATAAAATTTAAAAAGTACTTTTCTGATGAATTGGGCTATCAATGCTAGAAATATAGTTTCATAATATAGTTACCAAAACTGAGTTTCTTCCGTGCCTCGGTAAGCACGTTAAGCTGTTGGTCCCGGCTGTCATTTTCAGATCTGTGACAGTCGTTACAGGTCAGTGGCCCTAAAAGTCTGACAACCAGTCTTACCGAAAACTGCCGCCCGACCGACCTTTACCGAGGTCAGATAGGCAGTCGCTCCATGTAAAATACTGGTATTCAGCTGCATCTGGTTAGACTAGAAGCCGACCACAACATAGTTGGTAAAAGGCTAGGCAGATGATGATCCGATTGGTAGTTCCAGAGATTATTGCGGATTTAAGGGCTACCAAAAGGAAGACCAAAGAAACGATGAATAGACTGTGTGTAGATATGGCTAGAAAGAAGGTGTCTGATGAGGTGACCAGTAATTGAAGAAGAAGACATGCTGCCCCAAATGAATTGGAATAAGGGCAAGACAATGATGGCGATAATATTACTACATACATATATGATTAGATGGATCTATTCGGCGCATCCGTGAGGTGCAAATACTAACTGTTTCAAAGAGTGTCTTGCTAATAATTTCTTAGGGCCCTCTTTGCTTTCGTTTTTAATTGAAAATCTGAAATACAGTAAAAAACGTAATATTTTGAACATACTCTGGTCTCATTTTGGTTTATCTCAGAATTATAAAAAGGGCGATGTACAAATACTGTTGGCCGTGAGCCATTTTCAAATAGATTAGAACAGTTTTTTATACTTTTCTTTTGCCAACTCTTTGTTACTTAAGTTACAGAAATAATTATGAAATTGGGGTCAAAGTCGTGGGTTTATTTAAAGTAACTATTCTTTAAATACCTCACAACCTGTGTACTATTGCACAATGGTTTGAGTGCGGTTCATTGAATACTTCCGCAAGACATGACATCGCATTATCAACGATTCTAAGATTTCGATGTATCAATAGTCGCAGAATAGTGTTTCGATCTGAGAGAACTCTAAAACCATGGGTTTTAGAGTTTTAGTTCCCCAGCCATAATTTTTGCGCATGCTTATTTTAATGCATTGAATGCTTGGCGTTTTTCACCTTGTATTATCACACCAATGTGCGACAGCTTAAATGTCACTAAAAAGTTCTGGAGGGACGACCAGGCTTTCCACTAATGAACCGATGATTTGTTGAAGGTTACGGGAATCCTCTGGATGCGAATCGCACGGGACCGGTCAATGTCGCGACGATTCGGGGAGGCCTATGTCCAGCAGTAGACGTCTTTCCACTGAAGTGATGATGATGATGACGTCAATGTTTTGTACCTACCTCTTTCGGGGTGTCGTGTTTGATTGTGCAATAACTTGTTTCTCTGTAGAATTCTCTCCCAACATTTTCTCCACTAGCTTGCTTTTGCTCTCAGACTTAAAAACGATTTCTGGTTTCTCCGTCGTCATGTAAAAAAATTCTTCCGTAGCATTGTCATTTGCTCTTGTATGTGTTGTATTCTTCTGTTGACTGTTACTTTCACCTCTTTTAGAAGTTTCATTTGTTGCTGTTGGATCTTCTTGGTTAGATTCTGTGCGTATTCTTTTGTTTTCTTCTTTTGTATGCGTGGTTATGTTTGTCGTATTCAATTTAAAAGAAGTTTCATGTCTTATTGCTGCATCTTCTTGATTATTTTCATTTGTGTCTGTTCTAAATACTCCGATGATTTTGTTTTCATTCTTTATATGCGCTGTTGTTTTTGTAGGATTCAACTTTAAAGAAGTTATAGGTGTTTTATTTACAGTGGAGATATTATAATCAGAGATCTTTACAGTATTAGTGTACGATTTTGTTTGACTAATTATGGGTTTCAGATTAACAGAATTTGTTGTAGAGCTTGCACTCGTAAATGAATAGAATTGTTTATATTTTTTCAAAATAGTGTCTGTATATTTTTTCAATGTTCGTTCAACGTCGGTATTAAGATTTCCATGAATGAAAACAGTAGCTCTGACGCATTCTCTTACCAACCTGACGAAACCATCTTTAGTCTTTGAGTTTCCGTATCCGGTACTATAGCCTCTTAGATCTCTTAACATGTTTTGGAATTTAATTGTAGCTTCCTTTCTGTACAAAGAATCGATATAATCCAATAATTCTCTAACGTTTGGGTCGAATATTTTTAATAGATTCATCATAGATACTATTTGATTGATAGCTGCTTTCTTTTCAGCAACTGACTTTTTCATCAAAAAATTTGATTCTTTAACAAGAAGATTTTGCAATTCGTTTTGATTTCCTTGGATATTCTCTTTGATGTCTTTGTGAACAATGTCAACAAAATCTTTGAATATGACATCGTTATAAGTGTTGAGTATTATTAGCAGTTCTTGCATAAAATCCGTGAAGGTTTCAACTGTGGAGTGAGGTTGCGGGATGTTGGTAACACCAACAACTATTTTATTTGTTGCAATACTGTCATTTTTAGACGTTTCTTTATCTTTGATTTCTGGAATACGTTTTAAAGTTATATTGGGAGCTCTTTTATCTTCTATCGGTTTGGTAACAGGGCTTGAGTGTGTGTAAGCTGGAAATTAAATTGAATGTCACATTATATGGCAGGTATTGCAATTTATATTACTAATCCTACTCCTACTTATAATATTACTAGCTTCTACCAGCGGGTTCAGCCGCGTGAAGTTTGATTATTATCCCATGGAATCTAGGTTATAAATTATCTGTGTACATCCATACTCAAAAATTTTTTTTTAGGATGGGAAATCATCAAATGACTTCTCCCACTCTGGGCGGAGCGGGAGGAGTGTCAGACTTTTACTAACTAAAACTCATCCATGTTCCTTCCTCGCCCTTTATGTTCCGGGGCCGCGGTATCTCTTTCGAATAGGCCCGCAACCCCGGCAGGCTTCGGCCCTCTCGGGCCCCTCCCCTTATGCTGACATCTCTTTGAGACGCGCGTGAGAACGTGGAACGCGCCGTCGACACGGCAAACATTCGCATCCTTATGAAAAAAAGTAATAAGTTTGCTTTAATTTCAACACAAGTTGAACGCCATTTGGCTTCCTCGTTTGCTTTAAAAGACTTGATGGTACCTTGGTTGTGCCATCTGTAGAGATGGCACATCAAGTTTCTACGATCTGTCTGTCCTTCATAGATTTTCAAGTTTATCGCTAAAACTTTTGATTGGGAAAATTTGGCAGTTTCTGGTCTTGATGTAGACAAGTTAGAGATTTGTGTGAATTGTACCCTACTTTTAATGATTTCTATTATGAATCTATGATATTCGAATGAAACGTTTTTTTTTTATAAACACAAATTAACTACCAAATGCCCCGAACAGCAGAAAACACGTGTACACTTTCATTTTTTAATAAAAAACTAACTTTTTATGGAATAATAAAATCATTGTACATTGCATCGGTTACATTTTTTTTATTTCTAATACAAAGTTTATTGATAGTAAAACTGTGTGAGTGAATATTTTTAGATAGGTACAGTTAAGTTATTTTTTTTTTGAAGTTGAAACGAACCGAGTATTTTAAATCTTCAAGAAAATAATCGGCCATTTTGATACCGTGTCAAAATTTTTGATTCGAAAATAGTGGCTAGATTAGTCAATTAACTAATGTTTTCTCAGTAAAATACGTATTGAGCATAGTGCACGTATTATGATATTGTTCGTTTATTAATAACTTAACTAAAATATAGTTTATTTACAAATTCTTGTCGTTATAGAACATAAAAAAAAACAAAAATAATATTGTGAAAATGTATTGAATTGGCTGTGTCAGACCGTAAACAAAATGGCTACTATTTCACTTTTCTAAATTTGAAACGTCAAGTATAATCGAATACAGAGTATGGGCGCCATTTTGAAATGTTTAGACTTCAGAGTCAAACATAGCATTGGAGCTTTGTACATAATATCGTATTTGAATATCAGTCAAAAGTATTTGTAATTAGTTTCAAAATAATAAACTATGCTACTGTTTTTATTAAGTTTCTATTTACATTATGATTTACTTAGTTGTGAAGAAAATGTCACAGGTGAGTTTTATTTTTTCACTAGCTTATACTGCGGCTTCATACCTTTTTTTTTTTTTTTTTTTTTTTAAGGATGGGAAATCATCAACAAGGATAAAAAGTATTCAATCTATAAATCCAGGTCATAAACTATCTGTGTGGTAAATTTCATCCAAATCCGATAAGTAGTTTTTGCGTGAATGATTAACAAACATACATACAAACTTTCGCCTTTATATTCTGATTGATTGATTGATATTAGTGTGTGAACTATTTTCGTCACTCAACTGTGGGTATTTGAAGACGGCCGCCGTCACCGAGGCAGCCCCAAGAAACCCTAGCGAGATAATTTGAACTGGTTCTTGACTGATTTTTCCGAGAAGGCAAAACACAGGGGGAGATGGAAAAGAATAGGGGAGGTCTTTGCTCAACAGCGGGGCAGAACGGGCCAATAAAAAAAATGTTAATATCTCCACAGAACAGATAGAAGAGGTTAGAAAGGATTTGGATTTTGATTTGTATTAGAATGCGTGTCCAGGGGGGATTTTCATAGATAGTGCTGCCATCTGTGTGTTTATAGCCACAAACTTTTCAACTGTTTGACTGTTTTACAACTGTCATAAACAGAACGGCTACTTTGGACAGATTGTCAGTGAAGTAGATAGCCTAGCGGTGACAGCGGTTGCCTTGTGAATAGGTCCCAAGTCCGAATCCGTAGTCAAGAATTACTTTTTGTATTTATTTGGTTGAATAGCAACTAACAGTGCCATCTAACAGTTGAGGTACACAGTTTTAAAAACGAAAACCAGAGTCGCGCATCTATTTTGTATTAAATAGGGTATTAACTATGCGCGTGTTACCGCTTGTCTCTCATTCTTAAATCCCACTACAAGCAAGATACTCATACGTACGTGCATTACGCACACTAATAAACAACTCACACATAAACACCACACCAAAATTGTGCTTGACGTACACGCACACATGCACATAATAAGAGCGTGACTGTTGGTCGATTGACATATATATGAGCGTTCTCTTATATGAGCAGCGCGCCTGCCCCGCCCACATGACCACTTAACCTTTTTTATCTGTTCTGTGCGTGTTGCGATGTCTGATTTCAACGGTGCTGATTACTGGAATATTTGCCTCGAGAGATGACAAAGTTATTTTTCATAGTATCTTGAGTGAGTAAATTGGGTAGACGACAAAAAAAAAAACTAATTACTAATAAATAATTTAACTAGTCCGTCAGCTAGATTATCGAAAAATATTGAACTCGTATTTTTTCTTTTTTCACGTAAACCAAAAGTGACGAAGATACGAAGCTTCTAAAATTCATAATACGTCACGCCGCGCCGTGGTGTAATTTTTAGTGCGTTCTGACGTCACCAGCTCCCACTTCCGAGTTTTGATCTTTGTCGATATTCATTGATTTACAAAAACCCGTTATTTTCCAATACTCTTACTGACGGACTAAAAAGATTTGCAGTTTTTTTGATACTGTCGTTATGCCTATTATAAAATGCGGCGTTTTCTCGATACCTCCACGCGTTGGAGGTACCTAGTTGAAATAAAAACCATATACGCAGATATACAGTCCCTTGAAGCTGTCCATCATATTGATCAATCAAAAACGTATATTTCGACACTCGGTTGTCGACACTTTGTTTCAAAAATAAAATAGTTTTAGCGATGGATTTTGAAAGAAAGTGTATGAAAACACACTATCGTGGTGCAGATATCCATTGGTTGGAAGAACGAACTAAAATTATGTAGGGAGGAAAAATTTACGAACGATACGAAGCCGAAAGGCACTTGTTCTCCGTCATTTTTGTTCTACACCATACCAGGGAACCTTCTAGTTACGGAGATATTAGGGGTCATAAGTTTGTATTGTAAGATTTTGCTTTTGTAAGATTTTACTTTAAACACCTTCACGACCCCACATACTATTCAATCCATCCATCAGCACAATTGCGTTACATTAACTTTTTCGCGTGTTTGATGTACAGAATGCGTAGTTGACGGCTTTGTGATGAGTCTGTTAGCACCAAGTCATTTTAGTTTTAAGTAATCTGTGCTCTCACTTTTCAGCAAAACTCAATGAATCTTTGCTACATCATCAGAAACTCCTCCAAGTGAATTCTTTACTGGTGGATCTGCAGCTAAAAACAAGAAAACTATCAGGGTTACTGGCAGAAAACCATCCGTATGTCATAAGAAGAGAAACGAATGCCCTGAGGGACATCCTCATGATGAGTTTGATCTCGGAGAATTATCAGAAAACAAAGACCACAATAACACCAGCTCAAGTTCGTACAAAACCAGCTGAGATATTCAGAAAACACAGTTCTGGTGCAGGTTTCGGTGCACGAGATACAATTATATCTCCGAAACTCATAAGACCAGTACCCTATATTCCGTCGTCTTTTGATAAACCAGTCCATTGGGCATATCCTTTGCTGAGTATACTTCCTGAATTGAATAAGGGAGGAGGTCCAAGTATTTATGCGACAAGTTTTTCATCATTAAGCACAACTAGAGTTAGACCTCAAATACATCAATCAATCACACCACAAACACTTTCTTCAGCCAAAAAGACCACAACGTTAGGTCCAAAAGCCAGGGGTTGGTTTAAAGGCCTTGCTCCTTATACACGCGTCAAAATAAAAAAGTGGAGGACTTCGGGAGACCAGACACTGCCCCCGTTGACCTGGTCACCCGGAATGTATACGCCTACAATTTATAAAGGCAATTCGAAGCAATTCGAAGTGACTGAGCAGGGGACCCTGAATGGCGCTCTTGAAAATAAGGTTTCAAAGTATGCCCAGACACCAGAAGACCCTTTTAAAGATTGGACGACGATAGTGACTACTGAGGCTCTTGCAAAGAAGGTTTTTATATCTAGGCAGACACCGGAAGACCCTTTTAAAGGCAGGACGACGAATACGACTACCGCTGGAGATGTGTTATATGGAAGTTAGTAGCTTTTTATCAATGAGAGAATTATAATCCAATTAATTTAGAGTCAGCATGTCTTCTTCTTCCATATTTCTTTCTCTATTACTCCTCACCTCATCAGACTCCTCCTTTCTACCCATATCATTCTTCACACAGTTCATCCATCGTTTCTTTGGTCTTCTTTTACTCTTATACTCATTCATTACTCAGACCTTTCCTCACGACATTTAACTAGGTTTAATCATTTTTTATTTATAATACCAGCGGTTTTGACAGAGTGAAATTCGATAATCGTCCAACGGGACCACATTACCGGGATAAAAAGTATGTTACGTGTTTATCTAGGTTATAAACTATCTGTGTACTAAATTGTATACTTATCTGTTGCGTACTTTTTGCGTTATATAGTGTAACAAAATTCCATCCATCCAGCCTCACCAACTTTATAATGCTAGTTTATGCATATATTTTGAATGCATAGAGATCAGCAATTTCCGAAGGGACAAGAACAGGATAGAAGTTATTTATATATTTATTTATTTACTTATTTATTTATTTATTTATTTATTTATTTATTTTTTTATTTATTTTTTTATTTTTTATTTATTTTTATTTATTTATTTTTTTATTTATTTATTTATTTATTTATTTATTTATTTATTTATTTATTTATTTAAAGAGACTTTGGAAGACTTGCAGCTAAATACAATAGTGATCCTAACTGTAGTTCTGTGTATGTCCTATAGCACTGACATAAGTAGAGATAGTTTAGAGATGTGACCGTCGGACTGACAAGGCGTAGGTCGCCAGTTCGAACCCAAGACACGCATTTCTGATTTTTCGGATTCAAGTGCGTATTGTATAATTATCACTTGATTCGGTGAAGGTAAACCTGAAGGAAACCAGCATGCCGGAGAGACATTTATCGACGGCATGTAAAACAAAGTCAGAGGCCCAGGGGCGGCATAAATACTCCGACACCAGCAATACAAGTACGTAGGAATCGATTAGATACGATAAGATAAATTTGACAGTCATTCTCGATAAAATAAGTTTGTGACTCCTTATAAACTCATTTTATCGAGAATTACTGTCAAAGGAAATGTTTGATTTTGGGCCACCACTATGTACACTACATGGATAAATAGGAATGGAAGAATTCCATAAAAATACTAAAAAAATAATTTGAAGAGGGGTACAGGCGTTCATAAATGTAGTTTTTCAATAAGAAAACCCTATTTTAGGGCAGCCATGACAGTTGTGTGACATGACGTTTGACGACTTTGACAGTTTTAAGAAGTGACATCTTCGTTTGTCTTTGCTTTGAGTTTGGATTGGATGGACATTTGACTGTTCAATCAAATGTCATTGACAAAATGACAATGTTTGCATACTGCTGCTCTGATCCGCCATGTTTAATTTTATTTTGTGTTGCTCTCCTTGACCAAGCTAATTTGAATGTACATGGAAACGAAGTGAAATTAAAAAATCAAATCAAATCAAAATCAAATCATAATTTATTTGTTAACATAGGTAAAAAATTACAGATCTTATGTTGATGAAAAGAGCGCCATGTTATGCCAGGAGGCGTACAAATTTGTTGTGCTAATTAGCTGAGGACAAAGAAAATTTACAATGAAAAACGGTAACTGTAATATACAGCAATATTTACATATAGTGTACACAGTGCTGGCCCAGGCTCCATACATTTCTGGAACATCTCCTTTATCTAATCGAGTCCTATCGAATCCTACGTACTTGTACTGTTGGTTAGACACTAACTAAGAAGAGGCACTGCCATTAACTAACAATTCCATTACAGAGATAAAGGTACAGAATCCATCGTCCACAGAGCCACCCAACCTCCGTTACCAGGAGCTGATGAAAGAACTGGGTGAAGGGTATCTGGTGGTGTTCGGCATCGAGATGTTCAGACTGATCGCTGTGAAGGATAAGCAGAAAGTGCAAGCAGTTTTGAGACATGTGGATAATATCTACAACAAGTAAGTTTATATTTGCTCGTTTATACTTTTTTTTTCCTTTTCTGACCATATGCCATGGTCAGAAACGCACAGTCACCCTATCTGAATATCTATATAAAAAATCAAATCAAATCAAATCATCTTTTTTAAACTTTCACGATCAGAACACATTATAAAACTTATGAAGACGGGTATTTATCGCGAATTTACTTTTAATTTAATCCCGACGTTTCGACCGGATTGCACCAGCCGTGGTCGCGGGGAGACTGCCTTGCCCATGAGAAGCACTACTATAAGAGAATGGTTCGGGAAGCGATTGAGATCAAGAAGCACCCTAATTTCAATCGCGAAGACGGCTTCAAACTCTCTTCAGCTCGGAATCCAGTAATCACTAAGTGTACTCGTCAAGTGAAATCGCCTCAACATACGGACACTGTTAGTGTAGTGTGCTGTCCTAGTGTGAACCGGCCCTAATTAACATTTATGAAGATGAGTGAGGGTAGTTGAATAAACACCATCACTTTGCTGTCGCGGTACCTCCAGTACTTCAGTCTCCCCGCGACCACGGCTGGTGCAATCCGGTCGAAACGTCGGGATTAAATTAAAGGTAAATTCGCGATAAATACCCGTCTTCATAAGTTTTATAAATCAAATCATTTATTTGCGTCAACATGGGTAGGTACATAAGGTGATACATACAACAGAAAAAGTGCTTAAAGCCATATTCTACCTTAAACAGGTGTGCAAATATACATTACAATAAAAATAATACTTAATAATCTTACACTAATCGTTACATACAAATTTAACCATAGGAAATATTATTATTATTTAAGACATTCATTAATATACATAATTTATTACTATTACATGCTTAATTTATACAAATTTATTACACTTATCATTTAAATAATCATTAACATTATAATAGGCCTTATTGATCAAGTAAGTCTTTAATATATTCTTAAATGACATAAAATTATGTTAATGTTACTGCATCATACTGAGATGCCTTTTGGCCTCACACAGGACAAATTTAGTTCAAAATTTGGCAAGGACGGCTTAAACTGGAGATCTCCCGAATAGCTGTTATTATTTAGCCACGCATTCAATTTCATTTGTTACAGGTATTTGAGGAGCGGTCACCAGGTTGGGAACCCGTTCCTAATTATATTTGGAAATCTGGTAAAGATGACGTCAGAAGATGAGATAGATACGCTACGGAGTAAGTTCATCATTATCGGCATTCAATCGGTAGACGGTCTTTTTGTTTGTGGATGGGAAAAGGGTGCCCACCAGCGGTGGCCCAGGCGTGGGTTCAAACCCAGACAGGCGCATTACTTTGTGTAATTTATTTCATTACCGCTGCTCTCAAAACGGTGAAGGAAAACATCGTGAGGAAACCGGCATGTCCTGGAACCAAAAATTCGAAGACATGTGACATCTACCGCACTGGGCCCGCGTGGTAGATTATAGCCCATTCCCTCTCATTGAGAAGAGGCCGTGTCCCAGCAGTGGGAACATTATAGGCTGATGATGATGATGATGATGATGATGATGATGATGACGTGCGCAAACCCGCCAAAATAGGTAAACAAACAAACACAAATGTTTGTCGTCCAATTTAAATTCTCTTATGCGCGGGATAATAATAGTCCTTGGTTCTGGGGCTCTTTATGGTTTCTTCAGCATATCCGGTGTATCTATCTGATCACCTAACATCAGTAATTAATTTGGAAATAATACGTTTCTTCCACCAGCATACTCCTCAATGATGTTCCACACTCTGGTGAAGAGGAAGGAGGTGCTGTCTCCTGAGATAAACTCCATGATAGACCAGGCCAGTTTGTCCTATAATAATGCGGACGGTAACCGCCTCATGTGCTCCTTGAGTGATTTTGAGGATTTTCCTAACAGTAAGTATCTATGTCATCAGCACCATAAGTTTGTTCTTGCCACTGCTCTGAATACAGGGTGTAAAAGACTCTTGACGAAGCCTTAAGGCACTTGTTCTCCCTGTCATTGCGATCGTTTTTTTGTTCTACACCATACCTGGGAAACTTCTAGTTACAGAGATATTGCGGGTCAACTTTTTCATCACTTTTTTTTAAAGACCAGTTTTTGAGGATAGATTTTTACTTTAACCGACGATCCGAATGGCGCAGCGGTAGTGAAGGCTGCTTTACATTCTTAGGGTCCTAGGTTCGAGTCCCGGTAGGAGCAAATATTTGTGTTATGAGCATGGACATTTGTTTCCGTTTTTTGTTTGTTTTGTTTTTGTATGTATAATAAGTATGTATTCATAAACGAAAGAAGTATATGACTATGAAGTATATCAAATATCTGGTTTCCACGACACAAGCTTTGCTTAGTATGACACTAGATGGCGCTGTGTGTTAATGTCAGCGATATTTATATTATATTCTCGACCCCCGTACTATTCAATCCATCCATCAGCACAATGTTACAAGTACGTTACATTGAGTCCTACCGAAAAAAACTCTTTTTTTATTGCATAAAGTTACTAAGTTTGATGTACAGGATGCTTGGTTGTCGGCTCACTGATCAGGTGGATTACACCCCGTATACTCCCTTGTAGTGTTTCTTCTTCCATACATCTCTATAACTCGTCATTTGACCTGGGCCTAAATTCTGCTAATACAATAGTGTCAGAATAGGCGATCATTGATTTCATAACGATCAAGTTTGGTAATCTACTACTATAATGGTGTCATTATGACTTCTCAATAAACAACCACTGACACTCCATTGAAAGAAATGTCATAGAATATTAATCTCGTACATGATATCTGGCATGAATAAATGTTCGCATTTAGTAGTAGATTTCGAAAACCATTTGTACTAATGGTTTTATAATAATGACAATACGAAAATGCCATTAAAACACAATTTTATTACAAGACCATCGACCGACCAATGATCGACCATTGTGAATTTAGCAGATTACGAACTTGAAGCAAAATGACAATGGGATGGGAATGGAATCGTGTTGGAGTGACGAATTTATATAAATAGCAGAATTAGGCTCCAGTCACCTTTCTATCTTCATCCACCATACAGTTCATACTATTGATACGCTACGTGGTATAGCATGTGCTGCGTAGGAATGAGGAAAATGTCGTGAGAAAAGTTTTCAAGAGTATTTCTGGATTGCAATAAGAAACTCAAACTCTCACCGTCTTATTACAAAACGTGGTCTTTAAAATAGTACCGGGTTTAGTACTAGGTTTAAACCATGAACTTGAAAACGTTATTACAAAACAAAGTTTATCGCTAGTCCTAGAACTATCTATGGTACCAAAGTTAGACCCCTAGTTTAACTATGGTACTAAATTGTCAAACGTCAACGTATGAAATATTTTTTCTTTAATTTACTTTACAACATTTTGTAAAAAAAGGAACGGCGCATAGAACTCTGAACGAATGAAAGAATAGTTTAAATATTTTGTTCCTTATAATCTGTGGAAAATGTTAAGACCAGAGACTTTCTTTGGTACTAGTTAGTCCTTTGTTGGTCTTCGATTTGTAATACGAATGAACGAACTAACGTTAGTACCGTACTAAACCTAGACCTTTTAGTTCTGGTTTAATCCTGGTACTTATGGAAGTCTTTATAATAAGGCGGAAAGCATTTATTTCAACTAGACCATTACGGCACTTTTGAATGTCAAATTACAAATAAAATCAAAGCTACAGTCACAGTCACAAGGCATAACAACTTGAGAAATTACTGTAGTTGCCCATTCCCTAGCGTAGATCTCTATGGAGAAGAACGGGCACGAAACTTCATGGACACTCTTTTAAATCAATGTATATTATTGTTACAAAATCTTGGTTACATCATTTATGTGTGATTATACATATATGTGAGAACGATGTAGAAAGACGTGCACATTAAGAGCGTCCAGAGAAAAGATGAAATCAACAATGTAAAAAAAAAGAAATTAAAATTAACCGTGGCAGCTAAGAGTAGAGAAAGACCTAAGAAATAATGGATGGACTGTATGAAGAATGATATGACTAGAAAGGAGGTGTCTGATGAGATGGCGAATAATACAGAAGTATGGGAGAAGAAGATATACTGCGTAGATCACAAATGAGTTGGGATAAGGGCAAGATAATTATAATATTAGGGTAGAAGACAAAAACCGCCAATAGCCGTTAGTTACAGCGCCATCCGCATACAGTATAATAATGCGTTCAGGGCGGTGATGGGGCTACCACGAAACTGCAGCGCCTCGGGTATGTTCGCTGAGGCGCGTACCGATTGCTTTCACGCGACCATGCGCCAGCGTGTCGCGTCCTTGGTGCGTAGGGTACGGGGTAGCCCCAACATTGTACTGGCGATGGTTGCAGGAAGACTGGAGCGTCCCTTCATTCGGCGTTGTTCCAGCAGACATGTTGCTGTACCAGTGTCGGAGCGAAGATATTAGTTATGATAATGATTTGAAAAGAGTAACCATGGAGTTTCTTGCCGGTTCTTCTCCATGGAATCGACCAACGCGAACCGTGCACCTTTTTCGACGTTTTATAAGTGCCCATCCAGGCCTATGTGAAATAAAATATTTTGATTTTGATTATGTATTTATTTTGACTTTGTTTTGTTTTGGTTTTATTTAATTTGTTTTGTTTCGTTTGTTTCAATTTTGACTTAGTTTTTGGATTTCATTTGTTTCGATTTAATTTAATGTTTATTTATTGACTTAAATTCTGGATTTTGGAATGGGTGTTATTTACCTGAGAATAAATGAATTTATAAATAAATACTGGTCCCTCAAGGAGATCATGAAGTCAAAGGACCTAGGCATGGCATTGAAAAGAAAGACCTTCAACACATGTATACTCTCGTGTCTAACTTATGGGTGTGAGACATGGGCACTCACCAAATCGCTTAGAGAAAAGCTTGCCAAGTGTCAAAGAGCAATGGAGAGAAGCATGGTAGGCTCAAAGAGACAGGACAGAATAAGGAACACAGATCTCCGGTCCAAAACAAAACTGACCGAAATCCTAACAAAAATAGACCAACAAAAATGGAGGTGGACAGGCCACATGATGCGTGACACTAAAGGCAAGTGGAGCAAGGTAGTGACAGAATGGTACCCAAGAGACGGCAAAAGAAATCGGGGAAGGCAGCCTGTACGCTGGGAGGATGAAATAAAGCTGACAGCAGGTTCAAACTGGAGGAGGGTACCCAGCGACAGGCGGCAGTGGAAATTGTTAGAGGAGGCCTATGCCACGAGGCACACCGAAATTCGAGACATTTTGTAATTTTTGTTTTTTGTGATTATTGTTAGCTTTCGGAATAAAAGGCTTTATTATTATTCCCTTTATTCAATTTTTCAACAAATTTTTTACATTTTTAAATACTATTGATATAAAAAAACATTTAAAAATATAAAAAATTGTAGCCCACCGGTATCGGGAACAGGGTCCAAGCTACCGGCGGTCAGGGCTCCAGAGAGAGGAACCTCCTAACGATACGGGCCGTGTCCAGGAGTACCGCTTTCTGAATCAAGCCCTTGATCCAGCTGCCTAACGAGAGCCTCCTCAGGTGTTGGTCGAGGCTCTTGGCAATTAAGCCATGCGCTGACACTACTATCGGCACAATGATTGCTGAGTCCACTTCCCACATGTCGACAACCTCGCGAGCCAAGTCAAGATACTTGATTTGTTTATCTTTCTCGGCTTTCACGAGGTTCTCATCATGCGGGACCGTTATGTCAACAATCATTGCGCGCCGCTCTGATCGATCCATCACCACTATATCAGGTCTATTAGCTATAACAGTCCTGTCAGTGATGATGGATTGATCCCAGTACAGTGTGATACTGCCATTAACGAGAACTGGGTCGGGCACATACCTATAGTAGGGCACTTCCGATTCCACAAGATTGTATTTTAGAGCAAGTTGCTGATGGATAATCCTGGCTACAAGGTTGTGTCTATGCAAGTACTCTCCGTTAGCTAGACGAGAACATCCGGAGATAATGTGACGGATTGATTCGCCTGGACGGTGGCATGCCCGACATATGTCAACCGTACCGTCCTTCACAATAAATCTCCGGTAGTTATTCGTCATCATTACTTCATCCATAATTGCACAGACAAAACCTTCGGTTTCTCCGAAGAGGTCCCCGGAACGTAACCAGGACACGGACGCTAGAAAATCTACATCGGGCCCATGAAGAGCCCGGTAGAAGCGCCCGTGAAGCTCCTTGCCCTGCCATTCTTTCCTGCGGTCATCAGTAGTAAGTATTATAGGTTTGCGCCAGTTCTCTTTAGCCAAGGAGAGCGGGGTGAGGCCCTTGTCCATCGCGACCACATCTCGATGCATCCCCACGTCGGCTTCTAGGAAATAATCCCTGAGACTGCATATCTCGCGATTGTGGAGAGTCTTAGCGTTTAAAAAGCCACGACCCCCACACTTTCGCGGGATATACAGTCTCATAACTGAAGAACGCGGGTGATGCATTTGAAATGCCGTCAGCAATTTACGGACCTTCGTATCCAGGGCGTCTAGTTCGGTTTGAGTCCATTTGAGTATGCCGAAAGAGTACATCAAAACTGGCATGACCCAACCGTTGAAGGCACGCACCTTATTTCCGCCCGATAAAAGACTATTAAATACTTTTTTCAGGCGGCCAAAGAAGCGCTCCTTCAACGATTGCTTCATGTCAGCCACATTGATGCCCAGCGCTTCCGACATACCCAAATATTTATAGGTTTCAGTTGCTGAAAGGGATCTAAGATTTATGGAATCTGAGAGCTGGGTTCCCACAGACTCCACAATCTCCCCTCGCTTTACATGCATGACCGCACATTTGTCCACACCAAATTCCATCCTGATGGCGCTACTGAATGTTTCAGTTACCTTCAGTAGCTCCATCAGTTGCAAATCGTTGGGGGCAAAGAGTTTCAAGTCATCCAGGTAAAGGAGGTGAGATATAACCCGACCATCTTTCCGCAACTGATAGCCTAGACCTGAATCCTCCAGCAGTGTGCTAAGAGGATTCAAGGCTAAGCAGAACCAAAGTGGACTCAAACTATCGCCCTGAAATATTCCTCGCTCTATCCTTATCGGCTCACTATTCCTCTGAATTTGCCGACATCCTGGATAGCGAAGGACTGTCCTCCATTGCCCCATACACGACATCAGGAAGGTGCGCAGAGTTGCATCAACTTTATACAACTCTAGCACCCTCATGAGCCATGTATGTGGCACTGAGTCATAGGCCTTCTTATAGTCTATCCAACATGTCGACAGATCCTTTCGGGAACGGCGAACCTGTTGACTAATAGCCATATCAATGAGGAGTAGCTCCTTAGTACCACGGGACCCATTCCTACATCCATTTTGGGAAGCAGACATGACAGAATTGTCATCTACATGTTTACAAATTTTTGTTCTCAAAATGGATGTAAGAACTTTATAGACAGTCGGGAGACAGGTGATTGGTCTATAATTTTTGGGTTCCGCAGTACTACCCGATTTATGAAGCAGGTGGGTTATACCTGTTGTCAGGAACTCTGGCAGCGACCCCGACTCTAAGGCTGACTGGAATAGGGTCGCCAAGCGAGCATGCGACCTTGTGAACCATTTAATCCAGAAATTGTGCAGCCCATCCGGCCCTGGAGATTTCCAATTAGGCAACGGACGGACTGCACAAGCTACGTCTTGGGGGCTGATAGTAATTGCCCCCATTTCTGGTACTGGATCACACGCTCGCTCAATAACCCGAGTCCATTCACCCTCAGCATGGCCGACAGGCACCGACCAGATGCTGCGCCAGAACGAACACATTGCATCATCATCCGGTAGGCGCGTGTCAGCCACACCTTGGTCCGGTCGCTCCCAAGCCCTATAAACCCACCTTTCATCTCTTTGGAATGTGCGATTCTGAGTGTATCGATCCACCCGCCGCTTATACCTACGTATACGGCTTGCCCATGCATACACTTTCTGCTTCAGGAAGTCGATGCGCTCTGTGACACGGGACATGTAGTCTCGAGGATTGATATCAGTCCCCAAGAACGCCCGCCTCACAAAACGCATCACTCTAGGGCGAGTATTGCCCTCCCTGAAGCAGATCAATTTGCCGATGAGTGCTCTAGCCCCACCAATACGTTGTTCAATCCTGTACTGCCATGCCGGTACGGCTGGTTTTGGCCGTGTAGCTCTGTCATCAGAAAATTTGACACGAGCTACACGACATGCCGCTACGGCCGCACAATACAGGATTGAGTGAACATCGGTGAGGTCTTCGCAGTTATCAAAATAATTTGACAACTGCGAATCCAGAACAGCCACCAGCATCCTATTTTTGTTATGCATGGGCAAGCGAGGTAAACGCGGTCTAAGCTCTGGCGTCATGAACCGATATTCTCGAATCGCACCCTCCAAAGCACTCCTCATATCCTCACTGTACTGGGTACCTACATTAGTAATCATGTCACTACTCACGTCGTCATCGCGATATGTTACTGTGGTTGACTGTGGTAGAACCACAGCCTGCGAGGGCGGCGTATTATTATAAATGAATTTATTTATTTATTTTAAAATATAAAAACACCGTCGTCAGTAAGATTACCAACAAATATTTGACCAGTATTTTTTCTTCTGTAATATAAATCAAAATTGACAAGGATACAACGGTGTTAAAATTCTCAATACGTCACGCCTTGGCATAATTTTTGGTGTCACGCGCCCCATCTCCCGAAGCGTTTTAATTTATTGATTTACAAAAACAATACATGTCCATTATTTTCTTGGTGTTATACAACGTGTAACAGAAAGAGTATAGTCATATGAAAGGGTGTGCTACAGACCATCAAATTGAACAACTTTTTCATTGGGACCACCATCTTAATCGCGAAAAAATTATCAGCTGTCTCGTACATTTGGTTGAGTAAGTATTGGAATTTAGTATTGTATTGTATTGTATAACGGGCTGATGTCCGCAATTCCACGTCAAGGCGCGTCTGCGTGCGGGTGGGAACTTCACTCGATCCATCCCAGCTCCCCAAAGAAGGCCAGCAGCGCCCCGATGTTGCCGACAGTCTCGCGGAGAGTACCTGGACGACCGAAGTACTTTGCCCTGTATGTTGCAACCGCTGGGCAGTGTAGAAGCACGTGGGCTGCTGTCTCGTCTTCCTCCATGCATGCGCGGCACAGGGGGCTGGAATTTTGTATGGGGCCGTTGATTATTTTTTCTGGTCTGTAGCACACCCATTCATATGACTATACCCTTTCTGTTACTCGTTGTATAATACTCAAGCAGTCGGACTAAATAGATTTGCATTTTTTCATACAGCTGTCTTCATGTCAATTAGTACTCAAGAAGTTTTGCACGTTAAAGCGATTACATGAGCTAAACGCGGGTTTTATAATTACTAAAAGTATATGGTTCACTGCTATAAACAAGACCAGAAAAATATATGATATTCTTCAGGATATATGCTAGCATGATACTGTTTTGAAAACATAATACAATTAATTTGGCTTGATAAAAATAAATCACGAACTTATCTCTAAAAATATCTTTCAAACAATAAAAAACATGCTAATATGCATGCGATCATTCTGATTTTTTGGAAAATAATTCTAAAAGCAATATATTAGCATGATACTGTTTCAGTTTTTTAATCCAATTAATAGTTTTTTTTTGTAAATCGATCGATACCACTCATTTCGCGCTATTTGGCCCGCAGTGGCTGACGTAACAACCACTTTGTAGTGCAAGCTGATTAGAACTTTATTCTAACAGCATTTCAAACGAAGTTGGAACTACCACAAATAGAGTTGCTAATTTAGCTCGTCTAAGCGCCTTAATGCTTTGGTTTCAGCTCAAAAATCCAGTTATTCGATCTGCGAAGGCCTGGTAGAGAGCATCTTGCAGCCGGTTCAACGTCCGAAGTGCTGTCACGAACTGATGCGCTCCCTCAACAAAGTATTGCGAGAGAACTTCCCTCAACTCTTGAGGAGCCGTGATGTAGAAACTCCTACCACTCTCTCTTTTACAAGTACGTCTGCCTCATCATTTCCCTACCTTTTCCAATTATACTGGGGTCGGCTTCCAGTCTAACCGGATGTAGCTGAATACACTGTATTTTACATGGAGTGACTGCCTGTCTGACCTCCACAACTCAGTCAATACTGGGTAATACTAATACCCATTAGCTTTCAGGCCACTGAGTACCTGTTATGACTGTCAAAGATTGACAAATGGCAGTCGAGACCAACCAATTAATCGTCAAATCCGACTCGGCTGGGCAGCGTTCGGGAAGCTGCGCGATATCTTCTCGTCCAACTTACCGCAGTGTCTCAAGACGAAAGTCTATGACCAGTGTGTGTTGCCAGTGATTACATACGGGACCGAGACGTGGTCGCTCACAATGGGCCTTATGAAAAGGCTTAAAGTCACCCAAAGGGCAATGGAGAGGGCTATGCTCGGAGTTTCTATGCGTGATCGAATCAGAAATGAAGACATCTGCAAGAGAATCAAGGTCACCGACGCACAGTGTGGTATTAGGCCCTAAAACTTGGTCAAAAATATTTTATTACTCGAACGACGATTATTAGTGTTTATATGTTAAAATAGGTAATAAAAGACTTATTACAGTTAGAAAAAAGTATTTATTCGTCCCTACTACATACATTTTCATTGGTCAGGTCACTCTCACTAACCATACGTCGCCATACAATGTCTTTCTATTTTTCTTAAAATATAGATTGCTTCTCATGTGTTAATAGGGGGTCCGAGGTTAACAAAAGCCTATTTAAAACGTCTATATTGCACTCTACGCGCGAAAACTTTCTGGAATAGTTAAGTCTATATCGCCTTATGTGTTTGTTGCGAGCTTCCACAGCTTCTTCAGAAAGTTGTCCTATAGGAAGAATTGCGTGTTTTATCACTTCAGCTCCGTGAAGAAGTACTTTATGCAGTGTCACTTTATGGTGTGTAAAACCCATATAAGGCCACATACATCTCGGCAGTTTCATCGCAGTATCTCTGGAAGGCTTCAACATTAATTTTATACTCGCAGCACAATGTGTCCAATATAACCTTAAGTCGGTAGATAAGTTCTTTATCAATTTTGGTTATTTCCGCGGTTTTACGAGCTGCTAACCATTTTTGCTTGAAATTGTGTTGTATATTAGCGATCTTTTGCGTTATATCATGAATTCTTATATCATCATCAGAGTAGGAACTTAGCAGTAACTGCTTCAAATACGTAAATTTTCCTTCAAAAGGTTGATTCATTAGAACCTTGCATAATAGCATACAACTCATTCCGCGTCATAAACCTCAATCCTGAAGTCGCTGTAACAAATAAGACCAAATCTTAGGAATGAATATTTATACAAGATCGTATAGTACTAACGAAAAAAAATCTCAAAAAAAAACCGGGCGGGTACGGGCGGCTATATTTTTTATAAATTTGTTCTGGACTGTCTACTCTACAAGAAACAATAGTATTTGTATTTAAAGAATGCTAAATAATGTAAAAAAAAGCCTCTTAAACATAGAAAAGTAAGAATTTTTGTAATAGTTTATGACAACTTACTTTTGGACCCATGGATTAAAATTGATTGAGACTTTTATAGAAAAAAAACATGATCCATACAGTTACATACCTGGCTGAGAGGAATCCATCACAAAAACCACCACAAAACCGTTTGTTCCTAAAATATCACGTTCTAAAAACAAGTAAAATTTGAGCGTATCGAACAATCACACGACCACTGTAAGCGAACGGCAACTTCCGACTGACCGCGCGGCACATGTTGGCGACCTGGCACCGAGTTCTTCGGCCATTTATATGACCAAATACTTAACTTTTAAAGGATCGGTATTAGGGAATAGTTTACCAATAAAAAAAAAAATCATTTTTGGCCAACTTTTAGGGCCCAATACCACATCGTGCGACGTAGCCCGAAGAATTGCCAAACTTATGTGGCAGTGTGCAGGTCACATTGCTCGCAGAGCGGATTGCCGATGGGGCCGAGTTCTGGAGTGGCGACCGCGAACCCGAAGACGATGCGTTGGAAGACCTCCAACTAGGTGGACCGATGACCTGGTGAAGGTTGCGGGAATCCGTTGGATGCGAGTCGCAAGGGACCGGTGAATGTGGCGACACTTGGGGGAGGCCTATGTCCAGCAGTGGACGTCTTTCGGCTGAAATTATTATGATGATGATGATGACCAACCGACGGCTTAAGGTGAACCCGCACTTATCAGAATCGAAGAAAGTGAAAGAGCCGAAGGAATCGAATTTTAGAATTACTTGTATGAAATCCTATAAAGCCTCGCACTTATCCGCATCGAATCGGACGAATAGATAATGTTTTGCGGATAAGAAAATGTTTGTTTCGGCGCGGATAAGTGTGCGTTCATCTTTAACGTGCTTGCAAAGACACTTGCAAAAAAACTTAAAACACAACATTACAAATAACATACAATGTCACAACTTGTTTGTTCATATTTTGCCAGCTGTTGCTCGCGACTTCGTTCGCATGTTCATTTTGATGTATTTTTCCGGGATAATAAGAACTCTATGTGATATTCCAGACGGTAATATGTCTCTGTGTCTAACCAAATCCGTTCAGCCGTTATGACTTGGTAGCAAACACCAATCCATACAAACTTTCGCATTTATAATCATTGTCATTTTAGCCGAAAGACGTCCACTGCTGGACATAGGCCTCCCCCAAGTGCCACCAAGTTTGACCGGTCCCTATTGCGACTCGCATCCAACGGATCTCCGCAATCTTCACCAAGTATACGGTCCACCTAGTGGAAGGCCTTCCAAGGCAATGCCTACCGGTTCATGGTCTCCAGTCCAGAAATGTTCAGCCCCATCAACCATTAGCTCTGCGAGCAATGTGCCCTGCCCACTTCAATTACAATAGTCGTAAAATTTTCACAGGAACGACCATTTCAAGGATAAGAACACGATCAAGAAAAAGAAAGAGGAGACGTCATCACCACAAGAAGAAGCGAAAGAGAAAGAGACGTCTAAAGAGAGAGTATAGCAATAAAGACACAAGACCCAAGAGCCAAGACTTGGTGTATCGGCAGCTGAGTTTCACAGCGCCCATTACAACCAAAAGATACAGAACGGTGAAGACTGAGCCGACAAACGCCACGACATGGACCACCAATCCCCCCACACCAACCATCTACCCCCCCACACCAACCACCTACCCCCCCACACCAACCACCTACCCCCGCACACCAACCACCTACCCCCCCACACCGACCACCTACCCCCCCACACCAACCATCAACCAACCCACCCACCAGTCTATCTATCCATCTATCACCAACCCGCCTACCCACGTACCAACGAAAAAAATTAAAGCAAGAATGTTGGTTCATAACGTACCTCGCAACACGATGATGCATAGACAGAGGAAACAAAAGACGCACCACGCTCGTGCCTCAATTCGATCAACCAGAACACCGAAGTATCGAGAGACGACGACATTTGAAGACATGGACAGCATAGACGTGACATGTTGCAAATATTTAGAAGACTCGTAAATTAATATTTGTTTTCGGCGGCGTCATCATCTGCCTTGATTATCTTGGGGTCGGCTTCCAGTCTTACCGGATGCAGCTGAATACCAGTACTTTACATGGAGTGACTGCCTATCTGACCTCGACAATCCAGTTAGTACTGAGCAATACGATACCCCTTCCTCTTGAGAGTGGTTGTCAGAATTTCGGGCCACTGACTACCTAGCGACTTTCAAATATCTACAATTGACGGCCGGGACAAACGGCTTGGCGTGCTTTCCGAGGCACGGAGGAAACTCTGTATGTAATGGGTGGTCACCCATCCGTAGACTAACCTAGGGAAACTAACGAGTGGCTGTGTTATTATTCAGCAAAGAGCTCCTCTCCTTTTGCACGGCACGCGTCCTCAACGACAACACCCGACGATCTTTTGTCACCGTCGGCGTTTCAGCTGTATTAGAACCCGATGGTTTGTCACGCGACGATGCCAAAAGACCGGACGGCATGTCTTTGTTTCTATGGAAGATGAATAGGCTTTTAGGATGCAACGTGTGTCGATACTCTTGCGTTATCCTATCTTCTTAGTTCATCGTGCTGTGCAGGGTCTGCCGCTGCGGCTGCGGGGAATCTCAAGCGGCGTAAATATAGAAACTTTGTTGGTTACTATATTTTCAAACCGTTTGGGGTTGAAACTCCAGGACCGTGGGGTGCGAGTGCTTATTATTATTTCAACGAAATTTCCAAACGCTTTGTTGATACTTCCCGTGACCCTAGGGCTGGCTTTTACCTCGTCCAAAAGCTTAACGCTGCCAGTCTCTTGGGACATTACCAGTTGACAGCGTTGAGGAGGAGTTTTATGACGCCATTTTTTTAGGTTTATTGTTAAGTTAGTGACTTTACGTTGTTCTAATTTATAATTGTAAATAATACTTAGCTAATAAATGTTTTGCTTCATTAAAATCAAATAATTTGAATGGATAATTTTACTTCTGTGATTTGCGTAAAAAATCAGTTTTACACGTCAAAATTCGTCGATTCACGTCAATGGAACACATATACAGGATGACGCACGCTAGACCGGGTCGGGTCCGAGCCAAATGTCGACCAAGCAATTTAGTATGGACCCACTCACGCTTCCAAACCTCCGAGAAACTGACAATGGATTGTGCTACGTCCGATACTCGACTCCGATCCGCCACGATCTAGCGTGCGTCATCCTTTAGGGTCGTAGCAAACGTATAAAATCGGAAAGGGATCGTCACCGTATCAACTCGAGACGTTCAGTAATATTTGTATGAAACTCCCTACTGCAACGCACAATAATCGAAATCGTAACGTAATCGCCTCGCCTCGGGACAAACTCACGAACCGCAGTGCGGTGCGTGGTCGACTTGCAGTCCCCGCGCTTACGGTTCTCCGTACCCTAGCTTTCGGCTTTCCGTACCCTAGCTTACGTTTCGTCATTCACGCCGTGCGCTACACTTAACGTTCGAATTAAAATGATTGAACTAGTGTCGCCTAGCTGTAGCCGAGTCGACGTGCCGGAGCTTCTAATCCGCTTACGTTACGTGGACGCCTGTTTGACGCCAAGGGGAAAGGCGAGTGTGGACGGCTGGCTATGGGCTAGCTAGCCGTCCGGCCGTCTAACGACGACGACAGGCCGTGTCGACGGCGCGTTCGTGTTCCACGCGCGCCACAAAGAGATGTCAACAAAAGGAGAGGGGCCCGCAAGGGCCGAAGCCTGCCGGGGTTGCGGGCCTGTTCGAAAGAGATACCGCGGCCCCGGAACGTAAAAGGCGATGAAGGAACATGGATGGTTTTTAGTCAGTAAGAGTCTGACACTCCCTCCCGCTCCTCCCAGAGTGGGGGGGGGGTCATTTGATGATTTCCCATCCTTAAAAAAAAAAAGGGGAAAGGCGAGGCGGTGACGATCTCTTTCCGAGTTGATATCTGTGCTACGACCGTTGGCTGTTTGACATCCACAACTCTTTATAATAATAATAATTTTATTACGAGTATCAGGCAACTAAGGCATTTTAACAAGATACACAAAATAACATATAACAACAATATCAAATATACATAATTTAAACCTTATGAAACTATAACTATACACGTTATGTTGACGGTGTTGGGGTTTGCTTTGTGGTGTTGCGTAACCGTCCTCAGAAACGTAGATAAACGACACTCTTCGGCCAAAAGTCCTCCTTCATGCAGGGCCTCGATTCTGCTATTACAATAGTGTCAGAATAGGCGATCATTGAAGTCATAATGATCAAGTTCTGTTAAGTTTCGACAAGTTTGGTAATCTACTAATATAATGGCGTCATTATGACTTCTCAATGAACAACCACTGACACTCCATTGAAAGAAATGTCATAGAATATTAATCTCGTACATGAAATCTGGCATGAATAAATGTTCGTATTTAGTAGTAGATTGCGAAAACCATTTTTACTAATGGTTTAATAATAATGGCAATACGAAAATGCCATTAAAACACTATTTTATTACGAAACCATCGACCGACCATTGTGAATTTAGCAGATTACGAACTTTAATCAAAATGACAATGGTATGAGAATGGAGTCGTGTTGGAGTGACGAATTTATTAAAATAGCAGAATAAGCCCCCAGGTACAGACCTGGGGGAATATCTAATAAGTTAAACACAGTGGTTCGTTTCATAGACTAATTTATTGACCACAGAGTAACTAAAATAGCGCTAGTAGTAACAGATACTTTTATACTATTTTGTTACAATATTAACACCTCCGCTTAACAAAATCATGTATACATTACATATTATTAGCAGGCAATACACCAAGCATTCTAGTGAAATATTTATGCTTCACAGAACCCAAGCTCTTAGTAAAAATATCTGCTGGCATATTGTTTGTTTCCAAGTAATCTACTTTTATAAACATGTTTGCCACTGCCCCTAACAAAATGATATCTTATATCTATGTGTTTAGACCTCCTATGATACACTGGATTCAAAATTAACTTTTGTGCACTTTGGTTATCGTTATACAAAGTAATAATTTCTGAATCGCCTAAAATTTCAAACAAAAAATTCTTTAAGTAAATGGCTTCTTTACTAGCTTCTGACATGGCAATGTATTCTGCCTCTGTTGAGGACAATGCAACACTTCTTTGCTTCCGACATTCAAAAGATATAACAGAACCTGATAATTTAAAACAAAATCCTGAAAAAGATTTTCTATCACTTACATCTGAACCCCAATCTGCATCAACAAACCCTTCAATACAAGATTCATCTTTAGAAAATACAAGACCATGACTTTTAGTACCTTTTAAATATCTTAAAATTCTTTTTAAGTGTTTCCAATGGGTTTCATCATATGAATTGTTAAACTGGCTAAGATAACAAACACTATAAGTAATATCTGGCCTGGTTAGCACAGCTAAGTACATTAAGTCGTCGTCTCGCACGCGCTTTGGCAGGCGGTCGCGGATTAAGTACTAATAACATGTCTGTGACAAGTGTGAAAACGTTAAAGTGCACTACGTGTAATATTGTAATTTCGGAGGTCCTAGCCTTTATAAGGAATAGGCATGACGTCGTCGACAACGAAAGCCTTATAAGGATTTGTTCGTCGGCGTTCTCGGAAGAAGAGATTGACGAAGCAAAGAAACTGTTGTTTACATCGACAAAAACACTGCAAAAAATAGTGTCAAGGCGCAAGAATAAAAAGCAGAAGGACTTGGAAGATATGATTTCTGTGTTTAAAACTATGGATCCAGAGCAAATACCTGTATTTGTAGCCTATGATCTACATAAATTACCACCGATTTGTTTCGATCATGTTGACGTGACGAAGCTATTAAAGGACTTATTGGTGTTAAGGGCTGACATTACTGACATCAAAGAAAATTACGTGACTAAAGGAGAATTTGAGGAGTTCAAATCAAATTCTGAACAGATAAATAATCAAAATAACAGTTTGAACGTGAATATCAAAAGAGGAGGGTATGTCGCCCGGAATGTAACAGCTGATGTTCAAACCCGACCGAGCCACACTCGTACGGTGATGAGTCACGAACAAGCCAGCGATGTGACGCGCACTCCGTCGCACACGCAGCTGGGTCGTGAGCCCGAGACACAATATCGGGCGGTCCCCCTCACTCCGCAAAACCTGTCTATCATCGTTAACGACGACTCTGCGATTGTTGATCAACAACCGACTTTGGCGCAAATAGTTAGCAATAGCAATTCAATCGAGAATAAGCCGAAAGATAATTGGATTTTAGTACAGAAGCGGAGCAATAACAAACGCTTTGCTGGGATGACAGGAAAAGCAATTTCTAATGTGGCAGGAAAATTTAGAGCGGCGGAATTAAAAATCCCTTTGTTTATATCACGAAACTACGGAAACCGATATTTGTGAGTACATAAAAACGAAGTTCAATGAAATAGTTACTTTAGAGAAAATTAATATGAAGAAAGAGAGGCCGTATAATGCTTTCAAATTATTAGTACCAAAACATAAATTAGATACTTTCTTGGATGACAACCTATGGCCGGAAGGTATAACCTTTAGACGGTTTATTCATTTTAAGAACGGCAGAGACACCATGTCGGTGATTAAGGATGTAAATAAACAACTCACATAATGGATAAAGCAATTAGAAACGTGAAATTTACGACATTCAATTGTAAGAATGTAGTTAGATCAGCTGATTGCGTTCGAAAATTGTGTGAAGTTAGTGATGTCATAGCATTGCAAGAGACCTGGCTGCTCCCTCATGACGTAGCATACTTGGGGAATCTACACAGTGACTTCGCGTATGCTGGAAAATCCGCCGTTGACACCTCAGCCGGAGTTTTAATCGGACGGCCGTACGGTGGAGTGGCACTGTTGTGGAGGAAAACTATTTTCCAATCGGTAACCGTGTTGTCGTGCCATAGTGATCGCCTAGTAGCGATTAAGATTGACTACGCGGATAGTTCTCTGTTAGTCTTTTCAGTGTATATGCCTACGAATTAGACAGAGAATCTAATAGTGTTTACAGAGTGTCTCGGTGAGATTATAGCAATATGTGAAAATAGTGATACAGAGTCTGTTTTTATATTGGGGGATTTTAATGCGCATCCCGGTGAACGTTTTGCAAGCGAGTTAATGACGGTGTGTGCGGAGCAATTGTGGTCATGTGTGGACATGGAGTTGTTACCGCAGGACACTTATACGTTTGTAAGCACAGCGAATGGTGCGGCACGATGGCTAGACCACTGTGTGGTAAGTACTGCCGCGAGACATTTAGTTGTGAATGCCTCAGTTAAGTATGATGTGTACTCATCGGATCACATTCCGGTGACAATTGAATGTAATTTAAAATTAATTGTACCCAAATTAGTATCCAAAAATGTTAATTGTAATAAAGTTATATGGGGTGAAAGGGATAATAATATGATTATTGATTATTCTGGCTACTGTCATTCCAAATTAAAACTTATTGATTTTCCTATGGATTTAATTGATTGTGCTCATGGAATGTGTTCTAATACTCATCACTTCACACTGTTAAACCAGATGTATACTAGGTTGGTTAATGTTTTAACGGAGGGTGCTGAGCTTAGTTATGTGGGTACTGGAAAATCTGTAAATAGTAAGAAAAAATATGTACCTGGTTGGAACATCCATGTTCGTGGCGCTCACGAGGAGGCTCGGCTGTGGTATCAAACTTGGCTTTTGCATAATAAACCCAGGACAGGGTATATTTACAATAATATGTGTAAATTTAGGAATGTTTTTAAAAACAAGTTAAAATACTGTCAAGATAATGAACAACAAATAAAGATGGACATAATAGCTAAAAACCATTCAAAGAAACAGTTTGGGTCATTTTGGAAATCCACTAATCGTTTGAACCCAAGGTCGAGCCGCCCTGTGAGTGTAGCGGGCGTGCATGAACCGACAAGTATAGCCAATGCTTTTAAACAACATTTTAAGATTGATCCACTGATACTTAGAGATCAGACTCAGATGATCGATTCTGAGGCTGTTTCGGGCGACGTTACCGTTCACTTCACTGCAAAGGAAGTTGCGACAGTGATTTATGGAATGAAAAGAGGTAAGTCGCCCGGCCACGACGGTCTTAGCATCGAGCACCTGAAACATGCCGGCGCACACCTGCCGCGAGTGTTGGCCATGTTTTTCAACCTTTGTGTGAGTCACTGTTATTTACCTGACGACCTTATATACACGACTGTAGTGCCTATCGTTAAAAATAAAACCGGGGATGCCTCTGACATTTCCAACTACAGGCCTATATCATTGGCGACTGTCATAGCCAAGGTGCTGGACAGTCTGCTTGACAAACAGTTATCGAAGCATATTATATTAAAAGACAGTCAGTTTGGCTTTCGGCCTGGACTCTCCACGGAGAGTGCTATTTTATGCCTCAAGCAGACTGTACAGTACTATACTGACAGGAAAACGCCTGTGTTTGCCTGTTTTCTGGATTTGTCAAAGGCATTTGATCTCGTTAATTATAAAGCTCTGTGGCGTAAGCTACAACAAGAAACTACCTTGCCTAGTAACATAATTAATTTGTTTAAGTATTGGTATAATAACCAACAAAACAGTGTGAAGTGGGAGGGGTCGTTCTCTGATGTGTATCGGTTGGAGTGCGGAGTGAGGCAGGGGGGGTTGAGCTCACCTCGTATTTTCAATCTATACATGGATCAGCTGATCGGTGAGCTCAGCAACACTAATATCGGTTGTCATATTGATGGGGTGTGTGTTAATAACATTAGTTATGCCGACGATATGGTGTTGCTGAGCCCATCGATAGGTGCCTTGAGGCGGCTGGTATCAATTTGTGAAGCTTACGCGGTAGCTCAAGGACTCAAGTATAACGCCAAAAAGAGCGAAATAATGGTGTTTAAGGCAGGTGCTATAGGTTACCCAACTATACCCGAGGTGTCGCTCGGCGGAGCGCCCTTAAATAGAGTGACCAGTTTTAAATACTTGGGTCACTGGGTTACCGACGACTTGAAGGACAATAAAGACATTGACAGGGAACGTAGATCGCTGTCAGTGCGCTGCAACATGCTGGCTCGCAGGTTTGCTCGGTGTACAGAGGCGGTCAAAATTACTCTTTTTAAGGCTTTCTGTTCGTCATTTTACACGTGCAGCCTGTGGACTAGTTATAGTTTGCGTGCATACAGCGATCTTCGGGTCCAGTACAATAACGCACTCAGGATACTGTTGAGGCTGCCATGGCGATGTAGCGCGTCAGCAATGTTTGCGGAACGGCATATTGATGGTTTTGCGGCCATAATGCGTAAGAGAAGCGCTTCCCTGCTCGCTCGTCTCCGTGGCAGTACCAACAGTATTTTGAGTGTTTTTGCAGATAGATGGGAGTCTCCAATGCTGCGACATTGGATGAAACTCCACTGTATATAATTCAACCGTTTTTGTGTGTGTATGTATGTCTACTAACACTAGTTTTTAAGGCCATTGTTACTAACACTATGGGCGTAGCCCGAAATAAACGTTATTATTATTATTATTAAATTGCCTATCAGTTGCCTATATGGAATATTTTTATTACAACTTTTATTCTGAGTTTTCTCTAAAGTTAAATTAATTTCCATAGGAGTATCAGCAGTCTTACAATGTGACATATTATATTTTCTTAACAAAGTTTCTACATATTGTTCCTGATCAACTGTTATTAAACCTTTAGACAAGTTTACTCTTAAACCTAAGCATTGCTTTATCTGACCCAAATCTTTTATTTTAAATTTACAACTCAAATCCTGAACTAATAGGTTAGTTGCAGTATTACAGTTGGAAAAAATAAAAAAATCATCGACGAAAAGAGCAATTATTACTTTAACATTTCCATCAAATTTTGTAAATAAACAGGGTTCATATTTAGACTTTGTATACCCTAAAGTCATCAAATAATCGTTTACCCTTTGATACCAAGCTCTCGATGATTGTTTGAGTCCATAAATGGCACGTTTAAGCTTTAACACTTTATTCATATTATTACTATCTTTATAATTTATAGGTTTTTCCATATACACACATTCATTCAAGTAACCATTGAGAAAAGCTGTAGTTACATCGAGATGACGTATATCTAAATCTAATTTTACTGACAGTGAAAACAACAATCTTAAAGTAGTATAACGTAGCACTGGGGAAAAAGTCTCATGGTAGTCTATGCCCGCCTTTTGTAAAAAACCTTTTGCCACTAGTCTTGCACGGTAACGCACTTTACCAACACTGTCATATTTCTTTTTAAATACCCACTTGCACTGCACTACTGTAGAGTCATGGGGCCTGTCAGCGAGTTCCCATGCATCATTCTTCCTGAATGATTCTAGCTCCTCCTCCATGCTCTCTCTCCATTGTTTGCTTTCAGGTCCATTTAAGGCTTCCTCGAGTGTAATATCCGTTCTGTAATCTTCTGGCTCTGTAATACACAGATGGTTATAGCCAAATCTATCAGGTATTTTTCTCACTCGTTTTTCTGTAACTTCTTGATTCACATTTATGACTGACTCATCTAATTCTGATGTTGTACTATGATTATCACAGCTATCATATGTGTCACTTACCGAAGAAGCATCTGGTACATATGTGATATCCTTCTCATCATCAATATCTGTGTCATTAAAACTACTTTCCTCTTTTTCCTCATGTTCCTGATCCTCCGCTGAATCTTTGCATTCAATGGGGATATCCACTGTATTCTCAGCTTTCTCCATAATTATGAGATCTCTGCTTGTTGTGACAGAGTTATTTTCTGGGTCATAAACCCTATAGCCCTTCACATTCTCTGCATATCCAACCAAAATGAGTTCCTTGGCCTTCTCATCCCATTTCAACCTCTTCTCTTTGGGAATATGCATCATAGCTTTACTTCCGAAAATACGAACATGACTTAAGTTAGGCTTGTTCCCTGTCCAAACTTCATATGGAGTCATATCATTCAATCCGGTAACAACTGACCGATTTCTTAAATAAACAGAGGTATGCACGGCTTCTGCCCAAAACTTTTTGTGTAAACCCGCATCAATAATTAGACATCTTGCCTTTTCCACCAAAGATCTATTCATTCTCTCGCATACACCGTTTTGTTCTGGTGTGTAAGGGTTAGTTCTTTGATGAATTATGCCTTGCTGCTTCAGATATCTATCAAAGTCTTTGTTGCAGTACTCACCGCCGTTATCTGTCCGAAAAACTTTAATTTTCCTATTTTTCTGGTTCTCAACCATGGACTGAAAATCTTTAAAATGTTTAAATACCTCAGACTTTGCCTTCATGAAATAAATGAAAGCCATTTTGCTATAGTCGTCCACAAACAATACATAATACCTGGATCCTCCAATGGATGCATTCTCCATAGGACCACACACGTCTGAGTGTACCAAATCTAGTGCATTTTCTGTGTTGGATGAGCTAGGCTGAAAAGAATGCCTTGTCTGCTTCCCCTTACAACACACTGTACACTTATATTTGTCTATATTTGCTATATCTGTGTATGAGATACCTTCAGTAGCTCCATTTTTCATTTTATTCAAACTGGTACTGTTGATGTGCCCCAAACGTCGATGCCAGGTTTCACTGGATGTTTTGGCTGTCGCTGCCAATATCTGTACCACTTCCTTAGTGTATAATCTGTACACACCATCAACTTGTTCTGCCTTTCCAACTAGAGTGCCCTGTTGATTGTAAATGTAGCAACATTTCTCTTTGAACACTACATTATTTCCGTTCTCAATCAATCTACTCACGGAAAGTAAGTTTGTCGTTAAACTGGGTATGCACAATACATCGGAAACTGTGATGTCGTATTCTACATCCTTCACAACTGTAATTATGTTCACATCACCCGAACACAGCACCGGGACACACGTTTTATTCGCAACTATGATCTCTTTGGTTTTATGTTCATAAGATGGATTGACAATATATTCTTTTCTCGCTGTCATGTGTTTACTAGCCCCGCTGTCGATGTACCAATTATCGCAATTGAACTTTCCACTCAAAAAAATAGCACTAAAAGCATTAGATTGTTTTCTTTTGCTTTGTTTACACCGATAACATTTTATGACTTTGACAGGTTTTGACGTTTCTGTCACTCTCTGGTCATTTTTATGGCTGCTATTATTTTTAAATTTCTGACGATTATTCGCGGCAAAAGCAGTCTCGGAACTGGAAACGGAAACAGATCCAATTTCACTACACATGTCCATCAGCTTCGTTTTTATGACATCTGCACTTATTTCTATGCCTGAATGTTCTATGGCCATAAGCATAGGACCATATTTTTCAGGTAATCCTGCTAACATTAATGCACCAATCCACTCATCTGATATTTTGAAACCTGTACAGGTTGGCAAAAATGTCCTGAAACGGAACTAAAAAATTTAATCGTTGGCAACTTCTCCTACTGTCACGTCTAGTCAGTACATGTAATGTCATTTCATGATATCGGTGGCTGTTTTTCGTGTATTTATTGTTATTGTGTTTAAATTGGTGACTCAAAGGGTTCAATATGAACAGAAAAACCATTCGCAGCTCCGTTAGAGAAATAATGTATAAAGTTTATTTGTGATGTTTGGCGGAACATGAAGCTGGACGAATTTTATCGGATATCAACGATGTTTATAAAAGAACTGCGGAAATGTCAGGTAAAATGATATTTTATCTAAGTAATCAGATGTAATATGTGTGTTTAAACTTGCACTAGATTGTATAAACCATTATACAACTATTATTTACATTGAAAAATACATCGATGAATTTTGTGGTTATGTGCATTTACAAAGAAGCACGCTCCTATAATTTTGATACTTTTTGTGTTACTTCCAGAATAAAAGTAACTAAATATATTATTTTTCTAGGTTAATCCGTAAGTACCATACGACGAATTGCTAGAGAAGGGCATACAAACAAAGGCATTTACTCCACTCCAGAGAAACATAGAGCAGGGCGACCTAAAAAGAATTGGATGATTTTGACTTGTGATCAGACAAAAAGTTCAGAAAGATTTTACATTCTTAGAAAGAAGTATTTTATTAAAGTTTAACAGTCTTTATTTTTTACTGTTGTAGGCCGTGGCTGAACAAGTGTTTGCAAGCATCTCTGTTGGTGATTGGAAAAAAAAACATGTGAACATGTTATGTAAATAGAAAGAGAGTAATATCAAAGGGGACAAACTCTGTATAGTGATATAGACAAAATAGTCATAAATCTGCAAGATGACAGCAGCAGAAACAGACACGAATGAAGAACTTTCAGATGTGGAATATTTAGCCGAAGACATTTTAGATTCTGATTGAAACATCTGTAAAATTCTATCTTTCTTATTAATAAAAATGAAAAAAAGCACTTAGACGGATCGTTGGTATTATTTTCCTCATAATGTAAATCAATATACACACGTACTTGCGCATTATCATACAAAAGCGTGAGTATGTAACGAGCAGAGAAATTTATGTTAATTTCAAGTTTAAGTAATGTATAAAACCCGTTAAAGTCATTTTCATCTGCCTAGCCTTTTCCCAACAAATTTTGGGGTCCGCTTCCAGACTAATCTGGATATATACTATGGATGCAGCGTGGATATCAGTATTTTACATGGAGCGACTGCCTATCTAATCTCCACAACCCAGTAACAAGGTAATACAATACCACTTGGTACGACTTGGTTGTCAGATTTTCGGGCTCCTGACTCACAGTAAAGATTTACAAATGACACGACAACAGCTACAAGTACTTTCCGAGGCACGGAAGAAACTCTATGACAGATGGTCACCCATCTACAGACTAACCTAGTTAAGCACGTCTTCAGCTTGAAGATTGTCCTGTCCGGCTGTTATTATTTAGCACTGAGCTCTTCTAAAACCCGTCAACGTACACATTAAATATAAATAAAAATTGAAAAAATAAACCAAAGTATCAAACTGTTATTGTCGTACTATATGGGGTTACAATATGAACGATAGTAGCGCCACCATTATTTTCACGACTTTCTTGCCAAGCTGTACCTTGTAATCGCTGGCTAGTTTCAACTATCTGAGTTACATACTGGGTCATCGAGTCACAGTTTTCAAGTCGAATGTTGATGAGTTTACGCAGCAAACCAATTTTTCTTGTATAGCCGGTGTCATCGAACAAATTCTTCAACTTTTCCCATAAATCGTAGGTTGTTGCGGCGTATGTGCACATACAATGATGGATCAATAGTAAGCACTAGTTTCGCTTTAGCTTTCGCATCGTCACTGATTTGGGCTTCGGTAGATGAAGCCGCTAACCTCTGCGTAATGGCGGACGCCATGTTTTCAAGCACCAACACATTTTGTACCGCAAAACACCATTCTTCATAGTTCTCGCGCCCTTTCAATTTCGGAATGTTAGCTAAGTAGTTCGACGTCATTTTTACATAAAACCACACAGTACTGAAAAACTTTTATCTATAATAACGATTTTATTTCACGTAAGCCCATAACCTAATAAGTTAAACACAGTGGTTCGTTTCATAGACTAATTTATTGACCACAGAGTAACTAAAATAGCGCTAGTAGTAACAGATACTTTTATACTATTTTGTTACAATATTAACAATATCTACAGAGATGTTCAGTTGTCCGGAACTCGTACCACGAATGACTTGAAGTTGATATTGTGGCGCGATTCCAACCTGTCAACCCTCAAAGTTCATTTGGTCTTCACTTCCAAATACACTTCACCACTTCCTCAGTTGTAGTTGAGTGATGCAGACGTGGGAGATACAGCTCATGAACAACAGTAGTAAGTAGTGAGACAGGTGCTCGGACTTGGTTTGTGCGACATGTAAAGACGAATGCCAGCCGAGAAAAGGTATAAACGAAGGCGAGTACTATCATAATATCACGCCTGCTGTCCCCAAAGGTTTAAACAGGGAAGTAAGTGTCTATCACCTTAAAATTGTCAAATACGTTATATTGTAATATCTCTAGCGATATTGTAAAATCTCGAAATATTGTCAAATGAACATACTGCTTACAACAAAACGCATTAGTTTTCGTGAAATGCATGCGATAGTAGTCAATTCGCGCGGTGTGGAGGGAAGGAGGGGTCCCCCTTGCCCAGTGGTACAACTCTCATGAAAAGATATTGTACCATTCCTGAGAAATACCGATTATTGTAACCTAACCTTAAAACACTTATTCCCCTAAAAAGCGTAGTCGACGGAGACTCGCGGGTGCAGGATTTAAAGGAATCTATCTAAGCTAACGTGGTGGTGCCCCAAGTCCCGATTATGGGGGCAGAGATACTTCCGTATGTTCAGTTGTCAATACTTTGAGAGTTTACAATATCGCTAGAGTGAAACACGTTATATTGTAATATAACGTGTTTAACCATTTTACGGTGACATATCTAATAGTACCAGATACCATGGCTGTTACTGAGAAATTCTTGATGAAGAAAAAACCAACAACACTTTTTCATTACTCATACTCGGAAAGTAGGTCTAAGGTTGCCTGAGGAGCTGGTTGAAAGTAACACTGTTCAGCCCTAGGGAGAAAGGCTTTCAACTGACAGCTGTCAAATTATTTAAAAAACAAATAGTTCTATTTTCAAATTTCTATTGAACCATGTTCCGACTTCTATACAGCCTGTAAACTACAGCGCGATGTAAAATTAAAAAAAAACGTAAAATTCAGTATTAATTAAAGAATGTAATTTTTAAATAACTTAGTTATTATTCAGTTACAAATATTTCTTTAAAATAACGTAGATTTGGGCAAAATATTTACTATTGTTTCATTGGCGAAAGTGAAAAATAATTTCTGAATAGCAGGCGACAGAAATAAACAAAATAGGCGGGAAAGTGGCAATCCGATCTTTATTTATTTTAGTTGTTTCGTGTTTTTATTTATATTTTCCTTGTATTCGCAATGAAAAGCACAGTGTTTACCTCGGGTTAAGGACTTATTTAGTCCCTCAAACTATTGGATTAACCCCGTCTCGGGACTAAATAAGTTCCTTTCACCCCTAGGGTTACAATGTACTATTCCCAACCCGGGAATCGAACTCAGCATCTCATGCTCGGCAGTCACACTTGCGACCACTAGACAAACTACGTAGTAACTATCATTAGAAATAAAATTAATATTTTTTTTTTCAACAAATCAATATAATTATAAGTACTCTGCAGTATTTCTCATACTTTCCCAAGCCAACAAGAATTTGTGAATACTTCCTACAACTAAAAAACCCGATCTATTGAAAAATCAGGCTCTTTTGAAATTCGGGGTTTACAAGGTAAAATCTACTCTTCCTTTTGTTGAAGTCGGTTAAAATGTAACCTATGTTACCCGAGTCATAATAACGAATCGATTGATACCTTATTCATCAAAATCGGATGAATAGTTTAGGAGCTACGGTGGAACATCCGTGAACACTTATTGTCACTACTTATACATGTTTTTTTTTATTATTGTTATTAGTCTGTAAGCTTTCTTTAAAATTAAATAAATAAATAAATAAATACAAACATTGTTTAGAACCATGCATGTTCAAAATACGCTCACCAAGATTTAAGTTCAAAAAGAATGTATTAGTTAGACATTCCTAACTAGATGGCGTTGACGTCGAAATAGAAGTCGGTGTTAAGATTCTCCGCCGTTTGGTTGGGGTCCTGTACATAGAGTTCAAAAACGTGGATAAAATTAGTGCAATAGTATTCGATTGTTTTATTAACACTCGACCTTCGTAGATACTCCTAAAGTTCAAATTCCTAGTACTGGCGGACAACCGCCGCGTTCGGTGCTCAACAAACATACATACATCATCTGCCTAGCATTTTACCAACTATGTTGGGGTCAGCTTCCAGTCTAACCAGATGCAGCTGAATACCAGTATTTTACATGGAGCGACTGCCTATCTGGCAAAACGATACCCCTTCGAAACATACCTACACACATAAAGGGTATAAAAAAACCTCTTGACGAAGCTGAAAGACACTTGTGCTCCCTGTTATTGCAATATTTTTTTTGTTCTACACTATACCTGGGGCCTAATTCTGCTATTTTAATAACTTCGTCACTCCAACACGATTCCATTCTCATCCCATTGTCATTTTGCTTGAAGTTCGTATTCTGGTAAATTCACAATGGTCGGTCAATGGTCTCGTAATAAAGTTGGGTTTTAATGGCATTGTCGTATTGTTATTATTATAAAATCCTTAGTACAAATGGTTTACGAAATCTACTACTAAATGCAAACATTTATTCATGCCAGATTTCATGCACGAGATTAATATTCTATGACATTTCTTTAAATGGAGTGTCAGTGGTTGTTCATTGAGAAGTCATAATGGCGCCATTATGATAGTAGAATTAAAAAACTTGTCAAAATTTGACAGAACTTGATCATTATGAAATCAATGATCGAATACTCTATTGTAATGGCAGAATCGAGGCCCTGGGAACCTTCTAGTTATATTGGGGTCAAAGTTACAACTTTTTGACAAGATTTGATTTTTAAATACAAGTTTTAACATTTACTTGAAATACCTCTACAACCCCCGTACTATTCAATCCACCCATTGGCACAATGTTTTTGCGTTACTTTGAGTTCTACCACAAAACGTGTTTTTTCGCCCCAAAAATATAAGACGTTTCCCAGCCATAATTTTTGATGTACAGTACGCTTCGTTGACGGCTTCGTGATGAGGTCGATGACACCTTGAACACTGCTAAAATCCTAAACGCTTCTTTAAAAAAAATACAGTTACACAACCTATTTCTAATGCTGGGGCTACACTATCGCGATAACGCGAAGATTTGCGTTGTCGCGACACGTCTAGCCAAAGAATTCGTCCTATCGCGATAAACTTCGCGAATACGAAAGCCCTTCGCGCCGCTGTCGGTAAATTGCCGCACATCAAAGGGTTTTGTCGCGACAGAGTTCGTGCGGTTGGCTACACTTCGCGCGCTCTAGTTGACTGCGATACTCCGAGAGGTTTGAACGTGTTTGATTGAACTTGTTAATCACGGATTGGAATAATGAGAGGATAAGGAAAGATGTCCTACTTATAATATTATAAATGCGAAAGTTTGTGAGGATGTATGTTTGTTACTCTTTTACGCAAAAACTACTGAACGGATTTGGATGAAATTTTGCACACAGACAGTTTATAACCTAGATTAACACATAGGATACTTTTTATCCCGGTAGTAAAATCTCATGGGACAATTATCAAACTTCACGCGGGCGAAGCCGCTGGCAAAAGCTAGTAGTAAATAATTGTGAGCCGCCATGTGATATATCGCAACCGCTTCTTCCATGTTTTCCCGCAAATGAATTATCGCGACGTTCTAGGTTATCGCGATAGTAGAAAGGTTTTTTCAAGTGTGGCCAAGCACTTCGTTATAGATCGAACACGAACTTTTATCGCGACAACGCGAACACGAATCTTCGCCTACAAGTCTGGCCGTAGCATTAGAAGTAATTGACCAACCACGCAACACCGGATATCTATTCAACAACATGAGAACTCTCTCAAAGCGCGCGCCGGCAGTTCTTGTAAACATCACAACAATAAGAATTCTTCAAACTAAGTGCTGTTACAATAAACGCCTCTTTGAATGAGATTTGGGAATCGTTGAGAGTGAATGGAATACGTTAACAGATCAGCGATGTCCAATTGTATTCTTCCAGTTTGCTACTGAATGGAATGCTCGAATTATTAAATGAATTTAAACGGACCCTTTCAAGCATTCTGTACATCAAACTGAGTACGAAAATAATTGCTGGGAAACAAGTTATTTTTTGAGGTAAAAATGATGTTTACTAGGAATTCCACGGCTTGAATGGCCTAGTAATAGTGAGGCTGCCTTACATTCTTAGGGTCCTGGGTTTAAATCCCGGTAGGAGCAAATGTTTGTGTGATGAGCATGGACATTTGTTTCCGAGTCATGGATGTTTATATGTATAATAAGTATGTATTTAAAAACAAAAAAAGTATACACATCAACTATCTGGTGTCCACGACACAAGCCTTGCTTCACACTAAGCACTACATGGCGCTGTGTATTAATGTCCAGCGATATGTATTTATTTATTTATTCAGCACATCGAACTGAGTACAAAAATTATTGCTGGTAAAAAAGTTATTTTTTTAGGTAATAATAATGTTTTGCTGTATGACGGTATGACTCAATATTATAAATTGAACAAATAAATTATTATAATTATTAAATTATTATAGTTATTTTATTATTATTTAATTAATTCAATAAATTGTGCTGGTGGATGAAGAGGCTCCCCTTTCTCAATGACCTTGAGCGTTTAGTCTTCCCCACACCCCACCTACCCGTACTTCACCTGATATGTATTACGTAAATGTCATTAAATTTGGCCATCTACCGGCTCAAGCTTGTACTAATAATTAAGTCCAGGAGCTTGCGTTCATTTTGTGATCATACATAGGTAGATACAATTTTATTATTATTTAATTCTTCTTCTTGTCGTGTCGCACGTTTAGGCTCCAAAATTATATTAACTTTGACCAGTAGGTACTTACTCTGTACTTTACGTAATATATTAAGTGTGAATGAAACAAAATTTATTTGGAAATATCAATTTTCTTTTATTTACTCTTAAAAAACTGTTGTTAAACTACAGGATTAAGGTCCATCTTCACCAAAAAGATGACGGACGATTATCTAAAAACATCTGTTTAAAACACATTTTTGTATGGGAACATGTCACAGTGACAGCTGTTTTAGATAATCAGACTGTTATCTTCTCGGTGAACATTGACCTTAGTGCATAACTGTCTGTAAACTTAATATTTACATGTTTAAATTAATTTGGCTATTTTACTGTATGAAAATAAGAAATATGGCTCTGTAGTGCACTAAAAACTTGATTAGGGAATGCAAAAATACGTAACACCGAATTTATAGTTTTAGATGTAAAAAAAGTATTTGGGAACTTGCTAAATGCCTTTTTTACACCTGAAACGTTTACAACATCAAATTTAGGGTTTTAATAACAACTCATATTCATTTTTTTAGTGCACTACAGAGCCATATTCCTTATTTTCGTACAGTAAAATTGCCAAATAAATTAAAACATGTAAATATTTGACCGCTATTTGCGACGTTACCAACTTTTGGAATACGCGCTCTTAAGCCCTGGACAAAAAAGACCGGCCAAGAGCGAGTCGAACTCGTACACCGAGGGTTCCGTACAACACACTTTTTAAAGGACAAACTTTGCTCTTCGATCCCATGAAACGGCGATTGTATGAACCGCAAATAATAAAATTGTAGTAGTCAAATTACTTTTTTGTATTATTAAACTACATATTGACGGTTTTCAGTTAATTTTTTCTTTACATGTGCTGTAACATATTGTTTTTTTTTACGGTGGCCGGTAGCCACCACGTGGCCCCCGACGCCCTTACTATATACACTTTCATAATAACATAATACTTTCTCCCAATGTTTTCCTATTAATTCATGATTTAGGTCATAAACATGTTCGATTAAGGAAGGCCATATCCAAAGCCGAAAAAAAAACTGCCATTTGCGAACGACCGCAACCTGTTGCAACAGTACCCGCAACTGCGCAGGCATTCAAGTCTTCATAGTTGTCGTTATTTATAATAAAACCTGTATTACACATTTTACATTTAAATGAAAATTTTGACATTAGACCATTTTGTTTTTCGCCTGTTAATATAATCTCATTTGCTGAGCATCCCAAAGGACCGTGGTTATATATTTCAAGTACTTTTTTTGTGAAGTGGGATACGTTTACGATTCGTCTTCCAATGTATTTTTCATCAATATTCTTTTCTTTTTCAGTAGTTATCAATAACTGAAACAGAAAAATTAAAATACTAAATCTTTTTTCTGAAGTAAATACACCAATACTATTGAGAAAAGAACTGAGTAGACCAGGTTTTAAGTGGTTTCCTATGTAAATGAATAAGTACCTCATCCTGATTGTCATTTCCTTCTGTGTAAACCATGTTGATACCAATTTCATTTGTTTGCACTCGCAATTCTTTGTAACTATCTCTGAATAGTAATACATCAAATTTCATTAAAAAGCGACTGTATTCCAACAGAACATTTTTTTTTCTCATACTCCTGAAAGTCATAGAAAAAATTTATTCATTAATACAACTTCCTACCCTCCCTTCCCGAGTCATTTTGCGTTATTATCTAACAGGTCGTACAAAATGACTGGAAATAATAACTTTTTGTAATAATAACAAACAAGGAATGATTGAAAAAACAAGGATGGACACCTAGTCTACATATATACTCAACTACGAAGTGGTGATGAGATAATGATACTCAACAATGAAATGATTGAAAAATTTAACGACATGAGCTCCTAGTCTATGAGTGAAACTGAAAAATATATGAAGGTATTATTTTCTCACTTACCGCGAAACGGAATCTGAACAAAATTCCAAGGGTCCAACTGGAATATCCAAAATATGGAGTTTATTTTCCGAGTTTTGATGAATTTCAACTAATGCGGAACGAGCCAATTGTTTTCTGAAATAAAAAAAATTGAATAATAAATGCAGAAAATGAAGACGGGCACTACTCAAAGAGTCTAATTCACTTACTTAGCAACAGGAACCCGGAGCATCGAGTTTTGATCTGAATTTTCGTTTGGGTTATCATGCTCAAAGTTGCACGGTTTCCTGAAAAGTTATCAATGTCATAAACAGTACAAAACATTAGTTATACATAATTAAAAATAATATTTTTATTGAATGAGTAGGTATGTAGGTACTCACCGGCTATCTTTCAAGTATTTTGCCCAATGGTTTTGACAAACTCTATTTGATTTTGATACCTTAGGCATGATGATAATTGATAACATACAATGCACACTGACACACGATAAATAAAACTGATGACGTGTCCTGTCACAATTACTTACACTAACACATAACCTAAAATACGAATAAACCTTTCGCTTATTTATCAATAATTATTACTAAAAATGTGTCCTGTCACTGTTATTTTCCTCACTAACACTAAATAATTAGAAAAAAACCTAAACTAGATAAACAACAGATATTCCTATGATAAAACAGTAAATAAAACGCGTAACCGGGAGCAGCGTGCGATCGAAAGTGACACAGGTTCACCGTACGAAGGCCTCTGGCCGTCTGCCGCCCGTCGCCCGCGCGCAGACCCGCGAACCAGGAATTCTGTTTTGACGATTTTCTAATAAAATACTGCAAATAAAAAAAAACTGTTCTGTCGAATTATTAAGTACATGATTCTAAACTAATATAAAAATGTTTCACTATTGTAAGTACTAAAATAAGGAATCCTATACGATTTTTGTACGCGAAAAGGTGTCTAGGTAAATCATCATTTCTCTTTATTTAGAATGTTTTATCTATTTATCTTACAGTCACATTAATAAACTGAAACCAAGCTACAACATATATTTATTTGATATTTTTTACGTAACATTAAGGTATACTTTATAGAACATGAAAAACGGCCAAATTTTATGAGATCCCTTGAATAGTACGGGAGTCGTGGAGGTGTTTAAAGTTAAATAATAACATGGAAAACTTTGATTAAAAAAGAAAAAGAAAAAGTAATGAAGTCCTTCGACCCCCATTATATCTCTGTAACTAAAAGGTTTCCAGGCATGGTCTAAAAAAACTTTCTTGCAAAAAATAGAACCGACTTCAAAAAAACACAAAAAGTACTTTAGCGTCAGAAGTCGGTGACAAAATCTCAGTAAATCAATCAAACAAAGGTCACCGACTTCTGAAGCTAAAGTTATTTTATACTTTGTGTTTTTTGTAGAAAAAGAGAGAAAAAGTTTTTATTATTAACTTTTTTGTGGTTCACTTGTGCTTACGCTTCATTGTAGGCAACATACAATTGAATGACTTGAAAATCTACAATCCAAGTAAGAAAAAAAAAAAACGGATCCATGTGGGCAACGTCACAGGATATCCATTAGTGTTATATACTAAAACCTTCCCCAGAATTAAACAAACACTTTTCTGAAAACCGCATCAAAATCGGTTCGGCCAAACGCGAGATAATCGCGGACAAACATACATCCATACATACGGGTCAAACTGAGAACCTACTATTTTTTTGAAGTCGTTGTTTACCAACAAAAAATGATCGCAATGACGCGGAGAACAAATTTTGCCTTTCTGCATCGTTAGGGATAATTTAGCAGAGATGGGATTTTGGAATCAAACAGTTTTTTTTTTGTATAGGTTTTCTGTAGAAATAACACAAATCAGTTTTACAAACTACGATACACACAGAGGTACTATAGAAAAGAAAATAAAACTCAATTAAGTACAACACACATTTAATTATTTACTATACAAATTAACAAGAGAAGATGAAGAATAGGTCAAGAAGATCCTATTCCCGGCGCTGATACGAGTACACAAGCCTCGTCATAGAGACTATTTTGTGGTAGTGTAGGTATTTGTGATTGGGTTAAAAGTGTTTTGTGAATGAAAGATCATCATCACGGAGGTAACTCGGTACTGGCGGTAAGTCCCTCTTTGAAGAGTGGCTTGAAAGGCACCACGGCGTCCTCACCTTCCACCTGACGTAGGTCCTCAGCGGACACGGATGTTTCGGGAGGTTCTTACATCGAATCGGGCGGGAGGAAACGACCGGGTGTTTCTACTGCGAGGATCGACCGGAGGACACGGTGGAGCACACGGTGGATGTCTGCCCCGCGTGGGCGGAGCACCGTCGTGTCCTCGTAGCGGCGATCGGCGGCGGCGACCTCTCGCGTCCGGCCCTGGTTCAGTCCATGGTCCGGAGCGAGACGGAATGGGAAGCCGTCACCTCCTTCTGCGAAGCAGTTATGCTAGCGAAGGAGGTGGCGGAACGCGAGACGGAGAGAGCCTCTAGCCCCAGGCGCCGCGGGAGACGCACCGGGCGTCGGGGGCCACGTGGTGGCTATCGGCCACCGTAGACGCGGGCGTGTGGACTATGGGCTAGCTAGCCGTCCGTCCGTCTAATGACGACAGGCCGTGTCGACGGCGCGTTGTCGGTGGTAGGGGCCCACAAGGGCCGAAGCCTGCCGGGGTTGCGGGACTGTTTGAAAGACATAGAATAGAATAGAATACTCTATATTGTGCACACCATAAAAAATATAAATACAAAGATAGCGTGGCCCCGAAACGTAAAAGGCGAGGAAGGAACATGGATGGGTTTTAGTCAGTAAAAGTCTGACACTTCCTCCCGCTCCGCCCAGAGTAGGAGAAGTCATTTGATGATTTCCCATCTCAGAAAAAAAAACGTAACTCGTATGTAATGGGTGGTCACCCATCCAAAAACCAAGCTAGATATCGAACCGAAGGATATTTAGTCTTTAGTTTGGTCGGTGCGCTAGTAAGGTCCATGTTTACCAAGAATATGACGGTCTGATTATCTAAAAACAGCTGTTTAAAACACATTTTTGTATGGATCACATTTTAGATTCCAACTCTTAGTATTGTATAATACATAGCACATTGTGTGAGTACCATGTACTGTAAAGCTACCATTCCATTTAGTTATCTTTCATTGACTTGAATATGCCTTGGTGGCTGAGAGAATGTCATGCTCGCTTAAATGTCTTGCTGATGGTGGCGGGTGGGTCGGGTCATTTAGTTCCCTTCAATATGGTTGAATTGAATGGCGCTGATCCATGCGTCATGTTCGTGAACGGGCGCTATCAGTCGGGACTGGTCATCTTTTAGCTACCATAGATCATTTGAATTGCTTTATTTTAATAAATTATTGATTTAATTTTTTTACTCTGGACGCTCTTATTGTGCAAGTCTTTCTACATCGTTCTCACATATATGTATAATTTTAACATGAAAGATGTAACCAAGATTTTGTAACAACATTTTTGATTGAAAAGAGTGTCCATGAAGTTTCTTGCCTTTCTTCTCCATAGAGATCTACGCTAGGGAATGGGCAACTACAGTACTTTCTCAAGTTATTATGCCTTGTGTCTGTGACTGTAGCCTTTTTTTTTCGTTTTATCGACATTCAAAAGTGCCGTAATGGTCTAGTTGAAATAAATGATTTGAGTTTGAGTTTTGAGTTTGAGTTTATGGGAACATGCTTCGATCAATAATAGTATTGATCGAAGGGAACATGTCACAGAGACATCTGTTTTTAGATAATCAGACCGATATTTTTTTGGTGAATATGGACCTAAGTATTTAATTTATCCCATACCCAACTCATAAAATTATTTCATTGGTCTTTTTTTAATTACTTTATTGGTAGCTTTGAGCCGTTTGGGGTCGAAACGCTCGGGTCATGGGGTTCCAGAGCGCGTCTCCTTTTTAAGGAAATCTCCCACCGACTAGCGACTAGTCGACACTTCGCGTGACCAGGGGCCTAATTTAATAAATTCGTCACTCCAACACGATTCCATTCTCATCCCATTGTCATTTTGCTTAAAGTTCGTAATCTGCTAAATTCACAATGGTCGATCAATGGTCTCGTAATAGAATTGTGTTTTAATGGCATTTTCGTATTGCCATAATTATAAAACCATTAGTACAAATGGTTTTCGAAATCTACTACTAAATGGGAACATTTAATCATGCCAGATTTCATGTACGAGATTAATATGCTATGGCATTTCTTTCAATGGAGTGTCAGTGGTTGTTCATTGAAAAGTCATAATGACGCCATTATATTAGTAGATTACCAAACTTGTCAAAACTTGACAGAACTTGATCATTATGACTTCAATGATGGCCTATTCTGACACTATTGTAATAGCAGAATTGAGGCCCAGAAGGCTGGCTGTTTCTTTGGTCAAAGAATTAGCATTGCCAATCAACGTGGCAATGCTGCCAGTCTTCGCACGTTTCCCGATGACAGCGATGCGGAGGATTACTTATCTTTGACGCCTAAGTGTCGTCGTTTTATACGAGGTGTAGTATTTTTTATAATTGTTTTGATTATATTTGTAGTATTTTATTTTTCTTTTTTTTTTCTTTTATGAGTGGTGTTTCTAAACCGCCACCGGCTCGTGGTCCTCGGAGTCGCGCTCGTCAGGGTAAGTCTCTGATCTTTTTGTGTATGCCTTGGTCGGAATAGAAGTTGTACTTCGTCTCGTTTCTTCTTATGGTGGTGGTGGTGACGCTTTCTCTTTCTTTTCCTCCGGGGTTGAGGTCTGGTGGTTGGGGGTACTGTTTGAATGGAGGATCCATTCTGTGTTGGCTGTTGATTGTCTGAGGGTGTAAATAAGATGATTGAAAAGAACATGCTATCAAAATTCAATCCATTCAAAAATAATTAAATATCTCTTCACTATCATGACTTATCTATAGCTATACGAAGAGGAAATGATTTGTGTTACATGTAAGAATGTTTTTATCGAAAAAACTCACTGGACCAATATCAAAAATTCTTTCACCCGTTAGAATGCTACAAAACGGTGAAAGAAAACATCGTGAGGAAACCGGCATGGAACCTAAAATTCGAAGACATGTGTCATCTACCAACCCGCACTGGGCCCGCGTGGTGGATTATAGCCCATACGCAAAATACGCACTTTGACGTGGAGTTGCGAACACCAGCCCGTTGTACAATACAATAGAATCCCACAATACATCTCTAGGTAACATAGGCATCCGCACAAAGCTGAGACGTGCCGTTAGTAGAGAAAATCTATACTAATATAATAAAGCAGAAGAGTTTGTTTGTTTGTTTGGTTGAACGCGCTAATCTCAAGAACTACCGGCTGTAATTGAAAAACAATTTTTTCGTTGGATAGTCCATTTATCGAGGAAAGCTATAGGCTATATAACATCACGCTATGACCAATAGGAGCGGAGCAGCAATAAGAAATGTTGCATGCGGGGAAAGAGCTTCCGTTGAGCAGGCGATGCGTTGCGATATTAAAACTTCACGCGAACGAAGTCACAGGCAGAAGCTAGTAAAAAATAAAAAAATAACTTTTTGCTGTCGAATGTTGTTCGGTAATAGTTGGAAACGTTGTTCTGCATAAAGTCTGAGCACTTACCAGCAACAGCGGGGCTACCTGCTTGAACCCCAGATTCTCCCCCACTGCGTTGTGGTTGCTTCTGATTAGACCTCAAAGGATCCTGCCTCTTCAACTCCAAGTTAATGGAGTTCATTAGTTCCTTAAGTTTCTGGGTGTCTTTCAGACGTCGAAACGGTCTCAGGAAGGCGTTTATAAGGCTATTGCAGAGCCAGTAGCCAGATAATGGAACTGGAATACGAAAACACACAAAAAAAAACAAAGAAAATATTTAAAAAAACAAGCAGTTTAATCTTTAGGTTAAGCCGTGCTTGCCTAGGTTAGTCTGTAGATGGGTTACCATCTTTACATACCGAGTTGCCTCCGTGCCTCGGAAAGCACGTTAGGCTGTTGATCTCGGCTGTCATTTGTAGATCTTCGACAGTCGTTACAGGCAGACAGTGGCCAAAATCTGATAACCCGTTTTACCAAGTAGTCTCGTATTACCCAGTACTAACTGGGATGTGCAGATCAGATAGGCTGTCGCTCCATGTAAAATACTGGTATTAAACTGCATCTGGTTAGACTGGAAGCCAACCCTAACATACTAGGGAAAAGGTAGGCAGATGATGATAATGACAAAGTCTCGTCTCCGTGCTGGTAACTGTTGAGGAGTTTTCTCGTGAGGAGGCGATTAAGGATCTAACTATGTCTGTCATAATAGTAGTTTATGAAACTATTGCATAATGAAACACGAGTGTGTGTTTAACACGAGTGTGTGTTTAACACGAGTGTGTGTTTAGCACGAGTGTGTGTTTAACACGAGTGTGTGTTTAACACGAGTGTGTGTTTAACACGAGTGTGATACAAACAACACACAACAACAACAACAAGAGTGTTTAATACCTTATTATGTGCAGTTTTATACAACTTTTTACATACTTTCATACATTGAGATTGAATCTACTAAATAAAATTTTAAAGTTCAAAAAGTAAGAGATATCGTATAACTTTTTCGACTTTGTTGGTAAAAGGTTGTGAGTAATTTCCGTCGCCGGACCGAATCAAATTTCCTTCAAATTCACTGGTATCAGACATCAGACATTTTTAAGCAATAATAGAATAAAACACTAAATTCAGACAAAACGTTAAAATGGCGCCAAAAACCAAGCTCTTCACTGCGCTTTAGCGCAACCACAGATAAGTAAAATTTACACAACAAAACTTCACGCTCCTGGCGGCATGTACTAACGAGTTCGATTTAAAAAAGTTATGCAGTCTCCTTCTTCATTTAACTTCTTGGTTTACTTGTATCGTAATGGAAAAAATAGTAGTTTGTGCGACTGTGCATAATGAAGGGCATTACAATACAATCGTGGGTTTAGGAAACTCGCCTTCGGCTCGTTTCTTAAACCCTTGTCTACTCGTAACTGGAAATAAAAAGCTAACGAACAAATGACAGCTCGAAATGGCGGCATTTCGGATATCTGTAATTTTTTTTTAAATCATTGGCAAACGAACAAAGTCACTATTCTTGTGTCACTCGAGATCAAAATGTCGTGCGATTTATAATTAACCTGTTGGCACAAAAATCAAGGGCCAATTAACTATGCAGGTCATTTCCCTATGGTTCCTGAACCCATCATAGAGCCCTTATGATATTTGGGTAGATAAAGTAGTGTATGCAACTATACATAATTAGGCATTACAACACTCATGTGATGCTATTAAGAAACTCGCCTTCGTTATTAAGAAACCCACACTCGTGTTGTAATGCCCTTCATTATGCACAGTTGCATAAACTACTATTATGACATAATTTTGTACGAGAAATAGTGATAGATTTTTTTTTTTTCTGTTTTGGTGTTGTGTTTATAAAGTATGTCAATATAAACTCGTTCAAAATTTTAAAATTAGAATTTTACGACATTAAAGTAGGTAAAAATGTATTGGCACCGGAACCAAAGGTGGTTTTGTTTATTTTACATTATTGTAAACTTCCCTTTGTGTCTATTGGCCTTGTTTCGTTCTGTCTCCTGCTGATACGAAGGGCAGTGGAAATTACGTTTTTTCCAACTCTTTCGCTGTACTATCTGATTAATTACGTTGCGGGATCCAAGACAGTTAAATTCATTCTCTGGGATTTTGTCCAGCTTCATTGTCTCGGCGGCCTTTTAGTGGTCGCCACTGTTGATTCTTTCTGGCTTTCAGGAGTTACAGTGGTTTGGGAAAAGTGTGGCTTGTCCCAAAAAAAAAGAACCAAATGTGGATTGTGGGTTGCCAAATTACCGATACAGTAGGGTAATACCAAAGATAATATAATACAAGATAGATGCGCAACTATGGTTTTCGTTTTTAAAACTGTGTACCTCAACTGTTAGATGGCACTGTTAGTTTCTGTTCAACCAAATAAATACAAATAGTAATTCTTGACTACAGGTTCGAACTATTATTCACATGGCAACCGCTGTCACCGCTAGGCTATCTACTTCACTGACAAGTTGTCCTAAATAGCTGTTCCCTTTATGTCAGTTGTAAAACAGTCAAACAGTTGAAAAGTTTGTGTCCTCAAACACACAGGTGGCAGCACTATCTATGAAAATTTTCATGGCTACCCTCTTTCTTCTCATCATAATGGCTCACTTACTTTTAGGAAAAGCGACGAGCTCCTTAAGAGCATCAAACAGCGCCCTACCCTCGTCATCATTATACATGGTCCCGGCGTACTCCAGGATCGTGTTCTCGAGTACTGGCAGGGTCTCGTGACGTTTGAGCAGCTTGTGCAACATATTATGGGCTCGAGCTGTTGAAGAAAGAATGATTATACAGGATGTAACGGTGAGCTAAAAGTGTTTCTAGTGACGTTCTGGTCCATATCGGCCTGCCGCTTTTTTTTAAAGAAAGAAAGAAAGAAAGAAAGAAAGAAAGAAAGAAAGAAAGAAAGAAAGAAAGAAAGAAAGAAAGAAAGAAAGAAAGAAAGAAAGAAAGAAAGAAAGAAAGAAAGTAAAAATGTTTATTCGTCGCAAAGTCATGACGTACATACAATATTAATAAGGTAAACATAGAACGCATTATTTTTGGTTTATTTCTCTTTTCCTATATGTGAGGATGTATTTGTCAGTTCGTCACATACTGACGTTATTAATTGCTTCCTGAATGTACCTTTTTTAGTATTAAATATATCTGTAATATAATTTGATGATTACTTACCTTGTACGCTAGTGATCTCGGTTACTTTAAGCATTGTGGTGAACTTCCGGGTGACTTCAAGGAATGGATGACCCATCCACAGTAACTTTTTACTTTGTCTGTAACAAAACATATCAAGATGAATGTATTCCGAATAATCCCGATGCTGTAGAGGAGCTCGAAGTTAAATAAAACAGACGCAGTCGATCTTCAGGTTAAACCACGCTTGCCTCCCATTACATCATCGTGTTCCCTTCGTGCCTCGGAAAGCACGTTAAACTGTTGGTTCCGGCTGTTATGTATATCTGTCACCGTAAAATTGTCAAATACGTTACATTGTAATATCTCTAGCGATATTGTAAAGTCTCGAATTAATGCATGCGATGGTAGTCAACTTACGCGGTGTGGAGGGAAGGAGGGGTCCCCCTTGCCCAGTGGCACAACTCTCATGAAAAGATAATACACCATTCCTGAGAAATACCGATTAATATAACATAACCTTAAAACACTTTATATTCCCCCTAAAAAGCGTAGTCGACGGAGCCCCGCTTCGCGGGGCCCCTATTTCCGAGTGCAGGGTTTAAAGGAACCTAACTAACCTAACAGGGGGGTGCCTCAAGTCCCGATTATGGGGGCAGAGATACTTCCGTATGTTCAGTTGACAATAATTCGAGACATTACAATATCGCGAGAAAAACACGTTATATTGTAATATAACGTGTTTGACAATTTTACGGTGACATATCTATAGATCTTTGACAGTAATTACAAGTAGTCAGTTTCTGATTCGATCACGCAAGAAAACTCCGAACATTGCGCTCTCTTTGGGGTGACTTTAAGCCTTCTGATAAGGCCTATTGTGAGCGACCAGGTCTCGGTCTCGTATGTAGTCAGTCATACGGATATAATTATGTAATAGTCTTATGTCCAGCAGTGGATGTTTTTCGGCTTAAATGATGATGAATACGATACGCCTAAAGGCAGTAAATGTCAAATACCGTTGTATAATTGGGTCTGCATGCTTGATAATGTCGTGAGCTTCGTTAGCGTCCTTCGACACGATGATCTGCAATAACTCTATGAGGAATACCATCATGTAGCCTTCTCTACGGCGGTCCATGATTTTGAAGAAGTAATTCTTCGCTATGGGCGTCCTCAAGTACTCCATCGAGGAGGACGCATATTTGTTGACTTTGGTAATAATTGGTGCAACGGTCATGACTGAAAAGCAGAAATTGGTACAAGATATTATTTCTGGAGCGTTATGAGAATCAAACTTGATTTGTTTTATTTCCTCATATGTACGCGTTATGTATTTTTACTGTGGCAAAATGCAAGTCATTATCATCAGCCTATTAATGCGACGACTCGAATGGCGTAGTGGTAGTGAGGCTGCCTTACGTTCATAGGGTCCTGGGTTCGGATCCCGGTAGGAGTAAATGTTTGTGTGATGAGCATGGACATTTGTTTCCGAGTCATGGATGTTTATATGTATAATAAGTATGTATTTACAAACAAAAAAGTATATATGCATTATATCAACTATCTGGTGTCCACGACACAAGCCTAGCTTAGTGTGGAACTAGATGGCGCTGTGTGTTAATGTCCAGCGATATTTATTTATTATTATTAATGTTCCCAATGCTGGGACACAGGCATCCTCTCAAAAATCAAAATCAAAAATCACCACCACGCGGCCCCAGTCCGGAAAAATGCACGTAACGAACGGCAAACGCAACGACGAGTTCGTTTTTTTTTATCAAAAGCAATGGTGATGGAATAAAATCATCAGGCTAGGGCAGTCCACCGCTGGAACTCGCCTACTTCTCCAGTTGCACGCCATTCAGCTCTATTCTCGGTAATTTTCATCCCTAGCCATCCTGCGAACATCGTCTCTCCACCGAGTATAGGGCATCCGTGCGCTTGTGGATTCGCGGTATCCACCCAAGAACACATCTATCTAATAACCTATTGCCACTCCAGCTTGCTTATTATGTGAGCTATGGCAACTACTAATAATCGCTACCATATTACCTTCTCTTTGATTTAATTTCTCGTAGTGACTCCAATCATTGTTTGGCTCTGAAATAAAATACAAAAAGTAAAATGACTGTGAGTGAGTGAGTGGCCAAACTGAAGAGGTTTTCGATGTGTAACTAAAACCAAACTGTAAAAGATTAAGGGCCAGTTTTAGCGGTTCCGGATAAAGTATCGGTTAGTTATCTGATAGTTAATACTATCTACCACTTAAAGGCTGGTTATAACTAATACTATATCTACCAGATATCGCTATCCGACACCTGTGAAACCAAAAGTGTTAGTTTATCTGGCAGAAGTTAAGTTCCTCATAGGCTAACCGACACTTTATCCGCAACCGGTGAAACTGGCCCTAAGTTTTTAGATAATATATTATTTAAATACTAGCGGACGTCACGCGGTTTCACCCGCGTATTTCCCGTTCCCGTGGGACTACGGAGATAAAACATAGCCTATGTTACTCAGGGTGAATGTAGCTTTCCAATGGTGAAAGAATTTTTGAAATCGGCACAGTAGTTTTTGAGTTTATTCATTACAACCAAACAAACAAAGGTTTCCTCTTTATAATATTAGTTGAGATAAAGTGAGTGAGTGTGATTCTAGATTAGAATCTGCGAAGTTTCACTCGGAAGTTTCACTAGGAAGTCCTTGTTGTGTTTGCTAGGTGACCATTGCCCTAAATAATGATGAATAGCTTCTGCCTGCGACTTTATCCGCGTTCCAGGCTTTTTGCACCAACAGTACAAGTACGTAGGAATCGATAGGACTCGATAAGATAAATTTGACAGTGATTTTCGACAAAATGAGTTTTTGACTCGATAAAAACTCTTTTTATCGAGAATAACTGTCAAATTTATCTTTTCGAGTCCTATCGATTCCTACGTACTTGTACTGCAGTTTTGAAAATACATGTTTTTCGGGGATATTTACCACAGAAATATTTATTTACTCATACCTTGTTCTCATTAGGGTGGCAGAAACTGCAGGAAGGTATCTGATACGATCCTCACATACTCCTTTTGCTTTTACCACGTTAATACATCTGATCGAACACGCACGACAGTTTCGCATCTAACCTCTCTGAAGAACCTCACCAAAAAAATAAGTGAACATTCACTAGAAGGGATCTTTCTAGGGCGGTTTCTTGTCCGTTCTTCTCCATAGAGATCTACGCTAGGGAATGGGCAGCTACAGTACTTTCTCAATTTATTATGCCTTGTGACTGTGACTGTAGCTTTGATTTAGTTTTGTATTTTTGTCATTCAAAAGTGCCGTAATGGTCTAATTGAAATAAATGATTTGAGTTTAAGTTGATTTTGAGGCATGTCTTCCCGGCGCTACCACTATGCTATCATTATTTTATCAGACATTTGTGCCCCACTGCAGATTAAAGGCCTATCTTTCCTCCTTCCCTTGTCCCTATCCAGTGCTGTTATACGCCAATCCTTGTGAACAAAGGTGAGTTTTTGTCTATCGTCGATCTGCTATGCAAATATTATTTACTTAACGTTAACCTTATCTCCTTTTATTATTAATCATCATCTGGTGTCCACGACACAAGCCTTGCTTTGTGTGGTATCAGATGGAGTTGTGTGTAATGTCCAGCGATATTTATATTATTATAAGATAAGATAAAATAAAAATTTAATAAATTTATTTTAATTTTAATTTTTTTTATTATCTGCCTTCAACCACCCTTTTCCCAACTTTGTCTAACCGGGTACAGCTGAATACCAGTGTTTTTCATGTATTCTGTTTTAGTCTAAATTGTTGTGTTCGTCTTAGTGAGTTGTAGGTATATTTACTATTATAATATTGTATGCACGTTATGATCTTGCGACGAATAAATATTTTTTTATTTCTTTCTCTCTATCGGACCTCCACAACCCAGTTAATACTGTGTTATACGATACCCCTTGATAAGACTGGTTGTCAGACTTTTTGGCCCACTGACTATCTGTAACGACTGTCAAAGATCTACAAATGACATCCAGGATCAAAAGCTTAACATGCTTTCCGAGGCACGGAGGAAGCTCGGTATGTAAGGGTGGTCACGAAGCCACAGACCAGCCCAGGCAAGCACGGCTTAACTAGTAAAGATCGACCCGAGCAGCTGTTTTATAGCTACGAGCTATTTTAATTTTAGTATTAATGAAAAATACGTACGATCAAGTGACTGTCTATCAGTAGCAGGCAATGAAGTTGTCGGGTCCTCTATTTGCTCTCCACGTTCTACTAACATCCTATCTGAATACCACACCTTTTTCGTCGACATGGCATGCATCCTCATGGCTAATTTATTTGGATGCTTTCTTAGTTTCATTAACTTAAATATATCATCGTCGTCACCGAACATCCCTCCGTGCTTATCTTTATGTGGTTTCCTCCATAATCCATCATAACCGTCCAAATCCCATTTCTTTTTACTTCTTGGTGGAGCTAACTTCTTGATTATATCAGCATAATAATCAGCGTTTCTATCATCTATTGTTGTCATGGGAAGAAAAAATGGGGAAATTTTTAATGGAATCATATTTGTTAAGATTGCTAGAGGCAAGACGTAGCGCTTTTCCACGCAGACATGCCATGGTGTCTCCGTCGAAGATGCGCACTCAACTCCTCGATGTTTGTCACTTCCGTGCCGTTTTGTGGGAATAAACTACTATAAATAAATAATCAATAAAAAAATTATTGGCGAATAATTTAACAAGTGACGTGGAAACGGTAAACAGGGCAGTAAGGAGAGCTACCTTAACCGTTGCTGCTACATGAAAATGGTCTTGGAAACCATCCATATTTTATTGTGAAATTACCATTCCCATATTTAAAAAAATAAATTACCATTTTTGTGAGTCAGTCGATCTTGTTTGAAATGCTGATCAAAAATTTATATCGGACCAACCCAGGTTGGAGTACTAAAAAAGTCATAAAATGCAAAAAACTTTTCCCATACATTTTGTTTGAAAGTTTTGACCAAATTTTTTTTATGTTGTTAGTCGACCCCAAAATGAAGAAATGGCTAGGTATATGATCATATGTGAAAGGTACCATACCTGTAGGTGTCTGTCTGATAGTAGCAGGTTTCAAAGTTTTCTTGTGCTTTGATCTTACATGCATCCTCAGCATTTCAAGTTTATCCTTCCTTGGTTTCATCAGTTTCAAAATATTAGTGTCGTCTTTGAAGAAATTATCGTCCAAATCCTTGCTTGGTCTTTTCTTCTTCAATACATCTTTACCATGAGAATTCCATTTAGATTGACTTCTAGTTTGAGTTGTCTTCTTCAAGTCAACATCATCTCCGAGGTTCCTCTCTAATAAGGTGACCGGGAGAAGAATATTAGGTTTAAGTCGTTTGTGTCTAGTATGTGCAGGTAGCTCCCCTTACTGCCCGTAAGGAGAGCTACCTTAACCGTTGCTGCTACACGAAAACGGTCTTGGAAACTGTAGTGTATCAATGTGTGAGCACAAGCATGTGTGCGTATTGTATCGGACGGGCAGTCCACAATAAACGGTTGAACGGGTTGTACGTGTCTCATTCCAACAAATACCTCAGTGGCTAACGAGGATTGAATTAGCGTGCGGTATTGAACTTTCTACTAATTTTCGGCCAAAATGACGATCGGGAAGTTAATGGAATTTAGTGTGCGTTCCGGGAATTGGACATTGTATGTGGAACGAGCGGAAATGTATTTTAAAGTGAACGAGATAAAACAAGAACTATGGCTACCCACATTAATCGCGGCAATGGGCGATGAAGCCTATGAATTGTTAAGTAATTTAACGAGCCCCGTGAAACCCAGTGAAAAAACGTATGCGACAGTTACACAAGTGATGAAAGACCATTTACAACCCAAACCTTCGTTTATGGTGGAACGATATCGCTTTAGACAAAGGAGACAACAAGCGGCCGAGAGCATACCTCAATATATTTCGGAATTAAAGAAATTAGCAAGATATTGTGAATTTAAGACGGTGTTGGAGGAAAATCTTCGTGATCAACTGGTGTGTGGACTCAGCAGTGAGACGATCAGGCAACGTGTATTCACGGAGGAGAACCTAGAATATGCCAAAGCCGTTAAAATCGCATGTGCGATGGAAGCGGCGGAGCGAGACGCGGCAGCGGTGGAGCGGACCGAGATCACGTCCCACACCCGTGGCGGTGGCATCGATGTACTTCATGCCGGAGTCGCGCGGCGCGGGCGAGGTGCTTCGGCTCGAGGCGGCGCGCGCTCCCCAAGGCCACGCGGACCAAACGCCGGCGGCGGCGGTGGCGGGGGCGGGAACAAGGTGGATTCATGTAACGCCTGCGGAGGTTCCGATCATCGAGTTGATGATTGTCAATACAATCGTTACATCTGCGGCAAATGTAGACAACGAGGTCACCTACGTAGGGTGTGCCCGGCGCGAGCGGCCGGGGTCCAAGCGCGGCGAGCGGGCAGCGACGCTGGTGGCGGCGCTGGCGGCGGAGGCCTGCTGGCGCACGTGGAGGCCGGGGACCAGGAGCCCGACATGGGAAGCGGGACAGACCTGTCTGGAGACGACGAGTCACCGCCCGAGGATGAAGAGTTGGAGATTGAGGAAGTTCTGTATCAACTCTGTCTAAATGGCTATAAGCCGGTAAGCATATCAATTAAGATTGATGGAATTAGCATACCTATGGAAATAGATACCGGCTCATTAGTATCCTGTATTAGTAAAAAAATGTACGATAAGTATTTTAATATCAGAATGTTAGAGAAATCGAATTTGGTGTTCAAGTTTTATAATGGTGCCAAGGTTAGGCCCCTAGGAGTTTTTAAACCGTCGGTAAGCTACGGTGGGGAATTTAAATCTTTGGAACTTTTTGTTATTGAAGGTGGTACTACATCTTTGTTGGGAAGGCAATGGCTCTCCGAATTAAAAATAAAAATACCCACGTTGTTCAAAACAACGGTTGAGACGGAAAACAATAATTATGATAATAAAAGATTAATGTCATTGCTTTCCAGGTATAAATAATTATTCACGGAAGGACTGGGTCGGTTCAAGGGAGGAGCGGCGCGGCTGCGGGTGCGCGAGGGGGCAACCCCGGTGTTTTGCCGCGCTCGGCCCGTGCCGTACGCGCTACGGAATCGCGTCGATGAAGAGCTGGATGTAATGCTGCGCACCGGCGTCATTGAGCCCGTTGACAGCGCGGACTGGGCCACTCCACTAGTACCGGTGCATAAGGCGGACGGGGGACTTCGTATCTGTGCGGACTATAAGGTGACGTTAAATCCTGTCTTGCTGATCGATAGATATCCTTTGCCCCGCATCGACGATCTGTTAGTTAAATTAAATGGTGCCAAGGTATTTTTAAAAAATTGACCTCTCCCAAGCATACAATCAAATTGAGTTACGCGATCCCGATAATTTAACAGTAATTAACACGCATAAGGGCCTTTTCCGGTACAAGAGATTGGTTTATGGACTATCATCGAGTCCGGGTATTTTTCAGAGGATAATGTCGAACCTCGTCAATGATATTCCAAATGTACAAGTATTTTTAGACGACATTATAATAGGATCAACCACGATGACCCAGCATTTGGAAACATTAGAGAAATTACTCGAAAGATTACATAGCAGTGGGATTAAATTAAAGAAAAATAAGTGTTTCTTTATGACAAATGAAGTAAAGTATTTGGGATATATAATCTCCGCAGATGGAATCAAGGCAGACCCAGAGAAGGTAGAAGGAATAGTAAACATCCCTTCCCCTCGTAATGTCACGGAGTTAAGGTCGTTTTTGGGAACAATAAACTTTTATGCCAAATTTGTTTGTAACTTAAGCACCATTTTAGCTCCGTTATATAATTTACTTAAAAAAGGTATCACTTGGAAATGGGATCACGAATGCGAGCAAGCGTGTAGGAAGGTTAAATCCATTTTAACGAGTGTAGATGTCCTGGCTCATTACGACCCGGATAAGCCATTGTTTTTGACTTGCGACGCCAGCGCGCGTGGTCTAGGAGGTGTGCTAACACAGCTGTGTGAAGAGGAGAGCGCGGGCGCAGGGGGCGGCACGAGCCCGCGCGAGCGACCGGTTATCTATGTGCGGAGAAAAATTATTCGCAAATTGAACGGGAGGCGCTAGCGATTATATTTAGCTTAGAGAAATTACATCAATATCTTTACGGTAGACAGTTTACGTTGAGAATCGATCATAAACCGTTGGTAACCATTTTTGGACCCAAACAGGGAGTTCCATCAATGGCAGCGAGTCGACTACAACGATGGGCCATTAAGTTGTCTGCGTATACGTACAATATTGAGTTTGTAGGATCGAAAGATAACGGGGCTGACGGTTTATCGCGTTTGCCAGCGCGCTCGGCATGTAAACAATGCACTAAGATGCCGGAACAAACGTACTTACATTTTGCGCAGAATGCGATGCTAATGGATTACCAGGAAATTAGGAAACAGACTAGCCGTGATCCAATGCTGGGCCGGGTTTTATCTTATCTTAGAGACGAATGGCCATCTGATGAAATAATAACTACGCTGAAGCCATATTACAATCGGAAAAAAGAGTTATACGAAGAATTAGGGTGCGTTATGTGGGGTCACAGGGTAGTAGTGCCGGAAACCTGTAGAACAAAGGTATTATCAGAGTTACACGAGGCGCATATGGGCATCGTTAAGACCAAATCATTCGCTCGTAGTTATGTGTGGTGGCCTGGCATCGATGAAGCGATCGAGACAATGTGCCGTACGTGCCGGACATGCACAGCCGAGGCGGACGCGCCACCGCGACACGTACCCTACCCGCGGCCCTGGCCCGATAAACCATGGGCCCGCGTTCATCTAGATTTCCTAGGACCTATCTCTGGTAGAATTTTCTTAGTTATGGTTGATGCAAGAACTAAATGGATAGAAGTAAGTCAGGTACAGAGTACGGCGGCGGCCCACACTATAACCAGTGTGTGCGCTTGCGCCGTACCGTGCGGTTGAAATTATACCTACATAAATAAAATGTCGAGTTCTAAAATCGTAAAGTGTAAATCATGTAATATCGTGATTAACGAGTTGTTGGCATTTGTACAAAACAAATTGGATGTTATGGACAATGAAAGCCTCATTAATATTTGTGCAACGGGTTTCTCCAGTGACGATATTAACGAAGCAAAGTCGTTATTATTTGAATCTTTGGCGGCTGGTAAACGTAAAATATCCAGGCGTAAAGAAAAGCAATACAAGGATCTAGAGGACATCATAACGCTGTTCAAGAATACAGATCCCGAGCGTATCCCCATTTTTGTAGCCAGAGAACTGAACAAACTGCCTCCCGTAACGTTTGACCATATTGATGTTACGGGACTACTCAAGGATTTAGTGCTGCTTAAAAACGAATTAAACCTTATAAAGAAGAACTACGCAACGGTTGAGCAGCTGGAAGAGGTAAAAAGTGAATTGCATAATTGCAAATATGGCTCAATTTTGGGGATAGATGATTATAACGTTAACTCGCGTAAGCGTGGCGCATTCTGTTTGGATAGCGGGCCGGTAGGAATATCACCTATAATAAACCGAGTTAAGGAGCCAACACAGAGACAGCGCTGTATTGACGGGTCGCCACAAGTGCCGTCTCCGTCATACCTGTGCGCGGTGAATAATGCAGCGAGTGAGACCGGCGGCGTAATCGAGCGCGACACAGATGTACACGGTGTTGTCACAGATTAGCCAGATAACTCACTCCATACAAAATTTTCAATACCTACCGCTATAATAGCCTATACTTTCAACTCGATAGACGCTGCGAACGAAAATGTACCTAACCTTACAATCGTAAAGTGGGTTTTGCTTTGTAGATCGCGCAGCCGCGTGGATATTGTGAATTGCTAGGGCTGCCTCTGTCGACGAAGATGACGGGTTTTTTAGTATAGATGTACAATATTGTTATGTGGGTACCTACTGATTCTTCATAAACAGATAAGTAGGGTAGACTTAAGAGATACTTGAAGTTAAGGACTGCTGCGCCAGTCCAATATATGAGCTTGTCGATATCGGTTGCGTTATTTTCTGGAATACTTCCCCCCGTTCATAACAGTTGGCGACGAGGAAAAACAAGTACAAGTTACGTGTTAATATCGTAAAATGGCAAAAGTATCGGTCGGCACATTAACAGTGTTTAACCATGAACATCAAGAATGGCAATTGTATAAAGAACGACTCGAACAATGGTTTCTTGCTAACGAAATTGGGGTAGATGAAGATAAAGCCGGTTGTAAACGACGAGCTATTTTGCTAAGCAACTGCTCGGAATCAAGTTATAAATTGATTCGTGATCTAGCTTTACCGCGACAGGTCGGTACCCTGAGCTATGATGAAGTAGTAGCATTATTGGATGGACATTTCAAGCTGAAAAAGTGCACGTTCGCGGAAAGATATAAGTTCCACAGTGCCACGCAACACGTCGGTGAAGGATTGCCGGAGTGGGCGGCACGAGTACGTGGACTAGCAATTCACTGCGGGTTCGTGGCGTTGAGTCTTGATGAACAGCTTCGCGACCGTTTTGTGCTGGGTATGGCACCCGGCCCTCAGAGAGATAAATTATTTACCAAGGCGATGTCGGAGCTGACGCTCAATAAGGCGTTAGAGATAGCTGAAGGCGTACGCAGTGCGCGTATGGGAGCACAAGAAACAACTCGACAAGCAGACATGGGTACACCACTTCAAGTGATGAAGATGGACACGGCAGCACAGCTTGGCACAGCACGCGGCAGGAGCGCGCCGCGTCACGTGCCACGAGCAGTAACGCCCACAGTTCGCGGCGAGCGCGCTCATGGCGGCGGCGGCGGCGGCGGCACCGGGTGCACAGCCTGCGGCTACGCAGGTCACGAGGCATCGTCGTGTCGGTTTGTGCGGTATAGGTGCAAAAAGTGTGGTGTTCAAGGACATCTTAAGCGAATGTGCAAACAAACCATTAATAAACAACATTATGTCGAGTGCTGTGGGGATGAAGACGATGATGGTAAACATGTGTGTTATAATATCCGCACTATTCGCGGTGAACCGATGCGGGAATCTGTTTGTGTTAATGGAATTGAGCAAATTTTTGAAATAGATACGGGTTCACCAGTAACGATAATTTCAGAGCAATTGTATCGTAAACACTTTTTAAATACAACGTTGGAAGCCAGTGACCTTATTTTGCACAGTTACAACGGCGATAAGTTACACATTATAGGTAAAATAAATCTCGAGTTTACTTATAATAACAAATCACAAAAAATAGGTGTATATATTGTGCGGAACGGGGGGCCGCCCCTATTAGGCAGAGATTTTTTTTCTCGGTTTAACCTACAAATATGCTCGTTAAATAATTGCAACGATTTTCTTACAGTAAATTCTACTAAGTACCCACAGTTATTTGGAAATAAATTAGGTTGTTTTAAGGACGTCACAGTGGATTTAGCTTTAAAACCAGATGCAAAGCCAATTTTTTTTAAAGCCAGGCCATTACCTTTTGCTCTTCGGGCAAACGTTGAAAAAGAACTTGACCGTCTTGTAAGTTTAGGTGTGCTTGTACCAGTTAAATACGCGGAGTATGCAAGTCCAGTAGTGCCGGTTTTAAAGCGAAATGGTTCTATACGTCTCTGTGCTGACTACTCTGTGACTATCAATAAACAGTTACTTGTAGATAAATACCCATTACCTAGGTATGACGAGCTGTTTACTAAACTACACGGCGGTAAGTATTTTAGCAAATTAGACCTTTCGCACGCATACAATCAGTTATGCCTGAACGAGAAGTCACAAATGCTCACGTGCATAAACACGCACAAAGGCCTATATAAGTTCACCCGCTTAGTGTTTGGTCTGGCTAGTGCACCAGCCATTTTTCAGCGACACATGGAAGCCCTTCTATCAGGACTAGATGGTACTCTTTTATTTCTTGATGATATTTTAGTGTGCGGGGCGGACAAAGATCAGATGATGAGTAGGTTGAAGGAAGTTTTCCGTAGGTTACAGGAAGCAGGTTTAGTTTTAAACATAGAAAAATGCACCTTCTTTCAAGAGTCCGTATCCTACCTAGGGTTTGTAATAGACCGTAATGGTATACATAAATCCCCGGAGAAAATTAAAGCCATTCTGAAAAGTCGTATTCCTACCAACACATCGGAATTAAAATCATTTTTAGGAATGGTCAACTATTACCGAAATTTTATTAAAAACGCTTCATCGATTTTAAGCCCATTACATGATTTGCTTAAAAAAAATGAGCCCTGGTTATGGACTAAGAAACATGACGAAGCAGTATCGTTCATTAAACGTGAATTAGTTTCGGATACCACATTAGCACATTTCAATCACATGTCGGGCACTCGGCTGAACCTTGTCAAAGAGGTCAAGCTGCTGGGTCTCACAATAGACGCCAAACTCACCTTCAACGCGCACGTGTCCGTGACCTGTAAAAGGGCCGCAGACATCTACAAGCAGCTTGCATGCGCGGCAAAGGTGACTTGGGGTCTCAACGGAGAGATAATAAGGACGATATACGTGTCGGTGATAGAGCCCATTGTGTTGTATGCAGCGAGCGCGTGGGCCCCCGCAGCCGAGAAACTGATGACAAGGAAAAAGTTTGACTCGCTGCAGAGAGGTTTCACGCAGAAGATCTGCAAAGCATACCGCACGGTGTCTCTGACATCGGCACTTGTTCTGTCAGGCCAACTCCCCCTAGACCTCCGGGTAATCGAGGCCGCAACCCTTTTCAAGATCAAAAAGGGGCATTCCCAAGAGTTCATACCGCCGGGCCACGAGCTGGAGTGTAACGTGCACCACTCTCAAAACCCCCACCCAGCGCTACTCACAACAACAGATTATGCACGCCTAGAGGAATTGACTCCTGAGACCCTGGAAACTCACCAAGTAATCGGTCCCCAAATATACACCGACGGCAGCAAGATAGAGGGGAAAGTCGGCGCTGCCCTAACTTGGTGGGAAAATGGAAAAGAGTCCAAGTCCAGCACCTTTGGCCTGGAGCCCCACAACACGGTCTTCCAATCGGAAATGTACGCTCTCTTCAGAGCTGTGAGGATGGCAAGAGAATCCAGTGCGGACTCCGTAAGCATCTTAAGTGACTCAAGATCGTCACTTGACCTGCTGAGGAGTCCGTCCGTCACTCACCATTTGGCACAGCAAATCAAGAGATGCGTCCGCGAGATCAGAGAAGAAGGCCGACAAGTGAGGCTCTTTTGGCTAAAGGCCCATGTGGGAACCGCCGGAAATGAGAGAGCGGACGAGCTAGCCAAGGAGGCAGCTCTAACAAAAGATACAGCAGACTACAGCAAGGTCCCCGTATCGTTCGTGAGAAGGAAGATACGGGAGGGGACTATAAAGAAGTGGCAGGTGCGCTACGAATCCTCGAGTACAGGATCGGTCACGAAAGTGTTCTTCCCAGACGTCCTAGCGGCAAAAAGAACACTCAGAGACACAGCTCTCACACCGGTCCATGTACAAGTCCTAACAGGACACGGAGGATTCTCTGCGTATCTCCACCGCTTTCACATCAAAGACAGTCCCTCGTGCGTCTGTGACCCCAGCTGCGACGAAACCGTCTGGCATCTACTCTTTGAATGCCCCAGATTCAGTCACGACAGAATGGAGCTGGAAGCCAAGATCGAAACCCAGCTGAGCCAGTCCATACTCCACACCATCATGGGGAGACCGGCTACCAGGAAACCATTCTTGGCATTTGCAAGCAAAGTCGCCATAGTCGCAGCAGAGGCTAACAAAACGGACGTAACCTCACAACGTCGAAGCCGACTAACATCTGCCAGGCGAACAGTCCCGACCACAGCAACAACCACAACAACTGTAACACAGTCAACAACAACACAAAGCATAACACGTACACGCCTCATCATTACACAAGACACACACGTAAACACCAACGAGCGGCCAGTGCCAGCGGCAGAAGCAGCAACAGCCGAAGCTAGCCTACAACCAGCGCCCACCGCCATGCCCATCACGGAATTCCTGGCATGTGGAGGAGATGGAGTCCCAGGTGTCAGGCTGAGAGGTGTCGCTCTGTTCATGAACAGAGACACAGAAAAGCTAGGCATAAGCTTCTGCATAGGTTCAAGCCGAGCTGGAGCCCGTATCCCTATCTCACCAGGCCTTGCCGCCTTAATCAACGGAAGCACCACCAAAACGAGCATGAAAGGCAGTAAGTACGCTACACTGCCTCAAGTGGAAGTAGCCACCCACCGATGCCGTCTAGTGCGATTCAAAGGAAAGACGATCGCACTACTCGAGTGGCAGGAGGAGACTTCATTTGCTCAGGCAAGCTCATTGCTTCAAAAGATCAGGGATTCCGGAGAAAACATGCCAGTCACAGCCCGCACAATAAGCGTTGACGCGATGAAGGTCGGAGGAGAGAGAGGAGACGTCGCAGACCGCTTCGGCTGCTTAAAAGCCTCGGAACAACATGAGGTAGTCGTCTATGAGGACAGAGGGGAAACTTTAAGTTTCCTGAAAGCCCCCAGAGACCCAACAGCCATCGCGACGAGCTCCACAACTAGCACGACCACACAAAGCGGATCAGAGAGGGCTCAGCAGAAGGCAGCCGCCGAAAAAGCTGCAAAGGAGCAGAGTGCCCCCATCAGCCCAGAGGACCAAGCCAGGTCGAGGAGTCGCCTGAAAGCCTTCGGCACTTTTCTGAAAGCACTGCTCCCAAGCACCAGCCGCGCATCACTGGCCGAGAAACAAGAAGCAGCAGTGGAGAGGTTCTTCAGGAAGGCACCATCAGAACCAACCCAATGGAAGCCTACACCAACGAGAGCCGATAAAGGACAAGTCAGCCCGCCTGTCCTCGCAATGAACTCGGGCACCACAGATCACGTGAAGAGCGCTTTCCTTGAGTACGTAGCAATCGTGAGGGCGACCAGAGAGGTCAACCTCATGACATGCAGGAAGATCCTGCAGACCTTTCAAAGGAACACAGAAGGACTGCTAAAGGTACTACTCAAGGAGGCAGAGGCAGCGGTGTACGACAACGTTAAATCCCAAGTCATCAAAGGGGAAATGACAGGGTCATACATGGCAGCCTACAGCGCAAAGAACGGTTTTGTGGCCCTTGACGAGGAGGAAACGGAACGCGTGGGAGAAATAACATTCAGAACCCCAAATGACGACCCGATAGTGGTTACCGCCAAATGCACCAAGATTATGCTGGACGATAAGATCCTTGAAATGGCACAGTCCATTTCAGGGATCCCGGACAACACAGCATCTCAGGGAAATTGGACGGTGCCCAATATCAGGTGGGTAAACGGAGTTCCCGGTTGCGGCAAGACAACCTGGGTGGTGAAACACTTCGATGAGGAGAATGACGTTGTCGCCACCACGACGACCGAAGCTGCCAAAGACCTCAGAGAGAAGCTCGCGCACCGCTTAGGAGACCGAGTAAAGACAAAGGTGCGCACTATGGCCTCAATCTTAGCCAACGGGTTCAAGAAAGAAGAGAAATGCTACCGCCTAACGGTGGACGAGGCTCTTATGAACCATTTTGGGGCCATAGTAATGGCAGTCAAGTTGTCAGGAGCGAGCGAGGTTGTCCTCATCGGAGACATAAACCAGCTACCATTTCTGGACAGAGAGAACCTTTTCGAGCTAAGGTATACCCGTCCAAATCTGGTGGCTGGCATCACCCAGGAGCTGCTCTGCACACACCGCAATCCAATGGATGTGGCATTTGCGTTGAGCGAGATATACTCCGGTATATACTCCTCCAAGCTGTCGCTGTCGCGGGTCCACTCACTGAGCGTGAAAGGTTACACAGGAGCGCAAATACCGAGCACCGCCCAAAACACCCTATTTCTGGTTCATACGCAAGAAGAGAAAGCTGTTCTCATCAGCCAGGGATACGGCTCCGGCGAAGGGTCGCGCACGCTAACCATCCACGAGGCCCAGGGTCTTACCTTCGACAGCGTGATTATCATCAACACCAAGTCTAGGAGACTCCAAATCCACGACAGCATTTCCCACGCGGTAGTGGCGGTGTCGAGACATACAGTCAGTTGCGTCTATTACACCGACGACGCCGATGACGCCACTGGCCGCTTTGCAAAGAGAGCGATGGATGCGCCGTTGAACGGTCGTTGAGTACAACCTGAAGACGGCCATGCAGCATCGAGACACAGTCGTTGTGGAAGCTTTGCTCAGGCTAGCGAAGTCCCTGATCAGACGACGTAACTAACAAAAAACCCCCATCCTAACCCCAAAACCCAAAGCCAATACATCCCACTCCCAAACAACTCTGTTACCAAAAAGAGAATGTAAAACTGCATGGCAAGGTGAGTCTGTCATACTCACGTAAAAACAGTGCCGATGGTGGCGCTGCACATCCGGTCGCTAAGTTCCCTACAAAATGGTTGAGCTAAGCGGCGCGGATGTGCAGGTCATGTCCGTGAACGGGTGCCGACGGTTGCTGCCGGTCGACTCACATTGCCATGCAGTTATGAAACAGCTTGGTGTAGATTTTTGTTAATTTTGTTAATTTTAATTAGTAATTAAATATAAATATATATATATATATATTTGATGGACTCACGTAGATCATAAGTTACTAATAATAAGCTTAGTTTAATGTAACGTGTCCAATGATGGAGCACGATCGTAGTTTTAATTATTTCTAAATCAATTAAACAATACATAAAATGTAAATAAGAGCGCGGACCCCCAAGTCTGCGGTAGAAAACTAACTAAAAAAAAAAAAAAAAAATAGATTTTGGTGGCCGGGTATGTCTGCCGCTATTGAGCAGCACATCGGCGCGTGCGCAGTGTGTGCGTCGCAGCGCGCCTCGCCCCCGCGCACCCCCCTCACCCCTTGGCCTTTCCCTGCGCAGCCGTGGCATCGCGTTCATATAGATTTCCTAGGACCGATTAACGGCAAAACATTTTTAATTATTGTGGACGCGTACTCAAAATGGGTGGAATGCTTTGATGTTTCATCAGGTGGAACTTCACGAGTAGTAATAGAAAAGCTCTGCGAAGTAATGTCACGATTTGGCTTATTCCATACAATTTGCTCAGACAACGGCACTTCTTTTTGTTCACAAGAATTTAAACAATTCTGTACTCGAAACAATATCGTTCATTTAACTTCACCAACTTATAATCCGTCTAGCAACGGACAGGCGGAGAGTTACGTGAAGATCTTAAAAAAAGCAATAAAATCATATTTATTGTCGGGAACATGTTTAAAGGATTTAAATATGAAAATATCAGAATTCTTGCTCAATTATAGGAATTCCAAACATTCGACCACAAACAGATCTCCAGCGGAAGTTTTGTTCGGTCATAAGTTGAGATGTAGGTTGGATCTCTTGACACCGACCACCACGACGCCATCCAACGCAGCACTCGACACAGTTGTTAAAGCCAAACAGTGTTCGCAGATTGACAATTATCGCGGTAACCGTAAGGTTTTGTTTAGTGTAGGCGACCAAGTGTTAGTGAAACTTTATAACCAACAAAAATATTATTGGTCACCCGGCAAGATTATTAATAATATTGGCAAAACAATGTACTTAGTAAAACTTAGTGAAACGAATCAAACAGTGAAAAGACACGCTAATCAGTTGCTCAAATTAAGAGGGAGGGAAGATGGGCCATGCGAAGAGATTACACCAGCATTTATAATGCCATCAGAACCGACTAGCACTGGGCAGCTGTCGTCCGAAGTGTCTGTTGAAGAACTACCGGTTGAGTCTGAAGCGCCTGCACCAGAGCTTCGAGACGACCTTTCCACAGAAAGGGAACAGATTCCAGCAGGACCCTCTGCAGAACATGAGCCCGACACTAGGTCGAAACGTAACAGAACTGTAATAGATTATAAGAGGTTTTTCTAGTTAAAGGTGGAGGGATGTTATGTGGGTACCTACTGATTCTTCATAAACAGATAAGTAGGGTAGACTTAAGAGATACTTGAAGTTAAGGACTGCTGCGCCAGTCCAATATATGAGCTTGTCGATATCGGTTGCGTTATTTTCTGGAATACTTCCCCCCGTTCATAACAAATATAAAATAAAACATGTTCTATAATGTATCAGAATTTATAATTGTTTTAAAAATAAGTATAACAACGAAATATGTATGAAAAAGAATTGTTAAAATAAATAGCGTGTAGGTGTTTTATTTTGATGTAATGATTAATGTTTCTTTCCCTTCTTTAAATTCCTTATTGTTAAAATACTACACTACACGGCATCGTAATACGCGTACGAACGAACAGCACTAGGTATTAAAATTGAACGGCGTGCGCGCGCTTCGCTTGCGAAAACCGCACTGAATTTGCTCCGCCGGCGGAGCGAGACCGCTCGGCTGGGCGGTAGGTACTTATAGCGCGCAAGTACATGGAGTGACGGAGGCCTGGTGTTGTGTCTGTTGGAAATCAACGAGATGCCTTATCGGATAATTTGTTGTCACAAACAGCTGTGAACGAGGTGAATTCATCTTTGCATACACCTATTAAAGTGTCTGAGAAACCGTTAAGCATGGCAGAAATGGTAAAGAATAACGGGGACTTCAAGACAAATAAACCCGATCCGGGTTGGACACTCGTTCAAAGGAATCGTCTACGTAACCGTTTTGTGAGTCAGTTAGGCAAAGCAACCACGGATCCTCTTAATAATTTTAAAGCGGCAGACACTAAAATACCCTTGTTTGTCTCTAATGTACACAAAGAGACCGTGGAAACTGATATAACTGAATACATTCTTAGTAAAACGCAGGAAAAAGTGACACTGACTAAATTAAAAATGAAATACGATAGAGGGTATAACTCATTTAAACTTTACGTATCAAAATGTAAAATGCATTTGTTTCTTGATGACAAACTGTGGCCGGATGGAATAAAGTTTCGTCGTTTTGTGAACATGAAAAAGGGGGCAGATGATCAAAATGAGAATGGAACATAATCGTAACAGCACACTGGTTACCTTTAATTGTAAAAATGTGAAAAGGAGTGTGGATTGTGTGCGGTCATTGTGTAAGCGTGCTGACTTGGTAGCACTTCAGGAGACCTGGCTGGTGGCGCAGGACCTGCCTTTCCTCGGCAGCATCGATGATAACTTTAGTTATACCGGAAAATCGGCGATGGACTTATCATCCGGAGTGCGGCGAGGTAGACCGTTCGGTGGGGTCGCTATCCTCTGGCGTAAAAGTGTGTTTACTAATGTGACAGTTGTGCATAGTGAAAGTGATCGTGTTACGGCAATTAGAGCGGATACAGGTAACAATCGTGAAGTTGTAGTTATATGTGTGTACATGCCTACCGACCAGTCTGACCACCTACCTTTGTTTACAAATTGCCTAGGGGAAATTAGTGCTATTGTGGAACAAAATAATGTGGAATCTGTATTTATTTTGGGTGACTTCAATGCTCACCCGTCAGCTTCTTTTTGTGACGAGTTATTGGATTTTTGTGATGAAAATAAATGGATTTGCGCTGACATAAATAAACTTGGTAGGTCGTCGGATACCCACACGTTCTATAGTGATGCACACCATTGTAAGCGCTGGTTAGATCACTGTGTAGTCACGGAATCAGCCTGGCAAACCATAACTAGCGTACATGTGGACTATGGAACGTTTTGGTCGGATCATTTGCCATTAATTGTTAATTGTAATCTTGACGTAATTAGAACTAAGTGTATAATGGATAATTGGGTTACTAATAATATTATGTGGGGTGAAAGGGAAAATAGCGAGATAAGTATTTATTCTGACATTTGTAATAGTAAGCTAAAAGACCTTGACTTTCCGATTGAATTTTGTGTTTGTGCTGACAGTATGTGTAGTAACTTTGGACATAAATATATTATTGACAAATTATACGATGACATTGTGAACATTTTATGTGAGGCTTCTGTGCAAAGCAAAAGAGGTAGTAAGCTCAAAAAGGGTAAAACGGTAGTGGGGTGGAATAAACACGTTAAAGAGGCGCATAGACAGGCTAGGGAGGCGTATCAAATGTATTTAGTACATGGTAAGCCGGAAAGCGGGCCTGTACATGACGAGATGTATCTTACTCGTAAAACATTCAAATCTAGACTGAAATTCTGTCAAAACCACCAAGACCAACTTAAAATGGATGTATTAGCCTCCCACGTTAAAGTTAACGATTTTAGAGCGTTCTGGAAAAGTACTAAGAGGATGAATGGTAGGGTAAGTTTGCCAGTGAGTGTAGGTGGGTGTAGTGGGCCTAAAGGTATTAATAGCTAACCTCTTTAAAAACCATTTCAAAGTTGAGGCTCCCCTTACCAGCAATGTTGCTGTGCCCAAGGTTGAGACCGTGGCTGCCTGTGAGAACCCAATTGGGTTTACTGCTCAAGATGTTAAGAGTATCATCGATAACATGAAACGTGGTAAATCTCCGGGCAGGGACGGTCTCAGCATTGAGCACCTGCAGCACGCAGGAACACATTTGTTTAGAGTGTTGGCTATGCTGTTTACTTTCTGCATTCGTCACTCGTACTTACCACCCAAGATGACTGAAACTGTTGTGGTGCCTATAGCTAAGAATCGCACTGGTGACGTGACTGACCAATGTAATTATAGGCCTATCTCCCTGGCTACTGTGTTGGCGAGGGTCTTCGATGGTCTTTTAGATGTTCAGCTAGGCAAGTATGTTAAGCTTCATGATGCTCAGTTTGGATTTCGTGAAAACTTGTCAACGGAAAGTGCCATTTTGACTTTAAAACATACAGTCGCCTATTATGTTGAAAGAAACACTCCCATTTATGCGTGCTTTCTGGACCTATCGAAGGCCTTTGACCTGGTCGATTATAATAGGCTATGGTCTAAGCTTGGGGAGGTCGGGGCCCCTGCTGAACTCATTAATATATACTCTTTCTGGTATAATCACCAGAAAAACTTTGTCAAGTGGGGGAATACATATTCTGATGAATATAAACTTGAGTGTGGTGTGAGGCAGGGGGGGCTTACCTCTCCAAGACTCTTTAATCTGTACGTCAATCAACTGATTGATGAGCTCAGTAACAGCCATGTCGGATGTCACATAGATAACGTTTGCGTCAATAACATCAGCTACGCAGACGATATGGTGTTGTTGAGTCCATCTGTTGGTGGCCTAAGGAAACTACTAGGTATGTGTGAAGCCTATGCTGAGGGTCACGGTTTGAAATACAACGATAGGAAGAGTGAGTATATGCTTTTCAGAGGTAAGATTAAAGAACCTGAATATATACCACCGGTGTATCTCAACGGAGTATCTTTGAATCGGGTCTCTCAGTTTAGGTATCTAGGGCATGTTGTGACCGAAACCTTACATGATGACGCGGATATTGAGAGAGAGCGGAGAGCATTGTCGGTGCGAGCTAATATGTTGGTGCATAGGTTTGCGCGTTGTACAGCACAGGTAAAGGTAACATTGTTTAGAGCCTATTGCCAAAGCTTTTACACCAGCGCCTTATGGACCAACTACACGCAGCGGGCCTACAATGCTCTCAGAGTGCAATATAACAATGCCTTTAGGATTTTGGTGCGGCTACCTCGTTTTTGTAGTGCTTCAGGCATGTTTGCCGACGCGAGGGTAGACGATTTTTATGCTATTATGCGCAAAAAGTCAGCATCATTAATTCGCAGAATTCGAGGTAGTAGCAACGGAATCCTAAAGATGATTGCGGATCGACCAGTATCGCCAGTGGTGGGAAGGCTTATCAGGCTACACGTCTTCTAATGAATTTAATTGTAAATATTATTACTTATAATCTATTTGTTAAAGAAGAACAGGCAAAAAAAACCCAGACCCGACAGAAAAGTAACATACCTCAGTTTTTTTGTTATTATTTATATAATCATATTATATAGTTTTTATATTCGAAATCAATGGCTAACACCAAAATATTGCCTTATGTTTTTGTTCAGGCTTTACACTAAAAAAGTACTAAATGCCTACGTATCTACACAATTCGTAAATATAGGTAGTTTCTGACAACGGCCCGCCCTTCACAAGTAGTGAGTTTTCTCAATTTTTAATCTCAAATGGAGTAGAACATCTATTTTCTGCCCCGTACCACCCAGCGTCTAATGGTGCTGCGGAAAATGCAGTTAGAACGGTAAAAAGAGTAATTAAAAAAGCCTTAAGAGAAAAACTGGACTTATCATTATTTTTAAACAATTTTCTATTGTATTACCGCAATACTGAGCACTGTACAACGGGTGAAACGCCGGCGTTGTTAATGTGCGGCCGGAGGCTGCGAACCAAACTAGACTCGTTGAGACCTGATAGACGCGCTAAGGTTAGGAACACCCAACAAAAGCAACAGCAGACAGGTGGCGCAAACGGGACACGTGACCTGCGTCCCGGGGAAGAGATTTGGCTCCGCCAGTACAGAGGAGGTGATAGGTGGGTGCAGGGCAAAGTAGCAGAAAAGATAGGTGCTACAGACTATAGGGTAGTCGATGCTATAGGTAGGGAGTCGCATAAACATATCGATCAGCTTAAGCATAGGAAGCGTAGTTCACTTATTAGTCCGTCAAGTCCTCCCCGTAGCAAGGGGGAAAAAGCCGTGGATGGTGGAGGGCCCAGCCCGAGTCGCTTGGATGGAAACACGTCACAGGTAGTCACGGTAGACGACACGGTTGATACTCAGGAATTGTTCGAAGACTGTGAGGAGCAACCTACACAGGAAGTTACTCAATCGCCGCGCTTGCCTACTCTGGAGCCGACCCGGTCCCGTCCCATGCGCCAATGCCGGCTAAATAATCCTCCTACATAATAATTATTAATTAATTAGCATTAAGGTACGGTCTGAATGTTTTGACCATTTAAAATTAAGGTTAACTTTTAAGGATCTCATAGCACTAGCACTAGGGTAGCTTGTGTAAATTATAAGTAACCACACCATTTAGTTTGTTTATTTTTTGTATTTGATTAGAGGTAACTATAGAATAAGGGTGGAGGATTGTAGTGTATCAATGTGTGAGCACACGCATGTGTGCGTATTGTATCGGACGGGCAGTCCACAATAAACGGTTGAACGGGTTGTACGTGTCTCATTCCAACAAATACCTCAGAAACCATCCATATTTTATTGTGAAATGACCATTCCCATATTTAAAAAATTAAATTACCATTTTTGTGAGTCAGTCGATCTTGTTTGAAATGCTGATCAAAAAGTTCTATCGGACCAACCCAAGTTGGAGTACTAAAAAAGTCAGAAAATGCCAAAAACTTATCCCATACATTTTGTTTGAAAGTTTTAACCAAATTTTTTTGACGTGATAACGTCTTATAAATTGATAATACCAGCAACACTCATGAAAAATAGTAACGTTCCATGCCATAGTAACGTTCCACCCCGTGGCCCACGTGACATAAGGGGGACAACGGTAAGGAATTATTTGACGTCCTGTTATCCCTGTGACGGGGACACAGATTACGGGGACAACGGGAATACATCTAACGTTCCACCTCCTTTTTTTTTAAACACAAATGATAAATGATAAATGATAAATGATAAATGATAAATGATAAATGATAAATGATAAATGATAAATGATAAATGATAAATGATAAATGATAAATGATAAATGATAAATGATAAATGATAAATGATAAATGATAAATGATAAATGATAAATGATAAATGATAAATGATAAATGATAAATGATAAATGATAAATGATAAATGATATTTATTCAGCAAGTAGGTTTTCTCAAACACTTTTACACGTCATTTTGACGTGATAACGTCTTATAAATTGATAATACCAGCAACACTCATGAAAAATAGTAACGTTCCATAGTAACGTTCCATAGTAACGTTCCACCCCCTTTTTTGTATTACATAAAATAATGATTATGACGTTATCACGTAAATCTATCGTCCGTAAACCGACTTTACAGACAACCAATTTTTTTTAAGTTGTTAGTCGACCCCAATATGAAAATATGGCTAGGTATATGATCATATTTGTGAAAGGTACCATACCTGTAGGTGTCTGTCTGATAGGAGCAGGTTTCAAAGTTTTCTTGTGCTTTGATCTTACATGCATCCTCAGCATTTCAAGTTTATCCTTCCTTGGTTTCATCCGTTTCAAAATATTTGTGTCGTCTTTGAAGAAATTATCGTCCAAATCCTTGCTTGGTCTTTTCTTCTTCAATACATCTGTACCATGAGAATTCCATTTAGATTGACTTCTAGTTTGAGTTGTCTTCTTCAAGTCAGCATCATCTCCGAGGTTCCTCTCTAATAAGGTGACCGGGAGAAGAATATTAGGTTTAAGTCGTTTGTGTCTAGTATGAGCAGGTAGTTCCCCTTACTGCCCGTAAGGGGAGCTACCGTTGCTGCTACACGAAAATGGTCTTGGAAACTATCCATATTTTATTGTGAAATTACCATTCCCATCTCTCTCTCTCTCTCTCTTCCTCCTGGCTATTATCCCATTTTATTTGAAATTACCATTCCCATATTTAAAAAATTAAATTACCATTTTTGTGAGTCAGTCGATCTTGTTTTAAATGCTGATCAAAAAGTTCTATCGGACCAACCCAAGTTGGAGTACTAAAAAAGTCAGAAAATACAAAAATCTTTTCCCATACATTTTGTTTCACCAATTTTTTTTTATGTTGTTGGTCGACCCCAGTATGAAAAAATGGCTAGGTATATGATCATACGTGAAAGGTATCATACCTGTAGATGTCTGTCTGATAGTAGCAGGTTTCAAAGTTTTCTTGTGCTTTGATCTTACATGCATCCTCAGCATTTCAAGTTTATCCTTCCTTGGTTTCATCAGTTTCATAATATTAGTGTCGTCTTTGAAGAAATTATCGTCCAAATCCTTGCTAGGTCTTTTTTTCTTCAATACATCTTTTCCATGAGAATTCCATTTAGATTGATTACTAGTTTGAGTTGTCTTCTTCAAGTCAGCATTTTCTGCAAGGTTCCTCTCTAATAAGGTCCGGTCCGACCCAGTAAGGGCCGGGAGAAGAATATTAGGTGTAAGTCGTTTGTGTTTAGTATGCGCAGTGCGTTTGGTTCGCATTACTGGTGAAACGGTTCTCCGCCGTTTGGTTGTAAAGACCCCTGAATCTGTAGAACTTTCAGAGTCGTCTGCTGTTTTCTCTTCAGACCTTGCATAGCTGTCGTCAGACGTGTACGCCGAAGCTTCCTGTTCAGATTCTGAGCTACTTCTTTCAAAAGTGTCAAGTTCTCTAAAATTGTAAGACGATGCTTTCTCCTGTGACTTTTGTCTCAGTCCTCGTTCTGCAGTTGATTTGAAGGAATCAAAGACAGTGAACCTCTGATGTTTCTTGGGCCGAGAGCGATATCTGAAGAAGGTTTTTTTGAAGTAATTGTCTCCGATCTTATGTTGTGTGCCATGTATGTTTTGAGATCGTCTCGTTTGATGTGGGTGCGTTGGTGATAGACCTTGGAGATATAATGCGATTAATTAGATATTGGTTAAAATCCGAATGTATAAATAAGCAACATATAATGTTCCCACTACTGTGACACACGACCCCCTCTTTTTGAGAGGGAATGGGCTATAATACAACACGCGTACCCAGTGCGGGTTGGATGATATCACATGTCTTCGAATTTTTGGCTCTAAAAATTCTAAGACAATTAAAGACATGTCGGTTTCCCGGTAAATGAAAACTATTTGTCTTTCAACGTTTTGAGAGCACTAATGATGAAATAAATTACACAAAATACTGCGCCTGCCTGGGTCCCACGACTACCGTTCGCGACGGGCACTCATGAGGATTTCCCCTCACCAAAAAATAAGTGAGCATGTAATTTGGAAGGCCCCTCACTATGAGGACCGATGACCTGGTGAAGGTTGCAGGAATCCGTTGGATACGAGTCGGATTCAACGGATTTCTGTCCATGTGGTGACACTTGTGGGTGGTTTATGTTCAGCAGTGGAAGTCTGCAGGCAGAAATGATTATGATGAGGGAAGGAAGATAGTTGTTGCTTGTTTAGTTTACCTTATCAAACTTACTGTATGTACCTAACCTACCTAAATTATAAATGAATGATGTGGTCTCCTATAATTGGAAGCGCACACTTGTATTTCCTCTGTTATCTGTATACTATAATGTAATTGTGTAGTTTCTGTTGGAGATCCAATAAATACATAAAGAACAGGAGCCGTATATTTACGAAAGTCTTCTGGAGGAGTGAAGAAGGCGAACTCCGGAGTGATGGGATCCAACTGGAAGGCTGCTAGAGTGTGGTTCCGTTGAAAGATGTTCTGATTGTGTCTCCTTATGAGGCTTTTAAAGTCAACTGGAAATTAGGTAATAGTGTGATGAGAGCGAGTTAATATGCTTCTTTTGGGTTAGCGCGTTCCACTGTCAACCTCATCTCTTTCCCCAGAACTAGATTGAGGTCAAAAGTAGGTAGTAAAAAAAAGGTTTCTTGTTACTAAGTTTTTCAACTTATGCGTTTTTGAAAAGTCAGTTAGACTGGAAATCGTGAAGGTGACGGGGTCCGTCAGGCTTCTATTGACTAAATTGACTAAAACCACGCGGGGTATTTCTAATACCTTAGGCTACTGGGTGCTGGAGCACTTGTACAGTTTATATGATACTGATATTGAGACTCCCTGCATGATCCCGCAGCTGTGCCAATTTCCCTCCCCATGATCTTCAGTTGTTTTGATCAAAGGCTACTGTGGGCCACTGGTCGGTGCTTTGTCCATATCGTCCCGCCATCTTCCACGAGGTCTGCCGCGATGGCTTCTGGCTGTATCGATGCCCCAGAAAGTGGTTCATTGGGTACAGCTCATTAGGCATGCGGTAATTGTGGCCAGTTTAGTCCCATTTCAGCTTAGCGGCTTTTGTGCAGTTTATATGTTTTTTATAAAATTCCAAGGACAAATGTTATTTATTATACTGTTCCAGATTTTATAAATGATAATTTTTAACTTTTTTTAGTTTATGCTTCGTTTTGTTTTATTGTTTTGTTACTATTCGTTTTTAAGTACTTTATTTTAGTTTTTATAATTACATTTTATTTAAAATTTGTATGCCTTTGCGGCAAATCATAGCGCTCAAATATGTTTAACCTAACACCTTTATGTTAATACCTATGTTTAACAAATAAAGATTCTGATTCTGAAGGGTAAAGATTTTTATATGTAAGCCTGTTCTATCTCACTGCTGGGCAAAGGCCTGGAACCATGGCTTTTCAATTTTGGTTTACAATTTGCTCTCTCCGACCAATCCGTTAAGAACGAGTCCAGGACCTCAATTCTGCTATTATAATAGTGTCAGAATAGTCGATTATTGATCTCCTAATGGTCAAGTTCTGTCAAGTTTTGACTAGTTGGTTAATCTACTACTAAAATACCGCCATTATGACTTCCCACTGATACTCCATTGAAAGAAATGTCATAGAATAATAGTACACTCGTACATGAAATCTGGCATGAATATATGTTCGCATTTAGTAGTAGATTTCGAATACCATTTGTACTAAGGGTTTTTTATTTGTTTGTTTTTTCTGTGTAATTTTTATAAGTACTGTTAATTTTGATGTGTTTGTCCTGTGTGGGCTAATAAATGCTTTTTCTTTCTTTCTTTCTTTATAATAATGGCAATACGACAATGCCATCAAAACACAATTTTATTACGAGACCATTGACCGACCATTGATCGACCATTATGAATTTAGCAGATTACGAACTTTAAGCAAAATGACAATGGGATGGGAATGGAATCGTGTTGGAGTGACGAATTTATAAAAACAGCAGAATTAGGCCCCAGATCGTCGATCGTTACGCCAGAAGAAAATAAAATAAAAAATATTAAGGAGAAAACAAAAAGACGTACCTTTTTCAAATTCAACACATTGCAGTAAATCAAAGTGAAGAAATAAACTTAAACCTAAAAAAATCATGCTTCTTCTTCTAGGAATGTGTGCTACCGATTTAAGCTAAATAGTGCCATATTTTAGCCGACTTCCATGAACTTTTAAGGTTTTCGAAGTATATTTAAGACTTTGTAGACGAGTTTTTGTTAGTTTTTTAAACGTTTAGCATTTCGATATAGGTATGCAAAAGTCATCAGAATACCAAATTTAGATTGTTCAAATATTTCTTCTAATAAGTATTTGAAATGACAATCACTGTGTCCACTACTTGAACTGCTTAATTAATAACATGTAGTAGTAGCAGTACTTTAAGTCCCAACAATTTCACTATAGAGGACTTAAAAAACGCCACATACGCTGCAGTTCACGCGGCCACATTTTAGAAACAAGAACTGTAAACAAGTTGTACCGTAGTACTTTTTAACCGACTTTAAAAACGAGGAGGTTTTATTAATTAGTTTATTTTAGAATAGAAAAACCGGGTTGTATCGACCGACCCCTAAATAATCGTTTAAAGATAAATTCGTTTTGGCTGGAACTTGGCCATTGTTTTTAACCGAGGGCAAAATAGAAGGAGGTTCTCAACAAGACGTATATTCTTTTAAGATTATTTATTAAATTCACAAAAACAACTCCAACTTTGTTTAAAAGTAGTTACTGCATCAGTTTTATAACCAGTTCAATTGTTGTAATATTTTTATTGAATTGAAAATAAAAAAATATGTTGCATGTGCTATGTAGCACAAGTTTTATGATTTCATAAAAATGTTGGTAATGTAAGCGTGTTGGGATATTTGATAGATTTACTTCGTCTGGGTTTGCGGCAAAAAATATTAAAATATTAAAATTATTTTTGTGAATGTGAGGACCATGTGGGTCACTTTATTTTTTACTTTTTCATTTTTATTTCCCTCAACTGTCTGGCAGTTTGAGTTCTAAGCGACCTACCCAAATGTCCTTTCTTTGGTATTGTTCGTCGTTTCGTTGAGCTCCTTGAGTTATAAGTCGAGCTACACGATAACTGACAAATGCGTGCACTGACTGGACAGGTTCACTCAAATCTGTATGGTTCTTTCTTCAAAAGACCATTTCAGACACTAATATCTACATGATCCTCATGTGAATGGAGCAAGATTATGTCTGGACTTCAAAAGAGACTATGACCTCTGAGTTTGTTTCGGCTGTTTCTTCTCAGAGTAGTCAGGTACGAAACACCGGCCCCATCTAGTTTTAAAAAAAAGACGTGTAAAAGTGTTTGTGTGAAAACCTACTTACAAAAATCAATCATTTATCAATCATTTATCATTTAAAAGCACAAAATGTGGCTTTGATAAAGGGAAATCCGTCGGTCTTCACTTCGAACCCTAGACACGTACCTCTGTTTTTTCGGGCCCATGTGCGTATTGTAAAATGATTACTTGTTCATGAGGAAACGAGCATGTTTGAGAGATATTTATCGATGTCATGTAAAACCTAGTCAGGTCCATGGACGGCATAAAAACTCTGACACCAGGTAGACACTAACCACACGATAAAGAAACAAGGGACGGAAACGATTACATACATTCTTGGGCCTGGATGTCATCATCATTTCAGCTGAAAGTCGTCCACTGCTGGACATAGGCCTCCCCCAAGTGTCGCCGCATTGACCGGTCCCTTGCGACTCGCATCCAACGGATTCCCGCAACCTTCACCAGGTCATCGGTCCACCTAGTGGGAGATCTTTCAACGCATTGTCTTTCGGTTCGCGGTCGCCACTACAGAACTTTTCAGCCCTATAGGCCATTCGTTCTGCGAGCAACGTGCCCTGCCCACTGCTACTTAAGTTTGGCAATTCTTCGGGCTACGTCGGTGACCTTGGTTCTCTTGCGGATGTCTTCATTTGTGATTCGATAACGCAAGGAAACTCCGAGCGTAGCCCTCTCCATTGCCCTGTACTGGCCTGCATTGGGCCTGGATGATGATGATGAAAATGGTATGAATTAATAGATCAGTCCGTCACGACCACTCGACAATCTGAGAGCTTCTAATCTTATTTGAGGTTTAGTAAAAGTGAGGTTATATTAAAGTGTCTATAAAAGAGCTGATTACTTATCATGTTCTTTAAACACTATCTGTATGTTATATTTAGTGGAGAATGTTTGTCAAGTCATATTATGATTGAATGCGGAATGACATCAAGCCATAAATGGAAAACAGAAATTGATTTATCGAAAAAGCGTCCAGAATAAATAAAAAACACATTTGAATGTAGTACCCACACGGTTTATTCATTTTATTTTCAAAGTCTAAAATTGTGCAGATGGAACAATATTATATTAGTACCAAGCCCAGCTAGGTTAAGGCGACTAGATGAGCTAAATTAGCAACTTTATTTGTGGTGGTTCAAACTAAATAATAAAATAAAATAAAAATATTCAATTCGCATAACAAGGTACAATATTAAAAACTAGTACAGAAGACAATTATCCATAAGCGCTAAGTTTTTACAAACTTCATTTGAAATGTTGTTAGAATAAAGTTTAAATCAGCTTGCACTACAAAGTAGTTGCTACGTCAGTCACTGAGGGCCAAATAGTGCGAAATGAGTGGTTTCGATCGATTTACAAAAAAAAAAATGATTCGAGTAAAAAACTAAAACACTATAATGCAAATATATTGCTTGTAGAACAATTTGCCAAAAAATCAGAATGATCGCATGCATTTTGGTATGTTTTTTTTTGGTTGAAAGATATTTTTAGAGATAAGTTCGTGATTTTTTTTTATCGAGTCAAATTAATTGTATTATGTTTTCAAAACACTATCATACTAGTATATATCCTGAAGAATATCATATATTTTCTGGTTTTGTTTATTGCCGTGAATCATGTACTTTTAGGCATTATAAAACACGTGTTTAGCTCATGTCAGTCGCCTTAATATTTACTTTCAGAGGTAGGTGGGAGGGGGGGGGGGGTGTTGAACATAGTGCATTTAGCGATTCTGCAGTGGCTCGCCCAATTGCTAAATCAATATTCAAAGTGCATATAAATACTTTGATTTAATTACCTAGTCCAAACTCAAGGTTTGCCAAAGGGCGATGGAGCGTAGTGTATTGGGTATCAAGCTCAGTGACCGAATTCACAATACCACAATACGCTCAAAAACGGGAATCGCTGATGTGGGCAATAGGACTGCTGGGATGAAGTGAGATTGGGCGGGCCATGTCTGTAGAATGCATCAGGACTGATGGGCCAAAGTCGCCTCTCAGTGGGTGCTAGGAGACGGGCAGCGTCGCCGAGGGAGGCCTAGAAAACGCTGGCGTGGCGACTTAGAAGGGTTTGCGATGGATTGGAAGACTATGGGGGAGGCCTTTGCCCAGCAGTGAGACAAAACAGGCTAATAAAAAAAAATACCTAGTGCAAAGCTTTTCTTTTCAACCGACTTCCAAAAAGAGGAGGATATCAATTCGTCTGTATTTTTTTGTTGTTTTGTTTTAGTTACCTCAGAACTTTCGACTGGGTGAACCGATTTTGATGATTCTTTTTTTATTTGAAAGCTGATGCTTCTCGTTTGGTCCCATTTTAATTTGCTAGAGATCTGATGCTGATCTTCCGAGATATACAATGGAACTCTTCAAAAATAGACGGCAAGTCTGCAGTAATTGCTGCAATCGCTTGGTTGTTTATTGTTTAAGTAACATAGTGACGTAACATCACGCCTGTATGCTCGGAGGGAGAAAACAAAAGTGTACAATACACCCAGATTTAGACGGTTAGATGTGTTAAGTTCCATTTAATAGGATCCTGGAGAAATAGAGGGAATTCTTTAAATTTTATAGGCACACCAGAAGCGATTTGGTTAGTTTTAGGAAGAGTGGTTCTTGGAGTGATCCCATTTTTATTTAAAGATCTGATGAAGAACTTCGGAAGATAGGCGACGGGAACTCCTCAATAAATGATAGCAAATGTACTGGGATCGCTGAAATCTCATGTCTCTCTATTGTTTACACCAGTTCACAACAAAAAATCACGCCATTACGCTGTGAAAACGTAAGCGCATATGAACCACTAAAAAGTGAAAAATAAAAACTTTTTTGCAAAAACTATAACCGACTTCACACAAAAAAGTAAAAAATAACTTTAGCTTCAGAAGTCGGTGACAAAAAAACTAAATCAATCAAACAAAGGTCACCGACTTCTGAAGCTAAAGTTATTTTTTACTTTTTTGTGTGAAGTCGGTGTCGATATTTTTTGCAAAAAAGTTTTTATTTTTCACTTTTTTTATTTTTTAGGGTTCCGTACCTCAAAAGGTAACAACGGAACCCTTATAGGATCACTTTGTTGTCCGTCTGTCTGTCTGTCTGTCAAGACCTTTTTTCTCAGGAACGCGTGGAGGTATCAAGCTGAAATTCATATCAAATACTCAAGTCTATGGTCTCTTGGAGCTGTGAAAAAATCAAACTTCTAAGTCAACGCGATCAAAAGATACTCCCGTTTATGCCGCAAATTTTCGACACTCGCAAGGGAATCAAAACCTACAGGGTACTTCCCGTGAACTCAGAATCTTGAAATTTGGTAGGAAGCAACGTCTTATAACACAGATAAAGGAAAAATTGCGAAAAGCATAAATTTTTAGTTACATCATATAATAAAAATATTTTTAATAATTTTAAACTTATTACCCCTTTACTCATGAACGCGTAGTGGTATTATATTGAAATTCTTAACAAATACTCAAGTCTATAATATCTTTAAGCTGTAACAAAATCAAACTTCTACGTCAACGCAATCAAAAGATACAGCAATTAAAGCCGCATATTTTGAAACTCGCAACTACTCGCAAGGGAATCAAAACCTAAAGGATACTTCCAGACGACCTGGAATCTTGAAATTTGGCATGAAGCAACGTTATAAAGTACACATATAGGAAAAATTCCGAAAATCTTAAATTTTTAGTTACATCACATAGTATATTAACTTTTACTTATATACCTACAGGTTTGTACGGAACCCTCGGTGCGCGAGTCTGACTCGCACTTGGCCGGTTTTTTATTCGATTAATCCAATCGGCAATGTTATGAAAACTATCGTTCTCATTTTTCTCCGCTTCCAGATTGAGAACTGAGCTGATTGTTGGTATTTCAATATAAAAAATAAGACAAATTTTTTAGACCATAATCTCAACTTATCACATTTTGGCCCACCATTTTCCATCTCCTTTGGATCTGTACCAAAAGTATGCAAAAGTATTATGACAACAACAGATGAAAATTACGATAAATCCAACCAGTTACTAAGTTTCATCACCTACATTTTCAAGCAGAGATGACGCTCCATCTTGTTTTTAAAATAGAATTCAACGAATTTTTAGTCCATCAGTACGTATTTTTTTGTTTTAATGAAACAATGAATTCTAAAATTGAAACTCATCAAAACTCGTGACGTCAGAACGCACAATAAATGATACCAAGGCGTAACATATTGAGAATTTAAAAAATGTCTTATTTTTGTCAATTTTGGTTTACGTAACAAAAGAAAAAAAAAGCCGTGTGGCACTCGGGGACTGCTGTGGAAAAGCTATTACATTTTTTTTTTACGGGGGATGTTAGGTTATTTTCGTTAAGTCCCGCGATAGAATATGCTGAATAGTTTAATACTGGTCAAATAATTTTTGATTATTTCTTTTTTTTTTTTCTTTTCTTCTTTTTTTGTTTTTTTTTTTGTTTTTTTTTCTTTGTATCTTTTTTTTTAACTGACGCACTAATTCGTTTCTTTTTGTCGTCTACCATTTATTCTCAATAGCCAATGATGACTTTCTGTTATAGTAATTCAAGTGTGCTTCAGAAACGTCAGTAACCAGTAACTGTACTCGCAAACGCCGTGCGAGTATGACCGGCTTGTAGCAGGTGGCGATCTATTGCTTTTGCCTGCCCCATGTGTATGTATGCTAAACGCCAGTGTCAGTACGTAGGATTCGATAAGACTCGATTAGGTAAATTAAAAGATAATTTATTTTAAACAACAGACTTATTATTAACAGTATACAGGGTGTAAACCACCTCATCACAAAACCGTTAACCAAGCATTCTGTACATCAAACTAAGTAACTTTCTTAGCTTTTTTAACTTTACGCAAAAAATATTGGTGGGAAACAACTCTTTTTTTTGAGGTTATAAATCATGTTTTGTGGTAGAACTCAATGTAACGCACTTAAAACATTATGCTGATAGATGGGTTGAATAGTACGGGGGCCGTGGAGGTGTTAAAAGTCAAAATCTTACAAAAAAACATTTGTACTTATTTAAAAAAAAACTTGTCAAAAAGTTGTAACTTTGACCCTCCATATCTCTGTAACTAGAAGGTTCCCAGGTATGGTGTAGAACAAAAAAATGATCGCAATGACGAGAAGAACAAGTGCCTTTCGGCTTCGTTAAGAGGTGTTATACACCCTTTATACACACTAACTCTATACTAGAAATAAAAATATCAGCAAGAATCAAAAAGGGTCACAGGGCATCGAAAAATTCGTCCACATCGTTGCCAACCAATAAAAGTCATTTTATTTATTTATTTATCATCGAGAATAACTGTCAAAGGAGAATGACCAAAGTGGACCAGACTTTAAAAAAAAAAGGACAAGGTCTGCCCCCAGGTTTACTACATAGCTCATTTGAAAGACGGGTTCAAATGCATCATTTTTTTCTATGGAAATGAAAAAATCTGTCCCACAGAATCATAGATATTAGCTGACACGTGAATTTGAAAAAAAATAGCACATTCACTTGACGACCTTTTCTTATACCAGGCATCATGATTTAAAAAAGGAAACATAAAAACGTTTTTTGAATAACTACGAGTATATCGTTTTTTATTTATTATTCATTGAACTATTTAGTGAATAAGATTATATAGAAATAAGATACACAAAAAATAAGTGCAGGCAATAGTGTAACGTTACAGTATTCAATATTGTTGAATTAGTCTGTAACTGTTGGTTAGAATTTGATGCACATTTGCACACATAGTTAGTCCAACAGTATAAGTTAACCCACAATGGAGTCAACCCTGGGGGCAGCAGTTTTTTTTTTAGAACAGAGCCCATACATTTTTGGTCATTCTCCAAAACCTAATCGAATCCTACGTACTTGCACTGCTGGTTCGGTATGAGACAGTACCAGGTAGTAGAACCTTGGCTCTGCTGTGGTACAGTCACGGTCACGTTTCAGATTCAGTCGGACATCGCGCATCGGTATCGAATTCTATACAGGGTGGTGATGACAATACGACAATAAATTAAACTACGCATACCTCAAGACGTTCCTAACAAACAAAAAAAAATCGTTTGAAAATATCAAGTAGTTTAGTCACAGGAAATTATTTTTCACCTTCAACATTTGCTACATGATGTATCTGATTTTAAGGAAGCACTAACAGGTTAACGACCCCTTGCCAACTCGCTTTTTAAAAACTTTCGCAAAATTTGATTTACTGCAAATTAGACCTTAAACCAGGCCAATAAGAGTCATAAAGAGAGTATCCTTAGAGTTAGATTTTGTCTGTTTTTTTTTTTAAATTTCGGTTTTGGGTTTTTTTAATTGTGTAGAATTATTCCTATGAACTAGTATTACGCGTGTTTTCATTTATTGTCGTATTGTCTTCTCCACTCTGTATTTCTTTAAAAAAAGTAGGTTATTAACATTAAACCAATTAACGACATCGTCCGTCTGTAATTAATTGCTGGCGTTTGAGTTTAAATAAAAGAGAAGTGTCATCTGCAAACAATTACATGTCATGGTTATCCTTTATGAGGTAAGGCAAGTCATTTATATAAATAAGAAACAAAAACGGGCCGAGAATTGAGCCCTGTGGTACGCCCATTCTTACTAAGGAACCGGGAGATCTTTTCCCGTTAACATTAACTCTCTGAATCCTGTCACTCAAATATGAAGTAAGAAAATCTAGAGAGGCATTGCGGATTCCGTAGTGGTGTAGTTTCTCCATGTCTTAAACAGTTCCGTTTAATGTTCAACATATTTAAACCGAATTCCGAAAGGAGGAGGTTCTCAATTCGTCGAACCTTTTTTTTATTCTTTTTTTATGTATGTTCCCCGTTTACTCGAAGATGCCTGGACCAATTTGGATTATTTTTATTTTGTTTGAAAGGGTATACTTCACAGGTGGTCCCATAATCATCAAGTCAGGATCTGGGGATGGAAAAATAGACAGAACTCTTCAAATTTTATAGTCACGCATGAAGCGATTTGGATAGTTTTCGGAAGAGTACTTTCTCGGAGGAAACCGGCATGTCCTGGAACCAAAAATTCGAAGACATGTGACATCTACCAATCCGCACTGGGCCCGCGTGGTAGATTATAGCCCATTTCCTTTCATTGAGAGGAGGCCGTGTCCCAGCAGTGGGAACATTATAGGCTGATGATGATGACTTTCTCGGAGTGGTCCTACTTCAATTTGGCGAAGATCTGATGAAGAACTTCGGAGATAGGCAACGGAACTCCTCAATAAATGATAGCAAATGGACTGGGAAGTGCTAAAATCTCATGTCTCTCTATTGTTTACACCAGTTCATAACAAAAAATCACGCCGTTACGCTGTGAATAGGTAAGCACATATGAACCACTAAAAAGTGAAAAATAGCTTCAGAAGTCGGTGACCTTTGTTTGATTGGTTCAGTTTTTTGTCACCGACTTCTGAAGCCAAAGTTATTTTTCACTTTTTGTGTTTTTAGAAGTCGGTTTTTATTATTTGTTGTAATAGCGGCCGCAGAAGTACATTTTAACTGTCTTCCTATTACGGATCATGAGATATAGCCCACTGACAGAAAGCCGGAAGGACCCAAAAAAAACAAAATCAAAACATTTATTTCAAGTAGGCCAGTTATATGCACTTTTGAATTGTGGAAACAAAGATAAAAATTAAATGTAGCTACAGTCCCAGTCACAAGACATAAAAACTGTGAAAGTAGAAAGAAGAAAGAAAGAAAGAAACATATTTATTCGGCACATGCCATAAGTGCACACAACAAATAAAAAAATGAAATGAGTGAAAACAACATAAAAACTTAAATGTATTCTGTAAAACTAAAAACTAAAAAAAAGAAAATAAAATTGTGCGTCTCACGGCTGCGCCAAATAGGCCCAGTTCAGCAAAATGCCGAGCAGCTAGCGCCCGACGCTGGTTTTCAACTGGACCTGTCATGGTGACGTAACGGATATAAAACAGTTTTGTACCAACTTTGTGTTACCGTTACTAGGTATGTGTAATTGAGCATGTAGTGCATATATTTATAGATACTTAAATAAAATAAATTGGTGTGCAAAATAATAAACAAATAAAACTACGTGTTAATAAAAATTGGGAGACAATACAAAAAACCAAAGGTACTAAATAAATCAAATGGACTGGGATTGTATACATCACCTAATCTGTGCATCATCAGTCGACAAAGATATTGTGCCGTGTTTAAGATAATTAGATAGGTAGGTAGGATGATTTGTACGTCATATAATCGAGTCATTCTTTGCGACCATATCTAATTTCCGTTGTGATTCAATTAGATACTGCCGTAAACGTCTTCTGAATGTGTCTATTGAGCTGATAATTCTGATTGGTGGTGGCAGGTTGTTCCACACTTTGGAAGCCGCATAGCGAAAACTACCCCTGAACGCTGCCGTTTTATGAGGCTGAGAAGAGAGTTGTTGCGAGCATTGTCTTCTCCCACATTCGCGTCTACTAGTTAACCAACTCAGTTTGTTATATAAGTAGTCCGGTTTTTTGTATTTAACCACACCGAACAGGAGGCATGCCAAGTGCAGTTTACGTCGGGACTTCATTTTTAACGACTTGTGCTTGTTTAAAAAAGGTGTTACGTGACCTCGCCGAGGAATATTGTAGCAAAACCGCGCGCAAGCGTTCTGTACTCTTTGAATGAGTCGGTCTGTACGAGCTAGTAGGCGCGGGCCGTACACTGCGTCGGCGTAGTTCAACCTACAAAGTATCAATGTTTCCACAAGCTGTTCCCGTAGTGATTCCGATAAGAAAGACCTCATCTTATATAGAACCTTCAGCCGATAAAAACAGTTTCTGACTGAATCTGCTATGTGGTTCTCAAAACGAAGGGATTTATCCATCACAAGACCTAGATTTCGCGCCTCGTATACTCTCTCAATTGGTTCACCCATTAGTTCCAAGGCAAAAGTCAAAGGCAGTTTAGCCAGCTGTTGTCTCGTGCCAAATACAATATATTTTGTTTTGGAAGGGTTTAGCGACAGGCAATTTTCCTCAGACCAAACGGCGATGCGTTGAAGATCCTCGTTAAGATCTTTAATGGCGCTGTCATACTCGTCTGGTCTGAAGGATATGTACAGTTGTACATCGTCGGCATATATATGGTACTTGCATCGCCGGAGGCACCTTATTATGTCTGCGCAGTACAAAATGAAGAGAATGGGACCTAAAATGGAACCCTGCGGAACTCCTCTCTCTACGGAAACAGGTGCAGATCTAAGAGTAGTGCCGTCACTTAAACGCAGGTCTACTAATTGTTGCCTATTAGTTAAATAGCTACGGAACCATTGTATAGCTTCTTGGTCGAAACCGTAATATTTTAACTTCGACAACAACAATGAGATATTTATAGCGTCAAATGCCCTGGAAAAATCTAATAAAACCAGTATTGTGCACATTCCCTTATCCTGGGCAGATAATATATTGTCAGTGACATCTAGTAAAGCCGTAGATGTACTGCGCTGCTTCCTAAACCCTGATTGTAAATCAGGTAAAATGTTATTTTGTTCCAGAAACAGCGTAAGTTGACGGCTAACGATTTTCTCTAATGTTTTGGATACACATGGTAATACACTAATAGGGCGTAAATCTTTCAAGGTTATTGGGTTTGAATTTTTTGGCAAGGGCCTAATGGAGGCAATTTTCCATTGGTCAGGGAATGTTGACGTTTCGATGGAGCGGTTAATTATGTCTGTTAAAACTTTCAACGTGTGCGGCAAAGTCATATTAATCATGTCCAGGTTAATGTTGTCGCAGCCTTCAGCGTTACTTTTGAGGCTGGCGATAGTGCGTGACACATTGTTCTGGTCCACTGGAGCGATTGTAAAAATTGCCTCACCGTGGGTATGATTGTTATAGTAGTCTATAAGAGATGCGCTTGCCACGGGGTTGCCGGGAACAATCAGGAAATTTCTATTAATTAGGTCAGGATCTGTAAAATGCGACGGAAGGTCTTGTCTAGATTTAAATGGTAATAAGGTCGATTTCAGATTTTTCCAGAGCAATTTGGGATTTTTTATTTTAGTGTTAATACTATGTTTGAAATACGCGGTCTTTTCGTTGTGCAGAGAATTAGTCACCAAATGCTTCAAGTCTTTGTAGTATTTCTTTTTAGAATATGACTTAGTTTTCCTAAAAGTATTTAGTGCTTCGTCACGCAAACGCATCATAAGTTTGATTGTGTCTGTAATCCACGGATACGATTTTTCTTTTACTATGCATGATTTGATAGGAGCGTGAGCATCAAACAAGGAAGTTATAAGGGTGTTATATACATCTACCATATCATTAACGTTGTCGAGCGTTGAAATAGTACCAATGTTTAATGACAACCAGTCTACGTTAAATGTTTCGATGCATACATTTTTAAGAGGGCGATATTTCACCACGAACGGTTTAAATTTATCACGCTTAATATTAAATTCACTTACTACAATAGAATGGCCGTTTAGTGAACCTAAAGATTCTACCGCAGTGTATCTTGCCCTCAAGTCCGTACATATGAGATCGATAAGTGTTTCACTGGACGCTGTGTAGTGAGTAGGGCTTGTGACCAGCTGCGTAAGATTAACCGAATTAAGAAATTCATTTACATTTTTCGTTTTTACCCCACTTGTATCCTTCATATCTACATTGAAGTCGCCCAGAAGAATGTAGTGATCACAGTTACCCAGAGAACTAATAGAGTCAGTTATGGCATCAAGGAAGAGGAGAAGATTTAACCATGGCGGTCGGTACGCTGTCCCTATAGCAATTTTCCTGCCATTCAATGAGATTGTTAACCACATTTGCTCAACGGATTCGAACCTGGGATCAACCGCGCTAGTCCAAGTACGTACGCTCAGTCCCCGCCGCACATAAAAACCAACACCCCCACCACGGCCAGCGCGCACACTTGCTGGTCGCGGCGTGTGGCGCAGACGATAGCCGGGAACCACCGGGGCGCGCCCCTCCTCGCCCGGCCGAAGCCAAGTTTCGTTGATGGCCATAATGTCAAAGCAATGCCTGTCAAGTGCACCAATCAAGTCATCGTGACCTGTACCCAATGATCCAGCATTCAGAAACCCAACTTTAAAATACTTTTCTCCTTTAGTCGTCATTATAATAGTTTAAAATAAATACAGTCATTAGCAAAGTAAATATTATCAGTGCACATTCCATCGTAATTTGGTATAGTGGTAGTCTAAGTCGAATTATAAATATATAGACAGCGTAGAATATTAAATTAATCATAGGGTTTGTGAAATGGAATCGAAGTTGCGTGATAAATAGGTGAAGGTAAATAAGTGTAGTGTTATCACAAAACTGGTTTACACCTAGCTTACTGAGGCGCGCTGCGAGACACACACCTGACAATACAAAACAAAGCTTAAAATGTGAAAACAGAGAAATTAATGTTACTTCTGACAGGTTGTCAATTACTTTTAATAACCTTACTTCTAAAGTCCACAAAAATGTATAAATAATTACTTTAACCAGAAAAAATCTATATAAAACTGGACAAACAAAACAAACAAAAACAAACAAGAGAACTTCTGTTATGTGCCTATGCACTAGTAGCCGTTGGCGCGGGTGGGCCGAATATACGCAGAATGTCAGCCTCACAGCGGATGTGGCAAGTGGCATCACCGGGTTTATAGCGGGCGAGGATACGTCCACGCTTTGACCACACGAACTGCCAACCGAGGCGACTGCCCGCCTCGCGCGCGCTCCGAAACAACTCGCGGTTCACCTTTGTAAGGCGCTCGTTTACAAAGAAGCGCGTTGCTGGGCCTGGCAGATCGAGATCCGCTGTGGTCATGCCGCGCCGCACACGCGCACCCTCCAGCAGCTCGTCCCGTAGGTCGCGGCGCGCGAGGCGCACGACTAGGAAGCGGGGGCGGGTCTCCACCGGCGCTGTTGACTGCGTGGCGTTGATACGTCTGCCTCCGACACGCTCGGCGCTCACAATATCGCGCACTTTGAGTTTGACCCCAATCTTACCGGCCACCAACATGGCAGTGTGAGTAGGGTTTTCGCCACTTATCTCAGGAATGTTGGTTATCTGGAGATCGTTTGCGAGTAAGTCCTGGTCACGGTCGTTTATCTCGTTCCTCAACTGGTTTATTACGTCCACGTCCGACGATTGCGACACCTGGGGCTGGGCCAGCTTGGTCTCCATAACAGCTACCCTTTCCTCTAAGTGACTCATCCTGTCGTTTGTTAATTTAACAGATGACCTTAGCTCCGACAGGTCATCGCGTAGCTGCTGGAACTCGTTGCGCACAATCTTCAGGAATTCCTCCTTAAAGCTGCTTAGCTCTGCCCTGATGATGTCCAGGTTAAGCTCCTGTGTGGCATCTAAGGCTGTGCTGTTTATGGGGCTGGTGTCCATTAGGTTGACCAGGCTGTCTTCGTGATGAGCTGGTGTTGGTGCCCGCGACCGTACTGGTGTTTCAGCCCGGTTATCCCTCACCTGGTTCTTCTCGCACTCAGGGCAGTGCCAGGGGGTCGGTACAGAGCCTGCAATCGGGATGGCTACGCATGCCCGATGGTACCAGTGCCGACATTTGCTGCAGTTAACAGCCTCTGCCGACGACAGAAACTTGCCACAAGCACCGCACTTGACCATGGTGTGTTGAAACCTCTCTGTTTACTAATCGATCAGTCCAAGTAGTACAGCGATTCGGCGACAGATGGCGCTGTTTTCAGAAACGCGTTGATGGTGATTTCTATGGTGTGTTTATTACAGACACACAACATAGATTGAGCACAGTATCGACGTAAAGGTCCGCACACACTGAAGTTAGGTCGCTGGCGGATTTTCAATTCCCTAGAAATTTCGGTACATAAACTTTGGGTTTCGGGTACTTATTCACTTGCTGGGGTTCACTTGTACATAAATTTTAGTTTTTTAATGTTTACAAAGCACATCCACACTAGAAAGTAATGTTACTTGGAACTTGCACTGGTAGCAGTATTTTCAAAGTATTTACACAGGAACTTATGCAAATTTAACTATGTTTTTTTTAATTTATTCGCGAGACGAACACAAAGAGCTTATGGCTGATTGACATCCGTGACGTCACTCCTGTAGTACTGTACTGTAGTACTGTAAGTACTGTAAGTACTGTAGTTGCCCATTCCCTAGCGTAGATCTCTGTGGAAAAGAACGGGCAAGAAATTCCATGGACACTTTTTTTTTATTATAATGCTGATACAAAATCTTGGTTACATCATGTTGAGATGGTGCATTATGTGAGAACAATGTACCTAGAAAGACGCGCACGATAAAAATGTCCATAGTAAGAACATATAAAAACAATTAAAAAATAAACCAATAATTTAAAAAAAGCCGTGGAAACCTAGAGCTGACCAGTCCCAACCGACAGCGCCCATTTACGAACATGACGCATTGAAAAAATAAAAAACACAGTAGCATTATTAACTTTCCTACTATAATTAATTATATTTACATAATAGCAAACAAAGACTTTGCAAAGAAAGTCACAGTTATTGAATTAACATCGGTTAATGCGAAATTGCGAAGAGAAGAAAACCTGTGGAAAGGCAGTCATAATTTGTAGACCAGTCAATAACCCGAAACTTAACACCCACTCTAATCAAGTGGTATCGTATTACCCCGTACTAACTGGGTTGTGGAGGTCAGATAGACAGTCGCTCCATGTAAAATACTGGTATTCAGCTGTATAGCTATTAGACTGGAAGCTGACCCCAATATAGTTTGGAAAAGGCACGCAGAAAGTAGTCGCAGATGCCACGGTATTCTCCTAAGTACTATTGCTATTTTGTAGTGCCTGAACCAAGTTCTTCCTCAGCGATTCTTCTTCATCACTGTAACTTGAACCTTCGACTATCCTTCTTAGAAGCTCAGCTTTCTTTTTCAATCTTTTAGCTTTTGTCTTTGACTCAGCTTGTTTTAAAGTCTCTTTTAGTTGGTTGAACAAAATGATTTTTTCTTTTTGGGCTTTTTCCCTACGTCTTGATTCTCTTCGCGTTTCTTCGTGTATTGGAAGATTTTCATCTTCGGTACTGATATATTTGTAGAACTCCAACGAACTGCTTGGCTCTTCATGTTCCCTGCTGAAGTGAAAAGAAATAGTTCAGACTGTATTTTTTTCTAGTTTTGTCTCTAAAAAGAAATGACGATACAATCTCGAAGAAATTGAATCGACACTTACGTGTCGAGGCGTGGCGTGGCGCGCCAGAAGCATATCGATTTCATACATTTAGTTTAGTTAGAGACATATACACGACACGACGCGACCTACAAGGTCACTGCTCGCCACCGATTGCGCCAGAGTGGTGGCGGGGATTCAAAATAAAAAAAAACAAAACCAAATTTTTTTATTTCACATAGGCCTGGATGGGCACTTAAAAAACGTCGAAAAAGGTGCACGGTTCGCGATGGTCGATTCCATGGGGAAGAACCGGCAAGAAACTCAATGGTTACACTTTTCAAATCATTTGGTATTACAATATTACTATGTTTCATTACAGCATTACTACTAAAGTATGGGGGGACAGCGTAGGCCCAACAATAGATCGTTGCTTGCTACACAAAAAATGTAAAACAAAAGGAATATTTAACAAAAGTTAAACAGCATCCGGGAATCTAAAAGGCCTTCCATGTTCACTCATTCACAAATAATAGGTATAAAAGCAGCTTTACAAAGGTAGGTAAAAAAAAAAGAATATTTAATTAAAGAACTAAATTAAACAAGTGACACAAATATTGTCATCAGTGATGTAACTATTCTGAGCAAAACATGAGAAAAAATGATTTGGAAACTACTGTAATAATTTGAATCAAAAGAAAAAAGAACAATGAGATTGAGAATAGTTAGAGACATCCACAAATCTGTGCCGTTTATGAGCTATCAGGGAAGCCGCATGCGCAGAAGGAATATTAGACAAACTTCTTTGTCATCAACGTAGTCCTTGATTTTGTATTATGCTTTTTTTATAAGGACACGTTTAATGTAGTTTTTGAACTTTCCATCGGTCAGTTCTATAACTGACTTTGGCAACTTGTTATAAAAGCGTACACTGTTTATAATAAAAGACTTGTTAGTTTTTGTTAATCTGAATTTAAGTATTACAATTTCATGTTTACTGCGTGTATTTTTATTGAGGAAGTCGCTTCTAATTTTGAAAAGCCCTCTATTTTTGCGGACATATAAAATACATTCATAGATATAAAGTGAAGGCAGAGTTAGTATATCGATCTCTTTGAATTTTTCTCTGAGTGACTCGCGAGGACCCATTTTATAAATCGCTCGGACTGCCCTCTTTTGTAATATAAAAGTGGAGTCAACGTCTCCTGCTGATTCCCACAGCAGGATGCCGTAAGACATAATACTGTGGAAATAAGCATAGTAAACTAACCTAGCTGTGGCTACATCCGTTAACTGCCTTATTTTCCTAACTGCATATGCAGCTGAGCTTAACCTACCTGAAAGAGTTCTAATGTGCGCGCCCCCCTGTAATTTAGAATCTATAGTAATCCCTAAGAATACAGTTTCCGCTATAACATCAAATTATGGCGCGACACGACACAACATGCAAATGTGTTTCTACACCGCGTGACTCGTGGCATTATGAACGTTTGAACGCTGCACAGGTTCAATATGTACTGTTCAGAAATAACGCCAGAGCACGCCACGACACGACACGTTAGTGTGCACAGTCACCGTCACGACAGCAAGCGCCACGTCTTGCCCCGACCCAGGCAGGAGCAGTTATTTTTGTAATTTATTTCACCACCATTGCTTTCAAAACGGTGAAGGAAAATATCGTGACGAAACCGACATGAAGTATAAAAAAATCGAAGACACCAACTGTCATAAGTCATTGAACACACTGAATACAGAAACAAAAGGAACAGAAAAATCGGTAAAAATGTGATGCTTGTTTGTGAAGAAATCTCTTCCAACATACCTGCGAGAGTAGTATTCTTCATTTTCTTGATTTCTTCTGAAGTCGACCTCTTGGTTACCAAATTGAGCATTTTTGTAACGTCTCTGAAATCGTTGTCTGGCAATGTTTTTGTGTAGTTGGTAGGGGTATCTCTTTGTTACGCGTTGTATCTTTCTCTTCGGTTTCAATTTTATTCTTATACTTTTCATTGTTGAAGGAGGTTTCACAACTGCTGGTTCTTTAACTGTGAAATTAAATTTCAATTTATTTATTCTCTCTTCACAATATTGGTTCTTAAAGATTAACAATGTTTTTTACAAGGTTATATTCCACTATTGGATGAGACTGGTGCTTGAAGTAGGCTTTCGAAGAAGCTTGTGTTAAAAGTCACCAGCCCCCCCCCCCACAGCAAAACAATATCGTAATAGATTTAAAGACGATCATTGTGAAACATCTTTCATGGTACCAAAAAGAGCACAAAGAGACAATAAAAAAGTTCAAAATAATAACAGATAGTAAACGAAGGCAAAATAAAAATGCAGAACGAATGGTTTGCACTACAGTGTAGTGTCGTGTAAGTGTATGAATGTATGTTGAAGTGTGTGAATGTATGTTGCAGTGTATGAATGTATGTTGGAGTGTAGAAGTACGAGAGCGAGTATGAGATGTAAAACAGCCACGGGAGAAAGAAGGATAGACTTTTTAAAAGGGGGGAAGAAAATCTACTTAGGAATTGTCAAAAGGTTCTCAGTGTTCTGGTAGTCAAGCGTCAATAAGAGGTGGTTTAGGGATATAGATTAAGAGTGACATTTAGTTGGTTGTACAGACTCAATCAATCATATTTAGTTATTTTGACCCCAAAATAATTCAGTAACATCTAGGCAGATGCAGATGGTTGAGCCGTACTTGCCTAGGTTGGTCTGTGGATGGGTGACCCATTACATACCGAGTTTCCTCCGTGCCTCGGAAAGCACGTTAAGCCGTTGGTCCTGGCTGCCATTTATAGATCTTTGACAGTCGTCAGGTAGTCAGTGGCCCAAAAAGTCTGCCAAACAGTCTTACCAAGGGATATCGTATTACCCGGTACTAACTGGGTTGTAGAGGTCAGATAGGCAGTCGCTTAATGTAACATACTGGTATTCAGCTAGATCTGGTAAGACTGAAAGCCGACCTCAACATAGTTGGGAAAAGGCTAGGCAGATGATGAACCTCAGATTGACCGCGTAAATTGCCAAATGGCCTGGGCCTCGATTCTGCTATTACAATAGTGTCAGAGTAGTCGATCATTGATCTCATTATGGTCAAGTTCTGTCAAATTATATCAAGTTTGTTAATTCTACTAACATAATGGCGCCATTATGACTTTTCAATGGTCAACCACTGACACTCCATTGAAAGAAAAGTCATAGAATAATAATCTCGTACATATTGAAATATATTGAGACTATTGACCGACCAATGATCGACCATTGTGAATTTAGCAGATTATGAACTTTAAGCAAAATGACAATGGGATGAGAATGGAATCGTGTTGGAGTGACGAATTTATTAAAATAGCATAATTAGGCTCCTGGTATTCAACTACATGACATACACCATCATCATCAACATCTTTTTGACCTTGTCCCATGACAGCATGTTACTTGAAGACTTCTTTAGGAGCGTCGAGCACTTTTTGAGTGAACAAAAATCATGGAACTCGCGTCACGTACGCTTTTCTTAGCACTCGTAGCCGATTCACTCATAGAAGTGAAGTGAGTCCCCAAATACTGCTCCACATACGGTTTTTTTTCCATTCTCCCCTGTCAAGGGTAACGCTATCATTGACATCTCATTCCTCCAAAACCATCAACTGCCTGCCTTTTCCCAACTATGTTGGGGTCGGCTTCCAGTCTTACCAGATCTAGCTGAATACCAGTATTTTACATTAAGCTATCTGACCTCCACAACCCAGTTACTACCGGGTAATACGATACCCCTTGGTAAGACTGGTTAGCACACTTTTCGGGCCACTGACTACCTAACGACTGTCAAAGATCTACAAATGACAGCCGGGACCAACAGCTTAACGTGCTTTCCGATGTACGGAGGAAACTCGGTATATATTGGGTGGTCACCCATCCACAGACCAACCTAGGCAAAATCACGGCTTAACCTAAAGATCGACATGAGCAGCTGTTATTCAGGTATTTAGCCGCGAGCTCCTTTTTCCGCCAAAACTGACCCTCAAATATTTCAGTAAAAGCTAGACAGATGATGAGACACATACCTTTTTGAAGCATCTGGCCAGTAGTTGCATTCTTCTTAACTGTCTCATCCTTTGCTACAGGCACTGGTCTGTTACCAACCGTCGTAGTCTGACCCTCTTCCTTCTCCGGAACAGTTCTCAAGTGAAGAATAGCTCCTTGGTCTCCAATAAGGACCTTATATTTCTTGGTAGTTGGTACATTGAAGCCATCAACCCTGGTTGTAGTCTCTGCTATTGGAAGGCCATTCCGGTGCTGTCCTTGATGTTCGGAATAGGTTTTTAGCAGTTTCCTTGGAGTTGAGTCTTGGGTTGTAGAAGGAGTTCTTTCAAGTTGAGGTGCATGCTTGGCTGGTGATATAAGGTTTAATTATAAGATTTTAGATTTAGAAAGATTGAATGGTTTAAATTTATTGGCCGGCTCAACTTCCGCTTTTTATTTATTTTTATTAAAGTTGTGGCCATGCACAAATCGATAGCTGGTATCAATACAAACAAGTTTTGTCTGAGACAAAATGTTATAGTGTCACATTTCCGAGATATGAGCTGTTAAAGTTAAGTCCATTCACTGATGGTATCTTCATAACAACTTTGCTCTAATTAGCTACGCATAAAACCTATATTAATCGATGGCTGGTATTAATAGAAACAAGTTTTGTATGAGATAAAATGTTCTAAAGTGTCACATTTTCGAGATTTTAACAATCAAAGTTGTACTGAAGATATCGTCAGTAAATAGACTTTAACTTTGATAGCTAGATACGCTGTGTCCAGAAGTACTGTTTCCTGAATCAGCCACCTGATCAAGCTGTCGAGAGCCTGTACTATACCAGGCTAGTAACAATGATAAAAATAGGGGGCTCTCCTTCTGCTGGTCAGACCTCCGTCCATTCCTTTTACCAGCAACCATTTTACACTACTTCTAAAATGCACTTTAAATACTTACTTGTTAAGCTGAACATCGGTGTAAATCCAATCTTGTTAACTAAAGTTTGGAACCAACTCTCAACTGGAGTATAAGTGGTGATCTCCCGAAGCCACTTCTTCTTATATTCCTCACTCCGGGTCTTAGACAACCGAAGAATATCTTTGCCTGAATGACCTCTAAGATAGGTTGGATATGTTGAGTTTCGATGAGATGCTGTGGTACAGCTTTGTAAATTTAGCGTAGAACGAAAGATTTCTGAAGATTTTTGGATCTTAAGACTTGATTTAACCATTTTTGAAGATATTTTTGGAGATTCTTGGTTCTTAAGACTTCGTGTAACTGTTTCTGAAGACACTTTTGGAGATGGTTGGTTCTTAATATTTGGTTTAACCGTTGTTGAGGGTATTTTTGGAGATGTTTGGTTCTTAAGACCTGGTGTAACCGTTGTTGCAGGTATTTTTGGAGATGTTTGGTTATTAAGGCTAGGTGTAACCGTTTTCGACGATGGTTCTCCTTCTGGCAGTCTTTTTAAGGTGGATGATACAACAGGATCTAAACGGAGCCTCGATACACCCGGAAATAATGTAGGATCAAAAATGTTTAGAGACTTCATACTCTGCAAGGTCATATTTGAAGGAGAAAGTGCCGGGTTCCTTTGTGTAGAAGATATTATAGGACCATTTTGAACAGTTTTTCTTGTAAAATAAATAAGAGGATCAATCTTGGCCAATTTCAAGTAATGAGCATTCAATTCTGTTGTGTACAGTGAGATTGAGTCTCGGAGAATTGGCCGTGCTGTGGTGAAAGGACTAAAGTGACCGGTTTGTTTCTCCAGTTCGATTGATTGAATGATAGACTGTACGTCTTTGGGGGGCAGTACTTCACTATCTGGGTTGTATACATTTGTACGTGGTATGTCTTCGAGAAATTTCTTCTGTGCTTCTTTGATGAAAGTCTGCACTTCGAGATAGTTTTTGTGGTGTCGTTTCATGAGAGCGGTTTCGTCGAATTTTGCTGCTGGAATAGGGTAGACGACAAATATTAGTATAGTAGTATTAGTATTGGTATTAGTATTTTATTTTATTTTATTACTTATACCAAAATAATAGACGAAGATACGACATTTTAAAAATTCTCAATACGTCAGGCTTGGGTATAATTTACAGCGAGTTCTGACGTCACGAGCCCCACTCTCGAGTTTGGATGCGTTTCATCTTCGTCAATATTAATTAATTTACAAAAAAATACGTGTCCATTACAATACTCTCACTAATCGATATGCAAATTGTTTGATACTGTCGTTATGCTTATTGAGAAGATGTACTCAATGCGGCGTATCGATGTTATTTGTAAGTTTGGGAGCGTTCAATAATGGGTCTAATAGTATTTTTAATAAGGTTTTACCCGTCATTGCGATCATTATGTTGTTCCAGGGATCCCCAAACTATTTTGGTCAAGTGGCCCCTTTTCCAAAATGAACTGTTACCTCAGACCCCCATGGCCAAATTACCTACTTTTAAGATCAACCCCCTTATTCATAATGGTCCGCGCAATAGAAAAAGACAGAGTGAGAATTAGCAATGGTTTAAGTTAGCAGACTATTATGAATAAGGGGGCCTATCTTTAGTTTTTTCCTATTGATACAAAATAAAATGAAATAGTTAATAGAAAAAAATCTTACATTCCACATTATCGATGCAACTAAAAATGTCATAGTGTAAAAATAAGCATATAATTAGTAAAAGCATAATTTTTATCACTTTAAAATTACTTTATAATTTGATTTGTCAGTTCATAATTTATTATTCCTAGTATCATTTTTAGATAAAACATTTAATTAAGTACGAGTAATAAAACTTTTGTTGAGCACTGGAGTTGTATACAAAAGTTATTTGACTTAAGTTTAAAGGTACCTAGTTACTATTTAAGTTTTGTTATCAATAAAATTGTAGTCAAATTTTATTGAATTGGAAACAAAATGTATTTGCGTGTGCTGTATATAACAAGTTTTATGATTCCATAAAAATGTTAGTATTTTTCTATACTAAAACGACAGACTGTGTGTGTATGTGTGTGTTGTACTTGTTTTCTGTCGTTCAGAATATTTGGTAATATTTTGGTTGGCTTAAAGTCACCCAAAGGGATAGGAGGGGGGAGGGGGGGAGGGAGGAATGTTCGTAGTTTTCTTGCGTGATCAAACCAGACATGAGGACATCCGCTACAGAACCAAGGTTACCCGAAAAATTGCCAAACTTGAGTGGTAGTGGGCAGGGCACACGATGGGGCCGAAAAGCTCTAGAGTGGCGACCGCAATCAGAAGATGCTGCGTTGCGCGGCGTCCCTCTAAGTCAGTGGTTCCCAACCGTCCACGGACCACTGGTGGTCCGCAGGAGCAAAAAATCAAAATCAAAAATCAAAGCAATTATTTCAAGTAGGCCAATAACAGGCACTTTTGAATTGTCGAAACAAAGATGAAAATTAAATGCAGCTACAGTGCCAGTCACAAGACATAAAAACTGTGAAAGTACTGTAGTTGCCCATTCCCTAACGTATTTTTTTTTTTTTTTTTTATTATTTATTACAACAAAAAGCTACATAGGAATATTTTACATATCTTCTGCCAAACTGCAGGACAGTTTGTAGATCTCTATGGAGAAGAACGGGCAAGAAGCTCCATGGACACTCTTTTAAATCAGATTATTGTTGCCCCGAACATGTCCGCGGAAGATTAATATATTATTCATAAATTATTTTGAGAATCTATTAACTTATTCCTATTTCCGTATGACTGCTTGCTAAATTTTTCGAGCTCACTTTGATCGCTTTTGTATCCATCACTATCTTAATTCTAAAGTTTTTCATACCATTTTACAATTTTTGCATAGTGTTAGTTAAAGATTCACCCCTCTAGAAATAATCCTATCGGTGTCTATGTTTATCAAACTCAAACTCAACTCAAACTCAAAGCATTTATTTCAACTAGACCATTACGGCACTTTTGAATGTCAAATTACAAATTAAATCAAAGCTACAGTCACAGTCACAAGGCATAATAACTTGAGAAAGTACTGTAGTTGCCCATTCCCTAGCGTAGATCTCTATGGAGAAGAACGGGCAAAAAACTCCATGGACACTCTTTTTAAATCAATATATTGTTACAAAATCTTGGTTACATCATTCATGTGTGATTATACATATATGTGAGAACGATGTAGAAAGACGTGCACATTAAGAGCGTCCAGAGAAAAGATTAAATCAACTGTGTAAAAAAAAAAGAAATTAAAATTAACCATGGCAGCTAAGAGATGACCAGTCCCAACTGACAGCGCCCGTTCACGAACATGACGCATGTATCGGCGCCATTCAACTCGACCATATTGAAGGGAGCTAAATGACCCGACACACCCGCCACCATCAGCGAGACATTTGAGTGAGCATGACAATCTCTCAGCCGCCAAGGCATATTCAAGTCAAAAAAAAGAAAAAGATAACTAAATGTAAATGGTGGCTTTACAGTACATAAAACTCACACAAATGTGCTATGCAGTTATATAATCTAGGACCTATGGTCCCTACTTACAATAAAGACACCAAAGTGGTTCTTGGTCCAAGAAAGGTTGGGAACCACTGCTCTAAGTGGACCGATGACCTGGTGAAGGTTGCCGGAATCCCCTGGATGCGAGTCGTATGGGACCGTGGCGACACTTGGGGGTGGATTTTAGCATGTATTTTCCTCCGTAGCACCAAAACTATTCATCTGATTTTGATGAAAAAGGTGTCAATCGATTCGTTATCATAGTCTGGGTAACATAGGCTGGATTTTAATCTACTTCAACAATAGTAGGAGTCGATTGTATCTTGTAAACCCGGTTTTAATCAGAGCTTGATTTTCAGTATTTGGGTTTTAATAGAAGTATGCCACATACATTCTTTATGGAATAGACGCATAATAAAGGGTGTAAAACACCTCTTCACGAAGCCGAAAGGCACTTACGGAGATATGGGTCAAAGTTACAACTTTTTGACAAGATTTTTTTTAAATACAAGTTTTTTTTGTAAGATTTTAACTTTTAGCAATTCTACGACCCCCGTATTATTCAATCCATCCATCAGCACAATGATTTAAGTGCGTTACATTGAGTTCTACCTCAAAACATGATTTATAACCTCAAAAAAAAAGTTGTTTCCCAGCAATATGTTTTCGTAAAGTTACTTAGTTTGATGTACAGAATGCTTGGTTAACTGTCTTGTGATGAGGTGGTTTACACCCTGTATATTATTAACGTTGGAAGTAAGAAAAAAACAGAAACGTTCTTATAATACTATATTTATAAGGAAGGTCTGAGATCGTCAAAACAAGTGTGTAATATCAAACTAAATATAGGTAGTACAGTCCAACGCATTAAATTACTAGCCTCTGTAAAATTTACTCAATCGATTTTGAACTTTAACTTTCAACATTTTATGGTTTCAAATCATTTGGAGATAGTGTTAACTTGAAATGCTGACGACTGTACCTACTTCTTTTGCCTAACAACAATATTATGGTTCAATTTATATTCTGGTCAAGAAAAATTAAGAGCACATTTTAAAAATGAAATACTCGGGTCAGTATGGTATTATGTATAGACAAACTATATATTTCTATTTTAAATTCTATTTTCTACCATCACAGATTTTCGTGAATTATATTTTTTTTTTACATTTTTTGATGCTCGCCTTAAACCTACTTGTTATAAAAATATTGCTTTCAAAGCTTACAATACTCGAATTCACATAATTCTCGCGTTGTCGTTTTTAAAGATGCATACGTCAAATGATAATATTTAAGTAATAGGAAAAGTTACTTATACATTACTTCAGTTACTGAGATTTGGAGGTCAGATTTAGTCACACCTCGTATTCAACTGTATCCAGTTAAACTGGAAGCCGACACCAATATAGTTGTTAAAAGGCAATCATAATAATAAGACCACTGACCCAGCTAAATCGCTTGCCAACTAATTCTTTACTTTTATCATCTTCAACCTACACCTTCTCCATAAAGATAATCAATCAAATTACTTATTAAACAAAAACGAAAGTCTATACGACTTGTGATCGTGATGTTTTTCAGCATTTTCCGGGCAGTCCTTGTGTGGTGTAGTATTTGCTTCTACAGACGACTGAATCAATTCAATAATATCCTTGGCTCTGGCATTGAATAGTTTATTAATACTTTTCTCAGCTGAATTAGATTCGTGATGTCCTCTTGATATAACTATATCGTTTTCTAAGTAACCCGGGTCATTTTCTTCTGCATCTTCATTCTCAATTGTCGCGGGCTTCTCGTTATGTGGATGGTGTTTGAGCAAGTCGTAGATATCTGGAATATCTGTAACAACGTTGCGTCTTGTGCCTTCGATTGCGGCTGGTCTTTCAACTGTAGCGTCTTCGATAGTAGCCTCTCGTTCGACAGTCACATCTGCTTCGATAGTTGCTGATTTTTCGTCATCGTTTACTGCAAGTTGGTCTGCGACAGAAACTGCTACGTCGTCCTCAGAAGCGTCTGTCTTACCTTCTACAGTAGCATTATCTTCTACAGTTGCCTGTTCTTCTTCAATTGTTGCTGTTTTGTCCTCTACGGTTGCCTCAACGTCCTCTGTGGTAACTGGCCGATCTTCTACTGTTACTTCTGCATCCTCTATGGTAGCGGCTCTTTCTTCAAGTGTTAGTTCATCTTCGACAGTGGCTCCGAAATCTTCTATAGTTGCAGCCTTAGATTCTACCGTCGCATCTGCGGTTTCTACTGTTGCGTCTGCTTCTATAGTTGCATCTTCGGCGCTATACGGCTTCGAGTTTTCATCTTCGGAGGCAGCCCTTTCATTTTCTAATGTTGCACCATCTTCTTCAACGGTAACGGTTTCCTCACTGACTGGTCTAACTAAATTATGTAGATGATTATTAATCATGCGTTGCACTGAATCAAACTTCACCACCGGTTCATCTTCATTCTCTTCAATCACAACAACTTTCTTTTCTTCAGATTTTTCAGCAGTTGCATCATCGCTTTCTTTATCACTGGCACTTAAATCTTTAGATTCCTTACTATTTGCATCTTCACTAGATTGTACATTGCTTGAAGCGCTGTGAGAGTCTTCATCTGTACCTGTTCTAAGCGTATTTGCATTTATATCCTCACTATTCTCCTTTTCCTCGGAAGACTGCTGTTCTTCGCTAGTAGACTTATCATGTTCTAATTCAGATGTGTTAGAAGAACTGACATCATCATTTGTTTTGGCATGTTCAGTATGTTTTGGCTTAGCGGCTGACAGGATATACGCTAGAGGTTTAGCTCCATTCTTGCCATGCAGTGGAGTAATTTCTACCACTTGCTTCTTGCGGGAGTTAAGCTTTCTCCAACCTTTTCGCTCATGTTCTTCGGAGCCTCTGTATGGTAAGACTTGGATGACCTTCTTGCCTTTACTCCTTCTATGCGCTCTTTCGTTATCTCTTGCTTCACTCTGTGCTAGGCTGCGTTCAAGGAGTGGTATGAGGAGTTCAGCGATGTTGCCCTCTCGATGGTGGTGGGCTTTGAAGGGTTCCAGATCCTCGGAAGATGGCTCGTGGGTGTCGACGCTGCGACATGAGTGCGGCGCCACCCAGCTGCATAAGAGACATAAGGCTGGAAAAGAAGAAGACTGCTGTAGTAGTGTTACATCGGACCTACTAGAACATTCGAGAAAGCCTGTGATGACAGTGTGTGTACGTTAGAAGTTCGAGAGCATTCTAATATTATTAGTTTTAAAGTTAGGTAGGTACAAACTCGCGACCTATTTATACAATGACATTAGAATTTCGACCGTACGCCTAGGGCATAAGGTTCATATTTGTTTGTTTTGTACAAGTAGGTAATGCCAACCTTGTAAGTAGGTACCTGCTATTTTTTTTGCCTACGTACCTACTTTTTTTGTTAGTGTTTTTTTATGACCCTCTCGAATGTTCGTGGTTATTCTGGTGTATCTGTTGGTGAGTATAAATAGAGCGCTCAGGGCCGCGACAGTCAGTCTTGTTTTAGCAACACAGCGAAGCGAATCGACGTGAACTTGAAGTGCGATATCTAAGCGAATAGTGATCAGTGGTGTATTTGTGATTAAGTTTAAGTTGTTTTGTGATCAATAAAGTTATTGTGTTGTTTAATCGGTAGTAATTAATTTATCTCATACCCAGCTCGTAACAAATTGGTGTCAGAAGTGGGATATAAATTATGCCAATCCTACCTAAGGACGACACGGAGGGTATCCGTACCAGAAGTCAGCGACAGCAGGACATGGACCAAAGGCGGTTTGGAGATTCTCCGACACAGACACCGGGTGCTGTCCAGTCTACGTCGCAGCCAGTCGCTGGCCCATCCGGAGTTTCTCCAGCATCAGTGGCGCCAGACTTGTCAGCTTTAATGGCGTTGCTGCAGGATCAAGCTCGCCGTCAAGAGGAGCAGGCTCGCCAGTTACAGGAGCAATTGCAACGAGACAAAGAGGAGCAGGCTCGCCGTCAAGAGGAGCAGGCTCGCCGTCAAGAGGAGCAGGCTCGCCGTCAAGAGGAGCAGGCTCGCCGGTTGGAAGAGCAGTTGCAGCAAGACAAAGAGGAGCAAGCCCGCCGCCAGGAGGAGCAGGTCCGCCGCCAAGACGAACAGATGATCCTCATAAAGGATCTTCATGCAACTTTCGGCAAGGACCTGAAAGTGATAAAAGATCAGGTTCACCAGCATGAGAACCGCATCTCAGAGGCCGAAGTTAAGATCGCTGGGGTACAGAAGGCTTTGAGCGAACTGAAGACTGAAGGTGGAACTGTAGCTTCAGTGGTTGCTGCACCTTCTTCGCGTGGTTTCAAGGTTCCTCCATTCGACGGAACATCGTCGTGGTCGGCCTACAGAATCCAGTTTGAGGCCGTCATGAAGGCGAATGGATGGACCAAACCACAAGCCATGACCGCGCTCACCTTAGGCCTCCGAGACCAGGCCCTAACCATTCTCGAGGCACTCGGCAAGGATGTAACCTACGAGCAGCTGCTGGAGGCGTTGGAGTCCAGATACGGCGACGCGCATCTGGAGCACGTATTCCGTGCTAAGTTGAAGGACCGTGTTCAACGTAGTGCCGAGAACTTACAGCAGTGGGCCCTGGAAGTTGAAAAACTCGTTCGGAAAGCCTACCAGTCTGCCCCTGCGCTGATTGATGGAAATCTGGTACAGGCCTTCGTTGATGGAATACGTGACTTGGAAGTTAGAGCTGCCGTGAGACTTGGGCATCATGAGACCTTGAAGGACGCCTTGGCCCATGCCTTAGAAGTAGAGGCAGTGAGGCAAGACCACCGAACGCACCGTGTCAGGGAGGTTGTTGCATCACCTGTACGCGACCGCCCACAGGGGTATAGTCCTAGGTGCTACACATGTGGAGAAAGGGGTCATCTTCGGTCCAGCTGTCCTAAGCGCAGCACCCCGAGAGAAGATCAGCAGGGAAGAGTGGCTGAAGTGACTGCCCAGCCACAGCAGGGAAACGAGTAAATGCCAGGACTGGGGGGCGGGTGCTGGCTGGTATTGAAAGAGCCCCGAGAATCTTGATCTCGCAAGCACATGACGGGAACAGCCTGACCATCAAAGGCGAAGTCAATGGAACACCATGCAAACTGACGTTGGATACTGGAGCATCTCACACGGTCGTCAATTCCAAACTAGCAAGTCGGTTTCTTGGGGACTTCTTCAATAAGCACGACCGTATACAGTTACTAACAGCTACCGGTCAGCACATAAACGTCCGAGGCAAGAAGGAGGTGGAGTTAAAATTGGGTGACAGATTTTACAAGCAGAATGTCATCGTGGCCGACATAGTGGACGATTGCATCTTGGGCTTGGACTTCATGCGGAAATATCGTTGTGAGATCGACGTTGATCAAGGAGTACTGAAATGTGGTTCAGAGGAAGTCTTCATGGAAGGTGCACCGTCAGGGAAAGTGTACTGCTTGAAGAAGATTGTTCTTCCTCGCAGATCAGAAACGATTGTGCCCATTTGTTTGCCACGGAATTCTGGACAAAGAGATCGAAGTGTACTGATAGAAAGGGTGAACAATGACTTCCCATGGAAGATGGCACGAACTCTGGTCAAGGCCACCAACGTCTCAGTAGTACGCATACTGAATCCAAGTGACCAGGAGCAAGTGATTAAGAAGGGCACCTTGATTGGCACTTGCGAGGAAGTAGCTTGGATGCGTCAATTGCAAGATGTCCCTACCGGAAATGAAATTCGCAGTTCAAAATTTGACGTGTCAACGCTTTTGGAAAACTGCGATTTAACTAAAGGAGAAATGGACAAGGCTAAGAAGATGTTACTTCAGTACGCCAACATTTTCTCTTCGAATGATGCTGACATAGGGAGAACTGGACTTGTTCAGCACCAGATTAATACAGGTAACGAGTTACCTATCCGTCAGCGACCAAGAAGACTGCCAGTTGCACGAGAAAAAGAGGTAGAAACCATGATTGAGGGAATGGTGAAGGACGGTGTTATAGAGCCTTCATCGAGTCCATGGTGTTCTCCTGTGGTCCTGGTAAAGAAAAAGGACGGCAGTATGCGCTTCTGTGTGGACTATCGACGACTGAACGACGTCACGAAAAAGGACAGCTACCCGCTGCCTAGGATCGATGACACACTGGACACGCTGACTGGTATGAAGTGGTTTACCACACTTGATCTGAAGAGTGGCTACTGGCAAGTAGAAATAGACCCCAAGGACAAGGAGAAAACTGCATTCTCAACAGGAAAAGGACTATGGCAGTTTAAAGTTATGCCATTCGGTTTGTGCAACGCTCCTGCGACGTTTGAAAGGCTGATGGAGCAAGTACTCGCCGGATTGATTGGAGACGCATGTCTTGTCTATTTAGACGACATAATCATAGTGGGCCGTACATTTGAAGATCACCTTAAAAACCTCAACCGAGTGCTGTCGAAAATCCAAACAGCAAATCTCAAGTTAAGTCCGAAAAAGTGTTCGTTTTTCAGACAGCAAGTGAACTTCTTAGGACACATAGTTTCGGGGGAAGGTGTTCAAACAGACCCAGAAAAAGTAGTCGCCGTCAAGGATTGGCCAGTTCCGAAAGACAAGACACAGGTCAGAGCATTCCTGGGTTTGTGCTCCTACTATCGAAGGTTTGTCAAGAATTTTGCCGACATTGCAAAACCTCTGCACAAACTCACTGAGGAAAAGAGGCAATTCTGTTGGGACGATGACTGCGACGTCGCATTTCAGGAATTAAAGAAACGTCTGTGCAACACACCTATTTTGGGATATCCTGACACTGAAAATGACTTCATAGTTGACACAGATGCCAGTAATACTGGAATTGGGGGCGTGCTGTCTCAACGGAAAGGAGACCGGGAGGTTGTAATAGCTTACTTCAGCAAGTCTTTATCTAAGCCTGAAAGAAATTATTGCGTTACAAGACGGGAGCTACTCGCTGTAGTAAAGACAGTGCAGCACTTCAGTAAATATTTGCTGGGACGCAAATTCCAATTACGAACTGACCATGCTGCACTGAAGTGGCTATTACAGTTCAAGAATCCAGAGGGGCAAGTGGCGAGATGGATTGAACTACTCCAAGAGTTTCATTTCATAACTGAACATCGCAGTGGGAGAACTCACGGTAACGCAGACGCCTTGTCAAGAAGACCTTGTCCTGAAGACTGTAAGCACTGTGCCAGGCAAGAGACTAAGGAAGTGGTGCCCGTGAGGATGCTTAGAACGGATCTCAGCGATGAATGGAAGGAGACCCTACAGCAGGCTCAGCACAATGACTCGGATATCAAACCGATCTTCGAGTGGATCAAAGCTGGTGTTCCTAAACCCAAGTGGAGTGATGTGGCTGCGATGAGTTCCATCACGAAGAGTTATTGGGCGCAATGGAACAGCTTGGTGATCCAGGATGGAGTCTTGTGCCGTAAATGGGAAAACGCTAGAGGGGACAGCTGTCATCTACAAATGGTTGTCCCTAAAGCTAAGGTACCGGATGTTCTACGGCTCTACCATGATGGATGTTCAGGAGGACATATGGGGGTAAAAAGGACTCTTCTAAAAATTCGAGAACGATTTTACTGGATCCACTGTCGAGATGATGTGGAGGACTGGTGTCGCAAATGTTCCAGTTGTGCAGCCGTGAAAGGACCCCATACACGCAGCAAAGGTGCATTAAAAGTGTACAACGTTGGAGCCCCTTGGGAACGGATAGCACTAGACGTTGCGGGACCATTTCCAGTAAGTGAAAGCGGAAACAAGTACTTCCTGGTGGTCATGGATTACTTCACAAAGTGGCCAGAAGTCTTCGCCATTCCTAACCAAGAAGCTTCAACTGTCGCAGATAAATTGGTTCAGGAAGTCTTCTGTCGTTTTGGGGTACCCTTAGAAATACACAGCGATCAAGGAAGAAATTTTGAATCGCAAGTATTTCAAGAGACTTGTCGATTGATGGGTACCCATAAAACCAGAACCACCTCTTACCACCCACAATCCGATGGAATGGTGGAACGATTCAACCAAACGTTGGAGAGATATCTGGCGAAAGTTGTGGAAAGCCGGCAAAGGGATTGGGACAAGCACATACAGCCGTTTCTTCTGTCTTACCGAAGTGCAGTCCACGAAAGTACGACTGTGACACCAGCCTTCGCGAACTTTGGAAGGGAATTACGGTTACCTGCTGATTTAATCACTGGAACTCCCCCTGATGCTCCATGTAGTGTAACAGATTACGCGAATGACTTGCGTAATAAGTTGAACGATGTTTATGAGCATATCCGACAATCCAGCCAACAGATGTCTGAGAAGATGAAAACCCGTTATGATCGGAAGGCAAACGGTAGGGGTTTCGACGAGGGTTCACTGGTGTGGTTGCATAACCCAGTGCGGAGCAAGGGAAAGTCTCCGAAGTTACAAGCAAAATGGGATGGACCATACCGAGTCGTGACTAGGATCAACGATGTCACCTACCGAATACAGCAGGGTCCACGAGGTGCGCCTAAGATTGTGCATGTAGACCGGTTGGCACGATACTACGGGACTAATGATGCTCGGGACGAGCATGTCTAAGGAGGGGGCAGTGTTACATCGGACCTACTAGAACATTCGAGAAAGCCTGTGATGACAGTGTGTGTACGTTAGAAGTTCGAGAGCATTCTAATATTATTAGTTTTAAAGTTAGGTAGGTACAAACTCGCGACCTATTTATACAATGACATTAGAATTTCGACCGTACGCCTAGGGCATAAGGTTCATATTTGTTTGTTTTGTACAAGTAGGTAATGCCAACCTTGTAAGTAGGTACCTGCTATTTTTTTTGCCTACGTACCTACTTTTTTTGTTAGTGTTTTTTTATGACCCTCTCGAATGTTCGTGGTTATTCTGGTGTATCTGTTGGTGAGTATAAATAGAGCGCTCAGGGCCGCGACAGTCAGTCTTGTTTTAGCAACACAGCGAAGCGAATCGACGTGAACTTGAAGTGCGATATCTAAGCGAATAGTGATCAGTGGTGTATTTGTGATTAAGTTTAAGTTGTTTTGTGATCAATAAAGTTATTGTGTTGTTTAATCGGTAGTAATTAATTTATCTCATACCCAGCTCGTAACAGTAGTTATCATTAGATCGTTTTGGGAAAAGAGTGGTTACGGCACATCTTCCCCAACCAGGCCCGAAGGCGCCTTACAAGCCGATTCTTGAACAAGGCACTGTCTAGGTGTCTATGGCGAAAGTATCGGTACTGAAATGCTGTTGTTTTCATGACAACATCTTTGAGACCAATTTCACTACTTGCTACATAAAAGTATACTCAATACAGTAAACGAAAATTACCTTTTATGTTGCAAAATGTACATGTTACAAAGTATGGGACAATACGAAAATAAAAAAAAACGAGAAAAGCTGTGCTCGCGGATTAAGGGTTTTCATACAATTGTAAACTAGTTGGGGGTTACCCAACTAGTTATACACGGACAGCGGAGGCTTAGTAATAGGATTTCGTTAGTCCTTTAGAATACGGAAACCTAAAACGAAAGAATAGTTACAATCAGTTCCAAGGTATGGCTTAATACTTGCCGGGGTTGCGGGACTGTTCGAAAGAGAACATAAAGGGCGAGGAAGAAACATGGATGGGTTTTAGTCAGTAAAAGTTTGATACTCCCTCCCACTTCGCCCAGAGTGGGAGAAGTCATTTGATGATTTCCCACCCGAAAAAAAAAACAAAAGAATCCCCGTTTTCGCAACCTTTTTCATTCCTGCTCCGCTCCTTTTTTTTTTTTTTTTTTTTGGGATGGGAAATCATCAAATGACTTCTCCCACTCTGGGCGGAGCGGGAGGGAGTGTCAGGCTCTTACTGACTAAGACCCATCCATGTTCCTTCCCTGTCCTTTATGTTCCGGGGCCGCGGTATCTGCTCCGCTCCTAATGGTCGTAGCGTGATGTTATATAGCCTAAAGCCTTCCTCGATAAATGGACTATCCAACACAAAAATATTTTTTTTCAACCAAACAAACAAAGAAACAAACAAATAAACTCTTCTATTTATGATAATATTGAGGGTATTACTTAGTATTAGAGAAACATTAGGTGTATTTCTAGGATCACACATTTATTTTATAACGGTCATCCTGCCAGGGGGGGCACACTTCACACTGGACAATTAGTCATATTCCATAGACTCAGCCATAGACAGAATACACACTTAACACTTTAGAAGAGTTTATTTGTTTGTTTCTTTGTTTGTTTAATGTTAAGTTTAGATTAGTTTATATAACGTTTGTATGAACCACACAATTACACATGACAGCTGGCCTCTTATGCTTAAATCGTGGCTGTCAGACGTATCTCGTAATCATCAAAGTCGATTGAATGACTATCCCATGAAAAAGTCATTCAATTAACTTTTATGAAGTTGGAGAATGATATTGATGATTATAATTCTGCTATTATCTATATCTATACTAATACCATAAAGCAGAAGAGTTTGTTTGTTTGGTTGAACGCGCTAATCTCAGGAACTACTGGTTCAAATTGAAAAATTCTTTTTGTGTTGGATAATCCATTTGTTGAGACCGAAGAGATTTGTAGTAAAACATCACGCTACAACCATTAGGAGCGGAGCAGGAATGAATTTTTTTGCAAAAACGGGGATACTTTTTCATTTCGTTTTACTCTCTTATGTAACGCACACGAAGTTGCGTGGGTCAGTTAGTAATATGATATTGACGACTACGGGACCGTGACGTAGTCGCTCACAATGGGCCTTATCAAAAGGCTTAAAGTCACCCAAAGGGCAATGGAGAGGGCTATGCTCGGAGTTTCCTTGCATGATCGAATCAGAAATGAAGACATCCGCAAGAAAACCAAGGTCACCGTAGCCCGAAGAATTGCTAAACTTAAGTGGCAGTGGGCAGAACACATTGCTCGCAGAACGAATGCCCGATGGGGCTGAAAAGTTTTAGAGTGGCGACCGCGAACCGGAAGACGATGCGTTGGAAGACCTCCCACTAGGTGGACCGATGACCTGGTGAAGGTTGCGGGAATCCGTTGGATGCGAGTCGCACGGGGCCGGTCAATGTGGCGACACTTGGGGGAGGCCTATGTCCAGCAGTGGACGTCTTTCGGCTGAAATGATGATGATGATGATTGATGATTACATACGTTTTTTAGTTGCGAACGATATTTTCATCAATATACAACTTAGCACTGGCCTGCAAATTGCAAAAAAACGTAAAAAAAAATGAATTTCGCAGCAACCCTGACGATTTCACCTTAACAACGGGTACTTTTGCAATAACCCTTTCAGTTTATTTATTTATTAATTTATTAATTCATCGAACAATTTACACTGTGTTGGAATTATACAACAAATTACATTTAAAATCATAACAGAAGCAGTATCTAATCAAATACAACATCATGCACAAAAAAAACTAAATATAAAAAATTATTAGAATGTCATCAGTAAATACCATTAAAAGCATAAAAAAGTCAAACCAAAAACCAAAAGCAAAAATACAACATCTCTATTCCCTTAAACGAACAATTAAATTAACTAATAAAACTTTGTTAATTTAAAGCAGAAGCTACTTACCAACGATTAGGTACATCTGTGCTAGGCGAGTGCGCACTGTACCTGCGTTTGCGCATGTATTTATACAACGCACTTTGATTGTGTGAGAGCGTGAACTAGCATGACGGATGGCTACGGATTTGGTTAATTGAAGGCGGTTTCAAAGGTTTAGTTCAAAGATGATCAAAATCAAAATTAAAATCAAAGCATTTATTTCAAGTAGGCCAATAACAGGCACTTTTGAATTGTCGAAACAAAGATGAAAATTAAATGTAGCTACAGTCCCTGTCACAAGACATAAAAACTGTGAAAGTACTGTATTTGCCCATTCCCTAACGTAGATCTCTATGGAGAAGAACGGGCAAGAAACTCCATGGACACTCTTTTAAATCAAAATATTGTTACAAAATCTTGGTTACATCATTCATGTTGAGATGGTAAATTATGTGAGAACAATGTAGCAAGATGTGCACGTTAAAAGTGTCCATAGTAAAAACAAAATAATTCTTTCAAATAAGCCATGGCAACTAAGAGATGACCAGTCATAACTGACAGCGCCCGTTCACGAACATGACGCATGGATCAGCACCATTCAGCTCAACCATTTTGAAGGGAGCTAAATGGTCCGACACACGCGCCACCATCAGCGAGACATATGAGTGAGCATGACATACTCTCAACCGCCAGGGGCACATTCAAGTCAAAAACTAAAGTAGGTTTCCAGTGAATGATAGCTTTCTTTGATGAATTAGGAACCCTCTTGCTGAAGTTTGTAGACCATCATCATCATCATCATCATCATCATCATCATCACTCTTGCCCCTGTCCTAATTTATTTGAGTTTTGGCGCAGCATCTCTTCTTAACTCATACTTCTCTATTACTCGTCATCTCATCAGACTCCTCCTTTCTAGCGATATCGACGCTGGAGAGCGATTTTGTCGTATCTCGAAAAATGCCATTTTTTTATATCATTGAAATAAGAAAAAAATACAGCGTCAGACGGTCTGATCAACGTTTTCCTACGATGTGTTTTTTTTTATACGTCGTTGACTTTTTCTAAACTTTTTTGACAAAAGATACTTCAAAATGCTTTACCTAAATACCATAAAATCAACAACCTATTTTTAAGTTATACATAGATACATCAAAAACGCTACAAGTATTTTTTTCGCTGTCCACACCTATTTCGTTGGTCCGTATGTTACAACTACCAAGATACAGCAAAGTTGCTGCTTCAAATTGAAATACCAATTGCTGCAACTTGTATAAAACGCATGTTAGACTAACTTTAGAATGCTATCAATATTGCCATCTGATAAATTTCATTATAAGAATTAAGTGTTCCAAAAATTACCACTCTGCTTCAGCTAGTTTACGAGTTATGAATTTTTGAAATAGTTTTTTGGCTCTGGTGTAAAGTTCAACTTTTCGAGATACTACAAGATTTCTTTCTTGCGTCGATATCATTTCACACAGTCCATCCATCGTTTCTTCTATCTTCCTCTACTCTTATCATCTACCTAGTCTTTTCCCAACTATGTTGGGGTCGGCTTCCAGTCTAACCGGATGCAGCTGCGGCAGTTGCTCCATGTAAAATACTGGTATCCAACCAGTATTTGTATTTTACATGGAGCGACTGCCTATCTGACCTCCACCACCCAGTTTGTACTGGGAAATACGATACCACTTTTTAAGACTGGTGTCAGACTTTTTGGAGCCACTGACTACCTGTAAAGACTGTCAAAGATGGACAAATGACAGCCGGGACCAACAGCTTAACGTGCTTTCCGAGGCACGGAGGGAACTCGGTATGTAAGAGTGGTCACCCATCTACAGACCAACATAGGCAAGCATGGCCTGGCGTTCAGTACAATAATGCATTCAGGGTGCTTTTGCGGTTGCCGTGGCGATGTAGCACGTCAGGGATGTTCGCGGAAGCGTGCGTCGACGGGTTCGCCGCGATCATGCGAAAGCGATGCGCTTCCAAGATGCCACCAATGGCATCCTGAATGTGTTTGCAAACCGGTGGGACTCTCACCTCTTACGAAGGTGGGTAAGTGTTCAGACACACTTATCCAAATAAACTAGTGTATTTATTTTGGTTGGATTACGTAATATATTTAGACGAGATAAAATTTCTATAGAAAACTTATTTTTTTCGTAACTCTTGTTTAGATGAATGTCCATGCATAATATATATTTGGGAACCTAGATATTATGTAATCCAATCGAAATAAATACACACTATCTTAAGAATATGTTTGGTTTACGAATTATTTTGGTATTACGTTTGTATGAACAACGCACGCTTCGCTGGCTCCTTAAGACCTCGTTGATTAGAGCAGGGCTACACCCAATCCTCGGATCCTCTGTTCTAGAAGAAAAGCTCCCAAAGCTTTGGTGTGTTTATCAAAGAGCTGATCTGAGGGTCTGATGGTTATACCAAGTAGATAACTGTTCCTGAAAACGGTTCCTGTCTCTGAAACTAAAACCACCGCGAGCTGGAACCCAGTTCTCGACTACTGCAGACTTTTTGACGCGATGTCTCTATATTCAAGCAGTATTACTTTATTTCTGTGTCACAAGCATTTTCTTCGATATAGCGGAAATAGATAATATTTGTCTGACATCCGACGGTGCCGATGCGTTGGAAGACCTCCCACTAGGTGGACCGATGACCTGGTGAAGGTTGCGGGAATCCGGTGGATGCGAGTAGCAAGGGACCGGTCAATGTGGCGACACTTGGGGGAGGTCTATGTCCAGCAGTGGACGTCTTTCGGCTGAGATGATGATGATGATGATCCGACGGACAGACGGATTTGACAAAAAAATTAAAAAATCAAAAATATGGAACAAAACTGCTTGCTGTGTAGTTTAGCCTACTGTTTTGACAGTTTTAGCATCGAAGTCTGCGTGGGCAGCTCATTCACTTTTAACAGCATATTTTGGAACTGAGAAAGCATAAGGTCAAAGAACGAGACAAATGGTGGAAAAAAAAACTGTTCAAAAACGGCACATTTTTCATAGCATCTCTGCATACCCCTTTCTACATTACCAAGCGCGATAGTTCATAACATGTTTATGTGTACATAAGTACGCATGGCGGATTATTTTTAATTAATCAGCACCTCCGTATATAACACGATTACTACTAATAATTTCTAATCAGCCGACTGCAGAAGAAACTAGCTTCGTGCAACGACTGTTCTTCAACTGTTATCAGCAGCTGTGATCTGTTCGTCCGTATTTTTTTTTAGGAGCATGCCCGCCACACTATTCCCAAACCACTGTAACTACTGAAAGCCAGAATCAACAGTGGGGACCACCAGAACAGCGCCGAGACAATGAAGCTCGTGTGTCTTATGACGACAGGCCGTGTCGACGGCGCGTTTGTGATCCACGTGTGCGTCATATAGATGTCAGCATAACGGAGAGGTTCGCAAGGGCCGATGCGTGCCGGGGCTGCGGGGCTGTTCAAAAGAGATACCGCGGCCCAAGAACACAATGGGGCTAAGAAGGGACACGGGTGGGTTTTAATCAGTAAAAGTCTGATACTCCCTTACGCTCCGCCCAGAGCGGAAGGAGTCATTTGATTAATTCCCATCGGTATTATCAGTTCAAAAAAAGATCTTCTTTCTGTATCGTATGGTTAGTGTGTAAAAGTTTTTATGCCACTTATGTGCCTCTGACTTGGCTTTACATGACGTCGAGAAATATCTCTCAGACATGCTGGTTTCCTCACGATGTTTTCATTCACCGAAGCTAGTTATAATTATATAATACGCACATGAATAAGAGGTGCGTGTCTTGAGTTCGAACTCGAGTCCTTGTGACTTGGCTCTCCGATGGTCACGCAAATCAATATTATCTATACTAATATTATAAAGCAGAAGAGTTTGTTTGTTTGGTTGAACGCGCTAATCTCAGGAACTACCGGCTCCTTGAAAAATTATTTTTTCGTTGGATAGTCCATTTATCGAGATAGGCGATGACCAATAGAAGCGGAGCAGCAATAAGAAATGTTGCAAGCGGGAAAAAAACAGGCGATGCATTGCGATATCAAAACTTCACGCGAACGTAGTCACGGGCAGAAGCTAGTATTTACATACGTTATGCAGAGCAGTAAAAAGACTCTTCATGAAACTCTTGTTCTCCCCGTCATTGCGATATATTTTTTTCAATACACTTCCCCGAAAGCTGGTTCTTTTCTCACTACGATTAGGTTCAACATGCAATGTATTTCACACGGGTGCATTTTTTGACAGGTTTCCAACACGTGTGCGGGAATGAAAATTGCCACAGGCCTATAGTCAGAGGTAAATGTTTTTTTTTTTAATTTCGGCAAAGTAATATGCGTCTTTACGGCGTAAACATTTTATGAATATTCAAATTGTGTAGGTATTAATTTGATAATATTTACTATTATAAAAAAAATATATATTTATTTGTGTTCTACATTCAAAAATGTAAAAAAAACAATGTTTTCATATTAGGCTGTTTAGCACCTACATACCTTTGCTTCTCTTTCAACCTGGCGAAAGAAAAGTACGGAAATAAAAGAAAATTAAAATCACCGTTTCATATTAATACATGACAAAAATATTTTTCATTCTTTTATTTTATTTCTCAAAAATGTATTGAAAAACGTAGTTTAATATTGCAAATCTCGGCTCAAAAACAAACTCGCATCCGGCTCGTGTGTTAATTTCGCCTCGGATACAATAACAAACTTTCCCCACTTCTATCAAATGTACTAATGTTTTACATCATACCTGGGAACCGTCTAGTAACAGCTTCTAGATATTGGGGATCAAAGTTAAAACCATTTGACAAGTTTTAACTTTAAACAGCTCTACCAATTCAAAACCATTCGTCAGCACAATGTTTTGAGTGCGTTACATTGAGTTTTACCACAAAATATGATTTTTTATCCCAAAAATAAAGTCGTTCAGCAATAATTTTTAAAGTTACTTAGTTTGATGTACTGACTGCTTGGTTGAGGACTTGAGAGTTTGAGAGTCTGTTTACGCCCTGTTTACAAACATATAATAATGTAGAAATTAAACATTATATTTATTATAAAGGGTGTAAAACACCTCTTCACGAAGCCGAATGGCACTTGTTCTCCCCATCATTGCGATCATTGTTTTGTTCTACACCATACCTGGGAACCTTCTAGTTACGGAGATGGGGGGTCAAAGTTACAACTTTTTGACTAGTTTTTTTTGTTTAATACATTTTTTTTAAATATGATTTTGACTTTTAACACCTCCACGACTCCCGTACTATTCAATCCATCAACCAGCACAATGTTTTAAGTGCGTTACATTGAATTTTACCACAAAATATGATTTTTAACCTCAAAAAAAAAGTTGTTTCCCAGCAATAATTTTTGCGTAAAGGTACTTAGTTTGATGTACAGAATGCTTGGTTAACAGCTTTGTGATCAGGTGGTTTACACCCTGTATAAAATGTATAATTTGTTTGACAAGTTCATGGTTTTCGTTCCACATAACCAGCGGAGCGAATGGTTAATGGTATAAAGAATATTTACGTCAGATGTCACCACGTTTTATATTGACATTTTACATTTGATTACTATTATGTATGACGTCGTGACTAGATAAAACCATCCGCTCGGACCAATCTAGCCGCGCCTACCTAGGTTGGTCTGTGGATGGGTGACCACCAATTACAAAGGTACCTACTTTTCTCCTCAAAATGCACGTTAAGCTGTTGGTCCTTGCTGTCATTTGTAGATCTTTGACAGTCGGTACAGGTAGTCAGTGACCCGAAATTCAGCTAACCAGTCTCACCAAGGGTGTATCGTATGTTGCGGGCCTGTTCGAAAGAGATCGCGGCCCTGGATCATAAAGGGCGAGGATGGAACATGCATGCGGTTAGACTGAACATATTTGGAAAAGCATGGCAGGTCATGAATGATGATGATGCCTTGTTGAACTAGTAGTCGAGCATGAAGTCCCCAGTGGAAAAAATCCGACAAAACACTAAAAAAAAAACGAAGCAACCTGTATAATATATATTATTGTACCATGTATAATACGTTGACTAGAACCGGTTATAATGAGCGCCCAATAGTAAATAGCAAGTAACTCAGATTTAAAGTAGTACGTGACACTTACTGATGGATGTTTACGGCTATAATATTTTTTCTTGTACCTATTTTTTTTTGTTTTCTACTTATAATTATGTTAGTTATAGTTTAGTAGTGATTTAGCAGTGATGTTTTAGCGAATGTGAGTACCAATACAAACCATGTTTGGTTTAATGGTACAAAATTAACATTACCTGTATAAAAAAAATATAAACAATTAAAAAAAAAAAGTACATCTTGTGAGTTGAACAAGAATGAGTTCGGCTGTTTCTCCTCAGAGTACCTCCCCACATTCTACAACTGAATGAGACGAAATTTAAATCTTGTGTAAAACGCACACTATGTAGTCAAGCATATTATAAGTTGGGGGATTACATTGATGATAAAAATGCTTGGCTCAATGCCGGTCCTGCTCCACAACCATAGGCGCAAACTAATTGATTCCCAGTCAAGTTATTGTGGAAGCTGCAGAAGATTGTAAAAATATCCTTGCATTGTATAGATTCCATCTCTTAATATTATATAATTGCATACCACATGTGTGAGTTCTATGTATTGTAAAGCCACCATTTTACATTTAGTTATCTTTTTTTTTGACTTGAATATGCCCTGGCGGCTGAGAGAATGTCATGCTCACTCAAATGTCTCGGTGATGGTGGCGGGTGTGTCGGGTCATTTAATTCCCTTCAATATGGTCGAGTTGAATGATGCTGATACATGCGTCATGTTCGTGAACGGGCGCTGTCAATTGAGACTGGTCAACTCTCAGCTGCCACGGTTAATTTTAATTTATGAATTTTTTAAGTTGATTTAATCTTTTCTCTGGACGCTCTTAATGTGCACGTCTTTCTACATCGTTCTCACATAATTATGTATAATCACAACATGAATGATGTAACCAAGATTTTGTAACAATATTTTGATTGAAAAGAGTGTCCATGGAGTTTCTTGCCCGTTCTTCTCCATAGAGATCTACGCTAGGGAATGGGCAACTACAGTACTTTCTCAAGTTATTATGCCTTGTGACTGTGACTGTAGCTTTGATTTAGTTTTGTATTTTTGACATTCAAAAGTGCCGTAATGGTCTAATTGAAATAAATGATTTGAGTTTGAGTTTGAGTTTGAGTAGTCAGGTACGAAACACCAGCCTATTTAGTTTTAAAAATAAGGACGTGTAAAAGTGTTTGCGAAAACCTGTTTGCAAAATAAATACCTATCATTTCTTATTTAAACTAGCTGACCCACGCAACTTCGTCTGCGTCACATTAGAGAGAAAAACGAAAGGAAAAAATATCCCCGTTTTTGCAACATTTTTAATTCCTGCTCCGCTCCTAATAATCGTAACGTGGTGTTATAGAGCCTATAGCCTTCCTCGATAAATGGACTATCCAACACAAAAAAGAGTTTTTCAATTCGAACAAGTAGTTCCTGAGATTAGCGCGTTCAACCAAACAAACAAACTCTTCTGCTTTATAATGTTAGTATAGATATCATTTATCATTTATTACTTTCCCACTGCTGGGCAAAGCCCTCTTTTCATACTGAGAAGGCACGAGCATTGATCACCACGCTTGCTCAAGACGGGTTATAGATTTCAGACTTTAATCAACAATGGCGAACACTTTGGGAAGTAAATAAAACAACTTGTATACTGTCGTGATTTGTATTGCTGGTTTGGTTCAAGTAAAATTACAGACATCATACTTATTTTAGAATAAGAATAAGACTAAGAATACGTCTTAGTTTAATAGTAGCAACATTAACAACAACAATTTATTTAAAAAAAACTGGTTGTCTGTAAAGTCGGTTTACTGACGATAGTTGAACGTGACAACGTCTTAAGAAAATACTGATGGAATGGTAGCATTTTTTGACACCACATTCACTTTTCACTGCACTTGATACTCGATCAAAACATGTAAATGTACTTTAGTATAGTAGCCTTCCACGCAGACGCATCGCTCACTCAAGAAGGAGAGAGACGGATGTCGCACGCTGCCGAACGCAAAAGCCGATGGTTCTTTGTCACTCGTTCCGCGCTCTCGCTTGCAATTCAAGCCTTACATACGCCTCAGAGCGATCAGCGAGGTAACGCCGCATGAGGTAACGCCGCATGAGTCATGTTTTTTCGTGCGTGCAGCCGGCTCTATCGAATTATAAGACGTTGTCACGTCAAAATAGTTAATATAATTTAAAAAAAGAACATTAATTGTAAACATACAGACGCCTTCACATCAAGCTTTAACAATCTGTCAAAAGAGATGGAAACGATTACATACATTCTTTGGCCTGGATGTAACGAGATGAAAATAGTATGAATGGATAGATTCAGACTTATCAGTCCCTCGCTGAAAATTCTGTAAGTTTTAACAATCTGTGAACTGAGTTATTTGAGGTTTAGTAAAAGTGAGATTACTTAACATTGCCAAGAAAACATTTTTTATTAATTTTTCTTCTTCCAGATTGAGACTTGAGCTGAATTTGCAGGCGAGTGAATTGATGTGCAGGCGACTGTACGTTAAACATAATGGCTTCGACACATTCCAAGAGCTCACCAATAATTTAAAAATAATTAAAAACAAAATTACCAAATAGAGGAATGGCGACTTACTTAAAAAATCTGTTTAGTCCGTCAATTAGATAAAAAATTAATAATAATAAAAAATAATTTAATAACAATTAAATTATAATAATTTAATTGTTATTAAATTTTTTATTTAATTATAATATTTGTAATTAATTATTAATAATCATTAATAATTCATTGTATTTTTTAATTATTCTGTATAATAAAAAATGACGAAGATAAAACGCATCAAAGATCATGTGTAGCTTTTGACGTCACTTTTTCGATAAAACTTGTACTCAAACGTGACGTCACTCGTGTTTGACACACTGTATAGTCTTCAAATTTGTTTAAGTGAAAAAAAAATGTGTCCTATATTTTTTGGAAATCTGATTGACAATTTTTTTTTGTCGTTTATCCTATTGATGACAAAAATACCAGCATATCAGCACACAGACAGTTAATCACACACACAAACATGCAAGAGACGTGATTGGTCGAAGATTTAAACTCTTATAACTAAGTTCGGATACATGACAAATTCCTGACTTGAGTTAACCCAACTGCTTTAGAAGAAGAGGTAATGGCGATCGTTCTCTGCGACATAGGGTTCGTTTGTCTGTTCATAATAATATATTTGCCATTGATAGGTGTATCCAAACGTATATTAAATGGTAATGTTACTTGCTCCACTTTAGAAATATTTATATGTTCAGAGATGGCCAACAAAGATGATGATGAAAACAAAAACATATGAAACATGTGAGAATAAATAGCAAATATAAATTACTAATCCAACATTAAGAGGGCTGTGACAATTTTTCTTGTATTTGAGTGTTTTAAGAGCCTAACACTCAAATACAATAAAAATAGAGATATTTATTTTGAGCACTCCCTAGAGACACAATCAATCTTTCTCAGGCATGTTTCGTTTTTTTAATATTGTGTACAAATCTGAGCCATATAGGTATAATCACATCTAAATTTTCAGTTTCGATGAGTGATTATGGTTTAGGTATGGTAACAAAATTAAAAAAAAATATGTGCCTGAGAAAGATTGATTGTTTCTCTAGGGAGTGCTCAAAATAAATATCTCTAATTTTATTGTATTTGAGTGTTAGGCTCTTAAAACACTCAAATACAAGAAAAATTGTCACAGCCCTCTTAAGGGTCTCCTCACGCCAACGACATTGAGCGAGTGGGAGGAGCATAGCAATAGCGTCTACCCGTGTGTGTGAGTGGTCAACGATACACTGCCGCCCGTCGCCCGCAAGAGCCCCCGCGTCTACGCGCACCAATATTATACGAAAGAACAACCCAACTTGTTACATATTTCACATAATGGTTGCCGTTGTATGTCATATTCTTAATGGCCTTTATAATGGTATGAATTTTATTGTTCAAAGTCTAATATAAATCAAATGAAATAATAATTATACCATCATTTAGACTTGTCTTTGTGATTTAATTGGATGCAGCTAAGTGCAATTAATCGCGTATCGGACGAAATATCTAGATCAAAGTGTGAAACAAATAATATATTTCTTTCATAATTTTAAAAAACTTACTATAGACGAATAAAACACAATAAAAAACGACTTGCTCAAGGTCATTGGCGTGAAGGGGCCCCTTAATAGATATGCAATCATCGCATTTGTTAGACCTTTCATAGACGCCCATGGTCCGCATAAAAACTCTGACACCGTTAGGCATTAATCATGTAATAAAGAAAGAAAATCTGGAAAAGTTCTAATAATTCGCGAGATGATATTTTGAAAATACATTATAAATCAATACGCGGGATTGGTTTTCAAGTTTTCAGTGAAGAATATAATTTGAGTGGAGCACTAAAACATCTTAAATCTACAATATTAATTAGTCAAGTAAGGCCCATGAAAATGGTCATTATTTTTAACAAGAGAGAAAATATATAACTTTAGATCCAATACTCAATACTCAATACTCAAATCTTTATTGCATTCCATATGTATTACATAGATGGTGTTATCACAATAATATAAAATCAATATGGACCCTGTCGGGCACAGCAACATTAGGAGAGAGGAAGAGCAATTCAATAATATTAGGTACTATAAATTATTAGATGTATATAAATTATGATTAATTATGTTTATATATTTTAAAATTATTAGGTCTGTGTATTAGGTGTAATGAATTATGTATAACGATTTCTTTATTGTAGATAATTATTTTTCAATTATTAGAACTATGTTTTATTATTATTATATTATATTACTGTTTATTATTAAATTATATACTATTATTTAATTATATATTTGGTTTCCTACATTTAACGCGATTCAATAATTTTATTTTGCAAACGATTTGTCATCTATAAACTCCTTTACTGAGTAGTATGCCTTGGATTCCAGAAATTGTTTTAATTTATTAATAAATACATTTATTTTGTCTACTTCTCGAATGTCATTTGGCAATTTATTATAAATTTTTGTTGACATAACTAAAGAGCCGGTTGAGTGCATTTTAAGTCGGGATTGGGGTATGATTATTTTGTTTTTGTTGTGTCGAAAGGTGTACCTAGTTTGTGTTTCTTCACAAGTGGTGTAAAAATCTGGGTATTTTCTGACAAATTTACATAATTCAAAAATATATAAACAGGGAAGTGTAAGTATTTTGAGTTTTTGGAAGTGTGGTTTGCAGCTATCTGTTTGTTCAATATTGGTTATTATTCTAATCAGCTTCTTTTGTAAAATAAATATTGTTTGCGAATCGGTACTGTTTCCCCACAGCATGACCCCATAGTTGAGCCATGCCTGAGCGTATGCATAGTACGTGACAAGTGCCGTTTGAAGGTTTGTAGTTTTTTTAATTTCGCGTAGGGCGTATGAAAATTGTGATAGTTTTGCTCTTAACTTCTGAATATGGGATTTCCAATTTATGTGGGTATCTATGGACAAATCCAACGAGCGTAGAGTTTATATATTAAACTACTTTCTACATAGTATTGCCTTAACTGTGTCCCACAAGATTCTGGTAGAACGATCAATTATTATGACTGAGTTTTCTCCGTGCCTCGGAACGCACGATAAACCCTTTACCAAGGCTGGCTGGCTGTCATTTGTAGATTTTTGACAGTCGTAACAGGTAATCAGTGGCCTAAAGGTGCAATGGACGCACACCTATCCGCGCCTAAAGAATCGACGGCGCCAAAAGAATCGAGTTTTAGAATTACTTGTATGAAATTCTATAAAACCTCGCAAACTTATCCGCGTCGAATCGGATGAATAGATGACGTCATACGTGTGAGAAAAAATCTTTCGGCGCGGTCGATTCTTTCGGTGAGGTCGATTCTTTCGGCGCGGTCGATTCTTTCGGCGCGGATAAGTGTGCGGCCTACCTTAAAAGTCAGATAACCAGTCTTACCAAGGGGTATCGTAGTACTAAGTACTAAATGGGTTGTGGAGGTCAGGTATGTCGCTATATGTAAAATCTTGCTATCCATCTGCATCCATCAATATGCAAAGATAGTTGGGAAAAAGCTAGACAGATGAATATTCAAACAGGTCTAAGTAAAATAATCGTTCCACCTTACATTATAATTGGTCACGCACACCATATAGAGGTCTCTTTCGCACATATGCTTAAAATAGAAGAATCTGCAAGTGCGAGAGAGATAACAGTAGAGAAGTAAGTCTAGCTATAAGCTACTGAAGTTTTCAGCTAATGTAATGCACTAGATTTGGAAGAATAATCTTAAATACTAGCAAATGTAAATATTTTTTAGCATTTAATAGAGATTTTTATTGTTATAGATATAGCTAATATGTCATTAATGACACTAACTGGGTTGTGGAGGTCAGATAGGCAGTCGCTCCATGTAAAATACTGGTATTCAGCTGAATCCAGTTAGACTGGAAGCCGACCCCAAAGAAGAAGAAAAAACCAAATTTTTCCTCTTTATAATATTAGTTTCGATTAAATAAATATAGATAGATTGTGCTGTGCAAATTATTGTAAAGAAGTTAATGCTGTATATCACTATAAACTAGGTTTACTAAAAACTCTGTTGATGAGATGTTTTCAGGGTCAGCTTCGTACAAAAAAATATAGATGGCGCTGTGCAAGAAGAAGTGTATTTTTTACTAAACGGAGCTGGTATTCATTGTCTTTAAAAATATAAAACTGGCTAGTAAATGTGTGTGGGTGCTTTATTTGTTGTTTTCTTGCTTGCATAAAAAAGACACTGCTTTTTGCACAGTGCCTTCTATAATTTATCGTTGAAAACACCTCATTTGACAGAAATAAGAGGGAAAGATTTGAGCGCCTGCGCATTCTAACATGGAACCCTGTCACAGTAAACATGGTCATGATTTAGACCTCTAGAATCAATGGATCACTAATTAATGTCACCTAAGGCCTAGACTTTGGTCTTCGGTAACCCATCCATACACAAGCCGCAGGACTCTTACCGTAACTTTTAGATATTTTTTCAACATTTCGTGTAGACATAATATTTTACTAACTATTTGAGGTCCAATAATTTATTAAATATTAGAGGATATAATACAATAGGATGACAAGGTTCTATCACTCTTTAGGACCTCGTGCAATCCACGACCACGACTTTTGACCGCAGAAGCTTCGACCAGAATGAAAGTTTGGTCGCACAACTGTCTCTGGCCAGTTTAGTTCAAGATGGCGGCCAGTGTCACGACATCCCTTTGTAATTTGGTTTCTGTAAGCCTTAACAACTTTATTTTAAATCTGACAATACTTTGAAACTAAAAATATAGAAATATTGCTTAAATATAAAACAAAAGCCTCGAAAATAGGTCTACAGTTTCGGAGCCTCCTCATATACCGTAGTTTTGTAATACTAGCCTTAGCAAAAATAGGTAAAATTAAAAAAAAAAAAACGTCCCAGCAGTGGGCATTTTATGGGGTCATTATGATGGGTTGATCAAAATAACAAACCAAAACAGTGTGACATGAAAGTTCTTCAGCAGAATAACTTGTACAGGGTTACAGAAACCAGAGTTTGATCGAGCTTGAAAATTAGAAATAACTAGTAAATAGTATCTTTTATAGAATATAGTTATAATACTGAATATTGCTCATCGTTTCAATATCATACAATAGAATATCAGGATTACTGATTATAATAAAATCGCAATTGCCGTTGACACTGAAAAAGTTTTGGTTTCACATCACGCTTTAGACAAAGGTTGATTGTGAGTGTACCATATATGTCACCGTAAAATGTTTTATATTGTAATCTCTCTAGCGATATGGTAAACTCTCGAAATATTGTCAACTGAACATACGGAAGTATCTCTGCCACCATAATCGGGATTCGGGGCACCCCCCCATCAGGTTAGTTTGGTTCCTTTAAACCCTGCACTCGGAAATAGGGGCGACGGGTCGATTACGCTTTTTAGGGAAATATAAAGTGTTTTAAGGTTAGGTTATCTTAATCGGTATTTCTCAGGAATGGTACATTATCTTTTCATGAGAGTGGTACCATTTGGCAAGGGGGACCCCTCCTTCCCTCCACACCGCGTGAGTTGACTACCATCGCATGCATTGCGAAAAATAATGCGTTTTGTTGTAAGCAGTGTGTTCGTTTGACAACATTTCGAGAGTTTACAATATCGCTAGAGAGATTACAATATAAAGTGTTTGACAATTTTACGGTGACATATATGGTACACTCACAATCCACCAGTTATGTTTAAGTCCTATGTAAAAGAGGCAATCCTATTGGCACTAATGGCTGCTACTGAAAAATTCCTAATTAAAAAACCCAATAAAACATTGCTCCACCCGGGAATCGAGCCCACGACCTCATTCTCAACAGTCATGCTTGCGACCACTGCGATTTGAAATCGTAATAAAATGTATTTTCGATTCATTTTTAGGGTTCCGTAGCCAAATGGCAAAAACGGAACCCTTATAGATTCGTCATGTCTGTCTGTCTGTCCGTCCGTATGTCACAGCCACTTTTTTCCGAAACTATAAGAACTATGCAGTTGAAACTTGGTAAGTAGATGTATTCTGAGAACCGCATTAATATTTTTACACAAAAATAAAAAATAAACAATAAATTTTGGGGATCAGAACTGAAACTCAATTTTTTTTTTTTCATCGAACCCATAAGCGTGGGGTATCTATGGATAGGTCTCGAAAAATGATATTGAGGTTTCTAATATATATTTTTTCATAACTGAATAGTTTGAGCGAGAGACTCTTCCAAAGTGGAAAAATGTCCCCCCCCCTGTAACTTCTAAAATACGAAAATGATAAAACTAAAAAAAATATATGATGTACGTACTATGTACTATGTAAACTCCCACCGAAAATAGGTTTGAACGAGATCTAGAAAGTAGTTTTTTTTTAATACGTCTTAAATCGAAAACAGCAATTTACCTTTCATTCAATCTGCTAAGGAACCCTTCATGGGCAAGTCCGACTCGCAATTGTTATTATAATCAGTAATCTAGGAGGTTTAGATTTAAAAGTTAAATATAGGAATAATATTCTATAGATAGATTTAAGTATTTTAAGTTAATACACTTATACAGTTCGAAGGGGATGATGGAGTGTCCAGAGCGAGTGATCTAATACCCCGCCATCCCCCTTTATATAGGTTACTAAAGTTGCTGGTAGTAAAGATGACAAAAGCGGTCATTCACCCCCCCACTTTGATTATAGTTCTTGATTTAAAAAAACATAACTTTTAAACAGAGGAGGTCATGGCTAAATTATTACAGCCGCTCAAGTCGATCTTGAGGTTAAGCCGTGCTTGCCTAGGTTGGTCTGCGGTTGGGTGACCACCGTTACATACCGAGTTTTCTCCGTGCCTCGGAAGCACGTTAAGCTGCTGGTCCCGGCTGTCATTTGCAGTCGTTATAGGTAGTCAGTGGCCCCTAAAAGTCTGACAACCAGTCTTACCAAGTGGTATCGTGGTACTCAGTACTAACTGGGTTATGTAGGTCAGATAGGCATTCGCTCCATGTATAATATTGGTATTCAGCTGCATTCGATTACACTGGAAGCCGACCCCAACATAGTTGGGAAAAGGCAGGCATAATGAACTTTTAAAAACCAAAAGTAAAGCCTATTCAAGTCTTGAATCGTCATCTATCATGATCTTCAACAGTTTTTCTAATCAAAACGTTACAATGGTTCATTTGTTTTGGTTCGTACAAAAAGATATTAGGGAAAGGGCAATGACCGGTATTGTCATTTTAAAATTAATGGCAGCAACTATTTCAAGTAATCATACATCTCTCATCCTCGCGAATATATTATTAAAGAAATGAATAATACTTAGTTTTAATAACGTTATAAGTTTGTTTTTGAAAGATTTAGTTGTTATCTTAAAAGTTAATTATTTAAATGTATCTTTTTTAATTAAGTATATCTAAATAATGCTTTGTTTATAATGATGGTTTTTTATAGTCATGCTCAAGGCAATATTAGTAATATATTATTATATTAAGAAGATACTTGACAATTGAAATAAATTACTACATTCTTAACTATAATTATAGTTTACTTACTTTAAAATTAAATTACTTTTCCTAAAATGTTAAGTTGTTCTTGACAACTGACATAAAAATTAATTATGAAAAATCAATCATTTTGAATAGATAAAGCTGTAACATTGTGACGGGTCGGAAGTTAGCTGCGAGTGACGGTCTGCGCAATATACAGTCAACTTCACATGAGTAAGTAAATGGAACGAGTATAAGCTTCATAAGACCGCATGAATCGGTTACACCACGTGCGTGTCCACTGGCCGCTTGTCACGTACGCGGCAAAAGTGGAAAAAACCGGTTTACCCTGTCACAGCCAGTTGACAATCTCAGGGCAACACACGTTGTTTATTTTGAGACAAGTTTGAATATTTTAATGTAAGAACGTAGTATTCATTAAACCAAACGCAATAGCCAACATACGTTTGGTATCCGCCATGCTTGGGTGTACATAGCGACATACAAATCAGAGATTTCTGCGCCCGCGTCTATGTTCGTCAGTGTTGCCAGTGAAAGTCATGGCACAGATTGGCGAACAGTATGGTTCCGTGGGGCGTAGGTGTAATTGTTATTCTCTCCGTATTTTATTATACTTCACATATACGAGTATGTTTTGTTTATTCGTCTACACTTTATTTTTTATTTATTATATTAAATTTATCCGTATAGACCTTGGCATCACTGTCACTTTGTGCCCTATCAGAATACCAGCGCTGTGACATTTTTTAATGTTACAGCACCATGCTGAGATAGGGGCCTTTTGGAGTCGTTGAGGACCTTTCGTTTCTTTTTATTTTAAATTATTTATCTATGTTTGCGTATGCGCTAACCGTCACTCGTAGCTAACTTCAGAGCCACCATAAAGATGAACTGACCTATACCACAAAACCGTGTTCGAATATCGGTTGTTTATCCCAAATTATTTGCAAACATGATTTTGTGCCACAGAAAATAGTGTAGCTTAAAAATTAAACTTTATCGTCTCAAACAACAGAATTTTTGACTACAGCAAGTTCGATGCTAAAATCGATTCTATTTATCGTTTCTTATAATCTCACCTGTCTTAACAATAGCGTAAGGTACATATTGGAATGCATAGTATCATAAGCACAGCGTTCAGAGGTAATTAAACCTTATATCAATGAAGTTAAGGTGTAGTTCACCGTGGCAGCTGTGGCGAGCTTGATCTTCGTGGCCTGCGCTTGACTTTGCGTGCAACTGTTTCTTCAGTTATCTGAAACACGTTATTGTAATTTTATTTAAATGTCTACCAAAATCGTACTAAATAAATAAAATAAATAAATATCGCAAGACATTAACAAACAGCGTCACCTAGGGCCACACTAAGCAAGGCTTGTGTCGTGGACACCAGGCAGTTGATATACTACATTTATACTTTTTTGTTTGTAAATACATACATAATATACATATAAACATCCATGACTCCAAAACAAATGTCCAAACAAATAAGAATAATAAAATATTAAATGGTCAAATCAATTCAAATCAAATCAAATCAGTTTATTCATTTTAAGTAGGTATTGGTACAATTTCCGTTTTAACATAAATAATCCAGATCCATAATACTTAGTCATAATAATGTGACATGCAAACAAATATATAACAAAAAAAAAAATATCTTGTTATTTTTAACATCCGTCCATTCTGTAATAACTAAAACATCGTGGTAATCTTGATTGTTCATTACCATCAATATAATCTTCAACTTCATGAAGCAGTCAATGGCCTGATGACCAAGAGCCTTGACGAACATCTATCGAGGCTTTACATAGGCGGTTGGATCAAGGGCCTGATACAGTGCGTGGTACTCCTCGATACGGCTCGCATTGTGAGGAGGTTCCTGTCTCTGCAACCCTAACCACCGGTGACTTGGACCCTGCTCCCGACACTGGCGAACCACTATTTATCTGTTTTTAATGCTTTTTTCTTTCAATTTAATATAATTATATATTTATTCAATTTTATATTAAATTATTATTATAATATTTCATTTTATTATTATTATAGCGCGCTTGTATTTTTATTTGCAACTTTTTATTGTACCTGTGTTAACAAATGAAGAAATGAAAAACCAACTTCAAAAAAAACAAAAAAGTGAAAAATAAGTTTAGCTTCTGAAGTCGGTGACCTTTGTTTGATTGCTTTAGTTTTTTTGTCACCGACAAAAGTTAGTTCAGAAGCTAAAGTTATTTTTCACTTTTTTGTTTTTTTTTAAGTCTGTTTTATTTTTTGCAAAAAAGTTTTTATTTTCAACTTTTTAGTGGTTCACATGTGCTTGATACATGGAAAGTGCATACCGTTACAATTACAATAAGCCCAAACACGACTATGGTACATTGTCTCATTATGGAGTTCCGTGACTCTTGGCTTCATCATCAGATCTGATGGTAGAATGGTTCTTATCAAACGCAAATGCTTCACTTGTTGTAGAAAAAAAACCAAAATCGCAACACGTTTTCATATAAATTTGAAGAGTTCCCTCGATTTCGCCAAGATTCCATCATCAGATCCTGATTTAGTGGCTATGGGACCATTTGGAAAGAATACCCTTTCCAACAAAAAAAGAATTTTCCAAATCGGTTGGCAAGCGACGGAGTTCTGCCCGAACAAACATTAAAAAAAAAATATAGAAACATCCGAATTGAGAACCTCCTCCTTTTTTAGAAGTCTGTTAAAAATAGTCTTAATACTCACACAAGCAATAACTCTAGCAGGTACAGGCGGCGGCTGCTTCTTCTTCTCTTCTATCTTCTTCTCCACCACTACTTTATCTTCCTCACTCCTTCCAATACCACTACTGACTACACTCTTCACTCCACTTGTAGACGAACTAGCGGCCCCGCTGTCTATCCCGCTCTCACATTCACTCTCCACAATACTTCTATCTCTGTCTACATGCGTCTCAACTGACGTAAAGCTTTCAGACGGTGTCGTTGCGATTTTCTGAGGGTGTAATTGTGGGGCGTAGCTCTCGATGCTAGTTCTGTCCTTGTCTATCTGAATGGGGGGCGCGAAGGTTGTAGAATGAGTGGTCGGTAGGCCAGAGGGAGATGGCGAACAGTTGTCAGCGGCCGTGGAGCAGGATGCGTGCGCCGAGTCCGACCTGGAATTGGTGCAGAATTATTATTTAAAATTTCCCGGGATAAGTCTGTTCATTAGATATGGCTTCTTCTACAGATGGCCGATGGGCGCCGAAAAATTCTGGAGTGGCAAACGCGAACTTGAAGACGTTACGTTGCAAAGGAAGGTGAACCGATGACCTGGTGATGGTGGAGCGGATTTGCCGGATGCGAGTCGCATGGATTGCAGTCTATTAGTGTGTTTGACACACCCAAAACACGCACCTCTGTTTTTTTGGATTCCTGTGCGTATTGTATAATTATCACTTTCTACGGTGAATAAAAACATTGTGAGGAAACCAGCATGACAGAGATATTTCTCGACGGCATTTAAAGCCAAGTCAGAGGCACATGAACGGCATAAGAACTCTGACACCAGGTTGGGCACTAACCACACGATTAAGAAGAAGAAACAGTGTGTTTGAAGAACGGGTTATGAGCACTTCGTCCCGCGTTCAAAAATCATCCTATTCGCAGTCAGTCTTATTCGCAGACAGTCCCATTCGCAGATCATCCCGTTGACAGTTCGTCCCGTTCGCAATTGGTCCTATTCGCAGTTGGTCCCATTGGCAGTTTGTCCCATTCGCAGTTCATCCCATAGAAATAGTTTTCAAGGGAGAGGTTGATTTATTTATGGCCAAAATGGACAGAGAAAATTGATACATTGTAAAAAAAGCAGCCAATTTTATTTTGTCAAGGATGAGACGCCATGCTTCAGGTATCAATTCAGCTGGCACCAAGGGCATAATAAAGCAGGGCAAACCTGTGCTCGGCGCTGCGACCCGTGGATCACAAGACTGTGTCCATCGTCTCCAGAGAGTTCAGGAGTGCGGGGTCTCGGCTGCACCAGCGCGCCAGCTCGTCTGGAGTCACCACACCGTCGCAGTTCGTGTCCATCAGCTGGAAAAAAATGGCTTGTAAGACATAAGGAGCAGCTTTAAACTGACTGTCCATTAGAACTTAGTGATGGACAAAAGTGGTAGTTAAGCGGAGATTTAAATGCTCCCGAAGAATTGATTCACAAACTGCACAAAATAATGTATTAAAGCGTTCCAAAATTTTAAGAACAACTGAGTTGTGGAGGTCGAACAGGCAATGGCTTTGTTTAAATCACCGTTAAATTGACAAACACGTTATATTACAATATAACGTGTTTTTTCTCGCGATATTGTAATGTCTCGAATTATTGTCAACTGAACATACGGAAGTATCTCTGCCCCCATAATTGGGACTTGGGGCACGCCCCCGTTAGGTTAGTTAGGTTCCTTTAAACCCTGCACTCGGAAATAGGGGCCCGTCCGTCGACTACGCTTTTTAGGGGGAATATAAAGTGTTTTAAGGTTATGTTATATTAATCGGTATTTCTCAGGAATGGTGCATTATCTTTTCATGAGAGTTGTGCCACTGGGCAAAGGGGACCCCTCCTTTCCTCCACACCGCGTAAGTTGACTACCATTGCATGCATTTCACGAAAAATAATGCGTTTTGTTGTAAGCAGTATGTTCATTTGACAATAATTCGAGACTTTACAATATCGCTAGAGATATTACAATATAACGTATTTGACAATTTTACGGTGACATATACACCCAGTTGAACTGTGTTATCACATTCACCACTAGATGGCGCTAAACTTAATATGAGCACATCATAATTCTCATGCATGCATTTACCATACTATTCATTTCCTTACTATCATAGTTAATACACTATACATATAATACAAGGTAGATGCTCAACTTTGGTATTCGTTTTTAAAACTGTGTACCTAACCTGTTGGATGGCGCTGTTAGTTTTTGTTCAACCAAATAAATACAAAAAGTAATTCTTGACTGAGAATTCGAGCTTGTGCACTATTATTCTCAAGGCAAACGCTGTCACCGCTAGGTTATATTCTTCACTGACAAATTTACTAAAATAGCTGTTCTTGTTATGACAGTTGTAAGTTGTCAAACAGTTGAAAAAATTGGTGTCTTTAAACACACAGATGGCAGATTGGCAGCACTATCTATCAAAATTCTGTTTAGAAAGACTAAATAATCGACAAATCTTTTGTTCACTTGTCATTGAATCGACAAAACGACAGATAAACAATGATATATATAAAACTATAGATACGTTGCCCGCGCTCTGTAGTGGCAACATGAATGCAAGGCAATTGCCGGACTTTCATTTAGTCGCGTACCAACCAGTGCCGCGGCAGTACGTGACATTAAAATAACTTTTGTGTATAACTTCCTCAAACAACGAAAAAAAAATGCCGTCCTGTGTTTTTAGGACATGTAAAAACTATACTTTAACTGTGAAAGATAGAAAAGTATCATTAAATTTCATGCGTAAGTATCAAGAAAAATGTATTTTATTTTCTTTTTTTCGATGCCTTCTAATGGCGGCTAGCGCCTGAGGTAAGTCACGTGCCGTTAAGGGAAGATGACAACGGAATTAAAGAAACATATTTATCTCTCTCTAACAACAAAAAAACCGTAGATGACGTTTAATTATCTTTCCCTTTCTTCGTGCGTCTAAGTAGCTATCTAGCTACCGACCGTATTACTATTTACGCTGTTTTCGACAGCCGTGATGTTCATGTATGACGCGTCTATTTATAATACGTCATTGCAGATAAACGAAAGATTTGTCAATACTTTCAATGAAGAAACTTGTTTCTACGGTGGTGATAATAATTCTTATTCTTATTCTTATTCTTATTCTTTATTGCACACAAAAAAAAACAACAAATATACATATAACTTGCAATAATATAGCTTATGTACAAAGGCGAGCTTAACCCAGAGTTGGGTTTTCTTACAGCAAACCTAATTTTGAAAGCGAGATTTCCAAAAGAGGATATACTTACGTATGTGCATTAACATTACATTCTAAATAAACTTAAAAAAAAACTACATTCATACAATAAAATATATGTTATACATACAGCATAGATATATATTATACATAACTATAAAATCCGATACTTATATACATACATATTGATCAAGTAGACAGGAAATGGTCCTTTATTCCCTTCCTGAACACTCTGAATAATGATGAAGCAGATAATGGACTCACATGAAATATTCGATCCACATGGTCCTTAGCAGCCGTGCTGTGCACAGGAGGTGCTGCAGCGCGTCCCAGGAGTTCGTAGATTGCCTGCACCACAGCCAGCATCTCCGAGCGGGAGATACGCCCGTCACCATCCACGTCGTAAAGAGTGAACACCCATGACAGCTTCTCTTGAACTGAGCCGCGAGCCACGCGGGACAGGATGTCCAGGAACTCCTGGAAGATGATGGAGGGGATTTAATACATGGTGGAAAGTACTTACAGATAAGTTAAATCAAAATCAAAATCAAAGCATTTATTTCAAGTAGGCCAATAACAGGCACTTTTGAATTGTCGAAACAAAGATGAAAATTAAATGTAGCTACAGTCCCAGTCACAAGACATAAAAACTGTGAAAGTACTGTAGTTGCCCATTCCCTAACGTAGATCTCTATGGAGAAGAACGGGCAAGAAACTCCATGGACACTCTTTTAAATCAAGTTACTCCTTGTAACATCAGCTATTTGCCAGCAGGTCTGTCGAAATCAGTCCAGTCGTTTTAGAGTTTAGCCGAAACAAACAGAGACAATAAGGTATTTAAGGTTTTTTGGCATGAGTACTTATCCGAACTTTTATGTGCATTCAGTAATACTTGTGACAGCCAGTGGTCGAAATTCAACCATCATTAATTTCAAGAAGGGGTACATACAAAGTTTATTATATAAATTGATTGTTGTTACATGGACAAGACGAAGGTCATGTTGAATGCCCATGTCACACCCATTCCTATCAAGATCGGAGACTCTACACTCGAAATTAGGCGATTATGTATACCTAGGACAAACGGTCCAGTTAGGTAGGTCAAACTTCGAGAAAGAGGTCAATCGTCGAATCCGACTCGGCTGGGCAGCGTTCGGGAAGCTGCGCGGTATCTTCTCGTCCAACTTACCGCAGTGTCTCAAGACAAAAGTCTATGACCAGTGTGTGTTGCCAGTGATTACATACGGGACCGAGACGTGGTCGCTCACAATGGGCCTTATCAAAAGGCTTAAAGTCACCCAAAGGGCAATGGAGAGGGCTACGGCACGAGTTTCCTTGCGTGATCGGATCAGAAATGAAGACATCCGCAAGAGAACCAAGGTCACCGACGTAGCCCGAAGAATTACCAAACTTAAGTGGCAGTGGGCAGGTCACATTGTTCGCAGAACGGATGGCCGATGGGGCCGAAAAGTTCTGGAGTGGCAACCGCGAACCGGAAGACGATGCGTTGAAAGACCTCCCACTAGGTGGACCGATGACCTGGTGAAGGTTGCGGGAATCCATTGGATGCGAGTCGCAAGGGACCGGTCAATGTGGCGACACTTGGGGGAGGCCTATGTCCAGCAGTGGACGTCTTTCGGCTGAAATTATGTACCTACATAGTTTTTGGTTCACGTATTAATAAATTGTCGTCAACAAAGTTGTTGCCATGACGACCAAGTCGTTTAATTTGAAAAAATGTGCGCACATATTTTATGCGTGTGTGTCAAATACATGGTCGTGTAATGTTTAATTTTATTTAATTATTGATTAAATTTATTTTTGTGAATAATTAAAAAAAAATATTAATAGCGCTTTCTGCACTTTTTTATTAGCATTCTGCACTCCTTTAAATAAAAAATAAGTGTATTTCATACTCTCCCTTCCGCACAATTTTCGTAAAAACGGGTACAAAGGTTTGTCTTCACGTATTTTGAAATAACAAACCGGCTTTATCATTACATTTATTTGTATTTTGCGCTAAATACACGCTTGCACGTGAAGTAACAATCCCCAGTTATAGGTGCGTCAAAACGAATCCTCATTTTTTTAAAAATCATGCTTTTATACAGTTTCTTAGTCATAGTGGACATTAAACAGAAAGGCTTTTAGGTAATCAAGGTCTTACTGAATTTCCCTAAAAGTGGATGAAACCTAGAAATAAAACCATTTCACACTACATTAAAGTCGGGAGAATGTTCTAGGCTTTCCTTCAAAGACTATTTCGTCTAGATTAATTCAATTTTAGCGTAACAACGGTCTTTAGACACTTGAGACATTGCAGATGGTTTGCGATCCCAGAGACAAAGTTATAGTATATTTTATAACGAGGGACTAAACGAAGCCATTATACAGGGTTATTTGTAAAACTCCAACAACCTCTCAGGAATAGATTACTGACATCTTAAACAACAACATTTGTTCTACGGCTTTTCCGAAAACAGACAAAAAAAAAAACAACTCTCCAAACATATGTCCGAACAGCTGATGGAGTTTTGCATGAGAAGTCGATTTTTTTTTGCCTGTTTTCCCATGAGTTGTAGAACAAATGTTGTTGTTTATGATCTTAGTAATCTACTCCTGCGAGGTTGTTGGTGTTTTACAAATAACCCTGTATACCTAAGGTGGTTTGACTCCCGAGCTTACGAGGGAGGCAATGAAAGCGAGGGTATATTAGATTGGCGTTTAGTCTCGAGGTGCAAACTGTACTTTTAACTTCGAGTGCGAGAAAAATAGTCATTTAAAACCGAACAAATTTCCACTCGACAAAAAGTCTGAACAGAGGGGTCAGTTTTTTCTTCTATCAGGTCAGTCACAGATTAACAATTTAAAACACAACAGAAACTCTCAACTTTTCGCAAAGAAGATGATCCACACTCACATTACTGCAACTAGCAACGGAGGCATTGCACATACTTTTCAAAATCAACGATGCACACAAACAACTATAAATTTTTCTCGCGTTAAAGAGTACATTTGTTTTTTTTTTTTTTCAATAAACCGCTTTCTATTTGCAAGCCAATTCGAAATTTAAATAAAGCCTTTGAACTTTGAGTCTTTTTTGTGACCATGTTTCAGAGTAAAAGATCGTTCCATTTTTAAATTACTTTTTACTCCCTAGGGAATAAACGGTTACTTTAATCCCGCTTCGTAGGGCTATAATGGCGTACTTTTAAAGCATGAGAAGTGAAAAAGTAATATCTGTCGCCTTCTTATTTAGAAATAGAAATAGAAATTATTTATTTGCCAATAATGTAGGTGTAAAGAAATGATGGTCATTTTCATGAGAGTCCCGATACATTTTGCCGTACGGCATGCAAAATTATTTAACATGAAACATTCAGTCAACAAAAATAAACATAAAAGAAAAGATTCCATTCACTAAATTACTAAAAATACTCACATTAAGACATTCGGAATTAGGCACATTGCAAACAATATAAATTAAAATGTCAATAAATTAAAGTCTCAATAGCTCAATTTAATTAAACTACAAAATGTCACCAGATTCAATTTAAATCTCAGAAAAAAATTATTACTAAATTCAATTACAAATGTCAATAAAATGGCAATTTATCGTATGGTTGGTGTCTATCTTGGTGTTAGAGATTTTATGATACCCAAGGACCTCTGACTTGGTTTTACATGCCGTCGAGAAATATCTCTCAGGCATGCTGGTTTCCTCACGATGTTTTCTTTCACCGAAGCAAGTGATACTTGTACAATACGCAAATTAATCCGATAAATCAGAGGAGCGGAACACAATTAGTTTGTAAAAATCTATTTGCAAACGTCATTCATCATACATCAGACAAGACCACAAGAAGTTTTTCACTTCTCATGCTCTAAAAGTACGCCATTATAGCCCAACGAAGCGGGATTAAAGTGACCGTTTATTCCCTAGGGAGTAAAAAGTAATTTGAAAATAGAACGATCTTTTACTCTGAAACATGGTCACGAAAGAGTAACTTGTCAAAGGTTTTATTTAAATTTCGAATTGGCTTGCAAATAGGAAAAGGTTTATAGAAAAAAAAAAAAAAATGATCTCTTCAACGCGAGAAAAATTTATGGTTGTTTGAGTGCATCGTTGATTTTGAAAAGTATGTGCAATGCCTCTGTTGCTAGCCTCTGCAGTAATTTAGGTATTAATTATCTGTGGAGTGTGGATCATCTTCATTTCGAAAATGTTGAGAAGTTTTATTGTGTTTTAAATTGTTAATCTGTGACTGACCTGATAGAAGAAAAAACTGACACCTCAGTTCAGAATTTTTGTCGAGTGTAAATTTGTTCAGTTTTAAATGACTATTTTTCTCGCACTCGAAGTGAAAAGTACAGTTTGCACCTCGAGACTAAACGCCAATTTAATATACCCTCGCTTTCATTCCCTCCCTCGCAAGCTCGGGAGTCAAACCACCTCGGGTATATAATGGCTTCGTTTAGTCCCTCGTTATAAAATATAATATTGGTAACTGGAATATGGTATGGTGTTGGTGGTAGATGACCTCTTTCACAAAGAACTCTTCTCATCATCTTTCCAACCTTTTCCCAACTATTTTGGGGCCGGCTTCCAATCAAAATCAAAATCAAAGCATTTATTTCAAGTAGGCCAATAACAGACACTTTTGAATTGTCGAAACAAAGATGAAAATTAAATGTAGCTTAACAGCCCCCAGTAACAAAACATAAAAACTGTGAAAGTACTGTAGTTGCCCATTTCCTAACGTAGATCTCTATGGAGAAGAACGGGCAAGAAACTCCATGGACAATCTTTTAAATCAATACATTGTTACAAAATCTTGGTTACATCATTCATGTTGAGATGGTAAATTATGTGAGAACACATACTTTACAACATTATTATGTGCACGTTAAAAGTGTCCATAGTAAAAACAAAATAATTCTTTCAAATAAGCCATGGCAACTAAGAGATGACCAGTCACAACTGACAGCGCCCGTTCACGAACATGACGCATGGATCAGCACCATTCAGCTCAACCATTTTGAAGGGAGCTAAATGGTCCGACACACACGCCATCATCAGCGAGACATTTGAGTGAGCATGACATACTCTCAACCGCCAGGGCACATTCAGTCTAACCGCATGCAGCAGTATTTTACATGGAGCGACTGCCTATCTGACCTCCACAACCCAGTTAATACTGCTTAATACGATACCACTTGGTTAGACTGGTTGTCAGTCTTTTTGGGCCACTGACTACCTATACCAACTGACAAAGATGGACAAATGACAGCCGGGAACAACAGCTTAACCTGCTTTCCGAGGCACGAAGGACCCGACTGCTCCTAAAATATTTGGTTTTAAACGTTGAATTTAAAATGCAAGCCATTTCGAACGTTCCATCTTCGTTGGCCGTGAATAATGCGAGCTATATTTCGTCGTGTCGACATTGATTTACGTGTCTATGTGCAGACTATGTATGTAAACAAATGTATGCAAACGATTTCCAAAGCGAAGACTTGGAGTCAATATATTTGCTCTTAAACTTGCTTAACGAGTTTGAGAGTAAATCTGTTAGCGAAGCAATCATTGGAATAATTCATTGTCAGGGATCGTAAAACTAAAATGGTTTCAGCTTGGACATTCTCGAAAATTTGTAACTATTTAGCTCTCGTTCTCAATACCAACGCTGTGACGTATTTTTTTTATGTTACAGCACTATGCTGAGATAGGAGCCTTTTGGTCTCGTACAGGACGAGCATCGTTTCTTTTAATTTTTAAAATATGTATTTGTTTTTTTCTGTGTAAGTTTTATTAGTAAGCTTTAAACAGATAATTTTGATGTGTTTTGTCCTATGTGGACTAATTAATGCTTTTTGTTTCTTTCTTTCTTTCATTCCGTTTATTGGAGGTGATCGTACTTTAGGTCATAAGGGTCAGAATATAAATGGTGTAAAACACCTCTTCACGAAGCCGAAGCGCACTTGTTCTCCCGATCATTGCGATCATTTTTTTGTTCTACACCATACCTGGGAACCTTCTAGTTACGGAGATATGGGGGTCAAAGTTACAACATTTTGACAAGTTTTTTTGTAAGATTTTAACTTTTAACACTTCCACGACCCTAGCACTATTCAATTCATCCATCAGCACAATATTTTAAGTGCGTTACATTGAGTTCTACCACACAACATGATTTATAACCTCAAAAAAAAAGTTGTTTCCTAGCAATAATTTTTGCGTAAAGTTACTTAGTTTGATGTACAGAATGCTTGGTTGACGGCTTCGTGATGAGGTGGTTTACACCCGGTATATTTATAACCAGAATTTTCGTAATTCCTGTGCATCCCGTGGATTAACTAATAGACCACTGAGTCTTATAAAGTCTAGATGTACTCATCATCATCAGCCTATAATGTTCCCACTGCTGGGACAGGCCTCCTCTCTACGAGAGGGAATGGGCTATGATCCATCACGCTGGCCCAGTGCGAATTGGTAGATGTCACATGTCTTCCAATTTTTGCTTCTATGCCGGTTTCCTCACGGTGTTTTCCTTTACCGTTTTGAGAGCAGAAGTGATGAAATAAATTACACAAAGTCATACTAATGCTAGATGCTACTGCAATAGGCTAGTTTCCACCATCAATCAATTGTAAATCTATTTAGTCCGTCACTTAGAGTATTGGAAAATAATGGACACGTATTTTGTTGTTTTTGTAAATCAATGAATATTGACAAAGATAAAACGCATCAAAACTCGGGAGTGGGGGCTCGTGACGTCAGTACTCACTAAGAATGATACCAAACAGTGACGTATTGGGAATTTTAAAAGCGTCGTATCTTCGTCAATTTTGGTTTATGTGACAAAAAAAAATACGGGTCAAATATTTTTTGATAATCTAAGTGACGTACTAATTAGATTTTTCAGTTAACAAGCCTATTGCCCAACACCGAAAGTTAAACGATCTGCATCATTATCTTTTCAGAAGAAAGACCACTGCTGGACATAGGCTTTCCTCAAGTGTCACCACGTTGACCGGACCGGTGCGACTGGCGTCCAGCAGATCCCCACAACCTTCACCAGGCCCTCGCTCCACCTAGTGGAAGGCCTTTCAATGAAACGTCTTCCGGTTTGCGGTCGCCACTCCAGAATTTTTCAGCCCCATCGGCCATCGGTTCTGCGAGCTATGTGCCCCGCCCACTGCCACTTAACTTTGGCAATTCTTCGGGCTACGTCGGTAACCTTGGTTTTCTAGCATTCATCATCATCAGCCTATAATGTTCCCACTGCTGGGACATGGCCTCCTCTCAATGAGAGGGAATGGGCTATAATCTACAACGCGGGTCCAGTGCGGATTGGTAGATGTCACGTCTTCGAATTTTTGGTTCTAGGACATGCCGGTTTCCTCACGATGTTTTCTTTCACCGTTTCTAGCATTCAAATTAATTGAAATCCCAATTTTCCTATCAAACGAACGCCCCAGTAAATACGAGTTTGTGCTCTATCTTAAATCTGTGCTTGTTACAACTTGTATCGGGATTTCAGACACGTCGGAGTGTCACATTATTCTGTGTCGTACTATATTGGTACGCGTTACTTAGTAGGCTCTTATTTATTTAAATTTCATGCAATACAAACAAGTAGATCTTTTTTTGTATTCGAACTAGAATAGTTAGGCTTTTTTACGGCTTTAGAAGCGTATATCTTTTATCAAATAATCACTTATAAAAATGTGTTTGAGGAATCAAGATATCATTTTTAAATATCTTGACAGACACCACACACAGTTATATAAGATCCGTTTTTGCCATTTGGTAACTTTAAATATTGTCCCTATTGACCACAGAAGAGAGGAGAGCAGCGGTGGCCCAGTGGTGGCGGCCCCGACTTACGAACAGTAAGTCGTGGGTTTGAACCCAGACAGGCGCATTACTTTGTGTAATTTATTTCATCACCACTGCTCTCAAAACGGTGAAGGAAAACATCGTGAGGAAGCCGGTATGTCCTAGAACCAAGAATTCGAAGACATGTGACATCTACCAATCCGCACTGGGCCCGCGTGGTAGATTATAGCCCATTCCCTCTCAGTGAGAGGAGGCTGTGTCCCAGCAGTGGGAACTTTATAGGCTGATGATGATGATGATGATGATGACCACAGCATAAAAAGATACCAATGTTTTTTTCACTGCATTGGCAGAGTAGAAGCAAATAACAAACAAATTCCCGTGCCTCAATACTATGAAAATAAAAAAAATGAGATATCGTCGCTATGGAACAAGATTGGGTCTGGCAGTAAATCGAAATAAACTTATAAAATATGCATGAAGACAAAATATTGGGGAGAAAACGCTTGACCTCTGGTTGAATAAATCTTACATATTTTTGAATATTTATTAAGAAAGAGAATCATATCAAAGAATGTATAATTCTTCTTTTTTTTTTTAATCTGAAGATGATAAAGATTGGATAAAGTACTAGTTTATGGCCGTAGCTTTGCCCGCATGTATTTCTAGAATAGGCTACTTTCCACCGTCAGTAAATTGCAAATCTATTCAGTCCGTCATGCGTCAGTTAGAGTATTGAAAAATAATGGACATATATTTTTTGTTTTTGTAAATCAACGAATATTGACAAAGATAAAACACATCAAAACTCGGGAGTGGGGGCTCGTGACGTAAGAATTCACTAAGAATGATACCAAACAGTCACGTATTGAGAATTTTAAAAGCGTTGTATCTTCGTACAAAAGAAAAAGAAAGACGGAAGATGGGCGTCGTCGCCGTGGGAGGCCTAGAAAACGCTGGCGTGAGGACATAGACACGTTTGTACTACGTTTGTACCTGATTAATCCAGGTCCAGTTGAAAACCAGCGTCGGGCACTAGTTGTCCGGCATTGACACAGTGTCACGCTGTTTTTTTTTTTTTTGTTTTTTTTTTTTAAATTATAGTTTTGGTTTTGTTTGTTGATTTTTATTTTGTTTGTTTTTTGTTGTTTTATACTGTGTGCACTGTGTGCCTGTATGCTTTTTGTGTGGCGTGTGCCAAATAAATATATTTTCTTTCTTTCTTTATTTCAAATTGGCTATAGGAAACCGCACAGAAAGAAGAGTGGAAGAAAACGAGGGTGGCGTTTGCCCAACCGTGGGACAATACAGGCTTATAAATATGTTAATTCAGGTTTTATAAACTATGTGTGTGCCAAATTTTATTCAATTCCGTTCACTTTTTGCTTGAAAAAGTAACAAACATCCCACAGATCCTCGTTAACTTTCGCATTTATGATATCAGTAGGATGAATTGTCTTCTTGTATTGTATTCTTCTTTAATTCTCTCAGAGTTCTCCTTTCTAACCTCAAATCAATCGTTTCTTTGTCATTTCAACGGTAAGTCGAATTACTTGAACAATAAATAATTAATATCCGTTACAAACAAAGCAATCACTATTTTCCAGAGATTGTTCCATTGGTTTCTCTCCTTCTCTTTCTAACACGTTGGTACTTGTATACATCTGTCTCCCTCTATCGACCGAGATCCGCCATCATTGTTTAAAATGGCGTCCATTTGGCCTTTGTTCAAATTACTCTATATTTCTATTGAAGGGATCAACTGTGTAATTGGTTGGCTAAGTCGAAGGCTAGGCTAAGGCGGTTGTCCCACTGCCGGCGAGGAAGCGATTTACTATCGGCGATTTTCTCGCTCAAGAAACGAACAATACGAATATATATGTCGCCGTAAAATTGTCAAATACGTTATTTTGTAATATCTCCAGCGATATTGTAAAAACTCGAAATATTGTCAAATAAACATACTGCTTACAACAAAACGCATTATTTTTCGTGAACGCTTCATATTCCCCTAAAAAGCGTAGTCGACGGAGCCCCGCTTCGCGGGGCCCCTATTACCGAGTGCAGGGTTTAAAGGAACCTAACTAACCTAACGGGGGGGTGCCCCAAGTCCCGATTATGGGGGCAGAGATACTTCCGTATGTTCAGTTGACAATAATTCGAGATATTACAATATCGCTAGAGAAACACGTTATATTGTAATATAAAGTGTTTGACAATTTTACGGTGACATATATGTCGAGGAATGAAGTAAAAGGATTGTTTACATACTACTAGCATCATCTATTAGCACTTGAGGTACCTTAGTCGATATATCAAATCGATAACAGATATCATAGAGTCAGTAGATCGAGCCGAGGTTGTCTATGAATTGTCGTGTGACGTTTGACATCTGACAGCTGTCAAGAAAAGGCAGGAAAAGTTAGCAACGGGACGCGACTATGGACATCCAGAGCGAGACTGCGCCGGTTGTGCGCACTGATTCTGTAAAAAACGCGTAACATGGCGGATACATAACATTTTGAATCGAAACCCTGCTCCATTTCCGACATATATGTCTAATATGTATGTGAGATATTGTAAACTCTCGAAATATTGCCAACTGAACATACGGAAGTATCTCTGCCTCCATAATCGGGACTTGGGGCACCCCCCGTTAGGTTAGTTAGGTTCCTTTAAACTCTGCACTCGGAAATCTTCGTCGACTACGCTTTTTAGGGGAATATAAAGTGTTTTAAGGTTAGGTCATATTAATCCGTATTTCTCAGGAATGGCACATTATCTTTTCATGAGAGTGGTACCATTGGGCAAGGGGGACCCCTCCTTCCCTCCACACCGCGTGAGTTGACTACCATCGCATGCATTTCACGAAAAGTAATGCGCTTTATTGTAAGCAGTATGTTTGTTTGACAATAATTCGAGAGTTTACAATATCGCTAGAGATATTACAACATAACGTATTTGACAATTTTACGGTGACATATATATTCCTATTGTTCGTTTCTAGCATTTCAATGAGAAAATGACAACTTTATAAAGGTGTAATTTGACTCTTAATGAAGCCGAATGGCACATGTTTTCCCCATCATTTTGATCATTTTTTTGTTCTTCACCATACCTGGGAACCTTCTAGTTACGGAGATATTTGGGATCAAAGTTCAAAAAAAAACCTTGCTCGGCCTGGGTATCAAACCTACGCGTTTACGCTCAGCAGTTACGTTTACTACAACAGAGGCAGAAGTAAATTAAAAAAATAATAATTTAAAACAACTTGTTTGAAACTTTTAGTTCAAAAGTTCTCATAAACTTTTAAAAGGGAAGTTCAAAATATATTAGTTTATTCTGCCTTTTCACCAGAAACCAGTATAAACTGATCTCTTATTAATGGAGTATCTAAATATAATAGATATACGGCTAAAAGTATCGTCTGACAATTATATCTTGAATCACAAATGCCTTAGGAACAGATTTTAAAGGGGTAGCTCAATTTATAATAGATCTCATGCATACTTTATGCATAACTATTTATAGAGAGCTCTATAGTTTGTTTTCAGCTATGTGAAAACGTTAAATAGAGAATTATTCAGTTATCTATCTAGTGTCCACGATACAAGCTTTGCTTAGTGTGGTACTAGGTGGCGCTGTGTGTTAATGTCCAGCGATATATTTATTTATTTACTTCTGCATATCTCTTCTGGGATTACAAGCGTTATGTTATTTTTGTTCTTACCTCGAAGTTAACTTTCCCAGTTTGTTTGTGCTTGATGGTCTTGAACACATAGTGCGCGTATTGTGTTGCATCTGAAACAGAACAGCGGAGATGATTTCTTGATAAATAACAAGTATAAAACAAAATAACAAATAAAATACCCCGATATGTATGGTAATAATTTCGGGTATATGATTCTAGTAATCAAGAAAATGTAAATCAGCATTTTTTGATGGCGGCCATCTTGATTTAGACATTTATTATTAGTATAGTATTTTACTAGTCAAGCCGTTTCATTTCCAACCATTCGACTCGTTTCCGATTCGACAACTCGTATATCTGTCTTCTTCTGGCATTACGAAAACGACCGAGATAGACATACGACTTTCCGAATCGGAAGCGAGTCGAATGGTTGTGAATAAGAGGCCTGGTGGGTCTCAGGGGATATAAAACTAAATACTCACATAGGTCCTACCAGTTAGTAGGTCTCGGGAGACACATCAGTATTCAGAGACCCACTGGTGGGTCCTTGAAGACGAAGAGGATTTTTTGGTCAAGCTATCCAATTAGTTTTTAGTAGCTAATTTTGTTTCCATAGCAGTTTATTTATTTATTTAGAAGGCTTTAAAGTTATCATCAATCAGACTACAACAGTTCACTGCTAGACATAGGTTTATTCAATAGCACACCCTTGAACTCGATTCTCAGCAAGAGCTGATATTATAATATCAGCAGAAGACAGATTATAAAGGGTCTAAAAACTTCTTAACGAAGTTGAAAGGCACTGGTTTTCCCCCCGTCCATTGCGATATTTTTTTTGTTCTACACCATACCTGGGCCTCGATTCTGCTATTAGTGGCAGAGTAGTCGATCATTGATTTCATAACGATCAAGTTCTGTCAAATTTGACAAGATTGTTAATTCTACTATCATAATGGCGCCATTGTGACTTCTCAATGAACAACCACTGACACTCCATTAAAATAAATGTCATAGAATATTAATCTCGTACATGAAATCTGGCATGAATAAATGTTCGCATTTAGTGGTAGATTTCGAAAACTATTTGTACTAAGGGTTTTATAATAATGACAATACGACAATGCCATTCAAACACAATTTTATTACGAGACCATTGACCGACTATTATGAATTTAGCAGATTACGAACTTTAAGCAAAATGACAATGGGATGAAGATGGAATCGTGTTGGAGTAATGAATTTATTAAAATAGCAGAATTAGGCCCCAGGGAACCTTCTAGTTACGGAGATATTGGGGGTCAAAGTTCCAACTTATTGACATGTTTTTTATTGTGATATATTTCTACTTTAAACACCTTTACGACCCCCGTACTATTCGATCTATCCATCAGCACAATGTTTTAAAGTTAGAACTTTTTTTAGCTTTTTTTTTCATTACCTTTTAGGGTCTACCCTAAAAGATAATTTTTTACCCCAAAAAAAGTCGTTTCCCAGTAATATCTTTTGCGTAAAGTGACTAAGTTTGACGTACAGAATGCTTGGTTCACGGCTTTGTGATGAGGTGGTTTACACCCTGTACTAGAAAAGGACTTATGTATAAGCTTTTTTTATTTTCTCACTTGTAAACATCAAAAAATCTATAGTCACTGGCAACAGCCAGTACTTAATAATTTAGGAGTTAAAATACATACCTCCAAGTGGAAAGAACTGACAGAAGATATTCTTGAAAGCCTCTTCATCGACCACACCTGATGGACACTCCTGGAACAAATGAAGATATTTCATCTCAAACATCATAATCAGCTTCAATCTTGCCATTCAGAGGCAATGGACTATAATCGACCACGCGGGCCCAGTCTGGGGTGTTTACCTTCACCGTTTTGAGAGCAGTGGTGATGAAATAAATTATAAAAATCGCCTGCCTAGGTTCGAACTACCCTCGTAAGTTAGTGCCGCTACCTAAGGACCTGTCTGAGTACTGTAGATCCATAGGTTGCTGGTTCGAATCCGGCTCTAAGGACAAATGTTAACTTTTTGTATTCTGTGGACTGTAATTATCGCTGATAGGTTTTTGAGGGTATGAAGAACAGGGTATAAACCTCTTTCCCCGTCGAAAGGAATTAGGTAAGTTTCGATGTTTGGTACATAATCTGTGTCATGAATGGCGCTGTGGCAATTTCATTTTCTATTTTGCTGAAGTACTTTCATCATTAAAAAGCTACATCTTTACCGACTTACCTACATATAATAAAGTGAAAAGATTTGATTTTTTGTTTGCATGTTACCATTAAATCAAGAACTACTCTAACAATTTAAAGAAAATCTTTAGCCATTAGAAAACTACATCTTTGCCAAGTAACATAGGCTATAAATTATATTGATATTATGAAAATTTGCCGAGCTGTCAGAATTTTCGCGGGCGAAGTCTGAGCGAAGTGCTATTTAAAATAATCACGGAAGATATTATAAAACATATGAAGACGGGTATTTATCGCGAATTTTCCTTTAACCGCGACGTTTTGACCGCATTGCACCAGCCGTGGTCACGGGGAGACTGAAGTATTGGAGGTACCGCGACAGCAAAGTGAAGGTGTTTATTCAACTATCCTCACCCATCCTCATAAATGTTAATTAAGGCCGGTTCACACTAGGACAGCACACTACACTAAGAGTGTCCCCGTCTTGGCTTATTCCACTAATCCCCCTTAAGAGAATCCTCCTTAGGGGGGAAAACTGGACCCTAATGTAAGAATAAAAAAAAAAAATAAAAAAAAAAATCTTGTTTGACTTTTCTACACACTGTGTCTACATTTCTTATCAGACTTTCCTCTCGCAGGTCTGCTGGAAGAAATTTCTTTTGAAATAAGCAGTACCTTTGTGCTCTTCTATGTTAATATATTGTCCTTTTATGTATTTTGTGTGTACATGAATAAATAAATAAATAAATAATGCAGAAATCCCCTTTCATATGTTTTATAATATTATGTTTTGATCGTGAAAGTTTAAAAAAGACAATCACGGAAGATATCCCGTAAGTGACATTGCCAGTCTGAGGGGACCAAATAAGACAACGGCTCGATGCACACTGATTTATTATAGGTCGCGGCGCGACTAATATACAACATTCCTCCCTTTTAGTAATAACTTATGTCTAGAAGAATTGTTTATAATTAACTCTAGGTACGGAACGGTACACCCTCTTTTGCACATTCTGTGCAGTTCCCGCTGCTTCAACTGCTGGCTCCTTCTCACTTTCCTGTTCAACTTGAACCTCACTTCCCTCGCCCGCCGCGGCGTCGTAGAACTTTTCTGACGATCTGTCTGCCTCTGCGTCAATTGGGCATGGTGATTGGAGTGGTCTATCTTCATGCGGTAGAGGAGGTGATGGGGCTGTTGGCATGTTCACAACTAAAGGCGGGTTTGGTTTGGTTGCGCTTGCGCTTGCGACGTCTTCCAATTCAATTGGCGAATCCCAAGTGTTAGGCGGGGTGGTATCCGTTCCTTTATACAACATTAATTGATTTTTATGTTTTTTAATCATTATCTGAGTTTCACAGTCCTTTATTAAGTAAATTACTTTTCCTTTACGTTCGACTATTATGCCTTTGTTCCACGAATTTGGTTTGTTTCCATTTTTATATATGACTTTACTTCCTACATGAAAGTATTGGGTATTTGTACCTCCATACGCCTTACTCTGCGAGTACTGTTTCCGTTGCACATGATCATTAAGGGGAAGTGACGGTGTCGAGGATGGTATCAATGGTTCAGTTAGTAAATCTAAACGTGAACGAAGTTTCTTACCGAAAACCAGTTCCGCGGGCGAGGTACCAGTGGTGGAATTTACGGAGTTTCTGTAGTCGAATAAATATTTTTGTAATTTTGTACTTATTTCACTCTGATTCCTACTGGTCATTATGCTTGATTTAATGCCCTTTTTTATTATTTTTACAAAGCTCTCAGCCTGACCATTGCTAGCTGGGTGGTAGGTGGGTGACGTCACGTGCGAGATTCCATTCAGACTACAAAACGATTGGTATTCTCGTGAAGTGAATGCAGTGCCGTTATCACTAACTATTGTCTGTGGAATACCAAACCGAGATATGAAATCTTGTAGTTTAATAACAACATTTTTACTAGTCACATTAGCCATTAGATACACTTCTACCCACTTGGAATGCGCGTCTACAATCACTAAGTATGTATTATTATTAATCGGTCCCAAAAAATCTATATGTATCCTTTGAAATGGATTTTTAGGGTATGGCCACACTGCGAGCGGCGCTCGGGCTGGTGCTTGCCTCAGGTTACGACACACCTCGCAACTCGCTATCATTGTTTCAATAGCCTTGTCCACGCCTGGGTACCAGAACCTACTGCGGGCTTCCGCCTTTGTTTTGACTATTCCCAGGTGTGAACCATGAAGTTCGGATACAACTTTGGCACGTAACTTTTCAGGAATTACTATTTTATGACCGCGCATAACACATCCACTTTCAAAGGATAATTCATTTTTACATAGATGAAATGGTTTAAGACTGTCGTCTTTAATCTTTAATGGCCATCCGTTCTTAATGTAATATATCACTTGAGTTAATATCGGATCCTTGTACGTTTCTTGCTGTAATTCCTGAAAAGTAATGGGCGTAATTCCATCTATGACGAAATTAATGTATGAGGCGCGATCTTCTTCGATGTCTGATACACCGTGACTGTTATGCGCCCCCGAGCTGCCGGCCGAGCCGCCGCTGCGTGATGACTCATTATCTGACCCAGGTAAGCTGAACCGAGACAGAAAGTCTGCACTATTATCCGCGCTTTTTATATACTCGATAGTGAAATTGTATGCACTCAAGTACATAGCATACCGCTGTAGGCGGTTCGCTGTTACCTCCGGAATGCCACGGCTCCCGCCAAAAATGGATAACAAAGGTTTGTGGTCAGTGCGTAAAACAAACGGTACAGACCTTCCGTATAAATATTGGTGGAACCGTCGCACTCCGAAAATAATAGCAGTTGCCTCCTTTTGTATCTGCGCATACCGTTTCTCTGCTTTGTTTAACGTACGGGAGGCGAAGGAGACCGGCCTTTCGATGTTATCTTTACCTATCTGTGACAAAACGGCCCCTAGCCCCGTCGGTGACGCGTCCACAGTCAAAATGATCTGTGCATTACCATCAAAATGAGCTAAAACTTGATCTGAAGCGAGGGCATTTTTAATGGCATTGAAAGCATTGTTATGTTCCTCACTCCAGTTCCATTTACTTCCTTTTTGAAGCAGATTATATAATGGGCTGAGTAGTGAAGAGGCGGCCGGCACGAAATTACGATAATAATTAACCAAGCCTAAAAAGGATTGCAATTGGCTAACGTTAGCGGGTGCCGGTGCGTTTACAATTGCCTTTACTTTTTGCGATGATTTTTTTAGCCCGTGTTTATCGACCGTGTATCCTAAATATTCTACTTCATCCTTAAAAAAATCACACTTGTCTTTTTGTAGTGTTAACCCGGCGTCTTGTAGTCTTTGCAAAACTAAATGTAGCCGTTCTACGTGCTGTGAATCATTTTCGCCTGTTATCAACACGTCGTCAAGCATGCACAGCACTCCGTCCAAACCCGACAGCACGCACTCCATGGCGCGTTGAAAAATCGCCGGCGCGCTCGCGAGACCGAACACCAAACGAGTGTATTGAAATAATCCCCGGTGAGTATTAATACAAGTATATTTCTGCGATTCGTCATCTAATTGAAACTGCGCGTAGGCTTGAGTTAGATCTAATTTACTAAACTTTTGACCGCCGTGCAGTTTAGTAAAAAGTTCTCGTGCTGTCGGCAATGGATACTGTTCTATCTTTAACTGCTTATTTATTGTAACGGAGTAGTCGGCACATAACCTAATATCACCGTTTCGTTTTAACACAGGCACGATAGGAGATGCGCGCTCCGAGTACTCGACCGGTTTTAAAATACCTATTTTCACTAGACGGTCGAGCTCCCTATCAACCTTATCTCGTAATGCGTACGCTATAGGGCGTGCTTTAAAAAAAATAGGTTTTGTATTCTCTATCAACTGCAGGCTTACCCTGTATTTATTAAACCTACCGAGCTCTTCCGAAAACACTTGTGGATATTGTTTTTGGAGATTATCAATACAGCTGATTTCGTTTTGACCCACATACTGAATAGGTAACATTTCAAGTTTGAATGCGGAAATAAAATCACGTCCTATAAGCGGAGGTCCTCCGTTGCGGACAATGAATACTTTCAAATCAAAAATTTGTTCTGAATATGAAAAGGACAACAGCGCCGTGCCTAAACAATCTATACGGTCCCCTGTATATGTTAACAAGCGTTTATTAGTGGATATAAGGGGTACCTTCAAAAAATGTTTTTTGTATAAACTTTCCGATATCGCAGTGACTGCCGACCCACTATCAATTTGAAATTTAATTTGCACTCCATTTACCGAAATTACTTCCGTCATTGGTTCACCGTTAAAAGAACGTATATTAAATAACTCACCGTCGTCACCGCTACTTCCCTCTTCTACGTAATTTATTTTTTTTGCACATACGGCGCAAATGACCTTTCACATTGCACTTTTTGCATCTATAATTTGCAAATCGACACTGAGATGAACTATGATTTTTGTAACCACACACTGAACATGGCACTTCATTTGCCGTCTTCCTTTCGTCGTTTTTCGCTATCTTGAAAACTTGGTCGGCGCCGGCCGCCATCGCCGACTCGGGGCGCTGCGCCGCCGCGGCCGCGGCCGACACGGCGCGCGCGCTGCGCACGCTATCAGCTAGCTCCGCCGCTTTTGCCAACGTCAGATCTCGGTAGTTAGACGCAAACAACTTCTCCTTCTCTGGTCCTGGCAATATTCCCATGAAGAAACGATCACGTAAAGTTTCCTCCACATTAAGAAATTGACAGTGAGCAGTGAGACCTCGCAATCGTGCTGCGAACTGAGTGAAGGTTTCACCGTCATTTTGTGCTGCTACGTAGAATTTATAACGGTCGCTGAACCCCGTACTTTTGGGTGTGAAGTGTTCATCCAATAATGTGATGATGTCGTCGTACGGTACTTTTTCAAGCTCCTTTGGCAAGGCTAAATCCGATGCGAGCTTGTGGGTACTATCGCTGAGTGCGCTCAATAAAATAGCACGTTTCTTCACGTCGTCCTCGATGTCGTTCGCGATGAAAAATTGGCCGAGGCGATTTTTATAAGTTTTCCACGTTTGTGAGTTGTGGTCAAAAACCGATAAAATTCCTAAATTCGCCATTATCACAACGTAAAACGTATAAAATGCAACGCGAGGGTACTCGTCGCCAGTGTTAGATAGGCGTAACGAGGGGACCAAATAAGACAACGGCTCGATGCACACTGATTTATTATAGGTCGCGGCGCGACTAATATACAACACTGTACCTGTTTAAATCCTCGATACATCAGCTTGATCTCATGCGCGGTGAAGCGCGTGGACTGCGCAAGAGTGCCCGGCGGCTCGGGACGATGTCGCACCACGCCAGTCGGGAAGATTGATTCTTCGCATTCTTCCTCTGGGGACAAAGAGAAGAATTCCGTTAGGATTATGTAACTAGGTATTGAAATGTTGAAATTATAATAATAATAATAATAACACACAGGCACTTGTTCTCCCTGCAATAAAAGAAAAAAAAGAAAAAAAGAAGAGAAGAGAGTTTTTTGTTCTACACCGTACAGTTACGTCCTTAATATTTATTTAACTAAAAACTTATCCTGTATATATTTACAATTCACAATAAATTATAATTGAACGTTGTACCTGTCAGTGTCGCGCGTCCTTCAAGTTAGCAGCAATTATTTACACAGTTTTCTGTTTTTTTCATTATTTATGTTTCAAATAATAAATAGAAAACGAGGCAAAATCTTACTTAGCAACGGATACCAATACTATCGGCATAAACGTTATATTTCTGTATCAAGGACAATTTGGCATTGCAGCAAAAAACGAAAATTGAAATGTCCCGGTTCTATGACACTGTGTGATGTAAGTTTAATAATTCACTTAGAACCCCCGCGCACTAGGCAGCCATGGCTGCAGCCTTAACCGACAGCGCCCGTTCACGAACATGACGCATGTATCTCAACCATTTTGAAGGGAACTAAATGACCCGACACACGCGCCACCATCAGCGGGACATTTGAGTGAGCATGACATACTCTGGGCACATTCATTTGACGACTCGAATGGCGTAGTGGTAGTGACGCTGCCTTGCGTTCATAGGGTCCTGGGTTCGAATCCCGGTAGGAGCAAATGTTTCTGTGATGAGCATGGACATTTGTTTCCGAGTCATGGATGTTTATATGTTTAATAAGTATGTATTTACAATTAAAAAAGTTATATAAAGGGTGTAAAACACCTCTTAACGAATATGAATAGCACTTGTTCTACTCGTCGTTCTGATCATTTTTTTATTCTACATTATACCTGGGAACCTTCTAGTTACGGAGATATTGGGGGTCAAAGTTGCAAGATTTTGATAAGCTTTTTTTTAAATACCACTTTTTATCGCATGATTTGTACTTTAAATATCTCTACGACCCTCGTACTATTCAATCCATCCATCCGCACAATGTTTTGAGTGTGCTACATTGATTTATACCAAAAAAATGATTTATAACCTCAAAAAAAAAGTTGTTTCCCAGCAATATTTTTTGCGTAAAGTTACTTAGTTTGATATACAGAATGCTAGGTTAACGGCTTTGTGATGAGGTGAAATACACCCTGTATGTAGTATATCAACTATCTAGTGACCAGGGCACAAGCTTTGCTTAGTGAGGCGCTGTGTGTTAATGTCCAGCGATATTTATTTATTTATTTATTCAAATCAAAAACCACAAAGCACCACTTGCCACAATCCCTACCCACTCCTTTAGCCCTATCCACGTTAATACATCTTTATAGCCCTTTCAATTACATTCGTTTCCACCCTGTTAGCCAGGAAAGACCTCTGCTCACCCCACTCAGGGCTACCATTAATCACAAGTCGGCTCGGTACTCTGAACATTAGTCATTGGTCGGTTAAGGTTCGTTTTCATTTCCTCTGCTAATGCTGTTACAGCTCAGCATCACAACATATTATAAAACAAAGTCTCCCGCCGCGTCTGTCTGTCCCTATGATCAGATCTTTAAAACTACGCAACGGATTTTGATGCAGGTTTTTTAAATAGATAGAGTGATTCAAGAGGAAGGGTTTAGTAAAAAAAAAAAATTGACGTGTAAAAGTGTTTGTGAAAACCTACTTACAAAATAAAGATCATTTATCATTTATCATTTGTCATTTATCATTTATCATTTATCATTTATCATTTATCATTTATCATTTATCATTTATCATTTATCATTTATCATTTATCATTTATCATTTATCATTTATCATTTATCATTTATCATTTATCATTTATCATTTATAATTTATCATTTATCATTTATCATTTATCATTTATCATTTATCATTTATCATTTATCATTTATCATTTATCATTTATCATTTATCATTTATCATTTATCATTTATCATTTATCGTTTATCATTTATCATTTATCATTTATCATTTATCATTTGTCATTTATCATTTATCATTTTTTTAGGGACGAGCCCGCCACACACGCCCAAAACCACTGTAACTCCTGTGCGCCAGAATCAACAGTGCCGACCACCAGAACAGCTCCGAGACAATGAAGCTCGACGAAGTCCCACAGAATAAATTTAACTGTCTTGGATCCCGCAACGAAATTAATAATAAAGTATAGCAGAGGAGTAGGAAAAAAACTGTAAGTTCCACTTCCCTCCATGTCAGCAGGAGACAGAACGAAACAAGGCCAATAGGCAAGGGTTTAGTATATAATTTTCCGCGGGTGAAGCGGCGGGCATCGGCTAGTATATAAATTTATCGATGGACATTACAAACTACTGAACGGATTTGGATCAAATGTAGCACACAGATAGTTTATAACTTGGATTAACACGTAGGATACTTTTCATCCCGGTAGTAAGATCACATGGGACACTAGATGTCACGTGTGGCATTAGATGGCGCTGTGTGTAATGTCCAGTGATATTTATTTCTCATCTGCCTGCCTTATCTCAACTATAGAGGTTAGACTAGTCTATCCGGATGCAGCTGAATGCCAGTATTTTACATGGAGCGAATTAGAAAAAAACCATGCGGGGCAATACATCATCTGTGAAAATGTCAACTGTCTAGCTGTCACGGTTCATGAGGTACAGCCCGGTGGCAGACAGACGGACACGGTCTTTGTAATGGGGCCCAGTTTTTACTCTTTGGGTACAGACCCCAAAACAGAAAAACAAATACTCTTTTAAGGCGATTACATGAGCTAAACGTGAGTTTTATAATTACTAAAAGTATTCACTGCTATAAACAAGACCAGAAAAATATATGATGTTCTTAAGGATATATGCTAGCATGATACTGTTTTGAAAACATAATACAATTAATTTGGCTCGATAAAAAGAAATCACGTCATTCATGTCGTTCATCATCATTTTTAGAGATAAGTTATCTCTAAAAATATCTTTCAAACAATAAAAAACATACTAATATGCATGCGATCATTCAGATTTTTTGGCAAATAATTTTACAAGCAATATATTAGCATGATACTGTTTCAGTATTTTAATCCAATCAATAGTTTTTTTGTAAATCGATCGATACCACTCATTTCGCGCTATTTGGCCCGCAGTGGCTGACGTAACAACCACTTTGTAGTGCAAGCTGATTAGAACTTTATTCTAACAGCATTTCAAACGAAGTTTGAACCACCACAAATAGAGTTGCTGATTTAGCTCGTCTAAGCGCCTTAAACGCCTTTTTTCAAAGAAAATGCCTAAAGATCCGCTCTACATAATGTACTATTTTGCCACAATAAACTTCCCTGTATGAGCAAGCTTGAATGAAAGACCGACTGAATGAGAGTGAATGAAAGACCGACTTTGTGAACGAATGAATGGAACTGCGGGAACTAACTTTGAACTAAGCTAGCTTGGCCAGTATAAGTTGGTACCTTATATTTGGTAGGGCGAAAATATGGCAAAATAATAGTAGTTGCACGGGTCGAGAATCATCATCAGCCTATAATGTTCCCACTGCTGGGACACGGCCTCCTCACAATGAGAGGGAATGGGCTATAATCTACCACGCGGGCCCAGTGCGGATTGGTAGATGTCACATGTCTTCGAATTTTTGGACATGTCGGTTTCCTCACGATGTTTTCCTTCACCGTTTTTAGAGCAGTGGTGATCAAATAAATTACACAAAGTAATGAGCCTGTCTGGGTTTGAACCCACGACTTACTGTTCGTAAGTCGGGGCCACCTGGGCCACCGCTGCTCTCAAATTCAGTTAATTCTGTTGGCGTCTAATAAACTTCCTCGTCGCTATATCTATAATGAGTCGAGAATAAGAATAAGAATAATTGATTTGCTTAAATCAAATCAAATCAATCAAATCAAAGCATTTATTTCAAGTAGGCCAGTTACAGGCGCTTTTGAATTGTCGAAACAAAATGAACATTTAAAGTAACTACAGTCCCAGTCACAAGACATAAAAACTGGGAAAGTACTGTAGTTGCCCATTCCCTAGCGTAGATCTCTATGGAGAAGAACGGGCAAGAAACTCCATAGACACTCTTTTAAATCAAAATATTGTTACAAAATCTTGGTTACATCATTCATGTTGAGATGGTATATTATGTGAGAACAATGTAGCAAGATGTGCACGTTAAAAGTGTCCATTGCAAAACAAAAATAAAATACAACTCAAAAACGAAATAATTAATTCAAATAACCCATGGCGACTAAAAGATGACCAGTCACAACTGACAGCGCCCGTTCACGAACATGACGCATGGATCAGCGCCATTCAACTCAACCATTTTGAAGGGAACTAAATGGTCCGACACACGCGCCACCATCAGCGAGACATTTGAGAGAGCATGACATACTCTCAACCAAACCTAAAATACAGGAGTTACCAGTTCAAATTGGTGGTAAACCACTGACGTTAACACCTGTGACACCTGAAACACCTGTATGTTTTGAGTGACACAATTATGATGACAGTTCCGTTTCCAACCTCCGAGCACAGAATCCTAAATCTAATGACCTCATTTATTTTCAACTAGCGGACGTCACGCGGTTTCACCCGCGTAGTTCCCGTTCCCGTGGGACTACAGGGATAAAATATAGCCTATGTTACTCGTGGATAATGTAGCTTTCCAATGGTGAAAGAATTTTTAAAAACGGTCCAGTAGTTTTTAAGCCTATTCATTACAAACAAACAAACAAAGTTTTCCTCTTTATAATATTATATATTATTATAGTATAGACAAGCTGACCCACGCAACTTCGTCTGCATCACATTAGAGAGAAAATCGAAAGGAAAAAAAGTCCCCGTTTTTGCAACATTTTTCATTCCTGCTTCGCTCCTTATAATTGTAGCGTGATGTTATATAGCCTATAGCCTTCCTCGATAAATGGACTATCCAACATAAAAAGATTTTTTCAATTTGAACCAGTAGTTCCTGAGATTACCGCGTTCAACCAAACAAACAAACAAACAAACTCTTCTGCTTTATAATATTAGTATAGATTAGTATAGATATTGAAGCGAAACGAATTCTTATTCAAAATACGAAATCTCTCCGTTCTAGTGTAATCTGAGAGTTACTCTTAATAATAAATAACGATTATATAAATCTAACAGTAAATAATGGTCGTCTTTGTATTTTAACTCAATCGTCTCGTTACTAGCAAACGCGGGGAGAATAACAATATTTATGAAACAATAAATATTGTCATTACTGTTACGAATTTGTTCGTAGCTGCCAGGGATTTAAGCACGGTTGACGGTAATAGGATCGCTCTTTATTACTAGGGACTTATTACACTGTAAGGCTACACTAGGCAGCTATTTGCGATGCGACTGGAAGAGCGAAACGAGAAAAACATGGTATGGCTACATTAGAAGCGAGTGTTGGTGTAGCCGATGCCGTGATTACAGTAATGTTGTTCCGATCGCATTAAGAAATCAAAGATCGCTAGTAATATTTGGTGTACAGTGTAGCCATGTATGTGAGCATTCATTTACTTGTTTTAATCGCTAATGTGTCGCAGGTCGCGTCGCGACCTAATGTAGCCTCAGTCTAACTATTGTGAACACTTGGCTAAACTTTCCCAACTATGTTGGTAGCCGAGTGCAATTAGTCTATAATACTCAAAAGGAGGAAGTTTACCTTGATCGGATTTTCAAGGATTTTTTTGAGTTCCTAGAAGTATGTAGAAGAAAGTATTTTAATTTCATTGTTTTATATAGGAGCTCGTGGTTAAAATAATAACAATTTGTTTCCGAGTAATGGATGTTTATATGTATAATAAGTATGTATTTACAAACAAAAAGTATAAACTTATGTAGTATATCAACCAATGTCAACTGTCTGGTGACCACGACACAAGCCTTGCTTAGTGTGGCACTAGATGGCGCTGTGTGCAATGCCCAGCGATATTTATGTATATTGGTTGTGCAATCATTATCATACTCTTTCTCACATCCTATTTATTTGACGTCGGCACAGCATATCTTCTACTTCCACACTTCTGTATTACTCTTCATCTCATCAGACATCTCCTTTCTAGTCATATCATTCTTCTCACACTCCATCCATCGTTTCTTTGATCTTCCTCTACTCTTATACCCAAATCTTTCCTGAAAATGTTCTTCTTTTGAAATAACGCTACTAAATGTACGACCATGAGATATGGCGTGGTGTTCAAAATGTATAGAAAACCGATGAAGCCACACTTGCCCCTCCATAACGCTAATATTGCACACGCAGTTGTATCAAAACAATACTACGAACAAGTGCACACACGCGCCCTCGATAACTCTGTCATTTAAATATAAACCTTATTCAAGTATATTATGTAGTATATCAACTATCTAGTGTCCACGACACAAGCTTTGCTTAGTGTGGCACTAGGTGGCGCTGTGTGTTAATGTCCAGCGATATTTATTTTATTTATTTATTATTTAATCCACAGCGTACTTTTTCCGTATAATTTACTCACACTAAAACAATTACCATTGTGTGTTGTCGGGACACGGGGGCGGATACGACACAGTGCTTGACTGAATCGAAGAATTATCGATAAATATGTCGATACGATTTTATAAAGGATTTGGAAATAAAGTAAATAAAACAATATGAAACCTACAAAACATTATTTAATTCATAAAAATAATTTAAAAACAATTACAAATCAAATGACACAGTTACACGTAGACTGTCCATTGTTTCTGTGAGGTCACTTAATTACAAAAGCTAGGTCCAAATCGAGTTGAAAGGGCCTTCATCCCCCTTTACAATCGTGTCCCTGGCAGAGACAGCTGACCACTGTGATTTTACCAGAGATTTCGGTTCGCTGGCCACTTTGTATCAATCAATGTTTGAGACAGGCTACCTCATTGCTTTAGTGATTACAAGTGCGGCTGTTGAGCGTGGAGTACTGAGTTTGATACGCGATTTGGAAAAGATGGTCGAAAGAAAATCCGTCGGCCCCTTAACGCCTTGTAGAAAGCAGATACGAATAACTAGCAAAGCTATAATTAAAATGAAAAAGTTGATTCTTACAAACAATAACTCACAGGATTTACTAAAAGAATTCCCTAAAACCGACTAAGTCCGCCTCTTATTTCAAATTGAGACGGCAAACCGTATTCTCACGTGATATATCGCCGGTTTATACGGGTTTACACCGGTTACAGGCGGTTTATACGCTATAAGATGTAGTGAACAGTTTAAAAGATATAAAAGGACGTTTGAATAGTTTGAGTCGACAGCTTCATTGTTTCTACAGTACTTTTACAAGTTATTTTGTATTGTGACTGAGACTGGGAGCTCGTGGCTAAATAATAACAGCCGCTCAGGCCGTCTTTGGGTTAAGCCGTGCTTGCCTAGGTTGGTCTGTGGATGGGTGACCGCCCATACATACCGGCCACAAGCACCTCTTAGCAACACATAGCTTAAATTAAACCAACCAAATAAGGCCGCGTGCCCACTTTTTCGTAACGACAGATAATCGTGTAGTTTTTAGTGCCGTGTTATTTAGAGTGTATCTGTCACCGTAAAATTGTCAAATACGTTATATTGTAATATGTCTAGCGATATTGTAAACTCTCGAATAATTTACAAATGAACATACTGCTTACAATAAAACGCATTATTTGGTAGTCAACTCACGCGGTGAGGAGGGAAGGAGGGGTCCCCCTTGCCAAATGGTACCACTCTCATAAAAAGGTAATGTACCATTCCTGAGAAATACCGATTATTATAGCCTAACCTTAAAACACTTTATATTCCCCTAAAAAGCGTAGTCGAAGGAGCCCACATTTCCGAGTGCAGGGTTTAAAGGAACCTAACTAACCTAACAGGGGGGTGCCCCAAGTCCCGATTATGGGGGCAGAGATACTTCCGTATGTTCAGTTGACAATAATTCGAGAGTTTACAATATCGCTAGAGAGAAACACGTTATATTGCAATATAACGTGTTTGACAATTTTACAATTTTACATTGTACGGAGGTCGTGGAGGTGTTTAAAGTAAAAAAATACTTTTTTTTCGAAAAGTTGGAACTTTGACCCCCAATATAGTAACTAGATGGTTCCCAGAAATGCTGAGAACCAAACCAAAAAATCGCAATGACTGGAAGAACAAGTGCTTTGTAAGAGGTACACCCGTTATACTAAGTAACTCTAGGAAATATGTAGGTACGTATTGCTGGGAATTTGTTTTTCTTTTCTTTTCGCGCTTTTTTTAATGTAACGCACTGAAATCTCCCCCGGATTTCAGTGCGTTACATTGAGAAAAAAAACGCCCAAAAGAAAATCAAATGTTTTTTTTTTAACATTGTGCTGATTAATGCATTGTATAGGGCGTAGGATATAATGGAGGTAAATCAATTAAATTTATAACATTAAAAACTTGTAAGTATTATAAAAGAGAACTTGTCAAAAAGTTGTAATTTTGACCCCAATATCTCCGTATCTAGAAGGTTCTTAGGTATGGTCAACAAGTCTTATAAAGAAAAGCGAATAAGGTCCATATTTCCACATCACAGATCAAGTTAATCACAACTCGACCCTACGTTTGCCATGGTATGTTTTCGACATTGAGTAAACGTAGTTTTTGGCTCTTTTCGATAAGAAAAATGTTACAAGAAAATGTACTTAATAGCTATTTATATAAGGTCAAGAGTAAAGCGCAAAAATATGCTTAAAGGCGGAATGTTTGTTCAGTTCCAATCAAATAAGGTATATCATGATATCGCTATTAATCATTTTATAGTTTCCTTTTAATTATAATAAATAAATAAATACCGCTGGACATTAACACACAGCGCCACCTAGTGCTACACTAAGCAAAGCTTGTGTCGTGGACACTAGATAGTTGATATACTACATATATACTTTTTGTTTGTAAATACATAGGTACTTATTATACATATAAATATCCATGACTTGGTAACAAATCTCCATGCTCATCACACAAACATTTGCTCCTACCGGGATTCGAACCCTGGACCCTATGAGCGTAAGGCAGCGTCACTACCACTACGCCATTCGAGTCGTCATTATATTGGCTTATAATTAATTATATTTGCTTTGAAGTATGTCAAGGCGTGTTACTATACTTATTTCGTAAATATGTTTTTCTTTTTGTAAATTAACACCTTGTTTTTTTATACCTAAGTGAACTGTTTCATTTAATTGTACTTCCGTGTGTTGTGCTATGTCTTTTGTGTGCACTAAATAAATGATCTTTTTAACTATTTATACTCATTATTTTCCAGCACCGAATATAAAGGGTAAAAAGAAAAACAACTCTTAACGAAGCCGAAAGGTATTTGTTCTCCCCGTCATGTCATTGCGAACATTTTTTTGTTCACATACACGTTGCACACCATACTTGGTAACCTTCTAGTTACGGAGATATTGGGGGTCAAAGTTCCAACTTTTTTAAACCAAGTTTTATTGTATTTTTTTACTTTAAACACCACTGCGACCCCCGTACTATTCAATCCATCCATCAGCACAATGTTTTAAGTGCGTTACATTGAGTTCTACCACAAAACACGATTTTTCACCCCAAAAAAAATTTGTTTCCCAGCAATATTTTTTGCGTAAAGTTACTTAGTTTGATGTACAGAATGCTTGGTTGACGGCTTCGTGATGAGGTGGTTTACACCCTGTATTGAACCGTTCACATGTAACCGAAATACATGTCACGTGGTAATGAAGTACTCGCACCGTGTCACGGCTCGTGAGCGTGCAACGTGACAAGTTTGTTTCAGGAGCACCGTGTTTGTGAAACATGTACGGTGTTGTTGCAAATAGGCATGACAAATCAAATCAAATCAAAGCATTTATTTCAAGTAGTTACAGGCACTTTTGAATTGTCGAAACAAAGATGAAAATTAAATGTAGCTACAGTCCCAGTCACAAGACATAAAAACTGTGAAAGTATTGTAGTTGCCCATTCCCTAATGTAGATCTCTATGGAATCAACGAATTAAAAATCTATTTTATTTAGTCCGTTATAGAGTATTGAAAAATAATGGACAATATCTCTAGTTATTTTACAACCTAACGTGTTTGACGTCGGTGACATAGCTACTATACATACCACTGTCTTCTCCTTCGCTAATACAGGCATGATAGTACGTTCATTATCAGTTTTCAGTCTTACTAGACACGTGTGAATATCAGTGTTCACATTGAGCGACTGTTTATCAGATAATGTCTATTCACATGGCCATGTAACCACGCAATGGCTTTTCAACGCGCTCTTTTGAAGTGAGTTGTCGTGAACGAGTGACGCTTTTGTTTTGTGTGTTCATAGTTACGTGTCTGTCTGTCTACCAGTATCTAGTCGCTAAATAATCACAGTCACACGAGTCGATCTTCACTCGAAATTGTAGACGATTATGTATACCTAGGACAAACGGTCCAGTTAGGTAGGTCTAACTTCGAGAAAGAGGTCAATCGTCGAATCCGACTCGGCTGGGCAGCGTTCGGGAAGCTGTGCGATATCTTCTCATCCAGCTTACCGCAGTGTCCCAAGACGAAAGTCTATGACCAGTGTGTGTTGCCAGTGATTACATACGGAACCGAAACGTGGTCGCTCACAATGGGCCTTATCAAAAGGTTTGAAGTCACCCAAAAGGCAATGGAGAGGGCTATGCTCGGAGTTTCTTTGCGTGATCGAATCAGAAATAAAGACATCCGTAAGAGAACCAAGGTCACCGACGTAGCCCGAAGAATTGCTAAACTTAAGTGGCAGTGGGCCGGGCACATTGCTCGCAGAACGGATGGCCGATGGGGCCGAAACGTTCTGGAGTGGCGACCGCGAACCGGAAGACGTTAGAAGACCTCCCACTAAGTGGACCGATGACCTGGTGAAGGTTAAAAAAAAGTAGGTGGGTAATAATACATTCTTTGGCACAACACGCTTTACCATGGCTGGCGTACAAATTAGGTCGAAAGCCGATAATGTTTAAAAAAAAAAAATGACAAGTTTAATAATCTGAACAAATTAACAATAATTAACGATACAATACAGTCGACACTTGACTCGAACCCGACACAGTCTAACGTGAGTAAATATTAAAGGGGACACAGCCGCGTTTCGCGTTTCTGCGTCCGGCGATATTGAGTAACTTGTTTCAGTACATTTGTTATTGGGACGCATGTGATCCCACACACTGCCGCGATAAAAACGTAGGACGCTTGCGTTTCTGCGTTTCTGAGTCGTGCGGTACTGGTAGAATATCGGGCGATAAAAACGCGCCTGTGTGTCAGGAATAGGGACGCATAATTATGTCACCGTAAAATTGTCAAATACGTTTTATTAGTAATATGTCTAGCGATATTAATAATAACGTTTATTTCGGGCAACGCCCATAGTGTTAGTAACAATGGCCTTAAAAACTAGTGTTAGTAGACATACATACACACACAAAACTGTTTAATTATATACAGTGGAGTTTCATCCAATGTCGCAGCATTGGAGACTCCCATCTATCTGCAAAAACACTCAAAATACTGTAAACTCTCGAATTATTGTCAAACAAACATACTGCTTACAATAAAACGCATTATTTTTCGTTTTTCGAAATGGATGCGATGGTAGTCAACTCACGCGGTGTGGAGGGAAGGAGGGGTCCCCCTTGCCCAGTGGTACCACTCTCATGAAAAGATACTGTACCGTTTCTGAGAAATACCGATTAATATAACCTAACCTTAAAACACTGTATATTCCCCTAAAAGCGTAGTCGACGCTGTCAAAACACACGTGTCATACGCTCGTTGACTGACACTCTCGTTTGCATAACCTTCGAATATAACACTATTAGGTCTAAGTGATATTATGTGACGTTCTGTTCCTTGCAGTAACGTAGTTAGACCAACGCCATCTATCCGGCGACTAGGGAAGAATTGAAAAAGAAAATTCCTCATTCGCTTGACGCAGAAACGCGCCCTCGGGTGTGTGGGAGGCTTTATTCTTTAAAACAAACGAACTACTATGAATTCACAAAGGCTTTTGTGCTAAGTGGAGTCACTGTGAAGTCGTGTACAGTGGTATGCGAGAGGCATGTAAACACTTTGTAATCTATACTATCTATACTAATATTATAAAGCAAAAGAGTTTGTTTGTTTTTTTGGTTGAACGCCCTAATCTCAGGAAATACTGGTTCAAATTGAAAAAATATTTTTGTGTTGGATAGTCCATTTATCGAAGAAGGCTTTAGGCTATATAACATCACGCTACGGCGATAAGGGGCGGAGCAGGAATGAAAAATGTTGTAAAAACGGGGAATTTTTTTAATGTGATGCAGACGAAGTTGCGTGGGTCAGCTAGTGTTAGTCATAAACCACAAAAGCAAAAAAAAAACAGTGTTTGAAATGTCAATTGCCCCGAACCTGACATTGCTGTTGTATTCAAAATAAGGGTGTATTCATCTTTGCTTTGCGTTCAAAAACACTCGCTTTGACATAATATGTCTCCTATCAAAATGCACCATACATTTTTCAAGTTCGCATAAACAATGGTACTCGGCTGAATACGGTTAGACTGGAAGCCGACCACGACGAAGTTGGGAAAAGGTTAAGCAGATGATGATGATGATGAAAATTTGCATGTTTGACGGCCCAGGGAGCAGCGGTGGCCCAGTGGTGGCGGCCCGACTTACGAACAGTAAGTCGTGGGTTCGAACCCAGACAGGCGCATTACTTTGTCAAAAGGTTTAAGCCTTTTGATAAGGCCCAGTCACCCAAAGGGCAATTGAGAGGGCTATGCTCGGAGTTTGCGTGATACCTGCTACTACCTACCTACTACTACCTACCTACTACTACCTTCCTACTTCTACTTATCTACCTACTATTACCTACCTACTACTGCCTACCTACTACTGCCTACCTACTACTACCTACCCACTACATTTTTTTTTCATAAGAACCTTCTCCTGAAAGAATTAGGGATATTGGTCCAGGCGTTCACGCGAGATGCCGTGACCAAGGTCGAAGTCACGCAAAAATGTGAGATTTATTAGTACTCGTTTTCGCAACTCCGCGTCGCTTGAGCGAGTATAGCTCACGGCACTACCTCTGACTTGCCGCGGGTGACGGCCGGAGACTCTTCACCCGCGCCGCTGGCTTTGTGCAGTAACTACTCACAAGTGTGCTAGTATAGTGAGAGGGAGTTTCTATTTCTGTTAGCGCTGCTCGGACATTTGGTAACAGCTAAGGTCACTAACTTTAGATCTAAATGGAAACCAAAGGACTTGCCTAAATATTGTATAAGTCTGCTGTACCCCGCATGAACAGTGATAAAATCTATGTCATTTAATAATTAAAATCGACTTTAACAAAAATGAAAAAGTTGCGTATTGCCCAGTAGTTTTGGACAAAAGCTATAAAGGTTTAAAGTAAAGTACTTTTAACTATATTCTAGTGTATATCCATATGATATACAGGGTGTATTTCACCTCATCACAAAGCCGTTAACCAAGCATTCTGTATATCAAACTATTAAGTAACTTTACGCAACTTTTTTTTTTAATTTGCCATGTTTTTTATTTTAAGATATGAAAAATCAGTTCAATTCTCAATCTGGAAGAAGTGAAAAATGAGAACGATAGTTTTCCATAATATTACCGATCGAATTATTCTATTACAGAATTACAAAAAAAAGAGCTTTGCCTTGTGCAAATCTTTTCTTTTTGTAATTCTGTAATCTTATTCTTTAATATTATAATAAAGTAATTCTTTAATTAAAAATGTTTGACCCGTATTTTTATTTTGTTACGTAAACCAAAATTGACGAAGATACGAAGCTTTTAAAATTCCCAATACGTCACGGCTAGGTATAATTTATAACTAGTTCTGTCGTCACGAGCCAACACTCCCGAGTTTTGATGCGTTTTATCTTTGTCAATATTCATTGATTTACAAAAACAAAAAATATGTGTCGGTTATTTTTCAATAATCTAACTGACGTACTAAGGTTCACCAAGAAGATAACAGTCTGATTATCTAAAAAACTGCTGTCACTGTGACATGTTCCCATACAAAAATGTGTTTTAAACAGCTGTTTTTAGATAATCGTTCGTCATCTTTTAGGTGAACATGGACCTAAATAGATTTGTTGTTTTTTAACCGACTTCTAAAAAAGGAGGAGGTTCTCAATTCGGATGTTTCTATTTTTTTTTTATTTTTTTTATTTTTTTATGTTTGTTCGGGCATAACTCCGTCGCTTGATAACCGATTTGAAAAATTCTTTTTTTGTTGGAAAGGGTATTCTTTCCAAATGGTCCCATAGCCACCAAGTCGAGATCTGATGATGGAATCTTGGCGAAATCGAGGGAACTCTTCAAATTTTATATGAAGACGTGTTGCGATTTTGCTATTTTCTGCAACAAATGAAGCATTTGCGTTTGATAAGAACCATTCTACCATCAGATCTGATGATGAAGCCAAGAGTCACGGAACTCCATAGGTAATGAGACAATGTACCATAGTCGTGTTTGGGCTTGTTATAATTGTAACGGTATGCACTTTCCATGTATCAAGCACATGTGAACCACTAAAAAGTTGAAAATAAAAACTTTTTTGCAAAAAATAAAACCGACTTCAAAAAAAACAAAAAAGTAAAAAATAACTTTAGCTTCTGAAGTCGGTGACAAAAAAACTAAATCAATCAAATAAAGGTCACTGACTTCAGAAGCTAAAGTTATTTTTTACTTTTTTGTTTTTTTTGAAGTCGGTTTTATTGATACTGTCGTCGTGCCTATTTTGTGACTTACCATCTAAGTACACATTGTGGAATGCAAATAAAGTTTGAGTATTGAGAGTACAACCCGAATTGAATGTCAAATTCTGAATTAAGGCGATTACATGAGCTAAACGCGGGTTTTATAATTACTAAAATTATATGATTCACGGCTATAAACTGGACCAGAAAAATATATGATATTCTTCAGGATATATGCTAGCATGTTGCTGTTTTGAAAACATAATACAATTAATTTGGCTCGATAAAAAGAAATCACGAACTTATCTCTAAAAATATCTTTCAAACAATAAAAAACATACTAATATGCATGCGATCATTCTGATTTTTGGCAAATAATTCTACAAGCAATATATTAGCATGATACTGTTTCAGTTTTTTAATCCAATCAATATTTTTTTTTGTAAATCGATCAAAACCACTCATTTCGCGCTATTTGGCCCGCAGTGGCTGACGTAACAACCACTTTGCAGTGCAAGCTGATTAGAACTTTATTCTAACAGCATTTCAAACGAAGTTTGAACCACCACAAATAGAGTTGCTAATTTAGCTCGTCTAAGCGCTTTAACACGAGTGAAGCCGGGGGTTAAGCTTGTGATGCTATATTTTCTTACGCAGCAAACAGGTCCGATTATATTACATTATGTATTCATTCAGATATCAACGCAATAACATGCGCGGGCAAATCAAGACGTATGTTTATCTGGGATTGCGCTTCCGTGAGATGAATGTAATATGTTTAAATTAGGGGTGCGGGGCGGGGGGGACAGGGTTGTTATGAGTGTTTTTGTGATTGATCATTTTGCATAAACAGGGTGTAAATGATCTCATCACGAAGCCGTCAACCAAGCATTCTGTACATCAAACTAAGTAACTTTACGCAAAAAATATTGGTGGGAAAATACTTTTTTATGGTGGTGAAAAATCATGTTGTGTGGTATAACTCAATGTAAGGCACGTCGTGGAGATGTTTAAAATAAAAATCTGACAATAAAAACTTGTATTTAATAAACAATTGTCAAAAAGTTGGAACTTCGACCCCCCATTTAACCACAACTAGAAGGTGCCCAGGAGCCTAATTCTACCATTTTAATAAATTCGTCACTCCAACACGATTCCATTGTCATCCCATTGTCATTTTGCTTAAACTTCGTAATCTGCTAAATTCACAATGGTCGGTCGATGGTCTCGAAATAAAATTGTGTTTTAATGGCATTTTCGTATTGTCATTGTTATAAAACCCTTAGTAGAAATGGTTTTCGAAATCTACTATTAAATGCGAACATTTAATAGTAGATTTTCTATTCATGCCAGATTTCATGTACGAGATTCCCTAGTAGCATTTTTTGTTGGCATTTAGTTGGGCCACATACCTCTGGTTAGTTGGCAAATGCATACAATTGGCGGGCAGTTTGCGGGTTGGGCCCAAAACTGATGGCCTACATGGATTTGCCAACGAAGGCCCAACGTGGATATGCCTACGACGGTCCAAAGTAAGTAAGTAAGTACTTGAGCCTGCAACCACTACCAATGTTTATGTTTACTACCGAGCTGGTAGTGTTGAACTAACAACAACCTTGTGTGATCAGTGTTCACAGTGTGAACACTAGTAGGGTTGATAAAAAATACAGTCCAGTTGAGAACCTCCTCTTCTTGGAAATCGGTTGATTAAACTAAATGTCGCTCTGATGTAAGCTGGTGATATATTTTCTAGAATTCACTCGAACCCAACCAAATCGTGGTAACACAACGATAGCGACTTCTAATTGGAATACAACGCCATCTATCGAGGTTGGGTACAACTTTTGAACCTTTACGATACTATCATCACGGAACACAGAAAACAAATGAAGTGCAATGCACCAAAATTACTGCAGGAACCGTTGTCACCAAACTCACACATTTAAACCGATAATCATATATTGCACTACAAAAAAACTATTCGTTTGATTGGTTGTTCAAAGTTTAATCAAAATTAGCCTACATCACAGATTTGGAAATAAACCCGGACATTTTACAAATAAAATGTATTTTGCTTTAGCGGCAAAACGTGTTTACGATCTATAGTCACACTAGATTCGATTGACGAGTCAATTCCGCTACTTGACCATAGATGGCGGTATTCTGAGTGGTTGCAATTATGAACTTAAACGCGTAAATCATATGGTTGACATTTGCGTGATCGGTCGGTTTCTGCTGCTACTCGGTCAAGGCCGGACCACGTAGATTAAATTTATTTATCGATATCGATAGATACCCCATATTATGGTCTTCAATTCTCAAAAATAAGAGTTGTTGGGAGTACATTTATTTATTTGGTACACAAGCAGCTATTCATTTAAATTATAAATAAATAGACACAGACAGACAGGTAAATTTAGAATTAAGTAATAAGAGTGCTGGTATGTATGCATGCATGCCTTTTACAAGTGTTCAAAGGAGACATTTTTATTTTTGTAAAACCTAAAAGTATTTTAAATGAAGGTTAGAGGACCTGCTGATGTCTATTTAGTGATCAATGCAAGGTCTCAATCATTAATAAATTATAATAATTACGTTACTATTTAAAACATTGATTATACATATTTTTGCTTTAAAGCGTTTATGCAATCTATGAAAAATGAAGGCGACCTTATACTTGTATTGTAATGTAAAACTAAATAAATAATGAATTTAAAAATTGTTTATTCCTTGTATCGATATCAATCTATAAATTCAATATTCGACTTGACCACATCACTACTTGAGTAGCGAAGTGCTTTCGAGGGTGTTCTATTGAATAGAATCAATCAAAAATAAACTTTATCTTAATTGTGTAAGGTTGATTTTGCCCAACCGTTCTATTAAATATTAATAAATATTAACAAAATAAGATTTTTATTAGAAAACAATGAAAATTGTACTAACCAATGATACGAAATACCTCTATTTTTAAGATTTTTCCTCCTACTATCATTTTTACACTCTAAAATGGAACAATACGGCATTGCTAGGGATGTAAGTTGTTATCATAACTTAAATCCCTACAAGGAACTCCCAACAGTAGGAATAGACGCAGCAGGCCCGTCGTTAGTTGGCCTAATGTTGTTATAATAACTGAAATCCCTGCAAAAATCACCCATCAGTAGAAATAGTAACAGAAGGCCCTTCGTTGGCTATTCATTGGGCAAATAGTGCATGTTTATGACAATGGGCCTATTTTAAGTTTAGGTTGGCGGAACAACTAACCGTCTGCCAATACATTCCCAACTGTTGGCATAAGGAAGCCAACGGCAATTGCTACTAGGGTTATTATTCTATGACATTTCTTTAAATGAAGTGTCAGTGTTTGATCGTTTTAAAAGTCATAATGGCGCCATTATGATAGCAGAATTAGCAAACTTGTCAAAATTTGACAAAACTAGACCATTATGAAATCAATAATCGACTACTCTGACACTATTGTAATAGCAGAATCGAGGCTTAGCGAGCAGACGGGGAGAACAAAGTGCCTTTCGGATTTGTTAGGAGGTTTTTACACCTTTCAAGTCCATGTTCACCAAAAAGATGACAGTCTGTTTATCCAAAAACAGTTGTTTTATACACTTTTTTGTATTCTACCCTGCGACTTCGTTCGCGTGAAGTTTTGATATCGCAAGACATCGCCTGCTCAATGGAAGCTTTTTACCCGCTTGCAACATTTCTTATTGTTGCTCCGCTCCTTTTGGTCATAGCGTGATGTTACATAGCCTATAGTCTTTCTCGATAAATGGACTATCCAACACAATAAGAATTTTTCAATTCGAGCCTGTAGTTCCTGATATTAGCGTGCTCAACCAAACAAACAAACTCTTCTGCTGTATGTCGTATAAAACCGTACTGAAAATATTTTGGTATTCAAAATAAAATTTAGTCGGCTTTTCTCTAAAAGTCATCGTTGTTTTTGTGTGAAAACACAGTATTTTTTGTACAAAAAACCACAACAATAACCTACAATGATACATTTCATCATCTGCCTACCTTTTCTCAACTATGTTGGAGTCGGCTTCCAATCTAACTGGATACAGCTGAATACCAGTATTTTACATGGAGCGTCTGCCTATCTGACCTCCACAACCCAGTTAATACTGAGTAATCGATACCCTTTGATAAGACTGGTTATCAGACATTTTGGGCCACTGACCACGACCCGTAACGACTGTCAAAGATCTACAAATAACAGCCGGAACCAACAGCTTAACGTGCTTTCCGAGGCACGGAGGAAACTCGGTATGTAAGGGTGGTCACCCATCCACAGACCAACCTAGCCAAGCACGGCTTAACCTTAAGATCGACCCGAGCGGCTGTTATTATTTAGCCACGTTTATAATGTAAATATCACGTAGATACTGCTTTCGTGACACATTCGTTTTTAAAAATCAAAATCAAAATCAAAATCAAATCATTTATTTCAAGTAGGCCAGTTACAGGCACTTTTGAATTGTCGAAACAAAATGAACATTTAAAATAGCTACAGTCCCAGTCACAAGACAAGAAAACTGTGAAAGTACTGTAGTTGCCCATTCCCTAACGTAGATCTCTATGGAGAAGAACGGGCAAGAAACTCCATGGACACTCTTTTAAATCAAAATATTGTTACAAAATCTTGGTTACATCATTCATGTTGAGATGGTATATTATGTGAGAACAATGTAGCAAGATGTGCACGTTAAAAGTGTCCATAGCAAAACAAAATAAAATACAACTCAAAAACTAAATAATTAATTCAAATAACCCATGGCGACTAAGAGATGACCAGTCACAACTGACAGCGCCCGTTCACGAACATGACGCATGGATCAGCACCATTCAGCTCAACCATTTTGAAGGGAACTAAATGATCCGACACACGCGCCACCATCAGCGAGACATTTGAGAGAGCATGACATACTCTCAACCGCCAGGGCACATTCTAGTCAAGAACTGCCGTAGGCTTCCAGTGAATGATAGCTTTCTAGTACATAGTACTCACACAATATGGGCTATGCGATTATATAATACTAACATTGAATCTATACAATGCAAAGATAGTTAAGTACAATCTTCAGCAGCTCCAACAATACCATTTAATGCTATCAATTTTTGCGCCCCTGTCCATGTGGAGCAGGACCAGCATTAAGCCAAGCATTTTTATCAGCGATATAAAACATACTGAAGGTGCCGTTTTAAACAAGACAAATTATAGCATTGCATTGCATCTATTTATTATTATTCTTACAACGGTTCTAATTGCACTGTCCAACAATGTCCGCTCTCGCACTTATTCTATTACCTTTTAAATAAAACTCTTTAAAAGAAAACAGAACCACACAGTAAGGACGTACCAAGAAATGCAGTCACCCCGGGACAACACGCCGGGATTCCACCCCGGGACCCAGCCCGGGTAGGGTTACGTTAACATTTTATAATCTAAAGAGTCCCGACTCATAGCCGGACATTTGTTTATTTATATTGCACTTCAACAACTTTCTAAAACATACATAAATATAGATCACAAATTTTCGGTAAAGTGAATTCATCACGGCACTCAGAAGTGCACAGCACTCACAGATTATTATAAAAGGGCAAGCAATATTACAGACATTGCATAATCTATACTATATATCCATACTAATATTATAAAGCAGAAGTATTTGTTTGTTTGTTTGGTAGAACGCGCTAATCTCAGGAACTACCGGCTCGAATTGAAAAAATCTTTTTGTGTTGGATAGTCCATTTATTGAGGAAGGCTTGAGGCTATATAACATCACGCTACGATTATTAGGAGCCGAGCAGGAACGAAAAATGTTGCAAAAACGGGGATTTATTTTTGTTTCGATTTTCTCTCTTATGTGACGGAGACGAAGTTGCGTGAGTCAGCTAGTCATACAATAAAATAATAAATGTCGCTGGGTGCCACACTATGCAACGAGGCTTGTGTCGTAGACACCATATTGTTTATATTCTGGATCGATACTTTTTGTTTGTAAATGCAGTACGTACAAGAAATCGAAAATTCTGAGGAACGTATGTGTCAAATTTATGACCTATGACTTGGAAATCCAGAAATATTCGTAAAGAGTCCGAGTCACCAAAAACCCGGACGAACCTAGACACATGGCAGCCCTAATCCCGGAACGGCCACCCCGGGAGTCCCGGGATTGCATCGGAGCTAATGACCCGATGGAGGCAATTTGCTGGAGACGCTGAAAGCCTTTGTTTCAGCTTCACAGAGATGTAATGGTGCGGAAGAGCATGGTGGGAAATGGCCGATTATGTTCAAGGATTATGGAGTATTTCTTGTTGTGTGGTGTAGCGTGAATAATTTTGATGTATCACTTTGTTAGCGTATCTAAATGAAAGTAAGGAACATTGATTAGTTTGTAAAAATAGAGATAGTCAGATATTCAGAATACCAGCGCTGTTACGTTTTTTTTTTAATGTTACAGCACCATGCTGAGATAGGAGTCTTTTGGCCTCGTACAGGACGAGTTTCGTTTCTTTTAATTTTTAAAATATATATATTTGTTTTTTCTGTGTAACTTTTATTTGTAAGTTGCATAATGATAATTTTGATGTGTTTTGTTCTGTGCGGGCTAATAAATGCTTTTTCTTTCTTTAGATATAAATTGTTTGTTCTGCAAAAATAAGGTGAATATTCTAATAATAATAATTCTGACCACTGGTAGCTTACACTCAGTTCCCGATACCCGTGGGCTACATTTTTGTATAAACATATACTACGTTATTTTTTGTTTACACTAAACCCGAAAAGGGGTCATTGTACTACTCATTTTGAACAACTTTTTCTATGGGACGAACCATGAAATCGCGAAAAAAAAAACAGCTGTTCCCTACATTTATGTTCGCATAACTCGTCATTTGAGCGCTACGATTTGCCGCGAAGGCAGGTAAATTTTAAATAAAATACAAATCAAATAGAAAAAATAAATTAAAAATAACTTGCAGTATTGTTTCTAAATTCGAAGACATGTGACATCTACCAATCCGCACTGGCTTCGCGTGGTAGATTATAGCCCATTCCCTCTCATTGAGAGGAGGCCGTGTCCCAGCAGTGGGAACATTATAGGCTGATGATGATGATGATGATGATTGTTTCTCCCCCTGCCTCTGATCCATCCAAAGGTTGTCTTGAAAATATCGCTTATAACAGTAAGACCGCCCATTGTGTCACTCAATATGAAATGTTTTCGTTTAAGTAAATTGGTTTACCTAATGCAAATTTTTCGTCCATCTATCGTATGAAAAATAAACATAAAACGCATGCTTACTCAAAGTAGCCAAAGGACATCATTTTAATAAAAAAAAAACAAACGAAGAAATCGTCAATTAAAAGCTTTTAATGTCTATTGTTTTATCTCAGACGGGTTACCAATCAATCAATCAATCAATCAAAGCATTTATTTCAAGTTGGCCAATAACAGGCACTTTTGAATTGTCGAAACAAAGATGAAAATTAAATGTAGCTACAGTCCCAGTCACAAGACATAAAAACTGTGAAAGTATTGTAGTTGCCCATTCCCTAACGTAGATCTCTATGGAGAAGAACGGGCAAGAAACTCCATGGACACTCTTTTAAATCAAATTATTGTTACAAAATCTTGGTTACATCAGTTAAAAGTGTCTATTAGTAAAAACAAAATAATGAATTCAAATAAGCCATGGCAACTAAGGGATGACCAGTCACAACTGACAGCACCCGTTCACGAACATGACGCATGGATCAGCACCATTCAGCTCAACCATTTTGAAGGGAGCTAAATGGTCCGACACACGCGCCATCATCAGCGAGACATTTGAGTGAGCATGACGTACTCTCAACCGCCAGGGCACATTCAAGTCAAAAAATAAAGTAAACAAAAGTACAAAAAAAAAATTGAAATTCAACAACAATTCCATTATATTTTGTTTAAATATACATCCCGCACAATTTACACATTATTATGTAAACTGAAATATGAATAACGTATACAGTTTGAACAAATTAAAATAAAATGTATCAAACGATCATTTTACATTCGAAATTCACTCGTATTAACGTAACGATGACTACGATAAAACATTTCGCTGTTATTATTTCAATAAATTTCATTGAAAATCCATGTCAATAGAGAGGAGCTTGTGGCTTGATATTAACAGCCACTCCGGTTGATCTTGAGGTTAAGCCTCACTTGCCCAAAGTGGTCCGTGGATGGGTGACCGCAAATTACGTACCTGTTTATCACCCGAGCGGGTGTTATTAAGGCACGAGCTCCTACATAGAAAGAAGGAAGAAAGAAAACAAATTTATTCGGCAGTATATCACAAGTGCACTCAACATAATCAATATTTAATAATATTATAAAGCAGAAGAGTTTGTTTGTTTGGTTGAACGCGCTTATCTCATGAACTACTGGTTCAAATTGAAAAAATCTTTTTGTGTTGGATAGTCCATTTATCGAGAAAGGCTATATAACATCACGCTACGACCATTAGGTGCGGAGCAGGAATGAAAAATGTTGCAAAAACGGGGATTTTTTATTCGTTTCGTTTTTCTCTCTTATGGGGTCAGCTAGTAAAAAAATAAGGTAAAAACAAAATCCACACAGTTAAATGAAGCAAATTATTTGTTTGTATATGGCTGTCAGTATTCCTGCTAACAATTTTTAATTCTTTTTAATTTTATTCATTTTTAATTTATTTCATATAAGTCCAACTTTAATAGTATAATGACAATGTAATTTCAATTTGATTTATTTAAATTCGATTGATTTCAGTTTTTTAACCATTTCCATTTTAATTTTATATTTTCACTAATTTTAACTACTGGTAATGTAATGTCATTTGTTTTTCTGTGCTGTTGTTATTATGAAATTTGTATTTGTGTATTTTTGTAATTGTGTCTATTTTATTGTGCCTTGCCTGAAATAAATGAATTTTATTTTTTTTTAATTTTTAAACTAAAGACTAGATAGAAAAAAAAGAGAAAATATTGTGTATCTCACAACTGCGCCAAATAGGCCCAGTCCAGCAAATTGCCGAGCAACTAGTGCCCAAATAGGTTCCCAATAAAACGTCCCATTTAAAATTCCCGGGTGATCTAAAACCGATATCACTAGAAACTAGAAAGCAACGTGGCAAACGTATATCACTTAGAGCAAATGAATAAGGACGGCTACACTCAACGCTCTCTTACTTTATATTATAACTACGCGGCCACGAGCTAAGCGATCAAGCGTCTTGCGACAGCGGTGAAAACAAATGAAAATCATTCTATGACGTCATGTCACTTGCGCTGAGCGACGGTAATCATGTGCAGGATGCAATAGTGACTATCATTTAATCATTTGTTAACATAGGTACAATAAAATTTAAAAGATTACAAGCGCGCTATGTTATGCCCGAAGGCGTACAAATATTTATAGAGTTCATTGACATTTAAAATTGAAAAACCTTTTAAATTATGCTACTTGAATGCAAAAAGTATTAATTGATTTTGACACAAAAATAAAAAAAAAAACATATTAACATTAATAGAAAACAAAGAAAAAATATATAAAGGTCAAAACTAAGGGTCACTTTGCAACGTCAAAATTCAAATCAAGTAAGCACTTATAAAACAAAATAAAAAGATAAAATAATACCCAGAACAACCCAGTCAGTACTGGGTAATACTATACCACTTGGTAAGACTGGTTGTCAGACTTTTTGGGCCACTGACTACTTGTAACGACTGTCAAAGATCTACAAATTACAGCCGGGAACGCTTTAAGTGATTTCCGAGACACGGAGGAAACTCGGTAGGTATGTAATGGGTGGTCACACATCCCCAGACCAACCTAGGCAAGCATGATTTAACCTAAAGATGTATGTGTATGAAACCGCAAGTCGTATCGCACGAGTAAGCGATTCGAGTCATGGCCAAGGCATAACAGCCTACAATGTCTCCACTGCTGGGGCACTGTCCTTCTCTCTATAAGAGGGAATGGGCTATAATCCACCACGCAGACCCAGTGCGGGTTGGTAGATGTTAGTGTCTTTGAATTTATTGGTTTTAGAACATGCCGGTTTCCTCACGATGTATTCCTTCACCGTTTTGAGAGCAGTGGTGATGAAATGTATTACACAAAGTAATGCGCTTGTCTTGGTTTGAACCCACGACTTACTGCTTAGTAAGTAAGTGGCTAAATAATATCAGCCGCTCGGGTCAATCTTTAGGTTAAGCCGTGCTTGCCTAGTTTGGTCTGTGGATGGGTGACCCTTACATACCGAGTTTTCTCCGTGCCTCGGAAAGTACGTTAACCTGTTGGTCCCTTGTAGATCTCTGTCATTTGTAGATCTTTGACAGTCGTTACAGATATTCAGCGACCCAAAAAGTCTGACAACCGGTCTTACCAAAGGGGTATCGCATTATCCAGTACTAACTGAGTTGTGGATGTAAGATAGACAGTCGCTCCATGTAAAATACTGGTATTCAGCTGCCTCTGGTTAGACTGGAAGCCGACCCCAACATAGTTGGGAAAAGTCTAAACAGATGAAGTAAGTAAGTCGGGGCCGTTAACACTAGGCCACCGCTGCTCTCATGGCCGGAGTCTTAGTGTGCGTCCACATTGCGAGCCTATCGCGGTTGCGACGACGGGCGCGAATTATCAAACAAATGAAACGCGCCTTTGCGTCCATAGTGTAGTGACTAAGGCGGAAGCCTAGCGCGACGGGACTGAGCGAGACAACTCGCGTACTTTTCAAACGTTCCCGTCCGCGCGTTCTGGCCGCACTACGGGCCTAGTCATCAAGCGACATAACGCGCGGGTAGCGGGAGTAACAAACCAATTCGGTATTGTCGCTCGGCGTATGCGCGTCTGTATATTGTTTGTTGTAAATCTATGTGTAAAAAATGTATCTCTAGTGTTCAACACCTCCCATTTCAGGATCGGACTGTCTAGTAAAAATATCAAATCCTCGTCCATTGTTTGCAACCCCTGAAATACAACCGCTACAAGAGCTCGCGCGTCACTGTGGCCACCGCACGCCACCGCTCGCCGCGCATTCAGTGTGGACGCACACTTAGTGCAAATAAATAAGGACGTCTACAACCGTGGTTCGCCTACTTTATGTTATTAGGCTGTCCGGGAACGGCAGAGAGCCTCGTTTGCAGCTAGCCTGCGGTGGAGGAGCGGTGTTTAGAGTGTCGTGATTTTAATTGAGAAATAAACTACAGTGGGATCTGTTTTTAACGTTTATTGTTACTGTAAACTGTTTTATGTAACATTCAGTAAGTTTTGATTTAAAAATGAGGATTTTACTCGTACTTGAAATTTAGTGTTTGGTTTGTGTTTCTCTTTTCATGCAATCTTTTATGCCAATTTACAAAGGGTGTAAATAAGCCGAAAGGTGCCTATTTTCTCCTTCGTTGTGTTTTTTTTGTAGTAGACAAAAAACTGACGTGAAATAAATATTTATCATTATTTCTTACCTCCGAACCTTCTAGTTACGGAGATTTTGGGGGCCAAGGAATTAACTTTTTCAATTGTAAATAGAATAACTGTAAAAATAAATATAGTTTGCAACTTTAGTTAAAGTAACTTTAATTTGATTTTATCTATATTGTTAGGAACCAGAAGTGAAAATCAAATAAAAAAAACAATCATGAACAACCTAACACTAATTTATTTATAAATAAACTAAGGTTGAACAATTATTTAATAAATCATCAGATTTCCAGGAATCACAAGCAATCAAACAAACAAACAGCCGTTAATATTCAAAAATAATCACCACAATAGAATAAAAAAATATCGCACAAAATACCACTAAAACAACAATATGGAACGAACTCACTGTATAGTAGCGTAGGCAACACTTTACCGATCGACGACTCAGCAACAAATGGCCTGCACTCTATCGAGCGCTCGCTTTTTATAAGGATCGGTGGGGATGCCCTCACTACCAACAATAAATTTGCTTATACGGCCTATCCTGATCGTGCGCCGTCCTCGGCTGCACCAGGAATAACCTAAACCTAACCTAAACCTAACCTAAACCTAACCTAAACCTAACCTAAACCTAACCTAAACCTAACCTAAACCTAACCTAAACCTAACCTAAACCTAACCTAAACCTAACCTAATCTAAACCTAAACCTAACCTAACCTAAACCTAACCTAACCTAAACCTAACCTAACCTAAACCTAACCTAACCTAAACCTAACCTAACCTAACCTGACCGTGACAAATGACGCGACCCAGGTACTCGACCGTGGTGGTAAGAAAGAAACACTTGCGCACGTTAATTGAGAACCCGGCCTCCGTCAAAGTTGATAAGACATCCCGTAACAGGGCGATGCCATCACCAACTGCCAGACTCGGAATCAACAAAAATGTGGAACGCTTCACGATTTTGCGTGTCATCCTTTAAACAATGAGCCATACGCGAGAAACACTCGAGATCGTCCCAACGATTCACATTCCTAGCCCTGTCCACTTCGTTACACCACACCTCAAAATTATTAATAGCCGGATCAAAACTTGACTCTTGTTAACTGTCCTAACGCATCAACTAGTGCTTGGGTCGTAGAAACATTTTTATCTAGCGGAGGTGTACTGTCACGAATTGACGGCGTAATATGCGAAGCAGTGTTTTCCCCAATAGCAGTTAGTCGGGACATGATATTGCCCAACACACTTTGTACGGAAACATCATGAGGGTAGGATCGAGATTTACTACGACGACGACGACTAGGATTCACCGTACGTGATCTAGATCCTTCACGCAAACTATGATTGTCACCTTTACGCGAGTGACTGCGACGTGATCGAGTTCTACTACGGCGCGAACGTGAACGACTTCTATCACGGCGCGAACGTGAACGAGTTTTGTCATGGCGCGAAGGTGAACGAGTTCTATCACGGCGCGAACGTGAACGAGTTCTATCACGGCACGAACGTGTTCTATCGTGAGGCGATCGTGATCCATGCCTACGGTCTTGTTGCGGTTCACTACGAGGGCTACAGCCATCCCCTGAACGAGGTGGCGTCCTAGCTAGCTTTTCGCGTGAAACCGACGAACGTGGCATTATTTGAAATCAACGGCTGTTTGTTTAGGTATCAAGGCAGTAGTTGTGAGCAAATAAGTTCTATCCCACTTCTGATGTTAGGAACCAGAAGTGAAAATCAAATAAAAAAAACAATCATGAACAACCTAACACTAATTTATTTATAAATAAACTAAGGTTGAACAATTATTTAATAAATCATCAGATTTCCAGGAATCACAAGCAATCAAACAAACAAACAGCCGTTAATATTCAAAAATAATCACCACAATAGAATAAAAAAATATCGCACAAAATACCACTAAAACAACAATATGGAACGAACTCACTGTATAGTAGCGTAGGCACCACTTTACCGATCGACGACTCAGCAACAGACGGCCTGCACTCTATCGAGCGCTCGCTTTTTATAAGGATCGGTGGGGATGCCCTCACTACCAACAATAAATTTGCTTATAATATATATAAAAATGAAACCCATTTCCCGTTGTCACGACATAGCATGAAAACGGCTTGACCGACTTGACTGATTCTTTTTTTGTTGTGTCACTATAATACTAGAAATAGGGACCAACTAGTTCAGCCAGGTTTCAGGCTTGCTAAAGTAGATTCATCTTTCATGGGGTACTGTTTAAAATGTTACAATAAAATACCTCCCCACATTCTACAACTGAATGAGACGAAATTTAAATCTTGTGTAAAACGCACACTATATAGGCAAGCATATTATAAGCTGGGAGATTACATTGAGGATAAAAATGCTTGGCTAAATGCTGGTCCTGCTCCGCAACCATAGGTGCAAACTTAATGGACAATATTATTGTGGTAGCTGCAGAAGATTGTAAAAATATTCTTGCATTGTATAGATTCCATCTCTTAGTATTGTATAATTGCATAGCACATGTGTGAGTACCATGTACAGTAAAGCTACCATTTGCATTTAGTTATCTTTCATTGACTTGAATATGCCTTGGTGGCTGAGAGAATGTCATGCTCGCTTAAATGTCCTGCTGATGGTGGCGGGTGGGTCGGGTCATTTAGTTCCCTTCAATATGGTTGAATTGAATGGCGCTGATCCATGCGTCATGTTCGTGAACGGGCGCTGTCAGTCGGGACTGGTAATCTCTTAGCTGCCATGGATAATTTGAATTGCTTTATTTTATAAATTATTGATTTATTTCTTTTTTTTACTCTGGACGCTCTTATTGTGCACGTCTTTCTACATCGTTCTCACATATATGTATAATCTCAACAAGAAAGATGTAACCAAGATTTTGTAACAACATTTTTGATTGAAAAGAGTGTCCATGGAGTTTCTTGCCCGTTCTTCTCCATAGAGATCTACGCTAGGGAATGGGCAACTACAGTACATTCTCAAGTTATTATGCCTTGTGTCTGTGACTGTAGCCTTTTTTTTTCGTTTTATCGACATTCAAAAGTGCCGTAATGGTCTAGTTGAAATAAATGATTTGAGTTTGAGTTTGAGTTTGAGTTTGTTATTGTCAGGAGAAAGTTCTTATGAAAAAAAAAATGTAGTAGTAGGTAGGTAGTAGTAGGTAGGTAGTAGTAGGTAGGTAGTAGTAGGTAGGTAGTAGTAGGTAGTAGTAGGTAGGTACTAGTAGGTGGGTAGTAGGTAGTAGTAGGTAGGTAGTAGTAGGTAAGTAGTAGTAGGTAGGTAGTAGTAGGTAGGTAGTAGTAGGTAGCTTTTTCCTTCTTATGTGACGCAGACAGAGTTGCGTGGGTCAGCTAGTATAAAATATAGTTCATATACAGTTGATATTCAGTCACTTGTATCTTCAGCTGGCCTAGCAAAGTACGGAGTTTTAATACAATTAGAGGCCAGCTTACGCTGGTATGTTGGTGTCCCATACCACCTCCTACACTAACTGCTCTCATTACCCAGAACAGTAACAGTACAGTTAGTTTGAACTGCTAGTTAAACGATAAGCAGCTGTAACTAGCGCTCATTATAGTCCATTTTCAAGTGGTGTTTACTGTACGCGAGTATAGTGACTATTAGAGTAAGGTGTAGGGCTGGTACGCGTTTGAGTGTGATCGTAAAGATCTGAAGAATTGTGAAAGCGGCTCTGGACATGGACACTTAAGTGAAAAATAAGCGGAAATGGCATCAATAGTTTTTTTTGCCGAAATCTGTGACAAAACAGAATGTAGAATTGTTTAGTTTTGATTCCGGAAAAACTTATAAAAAGTAATAAAAATACAACTTGATACTTAAACATAAAGAATATACATAGCTCAGTAATTAATATATTTTTATTAAAACTATGAAGTACAAAAAAAACTGAAACAAACTAGTATTTGTGGTAATTCCAACTAAAGAAAAGCGACAACTGCAAAATCACGCTCTAATTAATTAAATTGGTGGTTTACGAGGTAAAATCGACTCCTCCTTTTATAGCAGTCAGTTAAAGTGTAGCCTATGTTACTTGGGCTATAATAACGAATCGATTGACACCTTATTAATGAAATTCGGATGAACAGTTTAGGCACTACGGAGGAATATACGTCAATACAAACATAGACTAAAATCATAACCCTTATTTTTGGCTTCGCCGCAGTCGAGTAAAAAAACCAGTACATTTCTAATCAAACTCATTTTAGAACAAAACCCTCCGACAACCCTACAAACTCCCCCCAGAGAAAACTTTATCTGCCCATTTTACTAATACGCTACGGACAGTGCTACGGCGTAGCACGTAGCGCCTACGAGCTACGAGCTGGTGCTACGCGGCTACGACGCTCGATTATCTTTAAATCTTTTTGTTGTGTTCATTTAACTGAAATTACTATAATCCAGTTTGTGAACAGCCACTCAGTTTCTTTAGGTTAAGCCTCGTTAACTAATATTATAAAGCAGAAGAGTTTGTTTGTTTGTTTGGTTGAACGCGCTAATCTCAGAAAGTACTGGTTCGAATTAAAAAAAAATTGTGTTGGATAGTCCATTTATCGAGGAAGGCTTTAGGTTATATAACATTACGTTGCAATTATAAGGAGCGGAGCAGGAATGAAAAATGTTGCAAAAACGGGGTTTTTTTCCTTTCGTTTTTCTATCTTATGTGACGCAGACGAAGTTGCGCGGGTCAGCTAGTAAATAAATAAACTTCATCCTCAACGCGGTCGAAGTCGCGGGTAGAACCTAATAGCAGATATAATAACGGCTTGTTCACAGTTTCAGCTTTAATATAGCTGTAAGAGCGGCGCGAAGTGGCCGCAACTCAAACAATTGAGATGAAATTGCGGAAACGGAGGTCGCGGGGACATTTTATGTGTCTATAGAGAGGTATGGGCAGGAGGAAAAGATGGTTTCTGGAGGGAAACGTGCCTATCTTTAGTATATAAATATATATATATATTATATAATATTATATAGGAGAAGAGTTTGTTTGTTTGTTTGTTTGTGTTTGTTTGGTTGAACGCGCTAATCTCAGGAACTACTGGTTCAAATTTAAAAATTATTTTTGTATTGGGTAGTCCATTTATTGAGAAAGGCTTTAGGGTATATAACATAACGCTACGACCATTAGGAGCGGAGCAGGAAGGAAAAATGTTGCGAAAACGGGGATATCTTTTCTCATTCATTTTTCCATTTTATGTGACGCAGACGAAGTTGCGTGGGTTAGCTAGTCAACATATAAAATGCTTAAAATATTCAAATTCAAAATCAAAATCAAAGCATTTATTTCAAGTAGGCCAATAACAGGCACTTTTGAATTGTCGAAACAAAGATGAAAATTAAATGTAGCTACAGTCCCAGTCACAAGACATAAAAACTGTGAAAGTACTGTAGTTGCCCATTCCCTAGCGTAGATCTCTATGGAGAAGAACGGGCAAGAAACTCCATGGACACTCTTTTAAATCAAATTATTGTTACAAAATCTTGGTTACATCATTCATGTTGAGATGGTAGATTATGTGAGAACAATGTAGCAAGATGTGCACGTTAAAAGTGTCCATAGTAAAAACAAAATAATTCTTTCAAATAAGCCATGGCACCCAAGAGATGACCAGTCACAACTGACAGCACCCGTTCACGAACATGACGCATGGATCAGCACCATTCAGCTCAACCACTTTGAAGGGAGCTAAATTATTTATTATATTAATTCCCTGCTATTTAAAAGCAGCGGTGGTCCTGTGATGGCGTACCCGACTTACGAGCAGTAAGTCGTGGGTTAGAACTCAACCAAGCGCATTGTTATGTGAATTTATTTAATCCACTACACTCAAAACTACAATGTCTTTGAACCAAAAAGTCAAAGACATGTAACATGTATCAATCCGCACTGGGTCCGCGTGGTAGGTTATAGCCCATTCCCTCTCATAGAGAGGAGGTTTATCACCCTTACTCTATACTCAAACTGTAACTGCATTCCACAATGTGTACATAAATGTGGTAAGTTAAAAAAAAAATATCATTGTGGACCTCGTCGGACACAGCACAAGACAAAAATATACATAGTAGGAGTAAGCTTTAAATACAAAAGAATATATCCAAACTACAATCTAAACTAATATTATAAAGCAGAAAGAGTTTGTTTGTTTGATTGCACACGCTAAACTCAGGAACTACCAGCTCGAATTGAAAAAATATTTTTGTGTTGGATAGTCCATTTATCGAGGAAGGCTATAGGCTATATAACATCACGCTATGACCAATAGGAGCGGAGTAGCAATAAGAAATGTTGCAAAAAGGGGGGAAATTATATTCCCTTTGTGAGTTCTTTCTCTCTTAAGTGACGCAGACGAAGTTGCGTGGGTCAGCTAGTAATACCATATTAGGATTTGTTTTCTTTTCGAACATAAGCACTTAGTATCACTTTGACAATGTACCAAATCATTCAGTTTCCATCCAGGAAATTTGGATATCTAATGAAAAAAGTCGATTCCCCTGATTGCCTAGTGTGTGATAAAGTCGAAGATGTCCAACATTTGCTGGTGGAATGTGAAAAGAACAGGACAGAAAGGGAGATTGTGATGCGGGAGTTAAAACTTACTATGTATGATGTTGGGACTTTCATTAGAATATTATCTACACCTAATTCGGGAGAAGCGAAACTGATTTATGAAATGGTTGCTGCATCGCTGTCTCCCTCGCTTACGCAATAACATTTGTATCAATAGTATTATAATTACGTGTAATAATAAGTTAGATTAGGATATGATGAGGCTGACGTACCTTTGTAAGGTAAAAAAAAGCCTCTAAATAAATAAAGATTTAAAAAAAAAAAAACAAATCATTTTATACAAACTTGGCAGTCCACTCGCTCCGACACGTACCTCCCATATAACAGCGACGAGACTCATTATAGATACGAGCGAACACAGATGTTACTGGCATTACTAGCTGATGATATTATTATACTAACTGTCGGCTCCATCTAGGAGGCCTCAGTCCCAGCAGTGGGGACAAGTAAAAGTAGATTAGTATCGAAACAAATCGAGGGTGGAGCTGAAGAATCTCACCGAATCTCACGGTTTTTTAACCGCAAGAAATAGAGTTAAATTGTAATTATAAATATATCCTTTATTGTGATTTAAATAAGAAATGACACAATTATAAACATTAAATGTTGTTTCTTTACTTACAGGTACGATCTTATGTTAGTACTAAATAAATAAATAAAATAAAATAAATATCGCTGGACATTAACACACAGCGCCACCTAGTACCACACTAAGCAAAGCTTGTGTCGTGGACACTAGATAGTTGATATAATGTTGATATAATGTGAAATTGTAAATCATATACCTATGTAAACTAATTGCAATAAAAACTTTACTTACAGAGAAACTCAATTGTGTTTTGTGTCGCCTAAAACTTGGAAAAATACCTTATAAAACAACATTTAATGTTTATAATTGTGTCGTTTCTTATTTAAATCACAATAAAGGATCACAGAGTATATAATCACTACGAAGGATCAATAGTAATTTTATCCACAATGACGAGCGCTTTTTGGTGAGGTCCATAGAGAAGAGACCTTCAAGTTTTCTTTACCACAGATTAGACTTAAACATAGAACTATAAACTGTTTTGTTGCTGCGGTCAGCTCAAGAACCATTATTATGCGGGAATTCAAATTTATAAGCACATTTTAGATTAAAATGTTAACACTTAACTACACAATACATGATACTGCTCTGTCAAGAAAGTAACGGAAAAAGATCAATCATCATTCTCTTGCCCTTATCCCAATTTATTTGGGGCGCAGCATGTCTTCTTCTTCCATACTCCTCTATTTTTCGTCATCTCATCAGACACTTCCTTTCTTACCATATCCGTCTTAACACTGTCCCATCCATCGTTTCTTTGGTCTTGCTCTACTCAAATACCCATCCACATTCATACTGAAAACTTTTTTCATGACATTTTCCTCATTCCTCCTCATCACATGCCCATACCACAACAACCGATTACCACACAACATTTCAGTCACCGGCGCCACTTTCAGACTTCCTCTAATATACTCATTCCTTACTTTATCCATTCGCGTAACACCACACATCCCCCTTAGCATTCTCATCTCCGCGACATGCAGCTTCCTTTCATTCATCCCTTTTGTGGCCCATCAATAATACACAAAATGTTTGGTATTCATTAAAATTTTTGTAATCACCTTCAAAGCACTCCTTCAGAAACAATACACTTACGACAACGAATAATCTAATTATCAAAACATTTTTAAACGCTATTTCCGAAATTGAGTTCAGTTCTCACCGCGAATTCTTTTTTTTTCGGTTTCGGTTCAGTTGGAAGGCGCCACTCCGAAGCTTGTTGACTACTTTGCATGTCAAACTCGTAAACCCACGTCTCGTCACCAGTAACAATGCGTTTCATGAATGTTGGGTTGGAATTGACTCGTTTTAGCATGTCCTCAGCGACTCTGATGCGATTGAATTTTTGGGAGAAAATTCAGGTCTTTTGGGACTAGCCGAGCGGTAACATATGTCATACCTGAATGATTAGTTAAAATAGTACGGATCGACTCGTGAGATACAGAAAGCTCGGCGGCTATCTCTCTCAAAGTTGAATAAGGATTCAGTGACTATTTCCTTCACTTCGTTGCAGACGTTGATGTTCTACCAGAGCGAGGCAAATCTTCCATCACATCTCGACCGCTTTTAAACGCTTTGTACCACTCATAAGCACGTGTTTTTAATAAACTCGATTCACTGTGAGCCTTCTGTCACATTTTTAGTGACTCGTGCGTGCGTTGCGTTCGCGTTTTTCATACAAACGTAGTACCAAAATAGTATGAAAATCAAACATATTCTTAAGGTAGTGTGTATATATTTCGATTGGATTACAGAATAAAGGGTGTAAAACACCTCTTAACGAATACGAAAACCACTCGTTCTCTCCGTCGTTGCGATCATTTTTTTGTTCTACACCATACCTGGGAACCTTCTAGTTACTGAAATAAAGGGGCTCAAAAATACAACTTTTTGACAATTTTTTTTTAAATACAAGTTTTTTTTGGTAAAATTTTGAACTTTTAAGACCTCCACGACCCCCGTACTATTCAATCCATCCATCAGCACAATGTCTTAAGTGCGTTACATTGAGTTTTACCACAAAACATGATTTAACACCTCAAAAAAAAAGTTGTTTCCCAGCAATATTTTTTGCGTAAAGTTACTTAGTTTGATGTACAGAATGCTTAGTTAACAGCTTTGTTATGAGGTGGTTTACAACCTGTATATAGGTTCTCAAACACATATTTTAACAAAATAAAGACACACTACCTTAAGAATATGTTTGATTTACAAATTATTTAGGCATTACGTTTGTATGAACTTCGCATCCCCGCATGCCTCTTAAAATATTGAAACTAAAAAATCTTTTTCCATGACCCTACTACCCTCATCCGTGTGTCACTGCGGGGGGCCTACTGAAAACCAGCGCTGAGTGTTTTACACCCAGCATAATAATATGCTGAGTTGGCTACCCTTTCGTTATAGGCATGCTCAGCGCATTTGAGCTGATTTAATTAATTGTTAAGCTGTTTGTTGTTATCTATACTTATATAATATTATAAAGCAGAAGAGTTTGTTTGTTTGTTTGGTTGAACGCGCTAATCTCAGGAACTACCGGCTCGAATTGAAAAATTATTTTTGTGTTGGATAGTCCATTTATCGAGGAAGGTTTTAGGCTACATAACATCACGCTACATTCATTAGGAGCGGAGCAGGAATGATAAATGTTGCAAAAACGGGGACGTTTTTTTCCTTTCGTTTTTCTGTCTTATGTGACGCAGACGAAGTTGCGTGGGTCAGCTAGTAATCTATATGTATGTGCTGCTCTATTGTGTTGTGCTGTCCATTAGCAAATAAATGATTATTCTATTCTATTCTATTCTATGATCCATATTATGCCCGTAACACCACGTTCAAAGCATATTACATTAACGGATTTTTATACCTATATCCAAAGATATAACTAACTTCGAAAGAACATAAATATGCAAGCTATCTCATGCACACTCGCACATAACTCTCTTTTACGATGACAAGTCGCGTAAGTAGCTAGAGCGAATAATCTTCCACATAAATCTAGTTAATACTTTCTAGAATTATTGGATTTGCATTGAGGTTGGATTGAAATTGGGTGTTTTATCGGCTATGTCTGCACCGATCACAGTATCAGATCTCGTTATCCACGGATCACGGCGAGTTGTATCCACTGATATCGTTATCCGTTTCACTCGTTATCGTGTTACCCACTGATCACGAAATCCATGAGGACATGAAAAAAAAAACAAAATCGAAACTGATCACGATGCCGCAATGTACAGAAACAAGAAATAAAATAAAATATTTTTCGATACTGTTTTTTTAAATTTAATTAAAAAAAAAACATTATGAATGTGTTTCAAAAATTCATATTACCTCCACACAAATAAATGAAATTGAAGTGTCAGTGTGTTATGTGTAAAAAATTTTTTAAGCTTTTTTTCTTGTCTTCTGAGACAAGAAATAAAATGAAATATATCACGCCAAGAAAATACAGGGTGTAAACAACCTTATCACGAAGCCAACCCAGCATTTTATACATCAGACTAAGGGCCAGTTTCACCGGTTGCGGATAAAGTGTCGGTTAGCCTATTAGGAACTTATCTGCCAGATAAACTAACACTTTTGGTTTCACAGGTGTCGGATAGCGATATCTGGTAGATAAAGTATTAGTTTAAATGGTAGATAGTATTAACTATCAGATAACTAACCGACACTTTATCCGGAACCGGTGAAACTGTCCCTAAGTAAGTTTACGCAAAAGATATTGCTGGGAAACTACTTTTTTTGGTGTGAAAATCTAGTTTTATGGTTAAAACTCTATGTAACGAACTCAAAACACTGTGTTTATGTATGAATTTAATGGTAAACGGGTTATAAGAGGTATTTAAAGTAAAGTTAAAAGTTAGAATTTAAAAATTTGTATAGGTATGAAAAAAAATAGTGAGGGAATTAAAACTTCGCCCTCCAATATCTCCGTAACTAGAGGGTTACCAGGTATGGTGTAGAACAAAAAAATGATCGCAATGATGGGGAGAACAAGCGCCTTTCGGCTTTGTTTAGGGATTATTTACACCCTTTATAGCGTCTGTTGGATTTAGGATAGATCGCGAATTCAAACGTATGGTGGTCAGCAATTATCTAGGAGAAAGGATAACTTTAATCCCAACACTTCATATTGGGATTAAAGGTATCCTACTCTCCCTACCTCATTATCATCAGTTTTAGCCTTATGTCCACTGCTGGACATAGGCCTCCGGGAAAAATCAAATAATTTTAGGGCCTAGATGGGCACTTATAAAACGTCGAAAAGGGTGCACGGTTCACATTAGTCGACAATATGGAGAGGAACCGGCAAGAAACTCCATGGTTACTCTTTTCAAATAATTTAGTATAGTAATATAATTATGTTACAGTATTAGTACTTTAATACTGAGGAGACAATAGGTCGTTGCTTACTATACAAATAATGTAAAACAAGATAAATAAGCATTTAACAAAAGTTATACAGCATCTAGGAATCTACAAAGCCTACAATGTTCACTCATTCACAAATAACAGGTAAAATAGTATATTTTATAACGAGGGACTAAACGAAGCCATTATATACCCGAGGTGGTTTGACTCCCGAGCTTGCGAGGGAGGCAATGAAAGCGAGGGTATATTATATTGGCGTTTAGTCTCGAGGTGCAAACTGTACTTTTCAAATCGAGTGCGAGAAAAATAGTCATTGAAAACTGAACAAATTTACACTCAACAAAATTTCTAAACTGAGCGGTCAGTTTTTTCTACTATCAGGTTAGTCACAGATTAACCATTGAACACACAACACAAACTCTCAACATTTTCGCAATGAAGATGATCCACACTCCACAGATAATTAGTACCTACATTACTGCAGCGGCTAGCCACAGAGGCATTGCTTTTCAAAATAACGATGCACACAAACAACCATAAATTTTTTCTCGCGTTGAAGAGTTCATTTGTTTTTTTTTTTCAATAAACCTCTTTCTATTTGCATGCCAATTCGAAATTTAAATAAAACCTTTGACAAGCAATTTTGTGACCATGTTTCCGAGTAAAAGATCGTTCCATTTTTAAATTACTTTTTACTCCCTAGGGAATAAGTACTCACGGTCACTTTAATCCCGCTTCGTAGGACTATAACGGCGTACTTTTAGAGCATGAGAAGTGAAAAAGTATTTATACAAAGGTACCCAGTACTATCTTGGTTGTGCGGGTCAGATAGGCAGTCGTTCCATGTAAAATACTGGTATATTCAGCTGGATACGATTAGCCTGGAAGCCGACCCCAACATACACCTACGTACACCACATATATAACAAAACAAAATGTGAAGTGAATTACAGATTACATATTAGTAGCAAGTGAATATCTGCGCCCGCGTCTATATTCGTCAGTGTTGCCTGTGAAAGGCATGGCACAGATTGGCGAACAGTATTCGTTACGTGGGGTGTAGGTGTTAATATTTTTTCCTTATATTTATTTATACTTCACACATTAATTTATTTGTATTGTTTATTCGTCTACAGTTTATTTTTATTTTTATCCGTATCTGGCCTGACCGTGGCATCACCTTCACTTTGGGCTCTATCAGAATACCAGCGCTGTGACGTATTTTTTTTAATGTTACAGCACCATGCTGAGATAGGAGCCTTTTGGCCTCGTACAGGACGAGTTTCATTTCTTTTAATTTTTAAATATATATTTGTTTTTTTTTTTTTTGCGTAATTTTTATACTATTAATTTTGATGTGTTTGTCCTGTGTGGGCTAATAAATGCTTTTTCTTTCTTTCTTTCAACATAGTTGGGAAAATTCAGGCAGATTAATATTTGATACCCGCTCTCGCGTCCGCCTTTGCCTTGGACTACAATATCTTCGGTGCATTCTAGTGTAACGTCCTAAGATAAAGGTCGATTGTGCAAGAGTTTTATGGTCAACACTGGGATTTGTGGTGACTAAGATTAGATCGGTCGTAGCTAAATAGATTTAAGATTTACTATCGTTTGGCTAGGTTTTGTCGATGGATATTCTTTCACAAATACTTTTTTTCAAATCAAATCAAATCATTTATTTTTGCAGAAAACACTGTTACAATGGTGTTAATAAGATTTACATGTTTCAAGTGATTCTACCGTAAGGCATGCAAAATGTTGCGAGACGGAATGGGAAGCCGTCGCCTCCTTCTGCGAAGCAGTCATGCTCGCGAAGGAGGTGGCGGAACGAGAGAGGGAGAGATCCTCTCTTCCCGGCCGCCGCGGGAGACGCAACGGGCGTCGGGGGCCACGTGGTGGCTACCGGCCACCGTAGATGCGGGCCTGTGGACGGCTGGCTATGGGCTAGCTAGCCGTCCGGCCGTCTAACGACGACGACAGGCCGTGTCGACGGCGCGTTCGTGTTCCACGCGCGCCTCAAAGAGTGTCAGCAAAAAGAGAGGGGCCCGCAAGGGCCGAAGCCTGCCGGGGTTGCGGGCCTGTTCGAAAGAGATACCGCGGCCCCGGAACGTAAAAGGCGAGGAAGGAACATGGATGGTTTTTAGTCAGTAAGAGTCTGACACTCCCTCCCGCTCCGCCCAGAGTGGGGGGGGTCATTTGATGATTTCCCATCCTTAAAAAAAAAAAAAAAAAAAGGCATGCAAAATGTATACAATCACAAAATACAATGAATAAAACAAAGGACTAGTAAATTAATTTAAAAGTAAATAAAAAATAAATAAAAAGAAACAAAGTAATAAGATATTAAATTAATTCAATGTCATACAGATTAGTTATTATTTGAATGTCATTTATGTCTGGAATTATTTACAATTACTTATTTTAAGATACCTTTTTATTAAGTAGCCGAGTACAAAACAAAAAAAAAATACTCAAAAGGTGGAACGAAGTTTACAGAGTGGTCGAAGTTTCAGGGGACTTTTGCGTTGTTATGATGTTTCCATATGTTCCTTCAAAATCAAAATCAAAGCATTTATTTAGGCAATTCAAGTAGGCCAATTACAGGCACTTTTGAATTGTCGAAACAAAGATGAAAATTAAATGTATCTACAGTCCCAGTCACAAGACATAAAAACTGTGAAAGTACTGTAGTTGCCCATTCCCTAACGTAGATCTATATGGAGAAGAAAGGGAAAGAAACTCCATGGACACTCTTTTAAATCAAATTATTGTTACAAAATCTTGGTTACATCATTCATGTTGAGATGGTAAACCTGGTATTTATGTACCCTTATGTGTACATAAATCCTACTAATATACTCGTTCAGGACAAACCAAATACTCGTACAATAAAATTTTTTTCTTTCATTCTTTTCTTTCAAAAAATGAGATTTAGCATACAGATAGCTTTTAACCATTTTTTTTTAAGGGAAATCTTAAAATGATTTCTCCTACTCTGGGCGGAGCTCTCGGGGAGTCTTAGACTTTAATTTACTAACTGACATCTCTTGCTCGGCGCGCGTGGAACACCCGCGCGCCATCGGCCTGTCATCACAAGACGGACGGACAGCAAGCTAGCCCATAGCTCACCGTCCACAGCGCAAAGGTAGCTTTTAAGCTGGATTAACACTTATGATACTTTTATCCTGATAGTAAGATCCCAATATTACCGACCTTCACACGAGCAAAGCTGCGGGCTTTAGCTAGTGATAAAATACATAAATAATATCAAAGTTGCTCTTATGACTATAATAAACATGACGACAGTATCAATAAATTACAAATCTGTTTAGTTCGTCAGTTAGAGTATTGAAAAATAATGGACACGTATTTTTTGTTTTTGTAAATCAATGAATATTGACAAAGGTAAAGCTCATCTAAACTCGGGAGTGGGGGGCTCGTGACGTCAGAACTAGCTAAAAATATCGGCGTAACGTATTGGGAATTTTAAAAGCGTCGTATCTTCGTCAATTTTGATTTACGTAAAAAAAGAAAAAATACGGGTCATTTATTTTTTCATATTTAATATTTTATAATTTTTTTTATCGTCTACCCTATTGAAAATAATTGATAGGATATCTTGTACACCTCAGCTTCAAATTTCAAACATATCTAGAGTGTAAAACACCTCTTAACGAAGCCGAAAGTCACTTGTTCTCCCTGTCATTGCGATCATTTTTTTGTTCTACACTATACCTGGGAACCTTCTAGTTAAGGAGATATGGGGTGTCTATGTTACAACTTTTTGACAAGTATTTTTTTAAATACAAGTTTTTTTTTATAACATTTTGACTTTTAACACCTCCACGACCCCCTTACTATTCAATCCATCCATCAACACAATGTTTTAAGTGCGTTACATTGAGTTCTACCACAAAACATGATTTATAACCTCAAAGCGTCATAATTCTTTTCAATTTCTACCTACAACGCTCTTTTCAGAAACATTCAGTTGATCTTTAATTTTCATTTGACCTAATTTTAATATTTAAATGATAAATGATATTTATTTAGGAAGTAAGTTTTCTCAAACACTTTTACACGTCATTTTTTTTAAAACTAGATGGGGCCGGTGTTTCCTACCTGAATACTCTGAGAAGAAACAGCCGAAACAAACTCAGAGGTCTCATTTAAAGTCCAGACAATCTTGCTATGAGGACTATGCAGATTACGGTGAGCGACGATTAGTGTCTGAGATGGTCTTTTGAAGAAAGAACCTAACTTTTACTAATTTACAGCCAAAATTCTGTAATTAATAAGTAAAAAACAACAACAGAGGAGATCTGGCAAATGGTACGCACCCATCATAGACAACCTACATTTATTAAAGTACTTAGCTTTGAAATCCAAAAATAATCCTGTTCAAGTCTTGAATCGTAAAGTTACTTAGTCCGATGTACAGAATGCTTGGTTAACGGCTTTATGATGAGGTGAAATACACCCTGTATATAGATTTCAACATAACATTTTTACAGCTCAAAACTCATCGAAGCCACAATACTTGAAACTTCACGCTCAGTCAGCAGTCTATAGATCAGAGAGCAGAACATTAAAATCAGATGACAGTTGCGTCGGCGGTAATATCAGCGCTAAACTGTGTGCCAACGACACGACACCACCGCCGCGGATATTGTGACGGTACCGCGAGGTAGGAGCGGTAGCGGAGGCGAGGGTGGGGTTGCTCTATTCGAACCTAAGCCACAGATTACAGATACTACACTCCATGTACTTACACGCGCTAATCACCTACCGAGCGCCGGGTAGCCGGTAACCCATAGCGCAGTGGGTTGTCAACAGCCGCGCGGCGCGTACGTACCTACTTATATTCCCCAAAGATAACTTATTAAAACTATTTGACCGATTTTGAATATTCTCTACGTTAACAATCGGGAATTTAAAGAAGGGGAAAAAATATTAATCATTACATCAAAATAAAACACCTCTATGCAATTTTTTTTACAATTCTTTTTATATATTCCGTTAAAATAATTATAAATTTTGATACATTTTAAACATGTTTTATTTTATAACGTAGGTACCTTTACTAAAAATCCCTACTAACATCTTCGTCGACAGAGGCAGCCCTAGCAATCCGCAATATCAACGCGACTGCGCGATCTACAAAGCAAAACCCGCTTTACGTTTGTAAGGTGAGGTACATTTTCGTTCGCAGCGTCTATTGACTTAAAAGTGTAGGCTATTATAGCGGTAGGTATTGAACATTTTGTATGGAGTGAGTTATCTGTCATCTGTGCCTTAGCTGCTCAACCCCAGGCCTACGGGCCTCAAAGGTTTGCTAACGCATTTGAAGTGGTCGAACAGTGGTCTACTAATGATAGTCCTTTGGAAACGGGATTTCAAACTAGATCAAAAAATAAAATGTTCTTATGAACCCATACTCAAGTAAGCCAATATCTCTGTAAAAAGTTACTATTGGCAAGTTTTATTTATTCATATTCATATTCATATTAATTTATTTGCATTCCACAAGGTAAAACATGGTGTTAACAAAAGGCTTAGAGCTAAGACCCGTTGTAGACCCTGTCAGGGCACAGCAAAATCGAATACTTACATGCTAAAAATTAAAATATTAATGAAACTGAATAATTAGATAAACAAAACAAGAAAAATTGGAAATAAAAATAAAGAAATATAAATGTCAAAATACTTAAAGTTAGAAAATTAAAATGTCAGTCGTACACATTTAACACAGCCAAAAATTAAAATTAAATTACTTAAACATAAAAAGCAAAATAATTATTTAAAACTCACAAAAAAATAACATACAATTAATCACACATATATTTCTATTTTTAGTAGGCTATATAGTATAAAGGTTGGCCCACCTTCAAAATAAGTTGAGGAGCCTTTCTCTAATCCTTTAAACTGCAGCATGCGTATTTTATACGCCGTAGTTTTTCTATTATTTAAAAACTGTAATACCCTAGTGATGTGATCGTCGTAATGCCAATTCAAAGGTCTCAAGATCGAACCCAAGACACGTACCTCAGATTTTTTTTTCGCCCATGGGCGGCATAAAAATCCTGACACCAGGTTAGTAGACACTAACCTCACGATAAGGAAGAAATAAGGTCGCATTTTCGCTGTCGCTTTACACTTGTACTACGTCACTACAGCGGCTGCATTGCTGCACAGATAGCGCCGCATATAATTCAGCGCTTCACGACGCGCCTCACAGATTGCTTGTAACCCAAGAATTATATTGGAATCTACTACTTTTGGGGAGAGCTGCGGTGGCCCAGTGGTGGCGGCCCTGACTTACGAACAGTAGGTCGTGGGTTTGAACCCAGGCAGGCGCATTACTTTGTATAATTTATTTCATCAAAACTGCTCTCAAAAACGGTAAAGGAAAACATCGCGAGGAAATCGGCATGTCGTTGAACCTAAAAATCGAAGACATGTGACATCTACCAATCCGTATCCGCGAGGTGGATTATAAAGCAGAAGAGTTTGTTTGTTTGGTTGAACGCGCTAATCTCAGGAACTTCTGTTTCAAATTGAAAAAATCTTTTTGTGTTGGATAGTCTATTTATCGAGGAAGACTTTAGGCTATATAACATCACGCTATGACCATTAGAGGCGGAGCAGGAATGAAATATGTTTCCAAAAACGGTTTTTTTTTTCCTTTCGTTTCTCTCTCTTATGTGACGCAGACGAAGTTGCGTGGGTCAGCTAGTAAAAATATTAATGTTCAAGTATCAAAAAAGTTACAGGGTGTCAAAAAATTCGTCCACATCGCTGTCAACAGGAAAAGTGCTCAGAAAGCTAGCAGCATTGCCACGTTGGATAGCAATGCTGATTCTTTGGCCAAAAAACATGGATACGGCCAAGATACTCTGGTCACGTGAAAAGTCGACCAACCACTTAGCAATTTCCCGAAATACTAAGACCACATGACCCACTGACTCAAAACTAAAAAAAAAAACTCAAATCATTTATTTCAACTAGACCATTACGGCACTTTTGAATGACCTTGAGTTTTTCAACCCCAACTTTTTAACTTGAGAGTTTTACATACAAAAACATAACATCAATTTTTGGCGACCCGAATAGCGTAGCGGTAGTGAGGCTGTCTTACGTTCCAAAGATCCTGGGTACGAATCCCGGTAGGAGCAAATGTTTGTGTGATGAGCATGCACATTTGTATCCGAGTCATAGATGTTTATATGTACAATAAGTATGTATTTACAAATAAATAGTATATATGTAGTATATCAACTTTCTGGTGTCCACGACACAGTTATGTTTTCTGATAGTATGGGTAGAGGGCTAGGTAAATTGATCAGTAATAACCTGAGTTACTGTACCCAAAATTATTGCATGCCAGGCTCAAGCTACAAACAAGTAATGGCATCAGTAGTAAAAAATGATTGTTATCTTAACACTACCATTACTCTATGTGTTGGTAATAGTTTTAATGTAAAAAAGGAAGATATCACAGACTGTGTTTCTGAGTTGCTTAAGTTAAGTTGTAATAAAATCATATTGTGTGCTTTTCCATATTTTGAAAATTTAAGTAGTAGGAAAAACGATTATATACATATGTTGAATAAACATGTACATTTTTTAGTAGGTCACTATAGTGACAGGCTTATGTATCTGGATATCAACACTATAGTTGGTAATCTTAAGTCATCACGGGGTAAGGTGTATCTACCTATTGTATGTAGACACAAAATAGCTCGGCTATTAGCTTATAGTATTCACACAGACATAAATAGTATGTCTAAGTTTAGTTATATTATTAACACTGCGACAATTAGTAATTCTACTAATGTACAGGTGACTGGCACAAATGTATATAGCACTAGTGCTATAAATGTTTACACACATTTTACTGGGGAGGATCCATCTGTCACCATGGAAAATTCTCAATTAGGGTTTATTAGTGATAGGGTCTTGTTGTCTGAGGATGGCACGGGTGTCTCCGGCCTCACTCCAAATTTTAATATGAATTTAAACTAGTAAGTGAGACAACAGAAGGTACCATTAACAATATTTTTGTTAATCCTACCAACAGCAAGGTATCTTCTTGCACTCCATTAGTTAGTAAAAAAGGGCCTCAGCAGAACACCTTAAAATTATTCCACCAAAATATCCAAGGCATTTCTTCCAAATTATTAGAAATTGAATTGTTTTTAGAAAATAGTAAGTTTGACATTATTTGTTTTACTGAACATTGGCTAAAGGATTACCAAATGCTTATTAATTATGAAAACTATATGGTGGGTAGCTGCTTTAACCGTAAAACTATGCTTCGTGGAGGTTCCCTAATATTAATAAAAAATAGTTTTAAATATAAGCAACGTAATGACATAGTAGGTCTCTCAGTTGAACATTGTGTCGAACTGTCCTGTGTTGAGCTAGATAAGCATATAATTGTGTGTGTGTACAGACCCCCAAACTATCAAAACTTTTCCATATTTGAATCTATAATGGAAGATGTCCTGGCAAAACTTGCAGCCAGTAATAAATATAAAATAATTTGTGGTGATTTCAATATCAATATTTTAGAAGAAAATTCAAATAGCAGTCGGTTATTAAATCTTTTTAAGTCATTTGACTTGACTAACGTGTTTATTGAACCCACTAGAATCACAACTTCTTCTGCTACTTGTATAGATAATGTTTTCTGCGATTGTGATTACTTAGATAAAGCCATAATAAATTGTTTGCCGTCTGACCATAGCGGACAAACTGTAACTTTTAGGTGTAAAACTCCAATGCAAAAAGTTCAGATTAAATTTAGACCTATAACTTCTTGCAAATTAAAGAGGTATAATACTTCCCTACAGAACAAGTTAAGTGTAATGAGCCAAGAGGATATTAATATAAATCAATTGTATGATCGTTTCTTTTCATTAGTTCACACGGAATTCAACAAAACTTTTGAAAAGAAGACAAAGAGTATTTGCCCTAAGTTTATATTTAGTGATTGGGCAACTAGAGGTATCAGAAAAAGTAGGGAAAGGCTATTTGAGCTTTACAGCCTTAAGCCTTTTATAAACACTGAAACTTTTAGCAAGTATGTTGCTACGTATTCAAAGATTTTTAGAAATACTTGCAAGGTTGCTAAAGCCCTGCACATTAGCAACAAGATCAAAACAGCGGAAAATAAAATAAAGACCGTTTGGAAAGTTATAAATAACGAGACCAACAGAAAGAAAATACGTAATAATACTTTTACATTAGATACAGCATGTGGTCTTAAAAGCTCTAATCAGGAAGTAGCTCAAGAATTTGTTAATTTTTTTACCGAAATACCAATAAAAACTACGGTGGCTCTTAATTCCTCACCTGAAGCCTCAATTGGCTTATTAAAGGCGAATGTGTCTGGCTGCCTGGCTGAATTTAAATTTAAACACATTAACCCCATGACAGTTATTAAAGCTTTCCGGCAAATTAAAATCAAACTGACTGAAGATTTATGGGGAATGTCTATCAAAGTTTGCACATCTATACTTGAGACCATAGCCCCGTACTTAGCTTTAATTTTTTAGACCAAGGAGTTTTCCCTGATTTAATGAAATACAGTAAAGTCATACCTCTTTTCAAATCCGGGGACAGTAAAGATGCCAATAATTATAGACCTGTATCTGTGTTACCAGTTTTTAGCAAGGTTTTTGAAAAAGTAATGCTTAATCAAATGCTCTATCATTTTAACACCAACAGAATCTTCCATGATCAACAGTATGGTTTCACCAAGGGACGTTGTACAACTGACGCCGGTGTAACCCTATTAAAGCACATATTTGCTGCGTGGGAAGAGTCCCAAGACGCATTAGGAATTTTCTGTGACCTCTCCAAAGCTTTCGATTGCGTAAATCACGACACATTGCTTTTGAAACTGGAGCATTACGGACTGGGTAAACTTGCACTTAGCCTGCTAAAATCTTATTTGAGCGATAGAAAACAACATGTTCAAATAAACGGTGTTAATTCAAAGGGTTTGAATGTAAAAATGGGGGTTCCGCAAGGCTCAATATTGGGTCCTTTCCTTTTTCTAGTCTATATAAATGATCTACCCTATTTGTTGAAACACCAATCTCAAAATATGGTGTTGTTTGCTGATGACACTTCTCTAATTTTTAAGATAAATAGACGGGCCAACAATCTAGATGACGTGAATGATGCCCTACTTCAGGTCCAAAATTGGTTCACAGCAAACAATTTGGTATTAAATGAAAAAAAAACTAAATGCATAAGATTTTCATTACCGAATGTTAAAAGTAGTGATTGTGAGATAATATTGAATAAAGAGAAACTCGAATTCGTAGATAAAACGGTTTTCCTGGGGCTTACGCTTGATTCAAGGCTACAATGGGGTTCTCATTTAACATCTCTTGCGGGGCGCTTAAGTTCAGCAGCATATGCCATTAGAAAAATCCGTCAATTCACTGATGTGGATACCGCTAGACTGGTCTATTTTAGTTACTTCCATAGTATAATGTCTTACGGTATTTTGCTTTGGGGACGGGCTGCTGATATTGAGTCTATATTTATTCTGCAGAAAAGAGCCATCAGAGCCATATACAATCTTCGTAGGCGCGATTCTCTAAGGGAACTATTTAAGGATATTGGCATCATGACGGTTCATTGCCAATACATCTACGAAAACATAATGTACGTCAGAAAAAATCTGCATCTTTTCGGTAAAAGAGGCGACAGACACAATTACAGTACTAGAAATAGGGACCAACTAGTTCAGCCAGGCTTTAGACTCGCTAAAGTAGACTCATCTTTCATGGGGTACTGTTTGAGATGCTATAATAAAATTCCACAAAGTATTCTTGAACTGAATGAGACGAAATTTAAAACATGTATTAAACGCACATTATGTAAGCAAGCATATTACAAGTTGAGCGATTATATCGCTGATAAAAATGCTTGGCTCAATGCTGGTCCTGCTCCACAAGGACAGGGGCGCAAAACTTGATAGCATTAAATGGTATTGTTGGAGCTGCTGAAGATTGTACAACTATCTTTGCATTGTATAGATTCAATGTTAGTATTATATAATAGCATAGCCCATATTGTGTGAGTACTATGTACTAGAAAGCTATCATTCACTGGAAACCTACTTTAGTTTTGACTTGAATGTGCCCTGGCGGTTGAGAGTATGTCATGCTCACTCAAATGTCTCGCTGATGGTGGCGCGTGTGTCGGATCATTTAGCTCCCTTCAAAGTGGTTGAGCTGAATGGTGCTTATCCATGCGTCATGTTCGTGAACGGGTGCTGTCAGTTGTGACTGGTCATCTCTTAGTTGCCATGGCTTATTTGAATGAATTATTTTGTTTTTACTATGGACACTTTTAACATGCACATCTTGCTACATTGTTCTCACATAATCTACCATCTCAAAATGAATGATGTAACCAAGATTTTGTAACAATATTTTGATTTAAAAGAGTGTCCATGGAGTTTCTTGCCCGTTCTTCTCCATAGAGATCTACGCTAGGGAATGGGCAACTACAGTACTTTCACAGTTTTTATGTCTTGTGACTGGGACTGTAGCTACTTTAAATGTTCATCTTTGTTTCGACAATTCAAAAGTGCCTGTTATTGGCCTACTTGAAATAAATGCTTTGATTTTGATTTTTGATTTTGAAGGCTTGCTAAGTGTGGCTGTGAACGCCGGTACTTTGCTTATTGTAGATGTTTGGCCAGGTTGAAAAATGATGCGACAGATTGACTTCAGATTACGTATATTAACGTTTACAATGATAAAAATTAAAAAATAGAATTGTGAGCGCGTGTTGACTCAAACGCGGTTTTGATGAGTTGTCTCTCTGGCAGCGCGCGCGGCTGTCCATAGACTGTGGCACAGATTATAAAACTAGATTGGTGCTACGTCGTGAGCGTGGATGCGTGAGATGTCTATGCGCAGACATGCTAGGCGTCAACATGTTGCCGCCCCAGGAACGCAGTTCTGGTCCAAGACTGGTAGCGGGCACAATCGGTTGAAGGCTCGTCGAAGAGTCCCCGAAGTGGTGAACACGTCGGCCACACGGGTCACGCCGTCGGAGCCGGGGTATAGGCGAACTACGCGCCCTAGCAGCCACCGGGTGGGAGGCAGCCGGTCATCTTTCACCAGCACCATTTCTCCAAGCCGGAGTTGATCATCTCCTTGTTTGCGCCATTTCTGTCGTTTCTGCAGTTCTGTAATATATTCTATATAATAACGTTTCCAGAAATGGGCTTTTAGTTGCTGGATTCTCAAGTATCGTGAGAGAGAAGGTATCGCCGCAGGGTCAGTGTCCTGAGGAGAAGGCAAAGCTGTAAGTGGTCGTCCAATTAAGAAATGTGATGGGGTAAGCGCCGTGAGATCAGAAGGGTCTGATGATAAAGGAGTGAGAGGCCTAGAATTCAGAATGCCCTCGATCTGTACAAGAACTGTATTCATCTCTTCGTAAGTTAAGTTAGCTAAACCTAAAACCCTCTTTAAATGATATTTTACAGATTTTACGGAACCTTCTGCTAATCCATTAAAATGTGGGCTATACGCTGGTGAAAATTTGAAATTAATGTGTGAATTAGACGCTTGAGAGCTAATGTCGTTACAATTTGACTTTAGAAATCTAGCCAACTCATTACAAGCGCCCACAAAACAAGTACCATTATCAGAATAAATGGTTCGCGGTCGTCCTCTACGGGCAATGAACCGGTCTAATGCAGCTAAAAATGTTGTGCTGCTCAAGTCAGTGACAAGTTCTATATGTACTGCTTTGATGGCCAGACAAACAAATATACATAAATAGGACTTGATGAGTGTGCCTCCTCTGCCCTTTCGGTTCAGTATCATGACGGGACCGGCATAGTCAACCGCCGTGTTGTCAAACACATACTCTGTATGCAGGCGACTGGCAGGAAGGTTGCCCATGATCGGTTGAATAACCTTTCCCGCAAAACGACAACATTTAATGCATTTCTGAACTACCTGTCTTGCAAGGTTTCGACCACTTATAAACCAGAATTTATGACGAAGTGTAAAAAGTAATAATTGCGGAGGCGCATGCAATAAAATTATATGATAATGCCTAAATATTAATGTGGCTAAATGATGCCGTGAATCAAGCAGGACAGGGTGTTTTGTGTCAAAATCATAAAATGAATTTTTAAGTCGACCACCTACTCGTAATAATCTGTCCTTTTCATTATAAAATGGATTTAATTGAAGTAATTTATTTTTAACTGACAATTGTTGATTGTTTTTTAATAAGTTGTATTCTGAGCTGAACATTTCGAGTTGTACAAATCTGCACAGTGAATTTAATGATGAATTTAATTCATAGATTTTTATAAATCCAGAACGTTTGTGTTGTGGGTGTAAACAATTGTGAATAAATCGATGCACATATACAATCACACGTTGTAATTTACTAAAATTAGAGAAACTTTTTATGAAGGCAGAGTAATAAGTGACATAATCGGTACAGTCAGCAGTCAAATTACATTTAACCTTGAACTCTGGTAAGTCAGACTCTTGTAGGTGTGTCGGTTGGTTAGGCCATGACTGTTCGTCATGTAGAAGGAATGGCGGCCCTGACCACCATAAACTACAATTTTGTAACTGTTTGGCATCTGCCCCACGTGACCCAATATCAGCTGGGTTAATTTTAGTGGGCACATAACGCCATTTGCATGATTCATTTTTCTCAGATATTTCACTGATTCTGTTAAAAACAAACGGTTTAAGCAGGTGTGCTTTGGGTGAATGTATCCAACCGAGGACGATAGTGGAGTCACACCAATAGACACACCTATTAATGTTTAATCGAAGTGATGATTTCACTTTATCTGCTAAGCGCACGGCGAGGAGAGCACCGCACAGCTCTAGCCGGGGCACTGTCATGGGCTTCAGGGGAGCCACTCGGCTCTTTGCAGTCACTAAATGAACAGACACACGATTTTTATTATTGACACTTTTTATATATACGCACGCGGCATAAGCTTGTGTACTTGCATCACTAAATACATGAAGTTCGATTAATATAGGAATATCAACCAAAATATATCTAGGGATTCGAATATTATTTATGTGAGCAAGTGACATTATAAATTTGGACCACATGTCAACTATATCCAAAGGCACAGACTCATCCCACGTTATTTGTGAAGACCATAGTTTTTGTAAAATGCTCTTAGCTAGCAGTATACATGGGCTTATTAGACCCAGTGGGTCAAATATTTGTGACATAAGTGATAATATTGTACGTTTAGTCAGAATTTTGTCTTTATCAATGTTGACTGAGAATAACAAATTGTCCTCTTTGGATGACCAAAGTAAACCTAACGTTTTTGAATAGTCATTATTACATAAGTTGAGTAATTCGTCGCTACTACTTTCACCAACGATTTCAGTGACAACATGAGCACTATTTGATTGGAATTTACGTAAATGAAATTTTCCATATTCTAACTGTTTGATTACACCCTTGCATGTGTCTATAAGTTGCGATTCAGTAGCGGCACCTGTTATTAAGTCGTCGACGTAGAAGTCATGTAAGATGACTTCAGAGACGGTTTTGTCTGGGCATTCGTTACCAAGCTGCGTCAAACACCTTGTCGCGAGATAAGGAGCAGACGCGGTTCCGTACGTAACTGTGTGTAGTTTATACTGCCTCAGTTGCTCGTGAGGTTCGAATCGCCATAAGATTTGTTGAAGCATTTGTTGTGATGGTTTGACATTCACCATTCTGTACATTTTCTCGATATCTGCAGTCACGAGAAACCTATGCTGGCGCATTCTAGTTAAGATACTAATTAGGTCATCTTGGACTGTTGGACCTACTCTTTGAATTTGATTGAATGAGACACCAGAGGTCGTCACTGCAGAAGCGTCAAATACTACCCGTAACTTTGTCGATAAGCTTGAGTCACGTAATACACCGTGGTGTGGTAAAATATAAGTGAGAGTATCATTTTCAGGATTTTTATTTAATGACATGTGATTTAATGAAATGTATTCTTTGATGAAGTTACTGTATTGCTCTTTAAAACGTGGTTCGCGTTTGAATCTGCGTTCCAAGGACAAGAATCTGGACAAAGCTTGTTCATAAGAATCGCCCAGCTTATCAGGCGAATCCTTTAATGGAATCATTACTTCGAATCGCCCATCAGGCAACCGAATGGTATTGTTTGTAAAACTTTGTTCACATTCAAGCTCTTCCTTAGATATTTGTTTACGTGTAGCTACTGTTTCTAATTCAAAGAAATGAGATAATTTATTCTGTAATTGATCGTCGTTGTTTTGTAAGGTAATATGATTGCAGTGGACTGTATTGATGAATTTTGTATGTTGTTTTGGCACTGGGCCTGAAATTAAGTAACCCAGTTTAGATTTGTTTAGTGTTGGTTTGTTTTTACCTAATGATATATTTTGGGAACCTATTATGGTCCAGAAAATATCAGCGCCAAGTAGCATATCGACTGGAGCAGGTATGTGGAATTTGGGGTCCGCCAACGTTATGTGAGGCAGTATATTTAGTGTTCTATAGTCAACTTTTGTAGTTGGCAATAACTGAGTGATGCGCGGAACAACATAACAGTAGACGCTCTCGCTGTAATTATTAAATAATGACGATATGAGTACGTCACAACGCTTTGACAAGCAAGATATTTGAGAATTTAACCCTTCGACTATGGTCGAGGTGGAAAATGTAGGTAAGTTAAGTTTGGCACATAAGCTTTTCAGTTATAAAACTGGAGGTACTCCCGCTGTCCAGTATGGCACGGATTTTATGGCATATACCATTATTGTCAGTAACATGGACTAAGGCCGTGGATAGTAAAACACAGTTGTTTTGAGTGGCTGACAAAGCAATGTCCTGAGGAGGACTAGGAGGTTGTCCTTGAGCCTCAGGCTGCGGCAAAGAGTGTAACATGACATTACTTGTTGAAGGTACAGGCGCAGACGCTGCAGGAGCTTCATGTTCGTGTAATAAGCCATTGCGCCGCAGGCCGCACAAGCGACATGGCCCTAACTTGCATACATTGTCAGCATGACCTTGACGTAAACAATTAAAACATAATTTAAATTCCTTAGCTTTTTCAACCCTGGTTGCCAAGGGTAATGATTTGAATTTTTGACAAACATAAAGTGCATGATTACCTTTGCAATGTGGACAAGGGTACCTGCGGGGGGGTTGAGTTTCTGAGTTGGCCACAAATGTTTTATGACGAACATTTGTAGGATCACTTGACCTACGTTTTTTATGAGTATTCTCCATGGTTTCCAAAAAATCAGCACGATCTTTTAGAAAGTTATTAAACATTTTAACAGTAGGGAACTCTTTCACCTTATTGCGATAAGATTCCCACTTACTGCTTGTGACTATATCAAGCTTGTTTGACAGGATTTGAATTAATAGTACATCCCAGTGTTCCGTAGGGAGGTTAAGTGTTTTGAGTGCTCTGAGATTCCTATTAACTATATCGATTAAGCCACGTAATGCTTTAGGTGATTCCTTTGTCAACGGTTCCAAATTGACAATGGCTTGAGAGTGATTATTGATCAATGACCTTTCATTATTAAAGCGGTCACAAAGTAATTCCCAAGCTACTTCATAATTACTACTTGAGAAGTCTAAAGACTGAATAACTACAGCAGCACTGTCCTTCAATGCAGCCCGTAAATAATTAAACTTATTAATATTGGGTATTGACTTGTCTGAGTGAATGAGACTGCTAAACGTGTCACGGAATTCCAACCAGTCATGATACTGACCCGAAAAACTAGGCAAATGAATAGTAGGGAGTGCAAGTTTTGGCCCACCTTCCCGTGCAGTACAACAAGAACCCGTCACAGACCTGTCGCTGCCCGCAGGGCCGGCCGAAGCCAGCAAACCTCGAGCACGTGCGATCAGCCCGAAGTACTTGGTCTCAAAAGCCGCGCGTTCTTTATACTGCTCATCTGGAATATCCATACAATTTTCTAAATCACACTGAATTGAATCAAACTCGGTATAGATTTCTTCAATTTTTGATAAGCGGATGTTCAATTCAGTTATTTGTAATTTACTTAAGTTGTCACAGCTCTCGACAGTTAGTAAATAGGTTTCAAATATTGTAAGCTTAGCTTTGCATGATGCACGCCTTTTAATTAAAGTTTTCTCTTCCATGGTGAAGTAGGTAGGAAGATATTTTTGAGCAAGAATTGAAGTTAATGTTCTTATAGGCTACTATATAACACAATGAAAGCTAAGTCTAAGCCAAAATGAGAATAGATTGTATGTATATTACACCAAACAATGCGATGAAATGAGTTGCTAGAAAGAATCACAAACAAAATGCAGTTAATTTGTACTTATGAAATGGAACGATTACTTAAATGATCATATGTGAAGCAGAGTGAGGGTGCGCGTAAAATGTGCAACAATCAAGGAGCGGGTAGTGAGCATGCAGCAAGCCAGCAACAGCGCAGCTTGCCGGTCCGGCCTGAACCCGTTCTCAGCGCAGGTGACAATCGAATGCACTAGAACATGCGAAATAGCAATAGTTAATTTAGCGATATTATACAGTTCCTGTACACACCGAAGGAATCTAGAACCTCTGAAATGAAACTTACATTAGGTTACGAATAAACACTTCAATTTTATTTCATTACTAAATAAGTTTTACACATGTGGTACATGTGGGTTTTCTAAGTGAGATTTTACTGAGCGATAAATGAGTAATAGGTTTAAAGATCGTTAAGAGCAATGGGATGTTTGTTGCGCAATGTAATAATGGGCAATAATGAGTGGCTTGTTAAAAGAATGACGGATCTTTAACGTGCCTACGAACGTGGTTCACACGTGGGGGATAATTTTTATCACTAAATGAAGGATTAGTGATTGTTTATATTGAGAATTGGTACAAGAATCACAAAATGATGGATTTGTGACTGTTATGCTCACAAAATTTGAGGAATGGTGAATATGATTCACGGCTCAAAATATGAAGGAATTGTGGGTGTAATTAACAGATTTACGGGACAATCAGACAAATTGGAACGAACTCACATTAAAGCTTCCCTCAGGACTCACGTGTGACCTTTATTTTTGTAGTAGGTAGTCCTCTTTGTCTCAGCTTCTCCCAACTCCAAATAGGTATTTTGCGTATTTTATTTCAGGCTCGATGTCCACGTAATTTTTCTTCAATGATGAGATGCCTTGTAGAAAGAAATATCGTATGATGTTGAATGACTCGACGCGTTGAAACTTGAACACGTTGGAATCGTCGTAATGGCCGCCATCCACGCAGCGCAGTATTTCCTTTGTTCTTGTTGCTGTGTGATTTAAATTATCCAGGCTCGTAGGACCAAATTGTGAACGCCGGTACTTTGCTTATTGTAGATGTTTGGCCAGGTTGAAAAATGATGCGACAGATTGACTTCAGATTACGTATATTAACGTTTACAATGATAAAAATTAAAAAATAGAATTGTGAGCGCGTGTTGACTCAAACGCGGTTTTGATGAGTTGTCTCTGGCAGCGCGCGCGGCTGTCCATAGACTGTGGCACAGATTATAAAACTAGATTGGTGCTACGTCGTGAGCGTGGATGCGTGAGATGTCTATGCGCAGACATTCTAGGCGTCAACAGTGGCACTAGGTAGCGCTGTGTGTTAATGTCCAGCAATATATTATGTTGAAGCCGAAAAGCACTTGTTCTCCCCGTTATTGCGATATATTTTTGTTCTACACCATACCTGGGAACTTATAACTTTGACCCAACATCTCCGTAACTAGAAGGCTAGTTACGGAGATATTGGGTCAAAGTTACAACTTTTTGACAAGTTTACAAGTTTATTGCAAGATTTTTTAAATACCTCCACGAACCCCGTACTATTCAATCCATCCATCAGCACAATATTTTGAGTGCGCTACACGCTACATTGAGTAATACCCCAAAACGTGATTTTTGACCCCAAAAAAAAAAGCCGTTTCCCACAAAAATTTTAGCGTAAACTTACTCAGTTTGATGTACATAATGCTTGGTTGACGGCTTCGTGATGAAGTGGTTTACAGATTGTATATATTTATATTCATATAACATGAGGTACATGGTGTAAGTAATAGCAAGTAGATTGTGTAATTAGCCAAATGTGGCTGTACTAAAAGGTACACATCTGCTTAAGCTTTCGTGTAATACAGGCGTGATCTTATGTTCTTTTCTGAACTATTCTGAAACAATATCTTTAGAAGTTTTTAAATTTAATTTCTTTTAATTTTATTACAATTTTAACTATAATTCAATTTTAATTTCAATTTTAATAGAATTGTAATTTTAATTTTAAACAATATTAAGTCTAATACAATTTTAATTTTAGTACAATATTTATTTTAAAACATTTTAATTTTAATTGTAATAATAATATGTATGATTTCTTGTCAGCAAATGCTTTCCTATTTTGGCTTTTGTTTTGTTTTTCTAATTATTTATATTTTATTTTTATTATTTTCTTTTAGTGTTAACACCTAGTTTTATGTGCATGCTGTGGTCTCCTGTAATTGAAGGAACACTTAAAAGAACCTCTGTGTAACTGCGACTTATATTGTATCTGTGTATCTTTTGTTGGAGATCAAAATAAATAAATAGAAGTACTTACGGGATTACATCCGTGATTTTCTTTTGTTTTGTTTTGACTTTAAGTGTACCTAGTGAAAAACCGTAAAGGTCTAAAACAGTGAATATCTTTAGATAACTGAAATCACAAGCTTGTGAGCCAAGCGACCACTCACAGCTAAGCACACAAGGAAGACCCTATTGCACAAATGAGAGTCGTGAACATATTCTGGAGATGTTACATGTTACGTTCTGACAGGCTTCTTAGAGTATAATTATATTTACTGAATACCACACTGGAGATATATCCAGAAGGTAAGACGAAGCAAGTGCCCAAGTAGCTTCCTAGGAATGGAAAAAGAGAAGTTTTAAACACTGTTTTAGGCTTTCACGGTTTAAAACTAAACTTATATTGTCACTTACGGGATATCTTCCGTGATTATTTACTAAGTTCAGCTCCCGATATTTCGACGCTGTTGCAAGCGCCATGATCGCGGGTTGACCAATAGTGCGCGTAGCAAAAGACAAAGAAAGAGGGTAGACAGATTTGTCTGCTCGTAACAATTTAATTTCCATCGACCCGCATACTCCTGTTAACCCGCGATCATGGCGCTTGCAACAGCGTCGAAATATCGGGAGCTCAACTTAGTAAATAATCACGGAAGATATCCCGTAAGTGACCATATAAGTTTAACCCTAGCTCACTAACCTTAATTTCGAGTAACGCTGTAACTAACCTTTCGTCTCTGAGACTACGAAAAAAAAAAACATTTATTTTAAAATTTTGTTTAATTTTCTTAAATCAAATTAATGTTCACAGTAATTAAGCTTTTAAAGTATCATATAATAATAAAAAAAATATAATTATCCTAATCAGTTCAGGAATTACACATAGAAACTGTATGTTCGTTACAAATGGCCCTCTTGCAGCCCTTGCAAAAGTATTTGGTCATGCGACGTTTTTTCGCTGCAAATTTTTCGGTTTCTTGGTTGCTTTTGACTGGACTGTTCGTCAAACACATCAATTTTTATAATTTCGCCGATAATTTGCTTCAAATTACGCTGCAAAGTCACAGTGTTATATTGCTCACGAAGCCAAGGTGCCATATAAGTTCATCTGCCATTGCTAAGGCAAAATCCCTTCTTTTTGCCGGTTTTTATTATTACGGATGTGGTTTGATACGTTCAGGACATAGGCATTAATTATATATATGTTTCGTATACCGTAAAACAAGCCATCGATTGGATTTATGGCTTGTGCTCATAATTGAGCACATCTGGGTCCACTGTATCAACTGCTCCTTTTGTTGAATTGTAAAATTCAATAATTTCCGGTTTTATTGAGCTGTTGCTAATAGCAGGTTGGTCATGGAGTCGTAGATATAAGGTATACGACTTTTATACCTTATATCTACGACTTTTATACCTTATATCTATATGATTTGTATGAGACTAGAGTCATATCTCTGTCAAAGCCGAACCTTCCTCAGAATCGGATGAATGAGGTTCATTGTCAGGTAATGATTCGGTCTCCGATTCAGCTAACCATTGCACAATTTTGCCTTCTACGCTTCTCAAATTCATCTAAAATAGAAAATAAATAAAATTAAGACAAAAAAATACACAAAAATATGGTAAAACTTAGTATAAAATATAAAAAAAACAACAAGTTCACGTCATAAAACCATCACAGTAATTATTCATTCGTAAATAATGAAAGTTATTAACTTTTCTAACAAATAAAAACATAAACAGAAAAGAACATAAGCATAAAAGTATGTACAACTTTACAAAAAAAACTTACAGCATTACTAACCTTTCGTCTGTGAGACGACGATCACGCGATATATGTCCACCTAATTATCATGCATCTGCAATGAGTCCTTGCGGGTCACTAATTTCACTATCCAGGAAGGTACTAAAAGAGTGCGGGGCGGGGGGCCACGGGAAGTTGGCGAAATTGCAAAAGCGCTAGGTGCGCGTCGTCTATTATACGAATGGTTAGTGATTTAGGGTTAAGAGAAGTTTTAGTCGTCCGGCAGCGAGATGGGGTAGACGTAATTGTTGCTTTTGCGGGAATATCCTGGATAGCTTCTGCCCACGACTTCGTTCGCGTGAAGTTTTGATATCGCAACGCATCGCCTGCTCAACGGAAGCTTTTTTCCCGCTTGCAACGCTTCCCGCTTTTCGCTTTTAACGTGCTTTCCGAGGCACGTAGGAAACTAGGTATGTAAGGGCAGTCACCCATCCACAGACCAACCTAGGGAAGCATGGCTTAACCTAAAGATCGGCCCGAGCGTCTGTTATTATTTAGAAGATAAAGAAGATTTCAATTCAAAACAAATTGCGGACAAAATAATACAACTAAGATCAAAATAAAACAAACTCAAACCACTTATTTCAACTAGACCATTACGGCACTTTTGAATGTCATATTACAAATAAAATCAAAGCTACAGTCACAGTCACAAGGCATAATAACTTGAGAAAGTACTGTAGTTGCCCATTCCCTAGCGTAGATCTCTATGGAGAAGAACGGGCAAGAAACTCCATGGACACTCTTTTTAAATCAATATATTGTTACAAAATCTTGGTTACATCATTCATGTGTGATTATACATATATGTAAGAACGATGTAGAAAGTCGTGCACATTAAGAGCGTCCAGAGAAAAGATTAAATCAACAATGTAAAAAAAAAGAAATTAAAATTAACCTAAGAGATGACCAGTCCCAACTGACAGCGCCCGTTCACGAACATGACGCATGTATCGGCGCCATTCAACTCGACCATATTGAAGGGAGCTAAATGACCCGACACACACGCCACCATCAGCGAGACATTTGAGTGAGCATGACAATCTCTCAGCCGCCAAGGCATATTCAAGTCAAAAAAAAAAGATAACTAAATGTAAAAATGGTGGCTTTACAGTACATAGAACTCACACAAATGTGCTATGTAATTATAAAATACTACGAGATGGAATCTATACAATGCAAGGATATTTTACTATCTTCTGCAGCTTCCACAATAACGTAACCTGGGAATCAGTTGGTTTGCCTATGGTTGTGGAGCAGGACCAAGCATTGAGCCAAGCATTTTTATCATTAATGTAATCCCCCAAATTATAATATGCTTGCCTACATAGTGTGCGTTTTACACAAGATTTAAATTTCGTCTCATTCGGTTGTAGAATGTGAGGAGGTATTTTATTGTAACATTTTAAACAGTACCCCATGAAAGATGAATCTACTTTAGCAAGCCTGAAACCTGGCTGAATGAGTTGGTCCCTATTTCTAGTATTATAGTGGACGTAAACTTCTGCAAGTTAACTTGAATATGTCAGAAAGTTGTTTACACACTATAATATGTGTCTGGAGGCTTGAGACTGCGGGCAGCCTAAGTTAATATTATTTTGTCTTCGTTATTAGCGTTTGGAATAGCTTTAGTGTTGAGATGTGGCGATAAATAGCTGCCATATTACATCTAACTTATGATGATTATGAGATGAGAATGTGAATTCAACTAGTAATGTTTGGAGCTCGTGGTTGAATCACCAACAGCCGCTTGAAGCTTAAGGCGACTTATCATTCACCACCCGCTCGGGTCGGCTTCCAGTGTAGCCGGATGCAGCTGAATACCAGTATTTTACATGGAGCGACTGCTTATGTAACCTCCAACCCAGTTAGTACTGGGTAATACAATACCCTTTGGTAAGGCGACTTATCATTCATCACCTGCCTGCCTTTTCCCAACTATGTTGGGTTCGGCTTCCAACCACTAGGTTTAGTTTTTTTTAGATTTTCGAGCATTTCTTGAGTGAACAAAAAATTTTTATTTTTCACTTTTTAGGGGTTCATATGTGCTTACCCTTTCACAGCGCAACGGCGTGATTTTTTATTATATTATGAACTGGTGTAAACAATAGAAAGACATGAGATTTCAGCGATCCCAGTACATTTGCTATCATTTATTGAGGAGTTCCCGTCGCCTATCTTCCGAAGTTCTTCATCAGATCTTTACCAAATTGAAATGTGATCACTCCAAGAACGTACTCTTGCTAAAACTACCCAAATCGCTTCTGGTGTGCCTGTAAAATTTAAGGAATTCCCTCTATTTCTCCAGGATCCCATTAAATGGAACTTAACACATCTAACTGTCGAAATCTGGGTGTATTGTACACTTCTGCGTACTCCCTCAGAGCATACAGGCGTGATGTTACGTCACTATGTTACATAAACAATAAACAACCAAGCGATTGCAGCAATTACTGCAGCTTTGCCGTGTATTTTTTAAGAGTTCCATTTATATCTCCGAAGATCAGCGTCAGATCTCAACCAAATTGAAATGGGACCACACGAAAAGCACTAGCTTTCAAATAAAAAAAGAATCATCAAAATCGGTTTACCCAGTCGAAAGTCCTGAGGTAACAAACACAAAAAAAAATATACAGACGAATTGATAACCTCCTCTTTTTGGAAGTCGGTTGAAAAATCATGGAACTCGGAACTTCATCGCCAGTTTCCAAACACTGCCCCCGCATTGTATTTCGTCCCAGTAGTATGTTCATGAGAGACAATTTGCGACCTTCAACATTATTTCGTGTAAAAGTATTCATAACGCGTCCCACACATTTAAGACTTACTACACAATAAAATGTCTTATTTACAACCAAAGAGTTTCAATGTCTCAGTATTAAGATACTACAGTATGCGACTCCGCTGTTATAGACTATAAACACGCACAGTTGTTCATTGTTTATATATTGTTGGTAGTAATGTTATACTACATAGTTTGACAGTTTGGAACTACGCGGGTATATGTTTAATGCTGTGTAGTTTCTTCGGTGTGTTGTACCATTGTTTTATTACTATTTTAAGAGTGTCCTGTAAACGTGTTCTTAAATAACCAAAAATTACGTCTTATCATCATTCCAGTGAAGAATATTGGGATTCGTGTTATCTAGTGATAGTGTGCGAGGAACCGTTAAGGCGGAGGTTTCTTGAAAACGGTCCAAAAGGCGGTTTTTAAAAGCAGTGTATCTCTAAAACTGAAAATAATTTCGACAAATAAAAAAACTTTATATTTTGAAGTCCTTTTTGCATACACTTATGGAACTCAAAACATAATTTGACAACATGCACCAAAAAAATCTTCAAACATACCTCTTAATTTTCTTTCAAAGCAGTTTAGCCATTTATTGACAATGATAATTATAATTAAAAATATAACATAAAATTTCAAATGCTAAACTACATCTACTGATGGATTAATTATGATTAAATAGTTAAGTTCTAGTTTTAAATCGATCGAAAATACTCATTTCGCACTATTCGGCCCGCAGTGACTGAAGTAACAACCACTTTGTAGTGCAAGCTAATTAGAACTTTATTCTTACAGTATTTCAAACGAAGTTTGAACCACCACAAATAGAGTTGCTTATTTAGCTGATGTCGTCGCCTTAATTACCTACAGGGTGTATTTCACCTCATCACAAAGCCGTTAACCAAGCATTCTGTATATCAAACTAAGTAACTTTCCGCAAAAAATATTGCTGGGAAACAACTTTTTTTTTTGAGGTTATAAATCATGTTTTGTGGTATAACTCAATGTAACGCACTCAAAACATTGTGCGGATGGATGGGTTGAATAGAACGGAGGTCGAGCGATATTTAAAGTAAAAACCATGCGATAAAAAGTGGTATTTAAAAAAAAACTTGTAAAAATCTTGCAACTTTGACCCCCTATATCTCCGTAACTAGGAGGTTCCCAGGTATAGTGTAAAACAAAAAAATGATCAGAATGACGAGGAGAACAAGTGCCTTTCGTATTCGTTAAGAGGTGTTTTACACCCTTTATTATGCAAGGTGTCAATCAACGACCGCGAACATTCGGCCAATACCAAGTAGTAGTAATACCCAGATATTTGCCTGTCCAAAGCCAGATTTAAAGTATGAAGGGAAAATGGATTATACCTAGAAAAGACATTGACCCGCTCACATGTTCTGCGATAAGCGCATGGCGCACACGTTGCGAAACTTAGGCAAAGTTTTTAAATAAAAAATAAAATAAAATTCATTTAATTCAGGTCATTGACCCATATTAGACACAAAAACCATAGTATATAAAACGCTTGCTAGCTGATTGATTAATTAATAAATAAAGTTAATTCAATGACAAAAATAATTAAAATATCAGAGATAAATGTCAGATCAAATCAATAAAATGTCAATGGTACAAAAGACAACAAAATAAAATAAAAACATTAAATTAAATAACAAATAAATACGACAATGAATTAAATTGGAGAATGAAATTGTAATTGATGAATTGAAATAAATTAATATATCCATATTACATGACATGACAGCAATATAATAAATGTCAACTTAAGTACCTAACAGCAATGTGCCTGCTACAACAGTGGCTAACGTAGGGGCACTCCCATTTTTGGTATAAATCTATCTGCTATGTATTAGTGTTTTCTTTTTGTTCATATGCTTATTAGTATCATGTAAGCATGGACTATTACGGGTTTGAATATGTCGCTCGTTTAAACTAACATACTGTATAGACTGCTAATATCAGAACCCTTTGGCTTTGCCGTAGTAGGGTAAAAAGACCTGTTAGAAAAAAAAAAAAAAAACTTATCCAGATCTAGGATAAAACCTAGGTACGTTTCTAGTCTAGCTCTACCTTTTAGCCTTTTTGTTACGACCCGTATCTGAGTCTGGTTTAAGTCGTTCTGACTCAAAGCAAAGGAAAAGATATTCTTTGTGACTTTTGCATGAAGAAGCGTTTTATACTTTCTACTGCAGTTTTAATATTCAGTTTGAAATGTGAGTTTTTTTTTCTTGTATTTCCCGAGTTTAGTTGACGATACTTCTAAAATTAAACCACTGGAGTACAGACGTAGACAAATTATTGTTAATAATTTGTTAACTAGCTGACCCACGCAACTTAGTCTGCGTCACTTAAGAGAGAAAAACGAAAGGGAAAGAAATCCCCGTTTCTGCAACATTTTTCATTCCTGCTTCGCCCCTAATGGTCGTAGCGTGATGTTATATAGCCTAAAACCTTCCTCGATAAATGGACTATCCAACACAAAAAGAGTTTTTCGATTTGGACCAGTAGATCCTGAGATTAGCGCGTTCAACCAAACAAACAAACAAACTCTTCTGCTTTATAATTTTCTTTATAATATTAGTATAGATAATTGTTATTTTGTGTCTAGTGTGTCTAGAATATCTTAAATACATTAATATGTTAAAAGTTCTTTTGTAGTATGTAGGTATAATTATAATTGTTATTTTTGTTGTTTAGTTTTGTGTCTAGTTAATTAAAATTAGAAACAGGTATTAAAGTTTGTGTTTATTAATATTTGCATGCTATTTTTATGGCGAAATGTGTCATCGCACTAAAAGTTTTTTACCATCTTTTGTACTACATTTACTGCAAATAAATTATTTTGACTTTTGACTTTGACTTTTTTAAATTTATTAACAACGTGTAACTTTATAAAATGCAACTAGATCAAAACCGTTATGAGACAACTTGCATCAGATCCAAAGAGAAATCAAAATCAGTCGTTTTCAAATCGACCAATCTGCATAGGGATTGAAAATGAGCGGACTCATGATTGGCTTACGTAATCTTCGCTGATTGGCTGTTGATCACAACGACTAGTTTTAAATTTTACCAACAGATGGCATTGATCTAAAATTGCCAATAGTTACAATTTTATTATTAGCCAATGACAACCAGTGTTACCAGTTGGGAGGTCATGGCTAAATAATAACAGTCGCTCGGGTCAATCTTTAGGTTAAGCCGTGCTTGCCTAGGTTGGTCTGTGGATGGATGACCACCCATTACATACCAAGTTTCCTCCGTGCTTCGGAAAGCACGTTAAGCTGTTGGTCCCGGCTGTCATTTGTGGATCTTTGACAGTCGTTACAGGTAGTCAGTGGCCCAAAAAGTCTGACAACCAGTCTCACCAAGGGGTATCGAAAAACCTAGTACTAACTGAGTTGTGGAGGTCAGATATATAGTTATTATACATGAATAAACATCCATGTCCATGCTCATCATATAAACATTTGCTCCTACCGGGATTCGAACCCGGGACCCTAAGAACGTAGGGCAGCCTCACTACCACTACGCCATTCGGGTCGTAAATAGAAGAAAAGTAGTAAAATGAATAGTTTTTGTCTAAATCGTAGAAGCTAAACGTTCTTCTTGATCTTATCTATAAAACAGATGCATTTTAAATTCTAAATTGTTCAACATTTGTGTGAGATACTATTAAATTGGTAGTTTTGGAATCCCAATATTCTTTTTGTAGATACAGGGTGTAAAACACTTCATCACAAAGCCGTTAACCAAGCATTCTGTACATCAAACTAAGTAACTTTACGCTAAAATTATTGCTGGGAAACGGCTTTTTTTTTTGAGGTTTTTTTGAGGGTTGTGAGGACCATGTTTTGTGGTACAATTCAATGTAACATACTTAAAACATTGTGCTGATGGATGGATTGAATAGTACGGGGGTCGTGGAGCTGTTAAAAGTCAAAATCTTACCAAAAAAAACTTGTATTTAAAAAAAAAAATGTTTAAACGTTGTAACTTTGACCCCCCATATCTCCGGAACTAGTAGGTTCCCAGGTACGGTGTAGAACAAAAAAAATATCGCAATAATGGGGAGAACAAGTGCCTTTCGGCTTCGTGAAGAGGGGTTTTACACCCTTTATTTGCGGCGAAATTGTGACTTGGTGTGGAACTGTGGAAGGCACGCGTGCGTATATACTCTGGCGTTCGTTGTGTTGTGGTCAAACTATAGATTATCTGTGGGTCAAACCCAACCCTAGCGATTTAGATATCACAATCTACCTACCACAAATAGTCTGAGGTGAATTCGCGATAACACACATGTATGTCACAGACGACGGCGGGGGTGCGGGAGGGAATGGAGGGGCGCGGCGGAAGCAATCGGATGATTGCTTCCTATACCGGTTGTGGTATCAAAGTATAAAAACGACAAGTAGGATATCTTCATATAAACGCACCGCGCTCGGCTTGTATGTGTGCGTCATACTATCTTTACGTCGCCGCACGCACACTCTAACAAAATCTCGACCCGTGTCTTACTGCCGCCAGTCGAGGCTTGCACACCGCTCAAAGTTCACGCGTCACGGCTTAAAGGCATACGTAAATAAATTAAAAATGGGTGATTATCGCAGGAGAACCTATTGCTGTGTGTATGTGTGTCTAAAAACTAACAGGAAAGGTTAGCAAGTCGCTTATTCTAGCATATAATTTATTATTGATGCTGAGATACCTAGTTATTTTTATGTTGAATTAGTCTTCTATTAGACAGACGAAGTAGGCAGGTCTACTTTCCCACTAGAATGTTACCTAGGTACTTGATCTGACAATAGATTCCCGTTGAGTTATGCCGATTTCTCATTATAGTATTTTAGGTAGGTATACCTACCTAAAATACTGAGAAGTAACTAAATCCGTACCTACTTAAAGTTAAAAAATACGTAATTTAAAATGATTGACGAATAGGGTAGACGACAAAAGAAATCTAATTAGGTAGTCCGTCAGTTAGATTATTAACAAATATTTAACCCGTAGGTATTTTTTCTTTTGTTACACAAAACAAAATTTACGAACGTGACGTAGTATAATTTTGAATGAGTTCTGACGTCACGAGCTCGCACTCCCGAGTTTTGCTGCGTTTTATCTTAGTATTGACCATTGATTTACAAAACCAAAAAAGTACGTGTCCTTAATTTTCCAGTAGGTAGATACCTACTTACCGACGGTGTCGGCGATGAGACTCTTTCTCCACACCAGGGTGCAAGTAATGGCCATACGTAAAATGTGTCGTGAGTCGTTTTAGTTTTGAATCAATTTTTTTTGTGTTTTGAAAACTTGTGATAATCATTTTATGTCGTAAATAAGTTTTTTTCTGATGGTATCTTATTGGAATCGTCATAGTATTATGATGAATTAGCATCATCACAATTTTAAAGTCCAACAAAACCAAGAAAAATGTAATTTAAAGTTTTGTGTCACATATAAATTACGTAACTTGAAAAGGTGATTTTTTGCTAATTAAGATATGACGTTGAAATTAGTGTAAAAACGTTGGACTTGGCTTAAAACCGATATACATGCAAAAATCATGTAAATCGGTCAAGTGGTTTAGGAAATATAAGGTAAAACAAATAGTAAACATTGTGTTCATCGTAAATTTCACACGCTTTGTTGTAGAATATTTTTTGATAATAGTCTAAGAGACATAGTTCATCAGAACAATGTTTTGAATGCGTTACATTGCGTTACAATCGTTTGAAAGATAGACCCATCCAAAATGCCCCCCCCCCCCCCCCCCGCTAAATTTTAAAATAAGAGATTAAAAAAATGCTGTAGATCTCAATGAAAAGACAACACATTTCTAGGCACTGAATTTAAATATAGCTAAAAGTGACAACCCTGAGACGGCCAAGTACGGTAGGTAATTATAACGCGGATTGAGCTGTAGATGCACTACTGCTCCTGTTTTTATACTGTGGTGGTATGTGGGGCCAGGGGGGTCGCGGGGAGGAGAGGATTTATAAAAACCGAGTAAGAATAGAATAGAATAGAATAGAATTTTTATTTTGCAAATATGGGTATACAGTCGTTGTTATACATATCGAAGCTGAGCCATATTTTACCATTCGGCATGCAAACATTTAGCTACATTATTTTATGCATCATGAACTTACATTATTTTCAAATACCAGATCGATTATAATGTTATTATTACAATTATCACTCAATAGATCAGTTAGTAACTTATTATCATTATCATTACAGTTAACATTAAATAAATAAATAATCATTTTCATTACATCAATATTAATTATCATTTTCATTACAATTATAATTAAATTACAAAATTATCATTTTTATTACACAAAATTAAAATCAACGTCAACATTATTAAATTAAGAAAATATCAATATTTAAACTAGTGAACAAATATATTTTTCTCTGTTAGAAACTCATTTATGCTATAGTACACTTTATCTGTCAAAAATTTACGTAGTCTACTTCTAAACATCACCGTATTTAAATCCCAGTTAGCTAATACTTGTTTTCATTTTTATTGCCTATTTTGTGTCCCACTACGGGGAAAAGACTTTCATTTCTCCTTCTATCCTATGCTATCTCTGGTTATGTTATCCCTGCAAATATGATCAGATAGATCGTCACACTATTTTGTCATCATCATCAGCCTATTTATGTTCCCACTGCTGGGACATAGGGGTCCTCTCTAAGAGAGGGAATGGGCTATAATCCACCTACCCCTACGTGCACACTTATTAAACACACACACAAACCTGCTCACACATTCACACGTTCGCAAACACTCACAACTACACACACACACACATACTCTCACACACACACATACTCACAGACACACACACACTAATACTGTATGTTTATAGGATAATAGAAGAATAATAGTATAAATACTTGGTTTGAAAGAGCGGAGTCTCTCAATACAGGCATTTCTTGCTTAAAGGGAGGCTCCAATCACTATTTTTGTTGTAAAAGACTTATAAGTTTAAGAAATAAATGATTTTTGATATTTTGTTTTTTTTTTTTTGATTGACCCAATTTAGGACATGCCGGTTTCCTCACGATGTTTTCCTTTTGAGAAACTCGTCTCTGAAATCCGTTAAAACGCTGCAAAAGTTCAATATGTACTAATAACGCCAGTGCGTTATTCCTGATGTGTCGTGTCATGGCGTGCACATCAGTGTGCACAGTCACCGTTCGGACAGCAAATGCCACGCCACGCCACGACATGTAAGTGTGTTTCCGGCTTAATAATTATATATGTCACCGTAAAATTATCAAACACGTTAGATTGTAATCTCTCTAGCGAGGGGAGGCTAATTTCTCGAAATATTGTCAACTGAACATACTGCTTACAATATAACGAATTATTTTTCGGTAGATAGTAATCTATCGAAGTGAAACGATAATATTGTGAAGTGACCAATATAATTTCAATTCTTATTTGTAATAATAACGAATAATCCCAAATTTATATATTTTAAACTTCAATTAGTTTTTTTTTTTAAATATTAAATTTTTATGTCTTTAGTTAATAATCTATTTTTTGTTTCTTTTTTATTTCAATTTATAAACATATCTGAGTAATGCTAAATCTAGTGGCACTTTTTACCTTATCCTAATTTTGTTAACATGCGGATAATGTAGTGGGCTGCAATATTGTTAATACTTCATATGTATATTATTGTTGTTTGTAGATGTTATATATTGTAGCTGTTTATTGTCCCATAATAAATAAAATAAATTAAAATGAATGACGTAAGTATCTCTGCCCTCATAATCAGGACACCTTTTTCATCAAATTTGGGTTAATAGTTTAGACGCTACGGAGGAACATTTATAAATAAAAACAAACATACCTATGTATGTCACCGTAAAATTTACAAACACGTTAGATTTTAATCTCTCTAGCGAGGTTGTAATCTCTCGAAATATTGTCAACAGAACATACGGAATCTCTGCCCCCATAATCGAGACTTGGGGCACCCCCCCCCTTGGGTTAGTTGGTTAGGTTGGTTGGGTTCCTTTAAACCCTTCACTCGGAAATAGGAGCTCCGTTGACTACGCTTTTTATGGGAATACTAGCTTCTGCCCGCGACTTCGTTCGCGTGAATTTCCCGCTTGCTACTTTTCTTATTGCTGCTCCGCTCCTATTGGTCATAGCGTGATCTTATATAGCCTATAGCCTTCCTCGATAAGTGGACTATCCAAGGCAAAAATAGTTTTTCAATTCGAATCAGTAGTTCCTGAGATTAGCGCGTTCAACCAAACAAACAAACAAACAAACTCTTCTGCTTTATAATATTAATATAAGTATAGATAAAGTGTTTTGTGGTTAGGTTATATTAATCGGTATTTCTCAGGAATGGTACATTATCTTTTCATGAGAGTGATACCATGGGGCAAGGGGGACCCCTCCTTCCCTCTCCCTCCTCCACACTGCGCGAGTTGACTGCCATCGCATGCATTTTACAATAATTTAACGGTTTATAACGGTTTCACCTCAATAGATTACAATCTACCGAAAAATAATGCGTATTAATTGTAAGCAGTATGTTCGTTTGACAATATTTGGAGAGTTTACAATCTCTCTAGTTATTTTACAATCTAACGTGTTTGATGATTTTACGGTGACATATCCACTTCATAGCAACCTTGAATGAATAATTAATTAAAACATTTCCGTATCGCACCCCGCTGGCTTCGTGGCCCACTAATAAGTCCAATCGATATATCAAAAATACCTCTGTAGGTCAGTAGTGTTATTAGCTTACCAACTAGTGCCAGTTTGTCACAAATATATCATACACTCATCACCACACACATTCACAGACACTGTACAGTTACCCATACGCACACAGGTACGGAACTATTTAAACGGAAAGATAACAGAAATAAAAGAAAACCTACACATTTAGATTTTGAAATGCCTATTCCAAAGCTAGAACTTTTTCGGCGGAGTTGCGTTTATAATATATGGCTCCCCTAATTTATAATGCTTTACTTGGGTCAATTACTCAACTACCCTTTAATAAATTTTGTGTAGCGTTATGGATGTAACAACCACTTCCGTAACGTAGAAGACTGTTTTTATTCTTGAGATGAATTCTTTCAAAAGTGTTCTTGTAATTTTTATACCATAAAGCACAGACATATTTAACTGTTAAGTCGACTTTAACTAACAAAAATGTAGTTACTTAGTAATAAATATGTTAAATGTTAAACCTGTACTATTGCATGCTATATATTGGCCAAATGTGTGTTACTAAATATTTTATATAAGAACTTCATGTACATACCATATTTGTTGCAATAAATAAATGAATTGAATTGAATTGTACACACTACATTTTTTAATGCCATTTAATTCGCACCACTCTCGGCAAATAATAAGTTTTTCTGTGTAGTTCGTAATTGGCGTAATGTTCGTTTATTTTATCAAATTAATGTGCTGTAAGCTGTGAATCTACCTTTACAAACTAAATAAATAAATAAACTGTTTAATTATCATCATTTGCCTGCCTTCTCTCATCTATGTTGGGGTCGGCTTCCAGTCTAATCGCATGCAGCTGAATACCAGTATTTTACATGGAGCGACTGCCTATCTGACCTCCACAACCCAGTTAGTACTGGAGAGTACTGGTAAAACTGGTGCTCATACTTTCTGGCCAGTGACTAAATCCAAATCAAAATTATACACATGGGCCTAGATTGGCACTCTTCTCGAATTATTAGTTATTACAATAATAATACCGTCAGACTACGGTCTGACGGTACATTGTCATTGTTCATTGTAGGCTGAGGCTACACTAGGCAGCAATTTGCGATGTGACTGGAAGAGTGAAACGAGAAAAACATGATATGTCTACATTACAAGCGAGATTCCTGCGTATTTTCTAATAAATTCGCTTCAATTTCGCTATGTTGGTGTAGCCGATGCCGTGATTACAGTAATGTGGTTCCGATCGCATAAAGATATCAAAGATCGCTAGTAATATTTGGTGTACAGTGTAGCCATATACGTGAGCATTAATTTACTTGTTTTAATCGCTCATGTGTCGCAGGTCGCGTCGCGGCCCAATGTAGCCTCAGCCTAAGTTACATACCACTAACCTATGAACTAAACGGAATAGTGTACGCTCTATTAAGTATTTAGTTCTTTCTTGTTTTGTACCTATTTGAAGTCTGAAGTCGTATGAAAGTCGTGAAAGTCGTTTGAACGTAACCGCTTATTTTGCGAAAGCTATTCTGACAGGAGTCTTGCCAATTGTAGGGTGACCGTGGTGATAAGAAATGTGGGATATTAGAAGAAGTCTCGGAAAGAGTACGTATGTCTATAGATTCCCGGATGCTGTTTAACTTTTGTTAAATATTCCTTTTGTTTTACATTTTTTGTATAGCAAGCAACGACCTATTGTCGGGCCTACGCTGTCCCCCCATACTTTAGTACTAATGCTGTAATGAAACATAATGATATTGTAATACCAAATGATTTGAAAAGAGTAACCATGGAGTTTCTTGCCGGTTCTTCTCCATGGAATCGACCAACGCGAACCGTGAACCTTTTTCGACGTTTTATGCAGGCCTATGTGAAATAATTTGATTTTGATTTTTGATTTTGTCAGACAGCATCTGATGCTGGTAGGTGCAGGTGATTCACCTGTCTGGCATGAATGCTAAAATTGACCGTTTTAGCGCAGCCGTGAGGCACACCATTTGTGTTATGTATTTTAAACCAACTACTATTAAACAAGAGATGTTTTTGAGTTGTAGTGTGTAATTATTTTTATTGTACTCTTAAATCTAAGCGTCAGTAAGTTATTTTTAATTGTTATTTTTCATTTGATTTTTTTCCTCTTTTTGTCATTGTTTATATAGTGCATGTGGTGCTTTTCTTTAAGTGATGGGGCACTTAGACTTAAGGTTGTACTGTATGCAAAAATATAATAGTGTACTCATTGTTGAAGAGCCAAATAAAATAAATAAATAAAAAAAAATAAAAAAAGAGAGAACTACTACTTACTGGATGCTTTTTTTTTATCATATACTATGTTGACCTGCCCTACGGGTTTCAAGGTGGAACTTAAGACCGCCCGTTCTGTCACCCCTTGTAAAAGGTGTAACATTTTTGTATATGTACTTTTTTATGGTGTACATAATAAAGAGTGTTCTATTCTATTCTATTCTTACTTACATATTTTATGTAACAACTAAATGTACACATGAATGCAATAACGACTTTGAGTTTGAGATGGTTAATAAACTATTGTTACTACTTATTATATATTTTATTTATATTTTATTTTTTGTTCTTTTACTTTGTGTCTTACTTTACCTCTGTATGCTTAATGAACTGACGTCAAATAAACAATATTATTTCTTTATTTCTTTATGTACTAACGGCTGGTCACCGTACTACCCCGTCCGGACTGGCCACATATCTCTCGGTTAATTTGTCGTTCAATAAAATGTTTCACAATAAATACGATACAATGGAACCTCCTGATGGAACCGAACTTCTTGGCAAGCTTTCAATTTTAGAAAATTGTTGGAGAAAGTTTTTAGAAACAGTATTACGCTTGTATGTATATGTCACCGTAAAATTGTCAAATACGTTATATTGTAATATCTCTAGCGATATTGTAAAGTCTCGAATTATTGTCAAATGAACATACTGCTTACAACAAAACGCATTATTTTTCGTGAAATGCATGCGATGGTAGTCAACTTACGCGGTGTGGAGGGAAGGAGGGGTCCCCCTTGCCCAGTGGCACAACTCTCATGAAAAGATAATGCACCATTCCTGAGAAATACCGATTAATATAACATAACCTTAAAACACTTTATATTCCCCCTAAACAGCGTAGTCGACGGAGCCCCGCTTCGCGAGGCCCCTATTTCCGAGTGCAGGGTTTAAAGGAACCTAACTAACCTAACTGGGGGGTGCCCCAAGTCCCGATTATGGGAGCAGAGATACTTCCGTATGTTCAGTTGACAATAATTCGAGACATTACAATATCGCGAGAAAAAACACGTTATATTGTAATATAACGTGTTTGACAATTTTACGGTGACATATATATAGCTCAATGTTTGTATGCTTCTCCCCAGGTAAGTCATAAGTCATTTTTTCATTTGTTAACATAGGTACAGTAAATAGTTGTTTTAAAAGATTACAAGCGCTCTATGTTATGCCCGAAAACGTACAAATATTTATGGAGGTCATTGACATTAAAAATTGAAAAACCTTTAAATTATACTACTTGAATGCAAAAAGTATTAATTGATTTTGACAAAAAAAAAAAACAAATCATTAAGTAATAAAAAAATAAAAAAACAAAGAAAAAATATATAAATGTCAAAACTAAGTGTCACTTTACCACGTCATAATACTGGTAATGGTGTAGAGGGCGTTTTGGGGGACGGTCTTTTGTATTATGTGACGTTTAAAAAGTGCAGATTCCTAATTTTGCTGATGCCTGAAAAGTACCTAAAGGGTGTAAAACACCTCTTCACGAAGCCGAAAGGCACTTGTTCTCCCCATCATTGCGATCATTTTTTTGTTCTACACCATAATTGGGAACCTTGTATAGTTACGGAGATATGGGGGGTCAAAGTTACAACTTTTTGACAAGGTTTTTGTAAGATTTTGACTTTTAACACCTCCACGACCCCTGTACTAATCAATCCATCAAACAGCACAGTGTTTTAAGTGCGTTACATTGAGTTCTACCACAAAACATGATTTATAACTTCACAAAAAAAGTTGTTTCCCAGCAATAATTTTTGCGTAGTTACTTAGTTTGATGTACAGAATCCCAATGAGAATGTCCTCTCATTGAGAGGAGGCCGTGTCCCAGCAGTGGGAACATTATAGGCTGATGATGATGATGATGATGATGATGTACAGAATGCTTAGTTAACGGCTTTGTGATGAGGTGGTTTACACCCGGTATACAATACGATGTTTGCCTTTGTTTCCCGAAATTGTTACGACTCGTTGGTCCTTTTTTTCGGATGTGAAATCATCAAATGACTCCTCTCTCTCTGGGCGTAGCGGGAAGGAATGTCAGATTTTACTGACTAAAACCCATCCATGTTCCTTCCTCGCCTATTATGTTCCGGGGATAAGGTATGTCTTTCGAACAGGCCCGCAACCCTGGCAGGCTTCGGCCCTTGGGGACCCATTCCTTTCAGCTGACATCTCTTTGAAGCGCGCGTGGAACACTTTGGCGCCGTCGACACGGCCTGTCGTCATAGGACGGATGGACGGGGAGCTAGCGCTCTCAGTGCACGCCCAGTGCACGCCCAGTGCGTCTCCCACGGCGGCTGGGGCGAGAGGTTCTCTCCCTCTCGCGACCAACTCCTTTGCTAGCATGACTGCTTCGCAGAAGGAGGTGACTAGCGATATTTATTTATTTATTATTCGGTTTTTCTAATAAAACTTTCTCAGTTACAGCCACGAATTTGTGGGTGTACAATAGTACATCTGTGCCCACTTCTGGGAAAACATTAATTAATCTTCACTAACATTATAAAGAGGAAAGATTTTGTTTTTGAAGTGTAAACTTCTTTAAACGCGTCGAGCACTTTTTGAGTGAACAAAAATCTTGTAACTCACTTTTGAAAGGACCTTTCCTTTCACTACCACTTTTAAAATTTCTATAGAAATCTTATTTTTCCCAAAACACTTGTTAAAATCAATGACCATTCATAATATCAAATAGGAAACCTAGATATTATGTAGTCCAATCGAAATAAATACACACTTCCTTAAGGATATGTTTGGTCTACGAAATTTTTGGTATAACGTTTGTACGGACGACGCACGCTCCGCCGGCCCCTTAAGAAAAGTATAAGGGTATAAAAACCCTCTTCACGAAGCCGAAAGGCACTTGCTTTTTTATTATTTATTTATTTATTTTATTGCGATCATTTGTTTGTTCTACATCATACCTGGGAACCATCTAGTAACGGAGATATAGGGGGTCAAATTTCCAACTGATTGATAAGTTTTTTTAACACTAGTTTTCATAGTAAGATATTACTTTTAACACCGTCACGACCCTCGTACTATTCAATCCATCCATCAGCACAATGTTTTGAGTGCGTTACATTGAGTTCTACCACAAAACATGACTTTTCATCCAAAAAAAGTTTTCCAGTAATGTTTTTTGCGCAAAGTTACTTAGTTGGATGTACAGAATGCTTGGTTGACGGCTTCGTGATGAGGTTTAACACCCTGTATAAAACAAAATATACTTCGACCTCGAACAGTTAATTTACCGTTCAATAAAATAGGTTCACAATAGAACTCATTGTTAGGACCCTAACATCTTGGCTCCTTTTCAATAAACGAGATTGTTTCAAAACTTTTCTAAAGCAAAACTTTCAGTTCGGCGCAGTAACTCGTTGTGAAAATTGGCTCGGATTTTGTGGAGTTAATTTGGATGACGTTGTTTAGTATATAAGAACTGATGGAATAACCAAAAATAATATGCAATTTGATGCCATGTGCAAACTTGAAAAAAAAAACGACTTTTTAATTCAAGCAATTATTAGCATGTATTTTTGATCTGAAATATTTAATTTCGTTTCTTATAATTTATTTATTTATTTATTTATTTCAGGCCAACCAACAATTGTTTATAATGTTACATTTTAAAATAAGATTCTTAAATCAAAGGTTAGTATAACAATTTCTTACAGGTTAGCACCGCATGCACCATAAAATAATAAATGTAACCAGATTAATTAAAGTTGAATCCAGATTAATTAGACTTAAAGTCATCAAAACAAAACAATGACAAACATAATAATAAAATGAGTAATAAATATCGCTGGACTTTAACACACAGCACCATCTAGTGCCACACTAAGCAAGGCTTGTGTCGTGGACACCAGATAGTTGATATACTACATAATATATATTTTTTTACACTTAAAGTACTTACGGGATTATATCCGTGATTTTCTAAAGTATAGTGAAGTGAAAACCCGTGAAAGTCTAAAACAGTGCATATAGTTCTTATTTTTAAATATATATGTCACCGTAAAATTGTCAAACACGTTATATTGTAATCTCTCTAGCGATATTGTAAAGTCTCGAATTATTGTCAAATGAACATACTGCTTACAACAAAACGCATTATTTTTCGTGAACTGCATGCGATGGTAGTCAACTCACGCGGTGTGGAGGGAAGGAGGGGTCCCCCTTGCCCAGTGATACAACTCTCATGAAAAGATATTGTACCATTCCTGAGAAATACCGATTTTTATAACCTAATCTTAGATCACTTTATATTCCCCTAAAAAGCGTAGTCGACGAAACCCCGGGCCCCTATTTCCGAGTGCAGGGTTTAAAGGAACTTAACTAACCTAACGGGTGGGTGCCCCAAGTCCCGATTATGGGGGCAGAGATACTTCCGTATGTTCAGTTGACAATAATTCGAGATATTACAATATCGCTAGAGAGAAACACGTTTTATGTAAGATAACGTGTTTGACAATTTTACGGTGACATATACAAATTGTATATATAAACATCAATGACTCAGAAACAAATGTTCATGCTCATCACATAAACATTTGCTCCTACCGGGATTCGTAAGGCAGTCTCAATACAGTTACGCCATTCGGGTCGTCATATTATAAACGATACAAAATAAATTTAAACACTCAAGTAAAAAAAGGCCTCTCGGAGGAGCTTCTGACTAAATAATAGGTAACAGGTTAAGCTGCACTTGCCTAGGTTGGTTTGTGGATGGGTGACCACCTATTACATAATTTTAATTTCTTTTTTTTTTACATTGTTGATTTAATCTTTTCTCTGGACGCTCTTAATGTGCACGTCTTTCTATATCGTTCTAACATATATGTATAATCACACATGAATGATGTAACCAAGATTTTGTAACAATAATACATTGATTGTCCATGGAGTTTCTTGCCCGTTCTTCTCCATAGAGATCTACGCTAGGGAATGGGCAACTACAGTACTTTCTCAAGTTACTATGCCTTGTGACTGTGACTGTAGCTTATTTTATTTGTAATTTGACATTCAATAGTGCAGTAATGGTCTAGTTGAAATAAATGCTTTAAGTTTTGAGTTTTTTTTTGATACCGGGTTTCCTCTGTGCCACAAAAAGCAAGGCTTTCATTTATAGATCTTTGAAAGTCGTTACAGGTAGTCAGTGGCCCGAAAGTTTGACAAACAGTTATTCCAAGTGGTATAGCGGCAATAAACTTGATGTTATAGCGGAAACTGTATTCTTAGGGATTACTATAGATTCAAAATTACAGTGGGGCGCGCACATTAGAACTCTTTCAGGTAGGTTAAGCTCAGCTGCATATGCAGTTAGGAAAATAAGGCAGTTAACGGATGTAGCCACAGCTAGGTTAGTTTACTATGCTTATTTCCACAGTATTATGTCTTACGGCATCCTGCTGTGGGGATCAGCAGCAGACGTTGACTCCATTTTTATACTACAATAAAGGGCAGTCCGCGCGATTTATAAAATGGGTCCTCGCGAGTCACTCAGGCAAAAATTCAAAGAGATCGATATATTAACCCTGCCTTCACTTTATATCTTTGAATGTATTTTATATGTCCGCAAAAATCGAGGGCTTTTCAAAATTAGAAGCGATTTCCACAATAAAAATACACGCAGTAAACATGAAATTGTAATACCTAAATTCAGATTAACAAAAACTAGCAAGTCTTTTATTATAAACAGTATACGCTTTTATAACAAGTTGGTAAAGTCAGTTATAGAACTGACCGATTTAAAGTTCAAGAACTATATTAAACGTGTCCTTATGAAAAAAGCATATTACAAAATCAAGGACTACGTTGATGACAAAGAAGTTTGGCTATGATTCCTTCTGCGCATGCGGCTTCCCTGGTAGCTCATAAACGGCACAGATTTGTGGATGTCTCTAACTATTCTCAATCTCATTTTTCTTTTTCTTTTGATTCAGATTATTACAATAGTTTTCAAATAATTTTTTCTCATATTTTGCTCAGAATAGTTACAGCACTGATGACAATATTTGTGTCACTTGTTTAATTTAGTTCTTTAATTATTTTTTTTATAATATTCTATTTTATTTTTATTTTTTATTTACTTACCTTTGTATAGATGCTTTTTTACCTATTATTTGTGAATGAGTGAACATTGAAGGCCTTTTAGATTCCCGGATGCTGTTTAACTTTTGTTAAATATTTCTTTTGTTTTACATTTTTTTTTTGTATAGCAAGCAACGACCTATTGTCGGGCCTACGCTGTCCCCCCATACTTTAGTACAAATGCTGTAATGAAACAATAATATTGTAATACCAAATGATTTGAAAAGAGTAACCATGGAGTTTCTTGCCGGTTCTTCTCCATGGAATCGACCAACGCGAACCGTGCACCTTTTTCGACGTTTTATAAGTGCCCATCCAGGCCTATGTGAAATAAAATATTTTGATTTTGATTTTGATTTTGTATCGTATTTCCCAATACTAACTGGGTTGTGGAGGTCAGATAGGCAGTCGCTCCATGTAAAATACTGGTACTCAGCTGCATCCAGTTAGACTGGAAGCCGACCCCAACATAGTTGGGAAACGTCTAGGCAGATGATGCTTCAGAGCACTGAGTATAATAATAAAAAATATGGTTAGCAGAAAGAACAAAAAAAGAAAGAAGGGAAAAGCATTTATTTGCCTGCACAAGACAAAACACATAAAAAATTACGGTACTTACAACCAATAAAGATTAAACTTAGACAAACAAAACTGCTCCTGTCCTGGTGTAATCCAGACTCATCTTGCACTTGTAATTTGACATTTGTATGGGCCTGAGACACTTCTGTACATCCCATTTCTGAATAGAAGCATGAATTTTAACGTGCACATCTTGCTACATTGTTCTCACATAATTTAACATCTCAAGATGAATGCCGTAACCAAGATTTTGTAACAATAATTTGATTTAAAAGAGTGTCCATGGAGTTTCTTGCCCGTTCTTCTCCATAGAGATCTACGTTAGGAAATGGGCAACTACAGTACTTTCACAGTTTTTATGTCTTGTGACTGGGACTGTAGCTACATTTAATTATCATCTTTGTTTCGACAATTCAAAAGTGCTTGTTATTGGCCTATTTGTAATAAATGCTTTGATTTTGATTTTGAATATACACAGCGAAACCAAACAAAACGAATAGAAAACTAAACGCTTGTAATGTTCACACCTTTTGTATAATAACACACTCGAAGTCAAGGACAATCGATTGGTACTAATTTGACCTACCTTTGTTGGTATGAGCACAACTAATATTGAGGTATTTAACTACGGAATCCAGCCGTAATATGTCAATTTCTTTTTTTGGAAATGGCGACACCTGGACACAAGTTGCCATGCATAACCAGCTTTAAATGTTCCCACTGCTGGGACACAAAGGCGTCTTATTTATGGGAAAGAATGGGCTATAATCCACCACGCCGTCACGCGGGCCCAGTGCAGATGGTTAGATGTCACATGTCTTCGAATTTTTGGTTCTAGGACATACCAGTTTCGTCACGATGTTTTCCTTCACCTTTTTGAGAGCAGGGTGATGAAATAAATTACACAAAGTAAAAAAAGGTTGCTGGAATCCGTTGTATGCGAGTCGCACGGGACCGGTCAATCGGTCGGTCGGTCGGTTTGGTCCTAGATACCAGTCATCACTTCACTTTCATCATTTCATTTCATTAGTTAGTATTCCTTATTCCCTTTCAATATAGTATACATTATTGTACAAGTCAAGACCTTTTATTTGATACCCATATTGAAGGTTAAAGTAATTCGCCATTTTGTAGTGGCGGCCATCTTGTATTTTAAATTTATCATAGTGTATTAGTATTCTACTAGTCAAGCCGTTTCATTTGATACCCATATTGAGGGATTTGTTGTATAAATTTGTAATCCGCCATTTTGTGGTGGCGGCCATCTTGGCTTGACTCTCCCGACTAACCTTACTAACAAAAAAAAACAAAATCAATGTCGGTTCATCCGTTCGGATCATAGATATACTGTTTTTAATATTTCTGTGGTTCGGGTGCTACGATGTCACAGACAGGCACACACAGCCACGTCAAACTTATAACACCCCGTCGTTTTTGCGTCGGGAGTTAAAAACAAACATAAAAAGAGTGTTTGCTATTAATAATAATAATAAATGTAGTTGGAAGTACCAGTTAGCTAAGAAGCAAAAGCACATTTAAAAAATAATAATAATATCGCTGGACATTAACACACAGCGCCACTTAGTGCCACACTAAGCAAAGCTTGTATCTTGGACACTAGATAGTTGATATACTACATAATTATATGCTTTTTTGTTTGTAAATACATACTTATTATACATATAAACATTCATGACTCGGAAACAAATGTCCGTGCTAATCACACAAACATTTGCTCCTACCGGGATTCGAACCCAGAACCCGAACAACGTAAGGCAGCGTCACTACCACTACGCCAATCGGGTCGAAATACAGAGAGCTAGTTCGCAAATTAAATACAAATATACAGGGTTCGATACAAGTACAAAAAAACGAATTCGTTTGATACTCAATCGGATGCATTTTATATTGAAATGTTGGTCAATATTGATTCTACAGCGTGCTTAAATGATTGCTGCTGATGTTTTTATGCAAATGTTGTTTGTTTTGGCTTTGAATTTTATTGCCATACAAAGGCTTATTGGATGATTCGCACGAATTTAACTCGCACAAAACGTGCGAATCGACTCCTTTAAAACATATTATTTTTTCTGTAGTCGATTCGCACGAATTTCATTTATTGGCGTGTGAATCGACACCCTCACAAATATGTAGTAGGCTATTCGCACACATATTGTTTTTTTATGAAATGCAGTTAAGATAAAGTACACTTGAGCACAGAAGTAGTAAGGTCAAATATGTTTTACTCGTAATAGATAGAAAATAAAAACACAATCTATAATCAACAATATCTGTATTAAAATTAAAACTAAGTACTAAACATCTTCTAAGCTCGTGGTTTGAGGATTAAAAATGAGCAAATATCGATCACAGAATAATAAATAAGTGTCACTAACAAACTACTACTCCACTAACCGCGTAATAAAAAATAAAAGTAACAACAATTTACATTTTTTTTTACATTACACAAACATTTACTTTTTTAATAAGGTTTTTCTTATATTTATTATTGACGAACATTTGGTACAACAAAAACATGTTTTAATGTTTTTCAGAAGTGTACCTATACACAGTTCTCATAATTATAACAATAAAACTTTTAATCATAAAACTAGAACTAGAGCTATAATCACAATTTGAATCACAGATTTTTCTTTTATTATTACTTATTCCATACAGATCTTTCTTACTTTCAAGTAAATATCTGCTGTTTAAACTTCGATTATTTTTTTATTTATTTCAGTGATGGCTGAATACTACTGTACTTTAATTTTTTTAAACCTTAAAATGAAATGTGTGCGAATAGTCTACTACATATTGTGAGGGTTTCGATTCGCACGCCAATAAATGAAATTCGTGCGAATCGACTACAGAAAAAATAATATGTTTTAAAGGAGTCGATTCGCACGTTTTGTGCGAGTTAAATTCGTGCGAATCGTCCAATAAGCCCATACAAAAAGCTAAGCAGATGATGATACATACAAAAAATACTGACAGATTGTATTCCATTACATATCCGTATTCAAAAGAGGCATTCGGTATATTCTGTTTCATTCCAAACCTTAATTTTGATTAACAACTATTGAAAATTAAACATGGAAAAAAAAGAAACGAAAGGTCCTGTACGAGGCCGAAAGCCCCCTATCTTAACATTAAAAAACGTCACAGCGCTGATATTCCGATAGGGCCTAAAGTGAAAGTGATGGAAAGGTCAGATACGGCTAAGATTAAAATAAAAAAAATAAAGTGTAGACGAATGAACAATACATATGATATCCATTTTGAAGAAATTGTGAAAAAAAAACATTATTCACCTTCTTGTGGTGGCGGCCATCTTGGACCGATTTCATCTAACATATTATTTATTTATTACTATTATTTATTTTAATTCGGACACAAAAAGATCCATAGAGTGTTAGTAACATAATACAAAATAACACAGCTAAGAACACTCCTGCCTAATTCACCTTTCAAACAAACAAAAAAACAAAATCAAAATCGGTTCACTCCACAGACACACACACACACACAGACACGTCAAATGCATAACGCCCCCCGTTTTTGCGTCGGGGTAAAAACAATAATAAGGTGTCAACAATCATTCTGTGTATCAAACGAAGTAAGTCATCATCCCCGTCCTGCCATTCTCCTGTCGATATCTCAATACATGTATGATCGACGCCTCATGTCTTGTTCTTCCACACATGTCTATTACTCGTCATCTCATCAGACTCCTCCTTTCTAGTCATATCATTCTTCACACAGTCTATCCATCGTTTCTTTGGTCTTCCTCTACTCTTATATCTACATTCATATTCAAAACTTTACTCATGATCCATCGTTTCTTTGAACTTCCTCTTCTTTTTAGCCACATTCATCCTCAAAATTTCCCTATCAGACCCCAATTTCATCAGTTATAAATAAATAAATATCGCTGGACATTACACACAGCGCCATCTAGTCCCACACTAAGCAAAGAAGCTTGTGTCGTGGATACCAGATATACTACTATCCTTTTTTTTTTTGTAAATACATACTTGTTGTACATATTAACATCCATGACTCTGAAACAAATTTGCTTAACCCGGGAACCGAACACAGGACCTAATGCTCAGCAGTCACGCCTATAACCACTACACCATCAAGGTAGTACATTATTACTACTTATAAAGTTGTCCTCAATCATACCTAAAACTGTTTACTCTTGTGCCTTCCCATCTTCCTAGCTCATCGTGCTGTGCAGGGGCTGCCGCTGCGGCTGCTGAGAACCTCAAGCGGCGTAAATATAGTGACCATCTCAGACACTAACATCTACATGATCCTCATGTGAATTGAGCAAGATTATGTCTGGACTTCAAAAGAGACTAGACAGAGTAGTCAGGTACGAAACACCGGCCCCATCTAGTTTAAAAAAAATGACGTGTAAAAGTGTTTGTGAAAACCTACTTACAAAATAAAGATCATTTATCGTTTATCATTTATCATTTATCATTTATCATTTATCATTTATCATTTATCATTTATCATTTATCATTTATCATTTATCATTTATCATTTATCATTTATCATTTATCATTTATCATTTATCATTTATCATTTATCATTTATCATTTATCATTTATCATTTATCATTTATCATTTATCATTTATCATTTATCATTTATCATTTATCATTTATCATTTATCATTTATCATTTATCATTTATCATTTATCATTTATCATTTATCATTTATCATTTATCATTTATCATTTATCATTTATCATTTATCATTTATCATTTATCATTTATCATTTATCATTTATCATTTATCATTTATCATTCACTTATTGGTAACTATATTTTCGAGCCGTTTGGGGTTGAAACTCTAGGACCGTGGGGTCCGAGTGCTCACAGCCTTTTTAAAGAAATTTCTAAACGCTTAATTGACACTTCCCGTGACCAAAGGCTTAGCATTGCCATACAGCGCGGTAACGCCGCCAGTCTCCTGGGGACTTTACCAGTTGACAGCGTTCAGGAGGAGTTTTTTGACGCCATTTTTTAAGTTTATAGTTTCAGTTGGTTTAGTTTATTATAATTTATAATTGTATGTAGCATTATTCTTTTAAATATAATAAATCTTCCTTAATATAAATTGTAACGCAGAATCATCATCATCATCATCTGCCTAGCCTTTTCCCAACTATGTTGGGGTCGGCTTCCAGTCTAACCGAATGAAACTGAATACCAGTATTTTACATGGAGCGACTGTCTATCTGACCTCCACAACCCAGTTGGGACTGGGTAATACGATACCACTTGGTGAGACTGGTTGTCTGACTTTTCGGGTAACTGACTACCTGTCAAGACTGTCAAAGTTAGACAAATGACAGCCGGGCCAACAGCTTAAAGTGCTTTCCGAGGCGCAACTGTAAATATCTCTAAACCAACTGCAATAAACTCCGATCATTGACAATTTTAGAACTCGCCTTAAATTCTTTGGAGGCATTCTAATGGGCAATATTTCAATGGAGGATATTTCATGTCTTTTTAGGGTTCCGTACGTCAAAAAGGAAAAAATAACACATATTGGATCACGTTGTTTTCGTCTGTCTGTTTGTCAAGACCTTTATTGACCCATATCAAATACTCGGGTATATGGTATCTTATAACTGTGAAAAACTGAAACTTTTAAGTCAGCACGATCAAAATGTGTCTATTTATTTATTTTCCATCATTAATTTTACATTTTTTTTTATTTTTTAAATATTAGTTTAAATAAATTATTTAAAAATATTATTATGACCGTTTATGCCCTACCCGTTGACCCACAATCATGAAATTTGGCAAGAAGCAATGTGTTAAAGAATATGTAAAGAAAAAAAATTAAAACAACTTGCTTCAGTGAAGGAAAACATCGTGAGAAAACTGCATGCCTTTTTTTTAGTATGGGAAATCATCAAATAACTTCTCCCACTCTGGGCGGAGCGGGAGGGAGTGTCAGACTTTTACTGACTAAAACCCATGGGCGAGGAAGGAACATAGCTTCCTCGCCCTTTATGTTCCGAGGCCACGGTATCTTTTTGGAATAGTCCCGCAACCGAGTGATGGTTTTTGACGGCATGTGAAACTAAGTCAGAAGCATAAAAACTCCAACACTAGGTTAGACACTAGGCAGATAAAGGTAAGATGGAAAAAATCTGAAAACCGTAATTATGTAGTTTAATAACAATTTATCAACAATTACATTTCTATTTTTGTCAAAAGTACTAATAGTAATTTATTCCCTACTCTAAAGGACACAAGTCACAACACACCGAAGTGCAACAATCAGATCTCAGTATAAGTTATGTACCGGTGCTCACAAAACATCTCTATTAAAAAAAGTGTTTTAGGTATGGCGCCTGTCTACACTAATATTATAAAGAGGAAAACTTTGTTTGTTTGTTTGTTTGGTTGTAATGAATAGGCTTAAAAACTACTGGACCGTTTTTAAAAATTCTTCCACCATTCGAAAGCTACATTATCCACGAGTAACATAGGATATATTTTATCCCCGTACTCCCACGGGAACGGGAATTACGCGTGTGAAACCGCGTGACGTCCGCTAGTATACTAATATAAAGCAGAAGAGTTTGTTTGTTTGTTTGGTTGAACGCGCTAATCTCAGGAACTACCGGCTCGAATTGAAAAATTATTTTTGTGTTGGATAGTCCATTTATCGAGAAAGGCCTTAGGCTATATAACATCACGTTACAATCATGAGGAGCGGAGCAGGAATGAAAAATGTTGCAGAAACGGGGACGTTTTTTTTCCTTTTTCTCTCTTACGTGACGCAGACGAAGTTGCGTGGGTCAGCTAGTAATCTATAATAAGATTCCAAATAGCATCAAGGAACCACCTTTGAGATTTTTTAAAAAAACAGCTTTCATCTTTTTTAATACAAAAATGTTATTATTCTGTGTCAGATTTCCTAACAGATAAAAAATAGCTGTATTATTATTATGTTATTCTAATTTAGATTTGATTTATTTTTTTGATACTTACACGATAATTTGTTGAGTGATTTTAAAAAAAAAATTGAGGTTGTGTTTTTATATTGTACCTATACCTAAGTATAAATTTTTGCATGCCAATTGGTAGAATGTACCAGGAACTGCTGTAACCATTACTGTAACAACTCATGTATGTACCTACATTCAACGCAAATAAATTATTTCTGTTCTACTCTATTCTAACAAGTTCAATACTACAGAACCCTAGGTGCGTGAACAAAACTCGCACTTGGCCTTTTTCTTTTCCATAACTTTGGTAAACAAATGGATCTCGTTGGGTTCTGTCTCTTGAGGGACAAAGTTTGAATTGTGAGCAGAAAATGAAAATATTTAAAAGGGACGGTAGTATTATTGTATTTTGTTTTGGGTCCAGAAAAGGTACGCAATTGGATTTTTTTAAACTTTGTAAATAAAAAACATGTAGGGCAGTCTTTGGAGACACTCGATAGAAATGAAAACTAAGTAAGTAATCTACAGGGTGTAAACCACCTCATCACAAAGCCGTTAACCAAGCATTCTGTACATCAAACTAAGTAACTTTATGCAAAAAATATTGCTGGGAAACCACTTTTGTTTTTGGTTTTCAATCATGTTTTGTGGTAGAACTCAATGTAACGCTCTTAAAATATTGTGTTGATGGATGGATTGAATTATACAGGGGTCGTGGAGGTGTTAAAAGTCAAAATTTTACAATAAAAACATGTACTTAAAAAAAACTTGTCAAAAAGTTGTAACTTTGACCGCCCATATCTCCGTAACTGGAAGGTTCCCAGGTATGGTGTACAACAAAAAAAATATCGCAATGATGGGGAGAATAAGTGTCTTTCGACTTCGTGAAGAGGTGTAAAGTTAGCTGCGTACGCCTAGTGCTGCTACGCCGTATCGGATCGGCTAGGAGTGCTACGAAGTGTTAGGTGATGGTCACGCGAGTTCCCTGATTTTTGTTCACCCAAAAGTACTGACATTTGACATTTTAGTTGCAGCGCTTTCGATAAAACGAAGATGCTTTTAATCTCGTTTTTAGTCAGGGTTGCGGACCGCAGTGGGCAAGAACGAAACCCTTAGCCCCTTCGTACACAAGGCTACACAAATCTTCGATACTCGACGATTTTGTCTCCAAGCGACTGCCGCCATACAAATCCATAATGTCGGCGACGCGACTCGTGTACGAACTTCAATGGATTTGTATGGCGAGGTAAAACCATGAAATCTTAAGAAGTATTAACGGGGTAGATTCAATAAGATACGCACTTTTAATCATAGTTTTCCTTTCATTTAATTAATCATGTTAGTGAGAGAAATTTGATTCATATGATTGACCCTATCGATAGATGTCAAAAAGGTACAGAACTATATTTTTTTGAACTTTACTCGATCCATCCCGGGTTCGATGCCGGAGTGTGACAAGAAAATTATTGAAAATCTGTGAATGCAGATTTGTTTCTTTAAAGTAATAAAGGAATGTTTTCTTTCAGTAAAATTTGCTATCTCCAGTATTTCGAGTACTTTCCCTCCAGGTGGCATTGATAAATTCCACCCTGAATATTTTGTCTTGTATGTATGTAAGTATAATCTTAGGTTAATCGTATTTAAATTCTTTATTTGCCTTAAGTTTTTATGTATTCCATTTTCTTATCTTTTACACACTATGACTACATCTCATTTTTATCTACTCTCCTTTAGCAGGTATGCTGGAAGAGATTTCTTTAGAAATAAGCATAAACTTTGTACCTATTTTCTATTCCTTTCTTCTTTTCGTACATAAACTGTTAAATGAATAAATACAATAGCATCTAGTGATAGTGAAATCATACCAAATGCTAGCCATCATGATGCCAAACTAACTTAAGGCGACTACATGAGCTAAACGCGAGTTTTATAATTACTAAAAGTATATGATGGACTGCTATAAACAAGACCAGAAAAATGTATGTGTAATGTGTCCATTAATTTTTCCATTGACATGCCACTTATCTGGAATTTATAATTTTATTGTTAACCGATTAACTATTTGCATGCCCAAATGACGGCAAAATGTGGAGGACTTTATTAAAACAGAACATCCATGTACCCATGTTTGCAAAAATAAATGATTTGATTTTGATTTGATTTGTATGATATTCTTCAGGATATATGCTAGCATGGTACTGTTTTGACAACATAATACAATTAATTTGGCTTGATAAAAAGAAATCACGAACTTTTCTCTAAAAATTTCTTTCAAACAATAAAAAACATACTGATATGCATGCGATCATTCTGATTTTTTTGCAAATAATTCTTCAAGCAATATGTTAGCATGATACTGTTTTAGTTTTTTAATCCAATCAATAGTTTTTTTGTAAATCGATCGAAACCACTAATTTCGCGCTATTTGGCCCGCAGTGGCTGACGTAACAACCACTTCGTAGTGCAAGCTGATTAGAACTTTATTCTAACAGCATTTCAAACGAAGTTTGAACCACCACAAATAGAGTTGCTAATTTAGCTCTTCTAAGCGCCTTAATTGAACCAGAGATATTCTGTGAATGTTCTCGCAGTAATAGAGATAAAATATGGCGGCGGGCCACGCCTGGAACGTGTTACTTAGTTAAACTAACGTGGTTTAGATAGACGAATTTGTTAGTGAATTTCTTATGACACGAACCGGGTACCGAATGGGACTTCCTTAAGGTTAAAAACCAATTGCAATAACTAAAATTAAAAGAGTTTAGGGGCCGGCGGAGCATACGTTTTTCATACAAACGTAATACCAAAATAATATGAAAATCAAACATATTCTTAAGGTAGTGTGTATTTGTCACCGTAAAATTGTCAAATACGTTATATTGTAATATCTCTAGCGATATTGTAAAGTCTCGAATTATTGTCAAATGAACATACTGCTTACAACAAAACGCATTATTTTTCGTGAAATGCATGCGATGGTAGTCAACTTACGCAGTGTGGAGGGAAAGAGGGGCCCCTTGCCCAGTGGCACAACTCTCATGAAAAGATAATGCACCATTCCTGAGAAATACCGATTAATATAACATAACCTTAAAACACTTTATATTCCCCCTAAAAAGCGTAGTCGATGGAGCCCCTATTTCCGAGTGCAGGGTTTAAAGGAACCTAACTAACCTAACGGGGGGGTGCCCCAAGTCCCGATTATGGGGGCAGAGAAACTTCCGTATGTTCAGTTGACAATAATTCGAGACATTACAATATCGCGAGAAAAAACACATTATATTGTAATATAACGTGTTTGACAATTTTACGTTGACATAATATATTTCGATTACATTATAGATTAAGAAGATCTATAGACATAAGGAATTTAACATTTCTATAAAAAATTATTTTTCTCACAACTCTTGTTTAAATCAGTGCACATTCAATATATGTATTTGGGAACCAATATAATCTGTAATCCAATCAAATAAATACACACAACCTTGATTTACAAATTATTTTGGTATTACGTTTGTATGTAATTCGCATGCTCCGCAGGCCTCTTACAACGTAAAATAAGATAAAGGGAAAAACCTGTAAACGAAGCCGAAAAGCACTTGTTCTCCCCGTCTTCTCGATCATTTTTTTGTTGTACACTATACCTGGGAACCTTCTAGTTACGGAGATATTGGGGGTCAAAGTTACAACTTTTTGACAAATATTTTTTTTAAAAGGTTTTTTTTTAAATATTTTTACTTTAAACACCTCTACGACCTCCGTACTAATTAATCCATCAGCACAATGTTTTGAGTGCGTTACATGGAGTTCTACCACAAAACACGATTTCTTGTCCCAAAAAACGAAGTCTTTTTTTTTTATATATATGGGGTATCTCGCAATTCAGTCTAGGAAGACTGGCTTCTGTTAACCGGGCAAGTCCTGTGGATGCCTTGAAACCAAAACCCACCAATAATTTGTAAAGAATGCTTGGTTAACGGCTTCGTAATGAGGTTGTATCCACTCAAAATAACAAAGTAAAGGACATGTCATGTCCGTTTTCGAAGCAAGTGTGAAGTGCGGATCGCTATTTTAATATTATTCCAGGAATATTTGAAAAAAAAAACAACATGGTGTAAACCACCTCATCACGAAGCCGTCAACCAAGCATTATGTACATCAAACTAAGTAACTTTACGCAAAAAATATTGCTGGGAAACAACTTTTTGTTGTAAATGAACCGCACTCAAAACATTGTGCTGATGTATGCATTGAATAGTAAATAAAATAAAATAAATAATAAATATCGCTGGACATTAACACACAGCGCCACCTAGTGCCACATTAAGCAAAGCTGGTGTCGTGATCACCTGGTAGTTGATATACTACATATATACTTTTTTGTTTGTAAATACATACTTATACTTATTATACATACATATAAACATCCATGACTCGGAAACAAATGTCCATGCTCATCACACAAACATTTGCTCCTACCGGGATTCGAGCCCAGGACCCTAACAATGTAAGGCAGCCTCACCACCACTACGCTATTCGAGTCGCCAATAGTCCAGGGGTCATTGAGGTACTTAAAGTGAATTAATAGAAACAAACTTATGAAAACTTAGAACTTTCACACTCAGTACGTCACTACAGGGATCCAACAGAATATCAGCGTCAGGCGCTGACACATGCTGAGCTGGACTCCCATTTGGTGTAACCTTCAGAAGCAGACCGCACCTTGCGCACCCTATTTGTTATTTTTCTTTTTTATTCAATTTTTATTTGAAGTATGTTACGGTGTTACTATACTTATGTTGTAAATATTGTTACATCGGACCTTCTAGAACATTCGAGAAAACACGTGATCACAGTATGTGTACGTTGGAATTTTGAGTGATTTACATTATTATTACTTTTAAAGTTATGTACAAACTCGCGACCTATTTATAAAAAGACATTAGAATTTCGACCGTACGCCTAGGGCATACGGTTCATATTTGTTTGTTTGTACAAGTAGCTTATACCTACTACTTTTATTACCTACCTACCTACTTACTTACTATTCTTTTGTTAGTGTTTTTTATGATCCTCTAGAATATTCGTAGTTATTCTGGTGTCTGTGAGCGAGTATAAATACATCGCTCAGGGCCGTGACCGTCAGTCTTGTTTTGGCTACACAACGAAGCGAATCGAAGTGAACCACAAGTGCGATACCTAAGCGAATAGTGAACAGTAGTGTATTGTAGTGTATTTATGATTAAGTTTAAATTGTGTTGAGTTAAATCAAGTTATTGTGTTGTTTAATCGGTAGTAATTAATGTATCTCATACCCAGCTCGTAACATTATGTTTTTCTTTTGTTTTAAGTGAACTGTTTCATTTAATTGTATTTCTGTGTGTTGTGCTTTGTCTTTTGTGTGCACTAAATAAATGATTAATAAATCTGTCTATCTTTCAATATCTCCATAATTCAACCACTCTTACTAAACCGTATCGTATAACCCAGTACTAACTGGGTTGTGGAGGTCAGATAGGCAGTCGCTCCATGTAAAATACTGGTATTCAGCTGCATCTGGTTAGACTGGAAGCCGACCCCAACATAGTTGGGAAAAGGCTAGGCATATAATTTATAATGTTGTTTAAAAAAAAACCGTAGGTAGGTATCTCTGCTATGCATAGTCACACTTTTACAAAAAAATTGTGTTCTATGAAGTCTCTTGTATTTCAGTGTTCAAACAAATTACGCTTCACCCCTCTGAGAGTAATCCTCAATACCACCCCCCCCCGTTTCCCCATCAGCCCGCATCAGGTATTCACAGAGGCCCTCTGAAAGGGAATAGTAACTAGTATTTTAACGCAGTGACTCGACTGCCACTCGACTAGCATTGGACGAGTAATCAACAGATAGAATTTTCCAGCTAGTGTAGAGTTTGCGGTAGTGGAGCAAGTAGTGGATGGTACTAAAATATTAAACTACTGGAGGATAGTACTGGAGGATAATATTGGTGGATAGTACTGGAGGATAGTACCGGAGGATAGTTCTGGAGGATATTGCTGGAGGATAGTACTGGAGGATAGTACTGGAGGATAGTACTGGAGGATAGTACTACAGACCAGCACTGAAAGCTAGTAATGAAAAGTGGTGCTTTTATTTCACCATTATTTAATAATTATCTCACTGTTCAATCAATGACTGTTGAATTTTAATGAATTAATTCAATCCAGTTGATAGTATTTCGTTGGATGACAAATTAGTAAATTAATGCATAAATAAGTACACTTAAATGTTTTGACATAATATTGTTTTTGTATTTTTTTTTTATATATCTTTCAAAGTCAGTCTGGTGTCCAGTCCATTTTGTTTGACCGCAACTTTAACAGGCTTGATGACATTCTAACTATTATTAATATCACTGCATAATTGTGCATACTTGTGTAAAAGTGCAAATGAACACTAATCTTAGTTTTAACATATTCTATCACGTAACATATTAAGTTAGAGTTAAATTGCTTATTAGTCTTTTAGGCTAGATTGTAAATAATTATTAAGAATTTTGTTCTTAATATTATATTACAAAAAAAAAATTGCATAATTATTTCTGTTCCCGATAAACTCAAAGACTACTGCTTCGATTTTCATGCCGTTTTCACCAATCGATAGAGTGGTTCTCGAAGAAAGTTTAAGTATATTATTTGTACGCGAACATAGCCGCGGGAATTAGCTAGTGAGTAGTGTATTATAAATGGGAAAGTAAGTCTGTTGGTTAACTTTTAGCGCCTTAATATTATTTTTGGGATGGGAAATCATCATATAACTTCTCCCACTCTGGGCGGAGCGGGAGGGAGTGTCAGACTTTTACTGACTAAGACCCATCCATGTTCCTTCCTCGCCCTTTATGTTCCGAGGCCGCGGTATCTCTTTCGAAATAGTCCCGCAGCAACTTTTCGCGCCTAAGCCACTGAACTGATCATTTTGAATCTCGCCTCTACGTTGTCAGATGTACAGAAACGAACATAGAATTCTAATATGCATGCGATCATTCTGATTTTTTGGCAAATTATTCTACAGGCAATACAACACGATACTTAGTTACTTTGTTTTAGTTTTTTAATCCAATCAATAGTTTTTTTGTAAATCGATCGAAACCACTCATTTCGCACTATTTGGCCCGCAGTGACTGACGCGTGACGTAACAACCACTTTGTAGTGCAAGCTGATTAGAACTTAATTTTAACAGCATTTCAAACGAAGTTTGAACCACCACAAATAGAGTTGCAAATTTTCGTCTAATCGTGATTAAAAGCAAAGCACAACTAGGCCCTTTATTCACAACCATTCAACTCGATTCCGAACCGAATCGAACGTCTAAGATATCGAAGATGTCCTCCAAACGTTATTCACGAATCCGAAACCGAATAATTTTGACAGTTCAATTCGATAAGCAGACTCGAATCATTCCGACAGCTGTTTGCTATCGGGAGTCATATCGAACAAAAAAACTAAGAAATCCTACTTCCTATCCTACTAATATTATAAATGCAAATGTTTGTGAGGATGGATGTATGTTTGTTACTCTTTCACGCAAAAACTACTGAACGGATTTGGATCAAATTTAGCACACAGATAGTTTATAAACTGGATTAACACATAGGATACTTTTTATCCCGGTAATAAGATCCCATGGGTCAATTTCAAACTTCACGCGGGCGAAGCCGCTGGCAGAAGCTAGTAAACCATAATTATTCCAGCTTATTTCAGTAAAAACGACAAACTTTTTAAGCACTGCCTGAAGTAAGTAAATGAAGTTTTATTATTGTCCGGTGTTGTTTGTGTTTTATTGACCGTATTTCATTGATGTATCCGCATTTACATAAATTCAAATAAACACAGTCATCCGTTCGGATCTGTGAATAGCGTTTTGACAGTTCACCGGTTCCGAAATGAGATAGTCGAATACGGTTCCTTACCGACACGGAAACGTATCGAGTGGTTGTGAATAAGGGACCAGAAATTATCCACAAATTTTAAATTTACGCGAGCGATGCCGCGGGCAAAAGTTAGTCCAAAATAATTCCGTTTCATTTCAAGCCTTAATTTCAAACAGAAGAAACTTTGAAATTGTGTTTATATTTTTCAACTTTTTTGTGCACCAACTGTATCTCGTTTTCAGTTAAACTTTTCTTAAAAAGTACAGTTTTCGTGGAGTTCCATTTTGTTTTTTGTATAAAATAAAATGAAAATGAGCGCTATGTTATTTGTAATTAGATCTTCTTGTTCTTTTAATGGGGAAGACCGTTAAACGCTAGTTGCAGATGGCGCCACCATAGCTTGTCTCAATCTGACCAATGAGGTTAAGGTATTTTAAAATAAGAAATGACATTCCATGATTTTCAACCAATGACGATGCTTGGAACCAGCTATGCTAGCGCCATTAGTTCCACAGTGTGCACCCCCATTGATTGTTAAGAATTTTCTTTAGTTTTTAAAATACAAAGTAAAACTAGCAAGTATTTATTCAGTATAGTCTTGTAATGTGAACGTCGGTCTGCCAAGCCATAGGTCGCGAGTTCGAACCCAAAGCACCTCTGATTTTTCGAATCTATGTTATCTTACTATGATATTGCGCCGGTGAAGGCAACATCGTGAGGAAACCAGCAAGCCGGAGAGATATTTTGTGACGGCATGTAACAATAAATATCGCTGAACATTACCACACAGAGCCATCTAGTGCCACAGTAAGCAAGGCTTGTGTCGTGGACACCAGATAGTTGATCTACTACACACATACATTTTTGTTTGTAAATACATACTTATTATACATGTGAACAGTCATGACTCGGAAACAAATATCCATGGTCATCACAAAAACATTTGCTCCTACCGGGATTAGAACCGCGAACCCTAAGAACGTAAGGTAGCTCCACTGCCACTACACCATTCAGGTCGACGTAATGACGTTGCGTTGCGCGGTCTCCCACTAAGCGGACCAGCGACCTGGCCCTCAAGTCTGCTATTACAATAGTGTCATAATAATCTATCATTGATTTCATAATGGTAAACTTCTGTCAAGTTTTGACAAGTTTGGTAATCTACAAATATAATAGCGTCATTATGACTTTCCAATGGTCAAGCACTGATACTCATTTGAAAGAAATGTCAAATAATGATAATATCGTACATATTGATAAATGTGCAAAAAAATATAAATGAAATCTGGCATGAATAAATGTTCAAAAGTAGTATTTTTCGAAAACCATTTGTACTAACGGGTTTTATAATATCGGCAATACGAAAATGTTATTAAAACACCATGTTATTACAAGACCATTGACAGACCAGTGATCGACTATTATGAATAGAGCAGATTACGAACTTAAAGCAAAATGACAATGGAATGGGAATGGAATCGTCTTGGAATGACAAGTTCAAAAAATAGCAGTCTAAGGCCCTTGGAGAACGTTGAAGGAATCCGCTGGATGCGAGTCGCACGGGACCAGTCAATGTGGCGACACTTGGGGGAGGCCTATGTCCAGCAGTGGACGTCTTTCGGCTGAAAAGACGGAAGATATCCCGTAAATGTCAGTATAAGTTTAATATGACAGGTATTTCGAGTGTATTACTTAATTACCCCACCGGCATAACGAAGAAACAATTAAACCCACTTTATTTCATTCAATAATTAACCAATGACTTCCTGAAATCGCTAAAAGCTTTACTGGACTTATAATTAATATCCATTCGTATTGTTTCCGCCTCTTGAATGATTAATAGCGGCCATATTTGATCCATCACGGCGCGGACTGAATGGAATGACAGAGACAAAGGTTAATATTAATTTCTTGAGATGAAAGCAAAGGTATTAATGATTGTTAACTTTTGTTGTTCAGAAAACATGGTTTTGGAAGTTGTTCGCTTGATATTTATGATGATACTTTCATTTAATTTTAATTACTGTGAAGTCTATGTCCAGATAAGATAAGATAAGATAAGATAATATTTATTTGCTAAACATGTGCATGTAAGATGGTAACAAAATCAACATTATTAGGACGTCAGCATATGGACGTCTTGCTGCAGAAATGATGATGATGATAATAAAGGGTGTAAAATACCTCATCACGAAGCCGAAAGGCACTTGTTCGCTCCATCATTGCGATCACTTTTTTGTTATACACCAATCACTGGGAACCATCTAGTTACGGAAAAATGGGGGGTCAAAGTTACAACTTTTTGACAAGTTTTTTTTTAAATACAAGTTTTTTTTTGTAAGATTTTGACATTTAACACCTCTACGTCCTCCGCACTATTCAGTCCGTCCATCAGCACAATGTTTTAGGTGCATTACATTGAGTTCTACCACAAAACATGATTTATAACCTCAAAAAAAAAGTTGTTTCCTAGCAATAATTTTTGCGTAAAGTTACTTAGTTTGATGTACAGAATGCTTGGTTAACGGCTTTGTGATGAAGTAGTTTACACCCTGTATGTGACTAAGATGAGATAACTACTTCGTCCCTATTTCACTACAGGGATCCAGCAGAATATCAGCGTCAGGTGCACGCCTGACACATGCTGAGCTGGACTCCCATTAGGTGTAACCTTTTTTTTCAAATACTTTCTCCCACTCTGGGCGGAGCGATAGGGAGTGTCAGACTTTTATTGACTAAAACCCATCCATGTTCCTTCCTCGCCCTTTATGTTCTCATTTTCGAACAGTCCCGCAACCCCAGCAGGCTTCGGCCCTTGCAGGCCTTTTACTTTACTGACATCTCAGTGAGGCGCGCGTGTAACACAAACGCGCCGTTGACACGGCCTGTCGTTGATTATTGTAATAACTAATTAACGAAATCCATAAAAGAGCATTCACCTGCGGTTAATTCCACCTTACTTAATGAAACTTTCACTGTCGCTTCCAGGATAGGACAGTCACTGACAGGAGGAACGACTAGTATGACAGTTGTAAAACGACAAAAATTGTTACGACAAACAAACACCAAAGCGACTGCCGTGAAATGTCGTCGCGATCCAATTGAAACAGCTTGCACGATATTCGTCCGACGATAGAAAATGTTGACGACAAATAGTCGTTATAATGGGAACAGCCAAAGACGACAATGGTCCGACGACAAATTAATCATCACGTCATATTGGGAAAAGGGCCTAAGTTATATACAAGCTGTAAACAACCTCCTCACGAAGCCGTCAACCAAGCATTCTGTACTTAAGACTAAATAACTTAATGCAAAAATTAACGACTTCTTTTTTTGGGGTGAAAAATCATATTTTTTTTAAAGTAAAAGTACTATTAAGGTCCATGTTCACCAAAAAGATGACGCCCTGATTATCTAAAATCATCTGTTTAAAACACCTTTTTGTATGGAAACGTGTCACAGTGACAGCTGTTTTTAGATAATCAAACTGTTATCTTTTCGGTGAACATGGACCTTAGTAAGCTAGTTATTGCTTAAACATTCACTTAGGTTTGCGTTACAATTATTTGCGAAGAGTATATTTGTGTGTAATGATTTGGTAAATGAAATTACGCAGATAATTTGACAATTTTTTTTTAAATAAAACAAGTGAGACCAATTTTGTATTTCTTCTTGAAAACCTGCAAATCCTTATAAAACATGAAGACGGGTATTTATCGCGAATTTACCTTTAACTTAAGCCCGACGTTTCGACCGCATTGCACCAGCCGTGGTCGCGGGGAGACTGAAGTATTGGAGGTACCGCGACAGCAAAGTGAAGGTGTTTATTCAACTACCCTCACTTGATATTCATAAATGTTAATTAGGGCCGGTTCACACTAGGACAGCACACTACACTAACAGTATCCGTATATTGAGACGATTTCACTTGACCTTTTCAATTCGCGATATATACCCATCTTCATGTTTTATAATGTGTTCTAATCGTGAAAATTTACAAAAGACAACTGCAAATCCTTCTTAATACAAATAAAGATACAATAATCACTCACCCATGATGTCTGCCAGCTTGAAGCCTGTTCTTCTAGAATATACTTCGACACCTTATGCACTGGGCTGTGGGCACAATGTGTTCAATAGACCTGGGCAATGGGCACAATGTGTTCAATAGCACTGGGCAGTAGGCACACTGTGTTCAAGAGCACTGGGCAGTAGGCACACTGTGTTCAAGAGCACTGGGCAGTAGGCACACTGTGTTCAAGAGCACTGGGCAGTGGGCACACTGTGTTCACTAACACTGGGCAGTCGGCACACTGTGTTCAATAGCACTGGGCAGTGGGCACACTGTGTTCACTAACACTGGGCAGTCGGCACACTGTGTTCAATAGCACTGAGTAGTACACACGGATAACACTGAAGGAAATGACTGGAATAGGACGAAAAAAATTATAAGTTAGGAAATAAAATTAATCACCAGCATAAAGAGGTAAAATTTGTTTGTAAGTTTGTTTGTAGGAGTGACATTTGTAACTGCAGATCCGATTCCGAAATATTATAGCATCAGCATCAGCATTATAGCATTATTATAGCATATCTGGCGAAATGTGGGTGTAGGTACTGTTAAATATACCTCTGCCCGACTCTTCTGCGATCACAGGTGTGATGTTAATAATAATAATACTATCACTAGACATTAACACACAGCGCCATCTAGTGCCACAGTAATCAAGGCTTGTGTCGTGGACACAAGATAGTTGATATACTACATATATACTTTTTTGTTTTGTAAATACATTCTCATCATAAATATAAACATTCATGACTCGGAAACAAATGTCCATGCTCATCACACAAACATTTGCTCCTACCGGTATTCGAACCCAGGACCCTAAGAACGTAAAGCAGCCTGACTATTGCTACGCCATTCGGGTCGTCTGTTATATTTTGTTGTTAGTCTCAAGAAAAAAAAACACATATGCGAAAACTCGTAGCGATCGGCTACGAGTGCTACAAAAAGCGTACGTGACAATCACGCGAGTTCCATGAATATTATTCACTCTGAAATTCCTCAACGCACTTAAAGTAGTTTCTTAAAGAAAAAACTGTGCAAACACGTCGAATAAAAACCTCATTCCTTTTAGAAATTGTTTAAAAAAAACAAAATAGCAACACACGCAGGAATAGTTTCAAATATTTCTGTACGTGCAACAGTTTGGCCGACATTTTGTTTTTTTTTGTTCCTTTTTTAAACGCTGCGCTGGGTAACGATGTTTGTTCTATTGGAAGAATGGTGTTCTTTTTTAGGGTTCCGTAGCCAAATGGCAAAAAACGGAACTCTTATGGTTTAGTCATGTCGGTTTGTCTGTCCATCCATTCGCATGTCACAGTCACTTTTTTCCGAAACTATAAGAATTAGAACTAGAAGAACTATGCTGTTGAAACTTGGTAAGTAGATGTATTCTGTGAACCGCATTAAGATTTTTAAACAAATTAAAAGAAAAACAATAGATTGTGGGGGTTCCCGTATTTAGAACTGAAACTTAACATTGTTATTTTCATCAATCCCTTAATATGTGTGGGATATCTATGGATAGGTCTTCTAAAATGATATAGAGGTTTCTAGTATAATTTCGCTACAGACACTTCCAAAGTGGTAAAATGTGTCCCCCCCCCCCTTGTAACTTCTAATGTACAATTACCATGTAAAATTCCGCCAAAAATTGGTTTGAACGAAATCTAGTAAGTAGTTTTTTTTAATACATCTTATATCGTAAACCGCAATTTACCTTTCATTTACAACAAACTACAAAAAAAAAAAATTAGTTACTTGGTGCTACGGAACCCTTTATGGGCGAGTCCAACTCGTACTTGGCCGGTTTTTAAATATTTTAAAACTTTTTGCAGTGAAATTGCTTTTTTGGTGTGAAATGATTTTAGAGCTAGATTTTCGAAACATCATATTCTATTTTTGCAAACTTTTGCTTGCCTGCTATTCTCGAAAGACTATAACAAAATAGTTAGGTAACAAAAAACTTTCTATTAAAGTTATGATTTTATTGGCACCCTATAATTTTGTCTCCGTTTTGTGAATGGAAGATATTTTTATTTGTAGATTGTAAAAAATAACGATAATGGATGAAAATTCAAAATCAAAATCGATAAATATAAAGGTCCAAATCTTCTTTTCCCTACAAAACAGCTGAAGTTCTTTTCACGATACAGAGTTTGGTTTCATAGTAAAAGTTGTTCTTATTAATGAGTAAAATAACCCCTTAAGGGGCCGGCGGAGCATGCGTGTTTCATATAAACGTAATACCAAAATAATATGAAAATCAAACATATTCTTAAGATAGTGTGTATATGTCACCGTAAAATTGTCAAATACGTTATATTGTGATATCTCTAGCGATATTGTAAACTCTTGAATTATTGTCAAACCAACATACTGCTTACAATAAAACGCATTATTTTTCGTGAAATTCATGCGATGGTAGTCAACTCACGCGGTGTGGAGGGAAGGAGGGGTCCCCCTTGCCTAATGGTACCACTCTCATGAAAAGATACTGTACCATTCCTGAGAAATATCGATTAATATATCCTAATTTTAAAACACTTTTTATTCCCCTAAAAAGCGTAGTCGACGGAGCACCGCTTCGCGGGGCCCCTATTTCCGAGAGCAGGGTTTAAAGGAACCTAACTAACCTAACGGGGAGGTGCCCCAAGTCCTGATTATGGGGGCAGAGATACTTCCGTATGTTCAGTTGACAATAATTCGAGAGTTTACAATATCGCTAGAGAGAAACACGTTATATTGTAATATAACGTGTTTGAAAATTTTACGGTGACATATATAATTTCGATTACATTACAGAATATCAATGTTTCCAAATAAATATTTTGAAAGGACAATGATATAAAAACCGACCAAGAGTGTGACGGGCCACGCTCAGTGTAGGGTTCCGTAGTTTCACGTCTGTCACAATAAGTGTTCATTCAATCCGATTTGAATAATACTTTTTTGTTTGAAAAAAGATACGTTCAGGATAATAAAATATGTAAACGAAGTTAAAAAAAATGCTTGCATATACGATTATATCTTCCGTTTAGCTCTGACGTCAAGGATCTGGGTTTGCACGTTGACACTTGCCTTGACTGGCGTAAGCAGGTTGCGATAGTGAGCAAGAAAGTTACCGGAACGTTGCGGTCGCTCTACCGGCTGAAAAATATTCTCCCTTCACACATTAAAGCAATGCTTGTACAGTCCCTAATCTTCCCCATGATCGACTATGGTGATGTGTGCTACTATGACCTGAATGCTGATCTGCTCAATAAACTTGACCGACTTCTTAATAACTGCATTCGATTCGTCTTCAATCTCCGCAAGTATGATCATGTTTCTGCACATCTTTCGCTGTTGTAGTGGCTTCCCATCCGGCAGCGCAGAGCATTGAGGGCTTTGACAACACTGTTTTCCCTTCTTCACAAACCCACTTCTCCTTCTTATCTCACTTCTCATTTTCAATATTTATGTTCTGCGCACAGCAAAAATCTTCGTTCCTCCAATAATTGTCTTCTACGCTGTCCTTCTCACCGATCTGGCTTTATAAAATCTTCCTTTTCTGTCCAAGCGGTCTTCCTTTGGAATGCGCTCCCTCAGAGTATCAGGACGTTGACTAGTCGTTTCACTTTCAAAATGAAGGCTCGAGAGCTTATTCGCAAGGAGCTGGCAGATTCGTCTCAAAACTAGGTTTTTGTCGTTTTCGTATCTTTCTTAACTTTATATATTTTGCTATATGTATGTATGTATGTATTTATTTTATTCTTATATATTTGAGTTGTAAATGTTTGAGTTTCCGTGTGGTCCCGGAACTAAAGAATAAGGCCACCCCATCTCATCTCGTGGGTGTCGTAAAAGGCGACTAAGAGAACTTACGACCCAGTGCATAGTAACAAGCACATGGGTCAACCGTGGTGACGGATAAATCACCAGCAAAAGCATTCCCAAGGAGGGTTAGTGTCAGGTAGGCAGCCGACTATAAAATCTAAGCTAAAACCTTCTGCAACATGTTTAGAATAAATGATATGCGCGATAGGACTAGGGCGTACCCCGCAGGCGACGCGCAGGGGCAGCACCCGGCCCCCGCGGGAAATGGACAAGGGTTGTTGCACCAACCCGGGTGGGTGCGACGTAAGAAGCGAGCCCGGGAAGTGAGATTGAGGTATGGCAGTTGGAATGTTGGGACAATGACTGGAAGAGCCAGAGAGTTAGCGGATGTGTTGAAAAGAAGAAAAATAAATGTGGCATGTTTGCAAGAAACTAAGTGGAAGGGTACAAAAGCGAGAGAAATTGGTGAGGGGTACAAGTTTTTCTACAGTGGAAGTGACGGAAAGAGGAATGGCGTGGGAGTAGTATTAGATAGTAATTTGAAAGAAAGTGTGATGGATGTAAAAAGGATTAATGATAGATTAATAGTTGTGAAAGTAATGTTAGAAAACGTTGTACTGAACGTGATTAGTGTGTATGCCCCACAGGTAGGATGCGAAGAAAGGGTGAAAGAAAAGTTTTGGGAGGATTTTGATACAGTTTTGATGACCATCCCTGTGCATGAAGAATTGATAGTTGGAGGTGATTTTAATGGCCATGTGGGAAGAATGAGAAGAAGTTATGAAAGAGTACACGGGGGATGGGGATATGGTAATCTCAACAATGAGGGGGAAACTCTACTGCAATCGGCTACTGCATTTGATCTGGCAGTGGCCAACACTTGGTTCCAAAAAGCCGATGGACACCTTATAACTTATAAAAGTGGTTTGCATAACACACAAATCGACTACTTCCTCGTCAGACGCAACAACCTTAAGCACATCAAAGACTGCAAAGTGCTACCGGGAGAGGACTTGGTCTCACAACATAGACTCCTGGTTATGGAAGTAGTCGTTCAAATAAGGCTTATTAAACCAAAAGAGCGACCTCCCTCTAAAATAAAATGGCATATGCTAGAGAAGTATGATTGTGCGAAGAAATTAATAGAACGAGTGGTGGATAAAATGATAGAGATGGGTGATATGAATGATCAAAGTGTAAATGAATGTTGGAATGAGATGGCTCGGTGTATAAGGAGCGCAGCAAAAGGTATTTTGGGAGAGACGAAAGGAAAGGGCACGATAGACCGGGATACATGGTGGTGGTCGCCAGAGATACAGAATGTGCTGAAGGATAAAAAGAAAAAGTTCAAAGAATGGCAGAGTGTTGGAAATGAGAGTGCTAGTTTGAAAGCTGAAAAGAAGCGTGAGTATGATGCTCTCAAGAAAAGGGCTAAGAGATCTGTGGCCATAGCGAGAGCAAACGCCCAGAATAAACTCTATGACACACTGGATAGCCCAGCAGGCCAAAAACAGCTATACCGGCTAGCTAGAGCTAGAGAGAGAAAGGCGAAGGATGTTTGTCAGGTCAAATGCATAAAAGACGAAGCTGGAATGGTTATTTCGGATGATGAGAAAATTAAGGATAGATGGAAGGGTTACTTTGAAAGACTAATGAATGAGGAGAATTACTGGAGTGGGGAACTCGAAAATAAACCAGTGAATGAGGGATTAGTGAGAAAGGTTAGCGTGGATGAAGTAAGGATTGCAGTAAATGGAATGAAGAATGGTAAAGCATTAGGACCGGACGGAATACCGGTTGAAGTATGGAAATTATTGCGGATGGACGGATGGACGTGGTTAGCTTTATTCTTCAATAAATTGTTGCTGGAAGAAGCCATACCTGACGAATGGTGTAACAGTTCGCTGGTGCCCATTTTTAAAAACAAAGGTGATGTGCTGGAGTGTAACAATTATAGAGGAATAAAGCTAATGTCACATAGTATGAAAGTTTGGGAAAAAGTTATTGAAAAGCGACTGAGAGAAGAGACTGAAATTTCACAAAACCAATTCGGTTTTATGCCTGGTCGGGGAACGACGGATGCCATATTCGCTATCCGCCAGCTGTGCGAAAAATATAGAGGTGCACATAAAAACTTGCACATGGTGTTTATCGACCTCGAAAAGGCATACGACCGGGTACCACGTGAGGTTTTGTGGTGGGCCCTTAAGGAGAAAAGTGTGCCTGGGAAGTATGTGCAGTTGATCCGTGCTATGTATAGTCGATGTAGAACCCAAGTACGGTCTACAGCAGGCACTACCGGCAGCTTCAATGTTTCAGTCGGCTTGCACCAAGGGTCGGCTCTAAGCCCTTACCTCTTCCTGGTGATAATGGACGCTCTTACGTTCGACATCCAGAAAGAGGCTCCCTGGTGTATGCTGTTTGCCGACGACATTGTGCTAGTTGCCGAGAGCGGCCTAGAGGTCCAGAGCAGATTGGAGGTGTGGTGGCAAAGACTGGAGAATGTTGGCCTGAAATTAAGTAGAACCAAAACGGAATACTTGTTTTGTGATTTCGGCGGTCTCTCCAGTCCTGTGCCCATAACCCTTGCCGGAACGCCTATACCGGTCTGCTCCGATTTTCGGTACCTCGGGTCGCTTATTCAGGGAAATGGCGAAGTAGACCGGGACGTAACGCATCGGATCAACTCAGGATGGATGAAATGGCGACAGGTCACTGGAATAACTTGCGACCCACGGATGCCCCTCAAGTTAAAGGGGAAAATGTACAAGTCCGTGATTAGACCTGTCGTATTGTATGGATCAGAATGCTGGGCTGTGAAGAAGATGGATGAAAAACGATTGCATGTAGCGGAGATGAGAATGTTGAGGTGGATGTGTGGAGTGACAAGAATGGATAAAGTAAGGAATGAATATATTAGAGGAAGTTTGAAAGTGGCACCTGTTACTGAAAAATTGAAAGGAAGTCGTTTGGCTTGGTATGGACATGTAATGAGGAGGGATGAAACGCATGTGACTAAAAGAGTGATGGACATTAGTATTGATGGATGGAGAGGGAGAGGAAGGCCAAAGAAAAGATGGATGGATTGTGTAAACACTGATATGAAAGAGAAAGGAGTAAATGATGCCGTGACATCTGACAGGGGAGAATGGAAGAAGAAAACGTGTTGCGCCGACCCCAAATAAAATGGGACAAGGGCAGGAAAATGATGAATGATATTTGAGTTGTAAATAATTTCTAGTCTTTTTTTTCCATAATTGCACCTACTGTGTATTATCTCTGCATCACCCTAAGGTAGACTGGTAGAAAATGCCTTAGGCATTAAGTCCGCCTTTGTACAGTTTTAATTGTGCATAAAGTTTTAATAAATAAATAAATAAATTATACTTAACTTAGTCCAGAAATTATTTTGTACAACTTTAAACACTGTTTTAGGCTTTCACGGTTTAAAACTACACGTATAAATTTTTGTACAACTTTTTGTTTTTTTTGTACAAAAACTTGTTTCCATCTAAGTTCAAAATGATTTTCCTAGAAAGTCCTTATAAAGTTCTACTTTTCAGATTTTTTTCATATTTTCAAAACTTATGGTTCATAAGTTAGCGGGGGGGGGGGACATTGTTTTAGCTTTCTAGTGCTAATGGTCACAGAGATTAAGCGAGGACGGATAGACGGACCGACAGACAGACATGGCGAAGCTATAAGGGTTCCTAGTTGACCACGGAACCCTAAAAACAATATAGAGGAATTTAAAATTTCTCTAGAAAAATATTTTTCTCATGACTCTTGTTTATATCAGTGTACATTCAAAACATGTATTTGGAAACCTATATATTCCGTAATCCAATCTGAATAAATACACATGACCTTCTTTTTGTTTTTTTTTTTGGTATGGGAAATCATCAAATAACTTCTCCCACTCTGTTGCGGAACGGGAGGGAGTGTCAGACTTTTACTGACTAAAACCCATACATGTTCCTTCCTCGCCCTTTATGTTCCGGGGCCGCGGTATCTCTTTCGAACAGGCCCGCAATGCACACTACCTGAAGAATATGTTTGATATTCTAATTATTTTGGTATTACGTTTATATGAACTTCGCATGCGCCGCAGGCCTCTTAAGAGATTTCGTGTATAAACAAATAGGACCTTATATCGTCATCATCTGCTTGCCTTTTCCCAATTATGTTGGGGTCGGCTTCCAGTCTAACTGTATGCAGCTGAATACCAATATTTTACATGGAGCGACTGCCTATCTGACCTCCACAACCCAGTTAGTACTGGGTAATACGATACCCCTTTGGTAAGACTGGTTGTCAGACTTTTTGGGCCACTGACTACTAGTAACGACTGTTAAAGACCTACTAATGGCTGCCAGGACCAACAGCTTATCGTGCTTTCCAAGGCACTGAGGAATCTCGGTATGTTAGGGTGGTCACCCATCCACAGACCAACCTAAGCAAGCACGGCTGTTATTATAGAGTCACGAGCTACTGGAGATAGGGCCTTATATATGGAAATGAAATATCCCTTTTCAAAATAAAACGGTTTCCTCAAAACTCACATACTTAATAATTAATTTCAACGTACTCTCGAAACGCAGACCAAATCAGAATTACAAAATTAATATTCCAATATCAATTTGTACTAATAACTTGGAAATCAATTAGAGATACTGCTTCGAACAGCACCGTGGTTAGGGTTGGCAGGTGATAAGATTATTTTAGACATGCCCGGATTTTGATTTTCATCAACTCGTCCCAAATGGGCCATCGACATGTGGGACGGGTTGCTGAATTACTCGGAATTAATTAGTTTGATTTCCGGAAAGGAGACATTTTTTTTGTTCGAGGATTAGTCCACCCACATAAATTGTAGCATTTAATAATGAAACATTGATTTCTTCCTTATAACCTTTAGATTCCAGTGGTTAAATTAGCTAAGCATTGTCTAACCGGAATAAATACGAAAGATCTGCAAAAAAAACTTACGAAAAGCAAAGTAAACAGAAAAAGTAAATGTCAAAATAATGTAGTTGTCTGTCAATCACTGAAAAAAGTGGGTTTATAACGTTCCGTGCCACGTTGATTGTTTAAACCATTTATGCGATTGTAGTGTAAACCTTTAAAATAGCATTTAAAATGCTCACAGTTTAATAACATTTATTTTTAGATTCTTTCTGATTCTATAATAATTATAGCACACACTTTTTACCAACGGGTAGGTACCGTACTTTTTTTCGTAAACAGAAAAAAACGTCCCTATTCACGTATGTATTTGCTGTCAAATGACATTGACCACAACAGGAATGATTTGACTCGCAAAAATATATCATAACATAGCTTATTTATTATGATTTTAAGATTCCGTTTTCATTTTTACGTAATATTTCGTTTAATACCATAGTAAAATGGTGTTTTTTTTTGGTGTTATTATGAATGATAAATGCAACGATCAGGTGTGCCCAAAAAAAGCTATCTCCTTTAGGTTTAGAATTTAGGTCACCTACGTAGCCTGAAGAATTGCGAAACTTAAGTGGCAGTGGGCACGACACATTGCTCGCAGAACGGATGGCCGATGGAGCCGAAAAGTTCCGCAGTGGCGAACGTGAACTATACGTTGGAAGACCTCAAACAAGGTGGACCGATGACCTGGTGGAGGTTGTGGAAATCCGTTGGATGCGAAGCGCAAGGGACCGGTCAATGTAGCGACACTTGGGGGAGGCCTATGTCCAGCACTGGACATCTTTCGGCTGAAATGATGAGTTCTAAAGAGTCCGGAATTTCCAATACACATATTATAAGATACTTTAAAGAATCAAAATTTAAAGAGATTATTTCTGAAATTATATTGAATGAACATCCAGGTAGTCAGTGGTCCAAAAAGTCTGACAACCAGTCTAACCAAGGTATCGTGCTACCCAGTACCTACTAACTGGGTGGTAGAGGTCAGATAGGCAGTCGCTCCATGTAAAATATTGGTGTTCAGTTGCTTCCAGTTAGACTGGAAGCGTACCTAAAAATAGTTGGGAAAAGGCTAGGCAGATGATGATTTTCATAGTCGTTTTTCGTTCAGGACCTTTCGTTTCTTTTTATTTATATTTTTTTCTACTTATGTTTAGTTTTCAGTGGTTGTAAATAATGTAATTTTTTATGTGTTTTGTCCTGTACGGGCTAATAAATGTTTTTTCTTTCTTTTATAATAAATTGTAAATTGTAGTTGTATTTAACAAGTTTTAAATATACAAGTCTCTGTTGAATAAAAATTACAACTTACAATTTTACCATGGCCAATAACTGACAAAATTATTAAATTTTACCTACAATATTACATATTTTGGTTTAATAAACATTGTATCTTTTGCAAGTTACAAATATTGTAAGATTTTTAAACAGTCATATAACTTAACAAATATGTCACTTATTTACAAAATTGTCGGAATATAAAGTTTATAAACAGATTTGTGTAAAATCGCGGAACAAAACCATAGTACACAATTTAAAAAAACCGAAAACTCCGGAATTTCCATCTTCTCTCTCCCGAAAACTTTATTAATAGATCTGGATCTTTCATTCCGGTTGGCAGGCGGACACCGGACGCCGGACGCGGCTGTCCGGCCGGACACCGGTGACCGGATTGGGATTGAGCCGTATTGTCTGATCTAACTTTTATGAGACAAGTTTTTATAGGTCGTTATAACTTCGGGTCTTATAGACTGTACGCTGTGAATCTCTCATTGACAAAAATAATGGTTATTTGCGCTTTTATTCTATACTAGCTGTTTGCCTTTCACTTCCATCATAATTCTCTTACCCTAATCTCAATTTATTTGGAGTATTTAGCACATCTTCGTCTGTCGTGATTTTGCATTGTAACATAATTTTATTAAGAAATATGGCAACACTAGCTGTCACTTTTGTAGCCAATCACGAACCAGAGTATCATTATGGTAGGGGTAAGAGTGGGGACAGGCCGGCATCGGCAGTCGGTAGTCAGTTCGTGCTTGGCTATCGTAGCATTAAGACGTGTCGACTGCACACACTGGATATTAACACTGTGAATTGTATATGGGAAATAATAAGTCTAGCCACAAAATTATGTATTGGACACGTGATTAAAATTTCTAAATTTATAACTAAGCAACGTGAAAATAACATAGCCTCTAATAAACTAATTCGTCTTTTTTACAACGCCAACTAAATATTATATAGAAAGCGTCAACTAAAATCATCAATTATTGTGACTTGTCCTTCTTATTTATACATGGCCACTTAATTTACTAACTCGGTCACGGATTTTACATCTCGTTACCATTTTACGTTAACGCAATGTCCTCAAAAAATATATTTCAAGCTTCCACAGAAAGCATCATTTATTATAACTTAGCATGTAAAATAATACATCGTATTCTTTTATCGTCAAAATAGCCACTGCATGATTTGGCGCAAGTACGCCAGATGACAGCGACCGGTCATTTGCGCCAATCAGAGAGCGCCATTCGATTCATGTAACGACAAGTTGAGTTGATCACGTGTAATTGTTTATTGTAGTTCGTGCGTTATATTACAATATAACGTGTTTCTCCCTAGCGATATTGTAAACTCTCGAATTATTGTCAACTTAATATACAGAAGTATCTCTGCCCCCATAATCGGGACTTGGGGCACCCCCCCGTTAGGTTAGTTAGGTTCCTTTAAACCCTGCACTCGGAAATACACCCCCCGCGAAGCGGGGCTCCGTCGACTATGCTTTTTAGGGGAATATAAAGTGTTTTAAGGTTAGGTTATATTAATCGATATGACAATTTTACGGTGACATATATACAGGGTTATTTGTAAAACACCGGCAACCTCGCAGGAGTGGATTGCTGACATCTTAAACAACAACATTAATTTGTTCTACGACTTTTGGGAAAACAGGCAAAAAAAAATCGACTTCTCAAGCAAAACTCCATCAGCTGTTCGGACAAATGTATGGAGAGTTGATTTTTTTTTGTCCGTTTTCCCAAAAGTCGTAGAACAAATGTTGTTGTTTAAGATGTCAGCAATCCACTCCTGCGAGGTTGCCGGTGTTTTACAAATAACCCTGTATAAAGTGGCCAATATAAGTACTATTTGATGACATTTTTAGCAAACTTTTGACGATCAATTAATATGGGATGAGTAACATTTAAACGTACTGTCTTACAAAAATAGAAGCTAAATAAATATAAGTTTTGATGTCATTTAATAGTATTTTAGAAGTTTACTGTTAGAATGCATGTTACAAAAGATGCTAAAAAATAACCATCATGCTGAGTTGTATTTAGAGTGGTTTACATAGAAGATAACTAGTGGCTAAGATAGTATTATTTAGATGCTCGTTAATTGTGGCTGACTTAGTAATTTAGAAGGCAACATACCTACATTTTTGGAGGCAAATAATGATAATAAAAAGAAGCCTGTTTAATTAGCACCCATTGTATATTAGTTTGTAATAAACAAGTTGAGTTTATGAACACAGTTATCATTTTCATAAAACTTCCATACTTCTCTATAACTCGTCATATTATATCAGACATATGGCTTGCCATTTTATCCTTTACACAGTCCTTTTATTGTATCCTTGGGTCTTAATATTTATTTATATATTATACTAGCGGACGTCACGCGGTTTCACACGCGTAATTCCCGTTCCCGTGGGAGTACGGGGATAAAATATATCCTATGTTACTCGTGGATAATGTAGCTTTCGAATGGTGGAAGAATTTTTAAAAACGGTCCAGTAGTTTTTAAGCCTATTCATTACAACCAAACAAACAAAGTTTTCCTCTTTATAATATTAGTGTAGATATCTATACTTATATATAATATTATAATTATAAAGCAGAAGAGTTTGTTTGTTTGTTTGGTTGAACGCGCTAATCTCAGGAACTTCTCGCTCGAATTGAAAAAATCTTTTTGTGTTGGTTAGTCCATTTATCGAGGAAGGCTTTAGGCTATATAACATCACGCTACAATCATCAGGAGCGGAGCAGGAATGAAAAATATTGCAAAAACGAGGACGTTTTTTTCCTTTCGTTTTTCTCTCTTATGTGACGCAGACGAAGATGCGTGGGTCAGTTAGTCTACTCATATACCCATTCACATACATACTCACAAACTTTCACATTTATAATATGAGTGGGATATAATTAAAATTAGAATAGTTAGGATAGACTGTGTGAAGAATAGGGTAGACGAGCAAAAAATCGAATAAGTTCGTCAGTAAGATTTAAAAAAATATTTGATCCTTTTTTTTTCTTTTGTTACGTAAGGCGATTACATGAGCTTAACGCGAGTTTTATAATTACTAAAAGTATATGATTCACTGCTATAAACAAGACCAGAAAATTATATGATATTCTTCAGAATATATGCTAGCATGATACTGTTTTGAAAACATAATACAATTAATTTGGCTCGATAAAAATAAATCACGAACTTATCTCTAAAATATCTTTCAAACAATAAAAAACATACTAATATACATGCGATCATTCTGATTTTTTGGCAAATAATTCTACAAGCAATATATTAGCATGATAGTTTTAAATTTTTTAATCCTATCAATAGTTTTTTTTGTAAATCGATCGAAACCACTCATTTCGCGCATTTTGGCCCGCAGTGGTTGACGTAACAACCACTTTGTATTGCAAGCTGATTAGAACTTTATTCTAACAGCATTTCAAACGAAGTATGAACCACCACAAATAGAGTTGCTAATTTAGCTCGTTTAAGCGCCATAAACCAAAATTGACGAAGATACGACGGTTTAAAATTCTCAATACGTCACGCCTTGGTATAATTTTTAGTGAGTTCTGACGTCACGAGCCCCCACTCCTGAGTTTCAATGCGTTTAATCTTTGCCAATATTCATTGATTTACAAAAACAAAAAATACGTGTCCATTATTTTCCAATACTCTAACTGACGGACTAAATAGATTTGTGATTTTTTGATACTGCCGACATGCTTATTGTCATCCAATCATAAACTGAAATAGTTAATGCTTAACCCAGCTAATAACCTCGTGAGCCAATCGATCTAGACTCTAAAATAGTCTGAGCTATTTCAATCTAGAATTCTAGACTCAACTCAGTGACTAGAGGCGCTCGTGGCTATGTAATATCAGCCACTCTGATCGATCTACTTGACTTGGTTGGTCTGTGGATGGGTGACCACCCTTACATACCGAGTTTCCTCAGTGCCTTTGAAAGCACGTTACGCTGTTGGCCCCGGCTGTCATTTGTCCATCTTTGACAGTCGTTACAGGTAGTCAGTAGCCTAAATAGTTTGACAACCAGTCTTATCAAGTAGTATCGTATTACCCAGTACTAACTGGGTTGTGGAGGTCAGATAGTCAGTCGATCCATGTAAAATACAGGTATTTAGCTGCATCCAGTTTGACTGGAACCCAACCCCAACATAGTTGGGAAAAGGCAGGCAGATGATCATGTTTGGCGTTAGTACTGGGTAATAAGATACTCCTTGAGACGATTGGCTGGCCACTGACTACCTGTAACGACTGTCAAAGATCTACAAATGACAGCCGGGACCAACTGCTTAACGTAAAATCAAAATCAAATTCAAAGCATTTATTTCAAGTAGGCCAGTTACAGGCACTTTTGAATTGTCGAAACAAAAATGAACATTTAAAGTAGCTACAGTCCCAGTCACAAGACATAAAAACTGTGAAAGTACTGTAGTTGCCCATTCCCTAACGTAGATCTCTATGGAGAAGAACGGGCAAGAAACTCCATGGACACTCTTTTAAATCAAAATTTTGTTACAAAATCTTGGTTACATCATTCTTGTTGAGATGGTATATTATGGGAGAACAATGTAGCAAGATGTGCACGTTAAAAGTGTCCATAGCAAAACAAAAATAAAATAACTCAAAAACAAAATAATTAATTCAAATAAACCATGGCGACTAAGAGATGACCAGTCACAACTGACAGCGCCCGTTCACGAACATGACGCATGGATCAGCACCATTCAGCTCAACCATTTTGAAGGGAACTAAATGGTCCGACACGCGCCACCATCAGCGAGACATTTGAGAGAGCATGACATACTCTCAACCGCCAGGGCACATTCAAGTCAAGAACTGCCGTAGGTTTCCAGTACTTTCCGAGGCACGTAGGAACTTGGTATGTAAGGGTGGTCACCCATCCACAGACCAACCTAATCAGGCGCAGGTTAACCAGAAGAGATTGAGAAGAGCGTCACGAGGCCATGTTTGTTTAAAAACGCATTATGAGATAGTTTTCGACGGCATGTAAAGACAAGTCAGAAGCTTATGAGCGGTATAAAGACTCGGTCTCTGGGCTGTTTGAAAGAGATACCGTGGCCCTGGAACGTAAAGGGCGAGGAAGGAACATGGATGGGTTTTAGTCAGTAAAAGTCTGACACTCCCTCCCGCTCTACTCGGAGTGGGAGCGGTCATTTAATGATTTCCCATCCGAAAAGTAAGGTACGAACCATTCGATAAAGAAAAAGAAAGTACTATGCCGTTAATGAGGACACTATTTTCAGTTCAAATTCAATAGAACTACTATCGAACCACTTCAAAAAAGTCAGCCTGAACAAAACAAATGACGGCAAGGCTAGGCAAACTTTTCTAACTCTAAAATTTAACTAGGTTCTAGATTATTGAAGTGAAACTTCTTTAGGCGCGTTTAACACTTTTTGCGTGAACAAAAATTATGGAACCCGCGTGATCGTCACGTACGCTTTGCGTAGCACCCGGCTACGAGATTTAACGTCTATCGGCAGTACCTAAAAACTGCTAAAATTTGTTTCTTTGCTATTAGAACAGCTGGACCAGCGGTGGCCTAGTGATGGTGGCTCGGACTTACGAACTGTAAGTCGCGGGTTCGAACCCAGACAGGCGCATTACTTTGTGTAATTTATTTCATCACCACTGCTCTCAAAACGGTGAAGGAAAACATCGTGAGGAAACCGGCATGTCCTAGAACCAAAAATTCAAAGACATGTGACATCTACCAATCCGCACTGGGCCCGCGTGGTGGGATATAGCCCATTCGTTCTTATTGAGAGGAAGCCTGTGTCCCAGCTGTGGGAATATTATAGGCTGATGATGATGATTAGAACAGCTTAGTTAGCAAATACAATTAGGAGAGTCAGTTATTTCTGTTGCATTATTATAGCATAGCGTCATTTTTGAAGGGTGAGGGAGAACTCAAACTCAAAGCATTTATTTCAATTGGATCATTACGGCACTTTTGAATGTCGATAAAACGAAAAAAAAGGCTACAGTCACAGACACAAGGCATTATAACTTGAGAAAGTAGGTACTGTAGTTGCACATTCCCTATCGTAGATCTCTATGGAGAAGAACGGGCGAGAGATGTACCATTTAGCCAATGGGGATGATAAAAATATTACAAATCTATTTAGTCCGTCAGTTAGAGAATTGGAAAATAGTGGACGTAAGCGACATTGACGAAGATACGACGCTTTTAAAATTCTCAATACGTCACGCCTTCGTATAACTTTTAGTGATCTGACGTCACGAGCCCCCACTCCCGAGCTTTGATGCGTTTTATCTTTGTCAATATTCATTGATTTACAAAAACAAAAAATACGTGTCCATTATTTTTCAATACTCTGACGGACTAAATACAGGGTGTAAACCACCTTATCACAAAGCCGTTAACCAAGCATTCTGTACATCAAACTAAGTAACTTTACGTAAAAATTTTTGCTGGGAATCAATTTTTTTTTTGAGTCATTGAGTTCTACCACAAAACGTGATTTATAATCACGTTTTGTGGTAGAACTCAATGTAACGCACTTAAAACATTGTGCTGGTGAATGGATGGAATAGTACGGGGGTCGTGGAGGTGTTAAAAGTCAAAATCTTTCATAAAAAACTTGTAATTAAAAAAAAATTGTCAAAAAGTTGTAACTTTGACCCCCCATATCTCCGTAACTAGAAGGTTCCCAGACATGGTGTAGAACAAAAAAATGATCGCAATGACGAGGAGAACAAGTGGTCTCCGGATTCGTTAAGAGGTGTTTTACACCCTTTAGATTTGTAATTTTGATATTGTCTTTATGCCTATTCGAAAGTATACGTTAAATATGCTTTGAGTTTAATTTATTAGTTAGCGACGCGCTCTTTCCTCTGCCTACCCCAACAGAGCTATAAAAAGCCGTACATTTATCTATTTTGACGTGGCTTCGTGTCGCGTCGCGTCTCGCAATGAATAAGTAATAGCAACAGAGTGGCCATATCAATAATATCTGCAGGAAACAGGAAATAAATAAGGAACATATACAACGTGCCATCATGCTGGTAAAACAATGTCGGGGACATCAAGTGCCATACGGGACATACGGAACCGAAACGTGGTCGCTCACAATTATGGGCCTCATCAGAAGGCTTAAAGTCACCCAGAGGGCAATGGAGAGGGCTATGCTCGGAGTTTTCTTGCGTGATCGAATCAGAAATGAAGACATCCGCAAGAGAACCAAGGTCACCGACGTAGCCCGAAGAATTGCCGAACTTAAGTGGCAGTGGGGTCAGGCATATTGCTCTGCATCGCCATTGCCGAAAAGTTCTGAAGTGTCAACCGCAAACCGGAAGACGATGCGTTGGAAGACCTCCAACTAGGTGGACCGATGACCTGGTGAAGGTTGCGGGAATCCGTTGGATGTGAGTCGCAAGGGACCGGTCAATGTGGCGACACTTGGAGGAGGCCTATGTCCAGCAGTGGACGTCTTTCGGCTGAAATGATAATGATGAAGATGGAAGAGTATAGTGCACCGAGTGATCCAAACCAATATCAATATCAGTACCTCAGACTAGATACGACCTTCAACAATGAGGATTACGACTAAGAAGAGAAGAATAGTTATACGCTTTTCCCCTGTTACATGGAACTTAAAACTGATCTGGCAAAATGTGAATGAACTTTAGGTAAACATCTGTTTAAACTTTCCGGGATCATAGGTGATCATCTGCCTAACCTTTTCCCAATTATATTGGAGTAGGCTCCCAGTCTAACTGGATGCAGCTGAATACCAGTACTTTACATGGAGCGACTGCCTATCTGACCTCCACAACCCAGTTAATACTGGTAAATACGATACCATTTGGTAAGACTGGTTGTCAAACTTTTTGGGCCACTGAGTACCTGTAACGGCTTTTTTTTAGGGGCAAGCCCGCCACACTATTCCCCAACCACAGTAACTCCTGAAAGCCAGAATCAACAGTGGTGACCACCAGAAAAGCGCCGAGACAATGAAGCTCGACGAAGTCCCAGAGAATGAATTTAACTGTCTTGGATCCCGCAACGAAATTAATCAGAAAGTATAGCGTCACAATAATACAACTGTCATCATCATCATCATCATCATCATCATCAGCCTATAATGTTCCCACTGCTGGGACACGGCCTCCTCTCAATGAGAGGGAATGGGCTATAATCTACCACGCGGGCCCAGTGCGGATTGGTAGATGTCACATGTCTTCAAATTTTTGGTTCTAGGACATGCCGGTTTCCTCACGATGTTTTCCTTCACCGTTTTGAGAGCAGCGGTGATGAAATAAATTACACAAAGTAATGCGCCTGTCTGGGTTCGAACAACTGTCAAAGATAGACAAAATAATGACAGCCGGGACCAACAGCTTAACGTGCTTTTCGAGTCATGGAGGAAACTCGGTATGTTGTGAGGGTGGTCACCCATCCACAGACCAACCTAGGCAAGCACGGATTAATCTAACGATCACACGCTCTTCCACAGACGTGATGTTATGTTATAAAATTTATGTCACCGTAAAATTGTCAAACACGTTAGATTGTAAAATAACTAGAGAGATTGTAAACTCTCGAAACATTGTCAAACGAACATACTGCTTACAATAAAACGCATTGTTTTTCGTGATATGCATGCGACGGTTGTCAACTCACGCGGTGTGAAGGGAAGGAGAGGTCCCCCTTGCCCAGTGGTACAACTCTCATGAAAAGATACTGTACCATTCCTGAGAAATATCGATTAATATAACCTAACCTTAAAACACTTTATAAAATAAAATAAATCTTTATTGACAAATTATTTCTCAAACATCAGTGTAGCCCTGGCTCTTGTACTAAGAGTTCCTGTATCACAAGAGCCGAGATATTATATATATTCCCCTATAAAGCGTGAGGCAGGGTTTAAAGGATCCTAACAGGTGAGGATGGCCCAAGTCCCGATTTTGGGGGCAGAGATACTTCCATATCGACGCTGGAAAGCGATTTTGTCGTAACTCGAAAAACGGCATTTCTTTTTTATTGCATCATTGAAATAAGAAAAAAATACTGCGTCAGACGGTTTGATCTACGTTTTCCTACGATGTGTTTTTTTTTATATGTCGTTGACTTTTTCTAAACTTTTTTAACAAAACATACTTCAGAATGCTTTAAATACCATAAAATCAACTATTTTTAAGTTATACATAGATACATCAAAATCGCTATAAGTATTTTTTTTCGCAGTCCACACCTATTTCATTGTGCCTTAAGTTCCAACTACCAAGACACAGCAAAATTACTGCTTCAAATTGAAATACCAATTGCTGTAACTAGTATAAAACGCAATTAGACTAATTTTAGAATGCTATCATTATTGCCATCTGATAAATTCCATTATAAGAAATAAGTGTTCCAAAAATGACCACTCTGATTCAGCTAGTTTACGAGTTACGAATTTTTGAAATAGTTTTTTGGCTCTGGTGTAAAGTTCAACTTTTCGAGATACTACAAGATTGCTTTCTTGCGTCCATATTTATATTACAATAAAACTTGTTTTAACTATTTTACGGTGACATATACACCCAGACGAAGTTGCAGGGTAAAAGTAAGTAGTGAATATATAATATGATTTAGTTTTTCATCCTCGCGACAGATCCCAGAGGCGGCAACTTATTACATTTGCCGTCCATATATAATTCAGCGGAGGTGACACACTCTATTTAATGAAATATTGATGATAGTCAGCCGAGACAGAGACCACGTTTTTAATAAAATTATATCTTGTCACGTTCGCTGTTTTCTACAGGGATTCGAACTTGATGTGCTTTTAATAAATTTATATTTATTCATTTATTTAAATAACATGGGAGACTTACAGCTAAAAGAAACAGATCAAGGACAGTACAATGGTCTGAAAGCCAATTACAGGTCTCCACTTATAAAATACAGATAAAATAAAAACTAAATTCTACGGACATACTCGCTAAATTTCTGTGTATATGCTACAGCATAATTACAATGTTACTCACACTGCCTATCAACCAGCATAACAAAAGCAACTACATGAAGAAGCTTTGACTCCAGCACTTCCTGGCTGACGACACACTAGTTTGGAATGGATCCATATCGTACTGTTTACAAAGCTTGTTTAAATTATATATTATATTTTATTATATTATATTTATTTATTTAAACTTTATGCACTTAATAGGCGGACTTAATGCCTTGGGCATTTTCTACCAGTCTACCTTAGGGTGATGCAGAGATAAAACTGTAGGTGCAAAAGTAAAGAAAATTATGAAGAATAAAATATAACAATAAAAACTTAAATACAATAAATTATAAAAAGTGAGGAGAGACAAAAAAAACTATGAAAAAAAAAAGAATGTTGATGGAGAAAACAAACAAATTAAATGTGGGATAAGTCTGCCAACTTCTTATGTAAGTGCTCGCGAGCTTTCATTTTAAAAGTGAGCCGACTGGTTGCCATCCTGATATTCAAAGGGAGCGCATTCCAAAGAAAAACCGCCTGTACAGGAAAGGAAGATTTGAGAACACCAGAGCGGTGAGTAGGACATCGTAGAAGGCGATTATTGGAAGAACGAAGATCCTTGCTGTGCTGTGTTATTTAGAGGTATGAAGAACATGGTGTTTCTTCATCCACCGTAGAAAAGGGAGAATCGGTGTTTTGTATGGTGGGCTACTGCCAGTCAGTAAGTGGTTGTCAGGGGGGTGAAACTTAGGGCACGCCACGATAGTGGCGGTAAGTCCCCTCTTTGAGGAGTGGCTGGAGAGGCGCCACGGCGTCCTCACCTTCCGCCTGACGCAGGTCCTCACCGGACACGGATGTTTCGGGAGGTACCTGCACCGAATCGGGCGGGAGGAATCGCCCGGGTGTCTCCACTGCGAGGATCGACCGGAGGACACGGTGGAGCACACGGTGGAAGTCTGCCCTGCGTGGGCGGAGCTCCGCCGTGTCCTCGTGGCGGCGATCGGCGGCGGCGACCTCTCGCGTCCGGCCCTGGTTCAATCCATGGTCCGGAGCGAGACGGAATGGGAAGCCGTCACCTCCTTCTGCGAAGCAGTCATGCTAGCGAAGGAGGTGGCGGAACGAGAGAGGGAGAGATCCTCTCTTCCCGGCCGCCACGGGAGACGCAACGGGCGTCGGGGGCCACGTGGTGGCTACCGGCCACCGTAGATGCGGGCCTGTGGACGGCTGGCTATGGGCTAGCTAGCCGTCCGGCCGTCTAACGACGACGACAGGCCGTGTCGACGGCGCGTTCGTGTTCCACGCGCGCCTCAAAGAGATGTCAGCAAAAGGAGAGGGGCCCAGCAAGGGCCGAAGCCTACCGGGGTTGCGGGCCTGTTCGAAAGAGATACCGCGGCCCCGGAACGTAAAAGGCGAGGAAGGAACATGGATGGTTTTTAGTCAGTAAGAGTCTGACACTCCCTCCCGCTCCGCCCAGAGTGGGGGGGGGGGTCATTTGATGATTTCCCATCCTTAAAAAAAAAAAAAAAAAAAAGGGGGGTGAAACTTCCATACATTGGCTTTGTTGGTGAGCGAGTGGACTGTATTTAAGGATGTGAATGAAACGATGTGATGGTGGCTATTACAATAAATATTTAATTAAATTAGAAAAACTAGAGAAATTACAGCGAACACAAAGGACGGCAAAAGTGACAGACAACGTCAAATTCAGTATGAAAAAGAACAAACAAATCAATAAAAAGTATATTTAAAAAAAGGTAGTAGTTTATCCAGCCAGTCGCCAACATTCCGGGCCCCTAGTGGAACACTAAACCGTGGTGGCAACTGACTGGGGTTCAGCTACTAGAGGTACGAGCTTGCGGACTGGTCGGCGCAAGGTACCTCCTTTTGTGGCCACGTCTGCGACACGGACCAGCCCGTCGGGTCCCGTAAAAGTTTTGGTTACCCTGCCTAGGAGCCAAAGACCCCTAGGCAGTGAATTGTCCGCGACCACGACCACGTCACCTTCGCTTACATTTAAATTGTTTCCGTTACCAGCGTAGCGTCCACGTGGAATTAATGTAGGCAGGTATTCCGTAAGCCACCTTTGCCAGAAGTGGTCAGCCAGCCTGAGAGCGTGTCTCCAGTTAGATTTTCGAAGTAAGTCTGCATCCGAGAGCTTAACTGGCCATGGAGCTACCGATGAACAGCCAAGGATAAAATGAAACGGAGTTATAGCTTCAGGGGCGTCTGGTGTACTTGGAACGTAGGTGAGCGGTCGAGAATTAATAATGGATTCAGCTTCGATCAGCAAAGTATTAAAAACTTCTTCGCGTGGGGCTTTGTTTTTTAATGTAGCACGTAGGGTTGTTTTGACTGAACGCACTAATCTCTCCCACGCTCCTCCCATAAATGGAGAGGCGGGCGGTATGAACCGCCACGATATTTTGCGGCTTGTTGCAAAGTTCTCGACATCTTGATGGTAGAGTGATGCTAGTTCGCGGCTAGCTCCAACGAAGTTGGTTCCGTTGTCGGAAAATATTGTTGACGGAGTCCCACGCCGAGCTATCAAACGTCTGAGGCTCATGATCGCCGAATCTGAAGTCAACGATGCAGCTATTTCCAGATGTATGGCTCTTGTGACTAGACAGGTAAATAGGGCTACGTATCGTTTTTCTCGTCGGCGACCCACTGCCACTTCTACGGGGCCGAAGTAATCAAGGCCCACATGCGTATAGGGCCTCTTATGGTGATCGAGGCGCTCAAGTGGTAAATCCCCTGTAGGTGGTGTCACAAGGCGGCCTTTCTGTCTCCTGCATAGCACACACCCCTTGACAACGCTGCGAATCGTTGCTCTTGCTGTCAAAACCCAAAATTGTTGACGAATTTCGTTCAGCACCATCTCATGGTTACCATGGCCAGCTTCGCAATGCATGTGTAGGATCATAAGGTGTACAATCCGATGACGGCCATCCAGGATGATGGGCGACTTCATACTCTCACTCACACCAGGAACGGATCTTATGCGTGAATTTAATCGTAACAAACCATCTTCGTGAAGGATCGGAGCAAGCGCGGCTATCCTGCTACTCTTCGGTAGTGGCTGGGAGACTCTCAGCGTCTTCAGTTCTTCCGCAAAACTGTCCATCTGAACTCTCAGGTAAAGCATCTTCTCTGCTCGGAATATATCCTCGGTCGAAATTTGCGAAGGTGACGTGGAATCGTCTGAAAATTTTGCAATTAAACGTGGTGAACGAGAAAAAGTCATAAAAATTCTTATTGCTTGGAAAACGCGAGCCGATGCCCGTAATAATCGCAGCCAACTGCTAAAATGAGATGGATCTGGGACCGGTGGTACAAGTAATGGAGTGTCCGTTAGAAGGCCCACGAACTCTGATTTTAACTCAGAAATTCCTGAAGCTTCATGGGTACATTCTGGTTCGGATGGCCATTCTGTAGAAGGGTAAAGTAAAAATGAAGGGCCAGTAAACCATCTGTGTGATGACGTGAGTTCTATACGTTTTGGCTTCGTAGCATCGTCAGCAATATTGAGATCGCTTGGAAGCCATCTCCAGTTTGATGGATTTGTAAATTCTAAAATTTCGCCTAACCTGTGAGCAACAAACGCTTTAAATGTGCGTGCGTCGCTGCGGATCCATTTCAGAACCGTAGTGGAATCAGTCCAGTAGAATACGGCAGAAGGTTGTGTCCGGTGTGCACTAATAATACTTTGTGCAAAACGCGTCGCTATAACAGCACCTTGCAATTCGAGACGTGGAATAGAAAGTGGCTTCAGGGGAGCAACACGCGCTTTGCTGCCTATTAAAGCAAGGCTGACTGAGCCATTCATAAAAGTGTAGCGCCAATACGCAACACAAGCATAGGCTTGTTCCCCCCCATCTGCTATGATATGCAGTTGAGTGTCACACTGGTCTGGTCTGCCCACATACCAGCGCGGAATACGGAGGCTAGCTGCTGATGCAAGTTGTGCAAACCAGGATTTACATTCGGCTTCGTACTTTGCGGGAATTGGTGAATCCCAGGCCGTACCCTCCCTCCAAAGTTTTTGAATTAAAATCCTGCCCTGAATCACTACTGGCATAAGCAAGCCTAAAGGATCATAAACACTCATTACACTGGAGAGTAAACCTCGTTTAGTCAGTGGTGAATGTGAGCCTATCAATTTGTGGTCTGTGCGAAAACCTAGGGTGTCATTAAAAGGATTCCACTTTACTCCTAATGCGCCTACATCACGATCTGGAGGTAGATTGATATCGGATCCTGAATTGTTATGCAGCTCTTTAGGTACCAACGCAAGTGCCTCTGGTACATTTGATGTCCAGGAACGCATTTCGAAACCACCTGATTTGTGGACTGTGACTATTTCGGAAGCCAAACGAGTGGCATCGCCGAGGTGAAACTCGCTTCCAATATAGTCATCCATATAATGATCATGGATAATGGAGTGGGTGGCCTCAGGATATTTGCTTTCAAAATCTTTAGCATTTTTGTTTTTGATAAAAACGGCTATAAAAGGACTAGAGACCGCACCAAAAATTAAAGACGACATCCTATACTCTTTAACAACATCTTGAGAGTTGACGTCACGCCATAAAAACCTAAGTGCATCACGATCAGTTTCTTGTATTTTTATTTGGGGAAACATTTCCTTAATGTCAGCATTTAATGCTATTGGGCCCTCCCTAAAACGAAACAATATATTCAACAAAGATTGCAGTAAATCAGGGCCCTGCAGCAGCATATTGTTTAAGCTGACACCCCTAGTAGCGGCTGCAGCGTCATGAACCACTCTCAACTTGCGCTTCTGCGGATGGTACACACCAAAATGTGGTAAATACCACCTTACGGATTTGTCGGTTGAAGACCTTACATAATTTTGATGATACGATGACAATTTGCACTCTTCCGCAAATCCTTTTTGAATGACACCGTCTATAAAATCTTTATATGCTGACGCGAAAGTTTCATCTTTAGCCATCTGTTTCTCTAGAGACTTAAGGCGAGATAAGGCTTGAGGATAACTATCAGGTACGTTATCTGTTGCCTCTTTTTTCCAAGGCAATCCTACCTCAAAACGCCCTGTACTTAATCTCCGAGCTGAAGACTCAACTAAACTAACCGCTCGTGCATCATCACTGTTTTGCCTAGTCACATGCTTTTGAATACCTATAGAATCTATTTCGTACTGTCTTTTTACGAGAGCCTCAAGAGAATCGTTAGTTCGCGATGCGTAATCGGTTTCAGAAATAGCGTGAATAAAATCTATAGGTTTAGAAACTGTGGAAATAGCGCCATGCAGAACCCAGCCCAAGAGCGTTCTTGACGCTACAGGCTCGTTCTTCCTCCCTACGCGCATCTCACGGCTTAAAGACAGGGGCCAATCAGCGGCTCCAATAAGCACGGTTGGCACAGCGTTTTGGTATACTAGCATATTAGACAGATCGAATAGATGGTCGTATTTTGATATTTCGTCAATATCAATAGTTTGCGGACTAAGGTGAAGAGGAGTGATGCTGCGTGCGCCCTGAATAAAGTGTTGTTCACGTAAGCCCCGCCCCCTAATGTAAAAGTTCACGTAACATACCTCTGTATCGAGGAACATACCACCTACACCTGTGACACGTAGTTTTTGTCGGTCGGTGATCTCGGCCCCGATACGTGTGGCTATGTCACCGTCGATAAGTGTAGCAGTACTGCCCTCATCAAGCAGCGCGAAGGTATTGATAGTGCCTCGCGGTCCTTCTAATGTGACTGGCAGTATTTTGAGTAGTCCTCGGACGCCCGTTGCAGGTACACCGCATGTAGTGGCCACGACGTCGCCACCTTGATGAAGCTCAACGAAATTATTGGAAGCGTCCTGTGTTAAATTGGAAATATTAGTGGAAACTTTATTTGTATTATTTTGCGATGATGAATCGCCATGCAGAAGGGCGTGATGACGCCTGGTACAATTATTAATACCGCAACGCTTAGCTCGGCAGTTGTTCCATGTATGCGGGTTGGATTTTAAGCATCTATAACAAGTTTTGGTTTCTCGCACCCAGTGCCATCTATCGTCAACAGTAAGAGATGAAAACGCCTTACATTTATTGACTGCATGTGTACCTTGTTTACAGTACGTACATTCAGTATTTTTGTCTTTGGAATCGGTGACATGAACATTCAAAAAGTTTTGGGTCTTACTGTGTAAAGGACTTGGGGCCTTACTCTGCGAAGAGCTTGCTGTTACGTCTATCAGGAAGTTGAAGTTTAGTTGTCGTTCCGCTTCAATAACTAAAAACTTAGAAAGCAGCTCTAATTTAGTGAGTGTAGGCTCGAAAGGTTTGTGTGTGGCAGCATAGTCGGTAAAACGATCTCTAGTGTTCTCGCTAAGCTTTGAAAGCACCGTGCGAAGAAGCTCGATCGAGGACAGGTACTCGGTTTGCTTTAGCCACTTAATGGTAGCAACACAGTTTCGGAGTTTGTTAGCCAGGGTATTTAAAAGTTCTGGGCTACTTATCTTTAAGCTTCGAAGACCAGCAATCTCATGTGCGACCAACAGCTCAGGCCGCGCGTAGTTCTGCTCCAACGCAGACATTATCTCCTCCGGGTCTTGTGCTTCCCACAAAATAGATGAGATAGCAACCTGCGCCGCACCGCGTACATTAGTGATAAGACGTGCTAAATTCTCTGAAGGGGAAAAAAAGGTTTTAGTTCGCTCATAAGAACATTTAAAAGCTAACCATTCATTAATGTTTCCTGAAAAAGGAACTAGCTGAAGTCTTATCTTGCGGTCGTTTTGTGAAGAAATGGCCTTCGCTAGTTGTGAAATGGGGTCAAGTGGAAAGTCAGCTGACGTAAAAGCCGGGTTGCTAACTTTTGGTGTGTGAACGTTATATGTCGCTGCTTGTGGGGGATTGTCAAGTTGAGGATTAGGTGTCTTTTGATTATCCACCCATGCATCGACACGTTCTTTATGTGAACTACGAGAACAGCTACTGTACGACTTATCAGAATGTTCCTCCAGGGAGGCTAATTTCGCACGTAACTTTAACTCGTCTGCTTCTTGTTGCAGACGTGAAAGTTCTCGCTCACGTTCAAATAGCTGACGTTCACGCTCTACACGCCGTTGCTGAAGTTCGGCCTCAATGGCCAGTTTTTGTGCATGTATAGAAGAAGTGCGCGAATGTGTAGCGCTGTGTCTTGACTGTCCTTTGTCGACTGGCTTGGTTCTGACACCGGAGCTAGTAGGGAGTACTATTGTTTCTTGCTGGAGTGCAACGTTTCTAATACTTCCCTCTGGTTGTGAGTCTCTTGTCCTGGTGGCCGGTCGATTAGTTCCGCTCCCACACGGCGTTGGCTGGGCACAGTCGCGGAGAGAGGTCGGAGTATTTTCTTCGCGATGTGATTCAGCGGGATTTTGTGCCGTCGGGTTCACAGCTGACCTAGTTTGGCTACGTGTAATCACCATCGTGTGAAATGGAAGTAATGGAAAAAAATGAACACTAAATGGGATGGTAAATTTAGGCGACGAATGGACCAAAAAATGTTGGTGAGCGAGTGGACTGTATTTAAGGATGTGAATGAAACGATGTGATGGTGGCTATTACAATAAATATTTAATTAAATTAGAAAAACTAGAGAAATTACAGCGAACACAAAGGACGGCAAAAGTGACAGACAACGTCAAATTCAGTATGAAAAAGAACAAACAAATCAATAAAAAGTATATTTAAAAAAAAGGTAGTAGTTTATCCAGCCAGTCGCCAACAGGCTTCAAACAAAATTTTCATATTTAGTGCTGCCCACTGTGTGGTTAAGGCGCTTAGACTAGCTAAATTAGCAACTCTATTTGTGGTGGTTCAAACTTCGTTTGAAATACTGTTAGAATAAAGTTCTAATCAGCTTGAACTACAAAGTGGTTGTTACGTCAGCCACTGCGGGTCAAATAGCGCGAAATGAGTGGTTTCGATCGATTTACAAAAAAACTATTGATTGGATTAAAAACTGAAACAGTATCATGCTAATATACTGCTTGTAGAATTATTTTCCAAAAAATCAGGATGAGCGCATGCATATTAGTATGTTTTTTATTGTTTGAAAGATATTTTTAGTGATAAGTTTGTGATTTCTTTTTATCGAGCCAAATTAATTGTATTATGTTTTCAAAACTGTATCATGCTAGCATATATCCTGAAGAATATCGTATATTTTTCTGGTCTTGTTTATAGCAGTGAATCATATACTTTTAGTAATTATAAAACTCGCGTTTAGCTCATGTAATCGCCTTAAGGACATCAACTTTTCAACTGTCTGACAGCTTACAACTGTCATAGCGAGAACAGCTATTTTAAATAACTTGTCAGTGAAAAACATAGCTTTCGGGGTCACAGCGGTTGCCTTGTGAATGTTCACAAGTTCTAATCCTCAGTCTAGAATATAGCTTCTCGTATTTATTTGGTTGAACAAAAACTAATAGCGCCATCTAGAAGCTTAGGTACACAGTTTTAAAAACGAAAACCAGAGTTGCGCATCTATCTTGTATTATAATATTGTGTATTATCTAAAGTTGTTGTCAGGTCTTTCTACATTAACTCGTAGAGGTGTTTAAAATAAAAATATTACACAAAAACCATAAATAAAAAAAATAAAAAAAAATGGAACCTTCTGTTCAAGGTCGACAGTTAAGGCGCTTAGACGAGCAAAATTAGCAACTCTATTTGTAGTGGTTCAAACTTCGTTTAAAATGCTGTTAGAATAAAGTTCTAATCAGCTTGCACTACAAAGTGGTTGTTACGTCAGCCACTGCGGGCCAAATAGCGCGAAATGAGTAGTTTCGATCGATTTACAAAAAAACTATTGATTGGATTAAAAAACTAAAAGAGTCTCAAAATCAAAATCAAATATTTTATTTCACATAGGCCCAGATGGGCACTTATAAAACGTCGAAAAAGGTGCACGGTTCGCGTTGGTCGATTCCATGGAGAAGAACCGGCAAGAAACTCCATGGTTACTCTTTTCAAATCATTTGGTATTACAATATTATTATGTTTCATGACAGCATTAGTACTAAAGTATGGGGGAACAGTATCATGCTAATATATTGCTTGTAGAATTATTTGCCAAAAAATCAGAATGATCGCATGCGTATTAGTATGTTTTTTATTGTTTGAAAGATATTTTTAGAGATAAGTTCGTGATTTCTTTTTTTCGAGCCAAATTAATTGTATTATGTTTTCAAAACAGTATCATGCTAGCATATATCCTGAAGAATATCATATATTTTTCTGGTCTTGTTTATAGCAGTGAATCATATACTTTTAGTAATTATAAAACTCGCGTTTAGCTCATGTAATCGCCTTAATACGAAAGTCAATTTTGACTAGGCGGCTCTTAAACAGATGCGTGACTAAACCGGGTGGTTAAACTGACCGAATTTTTAACGTTCGCCTCAGTACCGAGTAGTTTTTATTTATTTGTTATTTATCTTTATTTGTTTTATATCGTTAGTTACTTATGTATTTTTTATTTACTATTTATTCTCCTCATGTTTTTACTCACTTGTTTATATGTTTTTCTTTATTTTAGTTACTTTTTTATTTATTAAAGGTCTGACAATAACAGCTGTTCAAACTGGACACAGCGACATTATTCATTCTTAAAATAAAATGTTAAATGTCGCTGCGCAATAATTACTTATAGGTAAACATCACACATGCACAAAACAAATAATTCGAAAGATAAGCTGACTTACTAACCGCCAATATTCAAATAAATTAAATTAAACTCGAGATAGTGACAAACAGAATAATGACAAAATTAAAAAAAATATAAAGTTAAATAATAAATAAATATCGCTGGACATTAACACACAGCGCCACCTAGTGCCACACTAAGCAAAGCTTGTGTCGTGGACACTAGATAGTTGATATACTACATATATACCTTCTTTGTTTGTAAATACATACTTATTATACATATAAACATCCATGACTCGGAAACAAATGTCCATGCTCATCACACAAACATTTGCTCCTACCGGGATTCGAACCCAGGACCCTAAGAACGTAAGGCAGCGTCACTACCACTACGCCAATCGGGTCGCCAAATAATTTAACTGCTTATAAATTAAATAATTTGTGGGTAGATGTATAATTTAAAAATGTGTTACGTCACACTAGAGCCACATTATAGCACAGTTATACTCAAAACGAGGAGTTAGAATGTATAATTCCTACTTTACAATGTCACCGCGCTGGTGAAAAATTTTAAATACCGTATGACATTCTGCCTGTCATTGTATTAACACCGTTGTCTTTAGCATGGAAAGTTCAAAGTCCAACTGCACGCTCAAAATCCTTTACGACATTTAAAATTTTCCGCCGTCGATCTTGCAATGATTATGCCAGAGATCGCAAATTCGTTTCAAAGGGGTCGACTTTGAAAGTCCACTTGAAGTCGGACTTCAATATGAATGAAACATGAAGTTCTTCCGTTCAACGTTCTAACGATGGCATTTACATAGACAATAGAATATGCAGTTTACATCCATGTCTGTTTGGCGACCCGAATGGCGTAGTGGTGGTGAGGCTGCCTTACATTCTTAGGGTCCTGGGTTCGAATCCCGGTAGGAGCAAATGTTTGTGTGATGAGCATGTGATGGACATTTGTTTCCGAGTCATGGATGTTTATATGTATAATAAGTATGTATTTACAAACATAAAAGTTTATAATTATGTAGTATATCAACTATCTAGTGACCACGACACAAGCTTTGCTTAGTGTGGCACTAGGTGGCGCTGTGTGTTAATGTCCAGCGACATTTATTTATTTTATTTATTTATGTTAGACATATTTCGAGATAATCATATGCTTTTGTAACAAATCTGTCTGTCGTCTAGTGGTCGTTTGGGGGTATGAAAAATCCGGTGTATGGTTCCTCAATCCAAACTCATTATCTTCCAACCATTTTTCCAACTATGTTCGGGTCGGCTACCAGTCTAATTAGATGCAGCTGTATACCAATATTTTACATGGAGCGACTGCCTATCTGACCTCCACAACCCAGTCAGTACTGGGCAATACGATACCCCTTGATAAGACTAGTTGTCAGACTTTACAATCGCGAACAATATCTTAATCAACATACAATGTAGAACTGGCCTGTATAATGACCACCAAAAATTACTTTGTGACCACTAACATCTATGACTTAAAATTTCAATTGATTATAAGTAATTAAAATTTAGTAAAATAACCACTATTAACCACCATTTTGACGAGGTGTTTGAAGACAAACTAGTTTTGGCTTGGTCGACTTGTGGGACCCCGACACGGATAGTTTAGGTTAGAAGGATATGGCGGGGTCGAATGAGCGAGCAAAGCGAGCGAACAGACCCCGCCATACCCTAGGTATAATTTTTAGCAAGTTATGACGTCATGAGCCCCCACTCCCGAGTTTAGATGCGTTTTATCTTTGTCAATATTCATTGATTTACAAAAACAAAACATACGTGTCCATAATTTTCCAATACTCTAACTGACGGACTAAATAGATTTGTAATTTATTGATACTGGTGTCGATTCTGTTGTGCACAAACTAAACATAATTTAAACTATTTCTATCTTTTACTAAAAGGTAGAACGAGAAAAGGACGGCTATAGCTATGAACTAATTTAGAGATGTCAAACTAGTTTAATACCTTGCGCTTCACTGTGTTTTTAGTCGACATGTTTTTACGTGCACCCTTCATTTGTATAGAAATATTAGTTACAATTAATTTGACAGCTCTAAATTACGTCCGTCTCTTTCTCGTTTTATTAGAGTGAAAAAGATGGCAATAACCTAAATTAAGTATAATTCGTGCACAACAGAATCGACACCACTGTCGACATGCCTAACCTCTGCCTAGCGGATAGCAGGGATGACGTTATACGAACTCGTGCAATATTTTTTCTGTATACAATGCATTCGTTAGACGACAAAGCTTCATGTATTTATTTACAGCAAACGTTCTCGCTTTGTTTGTTATATAAATAAACCGAGCGAAACTGCGGGTCGGAACTAGTGAATAAATATATGACGTCTATCGTAAACTGTTGATAAATACATAATATACAGGTTTATTACATGTTTTACTGCCATTTTCGTACAGATATGACGTAATAATCGTAATAATCGAATGGCGTAGTGGTAGTGAAGCTGCCTTACGTTCATAGGGTCCTGGATTCGAATCCCGGTAGGAGCAAATGTTTGTGTGATGAGCATGGACATTTGTTTCAGAGTCATGGATGTTTATATGAATAATAAGTATGTATTTACAAACAAAAAAGTATATATGTAGTATATCAGCTATCGGGTGTCCACGACAAAAGCCTTGCTTAGTGTGGCACTAGATGGCGCTATGTGTTAATGTCCAGCGATAATATTTATTTATTTAATAAAATCATCATCATCTGCATGCCTTTTCCCAACTATGTTGGGGTCGGCTTCCAGTCTAACTGTATGCAGCTGAATACCAGTATTTTACATGGAGCAACTGCCTATCTGACCTCCACAACCCAGTTAGTACTGGGTAATACGGTACCGCTTGGTAAGACTGATTGTCAGACTTTTTAGGCCACTGACTACCTGTAACGACTGTCAGAGACGAATACGGCTTAACGTGCTTTCTGAGGCTCGGATGAAACTTGGTATGTAATTGGTGGTTACCCATCCATAGACCAACTTAGGCAAGAGCAGGTTAACATGAAGATCGAACAGAAAAAACTACAACAAAGGAGACAATTTTTTTTGTTCGGCGAATAGGCCACCCACATAAATTGTAGCATTTAATAATGAAACTTACATATATTTCTTCGTTATAACCTCTAGATTCCAGTGGTTAAATTAGCTAGGCATCGTCTAACCGGAATAAATGCGAAAAATCTGCAAAAACACATACGAAAACCAAAATAAACAAAAAAAGTAAATGTCAAAATAATGAAGTTGTCTGTCAATCACTAAAAAAGTGGGTTTATAACGTTCCGTGCCACGTTGATTGTTTAAACCATCTATGCGATTTTAGTGTAAACCTTAAAAAATAGCATTAAAAATGCTCACAGTTTCATTATATTTACTTTTAATATTCTTTCTGATTCTACAATAATTATAGCAGATATGATTACCAACGTGTAGGTACCGTTTACTTTTACTTTTTTTTGGTGTTATTATCTATATAAATAAAAATGAATTGTTGTTCGTTAGTCTGATTAAAACTCGAGAACGGCTGGGCCGATTGAGGTGATTTTGGTTTTAAAATGTTTGTCGTAGTCCAGGGAAGGTTTAAACGGTGAGAAGTAGACAGGTAGGTAGGTAGGTAGTAGGTAGGTAGGAAAAAATGCATTGCAACGCATGCCGGGTACAGCTAGTGAATAATAAATGCAACGACCAGGTGGGCCCAAAAATTATCAAGGAGATAATATATCAATTAATATATTATCTCCTTTCAGTGCATTCAAACGGAGCAAACATGTGATTGAAATACCATCTTCAATTCCTGATAGCCTAGTACTTCTGTACATTACTGACCAAAAGTTGCTTGAACACAAGTTCTAGTGTAAATATCTGATTGCCTGGAAGTCGGTTTTAATATATAAACAGTTAGGACAGTTGATTTAAAACTGTTTATCGATTTAATGAATGTATTCATCATACCCCTTTCTATTTTTTTTATCATGTACTCATGTCTGTGTCACATAAGAGAGAAAAACAAAAGGAAGAAAAAAAACCCGTTTTTGCAACATTTTTCATTCCTGCTCCGCTCCTAATAATCGTAGCGTGATGTTATATAGCCTAAAGCCTTCCTCGATAAATGGACTATCCAACACAAAAATAATTTTTCAATTCGAGCCGGTAGTTCCTGAGATTACCGCGTTCAACCAAACAAACAAACAATCAAACAAACAAACTTTTCTGCTTTATAATATTAGTAGGTATAGATAGTTGCGCTCTGAGGATTATTTGAGTTGCGCTTCTGAGGAATGATTTAGTTGCGCTTAGAAATAAATAAATATCGCTGGACAAATATCGCTGGACATTAACACACAGCGCCATCTAGTGCCACACTAAGCAAGGCTTGTGTCGTGGACACCAGATAGTTGATATACTACATGTATACTTTTTTGTTTGTAAATACATACTTATTATACATACAAACATCCATGACTCGGAAACAAATGTCCATGCTCATCACACAAACATTTGCTCCTACCGGGATTCGAACCCAGGACCCCTATGAACGCAAGGCAGCTTCACTACCACTACGCCATTCGAGTCGTCGTAGGTGCGCTCTGAGGAATACCTCGTTTTGTCGTACCTATTATTGGAGTTAAATATAACAGCTCAAAACTTAGGACCCAAATGTTAATATTTACCCGTGGTGCTAGACAACTGGGCCTATCTCAGTTGAAAACGTCCCTTTGTGCCTATTGACAGCGTTCTGTCTCCTGCTGATATAGACGAAAGTGGAAATTACGGTTTTTCCCACTCCTCCGCTATACTTTTTGATTAATTTCGTTGCGGGATTCAAGACAGATATCACTATCTGGGACTTCGTCGAGCTTCATTGTCTCGGTGCTTTTCTAATGGTCGCCACTGTTGATTCTGGCTTTCAGGAGTTACAGTGGTTTGGGAAAAGTGTGGCGGGCTTGTCCCAAAAAACTAATATACTAATATTTCCTTTCTTACTCTTAGCAAACCCCGAAGGTGGCCTTCTCACAATATTTTTAAAAGCATTATACCATTTGTATGCTAAGTGCTTGTATTTCGTGTGTTAATATTTTATATACGTTTTTACAATATTGAAGTAGGTTGCAGAGCCTTTTTAACCGACTTCTAAAAAAGGAGGAGGTTCTCAATTCGGATGTTTCTATTTTTTTTTTATGTTTGTTCGGGCATAACTCCGTCGCTTGACAACCGATTTGGAAAATTCTTTTTTTGTTGGAAAGGGTATTCTTCCCAAATGGTCCCGTAATCGCCAAGTCTGGATCTGATGATGGAATCTTGGCGAAATCGAGGGAACTCTTCAAATTTTATATGAAAACGTGTTGCGATTTTGGTATTTTCTACAACAAGTGAAGCATTTGCGTTTGATAAGAACCATTCTATTCAAAAAGTGAAAATAACTTTAGCTTCTGAAGTCGGTGACAAAAAAACTAAAGCAATCAAACAAAGGTCACCGACTTCAGAAGCTAAAGTTATTTTCACTTTTTTGTTTTTTTTTTTGAAGTCGGTTTTATTTTTTGCAAAAAAGTTTTATTGGTGTAGCGGTTGTAAGCTACTGATGGTCTTGAGTTCGATTTATAGGTCGGGGAAAGTGTTGTTTGATATTCCACAGAACAGATGATGATGATTATGATGCCAACTAGCAAGTAATTCAGCAACCCGTCCCACATGTCGATGGCCCATTTGGGACGAGTTGATGAAAATCAAAATAAATAATATTTCATTGTGCGACTCGTCCCACGTTTCTTTTTGTGTGGAACTTTAAACTTTATCAACGTTTGGTACAGTTATTAAGACAAGATATAACAACAATCGAAACAAAAGTACTAGGCTATCAGGAATTGAAGATGGTATTCCAATCACAAGTTTACTCTGAGATAATAGTAAACAGAAGTACCTACCTTCCTACTTAGATATCCGGAATATAAAAAATACAACTCCTTGAACTTCTGCTAGCCTAGTACATTTTTATGGGTTCTCAATGTTTTATTTAAAATACGAATCACGGATGAGCAAAATAACTTCGATTTCGGCCACAGTGAGACTGCATTCGATGGCTTCGCGAACGAACGAACGAAAATCGTTTCTCAGGAATAATTTTAAGTTAGATGTACAGAATGCTTGGTTGACGGCTCCATGATGAGTCTGTTTTAGGATCAACGTACGTATTACTCGTATTAGAAGTTCTACTACGTACATTTTGTTAAAATGAAGTACTAAACGAAATCAAAATCAAAACATTTATTTCAAGTAGGCCAGTTACAGGCACTTTTGAATTGTCGAAACAAAAATGAACATTTAAAGTAGCTACAGTCCCAGTCACAAGACATAAAAACTGTGAAAGTACTGTAGTTGCTCATTCCCTAGCGTAGATCTCTATGGAGAAGAACGGGCAAGAAACTCCATGGACACTCTTTTAAATCAAAATATTGTAACAAAATCTTGGTTACATCATTCTTGTTGAGATGGTATATTATGTGAGAACAATGTAGCAAGATGTGCACGTTAAAAGTGTCCATTAGCAAAACCAAAATAAAATACAACTCAAAAACAAAATAATTAATTCAAATAACCCATGGCGACTAAGAGATGACCAGTCACAACTGACAGCGCCCGTTCACGAACATGACGCATCAATCAGCACCATTCAGCTCAACCATTTTGAAGGGAACTAAATGGTCCGACACACGCGCCACCATCAGCGAGACATTTGAGTGAGCATGACATACTCTCAACCGCCAGGGCACATTCAAGTCAAGAATACGAATATTAGCTAGCCACTCAAAACAAACACACAGTTCAATATATTTCTGTAAATACTACGAAGTACCAAAACTTTTTCAAATACCCTCAAAAACACGAAACATTACTTAAAAACAAAATATTACTCAAGTACCCTCCATTTGAAACCCTTATCTTTTGAACGGTCAAACTTTTTGTTTCGCTATCTTTTTATCTTTGTTTGAATATATCTTTTATCTCCTGTTTGGAGGTAAAATTGTCACATTAAAAACTTTTTTTCTTTTTTGCTCTGCGAGCAGACGATATAGGGTTGGCACACAATTTTGATAAAACTTTTTTTTGTCTTGATGTATTAACTGCCGTCTCACTATCCAAAAATTATGTTACTTTTGTCTAGTCAACAATTACAAAATTGTCTCATTTTTACGACAACTCTTAACTCTTAATGATGCCGAAAGGCACTTGTTGTCCCCGTCAATGTCATATTTTTTTGGTTCTACGCGATACTTGGGAAGCTTCTAGTTAAGGAGTTATTGGAGGTCAAATTTACAACATTTTGACAAGTTTCTTTTTTACAAACAATAAATAATATTATAATAAATAAATATCACTGGACATTAACACACAGCGCCACCTAGTACCACACTAAGCAAAGCTTGTGTCGTGGACACTTATAGATAGTTGATACATTTATATACTTTTTTGTTTGTAAATACATACTTATTATACATTTAAACATCCAAATACAAGTTTTACTGTAAGATTTTTGCTATAACCACCTCTACGACCCCCGTACTATTCAATCCATCCATCAGCACAATGTTTTAATTGCGTTACATTGAGTTTTACCACAAAACATGATTTTTCACCCCACATAAAAAGTTTTAAACCGTTTTCCAGCAATATTTTTTGCATAAGTAACTTAGTTTGATGTACAGAATGCTTGGTTGACGACTTCGTGATAAGGTGGTTTACACCCTGTAGGTATGTTACTTGCTGATAATGTAGTTTTCTATTGATGAAAATGTGCGTAAAATCGGTCCAGTAGTTTCAAAGCTTATTCAGTACAAACAAGCAAAAAATGTTTTCTCTATAAAATATAAGTTTAGTTAATTTTTGCCATGTCAGTCACCTATCGCATGCCAGATTAAGTAAATATGAGCCTACTCATTTTGAAAACGGCCTTTTTTGGAAATCATCAAATAACTTCTCCCACTCTGGGCGGAGCGGGAGGGAGTGTCAGACTTTTACTGACTAAAACCCATCCATGTTCCTTCCTCGCCCTTTATGTTCCGGGGCCTCGGTATCTGTTTCGAACAGTCCCGCAGCCCCGGCACTGCCCGGCAGGCTTCGGCCCATGCGGGCTCCTTTACTTTGCTGACATCTCTTTGAGGCACGCGTGGAACACGAACTTGCCGTCGACACGGCCCGTCGATATTGAAAACGGCCTTAGATACGTATGTTGTACATTTCATCATTATTCATCGTTTACTTCTTCCACACTTCTGTATTACATGTCATCTCATCAGACTCCTCCTTTCTAGCTATATCTATCCTTCACACAGTACATCACATACACAGGTGATGACAAAGAAGTTTGGCTATGATTCCCTCTGCGCATGCGGCTTCCCTGGTAGCTCATAAACGGCACAGATTTGTGGATGTCTCTAACTATTCTCAATCTCATTATTCTTTTGATTCAAATTATTACAGTAGTTTTCAAATCATTTTTTCTCATATTTTGCTCAGAATAGTTACAGCACTGATGAGTGAACATTGTAGGCCTTTTAGATTCCCGGATGCTGTTTAACTTTTGTTAGATATTCCTTTTGTTTTACATTTTTTGTACAGCAAGCAACGACCTATTGTCGGGCCTACGCTGTCCCCCATACTTTAGTACAAATGTAATGTAACATAATAATATTGTCATACCAAATGATTGAAAAGAGTAACCATGGAGTTTCTTGCCGGTTCTTCTCCATGGAATCGACCAACGCGAACCGTGCAACTTTTCGACATTTTATAAATGCCCATCTAGGCCTATGTGAAATAAAATATTTTGGTTTTCGTTTTTGACATCCATCGTTTCTTATCTTGTACATTTCATCATCTGCCTACCTTTTCCCAACTATTTATGTTGGGGTCGGCTTCCAGTCTGACTGGATGCAGCTGAATACCAATATTTTACATGGAGCGACTGCCAAAAATGGATAAATGACAGCCGGTTCCAACAGCTTAACGTGCTTTCCGAGACACGGAGGAAACCCGGTATATAAGGGGGTCACCGATCCACAGAACAACCTAGGCAAGCACAGCTTAACCTAAAGATCGCGCAGCGGCTGTTATAATTTAACCACGGTTTCATCATGACGCAGTCAATGATATTTTAAACCCGATGTCCCCGTGTGACGCCCCTAGCCCTGTATGAAAATAAGTTATAGACTCGATGCATTAGAAGCGGAGTGGCTTTTTATTTGATATCTCGGTCGAGCGAGAGGTAGCCATGTTGGATTTATTAATAACGATGAAATATTATATGCTTATATAGTCTCTGTTAGTTATTATAGAGTTTTTGTACCTCAATATGTGCTTATTATTTCAAGAATATAATTGGTCTTAAAGTAAGTTGAGCCTAATACATAGTCATGATGTGCAATTTTTGCAATATATTTAGTGTCAATGTTATTAACATTATTTACTTATTGATATTATACGTATTTACTTACAATTTAGTTTCACACAATACAAGTCTTCAGTATTTACGTCTTTAACGTCGTTTTTTCGTTTACGTCAGTTTTTATCATTAATTTAATTAGGTACTTTAACAAAACATCCAATATCTATAAACTTATGTTGTCACTTACGGCATATCTTCCGTGATTATTCATTACTTGAGCTCCCGATATTTCGACGCTGTTGCAAGCGTGATCGCGGGTTGATCAAATCAAATCAAATCAAATTAAATCACTTTTTATTTGTTAACACAGGTACAGAAATACAGATCTTATAATTGATAAAACCGAGCGCTATGTTATGCCAGTAGCAGGCTTACAAATATGGTGAGCATCTAGCTCAAGATTACAAATTAAAGTTTCTATAAATTATATTTGAGAATCATGCATAATTATTATTTTAACATATTAACATGGTAATCATAAGTAATTTAATTCGGTTTGTATTGAGCCATCATTCAAGAATTCATCTAAAGTTGATATCCCGTAAGTGACCATATAAGTTTAGTTTTAAACCGTGAAAGCCTAAAACAGTGTTTGATTCAATATTCTATCAGCAAGACAATACTAAAAAACGTCAGTGATAACAAAACAAAAAGCCAGATCCAGCCACATTTGCGACTTGTACACCACAAAGCAGAGATTAGAATTCACATGCGATGCATTATAGAAATGTTAAATTAATAATATTCAGTTGCATCTCACTGGGTGCTGACCACAATATTGTCGGTAAACGATGAACAGACGAAACATATCACAAACTTGTGGCTTCAAATGCATGTTAATGTTTGCATAGAAATGTCAAAGAGACCACGACCTTACTATAGTATCGTTCTATTAGATAACAGAGAGTGTAAACCACCTCATCACGAAGCCGTCAACCAAGCATTCTGTACATCAAACTAACGTAACTTTACACAAGAAATATTGCTGGGAAACTTATTTTTGGGGAGAAAAATCACGTTTCGTAGTAGAATTCAATGTAACGCACTCAAAACATTGTGCTGATGAATTGATGGAATAGTGCGGGAGTCGTGGAGGTGTTTTAAGTAAAAATCTAACAATACCAACTAGTATTTAGAAAAAGTTGTCTCCAATATCTCCGTAACTAGAAGGTTCCCAGGTATGGCGCAGAACAAAAAATAATCGCAATGATGGGGAGAACAAGTGCCTTTCGGTTTCGTGAAGAGGGTTTTTATACCCTTATACTTTTCTTAAGGGGCCGGCGGAGCGTGCGTCGTCCGTACAAACGTTATACCATAATAATTTGTAGACCAAACATAATTGTTACATCGGACCTACTAGAACATTCGAGAAAGCAATTGATTACAGTGTGTGTACGTTAGAAGTTCGAGAGCATTCTATTATTATTAGTTTTAAAGTTAGGTAGGTAGAAACTCGCGACCTATTTATAAAAAGACATTAGAATTTCGACCGTACGCCTAGGGCATACGGTTCATAGCATCATATCCTTAAGGAAGTGTGTTTTTATTTCGATTGGACTACATAATATCTAGGTTTCCAAATATATATTGAATGGTCATTGATTTTAACAAGAGTTTTGGGAAAAATAAGTTTTCTATAGAAATTTTAAGTTCCTCCTAAATATCATTGTCCTTATATGGTAACATCACGACTGTAACCCCGAAGAGGAAGGTTGAGGTGTTTTTAAAAGGGTGGATGACAAAAAAAAATCAAATAATTCCGTCAGATAAATAAAAAAATAAATATCGCTGGACATTAACACACAGCGACACCTAATGCCACACTAAGCAAAGCTTGTAGATAGATTGTCAAAAAATATTGGACACGTATTTTTTCTTTTTTCATGTAAACGATAATTGAAGACAATACAGTATGTCGAAAACTCATGTCACGTTACATTTTAGTACCTTTTTTTACCAGAAAGCAACGTCACAATCTTTGATGTGTATTATCTTCGTCATTTTGTCATTGTCATTCGTAACTGACGGACTAAATTTAACAGAATTATATTTATTTTAGGCTTTCGTCATCCCTACAGTACCTTTATTTTGCCGTTGTGGGAGTTCCTCATGTGATAAGAGGCACAAACGATGGGGGGCATTAAGGCGACTACGGAAGCTAAACGCGAGTTTTATAATACCTAAAAGTATATGATTCACTGCAATAAACAAAACCAGAAAAATATATGATATTCTTCAGGATATATGCTTGTATGATAGTGTTCTGAAAACATTATACAATTAATTTTACTCGATAAAATAAAACACGAACTTGTTTCTAACATTTTCTTTTAACGAGTATAAACTATGCTAAAATACATGCGATCGTTCTGAATTTTTGACAAATAATTCTACAAGCAATATGTTAGCATGATATTGTTTTAGTTTTTTAATCCGATCAATAGTTTTTTTTACACGATATTCTAGGCCCCAGTAATAAACTAGGCCGTCTGACTGTCACAAATTGTCCTGACAGTGACAGATGGACCGAGTAAACAAATATACTTATTTGATCGATCGAAACCATTATCACTGGTTGTGTGACATATTGGCTTTCACATTCATATTGATCTTAACGTAAAAAGTGATTTTTCACCTCAAAAAAAGCGGCCCAGTGCGAGTCGGACTCGCCCATTGAGCCGGGTTCCGTAGCAGCAAGTAACAGAATATAAAAGTTCTTGTTCTTCGTTGTAAATGAAAAGTAAATTACGGTTTGCGATTTATGACGTATGGAAAAAGCTACTCACTAGATCTCGTTTAAACCAATTTTCGGTGGAAGTTTACACGGTAATGTACATCACATATTTTTTTTAGTTTTATCATTCTCAAAAATTAGAAGTTACAGGGGACACACACACATATTATGTATTTATTGAAACTTCATGTACAATAGTGGTACATAGGCGGACTTAATGCCACAAGGCATTCTCTAGCAATACCACCAAACCATTTCCAATACCATTTTGCCAATTTGGAAGTGTTTTTCGCGCAAACTATTCAGTATTGAAAAAAAATGATATTATAAACCTCAATATCATTTTTAAACTCCTCAATATAATTTTTAGCCCACACGTCCACATGTTTTATTGATGAGAAAAAAAATAAGTTTCAGTTCTAACTATGGGGAAGCTTTATAGTTGTTTCCTATTTTGTGTGTAAAAATCTTGATGCGGTTCACAGAATACATATCTACTTACCAAGTTTCAACAACATAGTTCTTATAGTTTCGGAATAAAGTGGCTGTGACTTACGGACGGACAGACAGACAGACAGACATGACGAATCCATAAGGGTTCCGTTTTTTGCCATTTGGCTTCGGATCCCTAAAAATAAGTATTTTCCCATAATGAAAAAAACGCTACCTAGTTAAAATAGAGTATTCTGAGGTTATAAGTTTGAATTAAATAGCCGGATTAATTTCCGCCATTTTTATCAGTGTGGCGGCCAGAAAATTTATGTTGAATCGAAATCATCATCATCAGCCTATAATGTTCCCACTGCTGGGACACGGCCTCCTCTCAATGAGAGGGAATGGGCTATAATCCACCACGCGGGCCTAGTGCGGATAGGTTGATGTCACATGTCTTCGAATTTTAGGTTCTAGGACATGCCGGTTTCCTCACGATGTTTTCCTTGACCGTTTTGAGAGCAGTGGTGATGAAATAAATTACACAAAGTAATACACCTGTCTGGGTTTGAACCCACGACTTACTGTTCGTAAGTCGGGGCCGCCACTACTGGGTCACCGCTGCTGAAGCGAAATGATACAAATAAATAAATAAATAAAGGGAGCTCCCCAACTAAGATGGCGCGGAAATCTTCTCGCGCGAGTCTGACTCACACTTGACTGCTTTTTTATCATCTTATACCGTCTGGGGAATATCGCTAGCTATATTATATTGACCTTGTTTAAGACAACTTCTTTCACACAATAAAATAACACAAAACCCGACTTGTTCCATACAATAACGTTAAAAACAGTCGAATCTTCCACCCAATGCAACACAGAGCCACCATTATTTTAATTTTATTGCTCTGAAATGTGCCGAGACACTTTATGGCTGCAGGAAAAATGCCAGCGGTCGTAGTGATGTAGCTGGATATCGATAGTTTTGTAGTACCGTTTTTGTTTTTTTTTCTCCGATATGAAATCATCAAATGACTCCTCTCGCTCTGAGCGGAGCGGGTATTGACTAAAACCCATTCATGTTCCTTCCTCGCCCTTTATATTCCGAGGCCACGGTATCTTTTTCGAACAGTCCCGCTGCGTTGGAGGAGTTTTGTACTGCCTAACTCACTACTATGAACGCCGCGAGGTCACGACCAAGGAGGCGGCGTACGTATATGTTGCTGGCTGGTGATGCGGCACTCTATTTTTTCACTTGTCATTGTATCTGTCACTATTTACTAAAAAAAATCATGTCGTGAAATATGTTTTCATAATTTCTGGTGATGAAAATATTTGCCAACGTCATTGTAAGCCCCTTCGTACACAAGGCTACAAAAATCTTCGATACTCGACGATTTTAGTCTTTAAGCGACTGCCGCCATAGAAATCCATTGAAGTTCGTACACGAGTCGCGTCGCCGACATTATGGATTTGTATGGCGGCAGTCGCTTGGAGACTAAAATCGTCGAGTATCGAAGATTTTTGTAGCCTTGTGTACGAAGGGGCTAAAGTTTGTAAATTGTATAAAAAATTTCATGTATTTAGTTTACACCTTACTCCGAGTTTTTATTCCTGCTCTCCAATCAACTACCGCCCCAGTTGTTTAGCACCTTCCATACATTGAGAGGCCCGCCATTCCTGGCTTCAGTTTCATTGTTAAAATAGTTTAAAGTTGCTGTTGTGGGTCAAGTTATCCGAGAGAAAACATAATATCACGCTAAAGGCGAAGATGGATTTTTGGAAGAGAAAAAATCATTGAAGTTACGCGACCGTCACTTAACGCTTCGTAGCACTCGTAGCCGATCCGCTACGAGTTTACATCGGCAGTCCCCGAATAGTATACCAGGAATGGACCATCATCATTTCAGCCGAAAGACGTCCACTGCTGGACATAGTGTCGCCACATTGACCAATCTTGTGCATCTCACATCCAGCGGACCCCCACACCCATCGGTCCACCTAGTGGGAGGTCTTCCAATACAATCTCTTCCGGACCGCAGTCACCACTTCAGAACTTTTCGGCCCCATCGGCCATCCGTTCAACGACCAATGTGCCCGAGGAATAGATACATGAATATTATAAGTTAAAAAAAGTAGTTGCAACATTACCGAAGTTACTGAATTGAAGATTGTTGTTTTTTTTTTAAATAGCACGAGTATACTGGAAATTAAATCGCCTTCTTTTAACAAGGATTTAAACTGGTGAAAAGAGTTTCTTTAAACACCTCTACTCACTCTTTGGAAATGTTGTACTGAAGGTATATACAGGGTGTATTTCACCTCATCACAAAGCCGTTAACCAAGCATTCTGTACATCAAACTAAGTAACTTAACGCAAAAAATATTGCTGGGAAACAACTATTTTTTTTGAGGTTATAAATCTTGTTTTGTGGTATAACTCAATGTAACACACTTAACACATTGTGCGGATGGATGGATTGAATAGTACGGGGGTCGTAGAGATATTTAAAGTAAAAATCATGCAATAAAAAGTGGTATTTAAAAAAAAGCTTGTCAAAATCTTGCAACTTTGACCCCCAATATCTCCGTAACTAGAAGGTTCCCAGCAATAGTGTAGAACAAAAAAATGATCAGAATGACGAGTAGAACAAGTGCCTTTCGTTTTCGTTAAGAGGTGTTTTACACCCTTTATTAATTATGAAATAATTTCACTTTATCCAAACATCGACAATACAGGAACACATCACTAGCTAACTAGCGCCACCACACTGTCGGCACCAATTGAGACTATTTTACAAGACAAGTGCCACACTATTTAAATGTTTCCTTGACCATTTATACTGAAAACAGGAATAAGTTTTCGGGTCAAACTAACACTGGAAACTTCAGAGATTAATCTTTTGTAACAGAACACAATAAATTTACATTTTAATTAATTTAGATTTTACATTTTACTTTTTTTTTTTAATTTAATTTTTATGTTTTAATTTTAATTTTATTTAATTTTAATTTCATTTATTGTAATTTCATTTAATTTTATTTTATTGTAACTTTATCTTGATTCCAACTTTTGTTTTGTTTTTGTTTTATACAGATTTAATTGTCATTTATCATTTTGTTGTAATTTTGATTTATAATTTTGTTTCAATTTTGATTTTTATTTTAATTTCAATTTCAATTTGATTTTGATTTTGATTCAATTTTGATTGTTATTTTAATTTAGATTTGTTTGTAATTTACATTTTGAAAATGAATTTAATTTGGATTTAATTATGTATTTAAAAACCATAGCTGAGTGTGAGTACATAGGTACTCATCTGATTCTCAGTCGACAGTCAACGACAAATAAGTAGTGCATGATGTGCTTACCTGTAAGAGGTTGATACACTTGTATTGTGATTCTATATAATTGTATCTTGTATCTTTGAAGCAGTGTACCCCGCGGGCTCAGTGCGGATTGGCAGTTGACACGTCATCGAATTTTTTGTTTCCAGGACATGCCAGTTTCCTCACGATGTTTTCCTTCGCCGTTTTGAGAGCAGTGGTGATGAAATAAATTACAAAAAGTAATGCGCCTGCCTGGGTTCCATCCCACGACTTACTGTTCGTAAGTCGGGGCCGCCACCACTAGGCCACCGCTGCTCTCAAGCCGATAGATTGATAGCCCTTTTTTTCGGATGGAAATTCATCAAATGACTTCTCCCACTCCGGGCGGAGCTTGAGGGAGTGTCAGACTTATACTGACTGAAACCCATTCGTGTTCTTTCCTCGCCCTTTATATTCCGGGGCCGCGGTATCTCTTTCGAACGTCCCGCGACCGCGGAGATTGATAGACCTGTGATTGCGATTCACTAACTAATTCAATTAAACGCAATACATATTCAGCTGCATCTGTTGAGACTGGAGGCTGACCACAAATGTTGATAAACGCCGCCATTTATACCAAAACAACGTTACAGTTTTGTATAAAATTAAATAGTTTCCCAGCGTTTTCATGGAAGGCTTGCTGTTTCAGAATTTAACTGTAGGTAAATAGCTTGCAAAATGTTTCTGGGAAGTGGAAAACACTGAATTAATAAATGGAAATAAAGTTATGTTGGTAAATTTCAGTATGAGGAGGTTCTTTGCAGATATTTATAACAATAAAACGACAATAAAATGTTATGCAAACTATCTAGTTTAATTTCCCCGAAAAAGATCCAAGTCTGAATGCAGACTCCACAAAACCTGGGCCTAAATTCTGCTATTTCAATAGTGTCAGGATAGTCGATCATTGATTTCACAATGGTTGACCATTGTGAAATCAACTTGAGTTCTGTCAAATATTAACAAGTTTGGTAATATAATGGCGCCATTATGACTTTCCAATGGTCAACCACAGACACTCCATTGAAAGAAATGTCATAGAATGGTAATCTCGTACATATTGACAAATGTGTAAAATAAATTATAAATGAATGAATTCGCATTTAGTAGTCGATTTCGAAAACCATTTGTAGTAAGGGTTTTATAATAATGGCAATACGACAATATCATTAAAACACAATTCTATTACGAAAACATCGACCGATCATTGTGAATTTAGCAGATTACGAACTTTAAGGAAAAAGACAATGGGATGGGAATGGAGTCGTGTTTGAGTGACGAATTTATTAAAATAGCAGAATTGGGCCCCAGGTGGTACTGTGAGTGTGTTTTGCCGTGATTTCGTGTCGAGTTATAATAGCAAAAGGAAAAGGGTAGACAGATTTGTCTGCTCTTAACAATTTATTTTCCATCTACCCGCATACTCCAGTCAACCCGCGATCATGGCTCTTGCAACAGTGTCGAAATATCGGGAGCTCAAGTATTGAGTAATCATAGAAGATATCCTGCACATATGACAGTATTATAAACACAGCTTATTGACTTATTTAAATATAACGGTTCTATGGCAACTTAACAAACTTTGAATAAAATTGTCAGCCAGTTTGACGACATAAAAATCTTATAAGTTCGTCAGATATTATCAAAAATATTTGACAAATTTTTTTCTTTTGTTACCTAAACCAAAATTGACGAGGATACATCACTTTTAAAATTCTCAATACGTCACGTCTTGGTATACTTTTTAGTGTGTTCTGTCGTCACGAACCCCCACTCCCGGATTTTGATGCATTTTATTTTTGACAATAATCACTGATTTACGAAAATAAAAAAATAAAAAATTGGAAAAAAATGATCACGTAGATCATTTTTTTCCAATTTTTTTTTTTAAATAAATCAATAAATATCGCTGGACATTAACACACAGAGCCATCTAGTGCCACACTAAGCAAAGCTTGTGTCGTGGACACTAGATAGTTAATATACTACATGTATACTTTTTTGTATGTAAATACATACTTATTATACATTTAAACATCCATGACTCGGAAACAAATGTCCGTGCTCATCTCACAAACATTTGCTCCTACCGGGATTCGAACCCAGGACCCTAAGAACGTAAGGTAGCTCCACTACCACTACGTCATTTGGGTCGTCAATCGGGCCGTATTACGAGTATATCTGACGGACTAAATTTAAAAATTACTTCTGACTTCAAAAAACGCAATACAAATAAAACAAAGTCCAAAATATACCGTTACGATCGCAAAGAATAACAATATCATTTACTTTTTAAAGATATTCCAGTCAAATGGACTGGAATAAATACGTATGACATTTCACGTGAATTGCCGAATATTCCTGGAAACTGGCGCCAATCACACATAGCCTTCTGTATTCACAGAATACAATAGGAAACGGCACAAAAGCCTAATAGGTTTAAAGGTAGGACTATATATTGGATCGGATCGGATCGGAACCCATCCCACGTTGAATACAACCTTTGACATTCGTGAATGAATTTTCAGTGAAATGTTTTTTAAAGAGGTATGTACGAGTATGTATGTGTTGCTGGATAATTGGAAACGTGTTTTATTTTTGTTTCATCATCATCATCATCTCAGCCGAAAGACGTCCACTGCTGGACATAGGCCTCCCCCAAGTGTCGCCACATTGACCGGTCCCTTGCTACTCGCATCCACCGGATTCCCGCAACCTTCACCAGGTCATCGGTCCACCTAGTGGGAGGTCTTCCAACGCATCGTCTTCCGGTTCGCGGTCGCCACTCCAGAACTTTTCGGCCCCATCGGCCATCCGTTTTGCGAGCAATGTGCCCTGCCCACTGCCACTTAAGTTTAGCAATTCTTAGGGCTACGTCGGTGACCTTGGTTCTCTTGCGGATCTCTTCATTTCTTATTCGATCACGCAAGGAAACTCCGAGCATAGCCCTCTCCATTGCCCTTTGGGTGACTTTAAGCCTTTTGATAAGGCCCATTGTGAGCGACCACGTTTCGGTCCCGGTCGGTTATTTTTGTTTAGTCTCGGATTATTGTTGACTTTCGTAATATCATAGTCTATGTTTAGTCTTGGATTATCGTTGACTACAAAAGATTATCGTAATATCATGGTCTATGAGCTTTGAGGAGTTAGATAGAGGTGTAACAATAGATGTAAACCACCTCATCATAAAGCCGTCAACCAAGCATTTTGTACATCAATACTTACTAATCTTATAAAGCAGAAGAGTTTGTTTGTTTGTTTGGTTAAACGCGCTAATCTCAGAAACTACAGGTTCAAATTGAAAAAATCTTGTGTTGGATAGTCCATTTATCCAGGAAGGCTTTAGGCTATATAACATTACGCTACGACCGTTAGGAGCGGAGCAGGAATGAAAAATGTTGAAAAACGGGTTTTTTTTTCCTTTCGTTTTTCTCTCTTATGTGACGCAGACGAAGTTGCGTGGGTCAGCTAGTCAAACTATAAAGTCTTCATCTGCCTTACCTTTTCCCAACTATGTTGGGCTCGGCTTCCAGTCTAACTGGATGCAGTTGAATACCAGTATGTTACATGAAGCGACTGCCTATCTGTCCTCCACAACTCAGTTAGTAATGAGTAATACGATACCGCTTGGTAAGACTGGTTGTCAGATTTATTAGGCCACTGACTACCTGTAACGACTGTCAAAGATCTACAAACGACAGCCGGGACCAACGGCCTAAGAGGCCTGCGGAAAACGTAATACCAAAATAATATGTAAATTAAACATATTCTTAAAGTAGTGTGTATTTATTTCTATTGGATTACAGAATATCTAGGTTCCCAAATAAATATTTTGAAAGGACAATGATATAAAGGCGATATATGAGGAATTAAAAAGAAAAAATATTTTTTCCATAACTCTTGTTTAAATCAGTGTTCATTCTAAATATGTGTTTGGGAACCTAGATATTCTTTTATCTATTCGAAATAAATAAACACTACCTTAAGAATATGTTTGATTTAAAAATTATTTTGGTATTCCGTTTGTATGAAAAGCGTATGCTCCGCCGGCCCCTTAAAGTGCTTTCCGAGACACGGAGAAAAGTCAGTACGAAAGGGTGGTCACCCAACCACAGATCAACAATGAAACGCGCTTTAAACATTATGCTGATGGATGGATTGAATAGTACGGAGGTCGTAAAGGTGATTAAAGTAGAAATCATACAATAGAAACTTGTATTTAAAAAAACTTGTCGTAATGTTGGAATTTTCACTCCCAATATCTCCGTAACTGGAAGGTTCTCAAGTATAGTGTAGAACGAGAAATGATCGCAATGACGGGGAGAATAAGTGCCTTTCGGTTTCGTTAAGAGGCGTTTTACACTCTTTCTATCATTGAGCTATATATACTAGAGATGCAAACCTCAACAAAATTGTCAAAAAAAGTGTAACCACCATTTAAACGCGACGACGTAGCTTTGAAACCACTAACATTTCAAAGTGAACGTATATTTGTCTCGCTTACACAAGTCACAAGAACAATACCGTCGCCTTAATTAGACAAAGACGGCAATATAAACTAGCAATGGTGGGATGGGGTGGCCTACTCATGCGAAATTTTACCCAACTTTTTTAAGCCTTAAAAATATTTAATACATTTATAAATTAAATTAACTTTAAAATATTCGAATTACATATTTATTTTTGGATATATTAGAAGTTTTTAACTAACTAGCACTTCACCTGTGACTTCATCCGCGAAAACAATTAAAGCCTTTGTTACTGGCTAAAGATGTAGCTGTGTGTGAAATTATTTTTAAAATCGGGTGAGATGTTCTTGAGTTAAATCGTAACAAACACACAAACAAACAATAAAACCTTTTCTCTTTATAACATTATTATTTCGTTTATTATTTATAATTTAATATTTATATACACATTCGCTTTTTGGATCTATTTTGTCTTGATCACGGAAGTGCTTCGAAAATGAGAAAAATCAAAATCAAAGCATTAATTTTATTTCAAGTAGGCCAATTACAGGCACTTTTGAATTTTCGGAACAAAGATGAAAATTAAATATAGCTACAGTCCCAGTCACAAGACATAAAAACTGTGAAAGTACTGTAGTTGCCCATTCCCTAGCGTAGATCTCTATGGAGAAGAACGGGCAAGAAACTCCATGGACAATCTTTGAAATCAAAATTAATGTTACAAAATCTTGGTTACATCATTCATGTTGAGATGGTATATTATGCGAGAACAATGTAGCAAGATGTGCACGTTTAAAGTGTCCATAGTAAAAACAAAATAATTCCTTCAAATTAGCCATGGCAACTAAGAGATGTCCAGTCACAACTGACAGCGCCCGTTCTCGAACATGACGCATGGATCAGCACCATTCAGCTCAACCATTTTGAAGGGAACTAAATGGTCCGACACACGCGCCACTATCAGCGAGACATTTCAGCGAGCATGACATACTCTGAACCGCCAGGGCACATTCAATTCAAGAAATGACGTAGATTTCCAGTGAATGATAGCTTTCTGGTACATAGTACTCACACAATATGGGCTATGCGATTACATAAAAGGTAAATGAAAATTAAGGTAAAGGAAAATTTAGCAGGTAGCTAGTCAGTCTCTTTTTTCAGCTATTGGATTATTTTCACCCACTAAACACGGCGTGTTACATCTTTAGGCACCCTACAGCGTTGTTATAAAAAAAATACAAAGAACTTATTTCATCAATTAAAAATTCTCCCACAAATGTTGGAAACTAAAACTAAGTTTTACTGGTAACACTGAACCTAATTGTCAAAATTCAAAATGTTAATTTATAAATTGCGTTTTTACGTTGATGTAAACCATTATAAAAACTTAGAAACAATAAAATTAAGTATGGAAAGTAATACTGGTTAATTAATTATGTGTTTGTGATTTTAAATCGCACTCTTTCAATACGCATTTACCCATTTTTTGTCCTGTGTCACTTCCGTAGGCATCTAACAGAACACTGAACTGACGTTAGCGACGCATATGTATTTGTACATATGTCCCGAGGCAACGCCTTGGCGTGGTAATTGCTAATCTAGTTACATATATATCTATGCTTTCTATTCGTATTTTTATGTTTGCTCATATGTATTCTAGTATTAAAGGGCCGGCGGAGCATGCGTTTTTCATACAAACGTAATACCAAAATAATATGAAAATCAAACATATTCTTTGTATTTCGATTGGATTACAGAATATCAATGTTCCCAAACAAATATTTTGAAAGGACAATTATATAAAGACGAGATAAGAGGAATTTAAAATTTCCATAGAAAATTTATTTTTCTCATAACTCTTGTTTAAATCAGTGTATCGTGTACATATTAAATGCCCATTAACATCGTAGTAAATTTATATGTACGAAGCCAAAAGGCCCTGATTCTCCCCGTCATTGCGATCATTTTTTGTTCTACACCATACCTGGGAACGTTCTAGTTGCGGAGATATTGGGGAAGTTTTTGACAAGTTTTTTTTTTATTGCAAGATTTTAATCACCTCCACGACCCCCCGCTAATTTAATCAATATACCAGCACAATGTTTTGAGTATTTTGCATTGAGTCCTACCACAAAACATTAAAAAAAAACGTAGTTTCCCAGCAATAATTGCGTAAAGTTACTTAGTTTGATGTACAGAATGCTTGGTTGACGGCTTCGTGATGAGGTTGTATACACCTTGTATATTTTCCAATGTGTTACTTTGTACTATGTTAATATAGCTCACCCAATCAGAAATTCAAGAACATATAAAATGTTTATGTTCTGTTCACAGCTCCCGAGATTCATGGGTGACATAAAACCCCAGGATTTATTATACTAAGAAATGTGACTCTATACGGATTTAATGCCGGCAGCCTCAACCCAACCGCGCGGAGGAACCTTAACGTGAATACGCCGATTTTAAAATGAACAGGATTTTTTGTGGTATACTACAATTAAAAAAACCGACTACTCAGAAATCAGGCTCTAATTAAAATCGGAGTGCATAAGGTAAAATCGACCACTCTTATTATTGAAGTCGGTTTAAATGTTTATGTAACACTAGCTGACCCACGCAACTTCGTCTGCGTCACATAAGAGAGAAAAACGAAAGGAAAAACCCCGTTTCTGCAACATTTTTCATTCCTGCTCCGCTCATAATGGCCGTAGCGTGATGTCATTTAGCCTAAATCCTTTCTCGATAAATGAACTATCCAACACAAAAATATTTTTTCAATTTGAACCAGTAGTTCCTGAGATTAGCGCGTTCAACCAAACAAACAAACTCTTCTGCTTTATAGTATTAGTATAGATTAAAAAAACCGACTACTCAAAAATCAGGCACTAATTAAAATCGGAGTTCATAAGGTAAAATCAACTACTCTTATTATTGAAGTCGGTTAAAATGTTTATTTAACACATTTATGTTTGATAAACGTTGCCAGCTTGTAAGCTGGAAGCAATTATATAATTTAAAAGCCGTTACATAACTTACATTTATTTTCGATCTGAAAAACAACATTGGAATATTAATTTTCTGTCAAAAATACTGTAATATACGTAATATACTTTACTACAACAAAAAACCTGCCAACTGAAAAACACGCTCTTTTGAAATTCGGGGTTTACAAGGTAAAATCTACTCTTCCTATTGTTGAAGTTGGTTAGAATGTAATCTATGTTACTCGGGTCATAACGACTCGACGCTTATTGCTTTTCCGAATAAAAAAAAAACATTCAACTCTGACTATAGGCATTGAACCAATTTGGACTAAATATAGGTATAGTTATCGGTAGAAATTTTACTTTCCGCACACGTGTGGACTACACTGCGTTTTGAATCTTATTGTTGTGCGAAAAGAACCAGTTTTCGAGGAAGTGTATTGAAAAGCAGACCTTTATCATCGTCATTGTTTTCCTGCCCTTAGTCCAATTCATTTGAGGTCAATGCAGCATGTCTTCATCTCATCAGAAACCTACTTTCTTGCCATTCATACTTCACACAGTACATACTACTACTACTCTTATACACATCTACATTGTTCTAACATTTTTCTCACCACATTTCCTTGGAAAGCACAACTTTTCCACATTAAACTATGTAGATACCTATCCAGTACTTTAAAAGTTCAATTTTTTTATTTGGACAAGCCCGCCACACTATTTCCAAACCACTGTTACTCCTGAAAACCAGAATCAACAGTGGCAACCACGGGAAAAGCACCGTGACAATGAAGTCCTAGAGAATGAATTTAACGGTCTTGGACCCCGCAACGAAATTAATCGGAAAGTAAAAAATAACATTATTTCCACTTCCCTCCATATCAGCAAGAGACAGAAAGAAACAAAGCCAATAGGCAAAGGGACGTTAACAACTGGGATAGGCCCAGTTACCTAGCACCACGGATAAATATAAAAAATTGTATAAACTAACTTATAACCAAGACTTTGGCCGCGTAGAGTTGGATAATTAATAATAATAATAATAAAAATCTTTATTTCGTAATTGTCTCACATGATCATACTACCGCAGTAAAATGTGACCTATGTGTTAATTCAGGTTAAAAACTGTCAATTTCTGTGTGCGTAATTTTATACAAATCTGGCAGTTTTTGTGTACATACATCAATAAAATAAATATCACTGGACATTACACACAGTGCCATCAAGTGCCACACTAAGCAAGGCTTGTTGCTTGTGTGTCACAAACTTTCGTATCTATTAAAATGTACTCATTTTTTTTTTTATCATTGATTTTCTCCTCACAAAGTTGACTTAAAGTTAATGTGTACAAAATAATGTCATAAGTTGTATACAACCGTTGTGAGAGACTGGTTCCTGATGTTTTTGTTTTAAGTAAAACCCTGTGTTCAGGTCACCAGGCACCTTCCAGGATAGAATCAGCTTTTACACAGATAACATGTGAGAGTATGAATCAAACAATATGTGTAACCAAATTAAAAGCAAATTAAAAACAAATGGGTCCTGGGTTCGAATCCCGGTAGGAGGTAATGTTTGTGTGATGAGCATGGACATTTGTTTCCGAGTCATGGATGTTTATATGTATAATATTATATGTTTAAATAAATATTATTTACAAACAAAAAAGAATATATGTAGTATATCAACTATCTAGTAAGGACGACACTAGCTTTGCTTAGTGTGGTACTAGGTGGCGCTGTGTGTTAATGTCCAGCGACCAAAAGGGGCCGAGAATAAGTGAAAAAGGGTTGAAAAATTATAGTTTTTTCAATAGTTTTACGAGGACACACATCTGCAGCTACTTCAGTAGGATAGTGGAACAAAAAACGACACTACACAAAGATCCTTTGTCTCAGTCTTCAACTGAACAGTTAGACAAAAGATCTTTTTAAATAAGTTAACAGAGTAACTAAGAGTATGGCTTTCATAATGCCCTTTGAAAGTTTTGTGAACGAGAATAAGTCACAACACAGTGAAAAGTCAACCAAGTTGTAATTTGATAACAGTGACTCATTAAGTCAGTTTTAACCCCCGACGCAAAAACGACGGGCTGTTATAAGTTTGACGTGTCTGTGTGTGTGTATGTGTCTGTATGTGGCATCGTAGCACTCGAACGAATAAAGCGATTTCGGTTTTGATTTTTTTTTTGCTTGAAAGGTGAATTAGTCGGGAGTGCTCTTAGCTATGTTTAATAAAAATCGGTCTGGTCGGCCGCCGTAACAAAATGGCGCAAAATATATTTATTTAACAACTCCCTCAATCTGGGTATCAAATGAAAGGGCTTGACTAGTAGACCATTAAATGCTACATTGAATTTCATATTCATGATGGCTGCCACCACAAAATGGCGATTTTTTTTACAACTCCTTTAGGGTGACAATTGAATAAAAAATACCTTGAAATTATGACCTGATGTGTCGGGGATTTTTTAATTTAATATAACTTGTCAATATATAACATCACGCTTGTACTCTTTAAAAGAGTTAGACAGATGTGTAACTTTTTTTTTTAGGATGGGAAATCATCAAATGACTTCTCCCACTCTGGGCGGAGTGGGAGGGAGTGTCAGACTTTTACTGACTAAAACCCATCCATGTTCCTTCCTCGCCCTTTATGTTCCGGAGCCGCGGTATCAACCCCGCAACCCCGGCAGAGACAGATGTGTACCTAAGAGACTGTTAAAATCAGTCGGGTTTCCTCCGTGCCTCTGAAAGCACGTAAAGCTGTTGGTCCCGGCTGTAATCTGTCCATCTTTGACAGTCATTACAGGTAGTCAGTGCCCCAAAAAGTCTGACAACCAGTCTTACCAAGTGGTAAGTATTGTATTAACCGTACTAACTGGGCTGACTAACAGAGATCAGTGACTATGAGAGGCCTGCGGAGCACGCGTTTTTCATACAAACGTAATACCAAAATTATTTGCAAATCAAACATATTCATATGGTAGTGTGTATTTATTTCGATTATAGAGGTTCCCAAACACATATTTTGAATGGACACTGATTTAAACAAAAGTTATGCGAAAAGTAAATTTTCTATAGAAATTTTAAATTCTTCATACCTCGCCTTTATATCATATAATTATTCTGTAAACCTATCGAAATATACACACACTACCTGAAGAATATGTTTGATTTTCATATTATTAGTGTATGCTCCGCCGGCCCCTTAAGATATCTACACTAATATTATAAAGAGGAAAACTTTGTTTGTTTGTTTGTTTGGTTGTAATGAATAGGCTTAAAAACTACTGAACCGTTTTTAAAAACTCTTTCACCATTCGAAAGCTACATTATCCACGAGTAACATAGGATATATTTTATCCCCGTACTCCCACGGGAACGGGAATTACGCGGGTGAAACCGCGTGACGTCCGCTAGTATTTAATAAACTAAATTCTGAACAAAGAAAAACTCCTCACAAAAACGTATCAATATCGACTCTAACCCAAGCAATGCAGTACTTTTCATTTCTCGTTAAAATTACTGTAATCATATTAATTTTAACCCGATACAAAATATCCTGCAAACTACTTCAATTAAAAAAAAACTTTCATTAACACACTATCTATAACCAAATCAATACGCAAATTACCGACTTTTAACTTATTAGGTACTGAACTAGCTTACAGTGGCGAGGGGTTCATTGTAACCGAGCCGGTGTCCGCATCTCCACGTCAAAGCGCGTATTTTGCGTATGGGCTATAATCCACCACGCGGGCCCAGTGCGGGTTGGTAGATGTCAATGTCTTCGAATTTTTGGTTCTAGGACATGCCGGTTTGCTCACGATGTTTTCCTTCACCGTTTTTGAGAGCAGTGGTGATGAAATAAAGTACACAAAGTAATGCGCCTGTCTGGGTTCGAACCCACGACTTACTGTCCGTAAGTCAGGGCCGCCACCACTGGGCCACTGCTACTCTCGCGAGGGTTTCACACAACTCGAAACCTAATACTAGCTTCCCTTAGGAACAACCACTGTACTGGAGTCTACTATTGCCAATGTAGGTAATTCAGTTAAGACGTGATTGACCAAACATGACTAAAACTACAAATGATAAAAATATATATTAGATGGACTCACGTAGATTTTAAATTACTAATAATAAGCTTAGTTTAATGTAACGTGTCCAATGATGGAGCACGATCGTAGTTTTAATTATTTCTAAATCGATCAAACAATAAATAAAATGTAAATAAGAGCGCGGACCCCCACGTCTGCGGTAGAAAACTAACTAAAAAAAAAAAAAAAAACTACAAATGATTCGATGTATGGTTATTTCAAAAATTATTAAAAATATGCATCGGACCGGCTTACCTGTTACAAGAAGTAACCCTTAGCTACTTATGCTTGCAGCTTTGCTCGCGATAAGACAAAAAATATTTCGCGGAAATATTAAAAATACTTGGAAATAATGTAGACTAGTTTATCCCCGTGACTTCGTGCACGTACAGTTCGATATGACCCTCAGGATCGTAACTACTGGGATAAAAAGTATCCCATGTGTTAATCCATAACTATGTGTATGCTAAATTTCACTCAAATTCGGTCTGTACTTTTTGCGTGATTAAGTAACAAAGATGTATCCATTCAATAGCACAAACTTTCGCATTTATAGAGTAAGAAGTCAACATTTTCTGCCTGCCTTTTTCCAATGTTGGGGTCGACTTCCAGTCTAACCGTATGCAGCTGAATACCAGAATTTTACATGGAGCGACTGCCTATCTGACCTCCACAACCCAATTAGTACTGGGTAATACGATACCCCTTGGTAAGAATGATAATTTAAAAAGAAGTAAGTTTCCCTCTATCAAAAGAAATTTCGGAACCAGATCTGTGATTCTGGGGATTACCCCTTATATCTAAAACTTGAAAAGTTTACCTTTTTTCTATTAATAAGTAACTGACACATGATAACTAATCAATACTTATAAATTACCTATAACCTAAACTGTTGAAAACATCATTAAACTATTACTTACCTGGATATTACACCTAAAGAAACTTTGGAAAACAAATGAAGGAAAGTATGGAAAAACAAAAATATAAGGAGGATTAATGGAACAGGTGGTTTCGCGCGAGTGTCTGTGAAGACGCAACGGACGCGACCTCTTCGGTCGACGCGCGGGACAACACTGAACGTGTTGAGTCTGTAAGTTAGAGGTGCGGAGTTGCCATTTCGGGGAGAGTAAACAATTCAGTGGGAGATTTTTCAAAATCAAAATCAAAGCATTTATTTCAAGTAGACAAGTTACAGGCACTTTTGAACTGTCGGAACACGGATGAAAATTAAATGTAGCTACAGTCCCAGTCACAAGACATAAAGACCGTGAAAGTACTGTAGTTGCCCATTCCCTAGCGTAGATCTCTATGGAGAAGATCGGGCAAGAAACTCCATGGACACTCTTTTAAATCAAAATTATTGTCACAAAATCTTGCTTACATCATTCATGTTGAGATGGCATATTTGTTATATTTTGTGAGAATGCTTGTTCGAGGACACTTACTCCATATTTATCTAAGCACTTCTGGACGTTGAAAGAAATTATGAGTCTATTTAAATAAATAAATAAATAATAATAAATAAATAAATATCGCTGGACGTTAACACACAGCGCCATCTAGTGCCACACTAAGCAAGGCTTGTGTCGTGGACACCAGATAGTTGATATACTACATAGATACTTTTTTGTTTGTAAATACATACTTATTATACATATAAACATCCATGACTCGGAAACAAATGTCCATGCTCATCACATAAACATTTGCTCCTACCGGGATTCGAACCCAGGACCCTACGAACGTAAGGCAGCCTCACTACCACTACGCTATTTAGAAGCTCTTGGCTAAATTATTACAGTCGCTAGGGTCAATAATCGGGTTAAGCGTTTACCTAGGTGCGTTCGTTAATGAGTGACCACCGAAATACAGAGTCCCCTCCATACCTCAGAAAGCACTTTAGTCCAGGCTGTCAATTGTTTAACTTTGACATTCATTACAGGTGTCCCGAAAGTGTCTTGATTTTTTTTCGTCATCATCATCATTTCAGCCGAAAGACGTCCACTGTTGGCCTCCCCCAAATGCCGCCACATTGACCGGTCCCGAGCAATTCGCACTCGTTCTTAGGGTCCTGGGTTTGAATCCCGGTAGGAGAAAATGTTTGTGTGATGAGCATGGATATTTGTTTTCGAGTCATGGATGTTTATATGTATAATAAGTATATATTTACAAACAAAAAGTACATATGTAGTATATCAACTATCTGGTGTCCACGACACAAGCGTTGCTTTGTGAGGCACTAGATGGCGCTGTGTGTTAATGTCCAGCGATATTTTTTTTTGTTTTTACTATATCACAATGCATTTGACCCGAAGACGGACGAAGATTGACTGATAGAGAATGCCTTGTGGTATTAAATCCGTGTATGTACCACACTTGCACGTGAAGTTTAAATAAATAGTAAATTTTGGGTTTTTTCTAAAGGAATTTCTCAGGAACAGATACCCTGTTATATTTTATAGGCTTGACACCTATCACAAAGGACCTAAAACTACATTACTAGCGAAATGTCGTTGTACGACACAAGTAGACACCCCTACTTATCCCACTGGGGATTAGCGGCTTGGTGTTAAGTAGTTCCTAATCAAGAAGTTCTAAATATAGCTAAAAATACATTAGTAATAGGGAAAACATTTTCTTGCATATAGCAACACTGCGCTTTTCGCGCGCTTGCGTCTTGCCATTTCATATTTCGAACTCCCTCCATATTTCCATCACACAATTTTAAACTTTACACTTTAGGTACAAAGTCTACATTATTTTGTGTCTAACCGGTTGATAGATGCTAGCTTTCAAAATGGAGTAACTCAATTATTGATTCACTTGATTAAATACTCTATGCACTTAAGAATAGTGTTAAAAGTTGACTGCTCAAAAATTCTAAACATGATTGTAGGGACTAAAAATACCAATTTTCTTTTCCTAAACGCTGTACAATGAAGTCAACTTTACACTGATTGACATACGGTTGAAAATTCTTAAAACTGTATGAGTTGCTTAGGTCTTTTCATTATGAAAGTCTACCCGCATAGACGCAAATCTAGAATTAAGGTCTAAACGAGATATTTTCTATATAAATGCGAAGAGACCTTTTATCCTATTAAAGTAATAGGTTTCTTAATAATCTTGGAATTGACTTCGTCGTGAGTGAAATCCATTACCAGTACCACTACGCCATTCGGTAGTGAGAATGCCTTACGTTCATAGGGTCCTGGGTTCGAATCCCGGAAGGAGCACATGTTTATGTGATGAGCATGGACATTTGTTTCCGAGTCATGGATGTTTATATGTATTATAAGTATGTATTTACAAACAAAAAAGTATATTATTTAGTATATCAACTGTCTGGTGTCCACGACACAAGCCGTGCTTAGTGTGGCACTAGATGGCGCTGTGTGTTAATGTCCAGCGACATTTATTTATTTTATTTATTTATTACCAAGTCGGGTAAGTCCAGATGTGGTTTTTTAGTTTGACAGCGGTGACCCAGTGGTGGTGGCCCCAACTTACGAACAGTAAGTCGTGGGTTCGAACCCAGGCACATTACATTGTGTTTAAATTTATTTTCATCGCCACTGCTCTCAAAACGGTGAAGTTTTTACTGCAAGATTTTTACTTTAAACATCTCTACGACCACCGCAGTATTCAATCCATCTATCTACACAATGTGTTAAGTGCGTTACATTGAGTTCCACCACAAAACGTGACTTTTCACATCAAAAGAAAAAATCGTTTCCCAGTAATAATTTTTGCGTAAAGTTACTTAGTTTGATGTACACAATGCTTGGTTGACGGTTTTGTGATGAGGTTGTTACGCTCTGTATTGTTCAGAATCAGGAGGTTGCGTTTGAAAACCTTAGAATTATCTCCATTTTTTAGTTTAGTCCAAACAGAATAGTTAAATATCATAGCACATTCAAATGACTATAAATATCAATAATTCATGGGCTCTTAGCATTTAATCCCAAGTTTATAATCATTAATATTAATCACAAAGCAGAATATTAATAGATGGGGATTTATTAGTACCCTTATCCCCTTAAATCTGCCTGCCTTTTCCCAACTATGTTGGGATCAGCTTCCAATCTAAACAGGTGCAGCTGTATACCAGTATTTTACAAGGAGCGACTGTCTATCTGACCTCCACAACCCAGTTAGTACTGAGTAATACGATACCCCTTGATAAGACTGGTTGTCAGACTGGGTACTGACTACCTGTAACGACTGTCAAAGATCTACAAATGACAGCCGGGATCAATTGCTTGGTAGGAAACACAGTCTTTCTTTATCTTGTGGTTAGTATCTAACTTGATGTCAGAGTTTGTATGTCACCCATGGGTTTCTGACTTGGCTTCACATTCCGTCGAGATACAGGGTGTAAACCACCTCATCACAAAGCCGTTAACCAAGCATTCTGTACATCAAACTAAGTAACTTTACGCGAAAATTATTGCTGGGAAACAACTTTTTTTTTTGAGGTTATAAATCATATTTTGTCGTAAAACTCAATGTAATGCACTTAAAACATTTTGCTGATGGATAAATTGAATAGTACGGGGGAGGTGTTAAAAGTCAAAAACTTACAAAACAAAACTTGTATTTAAAGAAAAAGTTGTAACTTTGACCCCCCATATCTCCGTAACTAGAAGGTTCCCAGGTATGGTGTAGAACAAAAAAATGATCGCGATGATGGGGAGAACAAGTGCTTTTCGGCTTCGTGAAGAGGTGTTTTACACCCTTTATATCTCTCAGGCATGCGGGTTTCCTTACGATGTTTTTCTTCACCGAAGTAAGTGATAATTTAACAATATGCACATTAATCCGAATAAACAGAGGTGCGTCTTGGGTGGGTCCGAACTTGAGACCTTATCGTCATCATCATAAACCTATTAATGTTCCAACTGCTGAGACACAGGTTGACGACCCGATTGGCGTAGTGGTAGTGACGCTGCCTTACGTTCTTAGGGTCCTGGGTTCGAATCCCGGTAGGAGCAAATGTTTGTGTGATGAGCACGGACATTTGTTTCCGAGTCATGGATGTTTATATGTATAATCTTGTAGTTTTATATAACTATAATAAGTATGTATTTACAAACAAAAAAGTATATATGTAGTATATCAACTATCTAGTGTCCACGACACAAGCTTTGCTTAGTGTGGCACTAGGTGGCGCTGTGTGTTAATGTCCAGCGATATTTATTTATTTATTTATTATTTACAGGTCACCACTATACGAGAGGAAATTGGCTATATTCCACCACGCGGGCCCAGTGCGGGTTGGTAGATGTCAAATTTCTTCGATTTTCTTATTCTAGGACATGCCGGTTTCCTCACGATGTTTTCTATCACCGTTTGGTTCAATGCAGGCAATTTGAGACCTATCAATTGACAATAATATAACACACACACACACACACACAACACAGACACGCACTTAGAATAATAAAATTGCAGTCTTTAGTGTTTATAAATTATAATACAATCACTAGTATATTTTACATTTAGGTGACATAGCACTTTTCTCTGTTGACACAAAGTAAACGTGACCCGGGTTTTGTGTTATGCTTCATTGCAAAAATAAATTATAGAAGGTTGCAAAGAAGTTTCTTAAACAAACTGTTTTTCTTACTTTGAATAGAGCATAATTTTATAGATAAGTTATTTACTAGTTGTTTGTTTAAGGAATCTTAGATAATATTTATGAATAAGCGCTTGAGTGAGATACCTGAGATACAGGTTTATTCCTAGTTCAGGTAGAATCCAATTATTGTATACCTATAGTTTTTAAGGCCATATTGTAAATATTTTTGTATTTCAATTATTTCAATAAACAATTTCAATTTCAATTCAACGGTCAACCAATTTACCAAAAATGTATCATCATCATCATTTCAGCCGAAAGACGTCCACTGCTGGACATAGGCATCCCCCAAGTGTCGCCTCATTGACCGGTACCTTGCGACTCGCATCTAGCGGATTCCCGCAACTTTCACAAGGTCATCGGTCCACCTAGTTAGGACTCCAACGCATCGTCTTCTGGTTCACGGACGCGACTCCAGAACTTTTCAGCCCCATCAGCAAAATGTAGAATAGAATAGAATAGAATAGAATATTTATTTGCGTTAAACATGGTATACAAGGGTGTTATATACAAATTGAGGCACAAGCATGTTTAGCTAAGATAACACATAGCATGCAAAATTTTAAAAAACAAGTTAAGCAACAACAACCTTTTTTTTTTAAAAAAAACATCAACATTTTTTATCTATAAATTCTTTTAAACTATAAAAACTACACTCGATTAACCACTTATGAAATTTTATTGTAAATAATTTTGTGTTTAAAGCTTTGAAATGCCTTGGTATTTTATTATAAATGCTCACACACATTGCCAAGCAGTTACTATTGTATTTAGACAGTCTAGGCAAATCATTTAACACTAGTTTATATGGATCTCGTCGATTCCGAGGATTTACATTATTTGCAGTCTTAAATAGTTGCTTATTTTTCATAACAAAAACACATATTTCGTAAATGTAAAGCGACGGTAACGGTAACAAACCAAGTTTTTTAAATATTGGTCGACATGAGTCGTCGGGCTTAAGTCCACAAATTGCTCTCATGCACTTCTTTTTGAGCGATGAATGCTCTTTGGAAGTCAGTGCTGTTACCCCACATTATTAGTCCATAACGTAACAACGATTCGACGTATGCGTGGTATGACATTACAGCAGTTTTTATATTAGTTATATTTTTTACTTTTTTTAATGCATAAACAAATTTATTAATTTTAGTGCTAACATTGTCTATGTGCTCTTTCCAGTTTATGTCTTTATCTATTATTACACCTAAAAATCTGGTACGCGTTACTTCATTGATTTTATTAATATTGAGTTTAATGTCATTTTTGGAATTATTTGATCGATTAAATTGGATGTAAACGGATTTATCTAAATTTATCATCAAATGGTTAATGTCAAGCCAATGCAATAATTTGTCAATTGTATTATTAATGTCAAGTTCATGTTCTGAAATGGTATTTAGTTTTTTATTAGATGTCACTATAATAGAAATATCGTCAGCAAATAATACGCATTTATGGTTAGTTATTTTTATGATGTCATTTATATAAATGAGGAATAATATTGGGCCTAGCACACTTCCCTGTGGAACGCCATATTTATTATGTTGAAATTCCGATGAATAGGATATTATTACATTATTTTCGTTTTTTTTATTGATAATAACACATTGTTTTCTATTGCTTAAATAGGACGACAGCCACTGAAGTGCCGGTCCTCTAATACCAACAGCTTCCAATTTTTGTAGCAATATGTCATGAGACACCAGATCGAAGGCTTTCGATAGATCAAAAAAGAGGCCTGTAGTTATATAATTATTATTTATATTTGAAAGTATAGCTTGCATGAGGGAAAAAATAGCTAACGATGTGGACTTGTTCTTTTGGAATCCAAACTGCTGGTCACTTATAATATGAAATTTATTGCAAAAGTCAGTTAACCTTTTTAGCATACATTTTTCAAAAATTTTAGACAATATGGGTATAAGAGTTATAGGTCGGTAATTATTGTTGATTGTTGATTTATCTCCCTTCTTGAATAAGGGCTTTATTAAAGATAGTTTTAATTTTTCAGGAAAGGTGCCTTGTGAAAATGACATGTTTATTAAATGCGTCAGAATACCAGTCAGCTCGTTGCAACAGGCTTTGACGATTTTTGTATTGATCTCATCATAGCCCTCCGACCTAGTGTTGGACAGAGACATTATTTCCTGTCTTACCTCGTTAGCTTCCATTGGTCTAAGAAACATAGAGTTGACACTCGTACTTTTGAAGCGGTTTTGATTTGTGCTTCTTTCCCCTTGCACATGCGTTAAATTAACATAATTGTTATTAAATATAGTAGCCATTCGTACAGGGTCTGTAGTTATTGTTTCATTGAATTTAATACTTTCTATGTTGTCTTTGTGAGTGTTACTGTTTATTTCGGTTTTAATGACATTCCATGTGGCTTTACACTTGTTATCATGATTATGAATATATTTTATATTTGCACTCTTTTTTGAATTATAAATGCATTTATTTAGTAGACTGGAGTAGTTTTTATATTTAGTTTTATTAATTACATTTTTATTTTTATAATATGCGTACCGTAGCATCCGTTTAGTTTTACAACTTTGTCTCAAACCTTTGCTTATCCACTTTTGTTTGTTTTCCTTATTACTATTGATTTTAACTCTTACTTTAGGAAAACAGAGACCATACAACAGACACAATAGCTCATGAAAATCATTGAATGCACAGTTAGTGTCAGTTTTGAGATATATATCGGACCAAGAAAGATTCTCCAGACATTCTTTAAATTTTCGGATGTTGTCGACGTTATAGTCTCTTTTATAAATATAATATATTGTTGATTTCTGTGGTTTCTTTTTGATTGGAAAGCTTAACATTTGTGCTGTGTCGTGATCAGACAGATACAGGGGCAGTACAGTGGCAGTTGCGTTGGCAATGTTGCTTAAAATATGGTCAATACAAGTCAATTTGCGCGTAGGTACATTAATGTGGATTTTTAAGTTATGATTGTTAGATAAATCTTGCAATCCATTTGTGATGTTACCTTTTTTAAGAGTATTTATGTTGAAATCACCGGTCACAACTATATTTATTGTGGATTTGTATTTATTTGACAAATCGTGCAAAAGATTGTGTAATTTTCTCAAAAACAGATTAGGATCAGATTGTGGTGTTCTATAAACACATATTACTATTAATTTATTATTTATAATTTCTATGCCACAAACTTCAAAGGTGTTTTGAGTTGCATAGTTTTTCACAAATGACAGCTCTTTATAAAGTAAACCCATTTTCACCAATATGCATGTGCCACCTCTTTGCTTCTCTCTACAGTAGTTGGTAGCCAACTGATAGTTGCAGATTTTCACATAATTTTCATAACCTTTTTTACAAAGGTTTCCGATAGACATATAACATCTGGATCATTATTCGCTTCTTTTAACTCCTGAATTGTAATTTCTAGTAGTTCTTGTTTAGATAATAAACTCGCTATATTTTGATGGAGTATTCTAAACTGGTGTGTTTTATTAGTTTGAGATACGAAAAAAAGAGTCACGCTTGTTTAACACAGGAAAGTAATAAGGTATAGTCCCTATTTGACCTTTTGAGTTGTGTTGCAAAGAGGAACTATGTTCGTAGGGCGTTGTACACTCAATACGACCAAAGTAGTAAGGGATTGTCCCTTTTTTGGGTTTATCAGTAGGAACGTTTAATTTGTAACTTGATTTGTTACTCGCTATTATTTTTCGTATTTCGCTCGGATTTAAATACTTATCACTATAATCGCAACAATCTATAAGATAATTTATCGACTTACAAATACTGGATAGATCCGTGGATGTTTGATTTACGAAGTGACAATTTTTATAACTATTACAAACATTTTTTATAGAGTAGTTTAACTTACGTACATTGAGGTGTATGTTATTGACGACATTTAACACAATAATAGTGTTATTTATAAATGTATTTAAAACAATTTGCAATTGAGACAACAAAATGTTAGGGTTATCGTCATTTTCACCTATGCATACTACAAGTTTGTCTTCAGTGGTCAATTTAGTGTTTCTGCAGTTTGCTATAATTTCGTTGCTAGGCGCATTTGGCTTTGTTTCAGCAACGAGCCTGTATTTTTCATACTGCGTATTAGTCCTTGAGTGTGAGATGGCTGCTGCTAATCCGACGCAACGCTGAGTACCGAAGATAAATATCTTCCTTTCTGGGATATTATTCCCGTCTATAGCAACATATGTCTGAGCGCTGGAGGTGGCCACAGTCTCTTGCTTCTGTTCTTGACTTACGGCAGGTTCACAGACATTGCAACTACTTTGCATTATGATTGCAATGCGTTCTTGGAGAGCTGCAATCTCCTGCTGTGCAGCCTTTAATTGCTGCTGTAAGGTTACGATTTCTTGTTCCAGGGATGACACATTGACATTGTCATTGGGTTTGGATTTCAACTTTCTGGATGATGATGGTAAAGAGGATGGTGTAGAGAGTATGTTGCATGGAGTTGACAGAGCTGGCCTCTTTTTCTTAGTGTTTGGACCAGGACTTGAAAATATGGAGGGCGACTGGCATAAAGATTTTAATGTTTTGTTTTCTGAAGTTAACTTGTTTATTTGCTTGTGTAGATCGGTGTTTTCCAACAATATATTTCCTAGTTCATTTTCGGTAATTTCGAGTTTTAATGAGAGTTGTGCAATTATCTCCTTCATTTCTGAGGCTGATACTAAGTCAGACACAGTACCGTCAACACTCACTGACAATTTGTTGGGAGTACTATGCGATTCAATAGATGTTTCGCACTCAGTCAATACGTGGGAATCAAGTAAATCTGCAGTATTTTGAACCGTAGATTGACGTTTAAACGAATCTTCACGTACTACATCCTTAGTGCTTTGTGGTTGTTCCGTTGGTGAGGGTGTTTCCATCGGTGTTACTTTTTTCCTCACGGTAATATTGGGTGTATAGTCGGTATTAGCGTATTTTTTGCTTCTAATGCATACTTTACATCTCCACTTTTTTCTGGATTCCGCGTCTTTGAGGCGATACGTATGTTCTGGATAACCATCGCAATCCAATTCATACCGGTTATCACAGGCAGAACACAAAGCAGTGCTTTTTATGTTTACTAATTTTTTGCATTTATAACATGTTACTAGTGCTGCCATCTCGCAATAATTGTTGTACTAGTCTCTTAATAAATTCCAAATATGAATTTTGGAACTTACGAAAAGTGATGTAGTCACTGAAGTTCGAACCCGCGGCCACTCGTGTGAGGCTAGTTTAACTGCAAAAGTAGTGGTGTAAGCTATTACGCCAACTGAACATTACTATGGCTTGCTAAATTTGTCAGCCTATTGCAGCAGATGTTTTTTATTTTGAATAGGCAAGTCAGCGTGACAGTTTAAATTCAAATCACTGTGTGAGTCACTTTTTCACTTGGTCTTTGTTGTTATTTTTTCTCCACACTTTTTTTTCATTGAATTAAGTCACAGAATATACATTTTGCAATCTTTAGTTTGTTTTCATTGGTATTGTTGATTTTATTGTCGTATTTGTTATTTTAAGGCACAGTTTATTGTTCACAGTATAATTTGTATTAACTTCACAGTTTATGTAAGAAATCCATGGATAACACTGTCACTTAAGTATTAGGTGATGTTTTATTAGTTCACTTATTTTTACTCACATAAAAGCACAAATAGTATTTTTAACTGATATTTAATAACAGAGCGATTGTTTCAACGTTTGGCTAGACGCAGCGCCATCTAGGGTCTGTATATCGTTTATCTATTTTTAGTTAGGCGTGCCACAAGCCTGGCCCATTATGTTGCCAATTTTGGGTAAAAGCAGGTGAAATGCCATCAATTTGGATTATCTTTGCCATTCGGTATCTAATGGGTGACAGAGGTCGCTCTTATATCTTAATATTGGGGCTCACTATATTACCGGCATTGATAGCGAGACTTATCTATTTGTTTACTTTAATGTCGGAGGTCAGATACGCAATCTCTAAACGTGAAATACTAGTTACTGATTCAGCTGTATCCGGTTAGACTGGAAGGCGACCCCGCCTTTTCCTACTCCTCCGCTATACTTTCTGATTAAATTCGTTGCGGGATCCAAGACAGTTAAATACATCCACTGGGACTTCGTCGAGCTTCATTGTCTTGGCACTTTTCTGGTGGTCGCCACTGTTGTATTGTATTGTATTTTATTGTACAGGAGTTGTATTGTATTGTATTGTACAAGAGGCCGGTGTCCGCAACTCCACGTCAAAGCGCGTATTTTAAATAAAGGCTATAATCCTCCACGCGGGCCAAGTGCGGGTTGGTAGATGTCACATGTCTTCGAAATGTTAGTTCTAGCACATGCCGGTTTCCTCACGATGTTTTCCTTCACCGTTTTTAGAGCAGTGGTGATGAAATAAAAAACCTACACAAAGTAATGCGGCTGCCCGGGTGGGAACTCACGACTTACTGTTCGTAAGTCGGGGCCGCCACCACTGGGCCACCGCTGCTCTTTCAGGAGTTACAGTGGTTTGGGATTTTGGGAAAAGTGTGGTGGGCATGTCCCAAAAAAAAAGACTGGAAGCCGACCCCTACATAGTTGCGGAAAGTGTAGGTCAATGATGACATTTATAAAACTTCAAGCTTATTGTTATACAGGGTTAGGCACAGATGTACCGAATAATACACCCTTAGTTTTGCCAATTATGTTTAAGTCTCATGTTAGAGGTCGACCGTATTGTCGTCAACCCGGCTCAAAAACAGACTTCGTGTGTACTACTGAGAAATACCAATAAATAAATAAATAAATATCGCTGCACATTAACACACAGCGCCACAGCACAGCGCCATCTCGGGTCTCAATCATCATTGACGACCCGAATGGCGCAGCGGTAGTGAGGTTGCCTTACGTTCCTAGGGTCCCGGGTTCGAATCCCGGTAGGAACAAATGTTTATGTGATGAGCATGGACATTTGTTTCCGAGTCATGGATGTTCATATGTATAATAAGTATGTATTTACAAACAAAAAAGTATATATGTAGTATATCAACTGTCTGGTGACCACGACACAAGCCTTGCTTAGTGTGGCACTAGACGGCGCTGTCTGTAATGTCCAGCGATATTTATTTATTATTTATTTATTTATTTATTTATCTAGTGCCACACTAAGCAAGGCCTAACCTAACCTAACCTAACATATTATAACGCCTGCAATCCTCGGAGAAAAAGGCAGAAGTGTATCTAATGGTACACCCACATTCTGCCAGAATGTTTAAGTCGCTTTTAATAGGGGCCATCATCCGGTGGCGAATACAGACTGCTAATAACAAAAGAGATATTTTTTTTGTTCGGAGCTTAGGCCACCCACATGAATTGTAGCATTTAATAATGAAACGTACATTGATTTCTTCCTTATAACCTCTACATTACAGTGGTTAAGTTAGCTAAGCCTTGTCTAACCGGAATAAATGCGAAACTTTTGCAAAAATATAAATAAATATATATATAAATATCGCTGGACATTAACACACAGCGCCACCTAGTGCCACACTAAGCAAGGCTCATATCGTGGACACCAGATTGGTTGGTTTACTACATATATACTTTTGTGTTGGTAAATACATACTTATTATACATATAAACAACCATGACTCGAAAACAAATGTCCATACTCATTACACAAACATTTGCTTCTACCGGGATTAGAAACCAGGACCCTTAGAATGTAAGGCAGCCTCACTACCGCTGCACCATTCGGGTCGTTAATGAAAGCCCCATGCAATAAGGAGAGAACCTAATTGCCTTATTTTCCCGTCAGGCTATTGTTTTTTATTCCTATCAATCTTATTTGTATGAAGTAAACAGTTATTTGAGCCCTGTTTGTGACACGTTGCGGATATAGGCGTGAGTGATGGATGGAGTAGACACCCTCCGCCCTCCCCTAGCTTTATGGTGAGGGGATGAATATGTGGGTGACGCGTAAGTAATATGGTCTGGGTTACGGAATAAGAAATTGAATGAAACGGAAATAAAGAAAGAAGAGCATTTGTTAGCGCGACAGGACAAAATACACAAAAAAATGGTTGAATTATGATTATAACTGCGACTACGACCAAACCCTGGATAAAAAGGGTGTTAAAACTCAAACTCAAACTCAAATCATTTATTTCAACTAGACCATTACGGCACTTATGAATGTCGATAAAACGAAAAAAAAGGCTACAGTCACAGACACAAGGCATAATAACTTGAGAATGTACTGTAGGGCAACTACTTCCCTGGCGTAGATCTATAGGGAGAAGAACGGGCAAGAAACTCCATGGACACTCTTTTCAATCAAAAATGTTGTTACAAAATCTTGGTTACATCTTTCATGTTGAGATTATACATATATGTGAGAACGATGTAGAAAGACGTGCACAATAAGAGCGTCCAGAGTAAAAAAAAGAAATAAATCACAATTTATAAAATAAAGCAATTCAAATGATCCATGGCAGCTAAGATATGACCAGTCCCGATTGACAGCGCCCGTTCACGAACATGACGCATGTATCAAACCTCTTAACGAAACCGAAAAGCACTTGTGCTCTCTGTCATTGCGAATTTTTTTTTGTTCTACACCATATTGGGAACCTAGTTACAGTTATATCGCGAAAAAAACATCATTTGTGTTTCCGCGATTTCGGGTTTAGTTTCATAGTAAAAGTTGTTTGTTATTGTTACATCGGACCTACTAGAACATTCGAGAAAGCCAGTGATTACAGTGTGTGTACGTTAGAAGTTCGATAGCATTCTATTATTATTAGTTTTAAAGTTAGGTAGGTAGAAACTCGCGACCTATTTATAAAAAGACATTAAAATTTCGACCGTACGCCTAGGGCATACGGTTCATATTTGTTTGTTTTGTACAGGGTGTCTGGTGGCAGATTTATATTTTCAAAAATTAATAAAAAAATAACTATTTGACATATAGTTTATTTAAAAGTTAAAGTAGATAGTGTAAACGTGCGGAAATTATTTTTTAAAGATAACATCATCCAAATGTCTTCCATCGAGTTGCACGCATTGTTCAAAACGGAGCTTCGTGTTTCGCGCCACAAGCTGCAGTAAGCTCGGTTCAATTGCACCGATTTCTCGACGAATGTTTTCTTTTAAATCCGCAATATTTTGCGGATTGTTAGTGTATACTCTCTCTTTGAGGTATCCCCACAAAAAAAAATCCATTGGGGTCAAATCGGGCGATCTCGGTGGCCACGGGATGTCTCCAAAGCGACTAATCAGTTTGTGAGGGAAAACTTCTCGAAGCAAATTCATTGAAGCTCTGGCCGTGTGTGCAGTCGCACCATCCTGTTGGAACCACGCGTGTGATGAAAACGATGGATGTGTTCGCAGGTTCGGCAAAAAGAAATCCGTAATCATGCGACCATAATTCTCACTATTGACATTTATCGCCTGGCCCCGGGCATTTTTAAAAAAAAAAGGTCCAATAATCCCATTCGTGGATAAAGCACACCAAACAGTTACCTTGGGGCAGTGCAATGGTCTTTGGTGTTTCAGTCAAGGGTTACGGGTTCTTGGAGACCAGTAACGGCAATTTTGCTTTTTTTTTTTTTTTTTTTTTTTTTTTTTTTTTTTTTTTTTTTTTTTTGGATATGGCATCTTGCAGTTCAGTCTGAGAAGACTGGCTTCTGCTTAACCGGGCAATGTTCTGTGGATGCCTTGATTCTAAGGCCTCCAGCCAGGGCGAAAATAACTAAAAACTAAGCGACAGCGCTCTAAGGGCACCCCCTGTGGGGTACGAACCTCGGCTTAGGGCGTCGCTGGGGGCAGCAAAGGGACAGGCTGGATCTGATTGTCCTTATTTAGGGACTGATTTAATACTACAGGCTCAGCGTCGCGGGCTGGCTCGAGCAAGGGACGGGGAGGGATTGATCGGGGATTTCGCGCCGGACCTCTGCGGCGAGGTCGGTATGTTTTCGGTCTGTATTTGTACGCTCTGCGAACCGTACTGGTATCTTTCCTACTCTCTTGCAAGATAGTGATCGGATCGTCGGGGGCTACTAGGGTGTGACGCGGACGTTGGACGGAGCTAATACGCGATGGGTCGTACCGGGCGGCCGATGCGATTAGGGGATTCCTATGCTTAATAGCAGAGTCGAAGTAACGCTTGGAAAGGCGTTTCATGAACTGCTTAACGGTGGGGATTCTGAGGTCTACGTGAAGACTATCGTTACGGACGTAAGGGGGGGCACCGGTGATCTTACGGAGATATCGGTTCTGCAAGGTCTGCATCGTGTGGATATGACGCGGGTGGGCATGCGCGAATACTATGCAAGCATAGGTCATGATGGGGCGGATGACTGCGGTGAAAAGACGCAATTTGCACTTGAGTGACAATTTGCTCTTCCTAGTGATCATGAAGTGGAGCCGGCCCATAGCAAAGGCAGCCCGGTCGCGAGCTGCTTTGATGTGGGCCTTGAACGACAGATGGTCGTCCAGAATAACTCCGAGATACTTGGCTTGCCTTTCCCAAGGGATAGGCTTACCGAACATAGTGATGGGGGGACCTGGCGAACGCTTAAGGCGTGCCTTATAGTATAAAACTGCCTGGCTTTTTTCGGGATTAACTTCTATTCTCCACTTACGGAACCAAGCGCCGAGCGAGTCGGCAGCTTTCTGGAGAATGCGGCGGATGTTATCCGGAGAACGGCCGGTGTAATAAATCGCGGTGTCGTCAGCGAAAAGTGCTGTTTGAACCTTCTGGTTCCTCGGAATGTCGCTGGTGTACAGCGTGAACGCGAGGGGAGAGATAGCGGAGCCCTGAGGGACTCCGGCGCGAATCGGATGGGCAATTTTGCTTGTTAACGTGCCCGTTTAAATGGAAATGAGCCTCGTCGCTCCAAAAAATGGAATTCACCGTGCGAAAATGCTCCAACATCGTTTCACAAAAGATTTTGCGATTAAGAAAGTCACTTTCTTTCAGTTCTTGAACAATTTGAATTTTAAAAGGATGGAGCTTCAGATCCTTTTTCAAAATTTCGTGAATGATGGCTCTTGGAAGTCCCAATGAGGCTGCCCTTTTCCGTATTGAAAGTCGTGAATTTTCATGTAAACTCCGTTCCACCAGTTCAATGTTATCGGGGGTCCTTGAAGATCGGCTAGGCCCTGGCCGTGGGGTGTTTAAAGCCGAAGCACTTGCGCGGAACCTCTGCACCCAGGAACGAATTAAATTCACACTCGGTCCGTCACTTATCCGCCGAATACCGAAGCGTGAGCAAAATTGTCGACGAGCAATCACGTAAGAATCGTTACTCTTGAAAAATGCCTCGATGGCGAATGCGCGATGCTCACCCGACCACTGTGGCAACGTGACTGAGAAATCCGCAGTGTCTGTGATTCTAATGACGCCACCCTCCCCCCGCACCGTTTATTACTTTTTAGAATAATCGTATTTAAAAACATAAATCTGCCGCCAGACACCCTGTACAAGTAGCTTATACTTACTACTTTTACCTACTATTCCTTTGTTAGTGTTTTTAATAATAATAATAATAATAATAATAATATCATTTAATTCGGGTAACAAAAGACCCATATCACATATACCTTACAGACTAACATACATATTTATTAAAACTACAAAAACATAAATAAAACTATTAAACACGAAGAGACGGCGTCATGTGTATGACCCTCTAGAATATTCGTGATTATTCTGGTGTGTCTGTTGGCGAGTATAAATACACCGCTCAGCCCCGCGACCGTCAGTTTTGTTTTGGCTACACAACGAAGCGAATCGAAGTGAACTACAAGTGCGATATCTAAGCGAATAGTGAACAGTAGTGTATTGTAGTGTACTTGTGATTAAGTTGACATTGTTTTGTGATTAAAGTCATTGTGTTGTTTAATCGGTAGTAATTAATTTATCTCATACCCAGCTCGTAACATTATCATGAGCACATTCACGTGTTTAAGTATCGTGCACTAATTACCAGTTGGGTGACTGGTAATTAAAAACATTTTTCATGCCCGAATATCCCAAGCGAATTTACTAGTGAACACCGATAACCTGTGAATGCAGATTTGTTCCTTTTTTTTAATAAAAGATTGTTTCCTTTGGACTTAATATTCTGAATACGGAGTCCTTAAACTTATATTCTTCTAAACTTCGCGTGGCGCAGCTAATTGTAAATAAATGCATTTATATCAATGATATTTAAAGTGATAAGTAGGTATTTTTAGATTTATTTTTCGAATAGTCTGTTGTTAACAAGATATAACCTCTAAAACTTCAAACTGGAATATCTTTAATTCCTGACTTCCTAGAAAAATATGACCAAAGACGAAACTCTTCAGGAATTCAAACTCTATACTTTTATATAATTTTCATGGGCAGACGCTAAAATAAAATATCAACAAAAATTTGTTCACGCTGTGACCGGTGTTCTTTGCTATCTCCAGTATTTCGAGTACTTTCCTTCTCCAGGTGGCACAGAAAAAATCCAGCTTGAATATTATAAATAAAAATGTTACTGACGAAGTGCTTTTTTATCATGCATTACTATACTACCTACCTACCTCTTTAGGGAATAAATGCGTGAAGTTTTGCCGCTAGCGGCATTGCCCAGATTATCGTGATTACGTAAATGTCAGCGCGGATGTACAGATAATTATTATTTATTATGAGATTAACTACTGAAGCTATATTTCATGATAAATGCTGTTACGTTATAATTTTGTTAATATTATTTGGCATAAACTTTGATGTTAATATTATTTGATACAGCGAAAAGATAACTTGGAAATACGAAAAACCGGCATATCGTGAGTTGGACCGGTGCATACCATCGTAGTAGAGGACTCCCCTTTTATTTTAAATTTATTTTTATTATGTTTTGTGAACGTACGTAGTTTTGTACTTTCTCACACAATGAAATACCTATTACTTACATTTTCTTCTAAAGTACGAACTCATTTCTTTAATTTACCTGATAACTATTTATTGTAAAACCATTTATTTATTATTTACTAGCTGACCCACGCAACTTCGTCTGCGTCACATAAGAGGGAAAAAGCTACCTACTACTACTACATTTTTTTTTCATAAGAACCTTCTCCTGACAATAACAAACACAACAAAAAAAGAATCATCCAAATCGGTCAAGCCGTTTTCATGCTATGTCGTGACAACGGAAAACGGGTTTCATTTTTATAATATAGAAGATATATTATGTTTGAAACTGTTTTCTGTATGTCACTAAACCCCTCACTACACGTCAGACAGCATCACCTGTCTGGCATGAATGCTGAAATGAACCTTTTTGGCGCAGCCGTGAGGCACACAGCACAAACTATGTATTTTTGTCCTCTCTGTAACTTTTTTTAAAATATTATTTTGTGTGTGCTTAATGTACTGACGTCAAACAAATATTTTTTCTTTCTTTCTTTCTTTCTGAAAGTGATAACACAAATAAACATTCTGTGAAATTTTCATCTGTTACGGAACGTGAGATACCGCTGGCAAAAAACAGACGGACTAATCGGGTCCTGTTAGTTACCCTCACCCTCGGTTGCGGAACCCTAGTTAGGGTTGCCAAATCGAACGCCTACATTTCGGCAGTTATGTATAACACTCATATAATAGGGCCGAGCCTGTCGCTGTCAATCGAACACGCGTCTAGAATCCAGGGTACTAATAATCGGGCCTGTGGACGGTTAGCTATGGGCTAGCTAGCCGTCCGTCCGTCTAATGACGACAAGCCGTGTCGACGGCGCGTTCGTGTTCCACGCGCGCCTCAAAGAGATGTCAGCATAAAGGGAGGGGCCGCAAGGGCCGAAGCCTGCCGGGGCTGCGGGACGTTTCGAAAGAGATACCGCGGCTCCAGAACGTAAAGGGCGAGGAAGGAACATGGATGGGTTTTAGTCAGTAAAAGTCTGACACTCCCTCCCGGTCCGCCCAGAGTGGGAGAAGTTATTTAAAGATTTCGCATCCGAAAAACAGTACAAACAAAAAATATATATGTAGTATATCAAGTGTCTGGTGACCACGACACAAGCCTTGCTTAGTGTGTCACTAGATGGCGCTGTGTGTAATGTCCAGCGATATATTTTATTTATTAATTTTATTTTTAATCTCATTCACATCACTAGCACGTTTCATGGAATCTGACTTCCACAATGACGTTACAAAGTAAAGTTAGGCTGGCTCTCTAAGTTTCGGGCTTCTGATGACCCAAAATTACTGTAAAAGATCTACTAATTATAGCATCTATGAACTGACTTCACCAAACACAGCTTAACCTTAATTGATCTAATATTTACAGCTCAGAACTTTGAGCTTACCTGCCTAGGAAATACGACATCACATACTTGTTAAAATAAATAAATAAATATCGCTGGACATTAACACACAGCGCCAACCAGTTCCACACTAAGCAAAGCATGTGTCGTGGACACTAGATAGTTGATATACTACATATATACTTTTTTGTTTGTAAATACATACTTATTATACATATAAACATCCATGACTCGGAAACAAATGTCCATGCTCATCACACAAACATTTGCTCCTACCGGGATTCGAACCCAGGACCCTAAGAACGTAAGGCAGCGTCACTACCACTACGCCATTCGAGTCGTCAAAAAAATGCAAAAAGACAAAAAAAATGCCAAAATGCTCTTTATTCTACAATTAAACTAGAAAGATACACTTGATATTTTATTGTCTTGCTCATAAATACAAGGAGACACAAATTGTATCTCGTAGAACGTGCTACGGCGGAGGCACGTCGTAGCGTGGCCTACTATGTGCTACGGCGTAGGCAGGTCGTAGAGGGGTCTACGAGAATGCTACGGCGTAGCTGTTTTATTTGCTGAATAGTGTTCTAGTTTTGCGCTTAGAATTTATTTGGAATGGTTAGAATTATATTGGAAATAAGAGTTTAATGTAAATAGTTCTTAGTGGCTCCGCCTGTGTTTATGACGGAAATTATTTCAGGGTACTACTGGGGTTAAAATAATATGTCTATTGTCCAAATTATGGGCAATATGTGTGTTTTTTGACAAAATATACAGGGTGTAAACCACCTAATCACGAAGCCGTCAATCAAGCATTCTGTACATCAAACTAAGTAACTTTACGCAAAAATTGTTGCTGGGAAACTACTTTTTTTTGGGGTGAAAAATCATATTTTGTGGTAGAACTCAATGTAACGTACTCAAAACACTGTGATGGATGAATTGAATAGTACAGGCATTGTAGAGGTGTTTAAAGTAAACATCTTACAATAAAGTGTTGTATTAAAAAAAAATGACAAAAAGTTGTAACTTTGACCGTCCATATCTCCGTAACTAGAATGTATGGAGCAGAACAAAAAAAAAAAAACGGGGAGAAAAAGTGCCTTTCGGCTTCGTTAAGAGGTGTTTTACACCCTTTATACAGTTGTAAAAAAGATCAAAAAAGTATAGGGGCATGTTCACATGGCGTATTTTAAACGATCGGATAATGAGCCTTTCACAAACGCGCGTTTACAGAGCCAGTGACATTCTGAATGAAGAATATAGAACCATGCCAGCATTTTTGTAGAAAAATATAACAATTGATACGGGATGAAAATGGATAACCTATACAAGCAGACCACGTAAGCAGATAAAGAACCTCCTTTATCTGCTTACGTCAAATACCCGTATTCATATGTTTTCTAACAAACCTAGGTAGGTTTCACCAGCAACTCTATATACGGACACTGTTAGTGTAGTGTGCTGTCCTAGTGTGAACCGGCCCTAATTAACATTTATGAAGATGAGTGAGGGTAGTTGAATAAACGCCTTCACTTTGCTGTCGCGGTACCTCCAGTACTTCAGTCTCCCCGCGACCACGGCTGGTGCAATCCGGTCGAAACGTCGGGTTTAAATTAAAGGTTAATTTTATAAAATTTATAAAATTAACCTTTAATTTAAATATCGCTGGACATTAACACACAGCGCCACCTAGTGCCACACTAAGTAAAGCTTGTGTCGTGGACACTAGATAGTTGATATACTACATATATATATTTTTTTGTTTGTAAATACATACTTATTATACATATAAACATCCACGACTCGGAAACAAATATCCAAACATCACACAAACATCACACAAACATTTGCTACTACCGGGATTCGAACCCAGGACCCTATGAACGTAAGGCAGCCTGACTACCACTACGCCATTCGAGTCGTCATTTCAAATTCGCGATAAATACCCGTATTCATATGTTTTATAATGTGTTCTGATCATGTAGGTTGGTTAGTTCGGAAAACTATTTCTAGAATAATATTCATCTTAACGAACACTAGGCAAACATCACCTGTCTGCCTTTTCCCAACTATGCTAGGTCGACTTCCAGTCTAACCGGATGCAGCTAAATACCAGGATTTTACATGGAGCGACTGCCTATCTGATCTCCACAACCCAGTTAACACTGAGAAATACGATATCACTTGGTAAGACTGGTGTCAGACTTTTGGGGCCACTGACTACCTGTAACGACTGGAAAACTAACACTAGGTAAACACTAAACGAATTTGTTACTAAAACTGCACTATACACTGTGTTTTCGGACGATATCCATGAACTTTAACCGGTGATTGTATTTATTTATTTATTAAAACTTTATGCGCAAGTAAATACTGTGCAAAGGCGGACTCAAAAGATCAAAATCAAAGCATTTATTTCAAGTAGGCCAATAACAGGCACTTTTGAATTGTCGAAACAAAGATGAAAATTAAATGTAGCTACAGTCCCAGTCACAAGACATAAAAACTGTGAAAGTACTGTAGTTGCCCATTCCCTAACGTAGATCTCTATAGAGAAGAACGGGCAAGAAACTCCATGGGCACTCTTTTAAATCAAATTATTGTTACAAAATCATGGTTACATCATTCATGTTGAGATGGTAAATTATGTGAGAACAATGTAGACTTAATGCCAAAAGCACTTTGCGAAAACTGAGCAACGAGAGCTTCAATTTCATTAGTGAATTAATATAAGCATTAATTTAGATGTCACTTATTGCTAGCCAAAAACCATATAAAATGTGAAAATAGTTTTCTTAAAACCACATCCCCATTCACTTACTACATAAAGAACAATAACAACCAAAAAGCCGCATTAAAACGGAAACTAAAACAACAACATTGCGAAACTATTTCGTTGAAAGTTACGAAATTTGCTCCAACGAAACTCGTAGCGGGTTTCAAACGAGAGTTGCTACGGCGTAGCACACTCGTAGCTCGGAGCTACGCCGTAGCACGATAAAGTAATTTATACTTACGTGCGTTACTTTGTGGGTCAAGTGAGAATGTGGGAACTGTATTAATGTTATTTATTAAACACTAGGTTTTGCCCGTGGCTTCACTCGCGTTAATTTAGAATTTGACTCTGCTTATAATCTATACTAATAATATATATAATATTATAAAGCACAAGAGTTTGTTTGTTTGTTTGGTTGAATGCGATAATCTCAGGAAATACTGGTTCAAATTGAAAAATTCTTTTTGTGTTGGATAGTGCATTTATTGAGGAAGGCTATAGGCTATAAAACGTCACGCTGTGAGCATTAGGAGCAGAGCAGGAATGAAAAATGTTGCAAAAATGGGGATATTTTTTCCTTTCGTTTTTCTCGCTGATGTGACGCAGAGTTGCGTGGGTCAGCTAGTAATACATATAATAAGTTGGATTACAAAAAAAGAAACGAATTAGTCCGTCACTAGATTTCCTACAAACATTATACAGGGTTATTTTTTGTTTACACTAAACCCGAAAAGGGGTCATTGTACTCATCATTTTGAACAACTTTTTCTATGGGACGAACATTGAAATCGCGAAAAAAAAATCAGCTGTTCCCTACATTTATGTTCGCATAACTCGTCAAAATGTAGGGAACAGCTGATTTTTTTTTCGCGATTTCAAGGTTGTTCCCATAGAAAAAGTTGTTCAAAATGATGAGTACAATGACCCCTTTTCGGGTTTAGTATAAACAAAAAATAATGTTGTATACATTTTTTTTTTATATTCGATGACTCGAATGGCGTAGTGGTAGTGACGCTGCCTTACGTTCTTAGGGTCCTGGTTTCGAATCCCGGTAGGAGCAAATGTTTGTGTGATGAACATGGACATTTGTTTCCGAGTCATGGATGTTTATATGTATAATAAGTATGTATTTACAAACAAAAAAGTATATATATGTATGTATAGTATATCAATTATCTAGTGTCCACGACACAAGCTTTGCTTAGTGTGGCACTAGGTGGCGCTGTGTGTTAATTTCCAGCGATATTTATATTTATTTATTATATTTCCAAATAAGAAACAAATAAAGACGGTACGATGCGATTGAACATTGTAAGATTTTTAGATTCCCGGATGCTGTCCAACTTTTGTTAAATATTCCTTTTGTTTTACATTTTTGTTTAGTAAGCAATGACCTATTGTCGGGCCTACGCTGTCCATACTATAGTACTAATGCTGTAATGAAACCAAATGATTTGAAAAGAGTAACCATGGAGTTTCTTGCCGGGTCTTCTCCATGGAATCGACTAACGCGAACCGTGCACCTTTTTCGACGTTTTATAAGTACCCATCCAGGTCTATGTGAAATAAAATATTTTGAATTTGAACACATCGACAACTCGTGTGACGTCAACATTTGAATTCATTTTTTACCGCAAAGTGACGTCACGAGACCCCCTCCTCACCTTCCTTTGACGCGTTACTCTTCATAAATTATTATTTATTTGATAAAACAAAAAACACATCAGTGTCCAATCTCTTTGAAGAATTTACTAACGAACTAAACATAATCACAGTTTTTTAGCCAGGAATCACAATGGTGTCGATTCTGTTGTGCACAAACTTAACTAATGTAGGCTATTGCTATCTTTTACTAAAAAGCAGTGCGGGAAAAGGACGGCTATAGCTATCAACTAAGTTAGTGTCAAACTAGTTTATGCCTTGCGCTTCACCGTGTTTCAGTCGACATGTTTTTACGTGCACCCTTCATTTGTATGGAAATATTAGTTCCAATTAAATTTGACAGCTCTAAATGACGTCCGTCTCTGTCTCGTTTGATTAGAGAGCAAAAGGTAGCAATAGACTAAATTAAGTTTAGTTTGTGCGCAACAGAATCGACACCAATATCTCTTAAATCATGATTGTAAATGTCGTCACGTATTATCATAAGAACGTTATAAATGTTTTTCTCGAGAACAGATTTTTTTTCGGGATGAAAGGTACTCTTTGTTCGTTTCTATACACCTGACTACGTATAAAGGGTGTAAAACACCTCTTCACGAAGCCGAAAGGCACTTGTTCTCCCCATCATTGCAATATTTTTTTTATTCTATATCATACCTGGGAACCTTCTAGTTACGGAGATAAGGGGGGTCAAAATCCTACAACAAACAGACACTTGTATTTAAAAAAACTTGTCAAAGTTTTGAACTTTGACCTCCAATAACTAGAAGGTTCTCAGATATGGTGTAGAAAAAACAAATGATCGCAATGACGGGGAAAATAAGTGACTTTCGTCTTTGTTAAGAGGTGTTTTACACCCTTAATAGACATTCCTGATTCGGAGACAAATGTCCATGCTCATCACAAAAACATTTGCTCCTACCAGGATTCGAACCCGAGACCCTAAAAACGTAAGGCAGCCTCACTACCTCTGCGCCATATTATGTTCAATGTCACAACTAAACATATAAATGATATATTCCGCCATGTTTGTGGTGTGTAATCAAAGTTACACTCGTCAGCGCGATCATTAGTGTGATTACCGAGACTCGTGTTAGCTGAAGGATTGTTTGTACAAAGACAACATTATTACACTTATTACACATACTCTACCTCTCTATTAATAGAAAAATGTTATTATACTGTTCCAGATTTTATAAATGATAATTTTTAACCTTTTTTAGTTTATGCTTCATTTTGTTTTATTGTTTTGTTTACTATTCGTTTTTAAGTACTTCATTTTAGTTTTTATAATTACATTTTATTTAAAATTTGTATGCCTTCGCGGCAAATCATAGTTAACAAATCAAATATGTTTAACCTAACACCTTTATGTTAATACCTATGTTTAACAAATAAAGATTCCGATACATAATACTTGAGGGTAAAGTGTCGTAATCATAATTATTACTAGCGGTTCCCCGATAGCTTCGTTCACGTCAAATTATTAAAAAAAAATATCACATTCCAATTTGAATCCATTTTTTTTTACTGTTTCTAGGGTTTTATATTTTGTTTGTGAACGGCGGCATCCTAATTATTTTTCTAAAATAAAAGTATCTTAAGTTACTACTTATAACATCAGCTATTTGCCAGTAAAAGTCCAGTTAATATTAGTCCAGCTGTTTCGGTTATTAGCTGGAATAAACAGACAGATTGATAAAAAAAATAATAATATGTAGTTACTAGCTGACCCACGATTCGTCTGCGTCACATAAGAGGGAAAAACGAACGAAAAAAAATCCCCGTTTTTATAACATTTTTCATTCCTGCTCCGCTCCTAATGGTCGTAGCGTGATGTTATATAGCCTATAGCCTTCCTCGATATAGAGACTATATAACACAACAAGATTTTTTTCAATTCAATCCAGTAGATCCTGAGATTAGCGCGTTCTACCAAACAAACAAATAAACAAACAAAATCTTCTGCTTTATTAACCGACTTCCAAAAAGGAGGAGGTTCTCTATTCGACTGTATGTATTTTTTTTTTTTTTATGTATGTTCACCGATTACTCGAAGACGCCTGAACCGATTAGAAAAATTCTTTTTTTTGTTTGAAAGGGTATACTTCGAAGTTGGTCCCATAGAAATATTGTCATGATCTGATCACGAACTTCGGAGATATGGAACGGAACTCTTCAATAATAGACAGCAAATCTGTCGTGATTGCTGCAATCGCTTGGATGTTTATTGTTTACACAACATCATAACATAACATCACGCCTGTATGCTCTGAGGGGGTACGCAGATGTGTACAGTATACCCATATTTCGACAGTTAGGTATGTTAACTCTTCAAATTTTATATGAAAACGTGTTGCGATTTTGGTATTTTCTACAACAAGTGAAGCATTTGCGTTTGATAAGAACCATTCTACCATCAGATCTGATGATGAAGCCAAGAGTCACGGAACTCCATAATGAAACAATGTACCCTAGTCGTGTTTGGGCTTGTTAACGGGCATAACTCCGTCGCTTGCCAACCGATTTGGAATTTTTTTTTTTTGTTGGGAAGGATATTCTTCCCAAATGGTCCCATAGCCACCAAGTCGGGATCTGATGATGGAATCTTGGCGAAATCGAGGGAACTCTTCAAATTTTATATGAAAACGTGTTGCGATTTTGGTATTTTCTACAACAAGTGAAGCATTTGCGTTTGATAAGAACCATTCTACCATCAGATCTGATGATGAAGCCAAGAGTCACGGAACTCCATAATGAAACAATGTACCCTAGTCGTGTTTGGGCTTGTTGTAATTGTAACGGTATGCACTTTTCATGTATGTCAAGCACATGTGAACCACTAAAAAGTGAAAAATAAAAACTTTTTTGCAAAAAATAAAACCGACTTCAAAAAAAAAAACAAAAAAAAGTGAAAAATAACTTTAGCTTCTGAAGTCGGTGACAAAAAAACTAAAGCAATGAAACAAAGGTCACCGACTTCAGAAGCTAAAGTTATTTTTCACTTTTTTTTGTTTTTTTTTTGAAGTCGGTTTTATTTTTAATATTAGTAAATATGTTTTACAACTACAGTACTTTCTCAAGTTATTATGCCTTGTGACTGTGACTGTAGCTTTGATTTAGTTTTGTATTTTTGACATTCAAAAGTGCCGTAATGGTCTAATTGAAATAAATGATTTGAGTTTTGAGTTTTTGAGTTTTGATTCTACTTTGACCAGGTCATCGGTCCACCTAGTGGGAGGAAAAAACATCGTGAGGAAACCGGCATGTCCTAGAACCAAAAATTCGAAAACATGTGACATCTACCAACCCGCACTGGGCCCGCGTGGTGGATTATAGCACATTCCGACGATTGACGACCTGAATGGTGCAGCGGTAGTGACGCTGCCTTACGTTCTTCGGGTCCCGGGTTCGAATCCCGGTAGGAGCAAATGTTTGTGTGATGAACATGGACATTTGTTTCCGAGTCATGGATGTTTATATGTATAATAAGTATGTATTTACAAACAAAAAGTATATATGTAGTATATCAACTGTCTGGTGACCGGTGGTCTGGTGGCACTAGATAGCGCTATGTGTAATGTCCAACGATATTTATTTATTTATTATTCCCTCTTATATTCAAAAGACCTGTGTGCCAGCAGTGGGAACATTATATGCTGATGATGATGATGATGATGATAAGATAATTTAAATAGTCAGAAATACCCGCATTATTTAAATACTGTTCCAACATTTTGTTTAATTAAAACTTCAATAACATTCAGTTTCATAACGATATCATAAAAGTTAGTGTGAGTTATTAAAACTCTGGGTTTTAGTTTATATTTCGCTCTAAATTAGTTTTTAGTTTATTTAAGTTGGGCAGACGGGTTTATAGGATCATTAACGTAAGCTTTTGACCAAATTTAATTATAATATCAGCCATTAATATTAGCATCATCATTTGCTTTTTTTCAACTATCCATACCATTATTTTAGATTGAACGACTGCCTATCTAACCTCCACAACAATTGGTTAGCCCTTTTATAAGACTTAAAATCAAAATATTTGCATTTCATGTAGGCTTAAATAAACACTTATAAAACGTCGGAAAAGGTGCACGGTTCGCGTTGGTCGAGTCCATAAAGAAGAACCGGCAAGAAACTTCATGGTTACTCTTTTCAAATCATTTGGTATTACTATTATTATATATTACCATAAGAAAGCTACATCTTTACCAAGTAACATAGACTATAAATTATATTAATATCATATACATTAGCTGACTTATCCTTTTAATTCTTTTTAATTTTATTCATTTTTAATTTACTTCATATAAGTCCAACTTGAATTAGTATAATGACAATGTAATTTCAATTTGATTTATTTAGATTCGATTGATTTCAGTTTTTTAATTATTTCCATTTTAATTTTCACTAATTTTAACTACTGGTAACGTAATGTCATTTGTTATTATGTTGCTGTTGTTATTATAAAATTTGTATTTTTGTAATTGTGTCTATTTTATGGGCGTCTTGCCTGAAATAAATGTTTTTTTTTTATATAGTTATCACGGACGAAGACACGGGACACCTACACTTCACGATGTTAAGGTTCCTAGACAGCCTGTTAGCCTTAGGAGCTTCGCTGTATCTTTAGCTCCTGTACACGCTTCTCCCTCTTCTGCCATTATCTCAATCTACATATCTTCTACTTCCATACTCCTCTATTACTCGTCATCTCATCAGACACCTACTTTCTACATTATAAAACTACAAAAGACGGGTATTTCGCAAATTTACCTTTAATTTAATCCCGACGTTTCGACCGGTTTGCACCGGCCGTGGTCGCGGGGAGACTGAAGTACTGGAGGTACCGCGACAGCAAAGTGAAGGCGTTTATTCAACTACCCACACTCATCTTCATAAATTTTAATTAGGGCCGGTTCACACTAGGACAGCACACTACACTCACAGTGTCCGTATATTGAGGCGATTTCACTTGACGGGTACACTTAGTGATTACTGGATTCCAAGCTGAAGAGAGTTTGAAGCCGTCTTCGCGATTGAAATTAGGGTACTTCTTGATCTCAATCGCTTCCCGAACCATTCTCTTATAATAGTGCTTCTCATGGGCAAGGATTTTTGGGTTGTGTAACTCCATCCAGTGGTTGGGTCCTGAGTCTATCACCTCCTTTCTACCCATATCATTCTTCACACACTCCATCCATCGTTTCTTCCGTCTTCCTCCACTCTCTTAATCTTTACCTTTCAATATCCATTAGGTAATCCTTTTAATAATAAAGAGATTTACAATAATAGTGTCTGTATATTAATATATTATGAATATTCTCCTTCGCATCAGAACGGAATTGAAAGGAACCCTTTGCGAAGGAGTCCCGAATTTGTGATTGACGTAGAGCCACGAAGCGCCACGATAAAAAAACTAAATTATATGTGGCATTATTTACTACCCAGAAGGCGAAGCTGACGCGTGCACTCTGCACGCTCAAACTCAAAGCGAGTGAGATAGACTTATTCTGTTGTTCTCTGGGTGAATTCACAACGAATTAATTAATTTCGCTGGACATTAACACACAGCACCATCTAGTGCCACACTAAGCAAGCTTTGTGTCGTGGACACCAGATAGTTGAAAGAAAGACAAAGCATTTATTACACACAGCGCCATATAGTGCCACACTAAGCAAGGCTTGTGTCGTGGTCACCAGATAGTTGAAAGAAAGAAAAAGCATTTATTACACACAGCGCCATCTAGTGCCACACTAAGCAAGGCTTGTGTCGTGGTCACCAGATAGTTGAAAGAAAGAAAAAACATGTATAACACACAGCACCATCTAGTGCCACACTAAGCATGACTTGTGTCGTGGACACCAGATAGTTGAAAGAAAGAAAAAACATTTATAACACACAGCACCATCTAGTGCCACACTAAGCAAGGCTTGTGTCGTGGTCACCAGATAGTTGAAAGAAAAAAAAAGCATTTTATTACACACAGCACTATCTAGTGCCACACTAAGCAAGGCTTGTGTCGTGGACACCAAATAGTTGATATACTACATAATATCTACTTTTTTGTTTGTCATTACATACTTATTATAAGTGTATAAACATCTATGCTCAACAAACAAACATTTGCTCATACCGGGATTCGAACTGAGGACCCTAAAACCGTAAGCCAGCCTCACTACCACTACGCCATTTAATTTTGGGTCGTCAAATAATACTTTGTTTGTTATATACAGGGTGTAAACCACCTCATCGCGAAGCCGTTAACCAAGCATTCTGTACATCAAACTTGGTAACTTTACGCAAAAGTTTTTGGGGTCAAAGATCACGTTTAGAGGTATAACTCAATGTAACGTACTCAACACATTGTGTTGATGAATGGATTCAATAGTACGGGGTTCGTGGAGGTATTTAAAGTAAAATTCTTGCAATAAAAACTTGTATTTAAAAAAAAGTTGTAACTTTGACCCCAATATCTCCGTAACTAGAAGGTTCCCAGAAAAAAATGATCGCAATGACCCATCATTGCGATCATTTTTTTGTTTCACACCATACCTGGGAACCTTAGAACAAGCGCCACCGCACCACCATACCTGAGAACAAGCGCCTTTCGGCTTCGTTAAGAGGTGTTTTACACCCTAAAGGCTCGCTCCCTATTACTTGGAAATTAAACATAGCTGTTGATATTTAGCTGTACTATTCGGTACACTTCTGTCTAACTCTTCTGGGATTACAAGCGTGATGTTTTATATGTTTCTCCTCCACATTTTCTTACCTCCATGGTTATAAAATAAACTGAGTAATGGCAGGGTAATGTCTTAACACAACAGATAAGATCGCAGTAAATCAATTGATAGGTTTTACCAAATTGTATTGTACTAGCTGTACCACGTGGCTTGACATCATCAGCATACGTTTTCCCTACTATGTTGCAGTTGGCTTCCAGTCTAACCGTATGCAGCTGAATACCCGTATTTTACATGGAGTGACTGCCTATCTGACCTCCACAACCCAGTTAGTACTGGGGTAAGACTGGTTGTCAGACTTTTTGGGTCACTGACTACCTGTAACGACTGTCAGAGATGGACAAATGACAGCCGGGACCAACAGCTTAACGTGCTAATTATTTAAACAACACATACAGTTTTTATTACAGATTTAGGTACCTCATACAATAGAGTAGTTTTATTCAAAGTTACAATAGTCTACCAAGAATAGAATTAGTTATTTTGATAACCAAGATTAATTTTGCAAAATGCGGCCCGCGTGATTTCACTCAGTGTACAATTGAATTAATTAGAAAGGATAATTTCCTGTATGTCGTTTTTACTTAAACTTCTGCCGTTTCTCTGCTTAGTCAATAATATACTCAACTACAAACAGACAGCTGTATATACATCTGTAGATATACGTATAACATATAGACATGTCTCTATTGATTGAAGGTCTTAATATTTTCTATAGCTGAGATTTTGTGCAAGTAGGGGTAGGAATGTGTTACAGCGCTTTTGAAACGATATTTTTTTCAGAGAAAAAGGTTTTTAGTTCAGGTAGAAATCGTATTTTATTATATGCTTTTATTTTTGACAAGCTTTTCCGAAGTAAAGGTTAAGCCATGCTTGCCTAGGTTGGTCTGTGGATGGGTGACCACCCTTACATACCGAGTTTCCTCCGTGCCTCTAAAAGCATGTTAAGCAGTTGGTCCCGGCTGTCATTTGTCTATCTTTGACAGTCGTTACAGGTACTCAGTGACCCAAAAAGTGTGACAACCAGTCTTACCAAGTGGTATCGTATTTCCCAGTACCAACCGGGTTGTGCAGGTCAGATAGGCAGTCGCCCCGTGTAAAATACTGGTATTCAGCTGCATCCGGTTAGACTGGAAGCTGACCCCAACATACTTGGGAAAAGGCAGGCAGATGATGATGATGTAAGCGTTTTATTTAATTTACCTTGTTAATTAGTTAGGAGCAGTATTAGCGGCTCCGACTTACGAGCAATAAGGCGTGGGTTCGAACCCAGCCAAGCGCAATTTTTTGTGCAATTTATTTCATCACCACTGTTCTCAAAACGGTGAAGGAAAACATCGTGAGGAAACCGGCATGTCCTAGAACCAAACATTCGAAGACATGTGGACATCTATCAACCCGCACTGGGCCCGCGTGGTGGGTTATAACCCATTCTCTCTCGAAGATTGGTGGTTTGTGTTCTAGCAGTGAGAAAATAGTCTGATTACGCTATGTTAGTTAGTTGGTTGTTAGTATATATGTCACCGTAAAATTGTCAAATACGTTATATTGTAATATCTCTAGCGATATTGTAAAGTCTCAAATTATTGTCAAATGAACATACTGCTTACAACAAAACGCATTATTTTTCGTGAAAGGCATGCGATGGTAGTCAACTTACGCGGTGTGGAGGGAAGGAGGGGTCCCCCTTGCCCAGTGGCACAACTCTCATGAAAAGATAATGCACCATTCCTGAGAAATACCGATAAATATAACATAACCTTAAAACACTTTATATTCCTCTTAAAAAGCGTAGTCGACGGAGCCCCGCTTCGCGGGTTTAAAGGTACCTAACTAACCTAACGGGGGGGTACCCCAAGTCCCGATTATGGGGGCAGAGATACTTCCGTATGTTCAGTTGACAATAATTTGAGACATTACAATATCGCGAGAAAAAACACGTTAACAACACTTGGAGCGTTGGCAGGCCTTTGGTGTGGGACGCAACTTGTGTCGACACCCTTGCGCCTTGCCATGTTGCAAGCACTGCAGGCAGTGCAGGCGCTGCTGCTGCAGCTGCTGAGATCCTCAAACGGCGCAAATACTGTAACCTTATTGGTAACTACAGCTTTGAGCCGTTTGGGGTCGAAACGCTCGGGTCATGGGGTCCGAGTGCGCGTCTCCTTTTTAAGGAAATCTGCCGCCGACTGATCGACACTTCGCGCGACCAGAGGGCTGGCTACTTCTTTGGCCAAAGAATTAGCATTGCCATTCAACGTGGCAATGCTGCCAGTCTTCTGGGCACGTTTCCCGATGACAGCGATGCGGAGGAGTATTTTGACGCCTAAGTGTCCTATTGACATTATTGTATATATATTGTGTACTAGTTTTATGTTTAGTTTTATTTTTGTAATTATATGTAGTTTTAGATGTAGTATGTTTAATTATGCTAATATAACGTGTTTGACAATTTTACGGTGACATAATTTATACATGGGTGAAATCTTGCAACTGAATTTCAAACCAGTTCCCCTCAACCGATTAAGGCGACTAGATGAGCTAAATTAGCAACATTATGTTTTCAAAACACTATCATGCTAGCATATTTCCTGAAGAATATCATATATTCTTCTGGTTTAGTTTATAGCAGTGAATCACATACTTTTAGTAATAATAAAACTCGCGTTTAGCTCATGTAATCGCCTTAAGCAGAAATTTTGTACCCTTGGTTCTGGTGACAATATCTTTTTATGATATACATGATTGATCCTGCAGTCAGGACTGTCTCCTCACGAGAGAACTCCTCAACGATTAATAGCACGGACACGAAACTTTGCATACGCTTTCAATGTTGATAGATAGACCAAATTTCCTCTTTTCATCTATACTAATATTATAAAGCAGAAGAGTTTGTTTGTTTGTTTATTTGGTTGAACGCGCTAATCATTCAGGTTCGATCAGGAACTACTGGTTCGAATTGAAAATTTCTGATTGTGTTGGATATTCCATTTACCGAGGAAGGCTATAGGCTATAAAACATCACGCTATAATTATTAGGAGCAGAGCAGGAATTAAAATGTTGCAAAAACGGTTTTTTTTTTCCTCTCGTTTTTCTCTCTTATGTGACGCAGACGAAGTTGCGCGGGTCAGCTAGTTTTTAATAAAAGCTTTGGGCCACCTTCTACAATCTTTCCATACTCCTTTCGATTTTTTACCCCACTACAGCGAAAGCATAAGGAGGGGCTTTGAATTTTGCAGTCTATATTGTGTGTATGTATAAATGTTTAAATTTATGTAAATACTACCGTGTAGCGCCGAAACTATTCATCTAATTTTGATGAGTAAGGTGTCAAAGAAAGAAAGAAAGAAAGAAAAAGCATTTATTAGCCCGCACAGGACGAAACACATCAAAATTATTAATATAAAACTTACACAGAAAATAAAACAAATACATATTTAAAAATTAAAAAAAAACGAAACTCGTCCTGTACGAGGCCAAAAGGCTCCTATCTCAGCATGGTGCTGTAACATTAAAAAAAACGTGTCAATCGATTCGTTCTTATGACCCGAGTAACATAGGCTTCATTTGATTTAGTAGTTGGGTTTTTAGTAGTGGTATACCATAGGCATGGGTAAAAAATATCGATATATCGAATTATCGTCGATATTTTTTTTATCGCGATATATTGACAATCGAAGTTTAATTTAGAGTATCGAATTCGTATCAAATTCGTTTTTTTTTTAACGCAACTTTGGTTTCGTGTCCATGTGTGATGACTACTGGTTTGATTAAATTATATATAATTATTTAGGGTCAAGAAATAATAAAAATGCTGTTTTCTTTTATTATTTTTTACGAACTTTGAATGCTTTGGGAATATGTATGGTTAATCATACGAAAACTGACGATATATCGATATTTTTCACTCGTTAATTATCGATACTGGTTAAAAATATCGATGTATTTATTTTACTTGGCCATCCCTAGTATACCACACAAATTCTTATTAGTGTTGTAATCTATACTAATATTATAAAGCAGAAGAGTTTGTTTGTTTGGTTGAACGCGCTAATCTCAGGAACTACGGGCTCGAATTGAAAAAATCTTTTTACGTTGGATAGTCCATTTATCGAGGAAGGCTATAGGCTATATAACATCATGCTATGACCAACAGGAACGGAGCAGCAATGAAAAATGTTACAAAATCGGGGGAAATTTTATTCCCTTTGTGAGCTTTTTCTCTCTTATGTGACGCAGACGAAGTTGCGTGGGCCAGCTAGTTTCGTATAAAACCGTCGATACTTAGGGAATACCTGAGTGAACTGTTTCCTTAAAGAGCTATAAAAGAAAAACCAGTAGATAACTTTTATATCTGACCCTCGCGGGACACGGCGTTTACTGTGCGTTCCATTTGGTTAGGGATGTCCAAATGATATCATAATATAACGCCCGTGCAGCTCGTGGTTATATTGTTAGGAAGAAATGAGGTTGTATGTAGCACAGGTCACTTCTATGGAAAAGATTGACAGACAACTTGTCGCGAGAGACTTTGGGAATAAATAAATATCGCTGGACATTAACACACAGCGCCACCTAGTGCCACACTAAGCAAAGCTTGTGTCGTGGACACTAGATAGATGATATACTACATATATACTTTCTGTTTGTAAATACATTCTTATTATACATAAAAACATCCATGACTCGGAACAAATGTCCGTGCTCATCACACAAACATTTGCTCCTACCGGTATTCGAACCCAGGACCCTAAGAACGTAAGGCAGCGTCACTACCACTACGCCAATCGGGGCGTCAAAAGAATATCGCTCAAAGAGCTATAAGATTAATATTTTCCCATTTTGTGTACTTACTCGCTATTTTTCTAAACAATTACGTGTTAATTGAATTCGTTTATGATTCGTGGCGCTTATGGATAGTTTCAGCAATTGATAATTTGTTCCATGATAGAATAAACGTTTGTATTCATTATTTTATGTATCTCGTTGTCCAACTTTAAACATCTTCACTTCTGGATATTAAATATAATATAATAACAGCCGTGGCGAAGTTAGCCATATTTCTTATTTCCATACACTTACAGTAATTACTTCGAAATTAATTAAAACAGGGAAATATTTGACAGGTATTTGTGTAATAATTGCTGAGACTAAGAGTTAGATTTAGACTTTCAGGATGCTTAGGTGAGATATTGAAGAAAGTACAGGTAACAGGGAACACAACTTTATTCCTTTACACGACTTTCTCGTCCAACAGCTCGATTCAGAATGTTTAACCGACCTTGTTTCGCCTCCCAGGTTCAAATAATTTGTGCGGTAAAATCGGGTTCTGTGATTGGTTAACGACGTAATGTCGCCAACCAATTACAGACGACAAAATGCTGGCCTCTGATTGGTTAGCCAATCAGAAGCATTCAACGACCAACTGACAAAATAAAGTGTTGCCAATAAGAAAATATTCAAATTAATAGTTACTGGTCTGGAAACTAGTCTTTTTGCGCTTCGATTTAATTAAATAAAAATGTAAATTAGCGAACCCTAACATTTGCGAGGTTGCCAACTTTTTCGATACGCCTTCTTAAGTGACAACCCTAATATGGTCCCTTTTTTGTTCAAGTGTCTATAAGCCATCAGTCCTCAGAGTCCTGGAGTCGACGCCGTTTATATGATTTAGTGATACTTCCAATTGAATTTGACACAGGTGTGGGAGTAGTAGCCTACTGGAAATGGATATAATTTACGCGATGTAAGAAAGAAGAATATTTTTTAGTCGAAAGGCATGACGTGCAAACAAAAAATTGAACACTGTTTTAGGCTTTCACGGTTTAAAACTAAACTTGTATTGTCACTTACGGGATATCTTCCGTGATTATTTATTATGTTGAGCTCCCGATATTTCGACCCTGTTGTTGTCAACTTAATAAATAATCACGGAAGATATCCCGTAAGTGACAATACAAGTTTAAAAAAATGAATTAGTAGCTTCACAAATACGTGGTGTAAACCACCTCATCACGAAGCCGTCAACCAAGCATTCTGTACATCAAACTAAGTAACTTTACGCTAAAATTATTGGTGGAAAATTACTTTTTTTGGGGTGAATAATCATGTTTTGTGGTAGAACTTAAGGCGCTAAGACGAGCTAAATTAGCAATTCTATTTATGGTGGTTCAAACTTCGTTTGAAATGCTGTTAGAATAAAGTTCTAATCAGCTTACATTACAAAGTGTTTGTTACGTCAGCCACTGCGGGCCAAATAGCGCGAAATGAGTGGTTTCGATCGATTTACAAAAAAACTATTGATTGGATTAAAAAACTGAAACAGTATCATGCTAATATATTGCTTGTAGAATTATTTGCCAAAAAATCAGATCGCATGCATATTAGTAAGTTTTTTATTGTTTGTAAGATATTTTTAGAGATAAGTTTGTTATTTCTTTTTATCGAGCCAAATTAATTGTATTATGTTTTCAAACCGTATCTTGCTAGCATATATCCTGAAGAATATCATATATTTTTCTGGTATTGTTTATAGCAGTGAATCATATACTTTTAGTAATAATAAAACTCGCGTTTAGCTCATGTAATCGCCTTAATGTAACGCACCTAAAACATTGTGTTGATGAATGGATTGTTTAGTGTCCCCACACTCTTACAATAAAAACTTGTATTTAAAAATAAAACTTGTCAAAACGTTGAAATTTTGACCTTCAATATCTCCTTAACTAGAACGTTCCCAGGTATGGTGTAGAACAAACAAAATGATCGCAATGACGAGGAGAACCAGTGCCTTTCGGCTTCGTTTAAGTTTTTACCCTTTATTATTAAGTCTAGTCTATTGTATTTAATATTTACAGAATTTGGAGTTTAACACATTACGTATTCCTCCGAATAATAAAACCGAATGAATATGTGTTTTAAAACCATTTCCAACGCTCCCAAACATAATGTAGACATTTAAACTGCTCCTAATTAATTTTAGTCGCTAAACAATTTAGCTAATGGTCTCAACCGGCCGTCCGGCTAACATTAGTGGCGTAATATCCGGACAAAGCGGACTTTACTTAAACAGGTACTGTTCAGAAGGTTAGTTCCATATGTCACCGTAAACTTGTCAAATTGTTGTTTTGTTGTTAGATTGTAATCTCTCTAGCGATATTGTAAACTGCGAAATATTGTCAACTGAACATACGGAAGTATCTCTGCCCTCATAATCGGGACTTGGGGCACCCCCCGTTAGGTTAGTTAGGTTCCTTTAAACCCTGCACTAGGAAATAGAGGCCCCGCGGGGCTCTGTCGACTACGCTTCATAAGGGAATATAAAGTGTTTTAAGGTTAGGTTATATTAATCGGTATTATATACTCAGGAATGGTACATTATATTTTCACGAGAGTGGTACCACTGGGCAAGGGGGACCCCTCCTTCCCTCCACTCCACGTGAGTTGGCTACCATCGCATGCATTCCACGAAAAAAATGCGTTTTATTGTAAGCAGTATGTTCGTTTGACAATATTTCGAGAGTTTACAATCTCTCTAGTTATTTTACAATTTAACGTGTTTCTCTGTAGCGATATTGTAAACTCTCGAATTATTGTCAACTGAACATACGGAAGTATCTCTGCCTCCATAATCGGGATTTGGGGCACCCCCCCGTTAGGTTAGTTAGGTTCCATTAAATCCTGCACTCGGAAATAGTTTACTACGCTTTTTAGGGAAATATAAAGTGTTTTAAGGTTAGGTTATATCAATTGGTATTTCTCAGAAATGGTACAATATCTTTTCATGAGAGTGGTACCACTGGGTAAGGAGGACCCCTTCTTCCCTCCACACCGTGTGAGTTGACTACCATCGCATGCATTTCAATGCGTTTAATGCGTTTTATTGTAAGCAGTATGTTCGTTTGACAATATTTCGAAAGTTTACAATCTCTCTAGTTATTTTACAATCTAACGTGTTTGACAATTTTACGTTGACATATATACAACGTGTAACGTTAAATGCGCAAAACTTCAGACACCCCAAATGATTTATAATTCAGTTGCACAAATTTTGAGAGAAAAAAAAACATTATTTATAAAAATTAAGGGTTTATGTGCTGTTTTAGAACTATTATTGTCCCGCGTATGAGAAAACATAATTGTCCGACAATCATTTCTGTTTGTTTATCTATTTTATAGCGTTTGCGGTATAAAAATTATAAGAAAAAAAAACTTAAATATTATAAAAACCTTACTTGTAAAAAAAACTATTAAAAAGTGGTTGAATTGATTCTGCTCGTGATTCTGATCAAACTTTTTACAGGTTTCACGCATTTTATTACTTCGGCTCCGCCCGCGTGGAGATCGGTAATATCTTACAGGATCGTATTACCGAAATAAAAACTATCCCATGTGTTAATCCATGTTACAAACTACCTGTGTGCCAAATTTTATCATAGATTTAGTGTAACAGAGTAAATTATTATTTTTTAAATGTTGCAACACCATGCTGGGATACCTTTTGGTCTCGTACAGGACAAATTTTGTTTGTATTTTTAAACAAACTTATCTGCTTTATAGTGGTTTAGGCGTGAAAAGGTACAAACTTACAGTTGAGTCTATACTATATATCTCAGAATCTTCTGGTTCGAATTGAAAAGATCTTTGTGTATTGGATAGTCCATTTATCGAGGTAGGCTTTAGGCTATATAACATCACGCTACAACCAATAGGAGCGGAAAATAAATAAAAAATGTTGCAAAAACGGGGAAAATGTATTCCCTTTGCGAACTTTTTCTCTGTTATGTGACGCAGAAGAAGTTGCCAGTAGGGTCAGTTATTTTATAACATTAGTTAGGATTAAGACTAGTTAAGATAACTAGATGTAGACCTACCTAGACTTTAAATAATGATTATTTTAAATACATTTCACCTTCTGTAAAGATATCTGATTAGTGGCGTGGGTCCGGCGCGGGTATGGCTTAGAGAATTATTAAAATGTTAGCGGAAATTGAACGCGCCGACGACCGCGGTGCGGCGGTCGCGTGGCGTGGGATAGCTAGGGGTGACACAGCTAGACTAGTTGACTAACAAAATAGACTAGTATAGACCAGAATGTCATGTGGCAGCAGCGGTGGCCCAGTGGTGGGGAGCAGCGGTGACCCGCGGAGTAAGTCCGCTAACAGTAAGTCGTGGGTTCAAACCTAGACAGGCGCATTACTTTGTGTAGTTTATTTCATCACCACTGTTCTCAAAACGGTGAAGGAAAACATCGTGAGGAAACCGGCATGGCCTAGAATAAAAAAATCGAAGACATGTGACATCTACCAACCCGCACTGGGCCCGCGTGGTAGATTATAGCCTATTCCCTCTTATTGAGAGGAGGCCTTGTCCCAGCAGTGGGAACATTATAGGCTGATGATGTGGATGATGATGAGACCAGAATGTTGGTTCTTTCATTTTTTCAATAAAATTCTGGTCTATAGTTACTTCTTAAGCAAATTTTCAAAAACCTTTCAAATCGTTATTATACTTTTTGCTACTTTATTTTTTTTATTTTTTTATTATTTAACACGATTTATTTTTTATTGACATGATTTATTCTTTCGTTAACTTGATTTTTTCTATTGAAATAATTATTTTCAAATTTTAATTGTATTATTTACTTTTAAATTGTAAACATTATCCAACTTTCAAGTGTTTAATTTTATTTTTGAATTAAACAATAAACAATAAACAATATTTAATTGTAAACGTTAAAATCCGTGTTGTGTTAGTTTTATAAATGAGTCTTCGATACAATGTAATTTTTTTTTAATGAAATGACTTCTAAATGATAAGACCTTTCCACATTCTTTACTTTTGCTGTGCCCGACAGGCTCCACGATTCTCTCTAAATATATGTTTACCACCTAAGCCACATTTTGGAATGCAATAAAGTATTGAGTATTTAATTTGTATGTATTCAAATGAAATTGAGATTGTATAGCCATTTAATAAAATCATAAGCATAATACCGTAAATTTTGGATTTTCAAATACCTTTCATGATTTAAAAAGTTGCCATCGAATATCTTGTCTCAGTTGGCAAAAGGGGTACCATAATATGAAAGGCTATTTGTTTGAAGCGACATTTTGGCCGATATTGAGTTATATATATATTTAGAATCAGCGAATTTTTCTCCATCGATTGAACCGGGTTTCATTCAAATCGGAGCACTTTTTTGGCGCTTAAAACAACCTACTTTTTGGGTTCAACGCCGCGAGACAATGTATGATCCGACATCAGATTTTCCATTTTTTTTAAGACTTCAGTTAAGCTATACACAAAAATAGAGAATCGGAGCATGAACTATTATTCTCTTCCCAAAATTGCAGTAGAATGGCAGATAATGCGTTTTTCGTTATTGCTAACCTTTGATGGTATGTCCCTTCATACATTTTGCGTGGACTAGTAACATAATTCAATGTCACTTCAACTAATTTGCCGTCAGCCAAATTCAATAAACCATGTCAGTTCAACCATTTTCGCTGCAACTGTTTTCCACTCTGTTTAGAGCTTCAAACAATATTTCTTTTCTTAAAACTAACTTGATTAGTCGCTTGAACAGTTTGTTAGTATCTATATTTTTTAAATATGACACATAAGATAAACATAATACACAAGTGTTTGGATTATAAACATTTTTTCCTGTATCATAATATAAACAGATTGTCTTTTAAATCATCCGATATTAGTACGACAATAACAATTTATGTCATTTCAAACAAATAAATGTAGGTATATTCTTCGTACGCCCGTGGCAATATAAATACCGCCCCGCCCCGCGGGCGTTTCAGTCGCTCGTGAGTGTGAGGTGAGACGAGACGCGTCCTATTTGTGGTTCGGCACAGGAACGGTAAGTGTTTATAATTTAATATTGTATCTTTAAATCAATCATTTACCTATCTTATATGGAAATAATGTAGATTGTTCATGTTTGAGTATTGTTTTTCAATAGTATTGATACATTTATAGTACAGTAATACCTACAGGTAATGAATGAATAACGTTTTCGTGTTAGTTATTGTTTAATTTTACGCGTTTGCTGACCTATTCTTTGACAATACATTCTTGAATTAAAAAGGAGAATGATTTTGACAATCTATGTGCGTCCCTATGTATAATAGTTTTACTCATCTATTCCTTCCTAGCGCCTAAACTATGGTACCTATATTTATGTTTACTTTCCTTTTAGCTCAAAATGGAGTCAAAAAGGCAGAAATATTTTAAATGCAAAATTGAACGCATCTTTGATGAAAACAAAACAAAGCCGTTACAGCCAAATACGAAAAGACGATCTTCAGTAACACTCTTAGATAGTCCTTCTTATCATAACCAAAACAAAGATTTACTTATTTTTAATGATCCAGAAAGAATAACAAACGATCAGGTTTGTTCAGTTTTTAATTTTTTTATAAATTCTACACCTGTTGACATAAACCATTACCACATTTTTAATGTCTTTAGGAAAAGCAGGACGGTAAAAATAAACCCGAAACGGTTCAAGGTGGAGAAATATTGGAAGGCTGCAATGAAACAGATAACGTTGTTAATGTAATGACAATCGAGTTTGAAAGGCTACATGTAATTTATGAATTTATTTATGACTAGCAATTTTTTTAATTTATTTTTCAGTTTTAAACTTTTTCCGTTAAAATTTCGAGAAATACTTTTTAGTGAGCGCCTAAATTATCTAAGTAACGCCCTTGCAAAATTTTGAACTTTATAGTTAGCCAGTTAATTTATTTTAAATTTTGGATACTATTTTTTAGGATGATGAGAACAAAGAAAATAGATCAGAAGATATGTCAGAAATGGAAAAAGGGGTCATTATGGCATGTAATGAAAACGTTAATCGTGATGATGAGATGTTAATTCACGTTGAAAGAGAAGAGGTAATTAAATTAATTATTATTTACTACTCGCTTTTTTGTAAATGATTTACTGGAAACAGATTGAAACCCACTTATTCTTTAACAATGATAACTTTTATTTAATGCTATGTAACAATTTGTTTCAGTATGAAAAAGATTTCCAGCTAATTGAACAAGAAGATAACATGAAGCCAAAGAATATAAATTCAAAAGAATTAGAAGACAAATACGAAGAAAACTCAAAAAATCCTGAAAATATTCATCAGGTAATGGTACACATGCCTCAAGACACGGTAATTGAAATAAGCAATAGTAATAGAGCAGACAGCAATGAAAGCCTCAATCCAACGTTAACCGAAATTATACAGGAAAAAGAATTAATGGACATTATAAGGAAATCTTTGGAGGACGAAAATGCTGGAGACGTAGAAATATCAAATCAACCAGAAGATGCCCCAAAAAAAGTAAGAAAAAGTAAGCGTACCGTGATTCAAAAAAGCTATTTAGATTTTATGAGTGAAGATGAAGAATTTGCCTGGGACTCGACTTCTTGGAAGGACACGGACGATTCCTCAAGTAATGAAGAAGAACTACCAAAGAAAAAAAAAACAGTAAATGCAGAAGGGAAAGTAGGAGAGTCAGGTTTGAAGAAAAAAAAAGAAAATAAGGCAAAGAAACGGAAAGATGCTAGATCAAAAGGTGAAGTTTATCATAAGAAAGATGGTTCTATTAGAAAGGAAAGACAGTTACAACCAAACCCATGCGTTGGGAAGAAGTGTCCCTGGAAATGTGCCGAAATAGACACAGAAAAAAGAACAGGAATATTTAATTACTTTTGGGGGTTATCCAATCAGAGGAAGAAGGAATGGTTAATTGCTATGTCCTCTAGACAAGACGTAAAAAGGAAGAGATCCAAAAATTCAAACTACAGGACGAATACATTTAACTATTTTATAAATGACGGAGAGGGTCGTCGTCAGGTTTGTTCTAAATTCTTGATCAGCACTCTAGATGTTACCCAAAGATACATATACTACACCTTGACAAGTATATCCCAGGGAATATCAAAAGAAGATGGGAGAGGAAGATGTGTTCCCGCCAACAAAACTCCAGAAAATGTGAGGGAATCTGCAAAAAACTTCATTAAAAACTTACCTGCACTTCCATCCCATTATTGCCGCAAAGATAGTACAAGGCTGTACCTCCCAACTGAATTCAAAAATATCAAAAATCTGTATCGTATTTATAAAGAAGACCGGACTAGTAAAGGAGTAGATATTTTGAGTGAAAAAATTTTTCGCACGATATTTAATACAGATTTTAACATCGGATTTCATGTCCCTAAGAAGGACAAATGTTTAAAATGCTTGCGTTTTGAAGGCCAGAATCCGACTGAGTCTACCGAAATGCAGGCCCATTTAGAAGAAAAACAAGCATCAAAACAACGCCTAGAATGTCATCGAGAATTAGGCAAAGAAAACCCCTCTATATTGTGCGCATCTTTTGACCTCCAGAAGGTTCTCAACACTCCTCACGGGAACAGTATGCTGCTTTTTTACTCGCGAAAATATACTGTTTATAACTTATGTTTTTACGAAAGTATAACAAGAAATGGTTTCTGTTTCGTCTGGGGAGAAACAGAAGGAAAAAGAGGGGCAAATGAAATCGGTACTATTTTGCAAAAATATATTTTAGTAGACGTGGACTCTCGAACCACCGTAAAAACTTTAATTTTATATTCCGACTCCTGCCCTGGACAAAACAAGAATAAAATTGTCCTTGCTGCTGTCCATAACGCGTTGTTACAATCTAAACATCTAGAAACTATTCAGATGAATTTTCTTCTTCCTGGACACACAGAGATGACAGTAGACAGCATCCACTCGACTATTGAGCACTCCGTGCGAAATACCATAGTATGGGCTCCTTCTCAGTGGGCAACAGTGTGCCAGCTAGCCCGCAAAGAGCCAGCGCCTTATTATGTCGAAAATCTTACACATACCGACTTCAAAAATTTTGAAGAGTTCGCCGACAAATATTTTAAGAGTAACCTGGTCGGAAAAATTAGCAAAATACGGACGGCGACATTCAAGAAGTCCTCTCCAAATGAAGTGAAAATTAAGTATAGTATGAAGAATGATGCCCCGGAAGAAAAGATACCAATTAATGCTAAACCTAAGTCTGTCAATTTTAAATATAAATCTTCGTTGGCAATTACCAAAACTAAATACAACGATCTTAAGAAATTATGCGACACTAACGTAATTCCAAAAATATTTCATGCTGAATACTTAAATTTGCAAACCAACAATGGTAAAGACGAGCTATTGGATACTGATATTGAAGATGAAACAGAAGAAGTAAATTAGTAATTATTTTCACATAAGTACATAATTATGTCTTTTTTTTTTCTGCCCTATCTGAATTCTGTGATCACTATTTGTTTTCATTTAGTTTTATAAGGGAAATTATTAAATTTGAGAAAATTTTCTATGAAAATAAAAATAATGATTAGTTACAAAATAGAGATAATCTAGCACTTTGTCTACAATCATGATAATTTGTTTTTTATAATAATTTTAGAATATTCTTTCGTGTTAATTATTTTTATAAATTAGTTAACTCTAGGCAATTTTCCAAATAAGTGTGTGCAGCTGCTTTCTATGATGATTGACAAATGAGCCGAATACGTAATTTTTAATTTTGATCTCAGATTTTACTGTTTTGTAAACGAAATAAAAGATTTTTTAATTTACAGAACTTTTTTATTTACTCTTGATAATAATTATTCACCGATTTCAATACTATAACTTTTTAACTTATAAATTTGACATTATTTTCTTGTATCAACAACCAAAGTTTTATAAAACACTTTTCAAACGAGACATCAAACACCTTATTAGGAATTTTCATAGTTGCTTAAGTCAAATTGCCTATCTCCCTGCAAAAACCCAATTGGTAGTTAAACAAAATAGCCTGCTCCTATTATCAATGAGTGACGTCGATTAAATCATTTTGCTTTCTACTGATTACGCACTGCAGTGTCACTTAAACTATTTTGCCTGCTGCTGATTGGTAACAGTGTAAGCACTTGAATCATTTTTCATTACTCCAGAAAAAAGGCGATACAGAACATTTTGTATCAAGCGACATTTATCTTGGTACCTCTAGCTGTTTTTTTATTAAAAACTATACCAAAATATCACAGGATTAATTTTCAGTAAAGAGAAATCATCCGCTTCAAAGTATGAGTAGTAGTTTTTTTACAACGATTTTTTTTCAAAATTTTGAATCTATAAATGGCTCTCCTGGAAAGTTCATAAAATGTCGCTTAAAACAAATAGCCTTTCACCCCTCGATATTAAGATCATATTGTTGATTAAACTGAAATTAACATTGAATTCTGAAGTCTGCTACCGCCTTTTTTTTTCGGATGGGAAATCATCAGATAACTCCTCCCACTCATGGCGGAGCGGGAGGGAGTGTCAGACTTTTACTGACTAAAACCCATCCATGTTCCTCCCCGCCCTTTATGTTCCGGGGCCACGGAATCTCTCTTAATTTTTTTTAATATTACAGCACCATGCTGTGATAGGAGCCTTTTGGCCTTGTACAGGACGAGTTACGTTTCGTTTAATTTATATCTTTTTTTATCTATTTAATTTTTATTAGTAAGTTTTTAATACTGATAATTTTGATGTGTTTTGCCCAATGCTGGCTAATAAATGCTTTTTCTTTCTTTTCTTTCTTTTCTTTCTTTTCTTTCTTTTCTTTCTTTTCTTTCTTTTCTTTCTTTTCTTTCTTTTCTTTCTTTTCTTTCTTTTCTTTCTTTTCTTTCTTTTCTTTCTTTTCTTTCTTTTCTTTCTTTTCTTTCTTTTCTTTCTTTTCTTTCTTTTCTTTCTTTTCTTTCTTTTCTTTCTTTTCTTTCTTTTCTTTCTTTTCTTTCTTTTCTTTCTCTTCTTTCTTATCTTTTTTTTTCTTTCTTTCTTTTCTTTCGTTTTTTTTCTTTCCAACAGTCCCGAAGTTTGTGACAACCCTGCACAACCGGCTGTGAGGACGAAGTGTGATATAATGGCGGAAATGAGCTCAATGTGGTGATGAGCATCACCGGTGATTACAACGGGGATTATCTACTTATGTTAAGGGTAGAGTTGTGAGTTTCAACTTTGAGAGAATTGGGTTTGATAGAAAGAAAAAATGTTTATTTGACGTCAGTACATTAAGCACACACACAATAATACTAAAAAATGTTGTAAAAAAACAGAGCAAATACATAGAATGTGCTGTGTGCCTCACGGCTGCGCCAAAAAGGTCCATTTCAGCATTCATGCCAAACAGGTGATGCTGTCTGACGCTGGTTACCTTCATTAATCGACAACGTTCCATCGACGAGTTAAGGAACCGGCAGTACACCAAATCGATAGTGCGACATTTATAAAGTACTAGCTGACCCACGCAACTTCGTCTGCGACACATAAGAGGGAAAAGCTACCTACTATACCTACCTACCTACCTACTACTACCTACCTACTACTACCTACCTACCTACTACTACTTACCTACTACTACCTACTACTACCTACCTACCTACATACTACTACCTACCTACTACTACTTTTTTTTTCATAAGAACCTTTTCCTGACAATAACAAACACAACAAAAAAAGAATTATTGAAATCGGTCCAGGCGTTGTTGAGTTATGCGCTTACCAACACATTTTGCGATTCATTTTTATACAGGGTGTATTTCACCTCATCACAAAGCCGTTAACCAAGCATTCTGTATATCAAACTTAGTAACTTTACGCAAAAAATATTTCTGGAAACAACGTTTTTTTTTGAGGTTATAAATCATTTTTTGTGGTATAACTCAATGTAACGCACTCAAACATTGTGCGAATGGATGGATTGAATAGTACGGGGGTCGTAGAGATATTTAGTGTTAAAAGTGTGTGTGTAAAAAGTGGTTTAAAAAAAAAACTTATCAAAATCTTGCAACTTTGACCCCCAATATCTTCGTAACTAGAAGGTTCCCAGGTATAGTGTAGAACAAAAAAATGATCAGACTGACGAGGAGAACAAGTGCCTCTCGTATTCGTTAAGAGGTGTTTTACACCCTTTATTATAGATAGGTACGGTATCGATAATACGTTGAACCGACAGTACACCATATCGCTGGTCTTCGAATGTACCTTATCTTCTTAGAGTTTTTCTTCAATAAAGAGCAGAGGTGGCCCAGTGGTGGTGGCTCCAACTTACAAACAGTAAGTCGTAGGTTCGAACTTAGACCCCAGGCAGGCGCATTATCTTCTGTAATTTATTTCATCACCGCTGCTCTCAAAACGGTGAAGGAAAACATCGTGAGGAAACCGGCATGTCCTAGAACCAAACATTAGAAGACATGTGACATCTACCAACCCGCACTGGGCCCGCGTGGTGGATTATAGACATTTTCTCTCTTAGAAAGAAGGCCTGTGTCCCAACTGTGGGATCGTAATAGGATTATTATGCTTATGCTTAGACTATTAAGGTCCATGTTCACCAAAAAGATGACGGTCTGATTATCTAAAAACAGCTGTTTAAAACACATTTTTGTATCGGAACATGTCACAGTGACATTTTTTCGGTGATCATGGACCTAAGTAGTTATATTATGTTTGCGGTTGGTCGACTCTTCCCGTGACCAGACCTCAAGCTTTTTTGGTTATGCCACTTTGGATGGCACTGCTGATTCATTGCCATACATTTATTGCAACATGGCCACCAGACGTCTGGGCACTTTTCCCGTTAACAGCGTACGAGACGAACTCTTTTCTTCTTTTGATATTTTTTACTAGTATTTATTTATTACTAGCGGACTTTATTACAGGTGGCAATATTTTTTGCGTAAAATTACTTAGTTTGGATTACAGAATGCTTGGTTAACGGCTTTGTGGTGAGGTGGTTTACACCCTGTATACAAACGCTCAAATCTTTTCTCTATAAAATATTAGTATAGAAGCATAGATACAAATTATTATTTTAAGGCGATTACATCAACAGCTAAGCGCGAGTTTTATAATTACTAAAAATATATGATTAACTGCTATCAACATGACCAGACACTTACATGATATTCTTCAGGATATATGCTAGCTAGTGTTTTGAAATAATAATTACAATTAATTTGACTCAATAAAAAAAATTACGAACTGATCTCTAAACATATCTTTCAAACAAAAAAAAATCATCCTAATATGCACGCGATCATACTGATTTTTTGGCAAATAATTCTACAAGCAATTTATTAGCATGATAGTATTTTAGTTTTTTAATCCAATCAATAGTTTTTTTTGTAAATCGATCGAAACCACTCATTTCACGCTATTTGGCCCGCAGTGACTGACGTAACAACCACGTTGTAGTGCAAGCTGATTAGAACTTTTTTGTAACAGCATTTCAAACGAAGTTTGAACTACCACAAATAGCGTTGCTAATGTAGCTCGTCTAATCGCCTCTTCTCTTTCCTTTACACCCCTTATCTCTTACACCACTTATAAACATTCGACGCAAGAAAGCAATCTTGTAGTATCTCGAAAAGTTGAACTTTACACCAGAGCCAAAAAACTATTTCAAAAATTCGTAACTCGTAAACTAGCTGAATCAGAGTGGTTATTTTTGGAACACTTGTTTCTTATAATGGAATTTATCAGATGGCAATAATGATAGCATTCTAAAGTTAGTCTAATTGCGTTTTATACTAGTTACAGCAATTGGTATTTCAATTGGAAGCAGCAATTTTTCTGTATCTTGGTAGTTGGAACTTAAGGCACAATGAAATAGGTGCGGCCTGCGAAAAAAATACTTATAACGATTTTGATGTATCTATGTATAACTTAAAAATAGTTGATTTTATGGTATTTACAGCATTTTGAAGTAAGTTTTGTTAAAAAAGTTTAGAAAAAGTCAACGACGTTTAAAAAAACATATCGTAGGAAAACGTTGATCAAACCGTCTGACGCAGTATTTTTTTCTTATTTCAAAGATGCAATAAAAAAATGCAGTTTTTCGAGTTACGACAAAATCGCTTTCCAGCGTCGAATGATAATGAGAATTTCTTCATGGAAAACACAATTATTTTCCTGATCCAGTAAACAAGCTCACTCCACAAAGCCAGCTGTCACTTGGGGTTACAACCACAGAACCACACGACAATCTCCTCCTAATCTCAAACTTTAAACCCTCACAAGAAACTATCCCTTAAACAAAGCACAGACTTCAAAAGTCGCGGCTTCGAAAGTCGCATAACAGTCAAATGAGATGAACTAACTCCAAGACTTCCAGTTGTGGCTTCCACTGGATTATAAGATCGATCGCACGCGGGCTGTCAATGTGGCCATGAAGTTATCGAGTAACAAAAATAGTAAATACTAGCCGACCGATAGAGAAAATTTCACAAAGGGAATAAAATTTCCCCCGTTTTTGCAACATTTTTCATTTATGCTCCGTTCCTATTGGTCATAGCGTGATGTAATATAGCCTATAGCCTTCCTCGATAAAAGGACTAACCAACGCAAAAATACTTTTTCAATTCGAGTCGGTAGTTCCTGAGATTAGCGCGTTCAACCAAACAAACAAACAAACTCTTCTGCTTTATAATACTATATAGTATAGATTTAGCTGATCTTGTAAAAACTTATTTATATTCCAATCATCGTTAAAAGAACATTTCTTGTTGTTCTTCGAAAAAACTACTTGAATCGGGAATAAAGTCCAAGTTACTGGCAGTTAGTGCTCCAGAGAGAGGAACCTCCTAACAATACGAGCCGTGTCCAGGACTACCGCGCACTGAATCAAGCCTTTGATCCAGCTGCCTAACGAGAGCCTCCTCAGATGTTGACATTAACAATTATGAATAGATTTTTTTCTTTGATTTTCTAGCCTTTCTTCTCGATAACAACCTATTCTTCGGAATGGTGTTGTCCTTTGATAATTAGAAAGTGCCTGTGCCTTTGGCTTTGAGCTCATATTTATTGCAAGTCCACCGGTTTCGTGGCCCCTTAAAACCGCCATCGCCAGTAATTCCGGATGTCGAACTATTCCAATATTATCTGGTACGTCACGGGTACGTCGTCTACGTACTATATACTGTACTGTGTACAGTCACCACCACAAGCATGTAACGCTTTCCTAAAAAATAAGCGTTCATCAATGAAAGTATCCAGGGTGTAAACATCTCATCACGAAGCCATCAACCAAGCATTCTGTACATCAAACTAAGTAACTTTACGCAAAAATTATTGCTGGGAAACAACTTTTTTTTTGGGGTAATATATCATGTTTTTTGGTAGAACTCAATGTAACGCACTCAAAGTATTGTGGAGGAGTTTACAGTAAACATCTTACATTAAAAACTTGTCTTTAAAAAAGAATTTGTCACAAAGTTGTAATTTTGACCCCCAATATCTCCGTAGAGAAAAAACCTTTTAAGTTGGAGATGGGATCGTTTAAAAAAAATATGAGTCTCAGAATACTATGTTCGTAACAACATTAAATTTTAATCACAACAGTAGGAGAAAAGCCATGTTGTCATATCGCGATCATGGCGCTTGCAACAGCGTCGAAATATCGGAAACTCAATATAAAAAACTAGCTGACCCGCGCAACTTCGTCTGCGAGTGAGGGTTCGTTTTTTTGTAATAAAAGTATCCTATGTTACTTCTAATACCTTCGAGAATATAAATAAATAAATATCGCTGGACATTAACACACAGCGCCATCTAGTGCCACACTAAGCAAGGCTTGTGTCGTGGACACCAGATAGTTGATATACTGCATTATACTTTTTTGTTTGTAAATGCATGCTTATTATAATATAAACATCCATGACTCGGAAACAAATGTCCATGCTCATCACACAAACATAAGCTCCTACCGGGATTCGAACCCAGGACCCTATGAACGTAAGGCAGCCTTACTACCACATTTGTTCACATATTTGACGACTCGAATGGCGTACCATTCGAGTCGTCAAATATGTATACAAAGTTTCATGATGATCGGTTGAGTAGTTTTACAAACAAACTTACATTCACATTTATATAATAGTAAGGATAAGGATAAGGATAACACGGAATATATCCCGTAAGTGACAATATAAGTTTAATTTTTAACCATGAAAGCTTAAAACAGTGTTTGTCCTAAAAAGTCGTTAAGTGTTAACTTAATGTTGCTCGTCACTGTACATCTACGAGTACATTGTACAGTTCACAGTGCGAGGCAAGGAATGTTAGAGAATTTTCAAATTGAGAATCTGAAGAGCAATCTGTCTTATCACCATCTGCCTAGCCCAACTATGTTGGGGTCGACTTGCCATCAAACTGCAAGACACTGGGGACGAGGTGTAAACAAACTCTTCAAGAAGCCGTCAACTAAACCTACATTAAAGTAACTCCATCTATCTGCCTTTTGACGACTCGAATGGCGTAGTGGTAGTGAAGCTGCCTTGCGTCCATAGGGTCCTGGGTTCGATTCCCGGTAGGAACAAATGTTTGTGTGATGAGCATGGACATCTGTTTCCGAGTCATAGATGTTTATATGTATAATAAGCATGTATTTACAAATAAAAAAGTATATATGTAGTATTTCAACTATCTGGTGTCCACGACACAAGCCTTGCTTAGTGTGGCACTAGATGGCGCTGTGTGTTAAATGTCCGGCGTCATTTATTTATTTATATATTTTTCCCAACTATGTTGGTGTCGGCTTCCAATCTAACCGTTTGCAACTGAATATCAGTATTTTACATGTAGCGACTGCATATCCGTCCTCCACAACCCAGTTAGCACTGGCAAATACGATACCCCTTGGTAAAACTATTTGTTAGACTTTCGAGCGACTGACTACCTGTAACGACTGTCAAAGATCTACAAATGACAGCCGGGACCAACAGCTTAACGTGCTTTCCGAGGCACGGAGGGAACTTGATGTGTAATGTGTATGGGTGATGTGTGTGACGACCCGAATGGCGCAGCGGTAGTGAAGCTGCCTTGCGTTCATAGGGTCCTGGGTTCGAAACCCTGTAGGAGAAAATGTTTGTGTGATGAGCATGGACATTTGTTTCCGAGTCATGGATGTTTATATTTATAATAAGTATATATGTACAAACAAAAAGTATATATGTAGTATATCAACTATCTGGTGTCCACGACACAAGCCTTGCTTAGTGTGGCACTAGACGGCACTGTGTGTAATGTCCAGCGATATTTATACGTCATACGTCGTGGTTTGACAAAATTAATGATTAAAATGATATTTAAAAATTTATATTTATTCAGCAAGTAGGTTTTCTCAAACCCATTACACACCAAATTTCCTCCGTGCAACAAACAAACTCTTTGGAAAAATTATTGCTGGGAAACGACTTTTTTGTCCAAAGTTACGGTTCAAAGTAGGACTCAATGTAACGCATTCAAAACATTGTGCTGAATGCTGGATAATGACAATAAATAAACATTACTTGACATTACACACAGCGCCATCTAATACCACACTAAACGTCGAGGCTTGTATACCCTGGGCACTAGATAGTAAATACATAAATAAATATCGCTGGACATTAAACACACAGCGCCATCTAGTGCCACACTAAGCAAGGCTTGTGCCGTGGACACTAGATAGTTGATATACTACATATATACTTTTTGTTTGTAAATACTTACATATTATAAATATAAACATCCATGACTCGGAAACAAATGTCCATGATCATCACACTAACATTTGCACGATCCTACGATTAAATCAAGCTAAGCCATATCCCTAGGTTGCGGGCCTATCCCGGGGTTGCGGGCCTGTTCGAAAGAGATACCGCGGCCCCGGAACATAAAGGGCGAGGAAGGAATGGATGGGTTTTGGTCAGTAAGAGTCTGACACTCCCTCCCGCTGCGCCCAGAGTGGGAGAAGTCATTTGATGATTTCCCATCCAAAAAGAAGAAGAATAATGATGATATTACAGGGTGTATTTCACCTCATCACAAAGCCGTTAACCAAGCATTCTGCATATCAAACTAAGTAACTTTACGCAAAAAATATTGCTGGGAAACAACTTTTTTTTTGAGGTTATTAATCATGTTTTGTGGTAGAACTCAATGTAACGCATTTAAAACATTGTGCTGATGGATGGATTGACTTGTATTTAAAAAAAAACTTGTCAAAAAGTTGTAACTTTGACCCCCCATATCTCCGTAACAAGAAGGTTTGGAAGGTATGGTGTAGAACAAAAAAATGATCGCAATGATGGGGAGAACAAGTCCCTTTCAGCTTCGTGAAGAGGTGTTTTACACCCTTATAATTTTGGCTTAGCTATTCTTCTTTCTGGCTTGAATTCATGAATCCAAACTAGATAGAGAGCTTACGACACTAAACCTCTCAATAAGACTCCCAAATGAAATATAATAACTCGACACGTTATTAATGGGGAACATGAAATGGCGATGCTACAATGCAAAAAACCTAACGGTCCTATTAAAAAAAAACTCCGTAAAGAAAGAGTTTCAGAAGTCGGTGACCTTTGTTTGATTGATTTACTTAGTTTTTAACCGACTTCTAAATAAAAAAGGAGGAGGTTCTCAATTCGGATGTTTCTATTATTATTTTTTTTTTTTATGTTTGTTTGGGCATAACTCCGTCGCTTGCCAACCGATTTGGAAAATTCTTTTTTTGTTGGAAAGGGTTTTCTTTCCTAATGGTCTCATAGTCACCAAGTCGGGATCTGATGATGGAATCTTGGCGAAATCGAGGGAACTCTTCAAATTTTATATGAAAACGTTTTGCGATTTTGGTATTTTCTGCAACAAGTGAAGCATTTGCGTTCGATAAGAACCATTCTACCATCAGATCTGATGATGAAGCCAAGAGTCACGCAACTCCATAATGAGACAATGTGTCCTAGTCGTGTTTGGGCTTGTTGTAATTGTAACGGTATGCACTTTCCATGTGTATCAAGCACATGTGAACCACTAAAAAGTGAAAAATAAAAACTTTTTTGCAAAAAATAAAACCAACTTCAAAAAAAAAACAAAAAGTGAAAAATAACTTAAGCTTCTGAAGTCGGTGACAAAAAAACTAAAGCAATTAAACAAAGGTTACACCGACTTCAGAAGCTTAAGTTATTTTTCACTTTTTGTTTTTTTTTTGAAGTCGGTTTTATTTTTTGCAAAAACGTTTTTATTTTTCACTTTTTCGTGGTTCACTTGTGCTTAGCCCTTCACAGCGTACCGGCGTGATGTTATGTTATGAACTGGTGTCAACAATAGATAGACATGAGATTTCAGCAATCCCAGCCACTTGCTATCATTTATTGAGGAGTGCCGTTGCCTATCTCCGAAGTTCTTCATCAGATCTTCACCAAATTGAAATGGGACCACTTTAAGAAAGTGCTGTTCTAAAAACTACCCAAATCACATCAAGTGTGCCTACAAAATTTGAAAAGTTCTCTCAATTTCTCCAGGATCTCATCATCAGATCCCGACTTGATGATTATGGGACCACCTGGGAAGTATACCCTTTCGATCAAGAAAAGAATAATTCAAATCAATCCAGCCATCTTCGAGTAAAAGGGGAACAAATATAAAAATAAAAAAAATAAAAAGGTTCTGACGAATTGAGAAGAATCTTGAAGACTTTTTGAAGTCGGTTAAAAAACGATTCCTCGTAAGATAAGACTCCCAAGTTTTGTAAAATTATTCGTACGTGTATCATTTATTAAATAATACTATTAGATACCTTTTTGTCTAACCCTACCGAGATTACATCATCATCATCATCAGCTTATAATGTTCCCACTGCTGGGACACGGCCTCCTCTCAATGAGAGGGAATGGGCTATAGTCTACCACGCGGGCCCAGTGCGGATTGGTAGATGTCACATGTCTTCGAATTTTTGGTTCTAGGACATGCCGGTTTCCTCACGATGTTTTCCTTCACCGTTTTGAGAGCAGCGGTGATGAAATAAATTACACAAAGTAATGCGCCTGTCTGGGTTCGAACCCACGACTTACTGTTCGTAAGTCGGGGCCGCCACCACTGGGCCACCGCTGCTCTCCACTGAGATTACAAGCAACATTATAATAGTATTGTTCCAAAATTAAACCCAATTACATTAACATTTGCGAAAACGTCAGTTATAAAACGAGTGAAGAAATTAAACTCAAATATTTATTGATAATTGGAACTTGGAAGTAAGCTTTACGAAGGGAGCCAGATGTTGGCATTTCATTAAGTTCATTTTCTTTATAATTTATTTCCATAATAAATGCTTATGTTTGGAAAACAGATTAAAAGGGAATTATCATTTTACAGGATGTGATAAATGATAAATGATGTTTATTTTGTTAGTAGGTTTTCACAAACACTTTTACTCGTCAATTTTTTTTTAAACTGGATTGGGCCGGTGTTTCGTACCTGACTACTCTGAGAAGAAACAGCCGAAACAAACTCAGAGAGGTCATAGTCTCTTTTGAAGTCCAAACAATCTTGTTCAACTTACATGAGGATCATGTAGGTATTAGTGTCTGAGATGGTCTTTTGAAGAAAGTACCACACAGATTTGAGTGAACCTGTCCAGTCAGTGCAAGCATTTTGTCAGTTATCGTGTAGCTCGACTTATAACACAAGGAGCTCAACGAAACGACGAACAATACCAAAGAAAGGACATTTGGGTAGGTCGCTTAGAGAACTCAAACTGCCAGACGGTTGAGGGGTAAAAATAATAAAATAAAAATAAAATGTGACCCACATGATCCTCACATTCACAAAAATAAAATAAAATTAATAATAATGTGATGTCTGTGATTATGTGATGTGTGTGGAAGAATGTAATGTGTTTGTAATGATGTGATGTGATGTGTGTAATGGTGTGTTACTGTGATGAAAACACCATGGTAACTCGCAAAATTCAAATGTTACGCTTTTTTGCAATTTGCATGTCTGTGTCAGTTTATCGTCATCATCTGCTTAGCCTTTCCTTTGCCTTGGCTTCCAGTCTAACCGGATACAGCTGAATACCAGTGTTTTACATGGAGCGACTGCCTATCTGACCTCCACAACAAAGTTAGTACTGAGTAATACGATATCACTTAGTAAGACTGGTTGTCAGATTTTTGGGCCACTGACTACCTGTAACGACTGTCAAAGATCTACAAATGACAGCCGGGACCAACAGCTTAACGTGCTTTCGGGCAACTCGGTATGTAATGGGTGGTCTCCTATCTACAAACTAACTTAGGCAAGCACGGCTTAATAGATAGACCCGAGCGGCTGTTATTCTAAGCCACGAACTCCTGTGTCAGATTGTATGTTAATGAAATATGAGTCGCGCGTGTAACACGTTTTTATAAATATTTAATGAAAAAGTAATTAAATGGAGTTTTCACTTCTCATGCTCTAAAAGTACGTCAATAAAGCCCTACGAAGCGGGATTAAAGTGACCATTTATTCCCTAGGGAGTTAAAAGTAATTTAAAAATGGAACGATCTTTTACTCTGAAACAAAAGAGTAACCATCGAAGGTTTTATTCAAATTTCGAATTGGCTTGCAAAAAGAAAGCGGATCATCTTCATTGCGAAAATGTTGAGAATTTGTGTTGTGTTTTAAATTGTTAATCTGTGACTGATCTGATTGAAGAAAAAACTGACCGCTCAGTTCAGAATTTTTTTCGAGTGTAAATTACTTCGGTTTTAAATTACTATTTTTCTCGCACTCGAAGTGAAAAGTACAGTTTGCCCGTCGAGATTAAACGCCAATTTAATATACCCTCGCTTACATTGACTCCCTCGCAAACTCGGCAGTCAAACCACCTCGGGTATATTCTGGCTTCGTTTAGTCCCTCGTTATAAAATATACTATAAATGAACTTAGAGGGTTGAATTGATGATTTTAATATAATTCTGTTACTAAATACGTGCTTTATTCGAAGATTTTCATCTATCCTATGGGTATACGATAAATGAAAATCTTCGAAAACCTATTACCATTCATATTTATAATCCTAAAATCATGTGTGAACTGAAAAGAAATCCGTGTAAGTACATACATAAATCTCGAGCTATTCCGCTCTCAACCAATCACCGCAGGTATTGCAGAGTTTGCTCGATGCCTCGTTAGCTACGAATACTTTTATACACTAGGCAGGCAGCTTCAGAAAGCCTACTGTAGCTTTAGTTTGCTAGACAAAACAATAATCCTTACTTGCTTCCATACTTTTTACTAAGACAAGCCTCATTTACACAATACCGTTTAATTGAACATAAAGGGTGTAAAACACTTCGTAACGTATCCAAAACGCACGTATTCTCCCCGTGATCATTTTTTTGGTCTACACTGTACCTGGGAACCTTCTAGTTACGGAGATACTGGGGGTCAAAGAAAGCAAGTATTTCGTGAGGAATATTTATGACCCAGATAATAAGAAGCGAGACAGCTGGTATGTAGTAGTTGCCAATTCAATTCAGGACCCTACCTACTATGGAAATCTTAAATATCCCTGCCCAACCTGACCATAGAATCCAGCCGGTCGATTCTGTAAAATTCAAATAACAACTCGCATCTCACATTTTTGTGAGATAGGTAATAAGTAAGTAAATAAAAAAGTTATCTTAAATTCGTTATATGCTTATTGTAGAACGTTCGTTCGTTCGTTGATTATTGTTGTTGTTGTTGTGTTTGTTGTTGTTGTTTGTTTTTGTTCTATGATTGTTGTTGTTCGATCTATGTTCAACAAATTATGATTATTTCAAGCCACAAAACAAAAGCATACAATTTTAACGAGAAAACTTAGCGATTTTGCGTTTTTCTGTAACAGGTGCCTTAATATGTATGTTAGTGAGTTAGGTATATGTGATATTGGTCTTTTGTTACCTGAATTAAATGATATATTATTATTACAAACATTACTGACGAAATGTGGGTCTCACTATTAATTAGGTACATCTCTGTCCACCCCTTTTGAGATAACAGGCGTAAAATATATATTTATTCTTTCTTCCCGATCCGAGCTAGGATATTGTGTTACATAATTACGTATTTCTCCTATAAATAAACGCCGACGTTTTTCTCTTAATTAATGTCATCTGAAAATAACGTCGGCAAATAAATAACGCTAATTTTAGCTTCGTTATTTTTTGTTACAGTTTCTGTTTCCAGAAGCTGTTACCAAAGATTAAGCGATATTATAAATAAGTGGTCTGCTTTTTTGCCACCTGATTTTGTAAATTGGTCAAGTGCGAAAGTGACTTATATGTTATTGTTTTATCTAACACATAAACATCGTGAGGAAAAAACCGTAATTTCCACTTCCCTCCATATCAGCAGGAGACAGAACGAAACAAGGGCAATAGGCACAAAGGGACTTTTACAACTGGGATAGGCCCATTTGCCTAGCACCACGGATAAATATTAACATTAATGGGTCCTAAGTTTTGAGCTGTTATATTTGACCAATAAGGTCAGTGTATGTCGTTCTATGGCGTCCCCTACCGGCGTTGCTACTCACATCTGCTTTGAAAACACCTTACGAATGCGCTCATCATCTTCCTAGCCATTTCCCAACTATGTTGGGGTTTGCTTCCAGTCTAACCGGATGCAGCTGAATACCAGTATTTTACATGCGACTGCTTATCTCACCTCCACAACCTAGTTAATACTGGGTAATACGATACCACTTGGTAAGACTAGTTGTCAGATTTTTTTGTTCCACTGACTACCTGTAACGACTGTCAAAGATGTACAAATGACAGCCGGGACCAACAGCTTAACGTGCTTTTAGAGAGTTAACCTCCGTGGCCATTAAGTCTCACAAAAGTTCAGTCGCGAAAGTGTCCTTTCGCGCATAAAATATTGTTTTTACTTGTCTTAATAACTGTACCAAACGTTGATAAAGTTTAAAGTTCCACACAAAAAGAAACGTGGGACGAGTTGCACAATGAAAATATTACCTATTTATTTTGACTTTCATCAACTCGTCTCAAATGGGCCGTGGACATGTGGGACGAGTTGCTGTATTACTCTGCTTTCCGAGGCAATGAGGAAACTAGGTATGTAAGGGTGGTCACCCATCCACAGATCAACCTAGGCAAGCATGGCTTTTAAACTAAAGATCGACCCGAGCGGCTGTTATTATTTAGTCACGAGCTCGTCTATCTCCTTCACCTTTACGAAGGCGATACGCTTGGTAAAAGAGTGCCGTTGGACCTTTTCTTTGTGTTGGAAAATCTTCAAATAACTTCTCCCACTCAGGGCGGAGCGGAAAGGAGTCTCAGACTTTTACTGACTAAATTCCATCAATGTTCCTTCCTCGACCTTTGTGTTCCGGGGCCACGGCATCTCTTTCGAACAGTCCCGCATCCCCGGAGTCGCGCAGCCCCGGGGCCCCGCAGCTCCGGTGCCGGCGGACCCCTGGGTACGTAAAACAGAACCCTTTTTAAAAAAGCAGTACTTGCTTTTTAAAAGCCACTACTTTCTTTATAAATGACCTACTTTCTAGACTCTTTGCAATTGGAAAACGTTTCACGGGGGACGGTTTCAAAACTCTTTGGTTTAGCTGCTTGCTATAATTACTACGTTTAGCTGTAGTTCTTTAGAAATAGGGAAGTATGGCTTCTTTAGTAGACGTTAACGAGTAGTTCTTATGCATATAATTACGCTAGTATTACTTACGGAGAAAGATAGAAGTGTACTGATGCCCGTTTTCTGTAACTTACTTATGTATAACTGTTACTTGAGAGGGTTCTTGAGTTAACATCGTGAGGAAACCGGCATGTCCTAGAACCAAAAATTCGAAGACATGTGACATCTACCAACCAAAAACAAATAAGACACCAAAAAGAAAAATAATAATAATAAAGGTGGATCACTGCTGCGACAACCCTTGAGTAATTGCACAGCAGCGACTCACATAAACACAGTCCAGGCGACTGGCAATCATGCTTTAGATACTGTTGGTGCTGCCCCACACCCTGCGCACCAGGGAGGCGCACCTTTTACGCATTGTTGCGTAAAACAATCCACGTGCGCATCAGCAAACATCCCCGATGCACTACAGAAGCGGGGCAGCCACACCAGTATCCTAAACGCATTATTATACTGAACGCGGAGAGCACTGTTACTTTCTTCAAAGAAAGACCTATTGAACTCCAAGACAAGTCACAGGCACAAGCCAGTATAGTTTAGACTTAATAACTAAAACGTGTTTCAAACCAGTTCTAAGAGCCTACATTAAAGTTTTCTTCTAGTTAAAAATTCTCATTAAAAACCTACATTTTAAGGGCGTTTGCAGACTGAGTATATTAGGGCGGGTAAATGATAAATGAATGATAAAATTATGTTTATTTTGCAAATTGGTTTTACAAACACTTTTACACGTAATTTTTTACAAATACAACCCTTTTCAGCATGAAAGGACCCCTTTAGTGACATATACCCCCTAAGCATTCTACAGACAATGTAAAATTTTTGGTTGTACAACATTTAGTTCTTTTTTTTTTTGGGGCGTATAACAATTCTGTTTTGTTTATTTATTTAATGGGTCGTTCCGTAGTTTCGTGAAAAAACGATTTCCAGACTAATTTACCCATGGTTTTCATTTCTGTATTTTTTTTTAACCGGAATGGGTAAAGACATAGTTACTTTAAAAGGAGTATCGATAATATTAGGTTTTGATTTGTTATTTTATTTAATAAACTAATAAAACTGCGTCTAAATTCATTCCTCTCTGTTTCCAACTAGGGACCTCGGCGTTTGTTTTCATGTTTATTTGTCTACAGTCGAATTGATAGCTTTAATTAATACGGTTTGTAAGAACCAAACCCCTGACCTATTCTTTAAGTATTTTAAATATACCAATAACTTAGTAATAGTAGAAAAAAAGCTATTTTTCTAATTGTCACAAAAAAAACATCATCGCCATCCGTACTCGGAAACTTAGTAATTTTGTAGTAGTTTATTCGGTCCCTAATATAGTGCAGGTCACAACGTGTTTCTACTGGTCGGTCAGCCGCGGCAAACAGAGCAAAGTGGACGTACGCCTATCGCTGTCATAATTATTTGAAATCTTCGTATTGTTAGTAGTGCTTCGTCCAGAAATAATTTCATCACATTCCTTCTATTTCACAAGGTACTGTAGTAAACAAATTATTATAAATAAGTACTAAATATGTTTGGCTTTCAAATTGATTTTGATCCTATTTTATTACTGAGTGGCTAATGTATTCGGTAACGAAATAATTAAACAAAATGTTAGAATTTTTCATTCATCTCCACTTCATCACCTTCCGTCCCCTCCAGTTTTCCTGAACATATATATCAGAAAAAGAAAACAAAGACAAACTGGAAGGTAATGAAAAGTGAAAGGATTGTAATGAACTACGACGCGATGGTAATGATGTGAAAACTTAAAAAATACTTAATTCGTCACTATCATCTGATCCATCATATTTATATATATATTATGAAATATAATATAATATAATATAATGACGGTGATTATTGAAATTGTACTGTTTTATTTAGCTGTTTTAAATTACCGTCTTTTACGGTTCATTAACATCCTAACCCGACTTACATCATTACCATCGCGCCGTAGTTCATTACAATCCTTTCACTTTTCATTACCTTCCAGTTGTTAAATTTCAATTGTCATTTTCTCCGTGAATAAACAAGATAATAACGTGCCTTCCACTTTAAATTAATCTGGTGACAATTTGTGACTCGTGTATATAAAAGAAAAACCTAAAATGTAATATTTATTTAACCGACTTCCAAAAAGGAGGAGGTTCTCTATTCGACTGTATGTAATTTTTTTTTTTTTTTATGTATGTTCACCGATTACTCGAAGACGCCTGAACCGATTTGAAAAATTCTTTTTTTGTTTGAAAGGGTATACTTCCAAGTTGGTCCCATAGCCACCAAATCAGGATCTGATGATGGAATCTTGGCGAAATCGAGGGAACTCTTCAAATTTTATATGAAAACGTGTTGCGATTTTGGTATTTTCTACAACAAGTGAAGCATTTGCGTTTGATAAGAACCATTCTACCATCAAATCTGATGATGAAGCCAAGAGTCACGGAACTCCATAATGAGACAATGTACCATAGTCGTGTTTGGGCTTGTTATAATTGTAACGGTATGCACTTTCCATGTATCAAGCACATGTGAACCACTAAAAAGTTGAAAATAAAAACGTTTTTGCAAAAAATTAAACCGACTTCAAAAAAAAACAAAAAAGTGAAAAATAACTTTAGCTTCTGAAGTCGGTGACAAAAAAACTAAAGCAATCAAACAAAGGTCAAGGTAAGGTTTATTCTGCGGAACAGTTCTATTTGCACGAAACGACGGAATGAACCTAATTATGATTGCCAGTGTGAATTTTTCAAGTGGGTGTGGATGGCTAAATCCAAAACTAGGAGGAATAGCGAAAAATACTCAAAGTAGTATCGAACTTGACTTTGATTAAAACTAAAACTATGTCATTAGATAAACTTATATTGTCACTTACGGGATATCTTCCGTGATTATTTGTTATTTTGAGCTCCCGATATTTCGACGCTGTTGCGAAGAGGGTAGACAGATTTGTCTGCTCGTAACAACTTAATTTCCATCCACCCGCATACTCCAGTCAACCCGCGATCATCGCGCTTGCAACAGCGTCGAAATATCGGGAGCTCAACATAACAAATAATCACGGAAGATATCCCGTAAGTGACAATATAAGTTTAGTTTTAAACCGTGAAAGCCTAAAACAGTGTTTATGTCATTAGTTTTTTGAAAAGTCAATATTCCTAGCCGAGAATCGAAACGATTTAAAAAAAAAACTTTCGAAAGTGTCACTATCATTATCATCATCTGTCTGCCTTTTCCCAACTGTGTTGTGTTCGGTTTCCAGTCTAACTGGATGCAGCTGAATACCAGTATTTTACATGGAGCGACTGCCTATCTGACCTCCAAAACCCAGTTAAGTACTGGGTAGTACGATACCACTTGGTAAGACTGGTGTCAGACTTTTTGAGCCACTGACTACCTATAACGACTGTCAATGATCTACAAATGTGAGCCGAGACCAACAGCTTACCGTGCTTTCCGAGACACGGAGGAAACTCGGTATGTAACGGAAGGTCACCACAGACCAACCTAGGCAAGTATGTTAGCCAAAATATTAAAAACACGTATTTATGTGGGATTGTGAACTCAGAGTAAAACAAGTTAATTACTTAACAATCTGAATTTATTTTAAAGATAAAGTCTAGCACACGTCTTAGTCGTTTTACAGTCTTACGCCATCTTTTTCTTCAAGCCTCTCTCTCACTCTAGCAAGATATATCCATTCCTTTCGCTCACTCTTACATTCCGTTTCCCACATATATAGGGTTATCTGTAAAACACCAACAACCTCGCAGGAGTAGATTACTAACATCATAAACAACAACATTTGTTCTACGACTTTTGGGAAAGCAGGCAAAACAAAATCGACTTCTCATGCAAAACTCCATCAGCTGTTCGGACATATGTATGGAGAGTTGATTTTTTTTTGTCTGTTTTCGGAAAAGTCGTAGAACAAATGTTGTTGCTTAAGATGTCAGTAATCTACTCCTGCGAGGTTGTTGGTGTTTTACAAATAACCCTGTATAATACAAGATAGTTTTTGTTTTTAAAACTGTGTACCTAAGCTGTTAGATGGCGCTGTTAGTTTTTGTTCAACCAAACAAATACAAAAAGTAATTCTTGACTGAGGATTTTAACTTGTGAACAGACTATTTTTCACAAGTCAACCGCTGTCACCGCTAAGCAATCTACTTCACTGATAAGTTGTGTAAAATAGTTGTTCTCGTTATGACAGTTGAAATCTGTCAAACAGTTGAAAAGTGCGTGTCCTTAAACACAGATGGCAGCACTATCTATAAAAATTTTGCTTGAACCCAATGTATGGAAGTTTCACTCCCCTGATATCGACGTCGCACGTTTGCCGCACCGCGCGCTTTGTATAAACAAACGAACGTCCGTACGCAGTGCGACCAACGCACTGCTTTGGCGCCGCAGCGCTGCGACAGGAAACGTCTAAATTAAAATCGCAAATAACTAACCATTTTGTATTCGATTTTAATTTGAATTTATAATTTTAAGTTATGTATGGTAAACGAGCGCTTCTCGCCATCAAACTATAGAGTTTGGCAAGTAAAATACTGTAAAAATAATTGTTTTTTTTTAATGAGAAATTATAGAAAAAAAATACCCGCTCATCGCTCCGCTTATCAACATAACCTCACCCGAAACTTGAGCCCTTGGAACGCGGTAACGTCACTCTGCTGAAAATGATGAAATATAATGAGTAAGAGTTATAATTAAAATGTTTTGCCAACTGACGCTGAAAGGGGCGAGTTTCAGTTACCGGTTCATTATATATCACGCCTTTATATTACGCAGAGGTAGGTAGAAGTGTATAGCACTAAAAATACTTAAATCGTTAGGTGTACCTTCAACAGTGCCGTTAAGTTAAACAGTAATTTTATGTAATTTAGATAGAGAGGAGAGAGAATAGAGAGAGCGGAATTAAAGCAGAGAGAGAGAGTAGAGATAGAGTAGACAGAGAGGTGACATAGTAGAGAGAGAGGGTAGAGATTACAGAGAAATGAGAGAGTAGAAAGAGAGTAGACTGAGAGGGTAGCTAGTAGAGAGACAGGAGATAGAGTAGACAGAGAGGTGAGAGAGTAGAGAGAGGATAGAGTGTAGACAGAGAAGTGAGAGAGTAGAAAGATAGTAGACAGAGACGGTAGCGAATAGAGAGACAGGAGATAGAGTAGACAGAGAGGTGAGAGAGTAGAATGAGATGATAGAGAGTAGACAGAGAAGTGAGAGAGTAGAGAGAGAGGATAGAAAGTAGCCAGAGAGGTGAGAGAGTAGAGATAGAGGATAGAGAGTAGACAGAGAAATGAGAGAGTAGAAAGATAGTAGACAGAGAGGTGAGAGAGTAGAGATAGAAATAGAAAGATAGAGAATGAGAGAGAGAAAGAGTACCTATTTGAGTAGTTTTTTCGTCTTTTTTAAACTTTTACGATCAAAACACATTATGATGTTGTGATTTTTTTATTGTGTGTGTGTGTGTGTGTATGTTTTCTTTTTGTTTTTTGTTTTATAAATATAGTTTTTTCGTATTTTTGTAGTTTCGTGATCTGAGTAGTACTGAAGTAAGTTGTCAATTTTCATCTTCTATCTTATCAAGTAGTTAGTGTCTAACCTGATGTCAGAGTTTTTATACCGCCCATGGACCTCTGACCTCTCCCTCTTACATAAGACTTTAACATACACGGTGTAAACCACCTCATCACAAAGCCGTTAACTTAGCATTCTGTACATCAAACTAAATAACTTTACGCAGAAAGTATTGGTGGGAAAATCCTTTTTTTTTGAGGTTATAAATCATGTTTTGTGGTAGAACTCAATGTAACGCACTTAAAACATTGTGCTGATGGCTGGATTGAATAGTCTCGGGGCCGTGGAGGTGTTAAAAGTCAAAAATTTACAAAAAATACTTGAATAAATAAAAACTGGTTATACAGTTGTAACTTTGACCCCCCATATCTCAGTAACTAGAAGGTTCCCAGGTATGGTGTAGAACAAAAAAATGATCGCAATGATGAGGAGAATCCTCCCTTTCTGTTTCGTGAAGAGGTGTTCTACACCCTTTATATGCTATGCCCTAGCCGATTGTTTCAACCCATAAATGGTTTTCTTTAGTTTTAGTACTTTGTTTCGATAACTAGTTTTTTGTTATTGTCAGTATGTCAATTATTTTGATAAGGGAGCGTATTAGATATGTATCAAAATAATAATTTAATGTACATTAGCGACATTATTAAGATATGTAAAACTGTGTCATTGTTTATGCTTGTGGATTATTAAAAAATGATTTTAGTCTGTCGAAAGCGACGTGTAGTTTTAAATGAAATGAAATGAAATAAAATGAAATTTATTTGCTAGAATTGTAGTTTATATATAGATGGTTGAGTTTTCATAGAGTTGCTCACACAATTCGCTAAAACTAGCATGCAAAATTTAATAATACATTTATGAATAGGTACATGAATTTATCGCAATTGGTATGTAATAATAATAAGGATGTCAACAAAACCATTGGCAATGATAAGAATGTCAATAATAAGTATGTCAATAATAAGAATGTCAGTTATGAACGTCAGTCATTTAAAATGTCAATCTTTAATGTTAAGATACTCATTCACAGAATAAAATGTCTTTAATACACATCTCTGCTTAACCATTCGAGATTTAGAGGCGTGATGTTTTGCTATACTAACTGTACCAACAAGGCAAGTCAACAGTTACTAAACAATTCTAATTAAAGCCCTATTGTAAAGCTCCCTATGTCCAAATAATTCCCTTTTGATATCGGTTATAAATAATAGTTTACAAGAGCCTATTGTGTCGAAACAAAGCGAACAATACTGGCTTACTAAATGTAATTGTTGTGAACTATGACTATTCCAATATTATTTAGATTTACGTTTATACAACGTGTAATGTTAAGGCGATTACATGAGCTAAACGCGAATTTTATAATTACTAAGAGTATATGATTCACTGCTATAAACAAGACCAGAAAAATATATGATATTCTTCAGAATATATACTAGCATGATACTGTTTTGAAATCATAATACAATTAATTTGGCTCGATAAAAAAAATCACGAACTTATCTCCAAAAACTTTTTTGCAAAAAATAAAACCGACTTCAAAAAAAAAACAAAAAAGTGAAAAATAACTTTAGCTTCTGAAGTCGGTGACCTTTGTTCGATTGCTTTAGTTTTTTTGTCACCGACTTCAGAAGCTAAAGTTATTTTTCACTTTTTTGTTTTTTTTTTGAAGTCGGTTTTATTTTTTGCAAAAAAGTTTTTATTTTTCACTTTTTAGTGGTTCACATGTGCTTGATACATGGAAAGTGCATACCGTTACAATTGCAACAAGCCCAAACACGACTATGGTACATTGTCTCATTATGGAGTTCCGTGGCTCTTGGCTTCATCATCAGATCTGATAGTAGAATGGTTCTTATCAAACGCAAATGCTTCACTTGTTGTAGAAAATACCAAAATCGCAACACGTTTTCATATAAAATTTGAAGAGTTCCCTCGATTTCGCCAGGATTCCATCATCAGATCCTGATTTGGTGGCTATGGGACCATTTGGAAAGAATACCCTTTCCAACAAAAAAAGAATTTACCAAATCGGTTGGCAAGCGACGGAGTTATGCCCGAACAAACATCAAAAAAAAAAAAAAAAAAAATAGAAACAACCGAATTGAGAACCTCCTCCTTTTTTAGAAGTCGGTTAAAATAAAATAAAAAACACACTAATATGCATGCAATCATTCTAATTTTTGGCAAATAATTCTACAAGCGATATATTAGCATGATACTGTTTCAGTTTTTTAATTCAATTAATATTTTTTTTGTAAATCGATCGAAACCACTCATTTCGCGCTATTTGGCCCGCAGTGGCTAACGTAACAACCACTTTGTAGCTCAAGCTGATTAGAATTTTATTCTTACAGCATTTCAAACGAAGCTTGAACCACCACAAATAGAGTTGCTAATTTAGCAAAACCTCAGACACCCCAAATGATTTTTTATTAAATTGACCTAATTCTGAATGAGAAAAAACCTTTAAAAATTTAAATTGGACGACAACTATTTGTGTTTGTTTGTTTACCTATTTTGGCGGGTTTGCGCACGTTTTGGCTTGACCTATTAATAAATAGACATGGCAACATTTTTAATGAAGATTTTTTTTAAATGTGACCTTTATTAAAAAGTGGTTTAATTGATTCTGCTCGTGATTCTGATTAAACTATTTTCAGGTTTTGCGCATTTAACGTTACACGTTGTATATGTTAGCATCACGTTGTAGAAATAGAAACGGTTAGATTGTAATCTATCTATATATATGTAATATTATACCGTATATTAAACATAGCTAAGAACAGTTCCGACTCTTTCATCTTGCAAACTAAAAAAACAAAATCAAAATCAGTTCATCCGTTAGGTAGCCACAGACAGACACACACACACAGACACGTCAAACGCGAACACCCCGTCGTTTTTGCGTCGGGGGTTAAAAAAAAACCTTTAACCTTCGTCCTTGTGAAATTATAATAAAAAAGGACTTTCCTATTTCAATGTGTGAAGTTATGACCCCATGTGCCGGGGTATTTTTAATTTTTAATGAGAGGTTTTCATTTTAAGAATTAAAAAAAAAAAAGTTTCCAACAACTCTATAGATGGCGTTGACCCGACTACGTTACTAGTGTCAAAGTCAAAACGCTTGGCATGGTTGCCAGCTTAAGGGTTTTACCCCTAAATTCAGGGAATAGAATTGTTAAAAGGGACATTTTTAGGACATGTTTTGTGCATAGAATAAACGTAGACGGCTGGTCGTAGGCCTTCCCCATGGTATGCCATCAGTGAGAGAGAAAAGTTGAGAGCCTGAGAATCTTGATGTTCATCAGGTTCTGGAGCAGCGTATGATGATGAATCTTGATCTTTGGATGTTATGGTATGGGATGTTGTGGGAGGTTGAGATGAATTTTTCCATGGAAATATGGATGGAATGGCTGTTTGCTTCAATATTTTTGATGCCACATCTAAAAATAGGTAAACTATTGTTTTTTGTTGTTAGCCTATTCAGTCCAACTGCTGGGCAAAGGCGTCACCCATCTCTTCTGGTGTTTTGCCTCCTCCGGCCAAACACGTAAACTATTATTAGAATCTAATCTGAGATAGAATAAATTAATCTCTGTTGAATTTTGAACCTAAGAAAATACCCACAATACTAAACATTGATGAACTTACTTGGTTGTAACACTGATAATGGTGTTCTTACAAAATCATTTGGTTTAAAGTGTGCTGAGCATATGTGCGAATTTCTTTTTATGGCCCGTCCAGGCCCCTTATTCACAACCATTCGACTCGCTTCCGATTCGGAAAGTCGTATGTCTATCTCGGTCGTTTCCGTAATGCCAGAAGAAGACAGATATACGACTTTCCGAATCGGAAGCGAGTCGAATGGTTGTGAATAAGAGGCCAGGTTTGAAATGTACGATGGCTTGTACCCATTGCGCTTTAAGACTTTCATCTTTAGGAAAAAGATGCATGCCTTCATTTGTACATAAATCCACAAGGCAACGACTTCTCTTCTTTTTCTCTTAGGATATTTTCTTTCTGGCGTGGAAAACCCTAAAAGTATTGTTTTATTTTTCCTTTTTGTTTAGTTACATATAGAGGCTATTTTCAAAATATCAATGTGATGTGATGTGACAATGACATTACTTTATTTATTTACTTTTAATGTACGTTTCATTTTACGTTCTCAAAATAACATACAAGTGAAATAATCAGAAAATTATGTCACGTTCCGTTCCTTCCAGTAACGTACCCCAGTCAGCGCCATCTATCCAGCGACTAGGGGAGTTGAAAAAGAAAATCCCTCATTAAATGTAACTTGTTGAAAAAGGATTCAAACTCAAATTAGACCATTGCGGCACTTTTGAATGTCAAAAATACAAAGAAAAATCAAAGCTACAGTCACAGACACAAGGCATTACATATTTATATTAATTAACAAATTAAATACTAAGTGCGGGAAATCTGCTCAAGAAGGAATATCCAAGGCAAATCCACGGCACACTCCTAGTATATCCTCACTTCAACATTTTTCCCTCTCTCACACTCCAACTATTAATCATCGTAACAATAGGCAATGAACGCCATATTGTATATAACTATACTAGCTTCTGCCCGCCGACTTTGTTCGCGTGAATTTTCCGCTTGCAACATTTCTTATTGCTGCGCCGCTCCTATTGGTCATAGCGTGAAGTTATATAGCCTATAACCTTTCTCGATAAATGGACTATCCAACGCAAAAATATTTTTTTAATTCGAGCCAGTAGTTTCTGAGATTACCGCGTTTAACTAAACAAACAAACTTGTCTGCTTATAATATTAGTATAGATTGTATTCTGGAATATTGGCGTCATTGTTTTAAGATAATATCATTAGGTGGCTGTTGAGGAGCTCGTGGCTATCAATCTACAGGTTAAGCTGCGCTTCGTCTGTGGATGGGTGACCACCCATTGCATACTGACTTTCGACACGTTGGGCTGTTGGTCCCGGCTGTCATTTGTAGATCTTTGACAGTCGTTACAGGTAGTCAGTGGTCTAAAAGACTAACAACCAGTCTTACCAAGGGGTATCGTATTACCCAGTACTAACTGGGTTGTGGAGGACAGATAGGTAGTCGATTCGTATAAAATACTGGTATTTTAACATAGTTGGGAAAAGGCAGGCAGATTGTGACATAAGAGGAAGTCTGAAAGTGGCGCCGGTGACTGAAAAGTTGTGTGGTAATCGGTTGTCGTGGTAGGCGCATGTGATGCGGAGGAATGAGGAAAATGTCATGAGGAAAGTTTTGAGTATGAATGTAGATGAGGAAAATGTCATGAGGAAAGCTTTGAGTATGAATCTAGATGGCAATAAGAGTAGAGGAAGAACAAAGAAACGATGAATGGACTGTGTGAAGAATGATATGGTTAGAAAGAAGGTGTCTGATGAGATGACGAGTTATAGAGAAGTATGGGAGAAGAAGAGATGCTGCGTAGACCACAAATGAACTGGGATAAGGGCATGAGAATGATGACGTCCACTATAACGGTTGCAGAACCACTAACGTTATGATTTTCCGACTTTCGACTTTTTCGCTGGATCCGAATCACCCGTCCCGTGTGATTCAGATTCAGTCAATGTGGGACGCTTGGAGGAGGCCTGGGGTACGTATCATAACACCAAAGTTTATCTCAACTAATTTCATTATAAATACGGTCCGAAGACCTACTTTTTAAAATACCTGAAGATCGTTTCACAGATTTCTTTAATAACTAATGAACGAAATCCATAAAGGACCATTCATCTAGTGCTTTTCTGCATTGAGTCTTGCTAGCTGGCCTGAAGAGCGTAGGCCGAAAGCCGGCGGAGTGACGACGACATTAATCGTGACAAAAAGTGGTTGTGCAATGTAAAATGCGACCGCAGCAAGCGCGCATCACATCCAATTAATGTCATAGCCAATATCTTAAAAACCATTAGATTAATTGTTCGTTAGTGCGATTGATTTTAGTTGAATCAAAATTCGGGAAGTTATATAGTAGTTAATATGCGTTATGAGCATATGTGAATCAACCGTAGTTATAATGAAAATATGTAGTTGAGACAACTTAGGTATTATGCATACGTTACCGTTGTTTTCCTGAAGATACAGTAGCAGTTTGCAACAAGTGCTATCAAAGTTTTAAGACGAATGCATCCCGGAGATGATATCAACATATTTTATGTAAGAACGATGCAAGATATGAAGTACTTTATACAACTCGTAGGCTATGCTGACTACAATTTTGTAGAATACTAACTTATTACCGCAGCTTCGCCCGCGTAGTGTACGGTAATGTGTGCATTGGATAAAAAGTAGCTTTGATATTAATGTAGGATATAATTATACTATATGTGTGCAAAATTCCATCTAAATCCGTTCAGAAGTTATTTGCATAAAAGTGTTACAAACATCCATACGCGAGTATGGATGTTTGTAACACTTTTATAATTACCTAATTATAAATATTATAATTACCTAACGCATTTATAATATTATAACAAGAAATCATCATTATCTGCCAGCCTATTCCCAATCTTGGGGTCGGCTTCCAGTCTAACCTCCACAACCCAGTTAGTTCTGGAAATACGATACTCGTACTCCTTGGTAAGAATGATATTGATATTATTGAATTTGACGAACCGAATGGCGTAGCGGTAGTGAGGCTGCCTTACGTTCTTAGGGTTCGAATTCCGGTAGGAGCAAAATAATATTTGTGTGATGAACACGGACATTTGTTTCGGAGTCATGGATGTTAATATGTATAATAAGTATGTATTTACAAAGTAAAAGTATATTTATATCTATACTAATACTAGCTGACTCGCGCAACTTCGTCTGCGTCTCATAATTTGAGATTTAAACTATCCTCTCAAGTTGGATCAAACTGCACATGGTGTGCGAATTTTATTATAATCGGTTAAGTGGTTTAGGAGTCCATTGAGGACAAACATTGTGACACGAGATTTATATATATTAACATTTAAAGCAAAAGAGTTTGTTTGTTTGTTTGGTTGAACGCCCTAATCTCAGGAACTACTGGTTCAAATTGAAAAAATATTTTTGTGTTGGATAGTCCATTTATCGAGGAAGGCTTTAGGCTATATAACATCACGCTAGGACCATAAGGGGCGGAGCAGGAATGAAAAATGTTGCAAAAACGGGGATATTTTTTTCCTTTTCTACGCAGACGAAGTTGTTGTATATCAACTGTCTGGTGTCCTTGATAGCAGCCTTGCTTAGCACTAGATGGCGCTCTGTTTATTTGTTGCAGCGATAATTATTTATTGATATTAATAAGAAGTAAGACAGACAAAAGCCTTACTTACACAAAACGATGCCTAAATATATTATACTGTTAGAATTTGATCTTCAAAAGAAATTAATTTGATTTTCAAGAATTTTGGTTGATCACAAGTTTGACAGCTGAGGTGCTATAGAAATAGCTCGTGGCTAAATAATATCAGCCGCTCGGGTCGATCTTTAGGTTAAGCCATGCTTGCTTACCTAGGTTGGTCTGTGGATGGGTGACCAACCTAAGATACCAAGATTCCTCCGTGCCTCGGAAAGCACGCTAAGCTGTTGGCCCCGGCTGTCATTTGTCCATCTTTGACAGTCGGTACAGATAGTCAGTGGCCCAAAAAGTTTAACAACTAGTCTTAGCAAGTGGTACCGTATTTCCCAATATTAACTGGGTTGTGGAGGTCAGATAGGCAGTCGCTCCATGTAAAATACTGGCATTCAGCTGCATCCGGTTAGACTGGAAGCTGACCCAACATCGTTGGAAAAGGCAGGCAGTTGGTGACAAGTTTGACAGCTGAGGTCCTATGTTCGATTCTCGGGTCGGGGAAAGTGTTATTGGGATTTTCCATCAGGAATTTCTCAGTAGCGGCCACGGAGTTTGGATTTGTGCTCGATTGATGGTAATAGGGTCGCACCCTATTACATGGCACTTAAACATAACTGACGAAATGTGAGTGTATTATTAGATACACCTCTGGCCATCCCTTTGGGGTTTTCAAGCGTAATGATGTTATGATATATTCAGATACATAAAATGTGTAAAACAACTCAAAACGAAGCCAAAAGGTAATTGTTCTCCCCATCATCGCGATCATTTTTTTGCTGTACACCATACCTGGGAACCTTCTAATTACGGAGATATGGGGGGGTCAAAGTTACAACTTTTTGACAAGTTTTTTTTAAATACAATTTTTTTTGTAAGATTTTGATTTTTATCGCCTCCACCCCCCCGTACTGTTCAATGCATCCATCAGATCAATGTTTTAAGTGTACATTGAGTTCTACCATAAAACGTGATTTATAACCTCAAAAAAAAAAGTTGTTTCCCAGCAATAATTTTAGCGTAAAGTTACTTAGTTTGATGTACAGAATGCTTGGTTAACGGCTTTGTGATGAGGTTGTTTACACCCTGTATATTTTGTAAGCCCCGACGCAAAAACGACGGGGTGTTATAAGTTTGAAGTATCTGTGTGTGTCTGGCACCGTAGCACCCGAACGGATGAATCAGTTTTTTTTTTGTTTGGAAGTTGAATTAGTTGGAAGTAGCTATGTTTGATAAAAAATTGTCCTAAATGACCGCCGCGCGCCGCCACAAAATGACGGATTACATATTTATTCAACAACTCCCTCAATATAGGTATCAAATGAAAAGGCTTGACTAGTAAAATACTACACACTCATAAACTAAGAATCCAAGATGGCCGCCATCACAAAATGGCAAATTAACGAATTATATTCTATTTAACTCTTAGTACATTGCGTTTGTGTTTTTTATTTTCAATTTTTAATATAATGTTACTTATTAAAAGAGATATGTGACCTCTCAGTTTTATCTCGTTTCAGATCTACTCACCTACTAACTAAAATACCTTATTTTCATAACATTTGGCAGGTGCAGGCCGGACCAAGTTTATGTGAATAACAGGTTACATTGCCAATTCTTTCATTAGCAAGATTGCTTATACTTTGCTGACAAAACTTGCGCTCACCGTCTACATTATTTATTTTAATCACTGTGACAAATAACTAACTGCAGTTTGTGATTTGTTACAGTGATTAAAATAATTAAGCTTAAAATCATATTTTAGACGACCCAAATGGCGTAGCGGTACTAGAAGCTGCCTTACGTGTATAGGGTCCCGGGTTCGAATCCCGGTAGGAGCAAATGTTTGTGTGATGAGCATAGAAATTTGTTTCCGAGTCATGGATGTTTATATGTATAATAAGTATGTATTTACAAACAAAAAGTATAGATGTAGTATATCAACTATCTGGTGTCCACGACACAAGCCTCGTTGCTTAGTGTGGCACTAGATGGCGCTGTGTGTAAATTGTCCAGCGATATTTATTTGTTTATGGGTCTGTAGATCGAACCTGACTAACCTTTGACTTTTCGGATTAATGAGCGTATTTTATGATTATTTGTTTAATTGAAGTGTTAAACAAATAATCACATAGTACAGAGGCAGACTTAATGCCATAGGCATTCTCTACCAGTCAGCCTTTGGGTGATGCAGAGACAAGCAGTGGTAGGTGTACATCTGAAAATAATTTAATAAATACTAAGGTATACACAAGGATATATAAAATACTATAAATATATGACAGAGCTGCGGTGGCCCAGTGGTGGCGGCCCAGACTTACGAAGTCGTGGGTTCGAACCCAGACAGGCGCATTACTTTGTGTAATTTATCTCATCACCGCTGCTCTCAAAACGGTGAAGGAAAACATCGTGAGGAAACTGGCATGTCCTAGAACCAAAAATTCGAAGACATGTGGCATCTACCAATCCGCACTGGGCCCGCGTGGTAGATTATAGCCCATTCCCTCTCATTGAGAGGAGGCCGTGTCCCAGCAGTGGGAACATTATAGGCTGATGATGATGATAATGATGACGATATATATAAATACTTTAAATAACTATCAAACTATATATTACTGTAAATATAAATTGGCACGGATATACTAAAATAAAAAGACAAACAATGGAGAAAACATTTCACTTGCTTCGGTGAAGGAAAACATGGTGAGGAAACCAGCATGCCTGAGAGATATTTCTCGACGGCATGTATAGCCAAGTCTCATGGATGATATAAAACTCAGACCCCTATTTATGCACTAACCACACGATAAAGGATTGTTCATTGTTCAAAATAAATATTTCATTTTAACAATCGCAAGTCACATTTTCACATTATAAAACAAATGAAGACTGGTATTTATCGCGAATTTACCTTTAATTTAATCCCGACGTTTCGACCGGATTGCATCAGCCGTGGTCGCGGGGAGACTGAAGTATTGGAGGTACCGCGACAGCAAAGTGAAGGTGTTTATTCAACGACCCTCACTTGATATTCATAAATGTTAATTAGGTCCGGTTCACACTACGACAGCACACTACACTAACAGTGTCGGTATATTGAGGCGATTTCACTTGACGAGTACACTTAGGCTGATTTTATAGTCACGCGTTTCAGCAGCGCCGTCGGAGCGCGCGCGCTCGGATATGTAGGGTAGTAGTAGCGTTTCAAATTCGCGCGCTTGAGCAGCGCCGTTCGGTGAACGCGTCCTATTCGCGCGGCGCTATCGAAGCGCGCGCCGCTCATGCGCTTCTACGGCCATTGTGCGTTTCAGTGTGACGCCGTTGAGACGCGCCGTTAGGTACTGTTGTGTACAAAATGAATCACATCGATACAGGACGAGTAATTGAGGAAGTGCGATTTAGAAGATGTTTATGGGACCCGGCCGATGAATTTTACAAGAATAATTTTATAATCTTTCCATAAAAAGTAAATAGCCAGTACTCTAACCGCATTGCCGTTCATTTTGTATGTTTGTACACGACTGTCTCACAGCAGCGAAACGCGCCTTTCTAATGTCGTTTTATAGTGCATCGCTGTTCAAACGCGCGCTGTTCAACAGCGCGCTGCCCAACGGCGCGTCTAGCGGCGTGACTATAAAACCAGCCTTAGTGATCACTGGATTCCAAGCTGAAGAGAGTCACATTTTCACCTTATTAAAGTCCTTTAAAAAATCTAGAATTTCATAAGCAACCTCGCACAACACTCCCCTAAGTAGGAGGTATTAACTTATCCAACTTCACATATTATGCACATGTCAGCGTAACATTGCAAAAACCGTTAAATTGTAATATAACTAACTAGAGAGTTTGTAAACTCTCGAAATATTGTCAACTGAACATACTGCTTACAATAAAACGCATAATTTTTCGGTAGATTATAATCTATTGGAGTGAAACCGTAATATTGTGGGCCCCGTATTTCTGAGTGCAGACTGCAGGGTTTGTAGGAACCTAACTAACCTAACGTGGGGGTGCCCCAAGTCCCGACTATGAGGGCAGAGATACTTCCATCGCATGCATTTCAAAATATTACGGTTTCAATTCGATAGATTACAATCTACCGAAAAATAATGCGTTATATTGTAAGCAGTATGTTTAGTTGACAATATTTCGAGAGTTTACAACTTCGCTAGTGAGATAACAATCTAACGTGTTTGATAATTTTACGGTGACATACCTATACATATATCTTGGAACTTCCGCGCTCTCTTCTCACCTCCTTTAGAAGCCACAAACTTTAATTATTCACTCAAAAACTTACTTCACGTAAGTAAAACTCTCTTTGTTTATATGACACTAACTGTTGCCCACGACTGCGTCCGCATAATTTGTGATAGCACGGCTAATTTGCAGGATCTATATGTAATTTTAGCCTAATTGTTACTTTCTGATAATTTACAACATGATAAAACAATATATATATTATTATATATAAAAAAATAATAAAATTGGTTTTTTTTTTTGCCGCCGTGCGGCACACAGCGTCATAATATACTGACTATTTTGTTTTGTTTTTTTTTTGTTTAGATTTAAGTTTTTTTTTTTTACAAGTAAGGTTTTTATAATACTTATTTTTAAGCTTTTTTTTTTCTTATTATTATTATTTTTATAGCGTGTGCACTTGTGGCGAGTGCCAAATAAATGTTTTTTTCTTTCTTTCTTTGTTCTTTCTATTAAATGCTTCAGTTCATGTGGGTGGCCTAATCTCCGGACAAAAAAAAATCTCTTTTGTTATTAGCAGTCTGAATTTGCCACCGGATTATGGCCCCTATTAAAAGCGACTTAAACATTCTGGTGGAATGTGGGTGTACCATTAGATACACTTCTGCCTTATCCTCCATGGATTGCAGTCGTTATGTTATGTTACATTCACTATCACTGACAGAGACGAAGGTTTACTAAGAGCTACTTATTTAGAATTGGAAAGAATTGTCATTTCGGATAAAAAGCTGACAGCAGACGAGGGTATGTGAGAAAGTATTTAATACTAGAAATAAGCTAAACACGGTGTGAACAGCCTCATCACAGAGCCGTGAACTTAATGATTCTGTACATCACACTAAGTAACTTTACGCAAAAAATATTGCTGGGAAACTACATTTTTTTTTGGGGTGAAAAATCATATTTTGTGGTAGAATCTCAATGTAACGCACTCAACATATTGTGATTGAATAGTACCGGGGTGTTTAAAGTAAAAATGTTACATTAAAAAGTTTCATTTAAAAAAAAATGTGTGCGTGTACTAGCGTACACTCGTAAGAAGTGAAACTTCTTTATGACGTTATTTTTCAAAAAATAATTTACTATATGCAACTTTACAGAAATTGGTTAAATAAAGTTAAATTAGATAAATACGATAGGTAATTCGCGTGGTAGGGATAAGAAAAAGATGGCGCGTAACGGAAAAATGTGACGCGTTACGAAAAAATGTTACACTAAATTTTTTTCCAACCCCGATAAAGAAGTTTCACTTCAAAAACTGGTCAAAAAATTGTAAGTTTGACATCCAATATTTCCGTAGAGAAGAAAGATAGAAGATTCTCAGGTATGGTGTAGAACAAAAAAATAATCGCAATGATGGGAAAAATAAGTGCCTTTCGGCTTCGTTAGGAAGATTTTTACACCTTCTATGTGTCGTATGCAGACGCAGTCCGAAGGGGGGCTCACAGGGGACATGACCCCCCCCAAGATCTAAGGTCAAATTGAAAAATCTCAAAATCTTGCTAAATCATAAAAGGAATTTTCTTGTTCGGATTAGGCATTTTTATGCCGAAGTCTGAATATACAGAAGAAGATCATCTTATTGTCAAGAAAGTATCTCAATTCTATTCCCATTTTTTAAATGTTTCTGCTGCCACTGTCGTTACAGAGTATCAGTTATGGATTACAAAGTGGAAACGGGAAGTCACAGAAAATGCTGACACGAACTTCCTAAGTTTGTAGTTTCTACCATCGAAGTTTGTGATGATGATTTATACCCAAATATAAAGACATTTCTCTAATTTCTGGCAACTCTTCCTCCCCAAATAAGTGGTGCGACAGCAGAGCGGTCCTTTTCTACGCGTAGGCGTGTAAAAACATGGTTAAGAGCTCACATGTTAGAAGAGCGACTAACAGGTTTAGGGCCAGTTTTACCGGTTGCGGATAAACTGTCGGTTAGCCTATTAGGAACTTATCTGCCAGATAACCTAACACTTTTTGTTTCACAGGTGTCGGATAGTGATATCTGGTAGATATAGTATTAGTTATAACCAGCCTTTAAGTGGTAGATAGTATTAACTATCAGATAACTAACCGACACTTTATCCGGAACCGGTGAAACTGGCCCTTAGCTTTTCTAAACATTCATCCGGAAATAGTACCAGACGTCTCAAATATTATCACCCGATTCGCAAATACAAAAAGACGACTTCTATTTGTTTTGTAGGTAATGTATAAAATAAAATTGGGTCTTGCAATAATGTATTTTTTTTCCAGATACCTATTTTTTATGGGGAATTTTTTACTGCACCTCTATTAAGAAATTTTAGCAAACAAAATTTCTCCACCAATAACCTACTGCATATCAAATAAATGACTGTACTACAAATTAACTACTTGATTACTTAAACATGTTGTACTAAAAAATGTTTAAAATACATCAAAATCTGATGGCTTTTTTTATCTAATTTACAACAAAAATCTAGCTGAAACCACAGGTATACACATTTTGAAACAATATTACTCACCGTAAAACAAAAATACTGACGTGAACACAATTTTTTTTCTCGCGATATTGTAATGTCTCGAATTATTGTCAACTGAACATACGGAAGTGTTAACTTTTGCAGGTGTAACATACTTGATACACACTTCAATTATTTTACTGGCAACACTGAGTGGGAATTTCCGTTGGTTTAGTGGGGTTGTGCACTGGTAGTGGGGAACAGTTACGTTCAGGCAGAAACGATTCCTTTCCAGATTCATTCTATTTCTGGAGCTCATAGTGAGCAGTCACTTCTAAATAAAATCGACGTAATTATTGCTAGAAGACTATACTGCAAGCTTATACTGTAAAATCGTTATTGTCATTCCTAAATAAAACGCATATTCAACCATCCTGCTGTTTCAATTCTGGTTGTTTTTACATCTCAGAATTGGGATTGACCAATAAATACGCCTACAATATTAAGGTTAGTACCTACTTATTTTAATTTTTTTTTCTTTCCTTTTCAAGTAATAATTTCTGGTTTCAATCGTTGATGTTCAACATTTTGAATTTAAATGTTAAATATGAGTCCAAGCTGTCATGTGGCCTAATGAAGCATAGTTGAGTGTTATTATCTAGTGTATGCATACTCGCTGATAAAGACGTTAAAATTGAACCTGTCTTGACCGTGTAAGAAAAATAAAAAGCGGGTACATCTACCCTATTTTTTTTTATTTTGTGTATTTTAGGTTTTAATATACAAGTAATTTTATTTGGCAAATATTTTTCATCTATCACTTCCTCACTTCATTACTCTACTCATCATCTAAGTATTCTTCACCTCACACACATTCCGTTATCGAAAGATAATTGGCACCCTTTCGGCCTCTTGGTTGTGTTAAACCCACTCGTGGGCACTGCTAAGGTTGGAGATTGGTTACTCTACGACGGCTATGGGAGAGTATCCTGAAGTCGTTTTACACATACTTAACTCTTTACAAATGCATCACTACACTGCATCCCACAGACTTGCACACCACAGCGTTTACCCTCGGGTATTCGTACCCAATGACCGCTTGATGTGTTAATCCATTCGTGGACACTCCCAAGTTGGTTGTTGGGATACTTCACGACTGATACAGGAGAATATCCTGTGGACGTTTTTACAAACCTAAACATCTACGTTACATTCATTTAGTACAGTTATGATAAAATACGGATAACCTAGGGTAGGTTGAGAGAGTATCCTGAAGTCGTTTTACACATACTTAACTCTTTACAAATACATCACTACACTGCATCCCACAGACTTGCACACCACAGCGTTTACCCTCGGGTATTCGTACCCAATGACCGCTTGATGTGTTAATCCATTCGTGGACACTCCCAAGTTGGTTGTTGGGACACTTCACGACTGATACAGGAGAATATCCTGTGGACGTTTTTACAAACCTAAACATCTACGTTACATTCATTTAGTACAGTTATGATAAAATATAAATAACCTACCCTACCTTACCCGTAACGTATATATTCTTGCGTATTTGGTAAAGCTGATTTATACATGCCAGGGCTACTCTCTGGGGATGTGTGAGTTTTGCTAAAGGCTTCGAGTTCTTACATGAATGCCAGGGCTACTCTCTGGGATGTGAGAATTCAATGCGCTTACGTATTGAATATTTACTGTGTAATCTAATTGTCCACTTTACCCTATCATAACGTATGTATTTGGTGAAGCTGATATTTCAATGCCAGGGCTATGGTCTGGGAATGTGAAAAATCAAGGCGCTTGCTTATTGAATATAATTGTGTATTAACTTTTCAGTGTTTTTAAAAAAATTGTGAATCATTGGCAAAGTATAACTCAGGTTTTACAAGTTTCAGAAACCATGGACAATGATGATCAATACTGTACACCGGAAGCTCCGATGAGTCCCATAGTCTCCCGGCCAGTCATGACTGCAGAGGAGCCGAGAGAGTCGCCGGATAGACGTCACAGTAGGAGCAATAGTCTTCAGACCTCGCACTATCGATCACGACGTCAAGAGCGATCACGCAGCCGTAGTGAAGTTAGGGAATTAGAGGAAAACATCAGTCTGGAGAGGCAAAGATTGGAGCTGCTGGAAAACCGACTTCAAAGAGAACGGCAAACACTACGAGACTCTGATCTACGAAGAAGATCGAGACGGAGGAACAGTTCAGAAGATAGATCTCAAGATAGATCCAGGGATAGATCAAGGTATGACACAACATCAATGTTTTTTGAGGAAATGGTAAAATTGCTAAGGAATAGGTCTGGGGAGGGAAAACTATCTCCCTCCATGAACAATAACGTTATCCCCGAATTTGATCCTCTTTCGAAAGAACAAACCGTTGCTGTTTGGTTGAGCAAAGTGGATGAGTGCTCGGAAATATACGGATGGAGCAATAAACAGACTATACATTATGCTCTGCCCAAACTAGTAGGTCAGGCAAAATTATGGTATCAAGGTCTCCCTTCTCTTATGCGAACTTGGTCTGAATGGAAGCAATTATTAAAAGAATCTTTTCCGGCTTCAGAAAATTATGCTGAATTGTTAACAGAAATGCTTAGCAGGAGGGTGGCCCAAGGAGAGTCACTAGAAATGTATTATTTTTCTAAAATAAATTTACTAAATCGTTGCAAACTATTTGGAAAGGAAGCTATCGATTGTATTATCCACGGCATAGATGATAGGAGTATAAGGCTGGGTGCTCAGGCCGCAAAATTTAGAAAACCGGAAGAAGTATTAGAATTTTTCAAAACTGTTAAAAGTCAAACCAAAGAGAATAGCGAGTTTAGAAGAGGCAGAATTTTATCTAGATCAAATAATTTTCGGACGACAAATAAAGGTAATGGACCTCCAGATGATTCAAATAAAGCTCGTCAAAACTCTGATAAAGTAATTTGCTATAATTGTAAGGAGAAGGGTCATGTTAGTTTTAAGTGCCCGAAACCTATTATTAAATGTAACAATTGCAGATTTATTGGTCATACTATTACGGAATGCCCAATGAACAGGAAACCCAAACCCGATTCACAAAAGTCCGTTCTTAAAGTTGCTACCAACAATACCAACGCCTTACCAGCATCTTTAGAATTTTCCCAAAATGATCCTAATAATAAATACAAAATTTTAATTAAAATAAATCAGAACCCAATATTATGTCAAGTAGATTTAGGTAGTGAGGCTACATTAATCCGTGAAAAAGAAGCTAGACAAATAGGATTAAACTGGCAAACCGGTACCGGGCCTTTATTACGAGGATTAGGTAATGCGCCTTATTTGCCAAAAGGAAAGGCGTTTATTACAATAGATGTACAGGGTGTTGTAGAGAATGATGTAGAGGTGCTTGTAGTAGAGGATTGTTTAATAAATTATCCAGTGCTTCTAGGACATAGTTTTACAGAAAGGCCCACTATTCATATAATAAAAACTCCATCAGAGCTGCAATTTCAAAGGGTAATACCGAGGGACGAGTCAAAAGTTATTTTAAAAACTAACAGTGCGCTCTGTATTGAAAAGGGAGAAATTAAGTTAATTCCCGTAAAGTCAGATTCTGCGTTCACAGGCAATATATATGTAGGTGGTTCAGTTAGAGGGAAGATAGGCAGTGAGTATTACCTATTACCGGGGGAATACGAGATTAAAAATGGTGAATCGAGAGTCTTAATCCAAAATATTGGACCAGCTCCTATCATATTTCCGAAAGAAATTCTTATTACTAGGGCTAGGTACATTAATGCGGAAGTCGAAATAATGAACGTGGCAATAATAAATTCAAATATAGAATTAAAACATGGCAATCAATTAACTACCATTGAAATCAATAGCTTAAAAGCCTTAATAGAGAAATATAAATCTTGTTTTTCTTACGGATTGCATGACTTGGGATTTACCGCAGTTACTGAAATGGTAATACAACTGAAAGACTCGGAACCCGTAGTTTATAGACCATATAGATTATCTTTTTCGGAGCGAGAACATGTGCGTGACATGATAGATGAAATGATGCGGGTTGGTATAGTCAGAGAGTCAAATTCACCTTATGCTAGCCCTATTGTCCTAGTACAGAAAAAGACTGGTGAAAAAAGATTGTGTGTCGACTATAGATCTCTTAATAAAAAGACAAAAAGAGATCACTACCCACTGCCTTTGATCAATGATCTTCTGGATCAGCTATCAGGCCACTCTATTTTCTCCACTCTCGACCTCGCTTCAGGCTACCATCAAATAGCGATTGCTGCCGATTCAATAGATAAGACCTCCTTCGTTACACCAGATGGACAATATGAGTTTACTCGTATGCCATTCGGTTTGGCCAATGCTCCAGCCGTTTTTCAACGGACTATGCATAAAATTTTAGACAAGGCCAAGTTAAAATATGTTATCATTTACATGGATGACATTTTGATTCCGGCTAAATCTATTGAAGAAGGGCTATCACGTCTCGAAGAAGTATTGACAGCACTTCGCGATAGTGGTCTCACGTTAAAATTGGAGAAATGCAATTTTTTCCATGAAAAAATAAACTTTCTTGGTTTCGAAATAAGCAAAGATGGGATTAAACCTGGGGAACAGAAAATAGAAGCCGTGTCTAAATTTCCTATCCCATGTAACCAGCACGATATAAGGAGATTTATAGGCTTGGCTAGTTTTTTCAGGCGTTTCGTCAGAAACTTTGCTTTGATCGCCAGACCATTGACTAACCTACTTAAAAAGGATACTCCTTGGAGATGGACTGAAGTTGAGGCAGATGCTTTTGGACGTCTTAAACGAGCTCTTACAGAGAGACCAGTTCTGGCACTGTACGATCATAAGGCAGAAACTCAACTGCATACAGATGCCAGTAAACTAGGTCTCGCTGGTATCTTGTTGCAAAAGATTGGTTCAGATCCTTGGCGGCCGGTGGCATATTATAGTCGGCAGACAACGGCTGACGAACAAAAGCTCCATTCGTTTGAGCTCGAAACGCTAGCTGTAGTCAGCGCTCTTGCAAAATTTCGGGTATATCTGCTCGGTATTAAATTTACCATTGTTACGGATTGTAACGCACTACGTAGTACATTCATTAAACGGGACCTACTACCTCGTATATCAAGATGGTGGATCCAGTTTCTTGAATATGATTGTGACGTAGAATACCGTCCTGGTGAGAAAATGTCCCACGTTGATGCACTGAGCAGAAACCCGGTCTTAGATGAATCGGAACCAATACACACAATTGATATTCTGACTATAAATACCGATGATTGGATATCTACCGTTCAGTCCGGGGATTCTGAAATCGGACGTATAAAATCAATTTTAGAAGATCCAGAGACCGCTAAAATTGCAAGTATACGTAAAGATTTCAAAATCCTAAACGGTCGCGTATTCCGCGTCATAGACGAGAATACATTGCGATGGGTCGTACCAAAAGGCGTAAGATGGCAAGTACTAAAAATTAACCATGATGATGTTGGACATTTTGGCTTTGAAAAGACCCTAAATAGAATTCGTGGTTACTTTTGGTTCCCCAAAATGAGGAAGTTTATAAAAAAATATGTTTCTGCCTGCCTTGAGTGCGCTCACCACAAGGTACCCTCGGGCGCTAAAGAAGGATTACTACATCCCATACCAAAGGTAGAAGTGCCCTTTCACACAATCCATGCGGACCACCTAGGACCATTTATTCGTACCAAAAATAAGAACTGCTATTTGCTCGTAATAGTTGATTCTTTTACTAAGTATGTCAATTTGGCTCCGGTTCGTAGTACTAAGACGAAAGAAAGCATTAAGGCGTTTAAGAATTTGTTTAGTTATTTCGGAACCCCTTCTCGACTCATAACTGACAGGGGTACGAGTTTTACTAGTAAAAAATTTAATTCGTTTGTAAAATCATTGGGCATTAAACACATTTTAAATTCCGTGGCCACGCCTCGTGCTAACGGTCAAGTAGAAAGGTACAACCGTACGATTCTGTCAGCATTGAGCACAATGACACACGGTAAAAATTCAAATACGTGGGATGAGTATGTGCAAGACGTACAATTAGGTATTAATACCTCTGTGCATAGTGTAACGAAAAAAACCCCAACTGAATTACTGTTTGGGAGAAGGGTTACAACCCCTTCGCTAGGTGTATTAAAAGAAGTAATAGAGGATGTTGGTAGCGGTGTGATGGAAAAGACTTTAGACGAAGTTAGGGTCGAAGCAGGAGAATCTATATCTAAACATCAAAAAACAAGTAAGGAAAAATTTGATAAAAATAGGAAACAAAGCACAAAATATAAAATAGGCGACTTAGTGAGAATAATTAGAGCCATTGCGTCGGGAACAGGGCAATCGAAGAAATTGGAGACTAAATGTCAGGGTCCGTACAGAATTAAAAAGATTTTGCCGAATGACCGATTTGTTGTCGAAGACACTCCACTTACTCGAAAGGGTAGACGATTTGAGAGCGTAGTGTCAATTGATAAAATATTTCCGTGGCTCAGTTACAATGCTCCTAGTTGTAGTTCCAGTAGTGATAGCGAGGATTTATAGCTTCACCAGACTTGTTCTAAAGTAGGTTTCATTCTGTTGTAAATGATGTTGTGTCATAAAAATAATGATAATGATTTAATCAAGATTAGTTTTATCATATGAGTGCCGCCTGAAATCGTTGAACAATACAGGTAGGAGCACATGAGTGCCGCCTGAAATTGTTGACCAATACAGGTAGGAGCACATGAGTGCCGCCTGAAATTGTTGACCAATACAGGTAGGAGCACATGAGTGCCGCCTGAAATTGTTGACCTAAACAGGTAGGAGCACATGAGTGCCGCCTGAAATGGTTGACCAATACAGGTAGGAGCACATGAGTGCCGCCTGAAATGGTTGACCAATACAGGTAGGAGCACATGAGTGCCGCCTGAAATTGTTGACCAATACAGGTAGGAGCACATGAGTGCCGCCTGAAATTGTTGACCAATACAGGTAGGAGCACATGAGTGCCGCCTGAAATTGTTGACCAATACAGGTAGGAGCACATGAGTGCCGCCTGAAATTGTTGACCAATACAGGTAGGAGCACATGAGTGCCGCCTGAAATTGTTGACCAAAACAGGTAGAAGCACATGAGTGCCGCCTGAAATTTTCGACCATCACAGGAAGGAGCACGTCAGTAGTGTCTGAAATTGTTAGTCAAAAGTTGATAATTGAATTGAAATGTATAGTACTTAGCATTAGCAGCACTGGGTTATGATTAGTGGTGATTGTGATGAGAAATTGTTTATTATATTAGTTTTGACTGTGATGTGAAATTGTTTTGTTCCATACTGTCTTATACATTTTTATATTATAATGCTAAGTAATTTTTATCTTGTCTGTTATGTTTTTCGTTACAGTATTCTTTGTACTTCATTCAACCACGGTTCATGATGTGATTACTTTTATATTACGTAGTTCACTTAGAAATGTTATTTTTTTTATACATTATTATAATATTATATAATGTTCTTTAGTGTTCTGGTGTTCTTTAGATTTTTATTTCTTTTTTTTCCTCATGATTTTTGTCAACGAAGGGACTCGTTTCTTTTGGATGGCCGAATGTTAACTTTTGCAGGTGTAACATACTTGATACACACTTCAATTATTTTACTGGCAACACTGAGTGGGAATTTCCGTTGGTTTAGTGGGGTTGTGCACTGGTAGTGGGGAACAGTTACGTTCAGGCAGAAACGATTCCTTTCCAGATTCATTCTATTTCTGGAGCTCATAGTGAGCAGTCACTTCTAAATAAAATCGACGTAATTATTGCTAGAAGACTATACTGCAAGCTTATACTGTAAAATCGTTATTGTCATTCCTAAATAAAACGCATATTCAACCATCCTGCTGTTTCAATTCTGGTTGTTTTTACAGAAGTATCTCTGCCCCCATAATCGGGACTTGGGGCACCCCCCCGTTAGGTTAGTTAGGTTCCTTTAAACCCTGCACTCGGAAATAGGGGCCCCGCGAAGCGGGGCTCCGTCGACTATGCTTTTTAGGGGGAATATAAAGTGTTTTAAGGTTATGTTATATTAATCGGTATTTCTCAGGAATGGTGCATAGTTATTCAGTAAAATAGTTAAGCTTTAAAGATCTAACAGTATAGTATAATTGATTAATTTGTTGAGGAAATTTAGTGTGCAATTCAGTATTTTTGGTGATAATTTCGAATATTTTGATTGAAAAAAGGGGATTTACAGTTAAAGTATTAAATACAACCCTTTTTTTATTAGTGTAATGAGTGACCCCCTCCAAAATTTCAGGCTGCGACCGCGCCTCTCGTATGTCGTAAAGGACCTCGTGGCAATAACAGCCGCTCATGTCGATCTTTAGGTTAAGCCATGCTTCCCTAGACTGATCTGTGGATGGGTGACTACCCATTAAAATCGCTGGATGCGAGTCGCACGGGAAAGGTCTATGTGGCGACACTTGGAGGAGCCTTATGTCCGTAGTGGACGTTTGAAATCTATACTATATAATATAATATTATAATAGTATAAAGCAGAAGAGTTTGTTTGTTTGTTTGGTTGAACGCGCTAATCGCAGGATCTACTGGTTCGAATTGAAAAAATATTTTTGTGTTGGAAAGTCCAATTATCGAGGAAGGCTATAGGCTACCCGGGGTTGCGGGCCTGTTCGAAAGAGATACCGCGGCCCCGGAACGTAAAAGGCGAGGAAGGAACATGGATGGTTTTTAGTCAGTAAGAGTCTGACACTCCCTCCCGCTCCGCCCAGAGTGGGGGGGGGTCATATGATGATTTCCCATCCTTAAAAAAAAAAAAAAAAAAAAAAAAGGCTATAGGCTATATAACATTACGCTACGACCATTAGGAGCGGAGCAGGAATGAAAAATGTTGCAAAAACGGGGATTTTTTTTCCTATCGTTCTATGTGACGCAGACAAAGTTCAGAGGTCAGCTAGTGTAAACGTAAATGTATACGTGGAAATGATGAATGAGGATTTGGTAAGACTGATTGTCAGACAGAGCATCTGACTACCTGTAACGATCGGTCAAAGACCTACAAAAATCAACTTAAGGCGGTTACATGAGCTTAACGCGAGTTTTATAATTACTAAAAGTATATGATTCACTGCTATAAACAAGACCAGAAAAATATATGATATTCTTCAGGATATATGCTAGCATGATACTGTTTTGAAAACATAATACAATTAATTTGGCTCGATAAAAAGAAATCACGAAGTTATCTCTAAAAATATCTTTCAAACAATAAAAAACATACGAATATGCATGCGATCATTTTGATTTTTTTGCAAATTATTCTACAAGCAATATATTAGCATAGTACTGTTTCAGTTTTTTTAATCCAATCAATAGTTTTTTTGTAAATCGATTGAAACCACTAATTTCGCGCTATTTGGCCCGCAGTGGCTGACGTAACAACCACTTTGTAGTTCAAGCTGATTAGAACTTTATTCTAACAGCATTTCAGACAAAGTTTGAAGCACCACAAATAGAGTTGCTAATTTAGCTCGTCTAAGCACCTTAACTTCAAAGATCGACTCATGCAGCTGTTATTTCCACACAGTCCACTCGTCCGTATAGCTCGCCATCACTCTCGATGCTGGCTGCATAAATCTGTGGTTTTACGCGTCACGACCGTGATGCGTCCCGACCATGATGTGTCAGTCACGGTCGGTCGGTCCAGCTGAGTCGACCCTGACAGCTCGATTAAAATAGTGCTGTATTTATTTAACAATTTAAGAGGCCCGCGGAGCATACGTGGTTCATACAAACGTAATATCAAAATAATTTGAAAATCAAACATATTCTTAAGGTAGTGTGTATTTATTTCGATTGGATTGGATCACACTACCTTAAGAATATGTTTGATTTACAAATGATTTTGGTATTATTTTTATATGAATGACGCATGCTCCGCCGGCCTCTTAAGCACACTTCTAAACGAAAGAAAAGGAAACATATTTATTTGGTACATGCCAACTACATATTCTACATGTTTCAGATTTTTCCCTTTACATATTTTTCCTCCTGCTCAATTTTTGGACGATGTCTTAGTTTACGATGAATAAAATGTTTTCTATTAATATAAGTAGTGCTTTATTTTCAACCATCTGAAAACTTTAAATAATATACATATTTAGCTTTAATATGTTATGTAAGAAGAGTTTTCAATTACTTTTTAATACTTGTGTAGTGCACATTAAAAAAACCTTATAATTTGGAAACTCCAACTATTTTCAATAATTTTCTTTTATCAATGTATTATTTGTGGGACATATTTATGTTGGGACACAGTAATATTAACATTCGATGTTACCTACTTGTGGGCATTCAAGGCCTAACTCAATATGGCGGCTTGGCATTCCCCTTCTTTAGTTCTAGGTCAACGAGAAGTAACCTATGAATTTTGATTCCCTTGAGAGTTTCGATTTACACGATTTTTCCGAGATAAATGGCCGATATTGATGTTTGCACAGCTTCATGGTATCATAATTTTGAGTGCATGGCTTTAATTTTAAATCGATAGATTCACGCGTTCCCGACATAAACGCTCTTGACAGACTGACAGCGACTTTACATAAAGAATAAATAAATAAACAAATAAATAAATATCGCTGGACATTAACACACAGCGCCATCTAGTGCCACACTAAGTAAGGCTTGTGTCGTGGTCACCAGACAGTTGATATACTACATATATACCTTTTTTGTTTGTAAATACGTACTTATCTATACTTATAATAAATCTGTAGAGAGGTCAATTCTGTACATGAAATATATTTACAAAATAACTATCGGGGGGTGATTAGTGATCGATACTGATGCCAAAAACGCAATCAGTAAAATTTTTGTCTGTCTGTCTGTCTTTCTGTCTGTCTGTCTGTCTGTCTGTATGTTATTTATAGAAAAAAAAACTACTCGACGGATTTTAACGAAACTTGGTACAATTATTCTACATACTCCTGAGCAGGTAATAGTATACTTTTCATCACGCTACTATTAATAGGAGCAGAGCAGTGAAAGGAAATGTTGGGAAAACGGGAGAAGTTACTTGGTTTTTTTAGCTTCCGTCGCGTGTGCAGCCTTAATGGTTAAAGCTACATAGAAATCATGTATAACGGAAATATTCCACATAAAATTATATAAAAAATATCCCGAGACAGCATATGTCTATCTTTTATAGTTGACTCACAATAACACGTGTAACTCCCGATAGCTTAGCAGTTCGGAGATTTGTAATTATTATATTTGTTTACTCTTACGTTTATAATATCATCACGCTATGACCCACATAAAACATAGGATACATTTTATTCCGGTAGTAAGATCCCATGGGACAATAATCAAACTTCACGCGGGCGAAGCCGCTGGCAGAAGCTAGTTGTACATATAAACATCCATGACTCGAAAACAAATGTCCATGCTCATCACACAAACAGTTGCTCCTACCGGGATTCTAACCCAGGACCCTAAGAACGTAAGGCAGCCTCACTGCCACTACGCCATTCGGGTCGTAAAGAACTACCAATAGGTATAATCCGTCAGGGGGTCTAAAATGACCGCTTTATCAGAATAAAATTCTTAAAATGGACTTTATGTTTATAACCATAAAGTCTATTTTAAGAATTCGAAATTTTTAACGTGTTTCATATCTGTACTAATATTATAAAGCAGAAGAGTTTGTTTGTTTAGTTGAACGCGCTAATCTCAGGAACTACTGGCTCGAATTGAAAAATTATTTTTGTGTTGGATAGTCCATTTATCGAGGAAGGCTTTAAGCTATATAACATCACGCTACAAACATTAGGAGCAGAGCAGGAATGAAAAATGTTGCAAAAACGGGTATATTTTTTCCTTTCGTTTTTCTCTCTTATGTGACGCAGACGGAGTTGCGTGGGTCAGCTAGTTATATTATATTATATATTGTATTGTGACTGTGTTTGATTGTATGTTTTTGTATTGAATTATTTTATCTTATGATTTTATGTTTTATAATTGGTCCTTGTTGGCTTAAATATAAATAAATAATAATAATATTATAATTCTGCAAAAGCAGTCATTTTAGGCTCGCAGGCACAACAGACGCCATGATATGTGTCATTCATGTTCAATAAACCTAAACCCACCAAAACCTCCGTTACAGCAACGTGTCACAGCAACACACACGACACATTCGTTGCGGGCGAACGTTACATAAATCTGTGGTGACATCAGATTGACGTATAGCTCAGTAGAGGCTACAGTCTGTTGTAGGCTTTAGTTGTTACTTACAGCTTAGCTTAGCTGAGAGCCTGTTTATTTATTTATTTAGGATCTCCAACAAAGAATATACACAAACACGAAAAAAAGAATCGGCGACAAAAGTAGCACGTAGGTGTACTCCTTCACTTACAGGAGACCACAGCATGCATAATAAAATTTATAACCAAGCAAACAAAACAAAATAATAGTAGCACTTAAAAAATAAAATTAACATCAACACACATTAAGTTATACAATTGGAAAATTAAATTAAATTAGATATGAATTAAAATCATAGCACATTTAGTAATAAAATTAGAAACAAATTGAAATTAAAATGACACAATAATTAACAAATAGATAATTTTATACTAAATGATAATGATAAATGATATTTATTCAGCAAGTCAAACACTTTACACGTCATTTTTTCGTCTTTTTGTTTCTCAAACACTTTTACACGTCATTTTTTTTTAAACTAGATGGGGCCGGTGTTTCGCACCTGACTCCTCTGAGAAGAAACAGCCGAAACAAACTCAGAGGTCATAGTCTCTTTTGAAGTCCAGACAATCTTGCTTAATTCACATGAGGACTATGCAGATTAGTGTCTGAGATGGTCTTTTGAAGAAAGAACCACACAGATTTGAGTGGACCTGTCCCGTCAGTGCAAGCATTTGTCAGATATCGTGTAGCTCGATTTATAACTCAAGGAGCTCAACGAAACGACGAACAATACCACAGAAAGGACATTTGGGTAGGTCGCTTATAGTACTCAAACTGCCAGATAGTCGTGGGAAAAACTTTACTGCCTTAGAACTAAATCCTCATCATCATCTGCGTAGCCTTTTCCCAACTATGTTGGGGTCGGCTTCCAGTCTAACCGGATGCAGCTGAATACTAGTATTTTACATGGAGGGACTGCCTATCTGACCTCCTCAACCCAGTTAATACTGGGAAATACGATACCCCTTGGTAAGACTGGTTGTCAGACCTTTTGGACCACAGACTACCTGTAACGACTGTCAAAGATGGAGAAATGAGAGCCAACTGTTTCATGTGCTTTCCGAGGCACGGAAGAAACCCGGTCCGCCTTATTATAAAACTTCCATAAGTACCAGGTTTAAACCAGAACTAAAAGGTCTAGGTTTAGTACGGTACTAACGTTAGTTCGTTCATTCGTATTACAAATCGAAGACCAACAAAGGACTAACTAGTACCAAAGAAAGTCTCTGGTCTTAACATTTTCCACAGATTATAAGCAACAAAATATTTAAACTATTCATTCATTCGTTCAGAGTTCTATGCGCCGTTCCTTTTTACAAAATGTTGTAAAGTAAATTTAAGAAACAATATTTCATACGTTGACGTTTGACAATTTAGTACCATAGTTAAACTAGGGGTCACAAATTCACGATGGTCTAACTTTGGTACCATAGATAGTTCTAGGACTAGCGATAAACTTTGTTTTGTAATAACGTTTTTTCAAGTTCATGGTTTAAACCTAGTACTAAACCCGGTACTATTTTTAAGACCACGTTTTGTAATAAGACGGGGTATGTATGGGTGGTCACCCATCCACAGACCAACTTAGGCAAGCACGGCTTAACCTTAAGATCGGCCCGAGCGGTTGTAATTATTTAGCCTCGAGCTCTTTTTCCAACTAAACGGTGTAAAAACTCTAAACGATGCCGAAATGTACTTGTTTTACCCCTCACTGCAATCATTTTTAACCCCCGACGCAAAAACTACGGGGTGATATAATTTTGACGTGTCTGTGCGTGCCTATGTCTGTGGCATCGTAGCCCCCGTTCGAAAGTAGAATTAGTCGGGAGTGTGTTTGATAAAAATCTGTTTAAGATGGCTGGCGCCTCAAAATGGCGGTTTACATATTTTTTCACAACTCCCTCAAATGAAAGGGCTTGACTAGTAGAATACAATACACTATGATAAATTTACAATCCAAGATGGCCGCCACCATAAAATGTTGAATTACATTTTTTACACTACTCTTTCAATATAGGTATCAAATAAAAGGACTTGACGAGTACAATAATGTATACTATATTGGAAGGGAATAAGGAATACTAACTAACGAAATGAAATGATGAAAGTGGAGTGGTGAGTGGTATCTAGGACCTGATAAATTATTGTGTCGGCGGTTTTTTAACAGCTTTTTAATTTAATTTTATTTGTTTCTAATGAAAAAAAAAACACGCTTAGTTTGTTTTGGTTCGTGCAAAGAGATATTAGGGGTATGCCCGCTTATGTGATCTTAACTTGCAGCAACTAGAAGCTACGAGGTATTCCTCAGAGCGCACCTATTTCTAAGCGCAACCATCTAAGCGCAACTAAATCATTCCTCGGAGCGCAACCATGATTACAAATGGAGAAGGGTCCATTCATTATATCGATAGACAGTTTTAAAGAACCATTCTCTCTGTGTCAAGTACCCTAACGTCTCCGACTCATTTTTCTTGGTTTTTACACCATGTATAGAAAGAAATGTAAACTATACTGTACTAGCTGACCCACATAAGAGAGAAAAAGCTACCTACTACTACCTGTTTGACAATTTAACGGTTACATATAATTATATCATTCAAAAAGTTTACCATAAAACTCTCTTCTATATACAATCCTACACAAAATACACGGGTGATGTTTATATACAACGTTAAACGAACAAGCTTTACATCCCGTCCTAAAACCATTAATAATAATAATTGGTTTTAGCAAGTTTAAGTTAAGTTTCTGTAATGGTATTATTGTGTATTGGGAGATCCCTATTGTTGGCCGGGTTTGGGAGAAACCTTAGTAATGTAACTATAAGTTACTAGCCGACCCACGCAACTTTGTCTGCGTCACATAAGAGAGAAAAACAAAAGGAAAAAAATCCCCGTTTTTGCAACATTTTTCATTCCTGCTCCACTCTTAATAATCGTAGCGTGATGTTATATAGCCTAAAGCCTTCCTAGATAAATGGACTATCCAACACAAAAATAACTTTTCAATTCGAGCTGGTAGTTCCTGAGATTAGCGCGTTCAACCAAACAAACAATCAAACAATCAAACAAACTCTTCTGCTTTATAATATTAGTATATAGATCTGGACTAAAATACTGTTACGAGCTGGGTATGAGATGAATTAAAAACTACTGATTAAGCCACAAATAACTTAAATAATCACGAAACAATTAAATACTATTATATACTGATCACTATTCACTTAGATGTCGTACTTCTAGTTCATTTCGGTTCGCTTCATTATGTAGCCTAAATCAGTTTTTTTTGTAGGTATGTGACCACTTTTTTTTTATTGTTTTAGGATGGGAAATCATCAAATGACTTCTCCCACTCTGGGCGGAGCGGGAGGGAGTGTCAGACTCTTACTGACTAAAACCCATCCATGTTCCTTCCTCGCCCTTTATGTTCCGGAGCCGCGGTATCTCTTTCGAACAGTCCCGCAACCCCGGCAGGAGGTATATGACCACTCGTAGTTGCAACTCGCTAAGGTTGCTTAACTAATTAACCGAACTATCCTGTGGTGGCCAAAAATTACTTTAAAGCCCCCAGCCAAGGCTTACAAACAAAAATTAACATTTAAAATGAACAGTCACTAAGGGCACCCCCTGTGGGGTTCGGGCCTCGACTTAGTGCGTCATTGAGGGGAGGGCAGCAAGGGACAGGCTGGGTCTGAATTTTATTTAGGGAGTTTAACGTTACTTGCTCAGCGTCACGGGCTGGCTCGTCGAGCAGGGGCGGGGAGTAGTGATTTTCAATCAATCAATCAATAATTTTTATTATCAGGCATCTTAAGGCCCATAGATAAAATACACAAAATAAACAACATAAAAATAAACTAACACATATGAAATCTAACTTATAAGCTACGAACTATCTCACACGAGGTGGCGGCGTCGTGTTACGCTGTGCGGTGTCATGTAGCCTGCCGCGAAAACGTCGGTAGACAACACCCTTCGGCCAAAACTCTTCCTTGAAAAACATGTCGAGATATTGTGTCGGAACTCGCACCACAAACGACTTGAAGTTGGTGTTGTGACACGGCTCTAATCTCTCGCGCTTTTACAAGGGGGTCGCGGGGGAACTCTGCAGCGAGACTGGATTCGCGGTATGTATCTGTGTTTGTTTTTGCGAAGAGCACTGGTTTCCCTACAACTTTACTGCAAGAGGGTGGTGGGGTCATCGGGTTGGAGGAGGGTGGACCTAGGACGGCGAATCTTTGAAATCTTAGAGGGGACATAACTAGCTGATGAAACGATCAGGGGGTTGGGGTGTTTTTCGGCCCTATCGAAAAAAACCCTTAGTGAGTTGCTTCATGCACTGCTGAATGGTGGGGATCTTGAGGTCAACATGAAGTTGCTCATTCCTAACGTACCATGGGGCTCCCGTGGCCTTTCGTAAAAAACGGTTTTGTAGGGTCTGCATCCTATGGATGAGTTGGGGTTTGGCATGCGCGAACACGGAGCACGCGTATGTCATGATTGGATTGATGTAGATATGCAATTTGCACTTGAGTGGCAGTGAAGCCTCAGAGAGCGAAGGCGGCACGCGAACGTACCGTCTTGATGTGCTCACTGAAGTTTAAGCGCCTATCGAGAATTACTCCTAAGTATCTGGCTTGCTTCTCCCAAAGGATTGGCTTATCGGACTAGGCCAAAATCAGTGTCTGCGCTGTGCTTTTATACTGTCAGCAGACACAAACAAATATTCGTGAATATTCTAGCCATATTCTAGCGGCGTGTAGAACTGCTTTATAAACCAAAAACATCAACATAAAAACATTAACAAAAAATATACTTAAAAGGATCTGTAAACAAAAGAAAATAATAAACAACTTGTACAAAAGCAAGAAGGAGATATTTTATGCCCGCGGCGTATGGTCGAAATTATAATGACAATTACTGATGTTTTTCTTATAAGTAGGTTACGAATTTGTACCTTCTTAACTTCAAAACTAATAATAATGGAAAGCACTAGCACATTGCAATCACATGTTTCTCGAATGTTCGATGTATATCTACTTAACGATTTTACCCCAAAAGGTTAGCAGAGGTTTACCTTTTAAAACTCCTACATTTTCCCAGTATAAACTTAAAATGTCAATTAAGGCCAATGCTTCAGTAATTAAACTTATATAGTCACTTACGGGATATCCTCCGTGTTTTTTTTTTTTGTTTAATCACGGAAGATATCCCGTAAGTGACAATATAAGTTTAGTTTTAAACCGTGAAAGCCTCAAACAGTGCTTCAGTAATTGTTTGAATAGCAAAAAAACTGGCGGAAGAAAAACTTCAAACCCCTTTAATTCTGAACCGTGACAGCTTTTAAACAGTGTTTCGCCAGTATGTTTAACTGCAATGTTATAGGGGGTAAGCCTATTGCCAGTAACTGGTCACAAATATACTTAGCATTTGAAATTGTATGGTATATTTTGAATTATAATTAATTTAGTAACGTTAACAACGTTAATAAATTAATTATGAAGGCATAAATTGCTTTTATTGAAGATTTAATATTTTTTATTATGCATTTAAGTTTGTTAAATTATTTTTTGAGTTCTATCACTATGCAAAAAGGTCTTGAAAATATCATCATTTTTTTTATTTGTCAAAATTATTTACGGTTTAAGAGATTCAATGCTTTTAAAAACCTCCATTTCGCACGTTTCCAAGAAATCTCCGCCTTTAAATCCGGCTAAGCGTATAGACGGCGGGACCGATGTTGTTTTATACTACATATAAATGTTTTTTAATGATTTATGGTTTTCGAGCCAGTGAAAGCAAAAACAAGATGGAAATTAAAATCCAAAATGGCGGCACTACGATTATAAATTACTGTTTGCTCTGCGACACAGCAATATTGTATAATAACCCGTACATTTTTATCACAAAAAAAACATTACACTTTTACGTGCATAAACCCTTCCACATTTGCTGTGAATGTTAACATTGTGATAATAAAAACCGCTTTGTAAGGTGTCAACATTATTCACAATTTATTGCAAATGGCTGACAAAATGGCCGCACGCATTTTGGTTGGGTAATAAAATATGTGTATGAGTTTTGCAAATATTGGTTATGTTTGTCGTTTTGAGGATAAATAAAGGGTGTAAATAACCACATCAGGAAGCTGTCTTTCAAGTATTTTGTACATGATCAAACTAAGTAACTTTACGCAATAATTATTACTGGGAACAACTTTTGTTTCTGGGGTGAAAAATCATGTTTTGTTGAAAAATTCAATGTAACGTACTCAAAACATGTATGTTGATGGATGGATTGTATAGTACTTATGTGGAGGTGTTAAAAATATCTAATAAAGGGTGTAAAACACCTCTTAACGAATACGAAAGGCGCTTGTTCTCCTCGTCATTTTGATATTTTTTTTGTTCTACACTACACCTGGGAACCTTCTAGTTACGGAGATATTGGGGGTCAAAGTTTTTTTTTATTTACCACTTTTTATCGCATGATTATTACTTTAAATATCTCTACGACCCCCGTACTATGTGATGTTATGAGTGTGTTACATTGAGTTATACCACAAAACATGATTTATAACCTCAAAAAAAAAGTTGTTTCCCAGCAATATTTTTTGCGTAAAGTTACTTAGTTTGATATACAGAATGCTTGGTTAACGGCTTTGTGATGAGGTGAAATACACCCTGTATTAAAAGTGGTATCTAAAAAAAGTTGTAATTTTGACCCCCCAATATCACCTTAGCCACAATGGTGTACATACAGCTAAAAAAAATTGCAATGACGGGGGAACAAGTGCCTTTCGGTATCGTTAAGAGGCTTTTTACACATGAGCTCAAAAGTCCAAGGAGGTCGTGGCTAAATAATAACAGCCGTTAGGATCGATCGTTAGGTTAAGCCGTGCTTGCCTAGGTTGGTCTGTGGATGGGTGACCACCAATTACATACGGTTAAATGGGGGGAATAGGGATTCAGGCTTGAATAGAAACAAAACTTTGAATGGGGTTTTTTCGCTAAACTTATATTGTATACTAGCTGACCCACGCAACTTCGTCTGCGTCACATATGAGAGAAAAACGAAAGGAAAAAATATGCCCGTTTTCGCAACATTTTTCATTCCTGCTCCGCTCCTAATGGTCGTAGCGTGTTATGCCTTCCTCAATAAATGGACTATCCAACACAAAAATAATTTTTCAATTTGAACCAGTAGACTTATATTGTCACTTACGGGATATCTTCCGTGATTATTTGTTCCGTGAAATCCTAAAACAGTGTTGAACCAGCAGCTCCTGAGATTAGCGAGTTCAACCAAACAAACAAACAAACTCTTCTGCTTTATAATATTAGTATAGATTGCCAACAAGGTACCTTTATAATTAAGTATTATTTAGTTAACACAATAATATACTTGTTGGTACCATATCATGTGAATTCAACTTAAAATCCATTCCAAAGTTTTGTTTCTATTCACCCCTAGATCCCTATTCCCCCCATTTTACGGTACCGAGTTACCTCCGTGCCTCGGAAAGCACGTTACGCTGTTGGCCCCGGCTGTCATTTGTCCATCTTTGACTAAGTCGTTACAGGGAGTAAGTGGCCCAAAAGTCTGACAACCAGTCTTACCATGTGTTATCGTATTACTCAGTACTAACTGGGTTGTGGAGGTCAGATAGGCAGTCGCTCCATGTAAAATACTCGTATTAAACCGACCCTAACATTGTTGGGAAAAGGCTAGCCTTTTCAATATCATCATCATCCTGCCTAGGCAGATGATGATGAAATGGAAAGTCATATAAAGATAATCAGAAGGAAAAGCGATGTAATTGATGGTAGGACTGTGTGAAAGCCCCAACAGTCTGGGCCTTTCAAGCCATAGCTACAAATGCACACAAAAAAATCAGATAGCAATCGAATGACGTGTAAAAGTGTAATGACGTGTAAGAGTGTTTGAGAAAACCTACTTGCTGAATAAATATCATTTATCATTTATCATTTATCATTTATCATTTATCGTTTATCATTTATCATTTATCATTTATCATTTATCATTTATCATTTATCATTTATCATTTATCATTTATCATTTATCATTTATCATTTATCATTTATCATTTATCATTTATCATTTATCATTTATCGTTTATCATTGATCATTTATCGTTTATCATTGATCATTTGTCATTTGTCATTTATCATTTATCATTTATCATTTATCATTTATCATTTATCATTTATCATTTATCATTTATCATTTATCATTTATCATTTATCATTTATCATTTATCATTTATCATTTATCATTTATCATTTATCATTTATCATTTATCATTTATCATTTATCATTTATCATTTATCATTTATCATTTATCATTTATCATTTATCATTTATCATTTATCATTTATCATTTATCATTTATCATTTCGACGTCCCCCGCGAATAATCCGGTAATGACCTATTACGGGGTTTTTCATGTTATGCGTTTTTCGGCATCTAGAAGTTGAAATGCACCATGTCATTTTTTTTCAGAATTTTTCCATCTTTATTTACGAAGATATGAAAAACTACGCGTATATTCCATTAAAATCCATATTAATGTATTTTAAACGAATAATATGGTTTTAGATATTTACGAAAAAGAATATCAATATGATTTGACGGTAAACATTATTACGATATTATTCGCATAAATAGTTTTCTACCTTAACTAAGTAAGTACTAATACAGGCTTATTTGATTTAGTAAAAGTTTTGAATGTACCACAGTCTGAACAGAAGTGTCAATTTTCCACTATAAACTAAATACCCGATTTATAATTTCACAGTTTTAGACGCTCTAAACAAACTAGGGTCCTGAGGTTTGGCAAGCTCAAATCGGAAAAAGGGTGCATCGAAATATTGAGTTGCTTGTTTCAATTTGTCAAGACCGTAGACGAAAACGGTATACGCAAAATTATATTTTACTCTGATGGTTGCTATGGCCAGAATAAAATCGGATACATTTTTACATTGTATCATTACATTGCAATGATTCTTTACGGTATTACGGTAGCCACCACGTGGCCCCCGAAGCCCGGTGCGGCTTCCGCGGCGGCTGGGGCGAGAGACTCTCTCCCTCTCGCGTTCCGCAACCTCCTTCGCTAGCATGACTGCTTCGCAGAAGGAGGTGATTGCTTCCCATTTCGTCTCGCTCCGGACCATGGATTGAACCAGGGCCGGACGCAAGAGGTCGCCGCCGCCGATCGCTGCTACGAGGACACTGCGTTGCTCCGCCTACGCGGGGCAGACCTCCACCTTGTGCTCCACCGTGTCCTCCGGTCGATCCTCGCAGTGGAAACACCCGGGCGTATATTCCCGCCCGATTCAATGCAGCAACCTTCCGAAACATCGTGTCCGGTGAGGACCTGCGTCAGGTGGAAGGTGAGGATGCCGTGGCGCCTCTCCAGCCACTCCTCAAAGAGGGGACTTACCGCCACTATCGCGGCGTGCCCTGCACGGGGTTGCGACGGTCGCTCTCTCCATGTCGCCATGAGATCGCGTTGGAGGTCTGTCCGCTGGGCGGCGATTCGCCGCGGCAGCGGAGTTTCCCCCCGGCATAATGCCTCCGCGTGTCGTTCGTGCAGGCGCGCGAGGACTATCGCCTCCAGATCCCATGGCGGCAATCCAGCAAGCAGGCCCGCCGCCTCGCAAGAGATCGTGCGGTACCCACGGATCATCTTCACGGCTACCACCTTTTGGGGCGCGTTCAGATAATGTGCGACTCTCCGCCTCAAGGAACGCGCCCACACTGGGGCCCCGTAAAGGGCCATGGACCGCAAGACGCCCGCGTAGAGCTTGTGGCAGGAGGCGTTTGGCTCCCCAGGTTGGCCAGGAGCCGCCTGAAGGCAGCCTTAGTTTGTTCCAGTCTGGGGGCCAAACATCGGATATGCTCCACGAAATTCTACCGGCTGTTGAGGACAAGTCCCAGGTACTTCAACGTCGACTCGACGCCGATGGGTACCCCTCCTACCGTCAGTGTGGATCGCGACGGTGGCGCATTCCGAGGCCCAAGAAAACACATGGCCTCGGACTTGTGCAGGGCCACCTCGAGACCCAGTTGCCGGATCCTTTCTGCGACTATCGCAACTCCGCGTGTCATTAAATCCACCGCCGCCTCGTGTGACCTTCCCTGTGCCAGCACCAGGGTGTCGTCAGCGTAGCAAACGACGCTGAAATCACTAGGGAGGTCGGCGCGCAGCACCCAGTCGTAACCGATGTTCCAAAGGGGTGGAGAACCGATCCCTGTGGGACACCGCATGACATCTCTCGCCAGTTCCATTCTCCGCTGCGACTGGGTAGATGACGGCACTGTCCGTCAGGTAGTCAACAATTGCAATGACTCTTCAAATTGACATTACCCATCGGTTTTTTGTTGGCCATAGCCAAAATGAAGGCAACTCCATGCACGCATGTATTGATACAGCTCTGGAAAACAAAGTTTTGTATACATCGGACCAAGTACATAGTATCATCATGAACGCTTAAGTCTCCGGAGACAAATATATCCTAAAATAAATGCTGCAATCTGAAATCCTCAACATAAAAGAACTTGTTGAACCCAAAAGATGGCTTCAAGATAAGACAGTACAGAAAAAGTACGATGGTCCGATGGAGGTTAGTGTGTTATATACTAGTAAACCTAACTGTTTACTTTTCAAATTTGATTTTGATCAGGATTATATTGAATTGGATTACGATGCAGGCAGAAGTAGACAGCGTCGGCAGATACCAGGTGTCCAAAACAATTGAAAGTATTGAATTAAAGCCAGCATACGACAAGTCCCTCCCTATTAAAAAAGTTTTGTATAATGATCTCCTAAGCCTGTGTAACTCCCAAGCAATTCCCCACCATTATCAACCATTTTATAGCTTTTGTGATGCTGAATCAGGTCACGATGAGGATTCTGATTAAGATTTTTAACTGTTTAGGACTTGATTATAATTTTCTTGATTGAGTAATCATTGTGTAATAGTAGTGTCTTCAGTGCATTGTCTATTTTTTATGATAATAATAACTATCGTGTTTTGTCAAACTAAGTAAATTTGTTTCATTTACTAGAATGTCCTTTATTTCATAAAATATATACTAAAATAATCATCAAATAATACTTAAGTAAACTATTCGAATAAACAGTAATAGTCATAACAATAAAATGTACGTTACTGTTAAACAATGGGATAACCTAATAATTGCTTTTTACAAATGTTCAGTATACGAAACAAATAACACGAATAATAACGCAACACGATTTTACCGTTGCCGTCAAAAATATAAACTTACACGAACAATATCGTAAGGGACATAACTGAACAGAGCTTGACCTACACTAATATAGTAAAATGCATCCAGCTAAATTATAACAAAGCCCTTGGGACTACTTAAATTTTGTTAAAATAACTAGATAGCTGAAAAAATTTGCTTCCATATGCGATATAAAAAGTCTCTGATACTTGTTGTTAAATGGAGTTATTAAAGAAAAAGTGTTTTTTATTTTTCCTGAACATTTACACTTTTACGATTACCGGATTATTCGCGGGGGGCGTCGATTTATCATTTATCATTTATCATTTATCATTTATCATTCATCATTCATCATTCATCATTCATCATTTATCATTTATCATTTATCATCGGTCCAACTGTAGGATTCATCCAACGCAACGCCTTGCGTTAGGTACGTGGTCGCTTAGACCCCAAGAAAACCAAGGTTACGTAATTATTGCGCGCGTAGCCCGAAGAATTGCCTAACTTAAGTGGCAGAGGCCAGCGCACATTGTTCGCAAATCGAATGACCGATGGGGCCGAAAAGTTCCAGAATCAATTACTACCTACTTAAATATTTACCGCTGTACCTATTTTATGGTAAATCGCTGACAATATTAGCTCCCGTTAAAATAGATGGACAACGTCTAACTAAAGATTCAGTAAAGATAAAGTAAAGATACTAAGCAAAAAAAAAACACTAAGGGCCAGTTTCATCGGTTCCGGATAAAGTGTCGGTTAGTTATCTGATAGTTAATACTATCTACCACTTAAAGGCTGGTTATAACTAATACTTTATCTACCAGATATCGTTATCCGACACCTGTGAAACCAAAAGTGAGTTTATCTGGCAGATAAGTTCCTAATAGGCTAACCGACACTTTATCCGCAACCGGTGAAACTGGCCCTAAGTGATTTCATATTGCGCGTAATAACTTACTGTCTTCTAATTGTCCTAACAATACTATCTTAAAAAGTTGATGTGTAGTCAACTGAACCTTACTATGGTTAATAGAGAATGTTATTAACAGAACTGACTGGGTTGCCTAATCATATGATATTCATAATGTATTGTATTTTTTCTTTTATTCACTTTGGTCACTGATTTTTGGCTTGGCTATCATTGGTTAGACGTAATAAACGCTGTATTCAAATTTATCCATCTATTTTCATCTATGGTATGGTAGGTATAGAGTAGGTAATCAAAGGAGACAATTTTTTTTGTTCGACGATTAGTTTCCCACATAAATTCTAGCATATAATAATGAAACTTACATTGATTTCTTCCTTATAACCTCTAGATTCCAGTGCTTTAATTAGCTTAGCATTGTCTAACCGGAATAAATGCGAAAAATCTGCAAAAACACTTACGAAAACCAAAATAAACAGAAAAAGTAAATGTCAAAATAATGAAGTTGTCTGTCAATCACAAAAAAAGTGGGTTTATAACGTTTCATGCCATGTTGATTGTTTAAACCACCTATGCGATTTTAGTGTAAACCTATAAAAATGGCATTAAAAATGCTCATAGTTTAATAATATTTATTTTTATATTCTTTCTGATTCTATAATAATTATATAGCACATATGATTTCCAACGGATAGGTACCGTACTTTTTTTAGTAAACAGAAAAACGCCCCTATTCACGTAAGTATTTGCTGTCAAATGATATTGACCACAACAGGAATGATTTGACTCGCAAAAAAATATCATAACATAGCTTATTTATTATGATTTTAAGATTCCGTTTTCATTTCTACGTAATATTTCCTTTAAAACCATAGTAAAATGGTTACTTTTTTTTGGTGTTATTATGAAAAAAAAATAAAACCGACTTCAGAGAAAACAAAAAAGTGAAAAATAACTTCAGAAAAAACGCTTCAGAAGTCGGTGACCTTTTTTTTGTTTGATTTAGTTTTTTTGTCACCGACTTCTGAAGCGTTTTTTCTGAAGTTATTTTTCACTTTTTTGTTTTCTCTGAAGTCGGTTTTATTTTTTGTAAAAAAGTTTTTATTTTTCACTTTTTAGTGGTTCACATGTGCGGTAACCTTCACAGCGTACCGGCGTGATTTTAGGTTATGAACTGGTGTAAACAATAGACAGATATGAGATTTCGGCAATCCCAGTATATTTGCTATCATTTATTGAGGAGTTCCGTTGCATATCTCCAAAGTTCTTCATCAGATCTTCATCAAATTGAATTGGGATCACTTCGAGAAAGTACAATTCCTAAAACTACCCAAACCGCTTCTAGTGTGCCTATAAAATGTGAAGAATTCTCTCAATTTCTCCAGAATCCCATCATCAGCTACTGATTTGATGATTATAAGAGCACACAGGAAGCACCAGCTTTCAAATAAAATAAGAACGATCAAAATCGGTTCACCCAGTAGAAAGTACTGAGGTAACAAATATTTTCGAAATCGGGTGTATTTTACACATGTGCGTACCCCCTCAGAGCATACAGGCGTGATGTTTCGTCATAATATAGTATAAACAATGAACCTACAAGCGATGGCAGCAATCACTGCAGATTTGCTGTGTATTTTTGAAGAGTTCCGTTGTATATCTCCGAAGATCAGCATCAGGTCTTCAGCAAACTAAAATGGGACCAAACGGGAAGCACCAGCTTTCAAACAAAAAAAGAACCATCAAAATCGGTTCACCCAGTCGAGAGTACTGAGGTAACAAACACAAAAAAAAAAAAAAAAAAAAAAAAAATACAGACGAATTGATAACCTCCTCTTTTTGGAAGTCGGTTGATAATAAATGCAACGACCAGGTGGGCCCAAAAAAAACTATCTCCTTTGCACAAGTTAGTGTTACACACCAACAAACAACTCGTTATTAGTTGCTTGATAAACTTACTTTTCTTCTTCAATGTTATCAAATTCAAATCGTACTTTTTTCTGAAACATAAGAATCAAAGGAAAGCGCCATCTAGCCACGCTTGTGGAAGTAACTCGCTCGGAAAAGACTTTCAAAAGTCGTTTCGGTACTAACAGGTGGCGTTAAAGTCGAAATTTCATCGTTGTTCGGTTCACTTTATATAGATGGCGCTGTTATAAGAATTGTTGTTTGAGTCCAAAGCGTATAGATGGCGTTTTCCTGTTGCAGCATGTTTAGTTACATTTACATTACGGTATGTATTTTTAAATGATGAGGAAATACGAGCGCAGACAACTATGTAAGAATACTGCCAATGGAACCTTTAAATTGTTTTAATTTCCGTTGTCGCTGATACAATAGACTGGAATTGCCTGAAATATTCGTGTTTTTTTTTATTACCAAAAGAATTTTATACTTACCTTTATTGTGGTTTTTCTGTTTCTCACGAGACACATCATCCAATCACAGTGGTAACTATGACTATTAAAGGCGGTTAAATAAATACCAAATTTTAATAAGTAGGTACATGTAAATCAATATATTTTGTTCATTTACGGAAACTAGGGCCAATTTGTTGTTAGTAACAATGTTATTAAAAAAATATTTTTAAGAAACAAACACCGATATAAAAACTAAAAGAAATTTGTAGGATAGGTGTAGGGTTTCTGACCATGGCAGCAACTACAGAGCATGCGACAATAAATTTGCGTCAAATGTCTCTATCAACATACATTTAAAGATATATTTGTGTAGATCACTGGTTCCCAACCTGTGGTCCGCGGACCACTGGTGGTCCGCAGGAGCCTCGCCTACGGTCCGCGAAAGATTCAAATGTTATTCGTACTTTTTAGCACAGAAGATGAAAGCTCAACCCAACCTAATTGAACCTATCAGAGGCAAAATTACTAAATGATTGCTAAATTTTTCGAGCTCAATTCGATATCTTTTGTCATTTTTTTTTAATAGTGTGAGTTAAAGATTCACTCCCCTAGTTATAATCCTGTCGGTGTCCATGTTTTTCTAGGACCATATGGTCCATGTTAACAATGAACATACCAAAGTGTTCCCTGGCCTAAGTAAGGTTGGGAACCACTGTGTAGATCAACGTTTCTGAAAAGTGTTGGTTATCTTTTATCGTTGGGTATTAAGGGGGATTATCCAGAATAGCCCGCGAAATTCATTTTTTCTTACGGTTTTTTACCCTTTGCAGGCCAGTGGTATGTTGTATGTCGATTAAAATATCGTTCGCAACAGTAACACGAACGAGTATGTGTATGTAGTTACAGAATTATATCATCAAAATCATCAATACAACCCGCCAAGTTCATAAGGGTCGTGAAACCATTTTTTCAAGGTCAAAGTCTTTAATAAAACATATTAATTAACATACAATCTAGCTTCTTCTCAGTCGTTCACTCTTGACAGAGTGGTCGTGGTCATGAGGGGTCGTTCACAGCTGCGGTCGCTGCCTTCGCGATCCTTTTCCACCGGTCTCTATTGGCCGCATGGCGAGTACATTCTGCCAGAGGGATCTTGGTGACAGTTTTTATGGAATCTGTCCAACGGGTTGGTGATCGACCACGTAGTCTCGTGCCTTCGACTCTACCCTGGATTACTAAACGCTCCATTGAATCATTGTTACGGGTAACGTGTCCAAAGAATCTGAGGATTCGTAGTTGCACAAGCGACGACAGTCTTTGTTTAATATTGAGTTCTTTGAGTATTGACACGTTAGTCCGATGAGCGGTCCACGAAATCCCTAGCATGCGCCTCCAACACCACATTTCAAGGGCGTCAATCTTGCGTCGCTCCTGCATACGCAATGTCCACGTCTCCGCACCATAGAGGAAGATCGGGAAGACCAAGGTGTTCATAAGGCGAATTTTGGTATTTTTAGTAATTCGACGGTCTCTCCAGATTTTGTCCAGCTTTTGTGCAGCCGATCGAGTTATTGCGCAACGTCGTCTAATCTCGTCGTCGCAGCCCCCACGATTGGTTATAGTAGAGCCCAAATAGACGTAGCTGTTGACGACTTCACAGTTGGCAAGTGGTGTGATATCTGGGTTGCTCTCGTGAGCTCTATCCACAATCATCATCTTGGTTTTTTCTCGGTTCAGGGCGAGTCCAAACTTCAGACTTGTGGTTTCGAGTATACCCAATAAATGACTGATATCCTCCTTAGACGACGCCAGGAGGGTTGTGTCGTCAGCATACCTCAGGTTGGATATCATCCTGCCCCCGATTGACACACCCTTATCCCAGTTATCCAAAACGATCCGCATTATGTATTCAGTGTATATGTTGAACAGTAACGGTGACAGTATACATCCCTGTCTGACACCAGCTTGCGTTTTGAAAAATTCGGAATCTACACCATCCAAGCGCACATTTGCTGTTCCTCCCTCGTAAAGTTTTTTGATAAGATGCACCAGATGGTGAGGCACACCCATCTTTAGAAGTATTTCCCACAACTTGGACCAGATGACAGTGTCAAATGCTTTGCTGAAGTCAATAAAACAGATATACAGCGCACTATTGAACTCTCTGGCTTTCTCAATGATTTGCCTGAGGATAAGTATTTGTTCACGAGTGCCGCGACCTTTGACAAAACCCGCCTGTTCTGGCACAATCTAGCACTGGCCTGCAAATTGCAACAAAACGAAAGAAAATTTGAACTTCGCGGGTTTTCCTGACGCTTTCATAAAGCCAAGAAAGATAACTACAGACTACAGTAACTCTAGACTTACCTGTCTGTGGGTTCAATCTTCTCTTGACATACTCCATGAACTTCTCTGTGATGCCTCTCTTCTTTGATTCCTTCTCTCTGTCATCCTGTAACAATGACAAGTTGTTAGTTTGACTATCTTCCTGGTTTCGAGGAAGTCGCAAGACGAACTTAGTGTTATGACGGCTTTTAACGAAGCAGTCAACCAAGCATTCTGTACATCAAACTAAGTTACTCTACGCAAAAATTATTGCTAGAAAACGATTTCTTTTTAATCAAAAATCACGTTTTACATACGTTTTAAATTCAATGTAACGCACATAAAAGTTATTTATCCAACATTTGAGGAAAGTTTGTTTTCCCTATGAGTTTTGGGATTGAAAAATAGAATCACGAGTGCAGCGAATAATTATAAATTGCAATCCTGAATAAGCAAAAGAATCAACAAAATTACTGCAATTTTTAATGTTTCTGAACTTATACAAGTGTATAAGTTCAGAAACATCAAAAATTGTAAGTACAATGATTTGATAAATTTTATAAAAACATTAATCTTAACTTATGAACATTTCTATTCTAAGCATAAAATTATTTATTTTTTTAAATATCCTTAAACTTAACATAACAAAATCAGGCAAGGTTAGTTTCGGAACGGGGTCATTACTTTCCTCACTGTTCAAACAGTGAGGAAAAACCAACTTTCCTCACTGTTTTAGTAGAGGAAAGACACTTCTTTCGTGCGGGAGTGGTGAAAAATATCTTGCTGATAGATGGATTCAATGGTTAAGGGGTCTTGAACGAGTTTAAATAAATATGTAAAAATATATTAAAAACATTAAAAATAAATAAACTTGTGAAAAGATTAGTTGGAACTTTGATCCCCAATATTTCCGTAAACTAGAAAGTATGTAGTAAGTGCTCTTTCACAAAAAAAAATGATCAAATTGACAGCGCGATCGTGCCTTTCCGTTTGATCTTGTCACTCGATTTATGTGTGGGTTTCAAGTGAAAAGAGAAGACAGGAGCCATAAGCATCGACAAATCTGATGATTTCAATATGATTGAGTGTGCATCTCAACCTGAATCATTTGTACCAGATGTGCTATTTAGGAGGTATTAGGCAAATTTTTAGACCCCTATAACACTTTCCAGTATCTACCAATAACTCACTGAGACATCATTTGCGTTTACGGCACATTTTTTACAAAGAGATGAAACCCAAAGTCGGCCACAAATCGATGGACTTACGTATATCGCTGAAATCGGTCTCCCGAAGCATAGGAACGCAGTATTTGGTGATCCCGGCGTAAGCATACTATCCACTACGTGACCTGTCGTTTGCACTACTGGAACTGATGGACGGTACCGAAAGCATCAAACTAGTAGCTCAGTTCTTGGTCGACACAATTTAGATGGCCATTGACTCGCTAAGGAGTAGAAGAACTCTTTCTCCGAACCGGGGTTCGTGCCCAATGGTTACGTTGTCATATTAAAGCCATCCTAGACTGGGGTTGCCATGCGTCCAGGTTTCTCCGGATTCATCCTAGTTTAGAGGGCATCCGAGGGACTTCTTTTGGAGTCCTGGTTTAAAAATTTAAAGTCTTGGGTCGCCCACGACACTGATCAACCGACGAAACACAGAGCTTCTAAGTATCGACGAACCGACTCGCTAAATTCACCGTCCACCGGTACATTTAAAGTGATGATAAAAGATGACCTGAATTTAGTTTTAAGATCTGCGAATTACTATATAATTTACTAGCTTCTGCGCGTGACTTCGTTCGCGTGAAGTTTTGATATCGCAACGCATCGCCTGCTCAACGGAAACGTTTTTTCCCGCTTGCAACATTTCTTATTGCTGCTCCGCTCCTATTGGTCATAGCGGGATGTAATATAGCCTATAGCCTTTCTCAATAAATTGACTATCCAACGCAAAAAGATTTTTTCAATTCGATCCGGTTGTTTCTGAGATTAGCGCGTTCAACCAACCAACAAAAAAAAACCAACAAACTCTTCTGCTTTATAATATTAGTATAAAGGGTGTAAAACACCTCTTCACTAAGCCGAAAGGCACTGTTCTCCACATCCTTGCGATAATTTTTTTGTTCTACACCATACCTGGGAACCTTATAGTTACGGAGATATAGGGGTCAAAGTTACAACTTTTTGACAAGTTTTTTTTAAATGCAAGTTTTTTTTGTAAGATTTTAACTCCCCCCCCCCCGTACTATTCAATCCATCCATCAGCACAATGTTTTAAGTGCGTTACATTGACATCTACCACAAAACATAATTTATAACCTCAAAAAAAAAGTTGATTCTCAGCAATATTTTTTGCGTAAAGTTACTCAGTTTGATGTACAGAATGCCTGGTTAACGGCTTTGTGATGAGGTGGTTTACACCCTGTAGATAGTATAGATGACATTTTCAACTATTTTTTGTAAATAGTCAGTTAGGATATGTCAGCGGGTTTTGTTTAACAGTCTACCTCTGTTTAAAAAAAATCTTGTTGACCTAGCCGGGGTGTGGGTTCTAAAATCCGTGGTGTTCACGCGTCTTGTCCTCAACCCTATCCTAGACAAACAAGGCTCCTACTCAATTTATTATTAATCACCATATCACAAGACACCTCTTGCTCTTAATACAGCATCACTATTGCACATAAGTGCCACTTAACGCTCAGATTGAACCGTCAAATATTAAAGCAGGAGAGAGTTGTGGCGTGCAGAGACATCTAGCGGTGGTCTAGGGAACTATAGTACTAATAAGCTAGTTTCCACCATCTATAAATTTAATTGCAAAACTGTTTAGTACGTCAGTTAGAGTATTAGAAAATAATGGACAAGTATTTTTGATTTTTTGTAAATTGTAAATCAATGAATCTTGGAGTAAGCGTGGTAATCAATACTCGCGCATTCTTTGTATGAGAAGAGGCCTTTGCCCAGCAGTGGGACAATAATAGGCTGGATTTATTATTTCCTTTATTTATTTAACGTACCCATTTTTTATATTTTAACGTATTTCTTAAAAAAAAAACTGATTAAAAAAACATTTAAAAATATAAAAAATAGTGGTTCGCCGGTGTCGGGAGCAGGATCCAAGTCACCGGTGGTTAGGGCTACAGAGACAGGAACCTCCTCACAATGCGAGCCGTATCAAGAAAAGCCGTATTAAGGCAATTACATGAGCTAAACGCGAGTTTTATAATTACTAAAAGTATATGATTCCCTGCTATAAACAAGACCAGAAAAATATATGACATTTTTCAGGATATATGTTAGCATGATACTATTTCGAAAACATAATAAAATTAATTTGGCTCGAGAAAAAGAAATCACGAACTTATCTCTAAAAATATCTTTCAAACAATAAAAAACATACTAATATGCGATCATTCTGATTTTGCGCCAAATAATTCTACAAGCAATATATTAGCATGATACTGTTTTAGTTTTTTAATCCAATCAAGAGTTTTTTTGTAAATCGATCGAAACCACTCATTTCGCGCTAACAGCATTTCAAACGAAGTTTGAACCACCACAAATAGAGTTGCTAATTTAGCTCGTCTAAGCGCCTTAATGAATATTGACAAAGATAAAACTCATCAAATCTCGGGAGTGGAGGCTCGTGACGTCGGAACGCATTAAAAATTATACCTAGGCGTGACCTATTGAAAAACTTTAAATGCGTCGTATCTTCGTCAATTTTGGTTTACGTAAAAAAGAGAAAACACAGGTCAACATTTCAAAATGCTCTGTTTACTCACATATAATTTGCAGTTTGGTTCTAACTTAACTTTGTAGGGTTAATTCCATTATGCACTAGTGTGTAATGTTATTATGCACGTGTGTGTAGTTCGGTTTATGACCCTATGAACGATGTAATAATGTTCACTTTAAGAGCAAGTGTGTTTAAAATTTTGTTTTGCAACGACTGTTGTGAGAAATGTTTCAGTAGCCGCCAGGGCCTCGATTCTGCTATTACGATAGTGTCAGAATAGGCGATCATTGAAGTCATAATGATCAAGTTCTGTCAAGTTTTGACAAGTTTGGTAATCTACTAGTTAATGTAATGGCGTCATTATGACTTCTCAATGAACAACCACTGACACTCCATTGAAAAAAATGTCATAGAATATTAATCTCGTAGGTACATGAAATCTGGCATGAATTAAGGTTCGCATTTAGTAGTAGATTTCGAAAACCATTTGTACGTTTGGTTTTATAATAATGGCAATACGAAAATGCCATTAAAACAAAACTTTATTACGAGACCATTGACCGACCATTGTGAATTTAGCAGATTACGAACTTTAAGCAAAATGACAATGGGATGAGAATGAAATCGTGTTGGAGTGACGACTTGATTAAAACAGCAGAATTAGGCCCAGAATGGTGTAGATTTTTCACAACCGGCACTTTATGGTGTAAAGGTGGAACATTTCAAGGAAAACTTAAGTTCAGTTTCTCAAAAACCACCCAGTTTGGACTCCAAGGTATCGAGTCAAAATTGTTGCAAATATTGACTAGTAATAATAACAATATCGTTAATTTAAAACAGTAAACCCTTATAGATTACATGATAAAATAGTATCCCCCATTTCAAGGCCTGCACCCAAATACCGATCACCCTGTATAACATCACGCTGCGACCAAAATGCTGCATAATCGGGGAACATTCATTCCTTTTGTGAGCTCTTCTGTGACGCAGACGAAGTTGCGCGGGTCAGCTAGTAGAATGATAAAGCGTACTGGCGAGAAGTGGCTATGCTATATCCCTGCTATCCCTTTTCAGATTAGTTAACCTTTATTTATTATTGACTGAGAGAAAAGATACAGCCTAAGCCGCCAGGTCTAGCACGGATTTTTTCACTAGAAATCCATCCTTACACTGTGAAGAAAGCACAATGACGGATTTTTGAACACTTGCTCGTAAACTGGTTCTCGTAGTGCCGTAAGCACTAAGATTAGGTTCAAAATGCAGTGTATTTCACACACGTGCGTTTTTGATATTTTTTCCACACTGCGGAAAGCAAAACTGCCACAGATAACTATACCTATAGTAAGTCCAAATTGGTTCAATACATACAGTCAGAGGTGTTTTTTTTTTTTTTTTTTTTTTTTTAATTTTGGCTAAGCTATCGACGTCTTTACGGCGTAAACATTTTGGCGTGAATATTCATCATCATCATCATCATTTCAGCCGAAAGACGTCCACTGCTGGACGAAAGCCTCCCACAAGTGTCGCCACATTGACCGGTCCCTTGCGACTCGCATCCAACGGATTCCCGCAACCTTCACCAGGTCATCGACCCACCTAGTGGAAGGTCTTCCAATGCATCGTCTTCCGGTTCGCGGTCGCCACTCCAGAACTTTTCGGCCCCATCGGCCATCCGTTCAAAGTCAAAGTCAAAGTCAAAGTCAAAGTCAAAGTATTTATTAGTGTGCTTTTTGGTGATACAATCGGTCTTATAGTTAGGTTATAGTAACTCAAAAAACTACCCATTAAGGCATACACTGTTTCACAATAATTAGAATTTAAAATTTATATTACATACAAATTGAATAGAAAAATAAAATAAAAAATCCACATCTAAAAAACATTTTTTTTTTTTTTTTATAATAAACATTTATATTAAAAAGATTACAGAGATTGAACACTATCATAAATTCAAATGGATACTTTTTTAAAATGCAATGTCATAAATTAACAAATAATACGATAAAAAATCAAAATGTCAGAGTATATGTCAAAATAATTACGAAATCTAAAAAAACAAATCAGCCTAGCTTATTATAATTTGTCAAAAAGGAATTCGTCAATGGTATAGTAACATTTTTCAATTAAAAAAATATTTAGTTTCCTTTTAAATTGTGTCAAGTTTAGATCTTTAATGTCATTGGGTATTTTGTTGAATATTTTCGGAGCCATACAGAGGATGCTTTTGTGCATAAGGGCGGTCTTTGAGGCTCTTAGACGTACTTCGTGACGATATTCTTGTCTTGTCGATCTATAGCGTTGTTCTGAAGCTTTTTTAAACAGTTCATTATTCTTCTTGACGAACAACGCGGTCTCAAATATGTAGAGACAAGGCAATGATAATATTTTAAGAGATCGAAAATGTGGTTTGCAACTTTCCGTTGGTTTAAGACCGCATATCGAACGAATACACCTCTTCTGTGCTTTAAAAATGTTAATTTTTTCACAAGAATTACCCCAAAAAATAACTCCGTATCGTAATATGGAATCTATATAGCCATAATAGGCAGCTACAACAGCAGCCTGGTTAACTATTTTCTTCAGTTTATGAAGAGCAAAAGCGAACCTACTTAATTTTGTTATAAGAACTGATGCATGTTGTTTCCAAGTCAGTTTCGAGTCAATTGTCAAACCCAGAAATTTTATTTGTTCTACTTCTTCAATTATGTTATCGTCAAAAGTTATATTTAAGTCAAGAGTGGTCAATCTTTGTCGAAATTGCATAATTTTAGTTTTATTTAAATTTAATTTCAAATTATTATGTTCAAGCCAGTTAATTGATTGTTGTAATGCGTCTTTAATGTCAGATTCATGGTTTCTATTTTTATTATTCCTTACAATAATTGTGCTGTCATCAGCAAAAAGGACCATAGGGAAAGCGACGTGTTTTGGAAAGTCATTTATGTAAGCTAAAAACAACGGGGGACCCAATACGCTGCCCTGTGGTACGCCAAAAGTTATGTTACGTTTTCCTGAAGTATATTTAAGTTCTTTTTTATGCTTTTTAGAAATCCGTTTGATTTCTGTACACTGCGTTCTATTGTCTAAATAAGACCGTATAAGAGAAAGTGCATTGCCCCTAATTCCATACGCATTAAGTTTCTTTAGTAGAATATTATGATCGACTAGATCGAATGCTTTCGTCATATCCATAAATACAGCGCTAATAGGAGTTCTTTCATCAATATCTGTCATAATAATATTGAGAATGTTGTGTTTCGTGAAAAATGAAATCATACGATGATAAATAGCCTTCTCAAATATTTTTGATATAACTGGTATTAAAGCAACAGGTCTGTAGTTATTCGTCTGTAGTATTCCGTTCTGCGAGCAATGTGATCTGCCCACTGCCACTTAAGTTAATATTCAAATAGTGTTAATAAATTCAATATCATAGATAAACATGATGATTTAAAACTAATATTTACTTTTATAAAGAAATTAACATTTATATATGTCCTAAATTCAAAAATATATTTTAAAATAAAATTAGGCTGTATAGGTTACGGCTTCATACCTTTTTTTTCTCTTTCAACCTGGAGGATGCAAAGAACGGAAAAAAATCATAGTCTCATAGTTCATGTTACAAAAGTTTTACATTATTTTATTTTATTCCTTCAAAAATGTATTGAAAACTGTCGTGTCGTCGTGGACATTTTTTTATTGCAGTTCTTGGTTCAAAAACACCCTCGCCTACGGTTCGTGTGTTAATACCGCCTCGAACTACAATAACAAACTTTCTTGTATCAAAATGTGCTAATATTGTGGTAGCTCGTCATTCATGGTGAAACCAAACCGGGAAACAGCTTGTTAACTATAAAACACGCGTCATGAGATTTAGCGTCATCTCGTTAGTCGTCATGGCGAATAAAAATGCCGTTATGTGCAGTCCACATCCTTTTAACACATTTTATTGTCCGTTTTTTATTGGAATTGCTCCAATTGTGCTGTGTGGCGTTTTTTACGTTTATTTACGGTTTTACAGGGTGTTAAAGCTGAATTGTAAGCCTTTAGGGGAGGATCAAACCGGTGCGGACAAAATGCGGACTGGCTGCGGAAACAAAATCTAAGTATTCATTTAAACTAGCACATGTCCGTCGCTTGAAAAACACGTGAAGCCCTTGATCTCGGCTGTCATTTTAGATCTTTGACAGTCATTACAGTTAGTCAGTGGGCCGAAAATTTGCCAATAACCAAGGGGTATCGTATAACCACATGAGTAAGATTCTGTGGTATAACCCAGTACTAACTGGATTATGGAAGTCAGATAGGCAGTCACTCCATGTAAAATACTGGTATTCAGCTGCATCTGGTTAGACTGGAAGCCGACCCCAACATAGTTGGGAAAAGGAAGGCAAATAGATCCCTCGCTTGTCACGTTGCAAGTATCGCCAAGAACAGTCAGGCATAGGATATTACAGTGGAATTGCAAGATTTTAAAGCTGTCTATAAAGAGACACTTTACTAAGTAGTAAAATATTGACTGCCTCGTCCCGGGTTTGATTCCCTGGTCAGGTAATTTGGGTTTTACGTTTATTTAGAAAAAAATCTCGGTTTTAGCTCAGAGGCACTTTAGGCTCTTGTTTATTAGCAGCTGGCTTGCCCCCAATTAAAGAGTTCATGTCCGTTTTCTCGAACATTAAGGGATACCTAAAAAAATGGACGTTTTCTGTAACTGTTGGTATAAAAGTGACCTTACGAAGCCGAAAGGCACTTGTTCTCTTCGTCATTATGATATTTTTTTATTCTAGACCATACCTGGGGATTATCTAGTTTTCGAGTTATTAGAGGTCAAAGTTCCGACCTTTTCACAAGTAATTTTTAAACCCCGACGCAAAAACGACGGGGCGTTATAAGTTTGACGTGTCTGTGTGTGTGTGCCTGTCTGTGGCATCGTAGCTCCCGAACGGATGAACCGATTTTGATTTTGTTTTTTTTTTGGAAAGCTGAATTAGTCAGAAGTTTTTTTAGCTATATTTGATGAAAATCGGTCCAATATGGCTGCCGCCTCAAAATTGCGGATAACATATTTATTCAACAATTCCCTCAGTGTGGGTATCAAATGAAAGGGCTTGACTAGTAAAATACTATACCTGATAACAAATTTGAAATCCAAGATGCCCGCTACCACAAAATGGTGAATTTCATTTTTTTTACACTAATCTGCATAGTCCTCATGTGATGTAAGTAAGATTGTCTGGACTTCAAAAGAGACTGTGACCTTTGAGTTTGTTTCGGCTGTTTCTTCTCAGAGTAGTCAGGTACGAAACACCGGCCCCATCTAGTTTACAAAAAAAAAAATGACGTGTAAAAGTGTTTGAGAAAACCTACTTGCTGAATAAATATCATTTATCATTTTTCAACACAACTCCCTCAATATGGGTATCAAATGAAAGGGCTTGTGAAATTATGAATTTATGACCCTACTTGTGTCGGGGGTTTTAATTCTTTTAATTTAATGCAACTTGTTTCAAAAAAAAGTTTTCTAAATGATATAACTTTACTTTTAATACCTCCACGACTCCCGTACTTTTCAATGCGTCCATCAGCACAATATATAGGGTGCATTACGTTGAATTGAAACCTACTGTGAAACGTGATTAATCACGCCAAAAAAACCTCTATTCCCTCTAGTTCAGTTGACCAGTTCACTTAGCTACGAGAAGCTATATTTTTTGTAAACAAAGAATTTCTACCAAGTTACGTAGTGACAATTCAATCAACAACAAGTACTCCCAAATTCGATCAACTCAAATTATCATACGTGTAATACGAAACCAACGAGCAATTTCAATTGGTCGGGTTATACAGGGTGTAAACCACTTCATCACAAAGCCGTTAACCAAGCATTCTGTACATCAAACTAAGTAAGTAACTTTACGCAAAAATTATTGCTGGGGAACAACTTTTTTTTTTGAGGTTATAAATCATGTTTTGTATTAGAACTCAATGTAACGCACTTAAAACACTGTGCTGATGGATGGATTGAATAGTACGAGGGTCGTGGAGGTGTTAAAACTTAAAATTTTACAAAAAAAACGTTGTCAAAAAAAAAGTTGTCAAAAAGACCTTTGACCCCCCATATCTCCGTAACTAGAAGGTTCCCAGGTATGGTGTAGAACAAAAAAATGATCGCAATGACGGGGAGAACAAGTGCCTTTCGGCCCTATATTTTGTCGATATAAAGCGCTGTCGTCTAATGTTTTGTGGTACTGGACTTGACTTCAAGAATGTTAACATTTGAGCTGCCATTTTGAAGTACGCTGTCATTTTTGAATTTGATCCAAGGTTGTAAATTCGAATGCGTGTTAACAAAAATTATAGCTGAGCGAGAAATGAAATCTCACTAAAGTCCCCGCCACAGGATGGCGGGGACTTTAGTGAGATTTCATTTCTCGTTTATTCAGTTGATTGAATAGTTTCCCAGCTATAATTTTCCAAAGAGGTATATTTAACTCTTATAGTAGTTTGATGTACAGAATGCTTGGTTGGCGGTTTGGTGGAGGGTCGGTTTACACCTGATATAAATATTCGTCTTCAATCAAAGTGTTTCTTATTTCTGCAACAACTTTCATTTAGCGATTAACTGAAGGTTCTGGCTTCAATCCCCAGGTAGGCATTTGTTTGTGAATATCCCTATTTTTTTTTCGGATTGGAGGTTATCAAAAGACTTCTCCCACTCTAGGCGGAGCGAGAGGGAGTATCAGTCTTTTACTGACTAAAAACCATACATGTTCCTTCCTCGCCCTTTATGTTTGGGAGCCACGGGATCTGTGTCGAACTGTCCCTCAGCCCGGCAGGCTGCTTCGGTCCTTGGCTGGAGTTACGGGCCCCTCCATTATGCTGACATCTCTTTGAGTTGTGAATAGTCCAGAGTGTACATTTTTGTACGGTCTCGATGTTGATGAACGCTTAAAATTTCTTTCTCTGTTGCCTTCATCATTCTCCTGCTCTTATACCAATTTATTTGTGCTGTTTTAGACTTTCATGGTTTTTCACTACACTTAAAGTACTTACGGGATTATATCCATGATTTTCCTTATGTTTTTCGAGCACCCGATATTTCGACGCTGTTGCAAGCATCATGATCGCGGGAATACTGAAGAGGTATGCGGGTGGGATGAAAATTATTTATTATGAGCAGACAAATCTGTCTACCCTCTTCCTTAGTCTTTTATAACGCGCACTACTGGAACTCGATTGTAACTCACGACAGAACGCACTCACAGTATCACTCGGTTTTTCTTTATAATGGAGACGCATGTTAGTTTTTATTAGGTTTATCACTGGATTCTACGTACTCGATAGTTTAAAACCCTCCTTACGATTGAAATTTTTATATTTAACAAAAAACAAAGCAAAACCTAAGGAAAATCACGGATAAGGTCGTCGCACCATATCTTCTTCTTCAACTCTTCTGTATTACTCCTCATCTCATCAGACACCTCCTTTCTAACCATATCGTTCTTCACACAGTCCATCCATCGTCCCTTTGGCGTATAAGGCCTATTGGCCTTGTTTTGTTCTTGGTCTTTTTCTACTCCTCCGCTATACTTTCTGATTAATTTCGTTGCGAGATCCAAGACGGTTCAATTCATTTTCTAGACTTCGTGGAGCTTCATTGGGGCGGCGCTTTTCTGGTAGTCGCCACTGATAATTCTGGCGTACAGGAGTTACAGTGGTTTGGGAATTTGACGACCCGATTGGCGTAGTGGTAGTGACGCTGCCTTACGTTCTTAGGGTCCTGGGTTCGAATCCCGGTAAGAGCAAATGTTTGTGTGATGAGCACGGACATTTGTTTCCGAGTCATGGATGTTTATATGTATAATAAGTATGTATTTACAAACAAAAAAATATATATGTAGTATATCAACTATCTAGTGTCCTCGACACAAGCTTTGCTTAGTGTGGCATTAGGTGGCGCTGTGTGTTAATGTCCAGCGATATTTATTTATTTATTTATAATAGTGTGGCGGAATTATCCCATATAAAGTCAATTTATCATTTCTCTAGTCTTCCTCTACTCACATACCCATCCACATCCATACTCAAATCTTTACTCACGACATTTTCCTCATTTCTTTTCTCCGACATATGACTTGCCCAATTATGGCTACACCATTTAAATCGCCCATTTACTTCCGACCACTGATCGAGGCTATAAAACGCAGGCACGAAGATTTACAGACACAGTTAGTGGTCTATAGACATATTTATAGTAATGGATTAACTTTTTAAGTGTTCGGTTAAAATTGGTGAGCTGAAATATCTTTTCTGCAGTCTGTTTGACTGCCTCTGTGGTCTTGGCTGCCAGCACGATTGTTGTTCAGGTGTTTTTAATTATCTTGGAATTTGGAGTTTTTAGCTTGACCGTGGTAGTTGTATTTGAATACTAAATAAATATGTATATCGTAATATATAAAAATATCGCTGGACTTACCACACAGCACCATCTAGTGCTAAGTAATGAGGCTTGTGTTGTGGTCGCCGGATAGTTAACATATTTCATAGATACTTTTGACGTGACAACGTCTTCTAATTCGATAGAGCCGGCTGCACGCACGAAAAAACATGACTCATGCGGCGTTACCTCGCTGATCGCTCTGAGGCGTTCCATGTAAGGCTTGAAGTGCAAGCGAGAGCGCGGAACGAGTGACAAAGAAGCACAATCGGCCTTTGCGTTCGGCAGCGTTCGACATCCGTCTCTCTCCTACTTGAGTGAGCGATGCGTCTGCGTGGACAGCTGCTATACTATAGTACATTTACATGTATTGATCGAGTATCAAGTGCAGTGAAAAGTGAATGTGGTGTCAAAAAATGCTACCATTCCATCAGTATTTTCTTAAGACGTTGTCACGTTCAACTATCGTCAGTAAACCGACTTTACAGACAACCAGTTTTTTGTTTGTAAGTACATACTTAATATACGTATAAACATCCATGACTCGGAAACAAACGTCCATGCTCATCACACAAACTTTTTTTCATATACCGGTAGGAACAAATGTGGCAAATGCGCATGTGAACAAATGTGCCTTAAGGTCTTAGGGAAGGGTATAAGAACGTTGCTTAGGGTCCCCCCTAAGATCGTTGCCGGCAACGTACTGCGCGCAGCACGCTCACCACGCACGTAGCCAATGCTACGACAGCGTAGCTCGCTCTACGCACGTAGCAAGTGCTACGAAAGCGTAGCTCGCTCTACGCACGTAGCACGTGCTACGACAGCGTAGCTCGCTCTAGGCACGTATCAAGTGCTACGACATCGTAGCGCGCTCTACGCACGTAGCACGTGCTACGACAGCGTAGCTCGCTCTACGCACGTAGCAAATGCTACGACAGTGTAGTTTCGACGTCCTAGTAAACGGCTGAACATCACGGCTACGACGTAGCTTTTTGTACTTGTAACTTCTGTTACGGCTACTATAGTTTTCTTTTGTATTTAGTTTAAAACAGCTGTTATCGTGTTATTTACATAATTTTAATGAATAAGAACAGCAGCAGTGGCCCAATGATGGAACAGTAAGTCGTGGGTTCAAACCCAGGCAGGTAAGTACATTACTTTGTGTAATTTATTTCATCACAACTGCTCTCAAAACTGTGAAGGAAAACATCGTGAGGAAACCGGCATGTTAATAGGCATGGTTTAAAATTAGTGCAGTTTTGAAAGAGATTTTATTTTTATTTATTTTTTCATATCATCATTATCATCAGCATATTAATGTTCCCACTGCTGGAACACAGGCCTCCTCTCTATAAGAAGGAATGGGCTATAATCCACCACGCGGGCCCAGTGCGGATTGGTAGATGTCACATGTCTTCGAATTTTTTTATTCTAGGACATGCCGGTTTCCTCACGATGTTTTCCTTCACCGTTTTGAGAGCAGTGGTGATGACATAAATTACACAAAGTAATGCGCCTGTCTGGGTTCGAACCCACGATTTACTGTTCGTAAGTCGGGGCCCCAACACTGGGCCATAAATCGAATACCTCGAATACCTTTCTCTTGCCTTTTCATCATCTTCCTAGTCCTGCCCTCATCCTATTCCACTCGGGGTCGGCGCAACACGTTTTCCTCTTCCATCCTCTCCTGTTACACGTCACGGCATCATCTACTCCTCTCTCTTTCATATCAGTCTTCACACAATCCATCTGTAGCGGCACTACAAAAAGTACTTCAGGTACATTGAACAAAAAGTACTACATCGCCATCTATACTAATATTATAAAGCAGAAGAGTTTGTTTGTTTGGTTGAACGCGCTAATCTCAGGAACTACTGGTTCAAATTGAAAAAATCTTTTTGTGTTGGATAGTCCATTTACCGAGAAAGGCTATAGGCTATAAACGCTACGACCATTATAAGCGGAACAGGAATGAAAAATGTTGCAAAAACGGGGATATTTTTTTGTTTTTCTCTCTTTTGTGACGCAGACGAAGTGGCGTGGGTCAGCTATCTATAATAAAGATGATGAACTAACAAGCTAAATACGTCAGAATTCCTACATCGCGCAAGCAACATTCTCCGCGATTTAAGAGGCCTGCGGAGCATGCGAATTTCATACAAACGTAATATCAAAATAATTTGTAAGTCAAACATACTCGTATTCTTAACGTGGTGTGTATTTATTTTGATTGGATTATAGAATTTATATAGGTTCCCAAATACATATTTTGAACTAGCTTCTGCCCGCGACTTCGTCCGCGTGAATTTCCCGCTTGCAACATTTCTTATTGCTGCTCTGCTCCTCCTCCTGGATTATCCAATGCAAAAATAATTTTTAAATTCGAGCTGGTAGTTCTTGAGATTAGCGCGTTTAACCAAACAAACTCTTCAGCTTTATAATATTATTACTAGCTGACCCGCGCGCAACTTCGTCTGCGTCACATAAGAGAGAAAAAAGAAAGGAAAAAAAATCCCCGTTTTTGCAACATTTTGTATTCCTGCTCCGCTCCGAATAATCGTAGCGTGATGTTATATAACCTAAAGCCTTCCTCGATAAATGGACTATACAACGCAAAAATAATTTTTAATTCGAACCAGTAGTCCCTGAGATTAGCGCGTTCAACCAAACAAACAAACAAACAAACTCTTCTGCTTTATAATATTAGTATAGATTATAGTATAGATGTAAACTGATTTAAACAAGAGTTATGAGAAAAATAAATTTTAAATTTCTCATATCTCGTTTTTATATCATTGTCCTTGTTGATTTTTTAAAGATCATATACGTGATCCTGACAACCATCGTGCAGTCTTTCAGGCTTTCTTTCTTTCATTGTTTCCTTGATCTTCCTCACTTCCTCCAGCCATGAACATCACTCTTCCGTGCCTCGTTATGCTGTTGGTCCCGGCTGTCATTTGTAGATCTTTGACAGTCGTTACAGGTAGTCAGTGTCCCAAAAAGTCTAACAACCAGTCTTACCAAGTGGTATCGTATTACCCAGTACTAACTGGGTTGCGGAGGTCAGATAGGCAGTTGCTCCATGTAAAATACTGGTACTCAGCTGCATCCGGCTAGACTGGAAGCCGACCCTGCATAGTTGGGAAAAGGAAGGCAGACGGTGATGACTATTTTTAACCGACTTCTAAAAAAGGAGGAGGTTCTCAATTCGGATGTTTCTATTTTTTTTTTTATGTTTGTTCGGGCAAAGCTCCGTCGCTTGCCAACCGATTTGGAAAATTATTTTTTTGTTGGAAAGGGTATTCTTTCCAAATGGTCCCATAGCCACCAAGTCGGGATCTGATGATGGGATCTTGGCGAATCGAGGGAACTCTTCAAATTTTATATGAAAACGTGTTGCGATTTTGGTATTTTCTACGAGTACAACAAGTGAAGCATTTGCGTTTGATAAGAACCATTTTACCATCAGATCTGATGATGAAGCCAGGAGTCACGGAACTCCATAATGAGACAATGTACCATAGTCGTGTTTGGGCTTGTTGTAATTGTAACGGTATGCACTTTCCATGTATCAAGGACATGTGAACAACTAAAAAGGGAAAAATAAAAACTTTTTTGCAAAAAATAAAACCGACTTCAAAAAAAAACAAAAAAGTGAAAAATAACTGTAGCTTCTGAAGTCGGTGACAAAAAAACTAAAGCAATCAAACAAAGGTCACCGACTTCAGAAGCTACAGTTATTTTTCACTTTTTTGTTTTTTTTGAAGTCGGTTTTATTTTTTGCAAAAAAGTTTTTTATTCTGTTGCGATTCTCTTGCCTTTTATACTTTAAAAATCTTTAATGTTCTGTTCATAAAACGTATGGTAATATCGTTCCCACGTCTCTCAAATCTTTTAAACTGAAACTTTACTGTGTGAACGTGCGTCGATTTAGCGCATCATTTGTGTGGCACACGTGTTGGCCAAACTTTCTGGCGCACGGCCAATATTGGCGGTAGGTCGCATTATGGTAATACGCGCGACAAATCTTTTGAGAGTTTGTGTGTGTTTGACTAGATGGGCGAAAACTGCAGTTATTTTTTGCCTTAACTGGTATATAATGTAAAAAAATAAATGGGAAAGTTTGTATGGATGTTTGTTACGCTTTCAGGCAAAAACTACAAAACGGATTACGATAGAACCTGAATTATCATACAGGGTGTAAACAACCTCATCAAGAAGCCGTCAACCAAGCATTCTGTACATCTTACAGAGTTACTTTACGCATTTTTTTTTTGTGGTAGAATCAATGTAACGCACTCAAAACATTGTGCTGATGGATGGATTGAATAGTATGGAGGTCGTAGAGGTATTTCAAGTAAAAATCTTACAAAAATTAACTTGTATTTAAAAAAAACTTGTCAAAATAATTGTAAAATTTGACCCCCAATATCTCCGTAACTAGAAGGTTCCCAGGTATGGCGTAGAAATAAAAAATGGTTGCAATGACGGGGAGAACAAGAGCCTTTTAGCTTCGTGAAGAGGTGTTTTACACCTTTTAGATAGTTTATAACCAGTATCAACCTAAAGGATACTTTTTATCCTTATAGTATGAAACTCCACGCAGATGAAGCCGCGTGCATATGCTAGTGTTGCTCCAAACGCTTCTAAACAATCAATATCAGCTTTCAAACTTGTGGCCATAGATTACACGCACGTCCACAGATAATATCAGTGTGGCCATACCATAAATTATAGAGGGATTATGTCGAATTTAATCTATGGGCGGCGTTAGTATGTATTGCTATTGGTGTTTATGTATGTGGTTTAGTTATGGAGTCACTGTGCAAGGATCTTTTGGCTCTTGTCATCAGTGTCGATCTTAATGACATTTCCTCAGGCCGAACAGCGACTGCGGGTTGCGGGTCTGTTCGAAAGAGATACCGCGGCCCTGGAACATAAAGGGCGAGGAAGGAACATGGATGGATTTTAGTCATTACAAGTCTGACACTCCCTCCCGCTCCGCCCAGAGTGGGAGAAGTCATTTGATGATTTCCCATCCCAAAAAAAAAAACAGCCGAACAGCGACGTTAGCAAAAATTTATAAAATTGTCTTTTAATTTTTATGGGACCCTTATCCATTTTCTAAAATAACTTTTTATAACATCTGTCTGCTGTAAGTAAAAAAAAAATATCCAGCCCTTTCGGAGATTAGCTGGTACAAATATATTGAAAAGCAACATCTGTTTTTTTTTTCTAATAAGGACATTGAGATATCGCGATTAAAAATATCGACGATATTTTAAATATCTATAATTGTTTGGAAAAATATCGATATTTCGATATATCGGTATTTTTTGCCCCATAATAATAACCTTAAATAACTTTCATATTCTTTCAGAAAAAAACTGCTATTTTGAAATTACAAGCAGGCACTTTTTATTTATTTGAACAGATTTTGGTTCTAACGAGACAGACTGACTACACAGCGAAAGGGTCCCATGGCTAACCTATCCCAAGCGTACAGAACCCCAAAACTGCCAATAAGACCCTCCTAACCCAATTGAACCGACAAAAACCTCTACATGAACGTGCTTTGAAAATAAAACATACAATATTAATGATTCCGTGACTGTCGTGGAGTTAGCGAGCAACGCACAACTTCACCCCGGGGACGTAAGTTGGTAAGCAGGGGTGTAGCGCTTGATTAAAATTGTATGAAAGCTTGCATGTTGGTAGAGACCGCATATGAAGCTATCCGAAACTGACAATAGGGTTTGAATTTGATCGCCAGCCTCACTTTCGCTATTTTTTTCAAAGTTGTAAACACGTAAGTATACTAATCGATAGAAAGAAAGAAAGAAAAATCATTAATTAGCCCATATCATCATCATCATCAGCCTATAATGTTCCCACTGCTGGGACACGGCCTCCTCTCAATGAGCGGGAATGGGCTATAATCTACCACGCGGGCCCAGTGCGGATTGGTAAATGTTACATGTCTTCGAATTTTGATTCTAGGACATGCCGGTTTCCTCACGGTGTTTTCCTTCACCGTTTTGAGAGCAGTGGTGATGAAAACACAAAGTAATGCGCCTGCCTGGGTTCGAACCCACGACTTAAGTCGGGGCCGCCACCACTGGGCCACCGCTGCTCTCTAGCCGTTTTATTAGTCCGTACGGAACAAAACACATAAAAATTAACATTATTTACGACTATTGAAAACTATAGATAAAAAAATAAAATAAAAAGAAATGAAAGGTCCTGAACGAGGCCGAAAGGCTCCTATCTCAGCATGGCGCTGTGCTGTTGGTGCTGTTTGATAGCTGATATCAATACAAACAAGATTTTACGAAGCAAAATGTTCTAAAGTGTCACATTTCTGAGATATGAGCTATCAAAGTTATCTTAGATCCCGTAACGAAATTAATCAGACATGTGTTACGGAGGAGTAGGGAAAACAACTTTTCCACTTCCCTCTTATTTTCACTTCCCTTCAAATAAGCAAGAGACAGTACAAAACAGGGCCAAGAGGCACAAAGGGACATATACAACTGTAACAAAATTATCATAAACTAGCTGACCCACGCAACTTCGTCTGCGTCACATAAGATAGAAAAAGTTCACCTAAGAATTTTGCCCGTTTTTTGCAATGTTTTTCAATTATGCTTCGTTTCCATTGGTCGTAGTCGTGATGTTATATAGCCTATAACCTTTCTCGGTAAATGGAGTTTGCAACACAATAACTTAACTTCCGATTCCAACTAGCAATTCTTGATATTAGCACGTTCAACCAAACAAACATACTCTTCAGCTTTATAATGTTAGTTTAAATGTGTCCTAAATTGTGAGTTTGATGCCAATAATCAGCTATGCAACAATTACAGTGGGTGGGGCTTATTATTTTCATTAACTTTTGTATTGTTTTTTTGTGTAAACCACAGTCGATGTCGCAGCATTAGAAAAAATTCAGCAAAGGAATATTTTTTTCCCGATTTTACAACGTTTTTCAATTATGCTTCGTTTCCATTGGTCTTAGTCGTCAACCAAGCACTCTTTACATCAAACTAAGTAACTTTACGCAAAAAATATTGCGGGGAAACCCCTTTTTTTTGGAGTGAAAAATCACGTTTTGTGGTATAACACAATGTAACGCACTCAAAACATTGTGCTGATAGATGGATTGAATAGTACTAAATATAATAATAAATTAAAAAAATATAGTAATAGTAGTAAAAATCGAATAGTAAAAACTTGAACCTAAAAAACTAAACAGAAAGTTTCAACTTTTACCCCCAATAACTCCGTAACTAGAAGGTTCCCAGGTATGGTGTAGAACAAAAAAGTGATTGCAATGACGAGGAAAACATGTGCCTTTCGGCTTCGTGAAGAGGTGTTTTACACCCTTTATAGCCTATAACCTACCTCGATAAATGGAGTAACCAACACATAAAATAACTTCCGATTTCAACCAGCACTTCCAGATAGTAGCGCGTTCAACCACACAAACAAACTCTTCAGATTTATAATGTTAGTTTAAATGGGTCCTAAATTATGAGTTTGATTCCAATAATCAACTATGCAAAAACGACAGTGGGTGGACTTATTATTTTCATTAACTTTTTGCATGGTTATTTTGTTAAACACACACAGTCGTTGTCACAAGACGCATTAATCGTGCAGCTCATGGTCAATCTATTCTAATATTATAAAGCAGAAGAGTTTGTTTGTTTGTTTGTTTGGTTGAACGCGCTAATCTCAAGAACTACCGGCTCGAATTGAAAAATTCGTTTTGTGTTGGATATTACATTTATCGAGGAAGGCTTTAGGCTATATAACATCACGCTACAATTATGAGGAGCGGAGCAGGAATGGTAAATGTTGCAAAAACGGGGAATTTTACTTATGTGACGCAGACGAAGTTTCGTGGGTCAGCTAGTGCATAATAATACTAGAATTCTTTATTTACCTTACAAACTAAAATCAAGGCATATTCTCACAGAATTTCCTACCATATCAGCTTGAAACAGCTCATAAATTTACAAGCTATTGTATCATATTTATAGCATGAACACGTGCTGCGTACTCAAGCAAGCTGTAAGCTGTTAACGTGAAATATGTAGCTTGATATTTTATTTGCAAGCTGCAGATATTTGAGGCAATAGCTTGGTAGATAAGCGGTGTTTAAAGTGGCGTAGAGGCTGTTTGTGGAGGTGTTTGTAAAGAAAAGAATTGCCGCCATCCTACTATTCTAATTCCTACTAATTACCCTCATCATCTGCCGGCCTTTTCCCGACTATGCTGGGCTCGGCTTCCAGTCTAACCAGATGCAGCTGAATACTAGTATTTTACATGGAGAGACTGCCTATCTGACCTCCACAATCCAGTTAATACTAGGTAATACGATACCACTTCGTAAGACTGGTTGTCAGACTTTTTAGGTCACTGACTACCTGTAACGACTGTCAAAGATGGAAAAATGACTGCCGGGACCAACAGCTTAACGTGCTTTCCGAGGCACGGAGGAAACTCGGTATGTAAGGGGGGTCACCCATCCACAGACCAACCTAGGCAAGCACGGCTTTACCTTAAGATCAGTTATGTTTTTCTGATAGTATGGGTAGAGGGCTAGGTAAATTGATCAGTAATAACCTGAGTTACTGTACCCAAAATTATTGCATGCCAGGCTCAAGCTACAAACAAGTAATGGCATCAGTAGTAAAAAATGATTGTTATCTTAACACTACCATTACTCTATGTGTTGGTAATAGTTTTAATGTAAAAAAGGAAGATATCACCGACTGTGTTTCTGAGTTGCTTAAGTTAAGTTGTAATAAAATCATATTGTGTGCTTTTCCATATTTTGAAAATTTAAGTAGTAGGAAAAACGATTATATACATATGTTGAATAAACATGTACATTTTTTAGTAGGTCACTATAGTGACAGGCTTATGTATCTGGATATCAACACTATAGTTGGTAATCTTAAGTCATCACGGGGTAAGGTGTATCTACCTATTGTATGTAGACACAAAATAGCTCGGCTATTAGCTTATAGTATTCACACAGACATAAATAGTATGTCTAAGTTTAGTTATATTATTAACACTGCGACAATTAGTAATTCTACTAATGTACAGGTGACTGGCACAAATGTATATAGCACTAGTGCTATAAATGTTTACACACATTTTACTGGGGAGGATCCATTTGTCACCATGGAAAATTCTCAATTAGGGTTTATTAGTGATAGGGTCTTGTTGTCTGAGGATGGCACGGGTGTCTCCGGCCTCACTCCAAATTTTAATATGAATTTAAACTAGTAAGTGAGACAACAGAAGGTACCATTAACAATATTTTTGTTAATCCTACCAACAGCAAGGTATCTTCTTGCACTCCATTAGTTAGTAAAAAAGGGCCTCAGCAGAACACCTTAAAATTATTCCACCAAAATATCCAAGGCATTTCTTCCAAATTATTAGAAATTGAATTGTTTTTAGAAAATAGTAAGTTTGACATTATTTGTTTTACTGAACATTGGCTAAAGGATTACCAAATGCTTATTAATTATGAAAACTATATGGTGGGTAGCTGCTTTAACCGTAAAACTATGCTTCGTGGACGTTCCCTAATATTAATAAAAAATAGTTTTAAATATAAGCAACGTAATGACATAGTAGGTCTCTCGGTTGAACATTGTGTCGAACTGTCCTGTGTTGAGCTAGATAAGCATATAATTGTGTGTGTGTACAGACCCCCAAACTATCAAAACTTTTCCATATTTGAATCTATAATGGAAGATGTCCTGGCAAAACTTGCAGCCAGTAATAAATATAAAATAATTTGTGGTGATTTCAATATCAATATTTTAGAAGAAAATTCAAATAGCAGTCGGTTATTAAATCTTTTTAAGTCATTTGACTTGACTAACGTGTTTATTGAACCCACTAGAATCACAACTTCTTCTGCTACTTGTATAGATAATGTTTTCTGCGATTGTGATTACTTAGATAAAGCCATAATAAATTGTTTGCCGTCTGACCATAGCGGACAAACTGTAACTTTTAGGTGTAAAACTCCAATGCAAAAAGTTCAGATTAAATTTAGACCTATAACTTCTTGCAAATTAAAGAGGTATAATACTTCCCTACAGAACAAGTTAAGTGTAATGAGCCAAGAGGATATTAATATAAATCAATTGTATGATCGTTTCTTTTCATTAGTTCACACGGAATTCAACAAAACTTTTGAAAAGAAGACAAAGAGTATTTGCCCTAAGTTTATATTTAGTGATTGGGCAACTAGAGGTATCAGAAAAAGTAGGGAAAGGCTATTTGAGCTTTACAGCCTTAAGCCTTTTATAAACACTGAAACTTTTAGCAAGTATGTTGCTACGTATTCAAAGATTTTTAGAAATACTTGCAAGGTTGCTAAAGCCCTACACATTAGCAACAAGATCAAAACAGCGGAAAATAAAATAAAGACCGTTTGGAAAGTTATAAATAACGAGACCAACAGAAAGAAAATACGTAATAATACTTTTACATTAGATACAGCATGTGGTCTTAAAAGCTCTAATCAGGAAGTAGCTCAAGAATTTGTTAATTTTTTTACCGAAATACCAATAAAAACTACGGAGGCTCTTAATTCCTCACCTGAAGCCTCAATTGGCTTATTAAAGGCGAATGTGTCTGGCTGCCTGGCTGAATTTAAATTTAAATACATTAACCCCATGACAGTTATTAAAGCTTTCCGGCAAATTAAAATCAAACTGACTGAAGATTTATGGGGAATGTCTATCAAAGTTTGCACATCTATACTTGAGACCATAGCCCCGTACTTAGCTTTAATTTTTAATTTATGTGTAGACCAAGGAGTTTTCCCTGATTTAATGAAATACAGTAAAGTCATACCTCTTTTCAAATCCGGGGACAGTAAAGATGCCAATAATTATAGACCTGTATCTGTGTTACCAGTTTTTAGCAAGGTTTTTGAAAAAGTAATGCTTAATCAAATGCTCTATCATTTTAACACCAACAGAATCTTCCATGATCAACAGTATGGTTTCACCAAGGGACGTTGTACAACTGACGCCGGTGTAACCCTATTAAAGCACATATTTGCTGCGTGGGAAGAGTCCCAAGACGCATTAGGAATTTTCTGTGACCTCTCCAAAGCTTTCGATTGCGTAAATCACGACACATTGCTTTTGAAACTGGAGCATTACGGACTGGGTAAACTTGCACTTAGCCTGCTAAAATCCTATTTGAGCGATAGAAAACAACATGTTCAAATAAACGGTGTTAATTCAAAGGGTTTGAATGTAAAAATAGGGGTTCCGCAAGGCTCAATATTGGGTCCTTTCCTTTTTCTAGTCTATATAAATGATCTACCCTATTTGTTGAAACACCAATCTCAAAATATGGTGTTGTTTGCTGATGACACTTCTCTAATTTTTAAGATAAATAGACGGGCCAACAATCTAGATGACGTGAATGATGCCCTACTTCAGGTCCAAAATTGGTTCACAGCAAACAATTTGGTATTAAATGAAAAAAAAACTAAATGCATAAGATTTTCATTACCGAATGTTAAAAGTAGTGATTGTGAGATAATATTGAATAAAGAGAAACTCGAATTCGTAGATAAAACGGTTTTCCTGGGGCTTACGCTTGATTCAAGGCTACAATGGGGTTCTCATTTAACATCTCTTGCGGGGCGCTTAAGTTCAGCAGCATATGCCATTAGAAAAATCCGTCAATTCACTGATGTGGATACCGCTAGACTGGTCTATTTTAGTTACTTCCATAGTATAATGTCTTACGGTATTTTGCTATGGGGACGGGCTGCTGATATTGAGTCGATATTTATTCTGCAGAAAAGAGCCATCAGAGCCATATACAATCTTCGTAGGCGCGATTCTCTAAGGGAACTATTTAAGGATATTGGCATCATGACGGTTCATTGCCAATACATCTACGAAAACATAATGTACGTCAGAAAAAATCTGCATCTTTTCGGTAAAAGAGGCGACAGACACAATTACAGTACTAGAAATAGGGACCAACTAGTTCAGCCAGGCTTTAGACTCGCTAAAGTAGACTCATCTTTCATGGGGTACTGTTTGAGATGCTATAATAAAATTCCACAAAGTATTCTTGAACTGAATGAGACGAAAGGAGATAGTTTTTTTTGGGCCCACCTGGTCGTTGCATTTATTATTCATAATAACACCAAAAAAAAGTAACCATTTTACTATGGTTTTAAAGGAAATATTACGTAGAAATGAAAACGGAATCTTAAAATCATAATAAATAAGCTATGTTATGATATTTTTTTGCGAGTCAAATCATTCCTGTTGTGGTCAATGTCATTTGACAGCAAATACTTACGTGAATAGGGACGTTTTTCTGTTTACTAAAAAAAGTATGGTACCTATCCGTTGGAAATCATATGTGCTATATAATTATTATAGAATCAGAAAGAATATAAAAATAAATATTATTAAACTATGAGCATTTTTAATGCCATTTTTATAGGTTTACACTAAAATCGCATAGGTGGTTTAAACAATCAACGTGGCATGAAACGTTATAAACCCACTTTTTTTGTGATTGACAGACAACTTCATTATTTTGACATTTACTTTTTCTGTTTATTTTGGTTTTCGTAAGTGTTTTTGCAGATTTTTCGCATTTATTCCGGTTAGACAATGCTAAGCTAATTAAACCACTGGAATCTAGAGGTTATAAGGAAGAAATCAATGTAAGTTTCATTATTATATGCTAGAATTTATGTGGGAAACTAATCCTCGAACAAAAAAAATTGTCTCCTTTAAAACATGTATTAAACGCACATTATGTAAGCAAGCATATTACAAGTTGAGCGATTATATCGCTGATAAAAATGCTTGGCTCAATGCTGGTCCTGCTCCACAAGGACAGGGGCGCAAAACTTGATAGCATTAAATGGTATTGTTGGAGCTGCTGAAGATTGTGTTCGTGGCGAAAACATAAATAAAAATTTGTGTGAAACTTTGTATCACTTTATTCGATATGGTTTACTAATTAATATTATAATAAACTTTTTAATGCCCAATCACATTTTTGCTGGCCATTTTTCCCACGCTATTTTTCGTCTCTCCAAACGACACATGTTGCCAGTTACAAAATCAAAATCTTTTAATGTAGCCAGCGTAATATAAAAAATACTTAATTCTAGTGTTCGGATACGAACATACTGGGGGCGCCTCTGGTCTGCTGACAGAACAGTGGAACCCAAATAATCAACTCACTCTTAACTTAATTATTATTATTAACTGTTACTTAGTCTATAGGAAACGGACAAACTTTCATAACACTAGTTCGGATGACAGATCCCTTTGCAGTCTTAACATCTAAAGCACGTACACATCCATCTTTACCAGGCATTACATTTAAAATTCTTCCTACAGGCCATTCAAGCGGTTTCATGTTATCATACTTTAAAATTACCATGTCACCTGGTTTTAAGTTTGGTTGGATACTTTTCCATTTGGGTCTATTTTGTAAAAGAACCAAATAATATTTATGCCATTTTTTCCAAAATAATTGTTGCATTTGTTCACACTGTTTCCAAAAAGATAATCTTCCAACATTAACATTAACTAGATTTAATTCAGGATAAGAAGACAATGGTGATCCTGTTAAAAAATGCCCAGGTGTTAAATAAGACATATCATCTGGGTCTCTAGATAAAGGCGTCAACGGCCGTGAGTTAAGAATGCCTTCAATCTGCACAATAACAGTATACAATTCCTCATAGGTTAACACTGAATTGCCTATTACCCGTTTCATATGATACTTGACACTTTTAATCCCCGCTTCCCACAAACCACCAAACACAGGGGAGTAACTTGGTATGAAATGAAAAGATATTCTCTCTGTATTGCAAAATTCTATTATAGTGTCTTGGTGATTAGCGGAAGCTTGCAAATCACACAATTCTTTTAAAACATTAGCAGCCCCTTTGTAACAGGCACCATTATCACAATAAATTTTTGTGGGCTTGTTCCTTCTGGATATAAATCTTTTCAAGCAACCCAGAAAAGTCTTTGTTGACATATCGGATGCTAGTTCTATGTGTATGGCCTTAGTTACAAAACAAACGAATAATACAATATAGGCCTTTGTTATTACTGGATTGCGAATACGAGTTTGCTTAACGCTAAAAGGACCACCATAATCGGTGCCAACTATCTGAAATGGCCTTGTCATATTTACCCTATCCAAAGGTAAAGATCCCATTAATTGGGTAGCATTCTTAGCCTTTAATTTAAAGCAAATAATGCATTTATATATAACAGATTTTATTTCGCGTGAAGCATTAAGAATCCAGTATTTTTCACTCAAACTACTAAGAACTAGACTTTGACCTGCATGTTTTAATTGAATATGTTGCTTCCATATAATCCCCTTTGTAACATTCGATTTTTTAGGTAAGATTATAGGATGCTTCTCTGTAAAAGGTAAGTCAGCATTGTGCAATCGACCACCTACTCTTAATAATTTACAAGAATCTAGAAAAGGATTAAGACTACTAATACTGGATTTTAGATTGTTACCAGTTTGTAAGCATTGAATCTCATCTTTAAAGTGTTTACCCTGATCCAATCTAATTATTGTCCGCAGGGCAGAATCTAGCTCATTTGGACTAAATTTTTTCACACCTTCAAAACGTTGTGCCTTACAAATGTTTATAAATCTTAAAACATATGCCATTATTCTAGTAGTTTTTTCTATATCTGAGTATTTTTCCAGCATCATCAATAATGTATTACCTTTAACACATACATTGCTAGATCTTAATTCAAGATTTAAATGGAAAAAGTTTATTATAATATTAATTAGTAAACCATATCGAATAAAGTGATACAAAGTTTCACACAAATTTTTATTTATGTTTTCGCCACGAACATAAATTTGGTTCCGATACCGAAGAAGTTTTGTTCCTGATACAACTGCAAAAACCGCGTGGGCGTGGAGGAGAATTTCCTGCGGCATTGGCGGAGAACCTAGAGGATTGCCGAAAATTCGGTATTATACATCAGGGGTTCATCTGCTGGCTTGCGGGGCCTTCAAGTGCTACAACTGAAAAATAAGAAAAAACACGTGGGCGTGGAGGAGAATTTCCTGCGGTGGACGGAGAGCCTGGAAGATTGCTGAAAAATTCGGTATCATACATAAGGGTTTCATCTGCTGGCTTGCGGGGCCTTCAAGTGCCAAGCGGGGAATCAAAACTTCAATCATCTTCATAAAAAACAACCAAAGATTGGTTAATTAAAAGGTACATTATTTTTATTCATGTTGAACTGTGCTAGAAAGAAGCAGCAACAACATCAAGAAAAAGTCAAAGTTGCGTTTTGTTCTGGAGCTGGAACGCAAACAAAGCGAAGGCGGAGTGAAGGTGGCGCGGCATTCAAAAGGTCCAATCAGAAGCAAGAAAAACGTGAGTGAGCAAGTTGTACCAACATAATCAACGTTGCTGAGCATCGTGATTGGTCAGCATCGCACGTCGCCAGGTTGCCTGTATTGAAACATCGCGTCGCGTCGTGTCGTCTGCCACGATTTTGTCAATTCGTCAATATCTGCGCCATTTTGTATTGGTTTTTTCCCTTCGCTGAGTGTAAAGTGTTAAGTGCGTAACGAAATAGAACAAAGATATCTATTCAGTAATTGTACAAATTAGTGACACGCAAAACGTGAAGAATATTTGTTATTGTAATATTACAAACAATCGGTACAATGGCCGATTTACAAGAGCTTATAGCTCAAAGGGGCTACGTTAAAGGTAGTATTACTCGATTATATACATTTTCACAAAATAATCTTTCGGAATTACATGAAGAATTGCTTAAAGAAAAGTGTAAAAAATTGTCAGAAGCATTTAACGAGTACGAAACTCTAAATAAAAGAATATTGTATCTGTGTCCTAAAGATAACGAAAATTATTGTGAAGTGGAAGAAAAATATTTTACTACAGTTTCCACTATAAACACAGCAATTACTGCACTATCTACTCGTAAAGATGTTAAACCTCATAGAGGTGAATTTAAAAAGTTGCCTGTTGTAAACATAGCTTCATTTAATGGCAAAAATGTGGTGGATTTTCCGCCTTTCATTAATATGTTTAGATCAGTTATTGATGCAGATAGTCGGCTAAGTTTGTGTGAGAAATTGCATTATTTACGCTCATTATTGACTGGGGAGGCTCTAGATCTAATAAAAAATTTAATATTGACTGATGATAATTATAGTGTTGCATTGGAACTACTAAATAATAGATATAACAATAAATTACTGATTGTTAATCATCATGTCAATAACATTTTGGAGTTGCCCGTGGTCACAAAATGCACTGCTCAAGGTTTAAGGTCTCTTGTTTCAGTAATTAACTTGAATATTTCTGCGCTAAAGAATCTGAAGGAGCCAGTGGAGCACTGGGACACTTTACTGGTTAATATAGTGTCCAAAAAGGTAGATAGCTACACCAACAGAGGATTCCATCAGGAACGGCTTAGCAAGGAGATCCCTAAGTTGTCTGAGTTTCTAGATTTTCTGGAACGGAGGGCTATTGCAATGGAAAACACCACTGATGAAAGGCCATCCCATTCCCAAAGACCGGTCAAGGTAATGAGCGGTGTAAGCACATCCCAGTCTGCATCATGTAAGTATTGTCAGCAGACACACAAACTTTATGAGTGTTCAAAATTTAAATTGGCTTCTGAGAAAGAAAGAATATCCTTTGTTAATGAAAATAAACTTTGTAAAGTATGCCTTAATAGCCATAATGGAAAGTGCTTACTAAAAATAAAGTGTGTGACTTGTGGGCAAAGGCATAATACGCTTTTGCATGATAATGCATCTAATAAAACAGCATTGATGGATAAACCGGAAAATAGTTCCGGAGATAATAGGGTTGCACTATCAAGCGCTACAGCTTACACAGATGTCTTATTGCCCACAGCTATGGTGCGCTTGGTCAAAGATGATGGCACATTCATCACTGCTAGGGCTCTACTTGACTCTGGGAGTCAAGTATCATTTATCATTGAAAGCTTAGCTGATGTCATTAAATGTAAATTAAGTAAGAATGATCAGCTTATCATAGGTGTGTGTGAAGGAAGTGAACAAAATGTATCATGCAGGGCTAATTTCACTGTTTACTCGAACATAAACAACGACAGTGTTGCAGTTTCATGCTGTGTTGTAAAAAATATTGCATGTGCATTACCACAGCAGTCATTTGACATTTCACAATTTAGTTTTCCTTCTTATGTGGAACTGGCTGACAAAAACTTCAATAAAACTGGTGAACTATCTTTGCTATTGGGCTGTGACATATTCTTCCAGGTGCTGCGCCGTGAGTCCCTGCCAGTAACTCCATCAGGACCTTACCTGATAAACACAAGTTTGGGATATGTTGTAGCGGGCAGTCTGCCTATCACCTCAGGAGGGATTAGCTCTTCTAATCTTTGTTTGATAGTAAAGCCATTTAACTGTAAAAAGGTATGTAACACATGCATTACTAAAGATAGTCAGCTTGAACAAACTATGTCAAAATTTTGGGAATGTGAAAATGTCACCACAGTATTCAAAGAGGATACATCTGAACATGAGCAAGCTGAACAAGTATTTCAGGATTCTGTAACATTAGAAAACAATAGGTTTAGGGTTGCTTTACCTTTAAAAGTTGATTTGGATAATACAGGGTTAGGTCATTCATTTCCCATGGCTTTGAGTAGATTGCACAACTTAGAAAGGAGATTTGCTAAAGATACTAACTTGTTTCAACAATACAGAAAATTTATATCAGATTATATACAGCAAGGTCATGCAAAATACTTAGATACTAAAAACAAAGACCTAGATATAGGTAAGTTAAACTTTATTCCTCATCATCCTGTTGTAAATCCTAATAGCAAAACAACACCAGTCAGGGCTGTGTTTGATGGAAGTGCAAAAACAAAAAATGGTTTAGCATTAAATGATATTTTGTTGAACGGACCCGTTGTCCAAAGTGATTTGTTTGACATATTGATTTTGTTGAGAACACACAAATACATATTGCTCTGTGATGTTAAGGCTATGTATAGACAAGTATTTCTGGATGAAAAGTATTGTAGGTTGCAAAATATTCTTTGGCGCGAAAGCAGGGAACTTCCTGTTCAATGTGTTCAATTACAGACTGTAACATATGGTTTGAAAAGTTCTGCCTTCCTTGCCACTCGCTGCTTAGTTGAACTAGCGCATAGATTTAAGGATCAGTTTCCTTTAGCTGCATTTTGTTTACAGAACTCTAGTTATGTCGATGATATACAATTTGGTAGTGATGATATCTATGAGCTAAACCAGACAAAGAATGAGCTTTGTAAATTATTAAGCATGGGTGGATTTGAATTACATAAATGGTGTTCAAATGATATTACTTTAATAAAAGACATCCCTGTTAATTTACATCAATTAGATAATAAGGATTTTGATAAAAACTGTTTGTATGTTAAAACATTAGGATTAATCTACAATGTGAAAACTGATAGTTTGGAAATACAATGTCCTGTAAAAGAGTTAAAGCTTGAATATACTAAGAGGGAAATGCTTAGTTTTATAAGTAAATTTTTTGACCCACTTGGTCTTGTAGGACCTATACTGGTCTCAGCAAAACTTCTAATGCAAGAAGTGTGGTTTCATGATATAAGATGGGATCAGCTGTTGCCCTCAAATATTAATAAAAAATGGGTTGAATTTGCCAAAGATTTGATAAATATGCCATGTATTGCTGTGCCTAGAAATGTAAAAAGTATTGTATGTAATAGTTTTGAACTAGTTGGATTTTCTGATGCATCTAGCGTCGCCTATGGTTGTTGTTTATATTTAAGAGTAATAGGTCCTGATAAATGTGTAAATATTAATCTATTTTGCTCAAAGTCACGCATCAATCCTAAAAACAAAACACTAACAATACCTCGACTTGAGCTTGAAAGTGCATTATTGTTAGCCATATTGGCAAACAAAGTTTATACCAAGTTATCTGTAAAATATAATGTGCGTACATACTTGTATTCAGACTCTAAGATTGTACTTGCATGGCTTAAAACAGAACCGGTAAAGTTGAACATGTACGTTGCTAATAGAGTTACAAAAATACTTCAGTTAACCTCCTCATGTAAATGGTTTTATGTCAACACAGCAGATAACCCAGCAGACTGTCTGTCGCGAGGTGTAAGCCCTTCTTCCTTGCAGGATAATTTAATGTGGTGGCATGGACCCAAGTGCATGGGGAATGCTGAATATGTGCATGGCATAGTTCCACTGCCAATGTCCCTAGAAGATATACCCGAAATAAAAGTAACAAATCTTGAATTAAGATCTAGCAATGTATGTGTTAACTTTACCGGTTCTGTTTTAAGCCATGCAAGTACAATCTTAGAGTCTGAATACAAGTATGTACGCACATTATATTTTACAGATAACTTGGTATAAACTTTGTTTGCCAATATGGCTAACAATAATGCACTTTCAAGCTCAAGTCGAGGTATTGTTAGTGTTTTGTTTTTAGGATTGATGCGTGACTTTGAGCAAAATAGATTAATATTTACACATTTATCAGGACCTATTACTCTTAAATAAGGATACCTGGCTCTCACCCAGGAGGCTCGGGTTCGATTCCCGGTATCGGAACCAAATTTATGTTCGTGGCGAAAACATAAATAAAAATTTGTGTGAAACTTTGTATCACTTTATTCGATATGGTTTACTAATTAATATTATAATAAACTTTTTAATGCCCAATCACATTTTTGCTGGCCATTTTTCCCACGCTATTTTTCGTCTCTCCAAACGACACATGTTGCCAGTTACAAAATCAAAATCTTTTAATGTAGCCAGCGTAATATAAAAAATACTTAATTCTAGTGTTCGGATACGAACAGATTGTACAACTATCTTTGCATTGTATAGATTCAATGTTAGTATTATATAATAGCATAGCCCATATTGTGTGAGTACTATGTACTAGAAAGCTATCATTCACTGGAAACCTACTTTAGTTTTGACTTGAATGTGCCCTGGCGGTTGAGAGTATGTCATGCTCACTCAAATGTCTCGCTGATGGTGGCGCGTGTGTCGGATCATTTAGCGCCCTTCAAAGTGGTTGAGCTGAATGGTGCTGATCCATGCGTCATGTTCGTGAACGGGTGCTGTCAGTTGTGACTGGTCATCTCTTAGTTGCCATGGCTTATTTGAATGAATTATTTTGTTTTTACTATGGACACTTTTAACATGCACATCTTGCTACATTGTTCTCACATAATCTACCATCTCAAAATGAATGATGTAACCAAGATTTTGTAACAATATTTTGATTTAAAAGAGTGTCCATGGAGTTTCTTGCCCGTTCTTCTCCATAGAGATCTACGCTAGGGAATGGGCAACTACAGTACTTTCACAGTTTTTATGTCTTGTGACTGGGACTGTAGCTACTTTAAATGTTCATCTTTGTTTCGACAATTCAAAAGTGCCTGTTATTGGCCTACTTGAAATAAATGCTTTGATTTTGATTTTGATTTTGAGATCAGCCTGAGCGGCTGTTATTATTTAGCCACGAGCTCCTACTAGTTACCCTACATTATGTATATTCAAAAGATATTCCAAATTCCATAGAGACTAAGGCTTGGTGTGACAGGACTGTATAAATTGGTAAAGGGCTTCCAGAGGATTTTGAGGAATAAAACTTTCTCAGCAGTGCGTAGTGAACAAGTATAATTTTGTAAGTGACGATGACATTCGAAAATTGAACCAAAATGCTTAACGCCTGATAATATTCTTATAGCTAGGACTAAAACTACTAAACGTTGCGCATAAAATTATTGAAGAAGATGTGAGGGACAGTCATGCGTAAACATGCCCCCGGCCGTTGAAAGCTTGCCTTTCAACAATCGTCTTCTAGTAGCGGGCAAATTCTTGAAAAGGCTCTCCTGATAACACCTGTTGACGTCTTGATGTCTGCAACTCTGCTTATACCGTCAGTACCAGGATGAAGAGCAACAACACGGCCCATCTTCCACTTCAAAGGCGGCAGGTTATCGTCCTTTATAATGACGAGGGAGTTCAGTTTTAGATAGTCCTGGCCAGTACGCCACTTGACTCGTTGCTGAAGCTCGGACACATATTCCTTGCTCCATCTGGACCAAAAATGTTGTCTTAACTGTTCGACACGTTGATGGCGGGTCAGGTGGTGGTTGGAGTAATCCCGAATGTCTTTCACAGGAAGGGACGTCAGAGGTCGTCCAATTAAAAAATGACCTGGAGTGAGAGGCAACAAGTCTTCAGCGTTCGACGATAAAGGTGTCAGTGGCCGAGAATTTAATACTCCTTCAATCTGCACTAACACGGAGTTAAGCTCCTCATACGTCAAATGACAATTGCCCAGCACTCGGACTAAATGAAACTTGGTCGATTTGACACCCGCCTCCCAAAGACCACCGAAATGTGGAGCGTAGGCAGGAATAAAGTGGAACTTGATTCCATCATGAGCAACACCTTCAGATATGGAGTCACAGTTGGACTTCAAAAAGTTTGCGATTTCATTATAAGCTCCTACGAATGACGTTCCATTATCGGAATAAACGTTGAGAGGTTTTCCTCTCCGAGACATAAACCGACGTAATGCCTGTAAATAATTATTGCTCGTCAAATCACCAACCAACTCTAAATGAATGGCCTTAGTTGTAAAGCACACGAAAATAACAATGTATACCTTTACCAATCTACATCCACGACCTTGACGACTAGACGAGATTATAGGACCTGCGTAGTCAACTCCTACGTTTTGAAAAGGATAGTCAGCTGGTGAGAGTCTGGTCAATGGTAGATTACCCATTTGGGGGGCAACTGTTTGTCCCTTAAGTCGTTGACATCTAACACATTGACGATAACAAGCTCTGGCTAAGTTACGACCACCAAGAGGCCAGTATGTGTCTCTAATTGTATTTAATAATAGTTGAGGACCTGCATGCATCAATTTGTGGTGCTCAAATTTAAATAATAATTTTGTGAACTGATGAGTGGACTGTAGTAAGATAGGGTGTTTCTTCTCGAATGAAAATTCTGAATTGTGCAGTCTGCCACCGACACGAATAATTTTATTTTCATCGAGGAACACATTTAATTTTAATAATTGATTTTTATGAGGTAGTTTAACATTATTCGCTAAAAAGTTATATTCAGGGAAAGATTCCTGTTGCGACTGAATAATAATAAAATTTAAAGCATTTTGTAGTTCTTCAGAACTTAAATGAGACGGATATGTGAACCGTCTTTTACATATATTAATAAATCGAATTACGTGACAAATAGAACGTTGTAACCTGATAAAATTAGAAAACCGATTAAACTCGATCACACTTTCAAATGAATATGGGTTACGGTTTTGATTTCGAGCTAAATTAATTAATATATTATCTGATTTAACTTCAGGTAATATTCCTGATTTTTTAAAAGTGCTTGATGGCCACTTACTATCACTTTGTAGTAAAAAGGATGGGCCAAACCACCACAAATCAAGCGAGTGCATGGCGGCAGGTTCCACTCCGCGCGATATTAAATCTGCTGGATTGTCGTGGGTTGGAACATGCCTCCAAGTGAATGTACTGGTTAAATCCAATATTTCGCTGACACGATTGCGAACAAAAGTGTTTAACTTTATTGGTAACATTTTTAACCAGCCCAGCACTATCATGGAGTCAGTCCAAAAAATAACACTAGACGGTTGAATACGAAGGGAACTAGATACCTTCTTGTACAAACGTGCACCTAGCACAGCGGCACAAAGCTCGAGTCGCGGTATAGTTTGCGGTTTAATAGGAGTCACACGACTTTTAGATATCAGTAGCCGCACGGTGACGTCACCTTGCTCGTTGACACTGCGAATATACAAACAAGCGCCGTAGGCCTTCTCGGAAGCGTCGGTGAAAATATGAAATTCAAATTGTTTGTATAAATCACAGACTACACGACGTGAGACACATAAATCATTAATTGCTGGCAAAGCGATGATTATGTTGGTCCATGCTGTCCCGACCTCGACTGGCAACTGGTCATCCCATTTTAACGCGTTTAGCCAAAGTTTCTGAAGCAACATTTTCATACTAACTACACATGGTGCCAATAAGCCGAGAGGATCGAATATCCTCGCTATTACTGAAAGCATGCCACGTTTGGTGTTTTCAATGCTCTCTGGAACATTTAGAGGGAAGCACAGATCATCTGTATTTGTTCGCCAACTGAGTCCCAGAGTTTTGTTGACAACATCACCTTCCTTGTGGAAATCGAAATGCGATTCATTAGGTATTTCTAAAATCAAAGTAGGTTCATTGGATTTCCACTTTCTTAAAGGCATGCAGGCAGACGCCAGGGCATCAGTCACCTTATGACGCAACATTAAAGCCGCCTCAAACAAGTCTGTTCCAGTCAGAAGATCATCAACGTAGAAATCATGAAGGATAACTTCTGCGACCTTCTGATCCTTACATTCAAGACCGATCTGCTTGAGACACCTAGTTGCGAGGAATGGTGCACTAGCAGTGCCATAGGTGACTGTATGCAATTGATAAATTTTTAGAGGACTCAAGACATCATCACGCCAAATAATTTGCTGCAAGTGCCTGTCTGACAGGTCGACAGACACCTGCCTGTACATCTTCTCCACGTCAGCGGAGAGGACGTACTTGTGCATCCTAAACCTAAGCAGGATCGATATCAGATCGTCCTGAACGGTAGGTCCCACCATCTGTATTTTATTTAACGATACTCCAGAAGTGGTGGGTGCACTAGCATTAAAAACTACTCGTAGTTTCGTAGTACTGCTACTTTCGCGCAATACTCCGTGGTGAGGAATAAAGTAAGACTTCTGATCTTTATTTGTATGATGACACTCCGACATATGGCCTAAGGAAATGTACTCAGACATGAACTCTTTGTACATTTTGTCGAGTGAGGGTACTCTGAGATTTCTACACTCAAGTGACTGAAAGCATCGTTTTGCGCGATGAAATGAATCACCCAGACTATCCGACGATTCCTTCAATGGAATTCTAACATTAAAGCGGCCATCTGCCAATCGTGTTGTGTATTTCATGAAGTGTTCTTCACACAATTTCTCCTCAGCTGAGTGAGCAGATGATTCATGACATACTTCTTCGAGCTGCCAAAAACGCGTTAGTTGGTTTTGAATATCATCTAACTCATGAGAACGTGAAGAACTTTCTAAATCAGTGTTTAGATTGGTGAAATTACATTTTATTAACGGTGACGAGTGAGACCCAACACAATCATAGCCGCCGTTAATTGGACCACAAACTATCCAACCAAGTCTAGTTTGATGAAGTGTTGGTTTCTTGTCACCTAATATAATTTTATTTGATCCTAATAAATTCCAAAAGATGTCAGCTCCTATAATTATATCAATAGATGCGGGTGTGTGGAAATACGGATCCGCTAACTGTATGTTTGATGGTATGTTTATTTTTACCTGTCTGGTGGGGACGTTATCTGTTATTGTGGGCAAGACGAAACAGGTTATATCATTTGTGTAACATTCGTGCAATGATTGTATATGAACTCGACACATTTTAGTCACCTGTGACAGCGAATTATTAATTCCTTGAATGGACTTATTCGTATTTAAATATGGCAGATTTAACTTTTTAAATAGTTCTTCTGTCATTAAACACGACGTACTGGCTGAATCAAGAAGAGCACGAGCAATATGTTCTTTATTATTCGCATCATAGCATCTAATTAACGCAGTCGACAACAATACGTCGCCTGTGCTGCTTGCTTGCGAATGCGCAGTGATGTTAGCCGAGAGCGCAACGTGACTATTATTATTATCGACGACGGTAGAAGATGCGTCGACCTTACCTTTATCGGTCGTCCCGTCAGCTGATTTGCTTGAAACAGGTTTTGGTTTATAATCAGGGTTATGAATAAGCGTGTGGTGTTTGCGCTTACAGACTTTACAACCAGGTTTCTTACAATTATTAGGAAAGTGACCGTGACGAAAGCAGTTATAACATACCTTAAAACGAGGCAATATTGATATTCTATCGTTGACGCTCAGTGCTAAAAACTCTGGACAAGAATTAAGATTGTGATCGCCATTACATTTTGGACAACTTTGTGATGATGAATCACTTTTGGATTTAGTATTTTCTGTTGAAACCAGTGCTTTAATTTTGGTATTATTTTTTAGGTTAGTTGTAGAATGACGTGATTTTTCCAGCGTTTCCATAAAATCAGCACGACTTTGCATGAATTCAATTATATGCTGAAGTGTGATTTGCTTCGACTTATCTAAATGCCCTTTATATTCCTCCCATTCTCTGAATGTTTTACTGTCAAATTTTTGACGAATTACATAAATCAATAACGTGTCCCAATTATGAACAGGTTCGCCTAATGTTTTTAATGCTCTAATGTTTTTGTTCACATTATCGATTATCGCCTTTAATGCAGTTGAGGACTCCTTTGTGATCGATTCGATGTTGAACAACGCTGTGACGTGATTCTCAATTAATAATCGTTTGTTATCGAATCTCTCGCAAAGGAGTTCCCATGCTTCCTTGTAGTTTTGAGCGGAAAACTCAATTAAATGAATTAAAATAGCAGCAGACCCTTCCAGTGACGATCTCAGGTAGTGGAATTTATTTATCTCGTCTATTTCGTCATTGTCGTGAATGAGACTAGAAAATGTGTCATGAAACTCGAGCCAGGTATCGTAAGATCCCGAGAATTTTGGTAATTGAATGGTTGGTAATTTGACGAGTTGACGCTTATAACTACTGTGATTTGATTTAGTTTCCTCTTGTTCAGTTTTTGAGTGGTTACTAATCATAATTTTAGCTTGAGCTATTAATCCATAATATTGGGACTCAATCGAGGTTCTCTCGAGAGCTTCAGCGTCAATATTATCACAAAGGCATTCTATTTTTAGCTGAATGTCATTAAAATCGTCATACAAATTTTCCAACTTATCGACACGCAACTGTAACTCCATTACCTGACAGGGGGATAATTCAGTATCCTTTAATATACTTAAGTAAGTTCCGAATACTGTCAATCTTCCCTTATAACTGCTACGCTTCTTTTTAAGATCTTTAATATCAGTCATTTTGAAGGTGGGTGTCGATGACCCTGAAATTATACAGTAAAATGTTAAAAAACAATATAACAATAATTATTTATAACAAAAACTAATCGTGAAGAGACTATAATTAATAACAATTGGCGTAAATTAATAACTAGATGTAAGTTTGACTTAAAATTGTATCACTACTAATTTAATAATGAACTGCTGTAGGTAGGAATATAAGGTACCTATACTACGAGTATGTACAATTTAAGATAATGTAACTGTTAAAATGACTAATTCCACAAAGATTTACAATGCATACACTAAAAGGTGTTAATTAATAACAATTGTATCTAAATAACTAAATAGTTAACTAAATAATGTAACATATAACACTTATGTTACTGTACTGTATTTTATAAGTACTGGCTAAGCTAACTATACTGAGCATACAAATGAAAATTAACCAAATTGTTGTGTTTATTGCTTGTAAATAAATTTTAAATAATAACTTTGTAAAATAAATATAAAAACACGTTACCAACCTTATGTATGAATCCTAAGTACCTAATTGATGAAAGTTTATATTACCTGAATATTATACAAATTTATTGAGTGCTGGGTGGAAATTAATAAATATTATAAATGTTGAATGAACACTGTCCGTTTTTAATATTAACACTAATGTCCAAGCCACTTTTTTCTTCTCAAATCTCGTGTTGCACTTTGACCTCGTCACTCCGGTACTCGACGATAATTATTTACGTAATTAAATTCCAGATAATATCCTTGTATCCTCTTCTACTGGTAATCCTTTGGTATCCGGTTCGTAAGGACCATGTATAAATTGGTAAAGGGCTTCCAGAGGATTTTGAGGAATAAAACTTTCTCAGCAGTGCGTAGTGAACAAGTATAATTTTGTAAGTGACGATGACATTCGAAAATTGAACCAAAATGCTTAACGCCTGATAATATTCTTATAGCTAGGACTAAAACTACTAAACGTTGCGCATAAAATTATTGAAGAAGATGTGAGGGACAGTCATGCGTAAACAAGGACTAGAGTTTTATAATTAACTAACTGACCCGCGCAACATCGTCAGTGTCACATATATATGTCACCGTAAAATTGACAAATACGTTATATTGTAATATCTCTAGCGATATTGTAAAAACGCGAAATATTGTCAAATGAACATACTGCTTACAACAAAACGCATTATTTTTCGTGAAATGCATGCGATGGTAGTCAACTTACGCGGTGTGGAGGGAAGGAGGGGTCCCCCTTGCCCAGTGGTACAACTCTCATGAAAAGATATTGTACCATTCCTGAGAAATACCGATTATTATAACCTAACCTTAAAACACTTTATATTCCTCTAGAAAGCGTAGTCGATGGAGCCCCGCTTCGCGGGGCCTCTATTTCCGAGTGCAGGGTTTAAAGGAACCTAACTAACCTAACGGGGGGGTGCCCCAAGTCCCGATTATGGGGGCAGAGATACTTCCGTATGTTCAGTTGACAATAATTCGAGATATTACAATATCGCTAGAGAGAAACACGTTATATTGTAATATAACGTGTTTGACAATTTTACGATGACATATACAACATGTCACGTTAAATACGCAAAACTTGAAAATAGTTTGATCAGAATCACGAGCGGCTGGTTTCCACCATCAATAAATTGCAAATCTAATGGACTCGTATCTTTTGTTTTTGTAAATCAACGAATATTGACAAAGGTAAAACGCATCAAAACTCGGGAGTGAGGGCTCGTGACGTTAGAACTAGCTAAAACTAATACCAAGGCGTGACGTATTGAGAATTTTAAAAGCGTCGTATCTTCGTCGATATTGTTTTATGTAACAAAAGAAAAAATACGGGTCAAATGTTTTGTACGGTCTCATCAACCGTACATTTACGTTGCAAACGCAGCAACCTACTTGAATGTCGTGCGTCACTAATATTACGCTATAATTGTAACTTTTCACGCTAGGCAGAGCGAGTCGGACAACAACTGTGGAACTAACCACTTGTCAAGAGAAAGAATCGCTACCACTTTCACTATTGTAACTTCTACATTTTAATATAACTTTAAACATAACTTGTGGTTCTTTCTGTGTACTCCACAACTTAACCAACATCAACTAAATGATAGTGTACGGTGCCTACAACCATTGGCTCCTGCATGTTTAAAAATCTAACTGACGGACAAGTATTATATTTTTAGTATCGTCTACTCTATTTGGCGTAGTCTTTAAAAGCTTCATTTTATCATGTCTGGTGTCAAACATGTGAGCCTTTGTGATTGATTGGCAATAATAACAATCAATCATATTCAATTTGACTAATGATTATATCGATATGAAGAACAATGTGTCGTTCTCGTCCTAAATAGAAGAGGGAGGATTTTCCAACCAGACGGGTCATGTCTGGTGGGGCGCAACCCGATGTTTGTGATTGAGTTCTTATGTTTTTAGGGTCCCGTAGCCAAATGGCAAAAAACGGAACCCTTATGTACACACATCAAAAGTGTCTAGGGATCAACATATATTTTTGCAATAACTTTTCTCCTGATTGATATTAATTAAAATTTTCTTTAAGGATTCATCAAATAAAGTGTTTTCGTTTGTCACAGTAACGATAAACCAAGTCACCTTTGCATTAATAAAGAAATTTGCCATTTTCCTAATAAAGGGATTTTTGACATTTGAACCACTAACACAAAAGTTCGAAAAAAAGACTGAAATAACAGTTTTCTTTAAAATTTTATTGGGTAACTTAAACAATTAATAATCCGTGTTTCTACCGCGAACACTAACAACACAAGAACATCGGTTTGGCATACTCAAAATGAGTTCATCCAAATCACGCTGTGGAATGGCCGCCCATGTTCGTTGCAACAACAAAAAAAGGTCTTCTTGCGACTGGATACCCTCCATATTCGGCAGAGCTCTTCTCTGTAGCATATCCCATGCATGCTCAATCGGATTCAAGTCTGGCGACTGAGCAGGCCAGGGCAGGACATTGATGTTAGCTGCGGCGAGAGTCTGTCTTACAACTCTTGCGGTGTGCGGTCGTGCATTATCATGCATTAACTGAAATAAGGGACCAATTTGCACTTGTAGAGGAACGATGACGTCTGATACAATCGTCTCAGCATAAATTTGAGCGTTGAGGTTGCCTCTGATCCAAATCAACTCAGTTCTTCCGCCGATCCAAATACCCGCCCATACCATGATGGTTCCACCACTATAAGGATGGACTTCCTGGCAGGATTTTAATCGCTGTTGGCGTCCAAGGGTTCTCCAGTGTCGTATACGTCTTGTATCCGGTCTCATACCAAAACGAGACTCATCAGAAAAGCACACGAAACGCCATTGTTCTTCTGCCCAATTTCTGTGTTCAAGAGCCCATTGATTTCGAATCCTACGATTGTGCATTACTATAGGTGGTACCCGTAGCGGTCTTCGGGAATGAAGGTTCACTTCATGCAAGCGGTTTCTGACTGTTTGGTCGCTAATTAAGTTCCCTGAAGAGTGATGAAGCCTCACGGCTAACATCATGGCGGTTATTGTTGGAGCTCTTCGAGTTTAGATTTGAATGTATCGGTCTTGTCTCCGTGTGGTGCAGCGATACTGTCCTCCATGGCGCTCAGCCACGGTACCAGTGCTTCGGTAACGTGTCCAAAGTCAACTGATAACACTCTGACTTGTATTCAGAGCTAAAGCCACAGTACGTTGCCGAGAATCAGCTTCTATCATTCCCACGGCTCTGAGCATTTCTTCCCTGCTTAAATGACGTCGCCGCTCCATAATAACGTTGGTTTTAATCAGTAGTAGGGAAACAGTAGCACTAATAATGTCTTCAATGCGTTGTATGTTTTTATAGGGAAAATATTGACAGCTGATTTTCATCTTTTACTCGAATTTGATTCACAGTTCCTGATTCAAATTATGAAATGCACCAAAAAGGATCCATATAAATTTATAAAATCATAAATTTATTACAAAGCCACATCTCAATCTCAAGAAATCCGCATAAAAATGCTTGATCCCTAGACACTTTTGATGTGTGTATTATTGTTAAACTAACATAGCTCCTAAGTACTTACTAAGCCATATGGACTCTTGTTCGAAATAAAGTATTTGATTGATTGATTGATTGAACACACTAGTGTCATGAACGCCTGAACCAGGTTGGTGATATCAATAACATAACAAAGGATACAGCGATTCCCGCGGCAACGACGCGGCGGATGAACTCGCTAGAAGGGGATCGAGCATGGCAGCGGTGGGACCAGAACCCATCGCACCACTCCCTTTCGGATACCTACGCACACTGGTAAGGAAACGAACTAGTGAAATACACCACAAGCTGTGGCTTGACCACGGCGAGTGTAGGCAAGCCAAGGAGGCACTTCCTGCCATCGACGGCCGCTTCACTAAACGCGCGCTTAGGCTAACCACGCCACAGCTGCGCACAATCACAGCCGCCATCACCGGACACGGCTCTTTTAACAAACACCTCTTAGTCATAGGAGTCACAGACAGCCCCCTGTGCCGCGCATGCATGGAGGAAGACGAGACAGCAGCCCACGTGCTTCTACACTGCCCAGTGGTTGCAACATATAGGGCAAAGTACTTCGGTCGTCCAGGTACTCTCCGCGAGATTGTCGGCAACATCGGGGCGCTGCTGGCCTTCTTTGGGGAGTTGGGATGGATCGAGTGAAGTTCCCACACGTACGCAAAATACGCGCCTTGTCGTGGAGTTGCGGACACCAGCCCTTTATACAATACAATACAGTCTACATTATAAAACAACATAATAACATTGCACCTATTTACCACAAAGGGATAGGGGAACACCCACATTTTGCAAGAACAATGGAGACCCTACTGGTGCCAACTACGCAAAAATCAAGACCCAGAAGAGTATCTGATATACTACACTGCCCGATCCGGCTATCGTATTCACGAACAAACGCCCGAAAGTCACACTTGCGACCAATGAGGCACTGACCACGGCGAGTTGTATCCACTGATACCGTTATCCGTTTCCCTCGTTATCGTGTTACCGATATCCGTGGCGACATGAATAAAAAAAAAACAAAATCGAAACAGATCACACAGAGAAACAAATAAAATAAAACATATTTCGAAACTGTTTTTTATCTACTTTCCCAAACGAAACGAAGTTATATTAAAAAAAAAACAATGTGAATGTGTATCAAAAAGTCATATTATACAAATAATAAAATTAAAGTGTCAGTGTGTAATTTCAAAATCATCTGCCTGCTTTTTCCCAACTATACTGTGGTCGGCTTCCAGTCTAACCTGATTTAGCTCAATACTAGTATTTTACATGGAGCGACTACCTATCTCACCTCCACCACCCAGTTAGTACTGGGAAATACGGTACCCCTTGGTATGACCGGTTGTCAACGTTCAGGTGAGGCACTTCTTTCATTTGTAGATCTTTTCTTCTTGTGCTCTCCCTTTTCTGCCTTTCATCTTCAGTCTCATATTCAAAGATGTACTTTGATAAGTGGCTGAGCAGTACCAAAATGTACAAGCTTGGGACTGTCAGTATATTTAACTCGTTAAAATCTCTCAAATGACAGCCGGGACCAACGACTTTTTAACGTGTTTTTCGAAGCACGAAGGAAATTCGATGTTATCACCCATTCACAGACCAACCTAGACAATCACGGTACCTAATTATTTAGCCAAGAACTCCTCCGCGGCAGAAGAAACTGCAGGTAACCAAAAGTTGGCAACGTTGCAAATAGCTGTTAAATATTTACCTATTTTAATTACTTTGGTAATCTATACTATATACTATAATATTATAAAGAGGAAAACTTTGTTTGTTTGTTTGTAATGAATAGGCTTAAAAACTACTGGACCGTTTTTAAAAATTCTTTCACCATTCGAAAGCTACATTATCCACGAGTAACATAGGATATATTTTATCCCCGTACTCCCACGGGAACGGGAATTACGCGGGTGAAACCGCGTGGCGGGCGCTAGTATTAAATAAATAAATAAATATCGCTGGACATTAACACACAGCGCCACCTAGTGCCACACTAAGCAAGGCTTGTGTCGTGGACACCAGGTAGTTGATATACTACATATATACTTTTTTGTTTGTAAATACATACTTATTATACATATAAACATCCATGACTCGGAAACAAATGTCCATGCTCATCACACAAACATTTGCTCCTACCGGGATTCGAACCCAGGACCCTAAGAACGTAAGGCAGCCTCACTACCATTACGCCATTCGAGTCGTCAATATTTCTTATATTATTGTTTGTTTGTGTGGAGGCTAAGGAATGTTTTGTGAAAGCAAGCGATGTGAATTCTCGCAGCAGGCGCGACCCCTATACGTGTTAGATGTCCTCCCAAGGCTTGCGAAATATAATAAAAGCTGTATGTTTATGTGTGTCCAGGTATACAATAGAATACCAGATGAATTAAAAATGTTAAATACAAGAATGTTCAAAACTAAATTATACAAATGGCTCTCTGCTAGTAGTTTTTTAAGGAGTTCCTGGAACATAAAATCGCATGATGACTGATAGTTTTGTTATGCATGTATTTGCACGCTTATATCTATTAAGCAAAACATGTTTGTTCACATTATTAATGTTACCATCTTTTATACCATGTTTTTAGCAAATAAATGATTATTATTATTATTCCCTTTATTCAATTTTTCAACAAATTTTTTACATTTTTAAATATTGATAAAAAAAATATATAAAAAAACATTTAAAAATATAAAAAATTGTAGCCCACCGGTATCGGGAACAGGGTCCAAGCTACCGGCGGTCAGGGCTCCAGAGAGAGGAACCTCCTAACGATACGGGCCGTGTCCAGGAGTACCGCTTTCTGAATCAAGCCCTTGATCCAGCTGCCTAACGAGAGCCTCCTCAGGTGTTGGTCGAGGCTCTTGGCAATTAAGCCATGCGCTGACACTACTATCGGCACAATGATTGCTGAGTCCACTTCCCACATGTCGACAACCTCGCGAGCCAAGTCAAGATACTTTATTTGTTTATCTTTCTCGGCTTTCACGAGGTTCTCATCATGCGGGACCGTTATGTCAACAATCGTTGCGCGCCGCTCTGATCGATCCATCACCACTATATCAGGTCTATTAGCTATAACAGTCCTGTCAGTGATGATGGATTGATCCCAGTACAGTGTGATACTGCCATTAACGAGAACTGGGTCGGGCACATACCTATAGTAGGGCACTTCCGATTCCACAAGATTGTATTTTAGAGCAAGTTGCTGATGGATAATCTTGGCTACAAGGTTGTGTCTATGCAAGTACTCTCCGTTAGCTAGACGAGAACATCCGGAGATAATGTGACGGATTGATTCGCCTGGACGGTGGCATGCCCGACATATGTCAACCGTACCGTCCTTCACAATAAATCTCCGGTAGTTATTCGTCATCATTACTTCATCCATAATTGCACAGACAAAACCTTCGGTTTCTCCGAAGAGGTCCCCGGAACGTAACCAGGACACGGACGCTAGAAAATCTACATCGGGCCCATGAAGAGCCCGGTAGAAACGCCCGTGAAGCTCCTTGCCCTGCCATTCTTTCCTGCGGTCATCAGTAGTAAATACTACAGGTATGCGCCAGTTCTCTTTAGCCAAGGAGAGCGGGGTGAGGCCCTTGTCCATCGTGACCACATCTCGATGCATCCCCACGTCGGCTTCTAGGAAATAATCCCTGAGACTGCATATCTCGCGATTGTGGAGAGTCTTAGCGTTCAAAAAGCCACGACCCCCACACTTTCGCGGGATATACAGTCTCATAACTGAAGAACGCGGGTGATGCATTCGAAATGCCGTCAGCAATTTACGGACCTTCGTATCCAGGGCGTCTAGTTCGGTTTGAGTCCATTTGAGTATGCCGAAAGAGTACATCAAAACCGGCATGACCCAACCGTTGAAGGCACGCACCTTATTTCCGCCCGATAAAAGACTATTAAATACTTTTTTCAGGCGGCCAAAGAAGCGCTCCTTCAACGATTGCTTCATGTCAGCCACATTGATGCCCAGCGCTTCCGACATACCCAAATACTTATAGGTTTCAGTTGGTGAAAGGGATCTAAGATTTATGGAATCTGAGAGCTGGGTTCCCACAGACTCCACAATCTCCCCTCGCTTTACATGCATGACCGCACATTTGTCCACACCAAATTCCATCCTGATGGCGCTACTGAAGGTTTCAGTTACCTTCAGTAACTCCATCAGTTGCAAATCGTTGGGGGCAAAGAGTTTCAAGTCATCCATGTAAAGGAGGTGAGATATAACCCGACCATCTTTCCGCAACTGATAGCCTAGACCTGAATCCTCCAGCAGTGTGCTAAGAGGATTCAAGGCTAAGCAGAACCAAAGTGGACTCAAACTATCGCCCTGAAATATTCCTCGCTCTATCCTTATCGGCTCACTATTCCTCTGAATTTGCCGACATCCTGGATAGCGAAGGACTTTCCTCCATTGCCCCATACACGACATCAGGAAGGTGCGCAGAGTTGCATCAACTTTATACAACTCTAGCACCCTCATGAGCCATGTATGTGGCACTGAGTCATAGGCCTTCTTATAGTCTATCCAACATGTCGACAGATCCTTTCGGGAACGGCGAACCTGTTGACTAATAGTCATATCAATGAGGAGTAGCTCCTTAGTACCACGGGATTATTATTATTATTATTCCCTTTATTCAATTATGCAACAAATTTTTTACATTTTTAAATATTGATATAAAACATATATAAAAAAACATTTAAAAATATAAAAAATTGTAGCCCACCGGTATCGGGAACAGGGTCCAAGCTACCGGCGGTCAGGGCTCCAGAGAGAGGAACCTCCTAACGATACGGGCCGTGTCCAGGAGTACCGCTTTCTGAATCAAGCCCTTGATCCAGCTGCCTAACGAGAGCCTCCTCAGGTGTTGGTCGAGGCTCTTGGCAATTAAGCCATGCGCTGACACTACTATCGGCACAATGATTGCTGAGTCCACTTCCCACATGTCGACAACCTCGCGAGCCAAGTCAAGATACTTTATTTGTTTATCTTTCTCGGCTTTCACGAGGTTCTCATCATGCGGGACCGTTATGTCAACAATCATTGCGCGCCGCTCTGATCGATCCATCACCACTATATCAGGTCTATTAGCTATAACAGTCCTGTCAGTGATGATGGATTGATCCCAGTACAGTGTGATACTGCCATTAACGAGAACTGGGTCGGGCACATACCTATAGTAGGGCACTTCCGATTCCACAAGATTGTATTTTAGAGCAAGTTGCTGATGGATAATCTTGGCTACAAGGTTGTGTCTATGCAAGTACTCTCCGTTAGCTAGACGAGAACATCCGGAGATAATGTGACGGATTGATTCGCCTGGACGGTGGCATGCCCGACATATGTCAACCGTACCGTCCTTCACAATAAATCTCCGGTAGTTATTCGTCATCATAACTTCATCCATAATTGCACAGACAAAACCTTCGGTTTCTCCGAAGAGGTCCCCAGATCGTAGCCAGGACACGGACGCTTGAAAATCTACATCGGGCCCATGAAGAGCCCGGTAAAAGCGCCCGTGAAGCTCCTTGCTCTGCCATTCTTTCCTGCGGTCATCAGTAGTAAATACTACAGGTATGCGCCAGTTCTCTTTAGCCAAGGAGAGCGGGGTGAGGCCCTTGTCCATCGCGACCACATCTCGATGCATCCCCACGTCGGCTGCTAGGAAATATTCCCTGAGACTGCATATCTCACGATTGTGGAGAGTCTTAGCGTTTAAAAAGCCTCGACCCCCACACTTCCGCGGGATATACAGTCTCATTACCGAAGAACGTGGGTGATGCATTCGATATGCCGTCAACAATTTACGGACCTTCGTATCCAGGGCGTCTAGTTCTGTTTGAGTCCATTTGAGTATGCCGAAAGAGTACATCAAAACCGGCATGACCCAACCGTTGAAGGCACGCACCTTATTTCCGCCCGATAAAAGACTATTAAATACTTTTTTCAGGCGGCCAAAGAAGCGTTCCTTCAACGATTGCTTCATGTCAGCCACACTGATGCCCAGCGCTTCCGACATACCCAAATACTTTTATGTTTCGGTCGCTGAGAGGGATCTAAGATTTATGGAATCTGAGAGCTGGGTTCCCACAGACTCCACAATCCCCCCTCGCTTTACATGCATGACCGCACATTTGTCCACACCAAATTCCATCCTGATGGCGCTACTGAAGGTTTCAGTTACCTTCAGTAGCTCCATCAGTTGAAAATCGTTGGGGGCAAAGAGTTTCAAGTCATCCATGTAAAGGAGGTGAGATATAACCCGACCATCTTTCCGCAACCGATAGCCTAGACCTGAATCCTCCAGCAGTGTGCTCAGAGGATTCAAGGCTAAGCAGAACCAAAGTGGACTCAAACTATCGCCCTGAAATATACCTCGCTCTATCCTTATCGGCTCGCTATTCCTCTGAATTTGCCGACATCCTGGATAGCGAAGGACTGTCCTCCATTGCCCCATACACGACATTAGGAAAGTGCGCAGAGTTGCATCAACTTTATACAACTCTAGCACCCTCCTAAGCCATGTATGTGGCACCGAATCGTAGGCCTTCTTATAGTCTATCCAGCATGTCGACAGATCCTTTCGGGAACGGCGAACCTGTTGGCTTATGGTCATCATCTGGCAGGCGCGTGTCAGCCACACCTTGGTCCGGTCGCTCCCAAGCCCTGTAAACCCACCTTTCATCTCTTTGGAATGTGCGATTCTGAGTGTATCGGTCCACCCGCCGCTTATACCTACGAATACGGCTTGCCCATGCATACACTTTCTGCTTCAGGAAGTCGATGCGCTCTGTGACACGAAACATATAGTCTCGAGGACTGATATCAGTCCCCGAGAACGCCCGCCTCACAAAACGCATCACCCTAGGGCGAGTATTGCCCTCCCTGAAGCAGATCAATTTGCCGATGAGTGCTCTGGCCCCACCAATACGTTGTTCAATCCTGTACTGCCATGCCGGTACGGCTGGTTTTGGTCGTGTAGCTCTGTCATCAGAAAATTTAACATGAGCTACACGACATGCCGCTACGGCCGCACAATACAGGATCGAGTGAATATCGGTAAGGTCTTCGCAGCTATCAAAATAATTTGACAACTGCGAATCCAGAACAGCCATCAGCATCTTATTTTTGTTGTGCATGGGCAAACGAGGTAAGCGTGGTCTAAGTTCGGGCGTCATGAACCGATACTCCCGAATCGCACCCTCCAAAGCACTCCTCATATCCTCACTGCACTGGGTACTTACATTAGTAACCATGTCACTACTCACGTCGCCATCGCAATATGGTGTTGTTACGGTAGACTGTGGTGGAACCACAGCCTGTGAAGGCGGCGTGGCCGTGACACGGTTACTCTGCACTTCAGTTCGCAAGCGATCAAGTACGGTGTCATCCAACATACGATTACGCTGGATGACTCGCACCTGATCCGACAGTCGTTGTGCCGACACGTTGACAGCTGGCTCAAGCACCTGAAACAGAGAGAGCATCCTAACACGGTACGCGGTCAGGTTGATTCCCCCCTCTGTAGCCCCATAGTTTGCGCGCATGACGTTTTCGTTATTCGATTGCGTCCATCGCATGCGCTGCACACTTCCGCCGGGAGCTGGGACCCTATCAGAAGCCAGTGGGCCTCGAGGTCCTAAGCCGTCCGGCGGCCGGCGTCCTCCCCGTCGACGAGCAGGTGGTGGCGTCGTGGGCGGAGAGAAATACTCGTCGCTTGAGCTCGACGCAACTGCCACGGCCGGTGTCACAGCACTCACGATGGGGCTGGGTTCCGGCGGCGGCGAGGCGGAGCTGAGCGACGGGTCCGGAGGCGGTAAACGTGCGCGTCGAGCTGCAGCTCTGGTCAACATAGTCGTGATTTCATTTTAAATTTTATCATTTCCTTTTCACTTTCACTCATGACGTATGTCATTCCGTGTCACAGTTTTTTTTCGTTTCATGATGTAAAAATGGATATTATATTGCTGTTTTTATGTTTATAACGTAACTCTTGTATTTATAAAAAGGGGGCTGGTAGCTGTTTCTTTGAAATTGTAATCGTATTAAGTAATTTGTTAAAAAAAATATTGAGTGAAATTTTTTCGACTTGTTGACTCGTGTGTTGCCAGTTTATTATTTATTTTATTATTATTATTATTACCGTAGCAATATTTCTTATTTCCACCCACCTACCTACGATATCAACCCACCACCACCCCCACCACCATACCTATCATACCTACCATACCTACCATACCTACCATACCTACCATACCTACCATACCTACCATACCTACCATACCTACCATACCTACCATACCTACCATACCTACCATACCTACCATACCTACCATACCTACCATACCTACCATACCTACCATACCTACCATACCTACCATACCTACCATACCTACCATACCTACCATACCTACCATACCTACCATACCTACCATACCTACCATACCTACCATACCTACCATTAAAACACAGAATTTGAAGTTGTGACCGTTGTGAAAATTTTCAAATAGTTTTTTTCACCTCTAACAAATTATTCACTGATACGATATTAGTTATTGCATTTCATATTCATTTTATTTCTCTAGTTAGCCATATTTCTTGAGCTCGTGACTCGCGCTCGGGCCTATCTTTAGGTAGCCGTGCTTGCCTAGGTTGGTCTGTGGATGGGGGACCACCCTTACATACCGAGTTTCCTCCGTGCCTCGGCAAACACGTTTAGCTGTTGCTCCCGGCTGTCATTTGTCCATCTTTGGCAGTCGTTACAGGCAGTCAGTGGCCCAAAAAGTCTGACAACCAGTCTTACCAAGTGGTATCGTATTACCCAGTATTAACTAGGTTGTATTCAGCTGCATCCAGTTAGACTGGAGGCTTACCCCAACACAGTTGGGAAAAGGCTAGGCAGATGATGAGTTGGCCATATTTTTATTTCCATACAGTAATATTTCGAAATTAATTACAATTAATTATTAACCTTAGATCCTAAAATAATTTAGTCTGTCTTTAGTTTTATTTTTGTAATTATATGTAGTTTTAGATGTAGTATGTTTAATTATTTGGTCTGTAATAAAACAATTCAATTTAAATTTAATTTACTCTAATTTGATTTATTCCATTTTTTTTTCTAATTTAGTCAATTCTAATTTAATTTATTCCAATTTATTTTTTTCTAATTTAATCAATTCTAATTTAATTTAATCCATGTTATTTATTTTAATTTAAATATTTAAGCGTAACCTGCATATATTACCAAACTATTATTTATTGTTTTAATTAATGATTTAATTGTATATTTATCGCCGCATAATGTAGTGCATGCTGTGCTTTTCTATAAGTGATGAGGCGCTTAGACTTAAGTTTTTAATGTACAAATGATATTGTAACAGTATACTCATTGTTGAGAAGCCATATAATAAATAAATACAAATAAATAAATACAATTGGTAAATATTTGACAGATATTTGCGAGGTTGCCAATTTTCTGAATGCGTCCTCTTAAATACGGATTCCTATCAAGTACATAATATATTTAAATACATTGTTGAAATTGGTAAAACAGAGCATTGTGTGTTTTATTTAATTTATTGCGATGCTGACAGCGCTATTAAGCCGCTCCACACGCGAAGGTATAGCGCGATTATTAATGTTGATACTTTTGTTTTACTTTGGTGAAGTATTATTAATATTCAAATGTTTATTGCTTAACACAGTATTAGTAATACATTTCCAAATGCCAAATGAATTCGCAGTCCACTTTGTTGTACCATTTCAGGCATGCAAAATGTATCATTAAAGTTATAATAGTTCATAAATTCAAATTATATCATAAACAGTGTCAAAAAAAGAAAAAATCTAACAAATACCTTAAACAATGTGATACGATTCCAGTTATAAATGATAAATGATAAATGATCTTTATTTTGTAAGTAGGTTTTCACAAACACTTTTACACGTCAATTTTTTTTTTTAAACTCGATGGGGCCGGTGTTTCGTACCTGACTACTCTGAGAAGAAACAGCCGAAACAAACTCAGAGGTCATAGTCTCTTTTGAAGTCCAGACATAATCTTGCTCAATTCACATGAGGATCATGTAGATATTAGTGTCTGAGATGGTCTTTTGAAGAAAGAACCATACAGATTTGAGTAAACCTGTCCAGTCAGTGCAAGCATTTGTCAGTTATCGTGTAGCTCGACTTATAACATATATATAGTTAATAATCTACACTAACATTATATATTAAACTAGCTGACCCACGCAACTTCGTCTGCGTCAAAAGTACTACCTACCTACTACTACATTTTTTTTCATATGAACCTTCTCCTGACAATAACAAACACAACAAAAAAAGAATTAGTGAAATCGGTTCAGGCGTTGTTGAGTTATGCGCTTACCAACACATTTTGCGATTCATTTTAATATTATAGATTAGTAATGAATAAACTCAAACACTACGGTACCGATTTCTGGTGTTATTTCACATTCTACTCGGTTCCACCAGCAAACCAACAAACACCAAAAAAAGATGTAATCGTCAGTTTGACTCACCTGCTCTCGATCCCGGCGCTGTGCTCTCTCTCGCTCTCTGTCCTTCCCGCTCTCTTTCTGTCCAGCCACTACACCGTACATTTCGTACACGATTAATTGTCACTGTCAACACTTTATACTGTTGCTGTCATTTGTATTAAACCACGAACAACTTTATTGAGAACTATCAATCATACAGCAGTGTTATTATTTTTCTTTATTTTTACACAAACACTGTTCGGAAGAATGGAAATCTATACGATTAGAAAAAAAAGTATAAGTATGGTAAGGGTTCCGCACCATTATTATCAAAAAATCATGTTTGTTGCATAGGAGCCCCACTTAAGGGGCCGGCGGAGCATGTGTTTTGCATACAAACGTAATACCAAGCACCAAGGGAAATGTCAACAAAACGTATTGAAATTTCCTTGAAAAAGCTGTAAGCGATCGGGGTTCGATTGAAACCACGGGTCAAAGTTTCAAAAGGTTCTTTCGAGTCTTTTGGAGTTATAAAGGGCGTATAACACCTCTTAACGAAGCCGAAAGACAGTCTGTTATACTTCCCATCATTGCAATCACTTTTATTCTAGACCATATCTGGTGAAGCTTGCGGGAATCCGGTGGATGCGAGTAGCAAGGGACCGGTCAATGTGGCGACACTTGACACTGACACTTGGCGGCTGAGATGATGATGATGATGATGATATCTGGGAACCTATGTACGGAGATATTGGGGGTCAAAGTTCCAATTTTTTAAACAACTTTATTATAAGAACACCTCTACGACCTCCGTACTATTCAATCCATCCATCAGCACAATGTTTTAAGTGCGTTACTTTGAGTTCTACCAAAAAAAAAACATACCCAGCAACCATTTTTGCTTAAAATTACTTAGTTTGATGTACAAAATGCTTGGTTGACGGCGTGATGAGGTTGTTTACACCCTGTGTAGTTTATAATAAGGTTGCTTTATTTAGTTAATCATAATATTGTAATACCAAATGATTTGAAAACTGTAACCATGGATTTTCTTGCCGGTTCTTCTCCATGAAAACGACCAGCGCAAACCGTTTACTTATTTTGACGTTTCATAAGTGCCCATCTAGGCCTATGTGAAATAAAATATTTTAATTTTGATTTTAGCAAAAGTATCAAGACTATTTCGTCTTACTTGAAAATCCTTTTTTCAGAAAAATGCACAACTAGCTTACAAGTAGGAAGCTGAACTTTAAAGTGACTGTGTGCTTTAGTTTCAAAATATACTCTTTACTTTCAGTAATTCAAGAACTCTTGCATATTGTAATAAAAAGCGGCCAAGTGTGAGTCGGATTCTGTAGTTGAGATGAATATTTTACACATGCACAATGTTGATTTCGTTGAGGCGACTTCAGGAGCTAAACGCAGTTTTATAATGCCTCAAAGTACTTCACTGCAATAAACAAAACCAGAAAAATATATGATACTAGCTGACCCGCGCAACTTCGTCAGCGTCACATAAGAGAAAGAGGTTACAGAGAGTGGGTCGTAAGCACCTATAGTACAATTTTGAAAGAGCACATCACACACATCCTTCCGCATAATGAAAACGCGCTCCCGGTACATGATCATTATTATTATTATTTAAAACGGTGTATCTTAGGAGATATGCATTGTAATCAATTTACGTGCAATACAAAACGCGTCCATCAACTCTGTTAATATTGTTGATTGCAAAATTTGAAGTGGATTGGACCAAGGAATCACATTTTCCCATACAAATTTTGCCCCCCTCGTTTCACCCCCTTAGGGGTATAATTTCAGAAAATCCTTTCTTATCGTATGCCTACGTCATATAAAAATTCACCCTCCGAGTTTCAGGTTTCTACAATCTGCGGTTTAGGCTTTGCGTTGATCCATCAGACAGTCCTTCAGGACAATTTTTTTTTTATTTGTAGATAGTAAGTAGGATTTGGACTTGTTTGTATTTGTAACTTTTCCGGCTTTATGTCTGATGTACATTCGTGTAGTCTACATTTTCTTCGTAGTATTATTTTATTTGTAAATACAGGGTGGAAACGATTAACGGGCCTTAACCGTTGAGTATTAGAAACAGGATCGATTTGCATCAAAAAATGTTTTGTGTAAAATAACAATTTATTTGCTAACTGTACTTTTAATTTTAATCTGTGAATGGGGATCAAAATTTCACGAAAAATTACGGAAGGTTTTCTAAGACCATTTTCATGTACCTAGCTCATTTTCATGTAACTGCAGCGGTGCAGTTAAGGTTTATCATTATTGGCATCAAAAAAATTGTTTTATGTAAAATGGCAATTTTCTTGCTAACTGCACTTTGTTTTTTGATTAAAACTGTGAATGGGGATCAAAAATTATGGATTGTTTCTAAGACCATTTTCGTGTAGCTGTAGCTCCCCTTACTGCCCCGTTTACCGTTTCCACCCTGTATTACTAATTACTTATACCGAGAAAACCCATTTTCTTGAGTTCCGCTATTTTGGGCGTATTCTCGTCAAAAATCAAATTTCAAGAAAATTGAGAAATTATATTCACTTATACTTGATTTGAAGAATTTACAGCAACTTTTAAAGGTTTACACTTCATTGGATTTTCTTCTATAGGTGTTTGAAGTTAATTAATTTTAAACACAAAACCCTATTTTTTACGTCTCTGGACAAAATTTTATAAAAACGCTGAAACAGGTATTTCTTTATTTTTAATAATAAGTATTTACTCTGAGTTTCACGATTCTAGAACAATCTAAAAAAAAAATTTCATACAAACTTTACCCCCCCTTTTCACCCCCTTTTTCCAACATTTTTCATAATTTCTATAGCCGAACTGTTATTCTGAGTTTATTTAAATAGATTAGTGAAGTTTTCATCAAAATCCGTCCAGTAGTTTTTACGTGATGCGCGGTCAAACAAACAAACAAACACGAATTTTAAAAATGGTTTTAATATGTTCAGTTAGTTATTTTAAGTTACCCTAGTCGTTTTTTTTTTTTAATCTTCAATGTACAGATTTTTTGGTCTCAACGATTTTATTATATGTATAGAAGATACTTCAGGATATATGCTAGTATGATAGTGTATGGAAAACATAACACAATTAATAATAATAATAAATATTTAAAAATGTAAAGAGTTTGTTGAAAACTGAATAAAGGAAATAAATAATATTATATTCTTTATTGGCATAATAATTGGTTACATACAAATGTGAGACCCTGGCTCCAGAGCTAGGTTAAAGTACCTAGCTGCTGTATTTCAGGAGCCAGTGACTTCTCCCATTTAAGTTACAAATGGGCATGTTTTATGCAGCAAAAGTCTATGTCTTTACTCCATAGAAAAAAAATATAAACGAACTTATTTCTAAAAATGTCTTAACGAGTAAAAACCATACTAAAACACATGCGATCTTTCTGATCTTTTGGACGATAATTCGACAAGCAACATATTAGCATCATAGTGTTTTTTTTTTGTACAATTAATAGATTTTTTTGTAAATCGATCGAAACCACTCATTTCGCACTATTCGGCCCGCAGTGACTGACGTAACAACCACTTTGTAGTGCAAGCTGATTAGAACTTTATTCTAAGTGTTTCAAACAAAGTTTAAACTACCACAAATAGAGTTGCTAATTTACCTCGTGCCATAAGCTGTTGAAGCTGGATGAATTTATTGGCAGAAGCTAGTTATCTATGAAACGATTTTTGGGTCATAAGTCTTCATTTGCGACCAACAATCAACCATAGTCACAAACTTTCCTATTTATAGTAATAAGTAGGAAGAATACAGTATGTGAGATTGGAGCCTTTTGGTCTTTAACAGGACAGATTTTATTATTTTTCTCACTATGTCTACTTTTTATTAGTTATAATCATTATTCAAATATTTTTTTTGTGTGTTTTGTCCTGTCGGGCTAATTAAATTTAGACGACCCGAATGGCGCAGCGGTAGTGAGGCTGTCTTACGTTCTTAGGGTCCCGGGTTCGAGTCCCGGTAGGAGCAAATGTTTGTGTGATGAGTATGGACATTTGTTTCCGAGTCATGGTGGTTTATATGTATAATAAGTATGTATTTACAAACAAAAAGTATATATGTAGTATATCAACTATCTAGTGTTCACGACACAAGCTTTGCTTAGTGTGGCACTAGGTGGCGCTGTGTGTTAATGTTCAGCGATATTTCTTATTACACCGTACAGTAAATATCTACTAATGTATGACATTCGAGAAACAAAAAGGTCATATTTGCAACAAAAAAAAACAGATATAATCTTACCCTTTTCAAACACCGTCAATTTCTAAAATGTTGGCAGAATGTACATTCGCACAATTCCATTGCTAAATTTTTGTTTTTTTCAAATACGTTTAGCGGGTTGAAAATGAACCATTAGCTGAACGGGAATTTACAAATTAAACACAGTGACAAGCTAAAAGACTTTACATTGCCCGGCTTTTTATTTGTTGTCTGCAGCCATCTTATATACATATTATATAAACCCGTTTTCCGTTGTCACGACATAGCATGAAAACGGCTTAACCGATTTGGCTGATTCTTTTTTTGTTGCGTTTGTTATTGTCAGGAGAAGGTTCTTATGAAAAAAAATGTAGTACCTAGTAGGTAGGTGGGTAGTAGTAGGTAGGTAGTAGTAGGTAGGTAGGTTGTAGTAGGTAGGTAGTAGTAGGTAGGTAGTAGTAGGTAGGTAGTAGTAGGTAGGTAGTAGTAGGTAGGTAGGTAGTAGTAGGTAGGTGGGTAGTAGTAGATAGGTAGTAGTAGGTAGGTAGTAGTAGGTAGGTAGGTAGTAGAAGGTAGGTAGTAGTAGGTAGGTAGTAGTAGGTAGCTAACTAAAAATCTACTCATTTGTTAGAAGCTATTTTTATTTTTACACTCGAAGTTGTGGACGATTATGTTTATCTGGGATAAACGGTCCAGTTAGATAGGTCTATCTTCCAGAAAGAGGTCAATCGTCAAATCCGACTCGGCTGTGCAGCGTTCGGGAAGCTGCGCGGTATCTTCTCGTCCAACTTACCGCAGTGTCTCAAGACGAAAGTATATGACCAGTGTGTGTTGCCTACATGATTGATTACATAAGGGACCGAAACGTGGTCGCTCACAATGGGCCTTATCAAAACGCTTAAAGTTACCCAAAGGGCAATGGAGAGAGCTATGCTCGGAGTTTCCTTGCGTGATCGAATCAGAAACGAAGACATCCGCAAAAGAACCAAGATCACCGACGTAGCCCGAAGAATTACCGAACTTAGTGGCAGTGGCAATTGCACATTGCTCGCAGAATGAATGGCTGATGGGGCCGAAAAGTTCTGGAGTGGACTGCGAACCGGGAGACGATGTGTTGGAAGACCTCCCATTAGTTGGTCCGATGACCTGGTGAAGATTGCGGGAATCCGTTGGACCGGTCCGGAGTCGCAAGGGACCGGTCAATGTGGCGACACTTGGGGGAGGCCTATGTCCAGCAGTGGACGTCTTTTGGCTGAAATGATGATCATGATGTGATTTAAGAGTGTCCAAGGAGCTTCTTGCTCAATCTTCTCCATGGAGATCTACGCTTTGGAATGAGCAACTACAGTACAACCATAAACTTATTTTAAAAAATGTCAGTCTGTCTGAGATTAGCCGGAACAAACCGACTAATCTCCAAAACGGCTGCACCGATTTTGACCCGACTAATATATAAAACTTACAGCTAATATACACAATGTTCAATTTATTTTACTTTGAAGGTCAATTGCAAGTTTAGGCTACTACTATTTTATAAAAAGAAAAGAAGTCTATACTAATATTACAAAGCTGAAGAGTTTGTTTGTTTTGTTGAACGCGCTCATCTCAGGACCTACTACTAGTTGGAATTGAAAAAATCTTTTTGTGTTGGATAGTGCATTTAACGAGGAAGGATATAGGCTATAATATATGACAACACGCTACGACCAATAGGAGCGGAGCATAAATGAAAAATGATGCATAAACGTTTAGTATTTTTTTTTCCTTTTCTGAGATATTTTTCTCATAAGCGACGCAGACAGAATTGCGTGAGTCAGCTAGTTTAGCGTATTAATGAAATCTAATTCAAATAGGGAAGTAATCTAATATAATCTATAATATTATTATAAAGCAGAAGAGTTTGTTTGTTTGTTTTAGTTGAACGCGCTAATTTCAGGAACTACCGGCTCGAATTGAAAAATCCTTTGTATGTTGGATAGTCCATTAATCGAGGAAGGCTGTAGGCTATATAACATCACGCTATGACCAACAGGAGCGGAGCAGCAATAAGTAATGTTGCAAAAATGGGGGAAATTTTATTCCCTTTGTCAGCTCTTTCTCTCTTAAGTGACACAGACGAAGTTGCGTGGGTCAGCTAGTTATAAATAAACAGTGTTTGGTATCGAACCCCTCCGTAATGGCTTGACAGATTTTGATGTTTTTTTTTTGGTGTATCCTCAACCTCATCACGAAGCCGTCAACCAAGCATTATGTACATCAAACTAAGTAACTAAGAAAGAATTATTGCTGGGGAACGACATTTTTTTAGGGTGCAATATCATGTTTCGTGGTAAAACCTCATGCAATGCACTCAAAACATAGTACTGATGGATGGATTGACTAATACGGGGGTCGTTGAGGTGTTTAAAGTTAAAATCTTACTGAAAAAACTTGTCAAAAAGTTGGAACTTTGACCCCCAATATCGCCGTAACTAGAAGGATCCCAAGTATGGTGTAGAACAAAAAAAAATGATCACAATGACGGAGGGAAGAATTTATACTTATGGGTTCGTTAAGAGGTGTGTTTTACACCCTTTATAGTGTACTGTGTAGTGGAGGACACTGACACATACCTACACAGCAAAATTTATACGCGAACGAAGTCGCGCACAACAGCTAGTATTAAATAAAGCTACCTCAAAAATATAAGTAAAGGATACTTTAAGAAGTTAACAAAGTTAATTCCTTATCTGCTCTGCTTCTAACTTATAATTCTGCATTAATTTGTCTGAAGTACAGAACCCACATTTAATTAATTTAAATATTACACCGCAACATTTTAATTTTGTATTAGTATTTAGATTGACCACATAAAAAATTTGCCGCCATTTTCGTTGATGACAGAATTATAATTGCCACTAATTGAAATAAAAAAAAACTACCATAAAAAGCGCGGGAAATTAATCACAGATTCAACACAGCACAGATAAAATATGACTTTTTAGTGCACAGATTAAAAATAAAACACGTTTGTTTTGAACGCACGACTGTCCACGACGCCGTCACTATACATACTGAGTATGCTATGTTGAACAATGCAGCATCCTGGATACTCCACCAACTTATTCTACCACCTTTTTACCATTTAACACCCTTATTCCAACCGCTTAAAGTCATTTTTAAACTACCATGACGGCAAAAAAAAAGGATAGTTTGCAAATTCTGTATAATTTTCTTCGTGCAATTTTGTAATGTAACTCAAGCAAATAGAGTTGATTTTAGATTTGATTGTTCTCTCAATGGCAAAGGACAATATATTTTGGCGGGTTTTGGGCATGGTGCAGATAAAAGTATAATTTAGTGAATGTTGTTAATTTGCTAAAAAGACTTCAAGGATTAAAGTTTTCAAGATTTACTTATTAATTTTCATTCTTTATTTAATTTTTGAGAATTTTCTTCCAAATTATAGCCGGCCATTGTTTATGGATCGTTTGTTTGTTTACACTAATTTACTAGTTATCGGTCATTTAAGAACTTGACAAGGTAAACAAACAATTTTAGAAACTGAAGAACTTCTTTGAGAAATAAATACTTAAATAAATAATAATAAATATTGCTGGACATTACCACACAGCGCCACCTAGTGCCACACTAAGCAAAGCTTGTGTCGTGGACACTAGATAGTTGAAATCCTACATATATACTTTTTTGTTTGAAAATACATACTTATTATACATATAAACATCCATGACTCGGAAACAAATGTCCATGCTCATCACACAAACATTTGCTCCTAACGGGATTCGAACCCAGGACCCTAAGAACGTAAGGCAGCGTCACTACCACTACGCCATTCGGGTCGTCAAATAATATCATTTGTTTTTTTCCGACTGTGTCTCGTTGGTGCAGTGGACGCAAGCACGACCGCTGAGCATAATGTCCTGAGTTCGATTCTCGGGTCGGGTGAAGTTTAATTAGTTTTTTCCATCTGGAATTTCTTATTAACAACCACGGAGTCTGTATTTGCGACCATTTGATGGTAATAAGCTCACCTGCTGTTACATAGGACTCCATATGACTGTCGATCTTCAAATTGCGTCGATATTATACAATTATACGTTTAAAATAGTAAATCGACACACTTTCACTTTCACTCTTGTAAATTGTAAATTATAGTTCTATATTGAATATATAGAATAAAAATTATTGTTCTATATATTTAATTTCAATTTTGGCCGATCACTGTCTCTTAAGATACAGGTCTCCTAGTTTAAGAGGCAGGGTTCATCATTATTTTGTATGCATAGACTTATTTTTGGCAGTCTTAAATCTTCTGTGCACAACAACTACACCATATGCTTATTGTATTTTTGTCATCTTGTTTTGAACTGTGTCTGTGTGTATTATTTGGATTAATAAACATTTTTTTTTTCCATTTGTTTTTATAAAATATTTTAAGACTCTTACTAAAACTTAATGTGGAAAAAGAAAGATTTACTAAGTAATGTTCCCTAAAATATTTATATTTCTTATGAGGATTGAGGGACCACGGTTTAGTTGTTAAATATTTTTTACCTTTGATGCTTTGTGATCTGTTATTCAGTAAATATCTTTACAAATTCTTTACTAAATATCTGTTGTCACAAAACCTTAATTTTTCAAATACTTTTCGAGATATCGCTGATGGTCTGTGAGAACTGAGGGTCCGCACTTTAAGGGCTGTAAATTGTATGTGTTTACAAATTCCCAAATTTGTTCTACAATTGTTTTAAGTTTACTACTAAATCCTACAATTTTTATTTTGCGAATTCCAGTTTGGTCCCTCAGTTCACACGCACATGATATTGGAGTGTCTATTATACTACTGTCTCACCAACGCATCTGCAACAAAAGGAGATGTTCCAGAAATGTATGGAGCCTGGGCCAGCCTATTATTGCCTATTATTCTGTAAATATCACTGTTTATTACAAGTTACTGTTTTTTATTGTTATTTTTTTATAATTTCAATTCGTTTTAATGTGTTTTTTAAATTAACTTGGTCAAGGAGAGCAACATAACATAAAAAGAAACCTGTGGCCTAATTCTGCTATCTTTATAAATTCGTCACTCCAACACGATTCCATTCTCATCCCATTGTCATTTTGCTTAAAGTTCGTAATCTGCTAAATTCACAATGGTCGGTCGATGGTCTCGTAATAGAATTGTGTTTTAATGGTATTTTCGTATTGCCATTAGATATTATCTATAAAACCATTGGTACAAATGGTTTTCGAAATCTACTACTAAATGCAAACCTTTATTCATGCCAGATTTCATGTACGAGATAGCATAGAATATTCTATGACATTTCTTTCAATGGAGTGTCAGTGGTTGTTCATTGAGAAGTCATAATGACGCCATTAGATAAGTAGATGCCCAGAGCAGCAGTATGCGAACAATGTCATATTGACAATGACATTTGATTGAACACATCCAATCCAAACTAAAAGCTAAGACATACTCAAGGGCGTCACTTTTTAAAAGTGTCAAAGTCGTCATACGTCATGTCACACAACTGTCATGGCTGCCCTCAAAATAGGGTTATCTTATTAAAAAACTTCATTTGTATACGCCTGTACCATCTTTAAATTAATGTATTAGTATTTTTATGAAATTCCCTTACTTTTTTCTTATTTATCTATGTAGTGTACATAGTGGTGTCCCAAAATCAAACATCTCCTTTTCACATTCACTTAGGTATCTCCTCTGTTAGTGAAAACGCAGAAGTTTCTCCGTTCTTAGAACAATAGGTATTGTGATATCTTTGTCGGAACTAAACTGCCGAATGGCAAGTAATAGAGGTACTGATCAAAGTTCACTAAACTATGTAACTGTTATTTCGGTGTCTATTTCTATTGAATGAATTGTGAAGCAATATTATACGATAGAAATATTAGATTTTGTCCGCGATATCGCTCGCGTGGTGGTAGGAAATAAACCCAAAAATATTTTTTTTTTGCGAGAAGCAAAAAAAGTTCCGGGCGTTTGAACTTTTTGGCCGGATTTTTTTCCGCCTATTTGTTTTTTTTTTCAAGTATCGGTCACGCATAAGACCTATATGAATCGATATCTGGTATCAAACAACTTTTGTAAGAGAACAAATATTCTAAAGTGTCACGTTTCCGAGATATGAGCCATCAAAAATTCAAGTAAATTCATTGAACATCTTCACCACAATTGATTGATGCTGTCTGATCAAATCAAAGTTGTGCTGAAGATTCCATCAGTGAATGGACTTTAACTTGTTGCTAAACTTGTTTCTATTAAAACCAGCTATCGATTAATGTAAGTCATATGCGTTGTCGCTACGTCGAAAAAAATCCAGTCAAAAAGTTCAAAACGGCATTGACAGCCGGGACCAACGGAAGGTCGTGGCACACTTGACAAGCACCTCACCAGCACCGCATCAGCACAGTTGTTGCCCGGCGTTGTCTCGTATTTAGGCTACGGCGCGCTTACCAAGCGTTGTCAGCGAGGTAAGCACGAGGCCCGCGCGCGGGCGGTGCGTAGTCCGCGCGCCGTCCGCGAGGCGTAAGCTCACAGTCTGTGCGCTGGCTGTGATAGTCCGGGAGATGGTGTTGCATTTTAGAGTGTTTTTACGCCGATCGGTAGCCATCTGGTTCAATAAATCTCAAATGACTGATAAGTTAACCCAGTGTCAGCTGAGACACCTGCGTGCGGTGGGTGTGGGATTTCGAGGTGAGGTGGCTGTTTTTTTTTCACCACCTCCAGGTGATGAAAAAAAACAGTTATGTTTGTGTCTTCCGCTCACATGAAGTTGTAAAAGAAATACGTAAAATATAGTTGTAGTACGCCTGATGAAAGTTAACAAAGTGATTGTTTAAATAATCAAAAGTACGTAAACAACAATCAGCTGTGTGGGTAGCGGTCTTTACAAGTTCATGCAAGCTATAAACGACATCCATGACGGAAAATAAAAGAAAAAACTCTCGAAAGATTGTCAACCGAACATACTATCTTATTTTTCATCATGGGTGTCGTTTTCATGGTTTTTGGGGTGGCTGATAACGAAAATGAAGTTAAAGTTAACCACGTCAAGTATTAACGTGGCCATATAATTATATAATCCGGCAGTCTTATCGAACTAGGTTCAGTGTAGTGGACTCTCTAACTAAATATGTGACTGTACGTTGTTTTGCGGGCAACTCGGAGTCGGCGCGCAGCCAGCGCACGGACAGCGCGTTGTAAGCACGCGGTCCGCTCGATTGCGGCGCGCGGACCTCGCGCGGACGACGAGTCGCCCGCGAATCGAGTCGTATGGTAGCGGCAAGCGCGTTGACCGCCCGCTGTAAGCTATTTCATATGGACATTATAAAATAGGCTATGCAACACACGATTTAATGCTCTAATTTATATGGCAAGTTAATTGCTGGGTTGGAGCGGTGCCGGTGCGGCGCTTGTCAAGTGACCTATAAACGTGTTTTCCGAGGCACAGACAAAACTTGATAAATAATGGGCGATCATCCATCCACAGTCAAAAAAGTAGACTACTTCCAGGCCTCGCAGTTGGGTAATAAAATTCATTTTACACCAATATAGCCTCGAACGGCTACCAAACCGACGTCCTGAAGCAAACTATTTCAAAACTTTATGTCTTACATGTTGTATTACATCGCAGTCAAGCATTATAAGAGCTATGAGAACTGCACCCGGGGGCCTAGTACTAGGCAGAATTCTAAATTGCCTCGATTATTATAGTAACACGTTAAGTATGTAGGCAACGTAATATCACGCTTGTATGATCCTAGGGAGTTTGCAATTGTATACAGCCCGCTTGTTTTATTTAAGGGGCCGGTGGAGCGTGCGTTTTTCATACAAATGTAGTACCAAAATAATATGAAAATTAAACATATTCTTAAGGTTGTGTATATATTTCGATTGTATTATAGAATATCTGTGTTCCTTAATAAATATTTTGAAAGGACAATGATATAAAGACGTGATATGAGGAATTTAATTTTTTATAGAAAAAATATTTTTCTCTTAACTTTTGTTCAAATCACTGTACATTCAAAATATGTGTTTCGGAACCTATAAATTCTGTAATCCAATCAAAATAAATACACACTACCTTAAGAATATTTTTGTTGTACAAATTATTTTGGTATTACGTTTGTATGAAATTCGCATGCTCCGCCGGCCTCTTTTTAAGACAATTTTGTTCTTAAGGGTGATGCTTCAAGGTAGCCCGCGTTAGTCAAATTTTGTTATGTTTTTGCAATTTGCAGGGCAGTGTTAAGTTGTATGTTGATAACCATATCGGTCGCGACTGTAAGATGTATTTAAGTTACAGAATTATAATCATTAATATCATCAATAGAACTCTCAAAGTACATAAAAGTCGAAGAAGGACTTTGACTGTTAAAAATTCGTTCATCGACATACAACTTAGCACTGGCCTGCAAATTGAAAAAAAACATAATAAAATTTGAATTTCGCGAGCCACCTTGACGCTTTCACCTTAAGAGCGAGTGTCCAGAAAATCGGCAACGTCGCAATTAGCTTTTAACTATTTTAATTAATTTGAACCGAAATGAGCGCATTCGCGTCCCGCGTATATTGGTATAGCATACAATTGACTCAGTATACTCAGTGCAAAATAAATAAATTGGTTTACTTGATCCAGTATACGCTATTTTTTTAGTTATTTATTAAGATATATATTTTTTGTATAGGTTAATAGGAAATGGTTTACTTATTGTTAATCCACAAAAAAATGCAATTCTTAGTTGACTCAGTATACTTAGGAGCCGTTGACATAGGTATTCACTGTTTGTCTGTGTTGCCAGTAAAAGTTATGGCACAGATTGACGAACATTACGGTTACGTGGGGTGTCGATGTAACTATTATTTTTATTTATATTTGCTCGTTTATACTTTGTTTATACTTTATTTATTTTTTATTCTTAGCCGTATCTGACCGTGGCATCACTTTGGGCCCTATCAGAATATCAGCGCTGTGACGTTTTTTTTAAATGTTACAGCATCATGCTGAGATAGGAGCCTTTTGGTCTTGTACAGGACAAATTCTGTTTTGTATTTTGTTTGTTTTTTCTTGTGATTTCGTTATTATTATTTTTTTTTTTTTCTCATTATGTATACTTTAAACTAGTGTTATAATCACAATTTTACCATTTTATTTTTTTTATTTTTATTTATGTGTTGTTCGGTCGGGCTAATAAATGCTATTTCTTTCTTTCTTTCTTTCTTCATTCACAGATCGGTGGGATGCCCCGATGATGTGGAGGTGAAGCCGCTCCATGCTGAATTTTGATAGTATATTTTTATCTGTGTCTATAACACTAGAACTAAGTAAACTGGTATAAAAACTTTACATTCTATTCTATTCTATATAGCATGCTATAGTGTTATTTAAAATGGAATTCAAACAGTAGTTTTAGGTGTCCGAGAGAAAAATAGATCTAGCACTCGTGCCCGCTTTCCGCGTATATTTCGACAGGAACAGACCATTTTTCAAACAATTCTGCAAAGTATTCATGTAGCGAACAAAAGTTCGAATCTATGGGGTGTAAATAGACTCTTCAATTTTCAAGTTTTATTGTTTTAGAGTGAAATATCACGTTTTACAGTACAACTCAATGTAACGCACTCAAAACGTTGTGCTGGTGGATGGATTGAATAGTACCTACTCAGGACGTTGAGGTGTTCTTACTTTTGAATCAAATTTTTATTTTAAAAAATGTGTAAATGTTGAGGAGCTCGTGGCTAAGTAATAACTGCCACTCGGGTCGATCTTAAGGGTCTGTGGATGGGTGACCAAACTTTTTTTTTTTGGGATGGGAAATCATCAAATTACTTCTCCCACTCATTTGATGATTTCCGGGAGGGAATGTCAGACTCTTACTGACTAAAACCCATTCATGTTCCTTCCTCGCCCTTTATTTTCCGGGGCCGCGGAATCTCTTTCGAACAGGCCCGCAACCCCGATGGGTGACCACCCTTACACACAGAGTTTCCTCCGTGCATTGAAAAGTACGTCAAGCAGTTGGTCCCGGCTGTCATTTGTAGATCTTGGACAGTCGTTCCAGGTAGGTAGTCAGTGGCCCAAAAAGTCTGACACCAGTCTCATCAAGTGATCGTATTTACCAGTATTGTATTGTATTAACTGGGTTGTGGAGGTCAGATAGGCAGTCGCTCCATATAAAATACAGGTATTCAGCTGCATCCGGTTAGACTGGAAGCAGACCCCAACATAGTTGGGAAAAGGCAGGTAGATGATGGGCAACTACAGTACTTTCTCAAGTTATTATGCCTTGTGACTGTGACTGTAGCTTAGTTTTGTATTTTTGACATTCAAAAGTGTCGTAATGGTCTAATGGGGTCGGCAAGTTAAAGCTGATTGTAGATGGCGCGTCCACCGCATAGACCCAATCTAACCAATGAGGTCAAACTATTTTGAAATATAAAATGACATTGACAGATTTTCAACCAATGACGATGTTTTGGTTCATGCGCTGCTGGCGCCATTAGTTCCACAGTTGCCCACCCCATTGAAATAAATGATTTGAGTTTGAGTTTTTGAGTTTGAGTTTGTAAATGTTGGAACTTTGACCCATAATATTTCTGTAACTAGAAAGTTCCAGGTATTGTCTAGACCGGGGTTGCGGGCCTGTTCGAAAGAGATACCGCGGCCCCGGAACATAAAGGGCGAGGAAGGAACATGGATGGGTTTTAGTCAGTAAGAGTCTGACACTCCCTCCCGCTCCGCCCAGAGTGGGAGAAGTCATTCGATGATTTCCCATCCCAAAAAAAAAAAAAGGTATTGTCTAGAAAATAAAATGATCGCAATGACGGGAAAATAAGTGCCTTTTAACATTCTTAAGTCTTATGTCCAGGTAGTAAGCTGTATATTTTATTATATGTATGTAGTTTAGTTTATAAGTAGAATTAATTTAGGATGTAATGTAAATGCACATACATTACGTAAGTATACACTCTTTTGCAAATTACGCTTTCAAAATTAGGTTTGCTGTTAGAAAACCCAAGTCTGGGTTGAGCTCGCCTTTGATAAGCTATTTATCATCATCATCACCATTCTCTTGCCCTTATCCCAATTTATTTGGGTACGGCGCAGCATGTCTTCTTCTTCCATACTCCTCTATTTTTCGTCATCTCATCAGACACTTCTTTTCTTACCATATCCTTCTTAACACAGTCCATCCATCGTTTCTTTAGTCTTCCTCTACTCAAATACCCATCCACATTCATACTCAAAACTTTTTTCACGACATTTTCCTCATTCCTCCACATCACATGCCCATACCACGACAACCGATTACCACACAACTTTTTAGTCACCTAAGCTATTATTATTGCAATTAATTTAATATTTGTTGTTTTCTGTGCAATAAAGAATAAGAATAGTATATGACGTAATGTAATAATAAATGTATAATATCCAGGGTGTATTTCACCTCATCACAAAGCCGTTAACCAAGCATTCTGTATATCAAACTAAGTAACTTTACGCAAAAAATATTGCTGGGAAACAACTTTTTTTTTTAGGTTATAAATCATGTTTTGTGGTATTATATAACTCAATGTAACACACTCAAAACATTGTGCGGATGGATGGATTGAATAGTACGGGGGTCGTAGAGATATTTAAAGTAAAAATCATGCGATAAAAAGTGGTACTTATTTAAAAAAAAACTTGTCAAAATCTTGCAACTTTGACCCCCAATATCTCCGTAACTAGAAGGTTCCCAGGTATAGTGTAGAACAAAAAAATAATCAGAATGACGAGGAGAACAAGTGCCTTTCGTATTCGATAAGAGGTGTTTTACACCCTTTATAACAAATACACACAGAGATTTCCGCACAATAAATCTCCGCACATCTCAATGCAGGCCTTCTCTTTTGTATTATTTATGACATTGGCGCGTTTTTTGTTTTATGCATGTACATCCGACCTTTTGTTTGTTACGTGAATACTATACGCAGAATAGTTTGAAAAATAACTGTCTTGCATGCATATGGAGGACATGGTGTAGGGGCCGTGACTCGTGGAGGTGTTTAAAGGAAGTATTCAATTCATCCATTAGCACGATTTTTTGAGAGGCCTACCGCAAAATGAAATTTTTCACCCCTCAAAAAAGTCGTTTCCCAAAAATTTATGTTGCGTAAAGTTACTTAGTTTAGTTTGAGTAAATGCTTGTTTGACGGCGTCGATAAGGCTTAGATTACGCCTTGTTTATCTATACTAATATTATAAAGCAGAAGAGTTTGTTTGTTTAGTTGGTCGAACGCGCTAATCTTACGAACTACCGGCTCGAATTAAAAAAATATTTTTGTGTTGGATAGTCCATTTATCGAGAAAGACTTGAGGCTATATTACATCACGCTACGATTATAAGGAGCGGAGCAGGAATGAAAAATGTTGCAAAAACGGGGATTGTTTTTCCTTTCGTTATTCTCTCTTATGCGACGCAGACGAAGTTGCGTGGGTCAGCTAGTAAGTAAATATTCGTTTAATAGGCTTGACGACAATATCAAAAACTTGCAAATCTATTTAGTCCTTCAGTTAGAGCATTGTGAAATAATGGACACATATTTTTTGTTTTTGTAAATCAATGAATATTGACAAAGATAAAACGCATCAAAACTCGGGAGTGGGGGCTCGTGACGTCAGAACTCCCTTGAAATTATACCAAGGCGTGACATATTGAGAATTTTAAAATCGACGTATCTTCGTCAATTTTGATTTAAGTAACAAAAGAAAAAAGCGGCCAAGTGCGAGTCGGACTCGCACATGAAGGGTTCCGCAGCAGCGAGTAACATAATGTAAAAGATGAAGTTTTAAAAAAAACTACTCACTAGATATCGTTCAAACCAATTTTCGGTGAGAGTTTATATAGTAATACACAACATATATTTTTTTTTGGGGGGACACATTTTTCCACTTTGGAACTCTTGCTCAATCTATTCAGTTAAGAAAAAAATCATGTTAAAAACCTCAAAATCATTTTTAAAGACCTATCTACAGATACCCCACACGTATGGGTTTGTTGTTTTTTAGTTTCAGTTCTAAGTATGGGGACCCCCAAAATTCATTGTTTTTATTTCTATTCTTGTGTGAAAATCTTAATGCGGTTTACAGAATACATCTATTTACCAAGTTTCAACAGCCTAGTTCTCATAGTTTCGGAAAAAAGTAGCTGTGACATACGGACTGACAGACAGACAAACATGACGAATCTATAAGGATTCCGTTTTTTGCCATTTGGCAACGGAACCCTAAAAATACGGGTCAAATAGTGGTTGATAATCTAAGTGACGGACTACTTAATTTTTTTTTGTCGTTATTATACTACGACAAGTGAATAATCCGTATGGTATAATTAAATAAAATTGTCCTCACGATCTGTAGTGTCTATAATATATCTCACGGAAATCGAAGTCATGTTGCGTGTAATTTACGGTTTCATTTCGATTTGAGGTGCAATAATGGTTTAATATATGAGCTCATAAATTGCGAATTATGCATCCTGATTGCCGCATCTCTACTGCACTTTTTACGATGATTAAAGCTTTTAAATACCTACCAGTGAAAAATTATGGACGATGGTCAAACGTAAATATCGATCATAGAGGGCCTGTAGGTTGCTTTTGTCTAATTTTTTGGTCGAAACAGGTCTTTTTTGCAAAAAATATAATCGACTTCACACAAAAAAGTGAAAAATAACTTTTTATTTTTCACTTTTTTGTGGTTCATATGTGCTTACCCTTTCACAGCGTAACGGCGTAACTTTTTGTAATGAACTGGTGTAAACAATAGAGAGACATGCGATTTCAGCGATCCCAGTACATTTGCTATTCTATCATTTATTGAGGAGTTCCCGTCGCCTATCTTCCGAAGTTCTTCGTCAGATCTTTACCAAATTGAAATGGGATCACTCCAAGAACGTACTCTTCCTAAAACTACCCAAATCGATTCTGGTGTGCCTATAAAATTTAAGGAATTCCTTCTATTTCTCCAGGATCCCATTAATTCTGCGTACTCCATCAGAGCATACAGGCGTGATGTTACGTCACTATGTTACATAATCAATAAACAACCAAGCGATTCAGCAATTACTGCAGCTTTGCCGTGTATGTTTGAGGAGTTCCTATCTATATCACCGAAGATCAGCGTCAGATCTTAACCAAAAGCTAACCTGGTAGGGATCACGCCGTATATTTCAGAAACTTGACACTATAGAACATTAGGTCTCAGACAAAACTTGTTTCTAAGTTTTGTACGTCGACTACGCTTTTCAGCCGAGTATAAAGTGTTTTAAGGTTAGGTTACATAAATCGGTTTTTCTCAGTAATATGCTACACGCGTCACCTACCTGTCGCTTGATTCATAGAAAAATCAACGAAACTAACCGTCTGTAACCAAAATGTCAAACAGACAAAGGTACCAACCTACCGAAACCGACTAGTAAGTTTTTGAAATCACCGATAGTCTGCAGTTACACTAGACGAGTGCTATTAAGGCGATTACATGAGCTAAACGCTAGTTTTATAATTACTAAAAGTATATGACTCACTGCTATAAACAAGACCAGAAAAATATACGATATTCTTCAGGATATATGCTAGCATGACACTGTTTTGAAAACATAATACAATTAATTTGGCTCAAGAAAAAGAAATCACGAACTTATCTCTAAAAATATCTTTCAAACAATAAAAAACATACTAATATACATGCGATGATTCTGATTTTTTGGCAAATAATTCTACAAGCAATATATTAGCATGATAATGTTTTAGTTTTTTAATCCGATCAATCGTTTTTTTGTAAATCGATCGAAACCACTCATTTCGCGCTATTTGACCCCCAGTGGCTGACGTAACAACCACTTTGTAGTGCAAACTGATTAGAACTTTATTCTAACACAGCATTTCAAACGAAGTTTGAACCACCACAAATAGAGTTGCTAATTTAGCTCGTCTAAGCGCCTTAAAGACTACCAACGTTACCTTCCTGCGTGGTTAATCTCTCTCCCACCATAAGTTTTTCTCGTATTCTTCGTACCGTGAATGAAAAAATGGCCTCTTTCCGAATCTTTGCGTGATTATTCCACACCGTGCGCGCCACAGAAGCCACACATTAATCATGCACGCGCAAATAAGCACAGTTGGAGGCAACAACTGTTACTGTGGGTTTTAGGAATATCTTGACAATATACCTTATTGGTAGGTAGATAAGGGCGTAGCTATGATTTTGTTTAGGGGGCAGGCGTAGACAAACCATAGTACATTTTGATACAAGTGGAGAAAGTTTGTTATTGTGGTACAAGGCGGTATTAACACACGAGCCGTAAGCCGAGTGTGCTATTGAGCCGAGAACTGCAATAACAAAAATGTCCACGTGTATCAAACGACGTTTTTCAATACACTTTTGAAAAAATAAAATAAAATAATGTAAAATATTTGTGTCATGAATGTCACGAGACTATGATTTAAATTTTATTTTTTCCCGCGCTTTACTTTCGCCATGTTCAAGGAGAGGCAAAGGTATGAAGCCATAGATATATATGTAACTAGATTAGCAATAACCACGCCAAGGCGTTGCCACGGGACATATGTACGGATACATATCCGTCGCTAACGTCAGTTCAGTGTTCTGTTAGATGCCTACGGAAGTGACACAGGACAAAAAATGTGTAAATGCGTATTGAAAGAGTGTGATTTAAAATCACAAACACATAATTAATTAACCGGAATTACTTTCCATACTTAATTTTATTGTTTCTGAGTGTTTATAATGATTTACATCAACGTAAAAACGCAATTTATTAATTTACATTTTGAATTTTGACAATTAGGTTCAGTGTTACCAGTAAAACTGAGTTTTAGTTTCCAACATTTGTGGGAGAATTTTTAATTGAGGAAATAAGTGCTTCGTATTTTTTTTTTAAACGCTGTAGGGTGCCTAAAGATGTAACACGCCGTGTTTAGTGGGTGGAAATAATCCAATAGCTGAAAAAAGAGACTGACTGACTTTTCATTTACCTTTTATGTAATCGCATAGCCCATATTGTGTGAGTACTATGTACGAGTACTAGAAAGCTATCATTCACTGGAAACCTACTTTAGTTTTTGACTTGAATGTGCCCTGGCGGTTGAGAGTATGTAATGCTCACTCAAATGTCTCGCTGATAGTGGCGCGTGTGTCGGACCATTTAGTTCCATTCAAAATGGTTGAGCTGAATGGTGCTGATCCATGCGTCATGCTCGTGAACGGGCGCTGTCAGTTGTGACTGGACATCTCTTAGTTGCCATGGCTAATTTAACGAATTATTTTGTTTTTACTATGGACACTTTAAACGTGCATACCTTGCTACATTGTTCTCGCATAATATACCATCTCAACATGAATGATGTAACTAAGATTTTGTAACATTAATTTTGATTTCAAAGATTGTCCATGGAGTTTCTTGCCCGTTCTTCTCCATGGAGATCTACGCTAGGGAATGGGCAACTACAGTACTTTCACAGTTTTTATGTCTTGTGACTGGGACTGTAGCTATATATTTAATTTTCATCTTTGTTTCGAACATTCAAAAGTGCTTGTAATTGGCCTACTTGCAATAAATGCTTTGATTTTGATTTTTCTCATTTTCGAAGCACTTCCGTGATCAAGACAAAATAGATCCAAAAAGCGAATGTGGATATAAATTAATAAACGAAATAATAATGTTATAAAGAGAAAAGGTTTTTATTGTTTGTGTGTTTGTTACGATTTAACTCGAGAACTTCTCACCCGATTTTAAAAATATTATTTCACACACAGCTACATCTTTAGCCAGTAACAAAGGCTTTAATTATTTTCGCGGATGAAGTCACAGATGAAGTGCTGGTTAGTTAAAAACTTTTAATATATCCAAAAAGAAATATGCAATTCGAATATTTTAAAGTTAATTTAATTTATAAATGTATTAAATATTTTTAAGGCTTAAAAAAGTTGGGTAAAATTTCGCATGAGTAGGCCACCCCATCCCACCATTGGAAGTTTATATTGCCGTCTTTGTCTAATTAAGGCGACGGTATTGTTCTTGTGACTTGTGTAAGCGAGACAAATATACGTTCACTTTGAAATGTTAATGGTTTCAAAGCTACGTCGTCGCGTCTAAATTGTGGTTACACTTTTTCTGACAATTTTGTTGAGGTTTGCATCTCTATGAAGCCGTTATACAGCCTAATTTAAAAAATAAATTTTAATTTGTGTTTGAATTTAGAACACAAATAAATGTTAATTTGTTTATAAAAGTAAATATTAGTTATAAATAATCATGTTCTTATCACCGATATTGAATTTATAAACACAATTTGAATATTCAAAAAAGAGGTGACTGTTTTTTTTAATAAAGCAATGAACCAATTCGGACTAAGTATATGTATCAATTATCTGTGGCAATTTTACTTTCTGCACGTGTGTGGAAAAAACATGGAAAATGCACGCGTGTGTAATACACTGCATTTTGAAACTAATAGTAGTGCGAAAAGAACCAGTTTTCGAAGAAGTGTATTGAAAAGAATATTCCTAGGTTAAATACTGCATGAGCAATGAATGGGACAGATATTAATTAAAAATGAAAAACAAGTCTATATTCAACTATTCATAGTACTATCATATAAAATTCACCTGTCGATAGAATCAACTTTGTTTTCCTACATTATAATATTACTTTACGGTTCATGAGTATTTCTGCATCTTCTGGCAGCTGCCCGTACCTCGATACGCATACGCCCTAAGTAGGTAGATACTAATATTTCACCTAATTTGAACAACTTATAAATAATTTCTACGTACGTTTAAAACGTAAAGTTTGCCAGACTTCTCACTTCAGGGTTTCGAAAAGTTACCTGTTTTGTCTACCTTGAGGTAATATCTCTATGTATAGGTGGCCTCTGACTAGAAGTAACTTTGTGCTTCCAGAAAGTTATGGCGATATTGGTCTATCTAAAGGAGGAAAATAAAAAAAAACAAAGCATTTATTTCAAGTAGGCCAATAACAGGCACTTTTGAATTGTCGAAACAAAGATAAAAATTAAATGTAGCTACAGTCCCAGTCACAAGACATAAAAACTATGAAAGTACTGTAGTTGCCCATACCCTAACGTAGATCTCTATGGAGAAGAACGGGCAAGAAACTCCATGGACACTCTTTTAAATCAAATTATTGTTACAAAATCTTGGTTACATCATTCATGTTGAGATGGTAAATTATGTGAGAACAATGTAGCAAGATGTGCACGTTAAAAGTGTCCATAGTAAAAGCAAAATAATTATTTCAAATAAGCCATGGCAACTAAGAGATGACCAGTCACAACTGACAGCGCCCGTTCACGAACATGACGCATGGATCAGCACCATTCAGCTCAACCATTTTGTAGGGAGCTAAATGGTCCGACACACGCGCCACCATCAGCGAGACATACTGCCTACTCAAGGACCGATATTTTAATGAGGGATTTTCTTATTCAACTTACCCTAGTCGCTGGATAGATGGCGTTGGTCTGACTACGTTACTGCAAGGAACAGAACGTCACATAATATCACTTGGACCTAATGATTATTTTTGGAAGCTTATGCAAACGAAAGTGTCAATCAACGAGCGTATGAGGCGTGTGTTGTTTCAAGCGTTTTGGCTTTGGCACCTAGTAACGTGGTCGGATTAACGCCATCTATCGAGTTCATAGAAACTATTTTCTTTTTTGAATTCTCAAAAGGATAACCTCTCATTGTTCACCCTGCAGCAGGGCCTAAAAATATCGGCCCTGCATGCATACCTACACAATACGATTGGCAGTGTCCCTGCAGGCAGGGCCCTGCATGCGGTGCTTTGGGTAGGGGCCTTCAAGGTAAAAGCGCCAGGGTAAACTGCGAAATTAAAATTTTGTTAAGAAATGATGATGATTATTTTTCATGAAATGGTAATAAGTATAAAGATCGCTATATATAAGATCGATGTATTATATCCTCGCGATCTTTATACAACATTATTTTTTGTTTATACTAAACCCGAAAAGGGGTCATTGTACTCATCATTTTGAACAACTTTTTCTTTGGGACGAACCTTGAAATCGCGAAAAATAAATTAACTGTTCCCTACATTTTGACGAGTTATGCAAACATGTATGTACATATAAAAATCGTGAGGAAAAGGTCGTTTATATAAAAATCTCAATAGGTACAGTATAATATTGAAATATATATCTCCCAAACTAAAAAACTTTGGCTAGGGAAAGTACGGTCCAATTATTAGCAAATTACTTCCTCTATTCGCGTATTTGCTATGGCGGGTCCAGCTCAAATGAAAATCATTGTACTCGTAACTATACTGTAAATCGATTAGATGGTCTATCGAGAAATGATTTTTCGAGATTTTGATGCATTGAATAATGAGCCTTCGCGCTGCCGATGATTCGAGCTTATAGTTATTCGAGATTTTGATGCATCGAGGTATTGAACTGTCGAGCTCATAATTTATCGATTTCAAGTACTATCGAGTAAACGTTTTCGAGCAAGTGTTATTCGACATCGCGTCATTCGATTTCGGAACCCTAGATATTGGGGGTATCTACATATTTTAGGTTCCATCTTTTAGACAAGTTTTTTTTGTGAGATTTTTAATTTAAGAGGGCTGTGGCAATTTTTCTTGTATTTGAGTGTTTTAAGAGCCTATCACTCAAATGCAATAAAAATAGAGATATTAATTTTGAGCACTCCCTAGAGAAACAATCAATCTTTCTCAGGCACATATTTTTTTTTAATTTTGTTACCATACCTAAACCATAATCACTGATCGAAACTGAAAATTTAGATGTGATTATAATATGGTTCAGATTTGTACACAAACTTTAAAAAAAAACACGCCTGCGAAAGATTGATTGTTGTACACCAGCACAGTGTTTTAAGTGCGTGACATTGAGTTCACAAAAAAAAAGTCGTTTCCCAGCAATAATTTTTGCATAAAGTTGCTTAGCCTGATGTACAGAATGCTTGGTTGACGGCTTCGTAATAAGGTTTTTTATTATTAAATATTCGAAGAGAGTTGTATTCATGATTTTTAAATGATCACAATTCTTTAGATATGTCACCGTAAAATTGTCAAACACGTAATATTACAATATAACGTGTTTCTCTCTAGCGATATTGTAAACTCTCGAATTATTGTCAACTGAACATACGGAAGTATCTCTGCCCCCATAATCGGGACTTGGGGCACCCCCACGTTAGGTTAGTTAGGTTCCTTTAAACCCTGCACTCGGAAATAGGGGCCCTGCGGAGCGAGGCTCCATCGACTACGCTTTTTAAGGGAATATAAAGTGTTTTAAGGTTAGGTTATATTAATCGGTATTTCTCAGGAATGGTACATTATCTTTTCAGGAGAGTTATACCACTGGGCAAGGGGGACCCCTCCTTCCCTCCACACCGCGTGAGTTGACTACCATCGTATGCATTTCACGAGAAATAATGCGTTTTGTTGTAAGCAGTATGTTCGTTTGACAATATTTTTTTTTATCTCTAGCGAGATTTTACAATATCGCTAGAGATATTACAATATAACGTATTTGACAATTTTACGGTGACAGATACCTATTGTAATTACGTGTTACGGTCGCGAACCTGCAAATTGCAAAAAACGTGAGAAAATTAAAACGTAGGTAATTGAAGAGCACATCATTTGGTCCTCCACGCCTAAACACAATTTTCATTAATAAAATTTGGTGAATCCTTGAAAACTTGTGAAGTTGCGTCAATCGATACGACGGACTCGGACCCCACTTAATATTCTGTGCTGCGAATCCTTCCTAATTGGACTTTGACAACTTAACTTTTTTATGTGACAAACATATTAAACATTTTATTAACTGACTCTGAGAGAAACATTGCAATGTTTTTGCTTATATAACACTATCTACATATTTTTGTAGTATATTGGGAGAGTTTAAGAGAAAAATACATGAGGCATCGACCTTATAAGGGCTGAATTCTTGTGGCGCTGATGGTCGGTCGCGTAAGAGTTTAAATTGTGTTCTGTAAAGCTCCATATTGCGACACTGACGTCAGCGGCGACCTACAACCGTATTTTGTTCTCGCTGACGTCACGTTCGACCGCACGCGACCGACCGTTAGCGTGACAAGAATTCAGTCTGGGCTGGACTGCAAGATGGTGGTGATGATGTTAGAGAGAAGGCGTGAAAAATACGCCATGAATCTGTTCTTTTACTGGAGTGGCGACCGCGAACCGGAAGACGATGCGTTGGAAGACCTCCCACTTGGCACATCGATCCACGATGACCTGGTGAAGGTTGCGGGAAGCCGTTGGATGCGAATCGCAAGGGACCGGTCAATGTGGCGACACTTGGGGGAGGCCTATGTCCAGCAGTGGACGTCGTTCGGCTGAAATGATGATGACAGTTTTTTTACCTCTAGCTATTTGGCTAACCTTAGACTTAAAGAGGCCTGCGGAGCATGTGTTTTTTGTACAAACGTAATACCAAAATAATTTGTAAATTAAACATATGTAGTGTTTATTCATTTCGATTAGATAACAGAATATATAGGTTCCCAAACACATTTAGAATGGACACTGATTTAAACAAGAGTTATGAGAAAAATAAATATTCTGTAGAAATTTTAAATTCCTCATATCTCGCCTTTATATCATTGTCCTTACAAAATATTTATTTGGGAATCTAAATATTCTGTAACCCTTTGCAGTTTTTTTACAGCTAGCTATTAAGTTGGCTGTCCTTAAGATTTAATAGTTCGACTGTAAAGCATTGGCTTATTCTTTAGCGTTTTGTTCATCGCGCCCTCTTGTGAGGAATGGTCAAACTATAACTCAATAGAGGTTTTGTGTTTGCTCCATTGCCAATTCTTCCTCTTGTATACTGTTGTTTGGATTATTTATTAGTAAAAGATTATCATCATTAATAATGAACAATAATTTTTAAATCTAAAAATGTATAATATGTTTATTATTTCATAATTTTATTGTAAACCGTACAGTAGAATTAGCCAAAAACTACTACAACAGTTTTTTAAACAAACCTGCAAACACTGTATCATCTGTCAACGTCAGTCACTGTCATTATCAATTGACATTAATTAATTGAGTTTGACATTAGACGTTTTCGTTATCAAAACTGAGTGAAATTATTTGAAAAATGAGGAAAACTTATCGATAAAAGTAATTATTCTGTGAAATGGCTTTTCCTAAGATAGACGGATATGTGGTGACCGAGAAACTTGGCTCTGGGAGCTATTCCACAGTCTACAAAGCTTATACGAAGGTAAGAGTTCTAATAGGTAATTTTGTAATCATCTTCTTTGTTTTTAAGTAAACAATAAGGTTTTATTTATTTTATATTATCTTTGGGAGGTAAATACTGAAGTAACAGTATGTGTATTCTTTAGATAATTAAAAATATAGAACTGGAATGCACTGGTTTAAAACGTAACTAGAATTTTTTCGATGTTCTACTTATTTTAGATTTTTGTTGTTCAGTTTTAAAGTTGTATTTATTAATTTAATATAATACTCTAGCTTATCATATTAAAATAGCAGACTTTTCTTTTACGTCGATATAATGTATCTTAATTTGAAAAAGTAAAAAAAATTACCTACATAGTGTTGGGTTTTCCTCTAAGTATTTCTCAGTACTTACAGTAGCTCTAGTCACCCATAGTTATCTCAACCTCCAGTTAGTCATATTATATACTAGCACTTTGTTTGTGACTTCGTCCACAAAATTGATGATAGCTTGGCCATTAATGTATTATGATACTTATATAAATATAAATAGGTAAATTATAGCCTAGCACTCACAATTAATAATGTAGCTTTCTATCAGTGGAATAATTTTTAGAATTGGATTGTGTGTTCTGTCGATAACCTCCTGCATATATATATATTTTTTTTTCCTTTATTGGCCAACCAACAATTGTTTACACTGTAATATTTCGAGTAATTATCTACCATTATCTAAGGTTAGTGTAACAGTTTCTTACAGGTTGGCACCGCATGCCCCCTAAACATATTAGAAGTGTCAAAAGTGTTCTATTATAAAATTAGTGTCTAATTAACTAAAATTAACAAGTGTAAGTTAAAATTATGTGTAGATATATAAAACTAACATTAACAGCAGAACTAAAATTCAATAGAGCAAAACAAACACAGACACAACATAACAGAAAAATAATACAATTAAAATTGAAACAAAATAAAATCACAAGTAAAATTAATGTCACAATCAAAATTTAAATTAAATAACAATGAAAACCATAGTCGAGATTGGAGTTTGACTCTGACCATCGCCGAGTAAGGTCGTCTATTCAGTTCCGCTTGCCCATCTGGTACAGATAAAAAAACAAAAAAACGGACGTCGCCGCCGAGTCGCAATCGTAGTTTGCTAGTATTGTACATACTTACGAGTACCTACTATTAATTTTAGTCGTTTTGAAATCTATAATCGCGAGTGTTTGCAAATAGTGAAATCTCGGAACCAAAAAATTGCAGTGACATATCGTGAACTTAAATAAGATTAGCAAGATTATGGTGTAAACATTTACGCAACCAAAAACAGTGTCACAGTGTGGTGCTAGGTACCCTGTCCACGACGCCTAAGGCTGCGGTAGCAGTGCAGCGGACGCTGAAACTCGGTGAACTCGTTTAATTTATTGATCTTAAATTAACACATATTATTTTTCAGCCAACCAGCAGCCACCTGTGTACAAGTCTGGGATTTCCCAGTTTATCCATCTAGGAATACGTTATTGTGCATGATACTTTCCTCTATTTATAAAACCAGGTCCCCACATAAACAATCCACGTACCTACTATTAAAAGCGCGTGATACCTATTTCTGTGTTAAAAATATTAATCCTTGTAGAAAGTAGACCTGACGATATTAAAATATAAATATGACTAGCTGACCCACGCAACTTCGTCTGCGCCACTGCATAAGAGAGAAAAACGAAAGGAAAAGAAGTCCCCGTTTTTGCAACATTTTTCATTCCTGCTCCGGCCGTAGCGTGATGTTATACAGCCTAAAGCCTTCCTCGATAAATGGACTATCCAACACAAAAATAATTTTTCAATTTGAACCAGTTGTTCCTGAGATTAGCGCGTTCAACCAAACAAACAAACTCTTCTGCTTTATAATATTAGTATAGACTAGCTTCTGCCAGCGGCTTCGCCCGCGTGAAGTTTGATTATTGTCCCATGGGATCTTACTACCGGAATAAAATGTATCCTATGTTTTATGTGGGTCATAGCGTGATGATATTAACGTAAGAGTAAACAAATATAATAATAACAAATCTCCGAACTGCTAAGCTATCGGGAGTTACACGTGTTATTGTGAGTCAACTATAAAAGATAGACATATGCTGTCCTGGGATATTTTTTATATAATTTTATGTGGAATATTTCCGTTATACATGATTTCTATGTAGCTTTAACCATTAAGGCTGCACACGCGACGGAAGCTAAAAAAACCAAGTAACTTCTCCCGTTTTCCCAACATTTCCTTTCACTGCTCTGCTCCTATTAATGGTAGCGTGATGAAAAGTATACTATTACCTGCTCAGGAGTATGTAGAATAATTGTACCAAGTTTCGTTAAAATCCGTCGTGTAGTTTTTTTTTCTATAAATAACATACAGACAGACAGACAGACAGACAGACAAAAATTTTACTGATTGCATTTTTGGCATCAGTATCGATCACTAATCACCCCCCGATAGTTATTTTGTAAATATATTTCATGTACAGAATTGACCTCTCTACAGATTTATTATAGATATATAGAAGATAAGTGCCCTGGCTTCAACTTTACTGGAAGAGTAGCCAAAATTGCACACGTTTATTATCATATGTTCTGTATATGTTTAGCAGTAAACACATGACTATTATCATATTGTGTAAATTCACACAAAATCAGGCTTTGTATTATATAATAGCCTCACTGAGAATAGCTTCCATGATACCCATAACTTCAGTCTATGCAATTGCCTGTAACATCTGGAGGCCATAAAACTTTCAAGCAAACAAAACGCTAACCTAACCCTTTAAATCAATAGGACGGAAAAAAAATCGTTACGCCATAAAACAATAGAACAGTCTGCTAAATTATTTGTATCTGCCTCATTCTGGGTCCCTATGTACACATCTGGCAAAAAACACAAAAGGGGACCCTGCTCTCTCCTATTACCTACGAAACGAAAAAAAATACAAACCCGGACCATCAACAAAGTAACAAAGCGACCTCTAAACACACAAAACAACGCGAGATTAATAAAAATCCTGGTAAAGTATCACTAGCTAATAAGCCCTTTTTACAGGTACGATAATAACATTCTCCACAGATTAAACCACCAAGGGTACCCACATTATAAAGAACCGCAAAAAGAAAAATAGCAACACATGTCGAATCCTAGTGAAGTCACAACAAAGAAAGCAAGAATGGAGCAGCACAATTGTAGCAAACAAGATTCATTATCATCAAATCTAAATATGGAAATAGTCCATATGATTGGTGTCGGAAACTGCCTTTTTAGAGCCATAGCGCATCAAGTAAAAGCCATATTTTTTCTGACGTTCGACCACCACATGATAAGAAGAGACCAGGCTAAATATGTCGAGGAAAATCAACATCAGCCGAACATAGCACTAGCGCTCGCGGGAAACCTGCCTACTACTGCGAACCTAAGAAGCGCACACGAGCAAAGGAAGAAATACATCGAACAACAATACAAAGATGGCGTTTGGGGTGGTGAAGATATCATCATTGCAGCAGCCGAGTACTACTACATCAATGTAACAGTATATCAAGCCGGGTCCAATGCTCCCATTACATATCGATGCAGAGATCCACAACACGCCGTAGCCACTATTAACTTATTATATCAGAATAACCACTATGACAGCCTTAGCACACACATTAACTCCCAAGACTCAGCAACAGAATGCACACTAAGCAATACGATAAGCACAAACACAACGTTATCGCCGGATGAACAAGTTGACCACACCGGATATGCAATACTAGGACCTCCAACCTGCCATAAAACTATAACAGATATTGATAGTGTCAAAATAGCAACCTGGAATGTCAGAGGCACCGCCACACATTCAAAGAAAAATAACATTGACAAAACCTTGAAAGAGAAAGGGATACACATAGCATGCCTACAGGAAACAAACATGAGTACCGGAATATTTAACTCAAAACACTACACCTGACACCTCAGTGGCTCTACCAAACGGCGTGGCCTCGCGTTACTTGTAAGAAAAGACAGGACGATAACAATTCAAATAACAAGAAGAAATACAAATGCCATGGCGGCAGTTATAACAGCTCTCTGCAAAGGACAATCTGTGAATTTGTATATTATTACAACACACATACCAAGCACTAAGTCAACTAAGTCATTTTCCGATCTGATCAACTGTATCAATGCAAAGCCTAAAGGGTCAAACATGATCATCCTAGGAGACTTTAATGCGCACATAGGAAAGCAAGACATAAAAACCAATGGAAATGAAACGATAAACAAAATTGGTGCTAACTTGCTGCACACAATATCGAATAACAATGGTGAAATCTTATTAGATATAATAAAAAGAGAAAACCTTAGAATAGATACATCAAGAGGCAGATCAAGCCTAAAAATAACATGGAAATCTGGAAGCAGAAAATCGCAAATTGACCATATACTTACTGCTGCGGACGAGCCAAATATATTTAAATACATAAAAGGCGAGTGGAGAAATAATATATCAGACCATAAAATTATTTTCGCGGATATTATCATTCCGAAACTCAAAAGGGAGAAAAGAAACTCAACACTGCATATGCTGAAACCCAACGAAAAACCAATGCACAAATCTGAGCCTGAATTCAACCACAGAAATTACGACTATAGCCGACTTCAAAGTGCGAAAATAATAAAAGAATATCAAAAGGAAATTAAAAGCCAACCTCGGGTAATGAATCTACAAAACAATCAAAATAGTCAACTAGTCCCATGGGATTCCATTATGAATATAATGAAATCAGCAGCAGGAAAAATGCTTATAAGCAGGCCAATCAGATCCAGAGAACATAGAATCGCGCTCGCGAAACTACAAAAAGCCAAGTTCATCAAAAACTGTTACCCTAGAGAAGCATTTGCAATCAAACAACTAAGCGAAGCAAGACACAATTTGCAAAATACAAGAAATAAAGAAGAAGAGAAAAAAAGCGAAATATTTTTTAGAAACCTAAGCAGAACACATCCTTCACAACGAATGAGAATCACATACGATTTTTACAGGAGACATATAATGAACAAGAAGCGCAACAACAAACAACATTTTATACCCATGTCAAGGTGGGAAGAAGAGATAAAAAAGTCAGCAGGCCCACGCATAGAACTCCTACCCGATGAAAACCCATCAGACGCAAGAGAAAACCCATCAGAAGAGGAAATAAGTGACATCATTAAAAGCATGAGCAACGGTAAAGCACCAGGTGCCGACAAGGTGGTGTCAGAGCTATTCAAAGCCTTGCCAACAGAAATGCTATCGGAAATTATAAAGCACATGCAGGCAGCATGGGTAAGCAATGATATACCAATGTCTTGGAACAAAACGATCCAAATCCCGGTGCCTAAAAAAGCAAAGCCAGACGGAATTAATGACTACAGAAAGCTATCCATGTGTAATGTGGGATATAGGATATATGCGAACTTTCTTCTAAGCAAACTGGATGCTTCAATAAAAGAATTAGGAAGTTACCAAGCAGCTTTCCTTCGCAATAGATCGACCGACGACCATATGTACACACTTAGGAGAATTCTCGACGAGGAATGGAGAGCAGGCTCAAAAACCTATGTGCTGGCGTTAGACATCGAAAAAGCTTTCGATACACTGGATCTAAACTGCCTAAGAGACATTTTAGTAAGCAGAACTAACAAATTTCTAACAAATAGAATCATCAAGGCATGCATGAACGAATCCACCTGCATAAAATGGTTTGGGCAGCAAACTGAATCGATGCACAAAGGCAAAGGAGTCAAACAGGGATGCCCGCTGTCCCCACGGCTATTTACCATAGTAATGGACGATGTTCTCAGAACACTAGAAGAAGAAATAGAATGCCTTCATCTAGACCAAGATCATGAGATTCAACTTCCAATAATATTGTCATTTGCAGACGATGTGATAATAGCAACAAATAATCTCAGTGAACTGGACGAAATAGTTACCAAAATCAAACCGTTACTGGAATCAGTCGGACTACACATTAATGAAACGAAAACAAAACTAGTAATCAGAGACCCACACAGTACCGAAACCCGAAGTCATATTAGAATTGGAGGAACCAGTATTCAACCAGTAGACGAAATCAAGTACCTAGGCACGTATATAACATCGACACTTAACAGAAACAACACAGTCAACGCTAGATGCAAACAAGCGATGCGCAACTCCAAGGCATTAACATCCTTCATAAAAAACACAAAAATGGAGTGGAAAACCGCGCGGCTTATCTATAAAATGGTCATAGAACCAGCAATGACCTACGGTCTTAAGGCAGCAGCACTCACAAAGGCAAACCGATCGAAACTCAGAAGATACGAAAGACTCATTCTTAAAGATATGATAAAGAGTACGCGAAACCCTCCGAACAGAAAAACTAGATCTAGAAAAACTACACGCAGCTTTCAGATACAAGGCAAAACGGTTAAAAGTTGGAAGACCAATATATACATGGAACGAGTCACTCCAACAAGACATGGAATATTTCAATATAAGCAAAGAAGAATGGATTCAGCTAGCAGCAGATAGAGAAAAATTCAGATCAGCCACCCAGGAAATATACCAGCTTAGCGAAACTGACAGCGAAACAAATACTACTGATGAAGAAACATATACGAGAACATGATATTTCATCGCAATCACCAAAAACGAACATGCCTCTCCAATGCTAGAAGAGAACAATCAGACGAAGATCAAAACACCAATGCTCATTCCTATGGATTGTACCCGTCTTTACCACTATTCCTATATTGGCTCTAGGCTGCATAGTCGGTCGATTGTGCCCGACTGGCTGCGGTTGGTCGGGCTTCCTCTCCCATCCCAGAGCATGTCTTTCCTTACAAAATCGTGCCCCCTGGTGTATCCGGCTTGTCCGGGTCAGGCTTGCTCCTGGCTGGGTGTGGTGCTCAATCATCATCATCATCAATGAAAACCATAGTCGAGATTACATATGAACTACCTACTAACTACTTCTTCTACACAAAAACTATTGACCAGATTTTACACATTACTCAAATCCCGGTTGCACATACAATCCCATGGGATGGGACTACCAAACTCCATGTGGGTGAAGACACAGGCTTAAGTTGGTCATATTGATGAAACGCTGCTAACGAAAATGAGGTCAAAATATTAATCCAAAGATGGATCGTGCCAGGGATGAAAAGACCTAGAATTTTCCTCATCGCCATCTTGGCACACCTTTGTGTTACCTTCCGGAATTACAGACGTAACAATATGCTGACGATTCGAATGGCGTAGTGGTAGTGACGCTGCCTTACGTTCTTAGGGTCCTGGGTATCCCGGTAAGAGCAAATGTTTGTGTGATGAGCATGGACATTTGTTTCAGAGTCATGGATGTTTATATGTATAATAAGTATGTATTTACAAACAAAAAAGTATATATGTACTATATCAACTATCTAGTGTCCACGACACAAGCTTTGCTTAGTGTGGTACTAGGTGGCGCTGTGTGTTATTGTCCAGCGATATTTATTTATTATTGATGTTTTACAGGTGGGAGCCCGCTCCATAGTCGCCATAAAATGTGTGGACAAATCAAAAGTGAAGCACTCCGGCTCGGCTGTGGACAACCTCATCACGGAAATCAGACTGCTGAAGACTTTGACCCACCCCCATATAGTACACATGAAGAATTTCACCTGGGATGACAAGTGAGTGACCTAGGTTTATTTATTAATTTAGAGATAAAACAAATTAAAAAGAAGTGGTTTCACAGCAATAATTTTTGCATAAAGTTATTTGTAGTTTGATGTACAGAATGCTTGGTTAACGGCTTTCTGATGAGGTTATTTACGCCCTGTATATAAACTTAAAATAATGGCACTTATTGCACTACGAACTACCACTGATTACAAGCAGTATTTAAGATAGAGCCCCCCGCGAGCGCAAAAATATCAAGCTCGATAAAATGTTTGTTATACGTATCTACGATGCGTCGGGGAGGTGCCCTTGCGCCAGCGTGAGTTCGCTGTTCTAGGTACAATCATCATCGCTGTTCTAGGTACAATGTAACATATTAAGTTATTAGTGACGTCAGAACAATCAAATCTGTCATTACACAGACCATGCAGCAACATGGCCATCAGTAGGTTGTGTCTAGACTCCAAGCTTTGAATGTTTTAACGCTTTCATAATTGAGTGTATGGTAATTGTTAGCCCGTATTGTCCCACTCCTGAGCAAAGGACTCCCTCCATTCCTTCTTCTCACGATGGTGTGCTTCGTCTCGCCAATTCCCAATAAGCCATCCAGGACGTCCCGCCATGTTCTCTTAGGTCTGCCGCGACCCCGTCTAGCTGCCTCAGGGCTCCAGTCCTGCGATATTTTGGCCGACAACTGTGCCGACAGACATGGCCTGCCGTAGTGCAAAGTGTAGTCCCATTTGAGTCTCGCAGCGTTTTAAGCTACGTAGGCAATTTGCGTTCTGGAGCGCAGTGTGGTGTTCCTTATTCAGTCGGTAAGTTTAACGTTAAGTATACTGCGCTCCATCGCTCGTTAGCAAACCTTGAGTTTGGATTTCTGGATATTAGTCAAAGACAAAGTCTATGCACCATATGTCAGGATGGGGAAAATACTCATATCCATAAGCTTGCTATTTAAAAGGATGGGTAAATTGTCCTTGACAAACAAATTAAACTTCCTTATATAAAAGATACAACACTTCTTCATCTGATAAGGCTTCTTGAGCCTAAGTATAACTCCAAACTTGAGATTATGGATTGCTTTATCTAATCAATATTATAATGTATGTATTGTGATGTAATGAGCTATCAGCAGTTAATGTAATAACAAGACATTGCTCTATGGAATGTCCCATCTTTTAAACTCAAACTGCCAGTTACAAAGAGTAGATCTCTATGGAGAAGAATGGGCAAGATACTCCATGGACACTCTTTTAAATCAGAATATTGTTCCAAAATCTTGGTTTGGCTAAAATAAAGAACTAGTGAAACAAATAGTTGTCCCATCCACAGACCGCCTGTTTTCACATTTCGTTGTGTGTGTTGGTCAACTGGGCCTATCCCAAATTGTAAACGTCCCTTTGTGCCTTTTGGCGTTGTATCGTTCTATCTCCTGCTGATATAGAGGAAGTTACGGAAGTTACGGTTTTGCCTATACCTCCGTTATACTTTTCTGATTAATTTCGTTGCGGGATCCAAGACAGTTAAATTCCTTCTCTGGGACTTCGTCAAGCTTCATTGTCTCGGCGCTTGCCTGAAGGTCACCACTGTTGATTCTTGCGCACAAGAGTTACAGTGGACAGGGACTAGTGTGGCAGGGCTTGTCAAAATTTCGTTGTGTGACAACCATATGTATGCTACGTTACATAAAAATGGTGTATTTCCAGGAATATCTACATCATCATGGAGTACTGCTGCGGCGGCGACCTGTCCAAGTACATACACAGATACGGACGAGTGCCGGAGAAACAGGCGAGTTCAACCAAACAAACAAACTCTTCTGCTTTATAATATTAGTATAATATTATTATAATCGCTGGACATTAACACACAGCGCCACCTAGCGCCACACTAAGCAAAGCTTGTGTCGTGAACACTAGATAGTTGATATACTACATATTTACTTTTTTGTTTGTAAATACATACTTATTATACATATAAACATCAACATAACATAACATTATAAGTAGATTATCCATGAACACTTATGCTAATCAATAATTTATCTAACTTACAGGTTCGATATTTCCTGCAACAATTGGCTTCAGCATTAAAGTTTCTCAGAGAAAAAGGTAAGTTGATTAAAACATTCTAGATAGTACATTTAGAACTCACAGATTTATATAAAACTAGCTTCTGCCCGTGACTCCGTTCGCATGAAGTTTTGATATCGCAACCCATCGCCTGCTCAACGGCAGCTTTTTCCCGTTTTCAACATTTCTTATTGCTGCTCCGCTCCTATTGGTCATAGCGTGATGTTATATAGCCTATAACCATCCTCGATAAATGAACCATCCAACGCAAAAATATTTTTTCAATTCGAGCCCGTAATTCTTGAGATTAGCGCTTTCAACCAAACAAACAAACACACTCTTCTGCTTTATAATATTAGTATAGAGTGTTCTATTTCTATCGCCCTCCGAAAATTTTAAAGAAATTCTCAATGTTTTGCCTGAAATGTTTGAAAATATATTTTTGTCGATGAAACACATAATGAATGTTGTTGAGTTGTAAAAATGAACAGTATTGAGAATGCAGTTACATATTATGTTGCTAGATAGATGCCTTTAATCAATAAACAAGTTACAATAAATTAAAAATGAAAAAAAACCCCCGACTCTGTGCGATAATTTCAAGTTTTGTTTTTCTTACGGGTAGTACAATTTAGTTGAAATCGTCACGTAACGAAATGCCGTAGACCAAGCCTTTTCATTTGATATCTATATTGAAGGAGTTGTGAAAAAAAATGTTATTCTCCATTTTGTAGTGGCGGCCATCTTTGATTTGAAATTTACCATACTTACCTAAAGTATTCTACTAGTCAAGCCCTTTCATTTGATACCCATATTAAGGGAGTTGTTGAATAAATATGTAATCCGCCATCTTGTGGCGGCGGCCATCTTGGACTGATTTTTATCAAACATAGCTAAGAACACTCTCGACAAATTCACCTTTCAAACAAACAAAAATCAAAATCGCTACCATGCCACAGACACATACACAGACACGTCAAACTTATAACACCCCGTCGTTTTTGCGTCGGGGGTTAAAAAATAAGGTTATTGTAACATTTTGTTTTTTTTTCCTCTACACTTCGGGGCCATTGTTACTCGGGGGCCTGTATTATTGATACGGCGGTAGCTACGCCCCTGAATAATTAATTATCTCGTAAGGAACCTATTTACTAATTTTATTTTGTGTTTATTTCACAGGTGTGGTACATATGGATCTTAAGCCGCACAATCTGTTACTGCACAAAGGATCAGATGGCAAATACATGTTGAAAGTCGCTGATTTTGGGTGAGTAGCATCAAACCTGAAAGTTAAACACTGTTTTAGGCTTTCACGGTTTAAAACTAAACTTGTATTGTCACTTACGGGATATCTTCCGTGATTATTTATTAAGTTGAGCTCCCGATATTTCGACGCTGTTGCAAGCGCCATGATCGCGGGTTGACTGGAGTATGCGGGTGGATGGAAATTAAATTGTTACGAGCAGACAAATCTGTCTACCCTCAAAGTCTGCCATAGCGGAGCATCTACTGCAGTCAGGGCCCAATCACTGGATCGAATTTCACAAGCCACGTATTTTGTCTAAGGACAACCAAGGCTGACAAGAGAATCAATTGAAATAAGGAAGTACAAAAATTTCAATCGAGAGGATGGCTTCAAATTGTCGAGTACGTGGAATCCAGTTTTGAGTATGCTCAAAAGTAGCAGCCGGCATCATACAATAAACTCCAAAAAACTTGGTGATACTGTGAGTGCCTTTTGTCGTGACTTAGTGTCGAGTTCCAATAGTGCGCGTAGCAAAAGACAAAGAAAGAGGGTAGACAGATTTGTCTGCTCGTAACAATTTAATTTCCATCCACCCGCATACTCCAGTCAACCCGCGATCATGGCGCTTGCAACAGCGTCGAAATATCGGGAGCTCAACGTAACAAATAATCACGGAAGATATCCCGTAAGTGACAATATAAGTTTAAACCTGAAAGTTGTTGCAATTTCTGACTTTTTAGTACCTACTCCAACCTGGGTTAGTCCCATAGAAATTTATGACCAGTATTAGAAACAGAACAGGATCGATTGGCATTTAAAAAAATATTTAAGTAATTTTATTTATTTAGTGTAAAATGGGCATTTTCTTGCTAACTGCAATTGTTTTTGAAAATCTGTGAATGGGAATTCAAAATTGCACGTAAAAATCTGGATAGTCTTTAAGACCATTTTCGTGTAGCTGCACTGGTTAAGGTAGCTCCCCTTATTGCTCCGTTGAAAGTTTCCACACTGCATATTGTTTATTTTATAAGGTAAGCTTCTGCCCGCGACTTCGTTCGCGTGAATTTCCCGCTTGCAACATTTCTTATTGCTGCTCCGCTCCTATTGGTCATAGCGTGATGTTATATAGTCTATAGCCTTCGTCGATAAATGGGCTATCCAACGCAAAAGGTAGTTCATATACAAATAAGCTTTCACAAATCTATATCTATACTAATATTTTATTATATTATCTATACTATACTAATATTATAAAGCAGAAGAGTTGTTTGTTTGTTTGTTTGGTTGAACGCGCTAATCTCAGGAACTACCGGCTCGAATTGAAAAATTATTTTTGTGTTGGATAGTCCATTTATCGAAAAGGCTTTAGGCTATATAACATCACGCTACAATCATATGGAGCGGAGCAGGAATAAAAGTAAAACAAGATAAATATTTAACTAAAGTTAAACAGCATCTGGCAATTGACTAAGCCTACAGTGTTCACTCATTCACAAATAAGAGTTAAAAAAAGCGTACAAAGACAAGTAACTAAAAAAAGAAAATTTAATTAAAAACTAAATTAAACAAGTGACACAAATATAGTCATCAGTGCTGTAACTATCCTGAGCAAAAGATGAGAAAAAAATGATTTGATTTAAATAGATAGGCAGTCTCTCCATGCAGAATACTGGTATTCAGCTGCATACGGTTAGACTGGAAGCCGACCTCAACATACAGGGTGTATTTCACCTCATCACAAAGCCGTTAACCAAGCATTCTGTATATCAAACTAAGTAACTTTGCGCAAAAAATATTGCTGAGAAACAACTTTTTTTTTTTGAGGTTATAAATCATGATTTGTGGTATAACTCAATGTAACACACTGAAAACACTGTGCGGATGGATGGATTGAATAGTACGGGGGTCGTAGAGATATTTAAAGTAAAAATCATGCGTTAAAAAGTGTTTTTTAAAAAAAAAGCTTGTCAAAATCTTGCAACTTTGACCCCCAATATCTCCGTAAGTAGAAGGTTCCCAGGTATAGTGTAGAACAAAAAAATGATCAGAATGACGAGGAGAACAAGTGTATTCGTTAAGAGGTGTTTTACACCCTTTAGTTGGGAAAAGGCAGGCAGATGATGATGATTGTGTATATTTCAGTTTTGCTCAACACATGACGTCTGAAGCGGGTCGCTCTGTGCGCGGTTCTCCGTTGTACATGGCGCCAGAGATGATCTTCGGCCAGTACGACGCCAGAGTTGATTTGTGGAGCGTTGGTGAGTATTTGTTAGTTTATAATACTTATCCCACTGTTGGGCAAATGCCTCCATCACTTACGACGGTCATCATCATCATCTGCCAGCCTTTTCCCAACTATGTTGGGCTCGGCTTCCAGTCTAACCGGATGCAGCTGAATACCTGTATTTTACATGGAGCGACTGCCTATCTGACCTCCACAACCCAGTTAATACTGGGTAATACGATACCACTTGGTAAGACTGGTTGTCAGACTATTTGGGCCACTGACTGTAACGACTGTCAAAGATGGACAAATGAAAGCCGGGACCAACTGCTTAACGTGCTTTCCGAGACAATGAGGAAACTTGGTATGTAAGGGTGGTCACCCACCCTGCCGGGGTTGCGGGCCTGTTCGAAAGAGATACCGCGGCCCCGGAACGTAAAAGGCGAGGAAGGAACATGGATGGTTTTTAGTCAGTAAGAGTCTGACACTCCCTCCCGCTCCGCCCAGAGTGGGGGGGGTCATTTGATGATTTCCCATCCTTAAAAAAAAAAAAAAAAAAAAGTGTGGTCACCCATCCACAGACCAACCTAGGTAAGCACTGCTTAACCTAAAGATCGGCCCGAGCGGCTGTTATTATTTAGCCACGAGCTCGTCCATCACTTACGGCGGTCACGATAAATTAATATCGTTGGACATTACACACAGCGCCATCTACTACCACACTAAGCAAGGTTTGTGTCGTGAACACGAGATAGTTGATATACTATACAACAGACAAAAAAAAATGAACTCTCCATACATATGTCCGAACAGCTGATGTAGTTTTGCATGAGAAGTCAATTTTTTTTTGCCTGTTTTCCCAAAAGTCGTAGAACAAATGTTGTTGTTTATGATGTTAGTAATCTTCTCCTGCGAGGTTGTTGGTGTTTTACAAATAACCCTGTATATTATATACTTTTTTATTTCACAATACACTAACTGACGGACTAAATAGATTTGCAATTATTTGAGACTGTCGATGTCGTATTCCAGGGGTGATAATGTACGAGTGTCTGTTCGGGCGCGCGCCATACTCCTCCAGCACATTCAAGGAGCTGATAGATAAGATACAGCGACAGGCCCCCATTGAGGTAACACCACTTTGTTACTAACGCTAGTTTACTACTTCACCAAAGAAACGAATGGATGAACTGTGTGAATACATTTGTATGGAGAATCTCAGCCCCTATTGCCTCTTAAGGTGATCACAGAATTTGCTTTGAAAATTGACTTTTTATCTTTACGGTATGCCCAAAGAGTAACTATAGAGAGAAAGAGTGACAACTCTGTGGTAAAATTTGCATGTATGGAAAGTGCTGCCACCATGAGTTTGGTGGGTGAACTAAAGTTCTGATTTAGGTATGTGTGTGTACTGTGTATTCATAACTTTACGTATGTGTGTGAGCTTCATAGTATGCATGCATACTTCGGCAATATAGCTGTTCAAAACAATAAAAAACCAATGAAAAACAAAGTTATAAATACTATGAACTAAAAACAAAACAAATAACAATAACAAGTAACAATTTTAACAGAATTAGCTAAGATAAACTCGGAAAGCGCCTCAACGTCATGACCCAAATGGCGTCTATGAACTCTGTTTGACAGCCAAGACGGCTGTCAAGTTTGTTTATCCCACCAAACTCCAGATGTCGCTGTCGTCTATGTTAATTGATGACAGTGCTAAGTGTGCCCCCCCTGGGTATGCCTTAAAGATCAAAAGTCTTTTTTTTATGCATGCAAAGCCTTAAACGGTATGCCCTTTACATTCCTCTACATGGTGACAGTACAACAAAATCAATTTCTTCATTTGTTCGAAAATTCAACACTTGATAGGGAGATAATGGAAAATGAATATTTGTATTACCCTCTGTTGCCCTACTGCTGGGCAAAGGCCTCTCCAATTCCTTCCATGAACTCTTTTCCCGTGCCACCTTGACGTAGCCCTCGCGGTACACATCCATATCGTCTCCTCACGGCCTGCTGGGTGCCGTCCATTTCCCGACAACCATCGCGTGGAGACTTTTGTCCAGCAGATATCGTGCATGCGACTGACGTGATCCGCCTAATCCCATAACCTAGCCGCCTACTTGTTTATGTTCACATTATCACATCCGTTACTTATTTCACTCAGTTAAACTAATTTCACTCAGTTAAACTAATTTCACTCAGTTACACTAATTTCACTAAGTTAAACAAATTTAACTCAGTTAATCTAATTTCACTCAGTTAAACTAATTTCACACAGTTAAACAAATTTCATGCAGTTGAAATTGTGGAATTATGCGTAATAAGGTAAACTACACTTCCACTAGAAATGTATTTAATAGATTGGACAAACCGAGAACATCCAAAGCATGCAGATCAAGAGAAAATTCCATCTGTCACTTAACACCTCTCAGTGGAAAATCAAGGATGGGCGTAGCATTCAGTGATGTGCAGCCACAAACTAATTTCACTCAGTTAAACTAATTTCACTCGGTTAAAACTTTTCTTCTGTCTCTCTCAGATCCCACCGAACTCGTCCATCTCTCCCGGCTGCAACGACCTCCTAGTGCGTCTGCTGCAGCACGACCCCGACAACAGAATCTCGTACGACGATTTCTTCAATCACGAGTACCTCGACCTGACGCACATGCCTTCCAAGGAGAACTACGAGAAGGTAAGCCGTCCGTTCAATCCGGCTGCCACGACCTGCTGCTTGCTGCGTCTGCTGCAGCATAACCCCACCACAGGATCTCGTGCGACCAGTTCTGCAGTACCTCGACCTGCCGCACGTGCCTTCCAAAAAGAACTACGAGAAGGTAAGCCGTCCATCTCCCCCGGCTGCCGCGACCTGCTGCAGCACGACCCCAACACAGGATCTCGTACGACCATTTCTTCAGCCACGCGTACCTCGACCTGCCGGACATGCCTTCCAAGGAGAACTACGAGAAAGTACGCTCAGAACACCGGAACCGGAAGACGTTGCGTTTGAAGGCCTCCTTCTAGGTGGAACGGTGACCTGGTGAAGGCTGCGGGAATCGGCTGGATGCGAGTCGCACGGGACCGAGACATGTGCCCACACATAGGGGAGGTATACGTCCAGCAGTTCACGTCCATCGGCTGGAATGATGATGATGATGATGAAGCCCAGGGCCTGGATACGTACCCGATGAGTGACAGCTCAGTCAATGTGGGTGGCGTAGAGAAAAAATCTTGCAAAATCAAACAGACTCATCTCACACTTTTTCATTTACGAAATGTATGTATGTTTAAAAACGTAAAGGGTGTAAAAGAGTATCTTTAAAGAAGTCGAAAGGTACTTGTTCTCCCCGTCATTGTTAACATTTTTTTTATCTACACATTACCTGGGAACCTTCTAGTTACGGAGATATTGGGGGTCAAAATTCCATATTTTTCACATTGGGAAATTCTTTTCCCAATGTGAAAAATATTCAAGTTATTAATATCATATCTTTATTTTAAACACCTCCACGACCTCCGTACTAATCCATCCATCAGCACATTTGGGTGCGTTGTATTGAGTTCGACTGTAAAACATGATTTTTCATCCCAAAAAAACTCAAATGTTTTAGCATAACTCAAACGTTTTGACATACTTACTTGACTCAAACGTTTTGACATACTTATATTACTTGACTCAAACGTTTCGCCTTTTTTATTTACTCTTTCCGATTTCTTCTCACAGCTGGTCCGTTAGGAAATAATATAGTGAAAACTTATCTAAATAAATAATTTCCTTTATTTTTTTCTCTCTAGGCAGTTACCCTAATCAAGAAAGCCATCGAATTAGACTCAGCCGGTCGACTAGAGGAAGCATTTACATCATACAGAGATAGTTTACTGTACCTCGTGCCTTGTGTCGGCTGTGAGACAGACTCGCTGAGACGAGCTGCCCTGGCTGCCAAGTTAAGCAGGTGAGTGAGGTGGAAGTATGGATGGGTGCCCGTGACATAAAATACTAGTGTTCAGCTGTATCTGGTTAGACTGGAAGCCGACCCATAGTTGGGAAAAGGCAGGCAGACGATGATACTGAAAATTGGCATGACAACAGTATCAAAAAATTACAAATCTATTTAGTCCGTCAGTAAGAGTATTGGAATAATGGACACGTATTTTTTGTTTTAGTAAATCAATTAAGGGGCCTTTTACAGTCCACTAGCGCCGCCAATCGAAAAAATGTCATAACTCGTAAATAGAATCAAAAATACAAAATGTGGTCTATTATTACTGTAGAAAAGGCAATAACGTAATTTTATAACACATTGTCAACACTTGAAATATAGCTATATATAAATATAAAGGCCGTTTTTGTTACAAATGCACTATTTAGCTAAACAGCTATATTTCAAGTGTTGACAATGTGTTATAAAATTACGTTATTGCCTTTTCTACAGTAATAATAGACCACATTTTGTATTTTTGATTCTATTTACGAGTTATGACATTTTTTCGATTGGCAGCGCTAGTGGACTGTAAGAGGGCTCTTAATATTGACAAAGATAAAACGCATCAAAACTCGGGAGTGGGGGCTCGTGACGTCAGACCGCACTAAAAATTAAACCTAGGTATGACGTATTGAGAATTTTAAAAGCGTTGTATCTTCTTCAATTTTGGTTTATGTGACAAAAGAAAAAACACGTGTCGAATATTTGTTGATCATCTATTCTAACTCATCATCTGCCTAACCTTTTCCCAAATATGTTGAGGTCGGCTTCCAATCTAACCAGATGCAGCTGAATACCAGTATTTTACATGGAGTGACTGTCTATCTGACCTCCACAACCCAGTTAACCTTTTGAATGTCTTAATTAGAGACACAATGGTAAGACAATAGCTTAAGTCGAACTGTGTAACTTAAGACATTCTAGAAGTTAATACTGGGTTATACTGGTTTATGTTTATCCTTTTGTCATCATTTCCTCCATCTTCAGATACATGGAGCGAGCTGAAGAACTGAAGGTATACTTAAAGACTGGCAGCTTATCACGAGACCAGCCCACCAGTACTGCGACCTCCTGCCAGCTCAACACAGCTGCGGGGAGCTGCAACTATAACAATAGTAAGTACAGGGACAATCTTTAGGTTAAACCGTGCTTGCCTAGGTTGGTCTGTGGATGGGTGACCACCCTTTCAAATAGTTTCCTCCACGCCTTGGAAAGCATGTCAAGCTGTTGGTCCCGACTGTCATTTGTAGATCTTTGACAGTCGTTACAGATAGTCAGTGGCACAAAAAGTCTGACAACCAGTCTTACCAAGGGGTATACTATTTCAATTTCAATTATATTTATTCAAGAACAATTTACATTGTGTTTGAAATCTTAATCTAAAAATAAATGACACGAATGAATGATACGTCAGCTAAAATTATAAAACTAACACAAAATTATAGAAAATATTACATAAATTAGAAAACTCAAAACAATGCAAAGAAATCAATACCAATAAAAAAAATACAACATAACATTATTATCCAATACTACCCAGTCTCATATTTATGTCATCGTTTATCGAATACAGACATTTCTCCAATAGGAATGCTTTGAGTCTTGACTTAAATGAGCTTTTATAAATTATAGTTTTTAAGTCCAATGGCAACTTGTTAAAAATCCACACTGTTTGATATTGAGCACTATGCTGAACAATATTAAATTGGGGTATTATTTTGTTTTTTAAATCTTTTCTGCGCGTACTTTCTCTCACCTGTCTCTCCTCATCTGTTTCATAGTTATGTAAGTATTTTTATCTACCCAAATATCATAAACCCTCTCTAATGCGTTCAAAACCCATAGGCAATGACCAGCATTACCAACCTGCAGAAATAAACGGAACTGTAATGAACTCATAACCTACTGAAAACAGTAGGTTATGAGTTTAAATTTGGAACAGGTGTCAAATTCAAGTGAGTGTGCTATTCTAGTACCACCTACATTCAATCAGATATCGAAAAAAAAAAAAAAAAAAAAAAACCCCAATTCAGTATGATTTTAACTATAAATCGCACGACATTTTGATCTCGAGTGACACAAGAATAGTGACTTTGTTCGTTTGCCTATGGCTGGTTTTATAGTCACGCCGCTAGACGCGCCGTTGGACAGAATTTGAAACGCGACTACCTACTACTCCAATACAAATTCTGCCCAACGGCGCGTCTAGCGGCGTGACTATAAAACCAGCCTTAGATTTAAAAAAAATGACAGATATCCGAAACGCCGCCATTTCGAGCTGTCATTTGTTCGTTAGCTTTTTATTTCCAGTAATCCAGTTACGAGTAGACAAATTTTCTGATAAGTTCTTTATTTCTGTCGAAAATGAGTGATAGTGACTCAGAAATTGACATGAATACTCCGCCAGATATCGTAAATGCAGCGACGAATGCAACTAATAACCTGTTGGCACAAAAATCAAGGGCCAAGTAACAATGCAGGTCATTTCCCTATGGTTCCTGAACCCTTCATAGAGCCCTTATGATATTTGGGTAGATAAAGTAGTGTATGCAACTATACATAATTAGGCATTACAACACTCGTGTGATGCTATTAAGAAACTCGCCTTCGGCTCGTTTCTTAAACCCACACTCGTGTTGTAATGCCCTTCATTATGCACAGTTGCATAAACTACTATTTTTTAATTAACCAACAGTACTAAAACATAGAGGCTGGGCACAGTAAGAATTTTTAAATTTATAAAGTGCGGCCGACAGCTCTCTATTTGCGATATCCGGACCATGGTTCGTATGGCCCTTTTTTGGAGCACAAAGGCTTTCTGGCAGTTATATTTGCAACTATCCTACCAAAACTGAACATTATATCTTAACCAGTACTAACTTGGTTGTGGAGGTCAGATAAGCAGTCGCTCCGTGTAAAACACAGGTATTCAGCTGCATCCGGTTAGACTAGAAGCCGACCTCAAAAGTTGAGAAAAGGCAGGCTGATGATGTAATAAAAGAGAAAACATAGGTCAATTTTTTTTTGATAATCTTTCTGACGGAGTTATTAGATCTATTTACTTAGGTAATGGTATATTTCCAGGTCAACCCCAGACGAGCTGGAAGCCGTGTGTGTGTGGTGCGGACAGTCAGGAGTGCAGATGTACAGGAACACAAGATACTGCTGCGGTGGAACAACCTCAGGGTATAGATCAGGTCAGTCAGATCTCGATTCTTAACACCCATTTACACGATGCAAGTATTCGTCTGTTGCAAACTGTGGTGTTCACTCCGACTCTAGTCAGGGTTTGTAGTAAAGCCATCGTATATCAGGGTTGTACAATAAAACACAGTTTCCAATATTACTGAGTTAGGTGTGCTGTCGCTAGGACTGCTTGTAGTAGTGTGAGCGCTCCCCACCCCACCACAGCACGCATAACTCATTTATTAAACGTCACACAAACAATAATAATGTTACATCGGACCTACTAGAACATTCGAGAAAGCCAGTGATTAGAGTGTTTGTACGTTAGAAGTTCGAGAACATTCTATTATTATTAGTTTTAAAGTTAGGTAGGTACAAACTCGCGACCTATTTATAAAAGATTGAATTTCGACCGTACGCCTAGGGCATACGGTTCATATTTGTTTGTACACGTAGCTAGTAATAATAATTATCTACCTACTTCTTACTTCTTTTGTTAATGTTTTTTATGACCCTCTAGAATATTCGTGATTATTCTGGTGTTTCTGTTGGCGAGTATAAATACACCGCTCAGATCCGCGACCGTCAGTCTTGTTTTGGCTACACAACGAAGTGAATCAAAGTGAACTTGAAGAGCGATATCTAAGCGAATAGTGAACAGTAGTGTATTCTAGTGTACTTGTGATTGAGTTTAAAGTGTTTTGTGATTAATAAAGTTATTGTGTTGTTTAATCGGTAGTAATTAATTTATCTCATACCCAGCTCGTAACAATAATGAAGCAACAACAGACTGGCTTCCTCTCAGCAACATGTCACATTCTTGCTCTACGAGGCAATTTTTCAATTCAAGACTGTTCTTGGTATAAACAGCACGTACAATCATTTCTTAAGCAATTTTGTATTCAATTAGATTCTCTCTTCATTTGCAAATATTTATTTATTTATTATATGGCTTCTCAACTATAAGTACACTGTAACAATATCATTACTTAGTACATTACAAACTTAAGTCTAAGCGCCTCATCACTTATAAAGGGTGTAAAACACCTCTTCACGAAGCCGAAAGGCACTTGTTCTCCCCATCATTGCGATCATTGTATTGTTCTACATCATACCTGGGAACCTTCTAGTTACGGAGATATGGGGGTCAAAGTTACAACTTTTTGACAAGTTTTTTTGAAATGCTAGTTTTGTTTGTAAGATTTTAACTTTTAACACCTCCACGACTCCCGTACTATTCAATCCACTCATCAGCACAATGTTTTCAGTGCGTTACATTGAGTTCTACCACAAAACATGATTTATAACCTCAAAAAAAAATGTTGTTTCCCAGCAATATTATTTGCATAAAGTTACTTAGTTTGATGTACAGAAAACTTGGTTAACGGCTTTGTGATGTAGTTTACACTCTGTAGAAAAGCACAACATGCACTACACATTATGCGGAGACAAAATAATACAGGGTGTAAACCACGTCATCACAAAGTCGTTAACCGCTCTGACACCAACAGTGCAAGTACGTAGGAACTCATTTTATCGAGACTAACTGACAAATTTATCTAGTCGAGTCCTATCGAATCCTACGTACTTATACTGCTAATTTATCTAATCGAGTCCTATCGAATCCTACGTTCTATACTGCTAATTTATCTAATCGAGTCCTATCGAATCCTACGTACTTATACTGCTAATTTATCTAATCGAGTCCTATCGAATCCTACGTTCTATACTGCTAATTTATCTAATCGAGTCCTATCGAATCCTACGTACTTATACTGCTAATTTATCTAGTCGAGTCCTATCGAATCCTACGTACTTATACTGCAATTTTATCTAATCGAGTCCTATCGAATCCTACGTACTTATACTGCAAATTTATCTAATCGAGTCCTATCGAATCCTACGTACTTGTACTGCAGGTTAGACACTAACTACATGATAAAAAAAATAAGAAGGAGAATGATTTTAATGGAGTTTCTCTATCTCCTTCTAGACAGCAACTCCTGCGCAGGGGGGCACTCCGCGATCAACTAACCGCTTCGGCTTGAAGAGACTCTTCGGGAGACAACCCTCCATCCCTTACCTCGACACTAAGGATTCCAGCATTGTGAGTATACATAACGCTGGACATTACACACACCGCCATCTAGTGCCACACACCTGTGAGGCCAGCATGCGGTCCGTAATTCCGCTTCTAAAAGCTATAGTTTTGCATGCCAGTCAAAATTCAGGAGTTTTTCACACAAAACATAAATAAGCAATACAAATTACGATACCCGGTCAAATCTATACTTAATATTATAAAGCAAAAGAGTTTGTTTGTTTGGTTGAACGCGCTAATCTCAGGAACTTCTGGTTCAAATTGAAAAATTATTTTTGTGTTGGATAGTCCATTTATCGAGGAAGGATTTAGGCTATATAACATAACACTACGATAGCCGAGCACGAACTGACTACCGACTGCCGAGGCCGGTCTGTCCTCATTCTTACCATAATGATATTCGGGTTCGTGATTGGCTACAAAAGTGACAGCTAGTGTTGCCATATTTCTTAATAAAAATATGTTACAATGCAAAATCACGACAGGTTTAACAAACGAGTTAGCCTTGGTCAGGTTATCACCTGCGATGGCGTAAAGCCGTACAATTTTGGTGCACTGTTCATTTGTGTAAAGCATTTTCGTAGCACTAAGTACCTACACTTATTTTGACGACTCGAATGGCGTAGTGGTAGTGACGCTGCCTTACGTTCTTAGGGTCCTGGGTTCGAATCCCGGTAGGAGCAAATGTTTGTGTGATGAGCATGGACATTTGTTTCCGAGTCATGGATGTTTATATGTATCATAAGTGTGTATTTACAAACAAAAAAGTGTATTTGTATTATATCAACTATCTAGTGTCCACGACACAAGCTTTGCTTTTTGTGTTACTAGGTGGCGCTGTGTGTTAATGTCCAACGATATTTACGTGGTCGTGGTCACCAGACAGTTGATATACTACATATATACTTTTTGTTTGTAAATACATACTTATTATACATATAAACATCCATGACTCGGAAACAAATGTCCATGCTCATCACAAACATTTGCTCCTACCGGGATTCGAACCCGAAGAATGTAAGGCAGCCTCACTACAGCTGCGCCATTCAGGTCGTCAAAGTCGGTCGGTCGGAATAAGTGGATTGTCTTAAAAAAAACGTTGTTTTTTTTTCTTTAGTTTTAGATCCTATTAATGAAAGCAAACCACTGGTTTCAAAGATAACGATGTTCACACTTACACTGTATATTCTTAACAATGGTGTCGATTCTGTTGTGCATAAACTAACCTTAATTTAGGCTATTACTATATTTTTCTCTCTAATAAAACAAGAAAGAAACGGACGTAATTTAGAGCTGTCAAATTTAATTGGAACTAATATTTCCATACAAATGAAGGGTACACGTAAAAACATGTCGACTAAAAACACGGTGAAGCGCAAGGCGTAAACTAGTTTGACATCTCTAACTTAGTTAATAGCTATAGCCGTCCTTTTCTCGCACTGCCTTTTAGTAAAAGATAGCAATAGTCTAAATTAAATTTAGTTTGTGCACAACAGAATCAACACCAATGACTAACTAAGTTTGATTACTTATTTTTGTTTTTATTTTCAGACAGCAGAAACAACACAAGAAAAGCAGAAATTAGGGACAGCGGAGAATAATGAAGGATGTCGAATAACATGAGAACATCAAATATTCATAATATAATTTAAAAGTCATAATAATAGGTTAAGGCGCTTAGACGAGCTAGATTAGCAACTCTATTTGTGGTGGTTCAAAGTTCGTTTGAAATGCTGTTAGAATAAAGTTCTAATCAGCTTGCACTACAAAGTGGTTGTTACGTCAGTCACTGCGGGCCAAATAGCGCGAAATGAGTGGTTTCGATCGATTTACAAAAATCTATTGATTGGATTAACAAAACTGAAACAGTATGTTTTTTATCGTTTGAAAGATATTTTTAGAGATAAGTTCGTGATTACTTTTTATCGAGCCAAATTAATTGTATTATGTTTTCAAAACAGTATCATGCTAGCATATATCCTGAAGAATATCATATATTTTTCTGGTCTTGTTTATAGCAGTGAATCATATACTTTTAGTAATTATAAAACTCGCGTTTAGCTCATGTAATCGCCTTAATACATGTCTTGTAAATGTACTCCTGCGGGGTAACGCACTTGCCATACTGAAGAGGCCGTTGTTGGCTGAGCTAAATGTATTCTTAAGAACTGTTATGTATTACCCATATTTGCAAAATATTGATTACTAGCTGACCCACGCAACTTCGTCTGCGTCACATAAGAGAAAAAAAACTAAAAGAAAAAAACATCCCCGTTTTTGCAACATTTTTCATTCCTGCTCCGCTGCTAATAGTTGTAGCGTGAGGTTATATAGCCTAAAGCCTTCCTCGATAAATGGACTATCCAACACTAAAAGAATATTTCAATTCTAACCAGTAGTTCCTGAGATTAGCGCGTTCAACCAAACAAACAAACAAACTCTTCTGCTTTATAATATTATATATGTCGTAGGATAATTTGATACTTCGAATCTTCGCGGAAATCCTAGGGGTTTTGCGAAAACGCGGATAATTAGACATAGGCGAAAAATTATCAAATCTTACTGGACAAAGTCAGGATTTTTGCGAAAATACTCGTTACTATAGTAAGATTTGATGTGCTCAACACTGATTGGCTACAATTTTGCTGGCTGACTTCTAATTGGTTCCTAGTTTGCCGATGATTAACTTCAAGTATTGTATCATAGAGTTATGAAGGTTTAGAATAGGTGAGAAAGGAAAATCAAGTCCAAGTAGGTACACTATTTACGATAAAAAACAAAACACTTCTGCAATTTAACTCAGACACAAACGTAAACAAATAACGTGCAGCAACAAATGATTGACATTTAAGACGTCAACCAATCAGAGACGATCTCTTATTGAACGCGCTGACCGACCAATCAGCGTTCTTATTTCATAACAGCCAGCGTTTCGTTTCGCAATATTGCTATAATAACGAGTATTTTCGCAAAAATCCTGACTTTGTCCAGTAAGATTTGATAATTTTTCGCCTATGTCTAATTATCCGCGTTTTCGCAAAACCCCTAGAATTTTCGCGAAGATTCGAAGTATCAAATTATCCTACGACATATATATAGTATAGATTACATTCTTCCAAAATAATTTGTAAATCATACAATTCTTTAGGTAGTGTGTATTTATTTAGATTGGATTACAGAATATCTATGTTCCCAAATATATATATTTTGAAAGGATAATGATGTAATGACGAGATTATATGAGGAATTTATTTTTTTTATAGAAAACTTATTTTTCTCATAACTCTTGTTTAGAATAGGATAGAATAGAATAGAAACTTTTCTTGTTTTCTTTTTTTTTCTTTTCTTTTCTTTTCAAATTTTCTTTTTTTTTTTATATCAGTGTCCATTCAAAATGTATATTTGGGAACCTAGATATTCTGTGATCTAATCGAAATAAATAGACACTACCTTAAGAATATGTTTTATTTACAAATTATTTTGGTAATACGTTTGTAAGACGTATGAAGTTACGGAATTATAATCATCAAAATCATCAATACAACCCTCCAAGTTCATAAAAAAAATGTTTTTTCGAATCAATTATGGTTTAAAGAAACAGGATTTGGAGATCACCTTTTAAGCAAGGAGATGCTTGTGTTAGGTGACTCCGCTCTTCCACAATAACATTGACGCAATTGAACACAACATAAAAATAAAATAAAAAGTTATAAAAAATCAAAGATTTAAGTTTAAAAATTAAACTAAATTCAATTAAAAGAGGAGCGCATTTGTGAGATGTATGCTGTGCGAATATTCCCGAGGAAGTTTGATTATTTCTCTTGGGAGTGTTCTATATGTCACCGTAAAATTGTCAAACACGTTATATTACAATATAACGCGTTTCTCTCTAGCGATATTGTAAACTCTCGAATTATTGCCAACTGAACATACGAAAGTATCTCTGCCCCCATAATCGGGACTTGGGGCACCCCCACGTTAGGTTAGTTAGGTTCCTTTAAACCCTGCACTCGGAAATAGGGGGCTCCGTCGACTACGCTTTTTTAGGGAATATAAAGTGTTTTAAGGTTAGGTTATAATAATCGGTATTTCTCAGGAATGGTACAGTATCTTTTCATGAGAGTGGTACCACTGGGCAAGGGGGACCCCTCCTTCCCTCCACACCGCGTAAATGGACTACCATCGTATGCATTTCACGAAAAGTAATGCGTTTTGTTGTAAGCAGTATGTTCATTTGACAATATTTCGAGATTTTACAATATCGCTAGAGATATTACAATATAAGGTATTTGACAATTTAACGGTGACATATACAGGGTGTATTTCACCTCATCACAAAGCCGTTAACCAAGCATTCTGTATATCAAACTAAGTAACTTTACGCAAAAAATATTGCTGGGAAATAACTTTTTTTTTTGAGGTTATAAATCATGTTTTGTGGTATAACTCAATGTAACACACTCAAAACATTGTGCGGACGGATGGATTGAATAGTACGGGGCTCGTGGAGGTGTTAAAAGTATTTTTTTATAAAAAAATCTTGTTGTAACTAGGTTCCCAGGTATAGTGCAGAACAAAAAAAATGATCGCAATGATGGGGAGAACAAGTGCCTTTCGGCTTCGTGAAGAGGTGTTTTACATCCTTTATAAATAACATTTTTTTCTAGTATTCTAGTATTTGAGTGTTTGACTCTTCAAACATTCAAATACAAGAAAAATTATGATAGCCCTTAACAAAAGAAATGATGAACAAAATGTGTATTGAAATAATGTTGTAATACTGTTGTGCTTTTTATATTTTATTGTTACTTGCTTAAAAATACGTAGTTCTAAGTTTTTACTGCTTTAAAATAGATGTTAAATTATTGTTTTTATTAAATTTTAAAGACAGATTTTACTAAAGTTATGAACGCTTCAAAAGCTTATTTTAAAATTAATTACAATTGACTTGACTTTACTTGATGGCACATATTTCTACAACGTTATTTGTTAGTCGTTTTAATTACTTGGCGACCCGAATGGCGTAGTGGTAGTGAGGCTGCCTCACGTTCTTGGGGTCCTGGGTTGGAGTCCCGGTAGGAGCAAATGTTTGTGTGATGAGCATGGATATTTGTTTCCGAGTCATGGACGTTTATATGTATAATAAGTATGTATTTACAAACAAAAAAGTATATTTGTAGGGTATCAACAATCTGGTGTTCACAACACAAGCCTTGCTTACTGTGGCACTAGATGTCGCTGTGTGTTAATTTCCAGCGATATTTATTTATTTACTTAAAGGGCGGATAATACTCATGAAAAACGAAACACCTCATCACGAAGCCGAAAGGCACTTGTTCTGTCCATCATTGCGATCATTTTTTTGTTCCACATCATACCTGGGAACCTTCTAGTTACGGAGATATGGGGGGTCAAAGTTACAACTTTTTGACAAGTTTTTTTTTAAATACAAGTTTTTTTGTAAGATTTTGACTTTAAACACCCCCGTACTATTCAATCCATCCATCAGCACAATGTTTTAAGTGCGTTACATTGAGTTATAGCACAAAACATGATTAATAACCTCAAAAAAAATTGTTTCCCAGCAATAATTTTTGCGTAATGTTACTTACTTTGATCATTTGATGTACAGAATGCTTGGTTAGCGGCTTTGTGATGAGGTGGTTTACACCCTTTATAATGCTAAATAATTAGGTAAGTATTTCTGTACAAGTGAATATCTCTTGTATTGTACAACGGGCTGGTGTCCGCAACTCCACGTCAAAGCGCGTATTTCGCGTATGAGCTGATGATGTCACAATTGTCTTCGAATGTTTGATTCTAGGACATGCCGGTTTCCTCACGATGTTTTCCTTCACCGTTTTGAGAGCAGCGGTGATGAAATAAATTACACAAAGTGAATATCTATAGTTACATGCAAAAATAATAATCTACTTATACTTAATATTATAAAGCAGATGAGTTTGAGATGGGTTTGAGATTGTTTGTTTGGTTGAACGCGCTAAGCTCAGGAACTACCGGCTCGAATTTAAAAAATATTTTTTTGTTGGATAGTCCATTTATCGAGTAAGGCTATATAACATCACGCTACGATTATTAGGAGCCGAGCAGGAACGAAAAATGTTGCAAAAACGGGGATTTTTTATTCTTTCGTTTTCTCTCTTTTGTGACGCAGACGAAGTTGCGTGGGTCAGCTAGTAAATAAATAAATAAATATCGCTGGACATTAACATACAGCGCCATCTACTGCCACACTAAGCATGGCTTGGGTCGTGGACACCAGATAGTTGATATACTACATAATTATATAACTTTTTTGTTTGTAAATACATACTTATTATACATATAAACACCCATGACTCGAAAACAAATATCCATGCTCATCACACAAACATTTGCTTCTACCGGGATTCGAACCCAGGACCCTAAGAACGTAAGGCAGCGTCACTGCCACTACGCCATTCGAGTCGTCAATAAAATTGATTATTCAATGAGGTTTTTTCTAGACCAGCTTCCACTAAAAAACTATAGAGGCGCTGTCCATAACTCAGTGTAAAATAATTTGTTTGACTGTATGGAGCTAATGATCTATGCCTTTTAAAAAAAAAAAAAATGGAGGCTAGTGTACAGGCTGTAAACGAACTCCAACTAAGTAACTGTATGCAAATATACATGGTGTAAACGAACTCAAATAAGTAACTGTAGGTATGCAAAAATTATTGCTGGGTAAAAAAACATGTTTTGTGGTAGAACTCAATGTAACGCACTCAAAACATAGTGTTGATGGATGGATTGAATAGTACGGGAGTCGTGGAGGTGTTTTAGAAAATTGTACCGAACTATTTGAAATAACTTGTAAAAAAGTTGTGACTTTGACCCCCAATAACTCCGTAACTAGAAGGTTCCCAGGTATGGTGTAGAACAAAAATATGATTGCAATGACGGGGAGAACAAGTGCTTTTCGGCTTCGTTGTCTTTTTACACCCTTTGTCTGTGGATGATTTTTATTTTACGGTTTTAAATCAATCCCATAAGGTCCCGTTCCCGCTATGTCGTGACGGCAGATGATCGTGTAGTTTTAAGGCGACGACATCAGCTAAATAAGCAACTCTATTTGTGGTGGTTCAAACTTCGTTTGAAATACTGTAAGAATAAAATTCTAATTAGCTTGCACTACAAAATGGTTGTTACTTCAGTCACTGCGGGCCGAATAGTGCGAAATGAGTATTTTCGATCGATTTAAAATGAGAACTTAACTATTTAATAATAAATAATCCATCAGTAGATGTAGTTTAGCATTTGAAATTTTATGTTATATTTTTAAATATAATTATCATTGTCAATAAATGGCTAAACTGCTTTGAAAGAAAATTAAGAGGTATGTTTGAAGATTTTTTTTGTGCATCAAAGTTTGTCAAATTATGTTTTGAGTTCCATCAGTGTATGCAAAAAGGACTTCAAAATATAAAGATTTTTTATTTGTCGAAATTATTTACAGTTTTAGAGATACACTGCTTTTAAAAATCGCCTTTTGGACCGTTTTCAAGAAACCTCCGCCTTAAGTGTCGTTGCTTGTGTATTTAAATGGAACTGTGTGCACTTATAAGACGACACGATTACTGTCGTCCACGTCTTTTGCTAACAAATATCAACGATAAATTTAATCATCAAGACATAATGGTAACGTGGCCGTAGTGACAATAAAAGTTCAGGATTGAACAAATCCAATAATATTTGTGAATATATCAAGTTAAGTACATAATTATTTCTATAGCTTTTCTCCTTTTTGAGAAATTGAACAATTCCTAAAGCTGTGAATAAAATTACGATTGTGCCTTTTAAATCTTGCCTGTACTATTATTAGTTATTTACTTGTAACTTGTAATTAAATGATACAAGGCCTTTACGTCATAATGAATGTTAGTAATGAGGGATTTTCTTTTTCAACTCTTCCCTAGTCGCTGGATAGATGGCGCTGATCTCGGTACGTTACTGCAAGGAACAGAACGTCACATAATTTCACTTGGACCTAATGATTATATTCGGAAGCTGATGCAAACGAAAGTGTCAGTGAACGAGCGTATGTGACGTGTGTTTTTTCAAACGTTTTGTCTTTAGCACCTAGTAACGTAGGTCAGTTCAACGCCATCTATCGAGTTCTTGGAAACTATTGTTTTTGTTTTAATTCTAAAAAAGAAAACGTCTCAGTCTTTGCCTCGTTGGTCGCAAGCGTCACTACTGAGCTTGGAGTCCTGAGTTTGATTCCCAGGTACTGTTCTTGGGTTTTTCCATCAGGGGCTGTCCAATAATCATGTGCGGCTCGAAAGGGGGGGGGAGGGGTCCATAAAAATCTAGTTTTGTCTTTTTTTTTTTTGTATTATATCACGTGTACTTATTTTTTCGGCAAGCGCGCGATACTCAACCGAAAAGCGGCGTTACATGTATTTAACTGCAACCTTTCTGTCTACCTCTGAACGTTTATTATAGTAGTCTTTAATTTCTATAATAAAATTAGATGATACTTATACCAGTATTTTTTTATAATAAAAATAGATTCTTTGCAGGTACGAAAAAATACACGTGATATAGGGAGGAGGGGGGAGGGGTAGTCTTAAACCTCACCACGTATCACCAAGGGGGAGGGGGGGGGGTCAAAAAATGCCAAAAAAAAACATCACGTGATTAATGGATGGCCCCTCACGAATTTCTCTGCAGAAGCCACGGAGTCTGGTCCGTCCCTATTCGTGGGACTTAAAACATAAGTGGCGAAATGTCGGTGTAGATACTGTTAAGGTGAATGCGTCAGAGTAGCACATATAATTTCTTACGTTTTTTGCAATTTGCTGACCAGTGCTAGATTGTATGTTGATGAAAATATCGTGAATACTGAACATGTAAATAATGTAACATGCCTGTGATTTTCATAATAAATACATTTTATTGTTGATATTTGTTTTTTTTTTATTACAATCCTACTAAGGTACCTTTATAAACTTCATATGCACAAGGGACCGTTCAAGTATTACGTAAACACTATCGGGGGCGGGGGGGTCTATTCTTTGCTTATTTTTGATGACATGGGGGTTGGGGGGTCTAGATGGTGATTACGTCAGCAATAATTATTTACTTTTTTATACATAATAATGGCAACCCGCACGTTGTCGATGCTTGACTTGACTATTGATCTACTTTCGCCAAAGTTGAATTGTTGTAATCCGCTATCCTAAGCTTATTTTCTTATTTCTAGAGTTATAACTGCTGCTCATGAATCAATAAAAAAAAAAACAGAAAATGCACATAAAAATTGCATTGCCATTATGTTAACGTAAGGGGGGTAAGAGCTTGGGCACGCCACGATAGTGGCGGTAAGTCCCCTCTTTGAGGAGTGGCTGGAGAGGCGCCACGGCGTCCTCACCTTCCGCCTGACGCAGGTCCTCACCGGACACGGATGTTTCGGGAGGTACCTGCACCGAATCGGGCGGGAGGAATCGCCCGGGTGTCTCCACTGCGAGGATCGACCGGAGGACACGGTGGAGCACACGGTGGAAGTCTGCCCTGCGTGGGCGGAGCTCCGCCGTGTCCTCGTGGCGGCGATCGGCGGCGGCGACCTCTCGCGTCCGGCCCTGGTTCAATCCATGGTCCGGAGCGAGACGGAATGGGAAGCCGTCGCCTCCTTCTGCGAAGCAGTCATGCTAGCGAAGGAGGTGGCGGAACGAGAGAGGGAGAGATCCTCTCTTCCCGGCCGCCGCGGGAGACGCAACGGGCGTCGGGGGCCACGTGGTGGCTACCGGCCACCGTAGATGCGGGCCTGTGGACGGCTGGCTATGGGCAATAGCTGGCCGTCCGGCCGTCTAACGACGACGACAGGCCGTGTCGACGGCGCGTTCGTGTTCCACGCGCGCCTCAAAGAGATGTCAGCAAAAGGAGAGGGGCCCGCAAGGGCCGAAGCCTGCCGGGGTTGCGGGCCTGTTCGAAAGAGATACCGCGGCCCCGGAACGTAAAAGGCGAGGAAGGAACATGGATGGTTTTTAGTCAGTATGAGTCTGACACTCCCTCCCGCTCCGCCCAGAGCGGGGGGGGTCATTTGATGATTTCCCATCCTTAAAAAAAAAAAAAAAAGGGGGGTAAGAGCTTTGCTTACTTTTGCTGACAAGGGGGAGGGGGGGGTCAATAATTGTAATATAAATCTGCTTACGTAATACTTGAACGGCCCCCAAGCCTATTTTTAGTAATAGCACACTGGTCGTTGGTTCTGTCCAGTTCGTCCTGCCATCTCCTGCGAGGTCTACCGCCTCGCCTTCTGACTGTATCAGGGCTCCACATCGTGGTTATGCTAGCCCACAGCTCGTCGGCGGGTGTGCGGCAGATATGACTGGCCCAGACCCATCGTACACGTGGTGGTACGGTGGGTTTTTAAAAGTTGAACGATACCAACAGGTAATAATGTTTTAACACTTGTTAAAATCACTTCTGGCAACAATTTTACTATAGTGCGCAAACTCATTGACATGTGCATCCTGCCCGTCCTAACCTACAGTACTCAGACCTGATCCCGTATTCACAAACGTTCGACTCGTTTCCGATTCGACAACTCGTATATCTGTCTTCTGGCATTACGAAAACGACCGAGATAGATATAAGACTTTCCGAATTTGAAGCGAGTCGAATGGTTGGGAATAAGGGGTCTGGTCGCTCATCGAGTCTCAGACGACTAAAAACGTACGGTTGGGCCGGGCCTCCGCCGGCCTCCTTCGGCTTACGGCCCGGTGCCCATGCCGCCCATAAAGAATTAAAATTGATTAAATAAAATTGTTGTTATCAGAATATTACCCGGTGGTATCGTTCTCACCGTACCTCAGGGGTACGATGGATCTGCAACCGTCCCACTTTAGCTTAGCGGCTTTATGAGCAACGACAGTACCACGTTTGCCCAAGAGCTATAACATCAATTTAAGTATATGTAACTAACTTCTGCAATAGTACTTTTAGCGATTTAGAGTATACCACTTCACGCAAGCGTCTGTATTGACTATTGAGGGCCAAGTTATTTGATCATAAGTATTTTAATTCACGTTTAACCTTTTGACGCCATTGTCGCATATACGTGACAAGCAAGCGCGTGTCCTGTACGCCAGACGACACAAATATGTGACAAAATAGTAGATGACATTGTGGCTTGGGGTGGAGGGCACGCGCGAGCGTTTTTGCTGTGGCGGTCAAAAGGTTAACAAATTCATGGCGTTTTTACTATTTTTAATTAAATTCCCTTTAAGTCTTATATCGGTTCTCAAAGATTTAAAAAATAAGCCCTCAATCCAGATGCACACTTCTGCCAGCCGCTTCGCCCACATTAAGTTTCATAATCGTCACATGGGATCTGATCGGATCGGTCTGTAAGATAAAAGTATCCTGATGAGTCGAATAGCGTGCGTAGTAGTAGTGAAGCTGCCTTGCGTTCATAGGGTCCTGGGTTCGAATCCCGGTAAGATCAAATGTTTGTGTGATGATTATGGACATTTGTTTCCGAGTCATGGAAGTTTGTATGTATAATAAGTTATGTATTTACAAACAAAACAGTTTATAATTATGTAGTATATCAACTATCTGGTGTCCACGACACAAGCCTTGCTTAGTGTGGCACTAGATGGCGCTGTGTCTTAATGTCCAGCGATATTTATTATTAATCCAGCTTTTAAACTATATGTGGGCAAAATTTCATCCAAATCTATTCAGTAGTTTTTGCGTGAAAGAGTTACAAACACATCCATACTCACCTTTCGCATTTAAGTAAGGTTTTCGTGTGTACAAAAAAAGAATAATCCCTTTGTAGGTGATATTACGTGATGCAGCGAGGTTATCAAATAAAACTCAACCATTATTTTATTCATAGTTTATTCCATATCTTACGCTAGAGTCAACGTGCGACCACGACACGACAGGAGTCAATACACGCGCACAAATGGACGAAGAACTACAACTATATACAAGCACACTTATTATTATGGAGCGGTCTAAGTGTCGTATGGAGAGAGCACAGTTACCGACAGATAGAGTAGTATGAGACAGAGCAGCAGTGGCCCCGACTTACCAACAGTAAGTCGTAGGTTCGAACCCAGACAGGCGCATTACTTTGTGTAATTTATTTCACCACCACTGCTCACAAAACGGTGAAGGAAATCGTGAGGAAACCGGCATGTCCTAGAACCAAACATTCGAAGACATGTGACATCTACCAACCCGCTCTGGGCCCGCGTGGTGGATTATAGCACATTTCATAGAGAGGACGCCGTGTCCCAGCAGTGGGAACATTAATAGGCTGATGATGAGAGTAGTGTGTGCAAGAACAAGACTTGTCGACGGAAGAATCGACAAAATTACAGATTTCTATCGATGACCCGTATGGCGCAGAGGTAGTGAAGTTGCCTTACGTTACTAGGGTACCGGTTCTTATGGGACAATATTTGTGTGATGAGCACAGACATTTGTTTAAGAGTCATGGTGCACACAGCGCCATCTAGTACCACCTTAAGCAACGAGGCTTGTGTCGTGGACACCACATAAGATACTTTTCTTTTGGAAATACATACTTATCCACGACTCGGAAACAAATATCCATGCTCATCACACAAACATTTGCTCCTACTGGATTCGAAGCTATTCGGGTCGTCAGAACATTCTAACACATCTCTGGTACTTGAAATCGTGAGACAAAATCAGCTGTTCCGTACATTTTGACCAGTTAAGCGAACATAAATGTTCTGTACAGCTGATTTTTCTCGCGTATTTGGTCCCATAGTAAAAGTTATTTGTTATCATGACCAAAATCACGTGTTTAAATATCGTACAATAATAGGCTTGTGTCTTGAAAAAATCTAATAAGTCCGTCTCAGTTAGATTACTTACCAAAAAAATATTTGACACGTATTTTTTCTTTTGTTACTCAAACCAAAATTGACGAAGATACGACGCTTTTAAAATTCTCAATACGTCACGCCTTGTTGTAATTTTTAGTGCGTTGTGACGTCACGAGCCCCGACTCACGATTTTTAATGCGTTTTATCTTCGTCAACATTCATTGATTTATAAAATCAAAAAATGTGTGTCCATTATTTTCCAATACTCTAACTGACGGACTAAATAGATTTGCTATGTATTGATGGTGGAAACTAGCGTATTGCTAGTCATCTTATATATTCTGCGTTGGTTAATGTGCTCATTCCATTATTAACGATTTAATCTTACTATTAATATCTTTGAGCTATACGACGAAAATGTGAGATGCGGGCTTAGAATGGACTATCTTTGAATATGTAAAAAATATAAATATGTAAGTAGTGTATTTACTGAATAATAGTCATAGAAATAATCAGTTTTCTGAAAGTTCTATTTGAGGGTAAATATTTTTACTAAAGATAACATTAAGGGGCCGGCAGAGCATGTGTATTTCATACCTACGTAATACCAAAATCATTTATAAATCAAACATATTCTTAAGGTAGTGTCTATGTTTATTTCGATTGGATTACAGAATATCTGTTCCCGAATATATATTTTGAAAGGACAATGATATAAAGGACGACATAAGAGGATTTTAAAATGTCTATAGAAAAATTATTATTCTAATAACTCTTGTTTAAATCAGTGTCCATTCAAAATATTTATTTGGGAACCTAGATATTCTATAATCCTGGTTGGCCAGGGGTATAACTAATAGTACACCTACATATCGCTAGTTAGGGGTGAGCCTATTCCCGTCAGCCGGACACAAATCCAGACCCCGTGGCTGCATTTGAGAGATTACATGTGGCAACACCCAATATAATTTTAAGAAATCATTTATTTCTTATGTATATGCTGTGTTCCGTCAAATATAACTTAGAGAATGTTGCTGATTTTATTTCATGATTATTATTTAGTAAATAATATTCACAGAACAAGACAAAAACTTCATCTCGTTGTCCATGGCACCTTTGGACTTTTGGCAATTCAACCCAGATGGGTACAAATCAAGAATATTCGTCATTACTTGACCTATTGACCGCCAGGGTATAAGCGCCGCAAATACCTTCCAAAACTATTTCATTGTTTATTTCCTGTTTTACAGTGCATTTTTTGACACATTTTTGTGTCGTTGGCGTACAGCGCACGTGCATGCTTGTCACGTATATGTGACAACAGGTCATTACCCAATCCGATCTATAGCAGGCAGGTGTGACTGATCTGATTTAGACAAAATTACATTCTATAATCGATAACTACAGTCGACGAAATCTAAGAAGTCCGTTTTGGTCCGTCATAGTAAATTGACACAGCTATCGAAAATTTGAAGTTTATTACTATTACGCTAACAAAATGTCAATACAGGCCTTTTATTTTTATAACATTTTGAAGAATAACTAAAAAAAAAATTGCAGCCCGACCCCACGTCGGTTTATCAAGGTTACTCAACTTGATGCCTTGATAAACTAACGTGGGGTCGTGCAGCAAATTTTCTTTTCTGGTAATGTCTGTTAGCTCCCCGCATCTCTGCACGCATATCACGGACCGCTCCGCACAGACTAACTTAATAGTTATAATCCTCTCCATTGGTGTCCTCGGGGTTGTATTTATTCTCGTCCTCATTAGGTTCCTGTTTGATCTGCACATCCAGGGGGGCCATGCTGAACTCGGGGTAGTCTGTGGGGTGAAAGGGGGGTGTTAATTGTGTCGTTTGCACATGAACTTTTTACATGGTTTACGAATATAGAACGCATCAAAGATCTTCGAGTGTGACGTCACTTGTGGGTAAAAACAGGACGTGTACCTACGAGTTTTCGACGCACTGTATCTATATCTATATTTTGTTTACGAGAAAAAAAAAATACGTGTTCAATATTCTTTGGAAATTTATTTAATGGACAACTTAATTAGTTGACGACTCGAATGGCGTAGTGGTAGTGAAGCTGCCTTGCGTTCATAGGGTCCTGGGTTCGAATCCCGGTAGGAGCAAATGAGCTTTGAGTGATGAGCATGGACATTTGTTTCCGAGTCATGGATGTTTATGTATAATAAGTATATATTTACAAACAAAAAAGTATATATGTAGTATATATATCAACTATCTGGTGTCCACGACACAAGCCTTGCTTAGTGTGGCACTAGATGGCGCTGTGTGTTAATGTCCAGCGATATTTTTTAATTTAGTTTTGTTTCAGGATTATCCCTTAGTGTAAACACCAAAAGATTATACCACTATACGATCTACGTCATACTCACCATTGTTGGATGGAAAATCTTCACATAATCCAAACATGCACCAATCTAAGTATACATTAACATAGCAAAGACAATTTTTTAAAACCTCGATATTTTATCGCGCACTGCATTTAAAACCCTCTACTTCATCATCTGCCTGCCCTTTCCCAACTATGTTGGGCTCGGCTTCCAGTCTAACCGGATGCAGCTGAATACCAGAATTTTACATGGAGCGACTGCACTCCACAACCCAGTTAGTACTGAGTAATACGATACCCCTTAATAAGACTGGTTGTCAGAGTTTTTGCGCCACTGACTACCTGTAACGACTGTCAAAGATGTACAAATGACAGCCGGGACCAACAGCTTAACGGGGTACGGAGGGAACTTTGAATGAAATCAGTGGTCACCCATCCACAGACAAACCGGGGCTGTCTTGTAAGGCACTCGTGGATGGTACACCTCGTGTTGCCATTTGTGAATTGTGCTCAGCTCAATACCGCGAGTTAAAAATCCAGTGCGTGAATTAAAACCGACGTATTAAAAATCGGCTGTGCGTATAAGCATGAATACGTTAAAACTACGTAAAGATTCAAAAGCAGTATTCTCTTACAGTATTGGTAGACGTTGTATGGTATTACAACCATACAATTATTATGTGTTTGTTTATGTTGTCGAGCGTATGGCACTCGTGGGCTGCAGCTGAAAATCAGCGTCAGGTGGCACACCTTGTGTTGCCATCTGACATTATGCTGAGCTGAGGCCCTTTTGGCATTATAAGCTGTTTGTTTATGTATTATGTAAAATGTTATAGGTATTTTAATGCCAAATAAACACAATTTTCTTTCTTCTTTCTTTCAATTATATCCTCAAAACTTTACTATCTATAAAAATAAAACCGTAGTATCTGAAATTTCAAAATAACAGCTTTTTACAGAATCGTAAAATTGTAAAATTCGTTAGATTGTAATCTATCTAATAACACGAAAGATTGTCCACCGAACAGACTGTTATCAATTTAACGCATTGTTTTTAGGTAGATTATAATATTTATAATGCGTGACACCGTAAAATTGTGAAATGCATGATGACCAACAGTTTAACGTGCTTTCCGTCCGAGGCACGGAGGAAACTCGGTATATATGGGTGGTGTCACCCTTCCACAGACCAACCTACGCAAGCACTGCTTAACATTAGATCGACCCGAACGGCTGTTATTGTTTAGCCACGAGCTTCTCCAATACAATAAGGCTACATTTTAGAAAAAAAATCGAGCAAAAAAACGTGAAATTGATAACCAAACCCGATTCAAACCGAAATTTTTGGTTGTGGGAAGCAGTTATTTATGAATCTCTTCTCTAGTTGCAATCGTTAAGTATTCCAAGAGAAAATTGCTTTTCAATGTTTTGTAATCATAAAGTATTTATGCTTAAGGGCTAAGAAAAGCCAAAAAAAATACGGTTTATTCCGAACCTGACCCCGAAATCCTTACCCGGTCGCAGGTAAGGTTAGGAACAGGAAATGAAAGAATTTTATTCCGAACGTTGCCCGGTGCTGATTATTATCCTTCAGTTCCTAACCTTACCCGCAAGGGTAAGGTTCGAAGTAAACCAAAAAACCAACTCACCATCAATATATTCCTTAACATCATCGTTCTGATTCTTGACCCTCGCTTCGACTATCCGGCGGCACAAGGGGTAAAGCACAAAATTAGCTCTCGTATAGGCTTAGGGGTGGGCGGATATTTACCAAACTCACCGTCGATGGGTTCCTCCTTGATCTTGATGTCTTCGGGCTTGACCTTGGGCTCCTTGCGGTCCTTGTCGCGGCGAGAGCGCTTCTTGTCGCGGTCACGTTCACGTTCCTTATCGCGTTCGCGTCCTGAACGACGTCGCTCCGAACGAGAGCGGGAGCGGCGACGACGGCCGCCCGCAACGCTAATACAATACACAATCTATTATTAGAACAATTTTATTTCTAAGAGTGTATAGAAATATAAACCAGTTATAGGTACTTTTGAATTGTCAGGAATTGTTGAGTTGCGCATGTTATATCTATGTTTAAGTGGTGAAGGGCCAAATTTATGTCAAGGCAAGCCGAGGAAACATCAACAACCGACCCCAAAATCCACGGAAATGAAACAAATATGACGACAAAACTGAAAATTTTCGTCAGCGTCGTCTTGAATTTTAAATTTGACCTAATTTTCGTTATCATCGACATAAATACCTCCATCTAAAAAAAAAAACATGATAAAAATAAAGATAATTACTTTTTAGCCGTGAGAATAATTTCCAGATAAAATTGAGTTGCATAATGTCTTCTTTTTGTATAAAAAATCGTTAACTCACCGCTCTGCGTCGTCAGGTTCGCGTTCGCGTGCGTCGCGGTCGCGGTCACGTTCGCGGTCGCGCTCCCTCCTGCGCGACCGCGACGCCGAGCGCCGCCGCGACCGGGACCGCGTGCGCCGCCGCCCTCCTGCACCCGCCGCTGTTAACATTATAATAATACGTCCAGTTAAAACTTTTATATTAACAATTCTATGAAGGTAATTGGCCTTAAATAATATTATTTTGCCCGGTAATTAATAGAAAACCTCAAAAAGGCTTATAATAGAACTTATGGACTTTTAGAAAAAAATACGAAAAATAATCTATCATGTAAAAAAATAATCCGATGCCGCCTGAATAAGAATAGGCCATATTACATTTTGTTGCTTCAGTAATTTTTACTCTTTTTGTACATTAAAAGCAATAATAATAATTCACTATTTAAAGCAGATACTTATTATGAATTGTACCAGTATCAAATCTACTTGAAACCGACATCATTTTAAAACTATTAATCACTTATGTATGCATACATTTTGTTTTACCCAAGATGTTTAAACTTAGTTTGAAAAATAATCTGTGCTAATTTTTGAATAAAAATAAATGAACACATGTTTTTTTTTCTGAATGTCCATAAGATCCATTATAAGCCATTTCAAGGATAACCATAAATTGCCAGACACCCTGTATAAAGTAAGACAAACTATACTTTTGTATTTTGCTGTGTATGATAATGATCTCATTTTTTTAACTTACCACCTAAGTACACATTGTGGAATGCAAATAAAGTTTGAGAATGAAGTAGTACTCACGCGCTCGGTCAGCTCCGCGCGCGTCGTGGCGAGGTCTGTCGTCCCTCTCCCTCTGCTCGAGCCGGTATCGCTCCCTCTCCCTCTCGTTGTCCTCGCGGCCGGAGTGCTTGATGTTCACGTCGGCGCCGCCGCGTCGCGTGCCGCCAAGTCCTCCGCCTAAACGTAACATACGTTTAGTTAAACAAACAAAATACTAATGGGGAAAGTTTAACTTTAATCACAAATCGTAACTGATTAGTGATTACGGTTGATTATGGTTTAGCCACAAAATAATAAGAAAAACTTCCTGAGAAAGTAAGATAATTTCTCCCGCGAGTGTTCTAAATAAATATCACAATGAGGGATTTTCTTTTTCAACTCTTCCCTAGTCGCTGGATAGATGGCGCTGGTCTGACTACGTTACTGCAAGGAACAGAACGTCACATAATTTCACTTGGACCAAATGATTATATTCGGAAGCTGATGCAAACGAAAGTGTCAGTCAACGAGCGTATGTGACGTGTGTTTTTTCAAGCGTTTTAGCTTTGGCACCCAGTAACGTAGTCGGATCAACGCCATCTATCGAGTTCATGGAAACCTCTCATTGTTCTTGTATTTGAGTGTTTGACTATCATCCTCCTCAAGTCGTGCTCCTCTTTACTGAGGGCCGTGATCCTCCCTTGAAATCATTTTTTCCCTGATCCGCCATCTCCGTATATCCTTGGCAAAGTGAAGCGCATCACGAATGAATGTTTGACTATAAAACACTAAAATAAAACAAAAATCGTGATAGCCCTCTTAATTTTGTTTTTTCTGATGTCGATTTGGCTATCATGTGTGTGTGGTCTTACTTGGTGTCAGAGTTTGTATGACGCCAATGGGCATCTAACTTGGCTTTAGACATCGAGAAATATCTCTCAGACGTACTGGTTTCTCACGATGATTTCCTTTACCGAAGGTTATTCCAGTGCCTGGAAAATTGCTAGCACACATTCTTGCCTTGTTTCTTACGTACAAAAACCACCGCTTCACGTTTCCACTAGAGCTGCGCTGAACGAGGGTAGGTTAATGAAGTGATTCTATTGGTTCTTAATTAACACATCCCTCGCACCAAAGCGGAAACGCAGTCCTAGGGGATTGTCATGCATGCATAATTGTTGACATCCAAAACTAATATTGAATAACTGATTTAGGGGGTTCCGCACACTAAGACTTCACTGTCCATCTGTACACTAGGCTGTATTTAATGAACCCTGATAGCTAGACAGTTAAAATTTTCATAGATGATGTATTCTGTTACCGCTATAAGAACAAATACTAAAAACAGAATAAAATAAATATTTAAGGCCCCCCTCCATACAACAAACGTTTTAATTTTTTTGCCCTCCAGTCTAATGCTGGGGCTACACTGTCGCGATAACGCGAAGATTTGCGTTGTCGCGACACGTCTGGCCAAAGAATTCATCCTATCGCAAATCACTTCGCGAATACGAATGCCCTTCGCGCCACTGTCGGTAAATTGCCGCACATCAAACGGTTTTGTCGCGACAAAGTTCGTGCGTTTGGCTACACTTCGCGCGCTCTAGTTGACTGCGATACTCCGAGAGGTTTGAACGTGTTTGATTGAACTTGTTAATCACGGATTGGAATAATGAAAGGATAAGGAAAGATGCAGTAAATATTTTTTACTGATACAGTGCAACCGCCTCTTCCATGTTTTCCCGCAAATAAATTATCGCAACGTTCTAGATTATCGCGACACTAGAAAGGTTTTTTCAAGTGTGGCCAAGCGTCATAGATCGAACACGAACTTTTATCGCGACAACGCGAACACGAATCTTCGCCTACAAGTCTGGCCGTAGCATAATGTTGTATATGTCAGCACCACGTTGTAAAAACCGTTAAATATTAATATATTATAACCAGTGAGATAGTAAACTGTCGAAATATTGTCAACTGAACATACTGCTTACATACATGAATTTCACAATATTACAGTTTCAATACGATAGAATGATTATAATCTGCCGGAAAAAAGCGTTAAACTGTAAGCAGTTTGTTCGTTTGACAATCTTTCGAGTGTTTACAATCTCGCTAGATAGTTTACAATCTAACGGGTTTTACAATTTTTCGGTGCCATAAATAGATAATGGTTCGGGACCTTGCGTGTGCGAGTTCGACTCGCACTTGGTCGATTTTTGATGTTGCTGAAAAACTAAAAGGTAGTAAATAAATCTAGTTTCTCTCACCCAGTCTCCTCGGCAACCATCCCTTCACGGTGCGAGCTCGCTCTACGTCGACGAGCACACGTTTGCCGTCGATCTTCTTACCGTCGGCGTGTTTGTATGCGGCTGTAAACGAGCGACGGTTGAGGGTGCGGCCGTAAGGGACAGAGGCACGTGGTTCTTGCAACTAACTCTTTGGTATATTTCTTTTTTAACGAACTATTCGCGCTTACATCTTTTAAACTATGCAACGGATTTAATGCAGTTTTCTGAATCTGATTATGCAAAATTCAAAATAATATTACATAGTTTGTTAGTTTGCATTAATTAATTTCATTGGGTTTTTTTTAATGATCTATGAAGTCATCAAAAATAAACGTTTTTTTTACGATGCTTATTTACTTTTTTTTAATTTAAATTCATAACAATACATTTAAAGAACATTTTAAAATATAAAAAAACACATTTGATAATATTTAAAAAAAATACATTTTATTTCAATACAACAATTTAGAGCGACTAAAACCGAGTGTACAAATTTGATTTTCTATAATCCAGAAATATCCCAAAAAGGTGACAACTGCATTTTATATAAATAAAAAAAACCACGTGATTCTGTCTCTGGGCCTGTTTTTCTTTTGTGCACATCGAGAACACAAATTATTTAAAAAAAATATATTTTCATAAGCGCCAGTTATTATCAAGTTTGACCACAAAGGATGTGCACAAAAGAAGTTTTATTAGTCAAAATGGACGTTATAAGTATGATTTTATTACCTATAATCATGAGGGGTGGTGTCCAGGTATAGACCATTGCAAAATATATAATTATTGTTAAGTGTCCAAATAAAGCATACTTTTTTTATCTTTTTATTATCCGTCATGGATATTTGTGACATGCTTTTAGATCCATAGTACTGATTTATTTTCGTTGAATATAAAAAAAAATCTACTGATCCATTCGTTTTGATTGTGAAGTATTGCATTTTTGTATGAAACAGTAGTATTTTAAAACTTTCTCCTGGGTCTAAAATCATGTAGGTACTAATATTTATGGTAAAAGTTTGTGTGAATTTCCCAATTAGTTTTTTTCTTTTTTCAGACACAAAGACAATAGCTGTGTGTTACAAATAATACAACCTGTAAAAGATATTCACTTTTCCGCGGATTGACCAGTCCATACCGTCCAACAGTTACCAACTTTGACCAGACTCACAATACACTCCGGTCAAAGTGGTGACACATCAATAGTAATAAAAAAGTATTGTGTATACCTACTTTTTGCATACCTACCGACCGAGCCGTGCGACCATAATTATTGAAAAACTCTAAAATATCAAAAAAATGCATACCCACCATCTTTTACCTACCGTTTTGAAAATTTTACCACTTTTTTCTTTTTTACTTACATAAACCCCGCGGTTTTTTATTCCGTTTAACGACGATTCGTACATTTACCTGGTGCGCTTTTACTTACTTTACTTACGTACTTTCCGTTGCGCAAAAACTTTATTATAAAACTAAACACTTATTTCAATTAAAAAACTACGTTTTCTCGGCGGCCATTAAAAAAAAAACAGAACTAAAAACATAGACAACTACTATTATATTGGGCAATAGATTTTTTTTTTAAACTTAGCGACTCGGCCAATTCGCGCCCGTCACCACAATGACCCATCCGTGTACACATATGGGCCATTGTTGCCTATTTTTTTTTTGTATGTATGTTGGCATCTTACCACATACAAACCTATGGCGTTAGCTCGAATTGGAGGTCTACGGCAAGTCTGGTCCGGAAAGAAAAATTACTTGTTAATCATGTACAAAAAGGTTCATGTATACCGCACAGTGTGGACGCGCCTTTATACCGGACATTCTCGGAGGAGACCGTTGATAACAGACAATTGACATGTGCCTTGGTTTTTTTTTAAATCTTTGTGTTTCACAGATGACTGACATTAAAAAAATTGACCGATGTCATTTAATTTAAACAATTTAAAAAAATGGCAACCATTTTGTTTTATATTAGTGCACCTTGGTAAACGAGAGTAATATTTAAAATAAAATAAACGAATATAATATTGAGGATATTTATATTACAAAAGAAAAGTCTAGCTTGGTCTGGCAGATACAACAATGTCTTTTTATGTTTAAATAATATAAAATACTAAATGTATACTTAAAAATCTGAAAATAAATGTATATTTGATAAAAAAATACCGTTATGAATATGACAAAAATTCTTGCAATTGTCTTTGACAGTTAGAAAGCCTGTGTCCAAGTTGGAATTTTTTAGGCTGTCTATGCCTTGCTTATATATGTTTTTAAGCAAAATAAAACTAGAGACAATCCCCTCCGAGAATGTCTCATTCCTCTGCGCAAATACCGAATGACTGCGCAGAGTATCACCATTATAACTTTTAAAACTCTATGGTCGAATTAAAAAAAAAAATTCGTTGGAAAATTTGAAAAAAATAATTGTTTGTAAGTATATTTGTATTGATACGTTATAATGGTGATAATTAAAAAAATATAATTATGAACAGGCTAACGAGTTGGTGGCGTGGCGTGGCTTCTATTGTTACGACCGGACTTATTTTCATAAGATGCGTTTTCTCGCTTACACTCTCACTTCAAGTATGCATATAAAAATAACATTGTCTTGGTAAGACAGATGAAATGGAACCGATTGGTTTAATTATTAACAATAGCATTCATAGAACCAATAGTTCCCCCACTTTAATTCTTACCCTAGCTCACTTTACTCATTACCCCACTTTGACTGTTACCCTAGCTCACTTTACTCGTTACCCCAGCCCGCCACCACACCACCAACATCGCTGGCTGCGCGCTCCACCAAACTCAACAACACTCACAGTGCATGTCCCTCTCGTGCTCGTACTCGATGAACGCGTAGCCGCGGGGTTTGTTGCTGTCCTTGTTAAATATCATGCATATCTGTGGGGGGGAGAGAGATGGCGATATCAGTGACATCTAAGTTAAATCAGTTGCGAAATCTTTCACATAATGCGAAACTAACAAGCCGGAAATAAAAAAAACCCAATGAGGACCGGCTTGACAAAAAACTATGATTTTATTTAGGCCGTCAGTTAGATTATCGAAAAATATTGGGCACGTATTTTTTTGTTTTACCGTTTCAATAAAAGTAGATGAAGATAAAACGCATCAAAGATCATGAGTGATCTTGTGACGTAAATTTTCCGGAAGAAAATTGTACCGAAATGTGACGTCAGGTGAGTTTTCGACGCATCATATCATCTTAATTTTTTTTTGTTGAAGAGAAAAGAGAAAAAAAATACGGGTCGAATATTTTTTGACAATAATTATAACAAGATTTTTCTGTCGGATAATTACATTTTTTTAGAATAAATTGTCCCCAATTGTAGTAAATTAAAAACCCAAAAAAAACCCAAACCCAAAAGACTAAAGAGTGACCACTCTAAAGATCACAATTTTTCTTGTATTAGAGGGCCCTCTTAAAATCATCATTAAACGGTTCTGTCTTTTATTTTTCTGACATAATATGGGTCTGCAATTAAAAACATCATATTCATACCTAAGCTGCTTACGAGTCATATTTCACAAATAATCCATTTTTTTTTTTCAATATTTTTCCTCTAAAACCTGGCCACCCAGTAACTCTCTCGCTCTCGTTTACTCCGATACAGTGAGACAGTGTGCGCGCATTTTGGTGCTGACATCTTAACGTCACGTCATTGCTTTTTTTATCTAGACCTGACCCCGTATTCACAAACGTTCGACTCGTTTCCGATTCGACAACTCGTATATCTGTCTTCTTCTGGCATTACGAAAACGACCGAGATAGAGAGACGACTTACCGAATCGGAAGCGAATTGAAGCGTTGTGAATACGGGGGCTGGGAACCTTGTAGTTAAGGAAATAATGGGGGTCAAAGATCCAACGTTTTAAGATTTTTTTAAATATATTTGGAATAATTTATAATGTAAAGTTTTACTTTAAACACGTCCACAACCAATACAAATTCAATACATCCATCAGCATGTTTTGAGTTACATATTATTATAGTCCTACCATGAAACCTGATTCACCCCAAAAAAAAAGTTGTTTCCCAGCATTTTTTTTTGCGTAAAGTTATTTAGTTATCAAAATAATTATTGTTTGACGGCTTCGTGAAATTTCTGTTTACAACCTGTATTATGTTACATTATGTAGAACACAAACCGAAGAGCTCATGGCTAAATAATAAAAGCCGTTTGGGTCAATCTTTAAGTTAAGCTTATTGCCTAGGTGGGTCTGTGAATGCCTGTCCACCATTACATACTCAGTTTCCTTCGTGCCTCGGAGAGCAGGTTAAGCTATTGGTCCAAGCTGTCATTTGAAGATTTTAGACAGTCGTTACATGTAGTCACTGGCCTAAAGTCTGCCAAACAGTCTTATCAAGGGCTATTACCCAGTACTAAGTGGGTTAAGGAGATCAGAGAAACAGTTGCTCCTTGTAAAATACTGGTATTCAGTTACATCCGTTTAGACTGGAAGCCAACCCCAACATAGTTGGAAAAAGGCAGGCAGATGATGCTGTAGAACACAAATCTCATGTTTTGACATGGCGTTACATCAGTAAGTGCTCGTCTGAAGCACTAGGTAGCTGCTAGAAATTTATGAAAGGCACTCACTTTTTTAATAGCCCCATACCCTTCGAACTCTCTCCGTAGCTTTGATTCTGAAGTGTCGTAATTCTGTGGACCAGATATATTTAAGTTTTATCAAATCTCGTACAGGACATAACAACAAAAACGTTTAAATGGAGAATCAAGAATGATGTTTTATCTTATAAAACACACATCGCCGCATTGTTTTACCACAATGGCTAGCCGTGCCTGTAACAATTGGAAACAACAATACAGTGCTATTTAATGGAATTGCACACAATCTAAAACTGAATGCAATTTAAAATTAAAAAAAAAATGTTACATTTTCAACAGGATACTTACAATCCTAGCCACAAACAGTGTCTTGAAAGGATCCATGGTGGCTCTTGCATTGGTTGTGGGGTCCCACAGCGCAATCTCTTGCTCCAGCTTGTACGCTGTCTGTTCCGCTCTCTCCCTGCGTCTCCGCTCCATACGCTCCTCCCTAGTCTCCACACGTGTTGGCGGAGGAGTTTCTGAGGGATGCTGAAAAAGGACAAAGGATGTTCATATAGGTTTCCAAAGAGTTTTTTACATCTAACCAAGGGCAGATTGCCCTAGGCCTTAGAAAGATTGCCGCCCCTGGCCCTGTGCTGTAAAGCTATTACTCATCTGCAAATGTGCTCAAAAGAGACAGATAGATCTGAATATACGGATCTCTGCATCTAACACTATTCAGTGTTACGATACTAAATCAATATTCTAGTTTGCTTGTTACCCATATTTCGTATTTCTATATAGTAATATTTCGAAATTTATTAAAACAGGTAAATATGTGACTGAATAAAATGGATGAGCCCTCTTAAAACTACAGTATTGCCACTTATTGTATTGTAGTGATTGTTGTCAACCCGTGATAATGGCGCTTGCAACAGCAAATATCCCATAGGTGACAGATTAATTTGATGACCCGAATGGCACAGCAGTAGGGTTCGAATCCCAGTAGGAGCAAATGTTTGTGTGATGAGCATGGACATTTGTTGCCAAGTCATGGATGTTTATATGTATAACTAGCTGTACCCGGCATGCGTTGCAATGCATTTTTTCCTACCTACCTACTACCTACCTGTGTACTTCTCACCGTTTAAACCTTCCCTGGACTACGACAAACATTTTAAAACCAAAATCAGCTCTATCGGCCCAGCCGTTCTCGAGTTTTAATCAGACTAACGAACAACAATTCATTTTTATTTATATAGATAGATAGATAACAATAAGTATGTATTTACAACAAAAAAGTAGATATGTAGTATATCAACTGTCTGGTGACCAAAACACGAGCTTTGCTTAGTGTGGCACTAGAAGGCATAGTGTGTAATGTCCAGCGATATTATTAAGATGAAGTTACTTTACACTATTGGACAGTCATCCTCAATGTTGCTATACCACCCTTAGGTTCAATTTCACTTGCACAGAAATAATCATCATCATTTCAGTTGGAAGACATCCACTGCTGACATTCAAGCCAAAATGCACAAAGTTTAACAGATTAAAACGCGTTATGCATATTCTTTTTTCGGAATTTGAGTTTATAGTGATACATTTTCCTGTTATTTATGTAAATTTACAGGAAAAAATCGATTCATTAACAATCAGTGCTGATAGAATTTTTGACCACAATTCACAATACTATTGGGAGTAAAATTGATAAAAAATAGAACAATTTTACCTAAAAATAAAATTGATATTAAGCATACTTACCTTTCTCTAAGCCATAAATTGAGATAGGCGTATCCGGTTCCGGTACGGTGCAGCGCGGTAAGCCCCGCAGCGTCATTTCCGCCCCACCCAATCCGGCAGGTAGTGGGGATACGTTTGCGCAGCGCATGACGATATCCCTGAACCTCATTGCGGCTCAATTTACAGTGATTGATAAGGATGTCAATCACATAGTTACATTTATAATAATGAATCAGCAGACAGAAGTATAAATTGGCTTAGAGAAAGGTAAGTATGCTTAATATCAATTTTATTTTTAGGTAAAATTGTTCTATTAAGCTATGACTGTACCTTTCTCTAAGCCATAAATTGAGAAGTGTTTGTTATCGACTGCTGGATTGGGACTAAATTAGAACGCCAATGTGATCAACAAAGTTATTTATACGTTTAATTATTACATTAGATCAACAGAATCAGTTTCTATGTCTATAATAATTATAACACTACATTGATAATAATATTTTAAGGAAATCATCTTATCGTTTGAAACAGATTACTGATCTGATTTGAATGACTTGATTCGTTTGTAGACCTGTAATCCTTGATTTCTTTTTTATAATATTTGTGAAATGTCAAGGCAGAGCGCCAATTTCCTCTCTCCAAAATGTGATCAATGGGAATATTATCTGACCAACTAGCCGAAGCTACTGCCGATCGCACACTACCTGGACTAGTTTTTATTCCAGCTTGTTTTAACAACGACTTAATCCAGCCTCCTATGATAGTGCGGGTAGCTGGTTTGGGTTTACCACGTGTGCTAATAAATAAGCTCTCAATATTACCTCTTCGACCATTAGAGTACTCAAGCAATTTGTCAATCCAATAAATTGGGTCAATATTTGAGTTTGACTCGCATTTTAGTAAACACCAACCAGATTGCTTATAAGTGATATTATCAGTTTTTGAACCAAAAATCGGCCAAAACACAATAGAATCATCACTCCTTACAAAGTTTTCTTTATTTATACTCAATAATGTAAGGTCATGGACTCTGCGCCCAGAGCACAGTAAAAGAAGAATGGCAGTTCTTTTAGAAATTTCGAACAATGACATTTTGGAGGGACTTTTGTCAACCAAGAATCTAATTAAAACATTAATGTCCCAAATCGGACTTTTAGCTTTGGGTGGCTGTTTTAATGCTATACCTTTTAATACATGTTTTATAATAATATGAGAGCCTAATGAGGAGCCACTAGATGGACGACAAAAGGTACATACCACAGACTTATGTACTGCAATTGTACTATAGGAAAATTTAAATTTAAGATGTAAATCAGTTAGAAATCGAGCCACATCTTCAGGGGATGGATCTATAGCGCTCACATGATTGTCACGTGACCATCTACACCATCGTAACCATGCCGGCTTGTAAGTATTTAAGGTCGATTTCCTCCAGCTATTTTCTAAAATATCTATCTGATCTTTCTGCCAGGAATCTAACAGTGACGACCACCCTGTATTAACCACACCTTTAAATTCAATTGATGAACTTGTGGAGGAGGTCGATTGGTTGTTGTGTCTATCAAGACTTGGTCCAGATATCTCACCTGGTAGGGAGGGCGCATGGAGCGAGACACCAGATCTGCTCTCCAAAAGACCTTCTCCCAATCTGGTGTTATCACCAGGTACATGCCGGTTGCCTGGTTCAAGTGCGCCAATACTCTGGGTATTAGACAAGGTGGTGGAAACACCCATGCTAACTGGTAGTGCCAAGGGCGACTGAAGGCATTGTGGAAAACAGCCGCCTGATCTAAATCCAGACTCACATACCTGGGTACCACGTGAGCAGTTCGTGAGGCAAAAAGATCTATTTCGGGAACTCCGAAATATTGAAAAATTTTCCCGGTTGCACAGGGAAGCAAATGCCATTCTGTCGGAGCAGATTTCCTTGAAAGCCGATCTGCTACGTAGTTGTATCGACCGGGGAGGTGATATACCGACATATGTATTCGATAATGATCTATTTCGTCTAAGACTTCGTATGTTAGGTTCAAGAGAGGCTGTGACTGTGTGCCGCCTTCGTTGCGCAAGTAAGAGACTACAGTTCGGTTGTCGCTCTGAATTAATAAGCTTGAATCGGTCATTAGGTGACCTTTTACCTGAATAACTCGCAGAATTGCCATCATCTCCAAGATATTGCTGTGAGCGTCTCTTTCTTGTACAGACCAACTGCCACATAAGGTTTTGTTGTTGAGCTGCGCACCCCAACCTGTCTTGGCAGAGTCCGTCGTGAGGAAAAAAGTTGGAGGTGCGTCGTGCAGTGGAGACGCCATGTCGTGATTCTGTGTCCACCACTGCAGGTTCGGAATTACCTGGATAGGCATCAGTGTCCGACCTTTCACGTTCTTTCGCAATAGGGAATTGCCGAAGGTCAGCATTGCACGAGAATTCAAGCGCCCTCGCGGGACAACGAAGCTGGCAAAATTCCAAAGTCCCAGTATACTCTGGACTTCTTTCAAATTTACCTTTGTGGCTTTTGCCATTTTCGATGTTCTCGATTGCAGTAAGCGAACCTTTGCCGGGGGGAGTAATTTGACATTTTGCCAAGGGTCCCATACTATCCCTAGATACTCGATTGATTGCTGAGGAGTCAGTATAGATTTTTGAAAGTTTATTACAAAGCCAAGGGATTGCAGTAGTCTTACCGTTAAGTTCGCCTGACTTTGCAGAGTTTCTCGATTCTGACACGCCAGGAGAAAATCGTCCAGATACACCAGCAATCGGACTCCTTGGTCTCTTAGGATCTGCGCGATCCAATTCGTCAGGCTGGCAAAAACCTTCGGAGCTGTTGCCAAACCGAAGGGGAGGCAGGTCATTTGCCATATTTGGTTCGATATTATTAATCTGAGGAAACGTCTGTGTCCTGGCGCGATTGGCAAGTGAAAATATGCATTTTCCAGGTCTATTTTCACCAACCAATCCTGTGGTTGGAGGAAGTCGGGGACTTTGTACATGTTCACCAATCGAAATTTGTCTATTTTGACATAGTTGTTTAGTAATTTTAAATTGAAAACCGGGCGAAACGAAAGCGTCCCTTCCTTTTTTGGTACAAGAAACACTGTCGAGACAAAGCTCGGAGTCAATGAAGCTTTTTCTAAAACATTTTGATCTATTAGCTTCTTTAATTGAAATAAGATTTCTTTTGAATTTGTTGTGTGAAATCTTCTCGGAATTATCGAGGGATGAATAAGCGGTGGTTTGCTTAAGAAGGGGATCCGATAGCCTGATATGATCTTTAGTATATAACACGGTGCCCCCAACTTCCTCCAGACACTTACCTGATGTTTGATTCCCCCGGCTTGAAAACGCTGATGATAGTCAATCGACTCGTTTATCACGCCGTCCCAGGGTACTACGTTTCTTACCGTATCGTGTATCTTCGGTGTGACGAAAAAACTCGTCTGCCCTTCTCTTTCGTCCTTGCGCAGGATTAGAGCTACTATTAGTGGAGGGGCGATAGTTTGCACTGTTGCGCACAGGCACTATATATTTCCTACCTCCTTGTGTGTCCTTTCTTTGGCCAGACGGTTTATATGACCTGTACTGCGAGGATAATTTAGTAGGAGCAGCTTGAAAAATCTTCAAGACGCCCCCTTGTTTTCCTACAAAATCTGAAAACCTTGCATCGTCAAATAAATGATGAGCGGACGGGGGTATTTTCCTTAACGATTCCTTATAACAACTTTCTTTTACTGAATTTAGAATACCGTCACGACGTTGTTGCACTATGTCAGCCCGTTTGCCACATATCATTTGCAACAAATCCGATTGTATTTTTTTGTATTCCCCGTCGGCAAAAATTTCATTAATTTTTGAAGTAATCTCTTCAGTGGTCGTTGGGTTTTTTAATTCGGATACCCATGAAATAAATTGGCCTAAGCCTTTTTGAAATGCTTCGTTTTGCAAAATAACAGCATGTGACATAGCAGCTAAAGAATTTTCAACAACCGCTAACGAACGATTACGTTCAAAATTTTTCAAAACATCGTTACTTTCGAGCTCTACAAAACCTGGGGTAGAATTATACAGTTTTTGTACTTCAGAATAACGTACTTGAGCCCAGTCAGGCGAGTTAAAATGTTGCAATTTGTTAAGCAATTCAAGATGCGTATTATTTGTCTGTAATGTCTGAGACTTGAGGGTAGTTTGAATTTTAAAATCAATCCCCTTTTCTTCGTTTAATTCGTGTTCCAGTTCAGTAGGGCTCGGAATATATAGAATAGACTCACTGTCAGACATGCACGAATGAGTATTATTTTTAACAATAAGATCTTGCAAAGAGGATACTTTCTTAGTTAGTTTTTCGAAAGCATCCTCTAATCTACTTAGCTTTGTACGGCGGCGCCGCTCCTTTCGCCTACGATGTCTCCTTTTTCGCACCGTGGAAGAATCGCTGCTACTGCTCGAACCACTAGATTGCGACCGAGCACGTGGGGCATTGTCCATACTAACATTATTAAAATTTTCGTCCAAAGAATTCATTTTTAACACCAACTAATTTTAATACTAATAGTTCAAAATAGTAGGACACCCTTTTTTAAAAGTAACGAGTTACTTTTAAACGCGACTACACCGTTCGGAAATCCGAACGCCAATGAGGTTCAGGGATATCGTCATGCGCTGCGCAAACGTATCCCCACTACCTGCCGGATTGGGTGGGGCGGAAATGACGCTGCGGGGCTTACCGCGCTGCACCGTACCGGAACCGGATACGCCTATCTCAATTTATGGCTTAGAGAAAGGTACAGTCATAGCTTAATAAACGAATACCGTAATAATAACATGATTATAACGTCCGAGACTAGATTAGAAAGTGATATGATGCTTAAAATGGCAGTCTCAATCAAATTAATGGCATTCAACGAAAAAACCTGTACCCATCTAAAATTTCACGAAAATTAACAAATTGAAAACAAAATTGATGTTTGCACATGCGAGTATTTCGCATGGTAATTATTATAATTAGTATGCGAAGAATTCGCCTGTGCAATATGAAATACACCATCGGCATTCGATAATTTATAACACAACTAACCTCAAAAATGTTGAGGAAGGCGCCGACTCCATCGTAACCCTTTTGTTTCTTCTCATGAGGAAGTTTTGCGGCAGGCGGCAAGTATGGGATAGGATCCCTAGCCGCAAATAATGCTAATAAATTGGGAGGCAAAAACTGCGTCATTTTGCCAAGCCACTAATGTCCATCTATTTTAACACCTTAATGCACACTTAAAATACACATTACATATTCTCATGACAACTTTAAATCCTTAAAAATATATTTAAACACTATTTTACTGCACTTTAAACGAATTTTCACTTAATTTTATCAATTTGCTGAATAAATCATAACACGCTTTCATCCGCCATTATTGATGATAGCCACAGAGTTTATAACAGACCTTATAGAGCTTACTAAACGTACTCTCGTAGTGATAGGTAGCTGGCTGGCAGAATTTTGTTACAGTTTTTGTTTATGGCCAGTGTTACCAACAAGGAAATTCTGAAACTACCATGCGCATCACTGGTCAGTGGGTCGTCTTAGGGGAACTCTTTTATTTACAAAGCTGGTAGCAGGCTGGTTCCGCAAAGAGGTAACAATTTCCTAATGAGTCTACACCTCAGAATAATGACTAAAGCATAGAAGGAGGGCTAAAATAGCAACTAAACTCAATATACTTGCTTCATTTTGACTTATGGAGCCGCTTCTATGTTAGAGAAGGACACCTATACAGAAAAAGTTTTGAAATTTTGTTGGTTGTCACTCATTCTGTTCAGACTAGTGATGTGACCTACTAAATTTCAACATCGATAGAATTTACAATGCATGTGTGAATGTACATTTTTATGCATTTATTGTAATATCTAGGTAGGCGGATGAAATTACAATTTATACATAGGTATAACATCAAAATCGTTTTTTTGGAAGTTCTTTTTGAAAGTTGGAAGTTTTTTATTTTAGACGAACTCCAAAAAACGACTGATGATTGATGACGAACGATCTAGTTCGTACTTAGGTACGAACTAGATGATAGTTCGTCATCATCATCATTATCACTAAAGTCCTCTTTGGTTCCCTACAGATTTGTATGTATCCAAGTATTAAACCTGACCCGGCTACCCCCGAATGTATTTAATTGTCATAGTGATTGATGGGAACAACGTGGGAGACTTCGGTTTTAAGAATGTTTTCAGCAACTCTTGCTTCAAATTACTTTCTTATATTTATTTGGATTTTAGACTTACAAAGTGGAAATTCATAATCTTTAATGAAAGACAAATAATAATATATGGATGGATACTTTATTGTTTGCACGCCATAAAATACAAACCGACCGACTAAAAACTGAAAAATAAATAATCTTGGTCGTGATCTTCATGTGCCAGAGCACTATCAGAAGACATTTCTTGCATTATGACGCCCAAGCATTGTGAGCACATAACTCCATTTTTATCAATTTATCTATGTAGTGTACAACTGTACATAGAGGTGGCCCAAAATCAGACATCTCTCCTCCTGACTCCTTTCTGAAGCTGGTGGCGGTAATTATTTTATATTAATTATTTTATATTGAGTGGTTCCTTGAATCTGCAGATCTGCGCTATGTCCTTCTTCGCAGACTTCCATAAGTACTTCCTGTAATGTAATACTTTGAATGGGATTTAGTGGATTTATTGCAAATAAAATCAAATTACTAATTAAAATTATTGATTAAATTATAAATAAATAATATTATATTAATTGTTATTATACCATTTCATCTGTTCTATCATGGTCTATAAATAAAGTAGGAACAGCATCTTCTCTAAGACGTCTCCATTTCGTTTCATTACATACAAATGAATTTAAAGTGATGCTTGGAGCATATGTGACTGTGCTTTATTGGAGTCCAATTTCGTCTACCAATACAATTTAACCATTTTTTTTTCACTGTTTCTTTAGGAAATCTGTAAAAGTATCGACAACGTATTTTACGTCACTATGTATGATCAAGATAACCTCAAAACAGTTTCCGAAATTCGCTAATAACTTCTATTGGAACAGATATTACGTTCGGTTTCCACTGCAAAATGATTCAGCAACAATTGTTATGTATTTAAATTCGGTTATCAGTTCACATTCAACAAAAAATTGAGCAAAATCGTACCGATGGAAGGTCAATATTTCTTGTTTGTTTTCTTTGCGTGATGTATGGGATTTGCAGCCCCCAACCGCACAAGACATTGCTCCACAGCGTCCACACACTCACTATTTGTAGTTAAAAAAAGAATTCGTGCAATCTAACAGTAAAATATTATTAAAATATCGCAAAATAGTACCCAGATTACAAAAAACACATAAACAATGAATACGCGAACAAGTCAAGTATTTCAATGAACGAACTGTCAGGCATTGAAGCGAAATACTATCTAATTTGGCCGGGTTGAAATAGAACCAATAGAACCAAATGACAGTTCATCTTGTGACATGCCAAAAAGTAAAACAAAGAGTAAATCATTTATCTCTTTCACACATCTTTTTTCGTGCCATAAGATAGAACGAGTATAAAAGTAGTTACAGAATTCATTTTTTAGCTTTCCTTCTATGCTTTAGTCATTATTCTGAGGTCTACACACCCGCCTGTGTACTGCTGTGATCTGCCGATAACAACAGAGGGCCTAAAATGGCCGGTTTAGCAGAACATAATATGAATTACGTTAAAAATATAAAATCTAAAAAAAATGGCTTTTTAGTCATTCCCGTAAAGTTCAATATTTTTTTTTTTTTTTTGGTGATTCATATATTATGTTCTGCTATCTAAAGCTTCTATTTTAGAACCCCAGTCTATCAGATCATTTGAGTTTTACCGTACTATTGTAATAGGTATATTTTAATTTTATTTTTCATTTTTTTTTATTTTCCCGACTTAATTTTAACTTTGACATTTATTGGGACTATCATTATTAAGTTTATTTTATGATGGAATTATGCCTTTGACGTTAGTTATACTAGTGGTGCCAATAAAAGTAAAGACATTAGATTTCTCTATAGCATTTTCAAGAAAACTTTTAACGGAAATATGCAAAGATGTGTGAAGAAGAGACGGGAGGAGATGCATAGGAACGACGGTTTAAGTACCTAGTTTACTTAGCTTGCGTTAAGGTGAAAGCGTCAGGGTACCAGAAAAATCAATTTTTATTACGTTTTTTGTAATTTGCAAGCCAGTGCTAGGATGTAGGATGTCGTCAACCCAACAAGCTTTAAGACGGCCGTTATGTTTAATCGATATGAAAAACGAGAATTTGTGTTGGTCAGGAAGGTAGACTAAATCTCGATAAAAAGTTTTAGCGTAGGTATTATAATAAAAGCTTGTTTTAAATAAGTTTTATAATTTTATTTATTTTAAAATTATGCATACAATAAATCAATAAAGAAAACATTACACGCACACTACCATGTAGGTATTTGAGACGCACGCCTATGTGCGGACACCTTGTATATTAAAAGACTTGGTCGTCATGGCAACGACTTCGTTGACGTTTGACAATCTATTAAAGGCTCCCACAGACAGCCGCGTTTTTGCGTTTCTGCGTCCTGCGATATTGCGATAATACGTCCCTATTCCTTACACACGCGTTATTATCACGCGATATTGTACACATACCGCAGGACAAAGAAACGCAGAAACCCAAAAACACGGCTGTGTGTGGGGGAGCCTTAATACGTGAAGCAAAACCTTTGTACCCCTTAAAATAAATTAAGTATGGAATTTCGACCACTGGCGACCACTACTTAGTATTAATATTCCTTTTGGATTCATTGCATTCAAATAAAAAAACACAAGTAAAACGATAAAATAATAACACTAATACACCCACGTTAGTCATAAACGTACTCTTCGTCATCGCCATCAATATCAGCTTTATTGCTGACGGTCATCCAAAGTAGCAGTATAAATAAGGGGCACCCCAAACAACAGCATAGTGCACAGCCAATGACAGCCCACAGCATCAACCGGTCATCTTCGAACCATGAGTCCCCCATCGATACGCCATCAATGGGCCCTTTTGATCAATTTTACGATGATATCACAGAGCATCTATATGTGATGATATTAACAATTGTAACGCGTACATCTGTCATTAATTGGTCACAGAGTATATAATCACTACGAATTGATGGTCATAGAGTAAAATCAAAGAGTAGAACACTTATCATAGAGCATCACACTTGGTGTAAACAACCTCATCAGATCATCATACATGGTGTAAGCAACCTCATCACGAAGCAAACGTAGTGATTATACAGGGGATGATTGGTAATTGGGTGCAGGCCTTGACATGGGGGATGCAAGACCTTTTTTGCAATAATTTTGACTGGATACCTTGGGGTCCAAACTGGGCGGTTTTTGAGAAATCGAACTTTTGAAGTTTTTTTTAAAATGTTCCACCTTTACCTACACCATAAAGTGCGGGCTTCGGTTTCGTTTAATAAGTTTTTTACACCCTTCATCTGCTTTCAATTTAGACTTTTCGTGTAGCGCCGCTGCGGCGCCGAAGCAAACGAACGTCCGTCCGCATTACGTCGCACCGCTTCGCCGCAGCGGTGCGACGCGAAATGTCCAAATTGACATGAAATTGACAGTCAGTGAGGATTTTGAATTTTATAATATTACTAGCTGACCCAGGCAACTTAGTCTGCGTCACATATATGAGAGAAAAAGCTCACAAAAGGAATAAATTTTCCCCGTTTTTGCAACATTTTTCATTAATGTTCCGCTCCTATTGGTCATAGCGTGATGATATATAGCCTATAACCTTCCTCGATAAATGGACTATCCAACACAATTTTTTTTCAATTTCAACCAGTAGTTCCTGAGATTAGCGCGATCAAACAAACAAACTCTGCAGCTTTATAATATTAGTACAGATTGAAGTCAGTAACAATTTTTTTTTTTTCGAATAGGTTTATATTAAACGCCAAAATATTCAACTTATGTTTTTCCAAATAAGGACTCTTCCCTCGACCGCCTTACGTTTCTATCCTTGGACACTCGACAATATCATACTCCAGCTAGGTCGAAAGTTCTCACCAAGTGGCATCTCCCTTCTGCCTTCCTTCTCCAAGCTCGTCAGTCATACTACAGGCAGTAAACTCTTGAAAACCTATTGCAAATTATTTTCGTCTCCAAGCCTCCATTATGAGACCTTCGATGACAGTTATATTCTACCTATTTCTAAAGTTCTCATCAAGGTGCATTAAGTGAGCCCACTGACGATATAGCTGCTGTTGAGGAACTGTTGAGGATCTCTGGCTACTACCTTCAGTCTCTGTTGTTAGACCATCGATGACAGTCATGCCCCAGCTAGGTTTAAAGTTCTTATCAAGATGCACGAAATGAGCCTTAAACACGATAGAGCAGATTTGAAGTGTTGCGGACCTCTTGTCTGCCTTTCGTCTCCATCGTCAGACCTCCGATAATACTCATACTCTAGCTAGGTCTAAAGTTTATATCAAGGTGCATGAAATGAGCTGACACACGATAGAGCTGCTGTAACTGATCACAGTCAAACTTCAGACAGGTCTAAAGTTGTCAAAAAGGTTTATGAAATAAGCCCCAAAACGATCTTCTTCTTTATCGTATGGTTAGTGCCTAACCTGGTGTCAGAGTTTTTATGACGCCCAAGGACCTCTGTCTTGGCTTTACATGCCGTCGAGAAATAACTGTCAGGCATGCTGTGGTTTTCTCACGATGTCTTTCTTCACCGAAGCAAGCGATATTTCCTTCCTTATCGTGTTGTTGCCTAACCTGGTGTCAGAGTTTGAATGCTGCCCATGGGCGTCTGACTTGGTTTAACATGCCAAATGTCTCTCAGGCATGTTGGTTTCCTTACGATGTTTCAGCAAGCGATGATTATACAATACGCACATGACTTCGAACACAACTATTTTCAATATTTAAATTCCATAATCCGACTTCACCGACTGCTGGGTACAGGCCTCTCTTTGTTTGTGCCAAGCTCCACGCTCTTGTGCCAGTCTCATCCAGGATATTCCCGCAATGGCAACAATATCGTCTGCTTATCTCACCGCTGGACGACCAAAACTTCTGTTTGGATTTCTAGAATGGCACTTGGTCACAGCTTTACTTCACTTGACATCACCGCGCCTTGCTAGGTGTACTGCCCTACTCCATTTGAATTATCATCATTCATCATTATTTCCTCCGAAAGACGTCCACTGCAGGACATAGGCCTATCACGTGTCGCTACATTGACCGGTCTCGTGCGACTTCATCATTCGGTTATTTGAATATTGCTCAGCCATAATATAGGTACCTACATAAAGAAAAACAGGCGTTGAATTGAGAACTTCTTCCAGAAAACCAAACTTGAGACATCTGACACGGGCGAATGCCAGTATCATTCTTTCACCGTGATCCAGAAAATGGAGTCAAATGAACAACGCCATTTATAGAGCACGAAGTTAAACTGCTAAAACATGTGCATGGGAAGCGGTCGAACGGACACCCTACTGGCTTTGTAGATTTTTAAAGCAGGGTCATGTTGTCTATTCTCTTCTTCTCTATCTTGTGATTTTTATTCATTAGTACCATTTTGGTTTCATAGATGTCATTACATGTATCCTTAGATCATGATGATACTCGTAAGTTCTCTTTAAAAACTTTAAAGAAACATAAATCAAAACATTTCTGTATGTTATGCACAATAATAATTTGTGCATTAAATCAAACCACATTGGTTTTATAATTTACACGTAAAAGGGCTACGTAGAGACACGAGACACAGACGAAAATTTAAGAAATAGTAGAAAAAGGGTTTTGTGTGTGATCCTTTAACAGTTTAAGCGCCATGTTTACAGATTTATAAGTAAATGATTCCCAAACTGTCGTTTAGGTGTTAAAAACAAAATACTTTGTTACAAAAAGTGAAAACCGGGTGGTTTTTGAACGTCAAAATCAAAAAGTGTTTTATGTCTGTACTGAGGCTTGACCTTGCGACTCACTGTTCGAAAGGCGGTAGCCGTCACCGACGTGCTATTTGTTCTCGTGACAATTTGTCTAAAATAGTTATTTTCTTACAATGCATGTTATGACAGTTGTCAGTTGTCAAACAGTTGGAAACTATTGACGAAATGCAATATTGCTCACCCCCGTAAGTAATTAGCGTGATAATATATAGCCTATGTCCTTCCCTAGGTTGAAATACATCTCCTTGCTAAATTTCATTACGATCCGATCAGCCGTTTTGCCGTGAAAAGGTAGCAGACAGACAAACAGAGTTACTTTCGCATTTATATAATGGTATATGGATGACATGTATAAATTTTCAGAATTGGATCAGTGGTTCCGGAGATTCAAACTTAAAGTTGTAGCAGATTCAAATAAAAACAAACAAAAAGGTTCCTATGAATTGAGAACCTCCTACTTTTAGGAGTCGCTCAAAAAAAAAAAAAAGGTAGGCAGATCATCATCTGCCTGCCTTTTCCCAACTATGTTGTGGTCGGCTTCCAGTCTAACCGGATGCAGCTGAATACCAGTATTTTACATGGAGCGACTACCTATCTGACCTCTACAACCCAGTTAACTTCTAGAATGTGTTAAGTTACACAGTTCAACTTAAGCTATTGTCTTACTATTGTGTCTCTAATTAAGACATTCCAAAGGTTAATACGGGGAAATACGATACCACTTGGTAAGACTGGTTGTCAGACTTTTTGGACCACTGACTACCTGTAACGACTGTCAAAGATATACAAATGACAGCCGGGACCAACAGCTTAGCGTGTGTTCCGAAGCACGGAGGAAACTCGGTATATAAGGGTGGTCACCCATCCACAGGCTAAACAAGGCACGCACGGCTTAATCAACGATCAAACCCGAGCAGCTATTTATTATTTAGCCAAGAACTCCTACCGGGGGAAAAGGTAGGATGAAGTAGAAAGAAAAAAAAAACTTAAACTACGTAAAAAACTTTATGAACACAAAAATGTTTACAAGTCACATTGCCATCACAAACAGGCCCGTAAGAATGGTCCCCATAACTATACTAATTAATAGATTCAGGCAGCATAAAAAAAGCCAGCTCTTTTTGTCCAGGTACGCGCAGCACCCTTCACCATGCAAGGGTCCTCGGATACGGAGGGCCTCGCCGTCGTCATCCTTGGGACGCGCCATTTCTTGCTGCGTTTAGCCGATAATTGACAATTCTATCTGTGAACAAGAATTTGTGTCGTCTCATCATCATTGTCATTTCAGCCGAAAGAGGTCCACTGCTAAACATAGCCCCGAAATGCTATGTTTCCAAGAGCGGGCGAGATGGCCCAAAAGAGAGTGTATAGGAAAACGTGGCAAGGACGATAATATCGCCGCGATTCTTTCGCTCGTGGAGGCGGACCCCAAGTGTCGCCACATTGTCCGGTCCCGTGCAACTCGCATCCAGCAGATTCCCCCCCTGAGCCAGGGTCATCGGTCCAGCTAGTGGGACGCCTGGGAGTGATATGAAATTTCGAAGGACCTTTTTCGCCGCACCCTTTAAACGTAACGTTTACTCGTAATTGGCTCTCAGGCAGTTTAGCTTGGTGGCTACCGGCCACCGTAGACGCGGGCCTGTGGACGGTTAGCTATGGGCTAGCTAGTCGTCCGTCCGTCTAATGACGACAGGCCTTTCGACGGCGCGTTTGTGTTCCACGCGCGCCTCAAAGAGATGTCAGCATATGGGGAAAGGGCCCGCAAGGGCCGAAGCCTGCCGGGGTTGCGGGACTGTTCGAAAGAGATACCGTGGCCCCGGAACGTAAAGGGCGAGGAAGGAACATGGATGGGTTTTAGTCAGAAAAATTTTGACACTCCCTCCCGCTTTGCCCAGAGTGGGAGAAGTTATTTGATGATATCCCATCCACAAAAACAAGGGAGTCACCAATGGGTGCATAAAAACTTTGACAAATGAAACCGTCGTAATGAATCACTCTTAAATAATGGTGAAAATGGCATGCAAATCCGTTCAAGTTTATTGCGAAGACTATGTTTATATTAATGTATCAAGTAATGTAGAAGGAAAAAAATAACTTATGTAAATGATAAAGAAAACTTTATTTAAAAAATACCTCTTGTGCAGGCCTTGAAATGGGTGACACTGATGCTCATTTTAAGCGAAAACCTGATAACTAGGGGTTCTGAGTCGTTTCGGAGTAAAGTTTTTTTTGGAAATTTTCCTCCTCTTGACCAAAAACTGATAATTGTGACAATTCAACGTCGCTCAGAACGTACTTTTCAAAAAGCGCATAAACGAATAAATATTACCAAAACTAATTATTGAAAAAATTAACCAAACCCTTTGATTTAACAGCGTCATTAAGTTAACAATATGTAAAAAAATAATGAATGACACTTAACGTGCAAATTACAGAAACGACTTCCTTGTTTAGAAGAACATTAACACTATACATAATTGGCCAAAGTTATTGTTAATGAGCTCTAGTATCACCCAGTTAAAGGCCTGCGCCCAATTACCAATCACCCTGTAGACTAGACCCACGAAACCTGTTTTTACTGGTTCGTGACTAGACCCATGACAGTTGTCAGGGCAATGCAGCCTATTAAGTGGTGGGCCCCTTTCACTCAACCATTCACCATAGATGGGTCCTCGTTCTTGCCCCCCCGGGGACGCTTCATGTCTCCCTGGGACAGCCCATGGGAAGCGCAAGGTCTTCAGAATGGAGAACGGACGTGGCATTATTGAGTTTACAAACGTATACTTTCGTTGGTAAGGATCATAGCAATATAAAAAAACAGGAGTGGCAAGGGGCGTGTCGGTGTCCACGCGACTGGCATAAGACCCCTCTCTACCCTGACCTCTTGTGCCAGTCATAAGCAAATAGCTATACTATTTTGCAATCAATACATTGCTCCTCAACCACTACCTAAGTTTGTCGCTAAGTGACTGGACAAGCAATGTAAAAATCACAAAACGATAGTTCAATAAGCACATACACCGCGTAGTACAGCCGTTGCATCTTGCGACGAGTTAGTGATGTGCTTGTGTACCGATGTTTTTGTGTGTGAACGATTCGAAGAACGATGAGTTGTACGGTGCTTGGTGATACACGATGTGTTTGATGGCATAAGGTTTATAATTGATTGTGTAGTACGTTCTGATTTAAGAAATGCGGTTGTGTGCGCGATTGCGTATCTGTTGCTTTTACTGAACTGCATGTGTTAAGCCGTGCTTGCCTAGGTTGGTCTGTGGATGGGAGACCACCCTTACATAGGTACCGAGTTTCCTCCGTGCCTCGAAAGGCACGTTAAGTTGTAGGTCCCGGCTGTTATTTGTCCATCTTTGGCAGTCGTTACTCAGTGACCCAAAAAGTCGTACAACCAGTCTTACCAAGTGTTCGTATACCCAGTATTAACTGGGTTGTGGAGGTCAAATAGGAAACTTTAAGCTTTGGAAGAGCGAAGTGACCTAACACAGGCAATTTTTGTCTAAAAGGTCACTTCAACCACTAGATATAGTACATAACTTGTGAAAGAATATAAATTATTTAGTATATTTGTACAGACAGTCGCTCCAAGTAAAATACTGGTATAAAGCTGCATCCGGTTAGACTGGAAGCCGACCTCAACATAGTTGGGAAGAGGCAGGCAGATGAGTGTGGTTACAGTTAGCTATCCATAAAGAGAAGAAAGTTGCAGAACTTTCTCGAAGGATTGGTCATCATATAAATAGCCGGCGTGTTTCCGGGAGCAGTCAGTGGATTCGCCAGTGGTCCTTAAAGACGCATGTAGTGGACGAGGAGTGCCACCAGCGGATTCAGGAGAAGACTTCGCCATAAATCCACACAATCGATCGGAATTTTACACACTTACCCTGTGTTTGCGCGAGCACAGGTGCGAGCACAGGGGGAGCCATCTGCTGCCCCGGTGACGGTGTACCGCTCCGATCGCGAGCCCACGTACCAACAGAGAAGCCAGAAAAGAAGATTTCAAAGCCCGGCGACGACGCCGACTTCGAAGTGTCTCGCTGGGCGCTGGTTCGGACGGTGTAGATACCGAACATCGACTTCGTCTCGCCCGAGACAGCGCCTCCTGGACCCTTCCCTCCTCAGAGTGAGGAACAGAGGACGTCCAACAAAGCGAGACCCACCAAAAAGAAGAAAAAGAAGACGCCCGAAGCCCGGGAGAAGACGGAAGAGGAGGGAGCTAGACGAGGCGCAGCTGCTGATGCGTGCGGCCCGTCGACGATATTGGCGCTTGCGCGTATTGCGCCGGTGCCCCCGCCGAACCGACCGCACACCGTACTGCCGCGCCCGTCCGCGTTCCGTCCGGTCCCGTCACAGGCACACATGCCGCCGTGAAGACAAGCCCCGCGCCGCGTGTGCAGACTGCCGCCATACCGTGGCGCGCGCCCACGTCCTGTTGCGCACCTCCGCGGCCACCACCCGCACCCCGGCACCTACAGCGCCCACTGCACGCCCTGTAGCGCAACCACGCGCCACTACGGCTGTGCGCCCAGCCGCGTTGACTGCGCCTCTAGGAGCTGCATCCGCAGCGAGGGCCTCCTCCCGCAACACCAAGATGGCTTCCGGAGCACGCCCTGCACCTCGGGCGCCTCCGGTACCTGCATCGCCAGCGCCCGTGCCTCGGCCTACGACTCACCCGCGGAACGGTGGGCCTGCTCGTCGCAAGCAGGCTCGAGCATGTCGCTCGTGTCTGCGGGGTCGGTCGGCTCAGGGTCGAGCGCATTGCGGAGGCGCACCCCACTGAGGACACCATCGCCACCGCAAAAAAACTTCCGAAATAAACTTGTACTTAAAAAAAACTTGTCCGAAAGTTCCACGGTTTGGTGTATAACACAAAAACATAGCAATAAAAAAAACAACTTAAACGAATCAAAACACTTTATACACACGTGCCAATTAATCACATCTTCAGTATCATTAACATTACCAAACAGCCCAGTAACAAACCAGATGTACAAGCAAAGCAGCACATCCAAATTAAGGGGAAGGCCCCTTCGCACATCCATAATCCGTGAATGGGTCCTTGGACTCTGAAGATTTGGCGCTCATCCCTCATGGGCTGCCCTGTGGGATAGCCCATCGGCTGCCCCGTAGGATAGCCTACAGGCGGCGCCGTAGGATAGACTATAGGCGGCCCCGGTGGCTGCCCCGTTGGCTGCCCCTGCAGCTCCTTCGTCATTTAGACAATAATATCTGTAAAAAAATACTTCAACCATCAAGACCAAGTCCCCGATTAGTTTGCTTATGAATCAGCCTATAACCCACTGCACTGCTGCACATAGGTCTCTATATTTGCACACAACTTCGGTCGATGCCGCTGTTTACAACTTGATCTCAATTCTCTCATTACATTAATAGTGTCTAAATAGTCAATCATTGATTTCATAATTGACAAGCTTTGACAAGTTTGGGAATCTATTAATAAAATATTTTATTACTTAATAGTTTTTTTATTTATTTATTTGTTATTTTTTTTTTGTTATAATGGCGTCATTATGACTTTGTAATGGTCAACCACTGACACTACATTGAATGAAATGTCAATGAATGGTAATCTCGAACATTTTAACAAATGTGTAAAATTATAATAAATATTGGATTAAATCAGGCATGAATAAATGTTCAAATACTAAAATTCGAACGTAGATTTCGAGAACTATTTGTACTAACGGGTTTTATAATAATGGCAATACACCAATGTCATGAAAACACAATTTTATTACGAGATCATTGACCGACCACTGATCGACCATTATGAATTTAGCAGATTACCGACTTTTAGCAAAATGACAATGGGTTGGGAATGGAATCGCAGATCGTCGCTTTACCTAGCCCGAGGGCATTTTCAATAACTTACTGACAGGTCTCGGTAGGTTGATATATCTGTCAGATTGACATTTAGCTTACGGACGGAAGACGGATAGTAATAAAACGTCGTTGAAAAGCTTTATTTATTTTTCTATTAATCAAGTGACATGTAGGTAACGCGGCCTCGCGGGCCTGTGTACGGTGAGCTTATGGGCTAGCTCGCCGTCCATCCGTCTTATGACGACAGGCCGTGTCGCCGGCGCGGCGCGCGAGTGTTCCACGTGCGCCTCAAAGAGATGTCAACAAAGGAAGGGGTCCGCTAGGGCCGATGCTTGCCTAGGCTGCGGGACTGTTCGAAAAAAATACCGGAACATAAAGGGCGAGGAAGGAACTTGGATGGGTTATAGTCAGTAAAAGTCTGACACTCCCTTCCGGAACGCCCAGAGCGGAAGGAGACCCTTGCATCCTGTATTATGTGATGAAACAGTTCAAATTAATGCTGCGTCGAAAGTGTAATGTTCGTTCACTGTTCTAAGGAGGGTGTAAGAGTGTAAAAGTCCTCAGAAAAGGTCCTCAGGTATGCCTGAGGACCTTTTAGTAATGGAGAGTATTGGGAGTCGAAGTAACAACTTTTTGACATGTTTTTTTTACTGATAGGTACCTACTAGTTTTAATGTAAGATTTTTGCTTTGAACATCTCCACGTCCCAGCACTAATTAAATTCATCCATTAGTATAATGTTTTGAGTGCATTATATTGCGTCCTACCGTAAAACTTGTTTTTTCACTTCAAAAAACAAATACTTTTAATGACCAACTAAGTTACGATTATGGATCTAAAAAGACCGGCTGGGCCGGCGGAGCAAACGTAGTTCATAAAAACGTAATACCAAAATAATTTGTAAATTAAATATATTCTTCAAAAGGACAATGATTTAGAGACGAGATATGAAGAATTAATAACTTCTATAAATAACTTATTTTTCTCTTGTTTTAATCAGTGTCCATTCAATCTATACTTATATATATATATATTATATATATAATATTATAAAGCAGAAGAGTTTGTTTGTTTGTTTGGTTGAACGCGCTAATCTCAGGAAGTACTGGTTCAAATTGAAACATTCTTTTTGTGTTGGATAGTCCATTTATCGAGGAAGGCTTTAGGCTATATAACATCACGCTGCGACCATTAGGAGAGGAGCAGGAATGAAAAATGTTGCAAAAACGGGGATTTTTTTGCCTTTCGTTTTTCTCTCTTATGTGACGCAGACGAAGTTGCGTGGGTCAGCTAGTTATTTATATGTTTGGGAACCTAGATATTCTGTAATCCGATCGAAATAAATACTCACTCACACCTCAAGAATATGTTTGATTTACAAATTATTTTGGTACCTATTACCTTTGTAAGAACTGCATGCTCCGCCTCTAAAACATAAGGCTTGTTTGACAGCTTCACTGCTACAGGGCTTGACAGCTATAGGGCCCAAATCGATAACACGGCACAGTAGAGAACGGTTGGAATTTAAAGGTGTATTTTTCTACCGAGGTTGCGGGCCTGTTCCGGGGTTGCGGGCCTGTTCGAAAGAGATACCGCGGCCCCGGAACATAAAGGGCGAGGAAGGAACATGGATGGGTTTTAGTCAGTAAGAGTCTGACACTCCCACCCGCTCCGCCTAGAGTGGGAGAATTGATTTGATGATTTCCCTTCCTTTTGAATGTTGTTTTAACGTTATTTGCTAATAGGATTTAATGTGTTTACGAATTATAATTGGAGTTAATTTAAAGGTCGTTAAATATACTTTCAATTGATACTCGTACCAATATTAATTGGTCATAATGTATTCGTTGATGGCGGATCAATACTAGAAAACTAGCTTGAAACTTCAACTTCTTCGAGGTGCAATTTTTGTGACGGCGAGTGTAGTTAGATGAGTCTGACAGCCAGTCTTACCTAGTGGGTAATAAAATACATATTACCCAGTACTTACTGAGTTGTGGAAGTCAGATAGGCAGTCGCTCCATGTCAAATACCCAGTACCTAAGTATTGGGTACCTAATAGGCGTGTACTATATTCATTACTTGGCAAGAAATTAATATAGTACCTACACGTAAGACTGTCAAACTTTCGGGCGATTGTAACGACTACCAAATATCTAGGTATAACAAGGATCAATGGCCGTGCCATCCGAGGCACGGAGGAAACTCGGTACATAATCGATGGTCAACGAATCTCAGACAAACCCAGCGATTAGGAAACCACGATTAGGGGCGCTTTTCAGCAAGGCTTAGACAGAAGATCAACGCGAGCGGCTTTTATTATTCAACCATGAGCTCAATTTATATGTAATTTTCTTAAACCTTCAAATAATAATAAGAAAACAAACAACATAAACAATTTTTCATCTTTATATTAAAAAAAAAAAAACAGACAGCACAACTATCCGGTGTCCACAAGCCTCATTGTTTAGTGTAACACTAAACGACGCTGTGTAATGTCCCAGCGATATTTATTTATCACGGAAAGTCTATAATAGTAATATTAGCATACAGGCCAGGCCCAGCATAAGGAGCACAACTCCAAATATGATGAAGACCACTCGGCCTTTGCCACGCAATAAACTTTCGCCATGGATTGGTCCCCGGATCCTGAAAGGACCGTCGCTTTGAGCAGCAGACATTCATACGGCATACGATACAAACCAATCTGTAACAAGAATTTTTGTGGCTGAAAAATCACGCTCTAACAAGGGATTTGCTTTTTAAACTCTTTCCTAATCGCTCGATAGATGGCGCTGAATTGGTAAGTTACTGCAAGGAACGGAACGTCAAATCATTTCACTTGAATGTAATAGTTTTAATCTAATAAAATAAATAAATAAAATAAATCTGAAGCGAAAGTGTCAGTCAACGAGCGTATGTAACGTGATGCAATATTTTTATCCAAGTGTTTTGGCTTTGTATCTAGTGAAAGAAAACTCTCTAAGACTTGGATAAACACTTTATTTTCACTGTACAGCTCGACGGTTACCAAAATACTAAATCTAAAAACCATATTCGATTTACTCAACAGCTCTGTGTCTACTTTCTTTACTAAAGAGAGGGGAAGCGCGCCAATTTTTAAGCCAATAGGAGCCCGAGATTAATTCTTACTCGGAACTATTTAATGAACATATAGTTCTAATGGTTTTTAAATTTAATTTACGTTATTCTATTATTATTTCATCATTAAAAAATATTTAAACAATTTATCAAGTTTTATTGAACCTACGAGTAATTGAATACTGTTAATAATCAAATTGCGAACTTATAACACTTTTAAATACCGGAAGTTACTTAAATTCATTTTGGAATATTATTATTTAAATTATAATTGCTTACACTAGTAACGTATTCAGTTCAACGCAGTATAATTCTTGGAAATTACTACTAAGTATTTTTTTTTTTAATCATTAAAAAGAATACCCCTCATTAAATTAAGAGTTTACAATGTAAAATCGACTCCATCTATTGATGAATTTGGTTAAAATTTAGCCTATGTTACCCGGACCCTTTAACAAATCGGATGAAATCGAATTCCTTAAAATCGGATGAATGGTTTAATATAATAAAAGCGTTACGGACAAACACACGTAAATACAAGTAAAAAGAAAACAGTACATCATTGTCTACTGTTGTACCACACTCGACGTGGAATCGCCTTTATACTTTAGGACAAACAAAGCCACAAATCGAACCGTTAAAGTTTTAGAATCTGGATCTGTCTGCTCTTTTTCCAACTTCATACGATGTGGATCAAGTTCCAGTCCTACGAAATGCAGGTGATATGACAAGGAACGACGCGATTCAACAAAATGCCGTTTCCAATACGATTAAAATTCGCCGGCAGAAATAAAGTCAAGTAGGTATATACAAGTGGGTTTCAGAGTACGCGTAAACGATTCTTGTTAAACAAATGTCTATAAAGGGTGTAAAACACCTCTTAACGAATACGAAAGGCACTTGTTCTCCTCGTCATTCTGAACATTTTTTTGTTCTACACTATACCTGGGAACCTTCTAGTTACGGAGATATTGGGGGTCAAACTTGCAAGATTTTGACCAACTTTTTTTTAAATACCACTTTTTATCGCATGATTTTTACTTTTAATATCTCTACGACCCCCGTACTATTCAATCCATCCATCCGCACAATGTTTTGAGTGTGTTACATTGAGTTATACCACAAAACATGATTTATAACCTCAAAAAAAAAAGTTGTTTCCCAGCAATATTTTTTGCGTAAAGTTACTTAGTTTGATATACAGAATGCTTGGTTAACGGCTTTGTGATGAGGTGAAATACACCCTGTATTCTATTAATGAATTATAAATTAAAACAAAATCCGAAAATATAATTTGCTTCTTTAATTACTTGAAATTGACATTTTATAATTTTACTAGCTGACTCGCGCAACTTCGTCTGCGTCTCATAATTTGAGATTTAAACTATCCTATCTCTCAAGTTGGATCGAACTGCACATGGTGTGCGAATTTTATTATAATCGGTTAAGTGGTTTAGGAGTCCATTGAGGACAAACATTGTGACACGAGATTTATATATATTAAGAAGATGAATTATTATTGCCACCAACCAGGACATTAATTTTTTAATCTTTTTTTTTATATCATTTCTTTTATTTTGATTATTCTTGTTATTAAACTGATTTTGATCGAATTTAGATAATTTATTATAATTATTTATTAAGGACTAGCTGACCCACGCAACTTCGTCTGCGTCACATACCTAAGAGAGAAAAAACGAAAGGAAAAAAACGTCCCCGTTTTTGCAACACCTTTCGTTCCTGCTCCGCTCCTTATGATAGTAGCGTGATGTTATATAAAGCCTTCCTCGATAAATGGACTATCCGACACAAAATAAATTTTTCAATTCGAGCCGGCAGTTCGTGAGATTAGCGCGTTCAACCAAACAAACAAACAAACAAACAAGCTCTTCTTCTTTATAATATTAGTATTGAAGTATAGATTACATGAATGATGTTTTGATTATATAAATAACTAGCGGACCCACGCAACTTCGTCTGCGTCAAAAGTACTACCTACCTACTACTACTTACCTACTACTACCTACCAACTACTACCTACCTACTACTACCTACCTACTACTACCTACCTACTACTACCTACCAACTACTACCTACCTACTACTACCTACCTACTACTACCTACCTACTACTACCTACCTACTACTACCTACCTACTACTACCTACCTACTACTACCTACCTACTACTACCTACCTACTATTACCTACCTACTACTACCTACCAACTACTACCTACCTACTACTACCTACCTACTACTACCTACCTACTACTACCTGCCTACTACTACCTACCTACTACTACCTACCAACTACTACCTACCTACTACTACCTACCAACTACTACCTACCTACTACTACCTACCTACTACTACCTACCTACTACTACCTACCTACTACTACCTACCTATTACTACCTACCGACCTACTACAATTTTTTTTTACATAAAAACCTTCTCTTAACAATAACAAACACAACAAAAAAAGAATTAGTGAAATCGGTCCAGGCGTTGTTGAGTTATGCGCTTACCAACACATTTTGCGATTCATTTTTATATTATAGATAATAATTCAGATAAAGACATTCAGACACGATGTAAAAAGCGTTATTGAATAAATGAATTGAATTGAACCAAGAGAAAATATGATGGTGTTTTGTGATTAGCTGAATAAGATTCTGCGTCGTGTAGTAAATCTCTTCTTCTTCTACTTCTTGTATCCTGCTAGTTATATAGCATGGACCAAAAAGAAAAGTTAAAAAATAATTTGTGACATGCAATTTAATTATCACATGAAACCTCCATAAGTTCACTTTCGCGAAACACAAGCTCGATTTGGTATACAAATTCAAAGATATTTTATTTTTGTAAGACAGTATACATATACAACAATAGAATACCTTTGAATTTATTGATCTACAGAGTATAAATCACCTTATCAAGAAGCCGTCAACCAAGAAACTTTACGCAAAAAATATTGCTGAGAAGAGACTTATTATTGGATTGAAAAATCATATTTTGTGGTAGATCTCAATGTAACGCTCTCAAAACAGCGTGCTGATAGATGGATTGAATAGTACGGGGGTCGCAAAGGTGTTTAAATCTAAATAATCTTTAAAAAAAAACTCGTCAAAAAGTTGTAACTTTGACCCGCAATATCTCCGTAACTAGAAGGTTCCCAAGTATAGTGTAGAACAAAACAATGATTGCAATGACGGGGCGAACAAGTACATTTCAAGGTATTTTTCTTGGTTTAGAGATTTTTACACCTGAGAAGTTTGTTTGTTTGGTTGAACGCGCTAATCTCAGGAAGTACTGGTTGGAATTGAAAAAATCTTATTGTGTTGGATTGTCAATTTATCGAGGAAGGTATGTAACGACACTGCGACCAAAATGAGCGGAGCACAAATGAAAAATGTTGCTAAAACAGGGAAAATTAAATCCTTTTGTGAGCTTTTTCTCTTTTATGTAACGCAAAAGAAGTTGTATGGGTCAGCTGGTTTCTTATATATATATTAGAAACACACGACTTTTATTAAGAACTTAGTACCTATTGTATTGTACAACGGGCTGGTGTCCGCAACTCCACGTCAAAGCGCGTATTTTGCATAAGGGCTATATTAATCCACCACGCGGGCCCAGTGCGGATTGGTAGATCTCACATCTTCGATTTTTTGTTTCTAGGACATACGGTTTCCTCACGATGTTTTCCTTCACCGTTTTGAGAGCAGAACCCACGACTTACTGTTCGTAAGTCGGGGCCGCTACCACTGAGCTACCACTACTCTTAAGAACTAATATCAGAGACGTAGTCGTCCGAGTTCTTTTGTTTTTTTTTACCCCGAGCCATATATAGCGCCGTCTATCGTATTGTATTTTAGTGGAAGCTTGCCTAAAAAACTGGTTGTCTGTAAAGTCGGTTTACTGATGATAGTTGAACGTGACAACGTCTTAAGAAAATACTGATGGAATGGTAGCATTTTTTGACACCACATTCACTTTTCACTGCACTTGATACTCGATTAAAACATGTAAATGTACTATAGTATAGCAGCTGTCCACGCAGACGCATCGCTTACTCAAGTAGGAGAGAGACGGATGTCGAACGCTGCCGAACGCAAAGGCCGATTGTGCTTCTTTGTCACTCGTTCCGCGCTCTCGCTTGCACTTCAAGCCTTACATGGAACGCCTCAGAGCGATCAGCGAGGTAACGCCGCATGAGTCGTGTTTTTTTCGTGCGTGCAGCCGGCTCTATCGAATTATAAGACGTTGTCACGTCAAAAAATATCATTCTCAGAAGAAACGTTCGAAACAATCTTAGTCCCGACATTCTCTTTGTGATATCATGTAAGTGCCGTCCTTCACAATAAATCTGTAAATATTCGTCATCTTATCTTCATCTATAATTGCACATACGGAACGTTCGCATTTTTGGGAGTGATTTGAACATCCGAATAACGTTGTCGCGAACACATCATCTGTCTATCCTTTTCCCAACAATGTTGTGGTCGGCTTCCAGTCTAACCGGTAAAACTGAATACCAGTATTTTACATGGAGCGACCGCCTATCTGACCTCCACAGCCCAGTTAGTATACTGGGTAACACGATACCACTTGATAAGACTGGTTGTCAAACTTTTTGGCCACTGGCTACCTGTAACGATTGCCAAAGATGGACAAATGGCAGCCGACTTTTTGGCCACTGGCTACCTGTAACGATTGCCAAAGATGGACAAATGGCAGCCGACTTTTTGGCCACTGGCTACCTGTAACGATTGCCAAAGATGGGCAAATGGCAGCCGGACCCAACAGCTTAACTTCCGAGGCACGGACGAAACTCGGTATGTAAATGTGGTCACCCATCCACAGACCAAACTAGACAAGGACGGCTTAACCTAACGATCGGCCCGAGCGACAGTTATTATTCAACCACGAGCTCCTCACCACGATATCGCGAACACGCTGAAGAACACGCACGAAAACAGAATTATAGAGTTGGAAGAAAACGATCTAGCTCAATCCGAACAATTTATTCGTTGTCCGGTTCTTCTAATCCTTCTAATTCTTCTATTTCTTTCAATTCTTGTAATTGTTTCAATTCTTTTAAAGTGTCCCTTCCTCTTTCTCTCAGTGTTAGTATCACTATCAACGCCACACCGATAGATATGATAACAACTAGGCCCAGAATATGCATCCATCGCATGTGTCTGTGAAGGTAAGAGTTTCCGCTGCCAGTAAAATGTGTGGTGCGTTGCTGTGGATCTCTCTCATTTCTTCTACCGGGAGTCTTGGACATTTGGACGGTCATAATATCACCAAACATTTAAAATAAATCAATAAAATATGTGAAATAAAAATACCTAGTGCAATGTTGATTGAAAGAATAGTAACAATGCTGAATGCTTCTCTTGGCGTCTCAATGACATTGACAGGAATTTTTAAAACATTTGTCAAATTGTCTGTGGAAATTTAATCGAAAAGAATAAGATGGCCCTTAGTTCCGATTTAAGGTGACTGCACACTTGTCTTAATCCGCGCCGAATTAACCGACTGCACCGAAAGAAACATATTCTCATCCTTAAATAACGTTATATATTCGTCCGATTCGACGCGGATAAGTGTGCGAGGTTTTATTGGAATTCATACAAGTAATTCTAAAATTCGACTCTTTCTCTTTCGGCTCTTTCGCTTCCTTCAGCTCTGATAAATGTGCGTACCTTTAAGGCGGAGATTTCTTGACAATGGTCGAAAAGGCGGTTTTTAAAAGCAGTGTATCTTTAAATAGAGTTCACCGCGAGTTCGCAACGTGTGAGCAAGGTCTTTGCAGCTGTCAAATTGCTTTGACAGCAGCAAAGACCTCGCCGATACTCACTCAATTTTGTACTGTGGAGCTGTAGCGGCGTGTCGTGTAGCTCACGTCAAGTTTCCCAACAACGACAGAACTACACGACCGAAATTTGCTGTTCCAGCTTGGCAGTGCAGAATTGAGCGACGTATCGGTGAGGCTAGGTTACTCATCGGCAAATTAATCTGCTTCAGGGAGGGCAATACTTAGTGGCGGTAAGTCCCCTCTTTGAGGAGTGGCTGGAGAGGCGCCACGGCGTCCTCACCTTCCGCCTGACGCAGGTCCTCACCGGACACGGATGTTTCGGGAGGTACCTGCACCGAATCGGGCGGGAGGAATCGCCCGGATGTCTCCACTGCGAGGATCGACCGGAGGACACGGTGGAGCACACGGTGGAAGTCTGCCCTGCGTGGGCGGAGCTCCGCCGTGTCCTCGTGGCGGCGATCGGCGGCGGCGACCTCTCGCGTCCGGCCCTGGTTCAATCCATGGTCTGGAGCGAGACGGAATGGGAAGCCGTCGCCTCCTTCTGCGAAGCAGTCATGCTAGCGAAGGAGGTGGCGGAACGAGAGAGGGAGAGATCCTCTCTTCCCGGCCGCCGCGGGAGACGCAACGGGCGTCGGGGGCCACGTGGTGGCTACCGGCCACCGTAGATGCGGGCCTGTGGACGGCTGGCTATGGGCAATAGCTGGCTGTCCGGCCGTCTAACGACGACGACAGGCCGTGTCGACGGCGCGTTCGTGTTCCACGCGCGCCTCAAAGAGATGTCAGCAAAAGGAGAGGGGCCCAAAGCAAGGGCCGAAGCCTGCCGGGGTTGCGGGCCTGTTCGAAAGAGATACCGCGGCCCCGGAACGTAAAAGGCGAGGAAGGAACATGGATGGTTTTTAGTCAGTATGAGTCTGACACTCCCTCCCGCTCCGCCCAGAGTGGGGGGGGTCATTTGATGATTTCCCATCCTTAAAAAAAAAAAAAAAAAAGGGAGGGCAATACTCGCCCTAGAGTGATGCGCTTTGTGAGGCGGGCGTTCTCGGGAACTGATATTAGTTTTCGAGATTACTTGGCCCGCATCACAGAGCGTATCGACTTCCTGAAGCAGAAGATCTGTGCATGGGCAAGCCGTATTCGTCGGTATAAGCGGCGAGTGGAGCGATACACTCAGAATCGCTCATTCCAAAGTGATGAAAGGTGGGTGTATAGGGCTTGGGAACGACCGGACCAAGGTGTGACTGACACGCGTCTACCGGTTGATGATGCCATGTGTTCATTCTGGCGCAGCATCTGGTCGGTGCCTGTCAGTCACACTGAGGGCGATTGGATCCGGAAGGTTGAACAAGTGTGTGATCAAATACAGGAAATGGGGGCAATCATCATCAGCCCCCAAGACGTAGCTTGTGCAGTTCGTCCGCTGACTAACTGGAAATCTCCAGGGCCGGATGGACTGCACAACTTCTGGATCAAGTGGTTCCAAAGATCACACGCTCGCTTGGCGTCCCAGTTTCAATCAGCCTTAGAGTCAGGGTCGCTACCCCAGTTCATGACGACAGGAATTACCCACCCTAAATCAGGTAGTACTGCGGAACCCAAAAATTATAGACCAATCACTTGTTTACCAACGGTCTATAAAGTTCTTACATCCATTTTGAGAGCAAAAATCAACAAACGTATTGAGAGTAATTCTATCATGTCTACCTCTCAAAATGGATGTAGAAACGGGTCCCGCGGTACTAAGGAGCTGCTCCTCATTGATATGGCCATTAGCCAACAGGTTCGCCGCTCCCGAAAGAATCTGTCTACATGTTGGATAGATTATAAGAAGGCCTATGATTCTGTGCCTCATACATGGCTCATGGGGGTGCTGGAGTTGTACAAAATAAATGCAACTGTACGCGCCTTCCTTGAGTCATGTATGGGGCAATGGAAAACGGTCCTTCGATATCCAGGATGTCGACAGATCCAGGGGAACGATGAACCTGTATGGATTAAACGGGGGATATTCCAGGGCGACAGTCTGAGTCCACTTTGGTTCTGCTTAGCCCTGAAACACATTGCTGGAGAATTCAGGACTAGGCTACCGGTTGAGGAAAGATGGTCAGATTATATCTCACCTGCTTTACATGGATGATCTGAAACTCTTTGCCCCCAACAAATTGCAACTGTTGGAGCTACTAAAAGTAACTGAAACTTTTAGTAACGATATCAGGATGGAATTTGGTGTGGACACATGTGCAGTAATGTATGTAAAGCGAAGGGAGATTATGGAATCAGAGGGACTTCAGCTCTCGGATTCCATACACCTAAGATCTCTTTCCTCATCCGAAAGCTATAAGTATTTGGGTATGTCGGAAGCGTTAGGCATTAACGTAACTGACGTGAAGCAATCGTTGAGGGAGCGCTTCTTCGGTCGCCTGAAGAAGGTTTTAAATAGCCTTCTTTCAGGTGGAAACAAGGTGCGCGCCTTCAATGGTTGGGTCATGCCGGTTTTAATGTACTCTTTCGGCATACTCAAACGGACTCAGACGGAACTTGATGCCCTGGATAGGAGGGTACGCACACTGCTGACCGCAAATCGAATGCATCACCCACGGTCGTCGATGATGAGACTGTATATCCCTCGGAAGTGCGGGGGTCGAGGCTTCTTAAATGCTAAGAACCTGCACAACCGAGAGGTATGCAGTCTCAGGGAATATTTCCTGGAAGCCGACGTGGGGATACACCGAGATGTGGTCTCAGTGGACAAGGGCCTCACCCCGCTCTCCCTGGCTAACGAGAACTGGCGCAAACCTAAAGTATTGCACACTAATGACCGCAGGGAAGAATGGCAAGGCAAGGAGCTTCACGGACGCTTTTACCGGGCCCTACATGGCCCTGATGTAGACTTCTTAGCGTCCGTATCCTGGCTACGCTTTGGTGACTTCTTCGGGGAAACCAAAGGTTTTGTTTGTGCAATTATGGACGAAGTTATGATGACGAATAACTACCGCAAATACATTGTGAAGGACGACACGGTTGACATATGTCGGGCATGCCACCGTCCGGGAGAGTCGATCCGACACATTATTTCTGGGTGTTCTAGTCTGGCTAACGGAGAGTACTTGCATAGACACAACCTTGTTGCCAGGATTATCTACCAGCAACTTGCTTTGAAATACAACCTTGTGGAATCAGAAGTGCCATACTATAAGTATGCGCCCAACCCAGTTCTCGTAAATGGTAATATCACGTTGTATTGGGGCCGACCTATCACCACCGACAGGACTGTTGTTGCCAATAGGCCTGACATCGTGGTGATAGATGATTGGAACGACGCACAATGATTGTTGATATAACGGTCCCGCATGATGAGAACCTCGTGAAAGCAGAGCAAGATAAAAAAAACAAATATCTAGATCTGGCTCGCGAGTTTGTCGACATGTGGGATGTGAGTACAGCAATCATTGTGCCGATAGTCGTGTCGGCCAATGGCTTAATAGCCAAGAGCCTCGACCAACATCTTAGGAGGCTCTCGCTTGGCAGCTGGATCAAGGGCTTGATTCAGAAAGCAGTAGGTACTTCTCGACACGGCACGTATTGTTAGGAGGTTACTTGTTACTTGTTACGTTGTTAGGAGGAACTATTAACTAATATAAAATAAAATAAAAAAATACGTAATTACAAATGTTGAATGCATGCTTGAATGCTAATTTAAAATGAGAAGGGCAATCGAAGGAGAAATTGCAATGCTTGTAAAAGGCCGCTAAGTCATAAGTACTACCATACCATAACACCACATTGTACACTTAGTTCGCAATAAATGTTTTGACTTTGACTTTGACTTTGGTTCCTCTCTCAAGAGCCCTGACCACCGGCAGCTCGGACCTTGTCCCCAGCGCCAGTGGGCTACTGTTTTTTATATTTTTAAATGATTTTTTTAAATTTAGTTTTATAAATTAATATTTAAAAATGTAAGAAATATGTACAATAATGAATGAAGGAAATAACGTTTACAGTTTTTCTTAAATCTATGTCAAGTTCACACTATGTTTTGAGCCTGAACTAGGTAAGGTAATCCTGTGTTTCAGGCAATTTGAGGTAAAATCAATTGATTTAATAATCACATCCTAGAAATGCATCTAGGATGTAGAGACTTTCATTATTCGCAAGCATCATTATAGCCACCGAATTTGTTGCTTAGTAATTAGCCACCGAAAGTGAACGATTTTGTCATTATCTCTGTCGAGACTGCCGGCCCGGCTGGCCCGCGATGGTACACTTGACTTGTTTAAATTTCTTGACCCCAGCCTGTAACCAGAGCTGCCGGGGCTGCGGGACTGTTTGAAAGAGATACCGCGGCCCCGGAACAAAAAGGGCGAGGAAGGAACATGTATGGGTTTTATTCAGTAAAAATCTGACACTCCCTCCTGCTCCGCCCAAAGTGGGAGAAGTCATTTGATGATTTCCCATCCGAAAAAAAGCGAGTACACAGAGGACATTTGAACAAGTCATCGCGAGGTCTGGCTGAGCAATCATTACACCGCGATAGTCCAACACTGTGGGTCGACATTAGAAACCATCGTAGACACCGTTTTCATTATCTATGGAGGCACTATACGGCTTCTTAGGGTCCGTTCACACAGACCGGCTCGGAGAGCATCGGCGTGCATTTTTCTTTTCACACAGACCGGATCGTATGCGCTTGGAGTTAGTTGGAGCGGAGACGCCAACTATTTCACATAGACCGGCTGGAAGCGATCTGAAAACGGATACGCTCGGAGCCGTTCGGATGCGCTCGCAGCCGGTTGGATGCACTCGCAGCCGGTCGTATGCGCTCAGAGCCGGGTGGATACACTACAAAGGCAGTACCAGTATTCCACGCAGTCAAAGTTTTATTTTCGGTGTTAACGTGTGCGTAAATTGTGCTATCAAAATGGCGGTCGGCGTGAGACGGCGCGCACGCAATCGGAGCCGATCGGCTTCGCGAGCGAGAAAGAGCATGCAATCGGAGCCTAACGGCTGCGCGAACGAGAAAAAGTACGCGATCGGAGCCGGTCAGCTCCTCTTATTATTTCACACAAAGCGCGTTCAAGCATTCTTAATGACAAAAGCAGTGCACATGCAAAAGTAAACTTTACTACAAATACCAAAAACTCTCGTTTTCAACGTGATAAGTATCTGCTCTCCTCTCCGATCCGAGCCGGTCTATGTAAACGGACCCTTAAAGAACGGTTCTCTTGCGTCTCAGAAATCTATACTTATTATACTATTTATGTGTAATGTTTAATTTTTAATGTGTATTTAAGTTGGTTGAATTTAATAGATGAAATATAAATTGAAAATATTGTGTACCTAATTATGTAATGTGACTGTATGAATTTGTGTGATTTGTTTATGAGTCTGTGATACTCGAGTTAAAATTATTTTATTTATTTATAGAGGAAAATAAATTATTTTTGTATGTAACGAAATAACTTAAAAACTACTGAACCGATTTCAAAAATTCTTTCAGCAATGGTTAGCTACATTATCAGCGAGTAACATAGGCTACATTTATCCCCGTACACCTATGGGAACTACGCGGGTGAAACCGCGTGAAGTTCGCTGGTTTTTAATTAAGTTAGGGTATATAATGGACAGAATGGACTGAATACTTACCGTGGTTACGCTTGTACTATTATAAATATTCTGTGCCGTGGTAAGCATTTAAAAGCCAGGGGGGTAAAACTTCCAAACATTGGCTTCAAACAAAATTTTCATAGATAGTGCTGACATCTGTGTGTTTAGGTACACCAACTTTTCAACTGTCATAACGAGAACAGCTAAGGCTATTTTAGACTACTTGCTAGTAAAGTAGATAGCCTAGCGGTGACAACAGTTGCCTTGTGACTAATAGTTTACAAATTCGAATCATCCGAATTTCTTTTTGTATTTATTTGGTTGAACAAAAACTAACAGCGCCATCTAACAGTTTGGGTACACAGTTTTAAAAACGCAAAACAGAGTTTCGCATCTATCTTGTATTATATAGTGTATTATCTATGATTTAAGCGTCCATGTTCTTTTCCTTTAAATACGTAACTATTTCTTTTACGTAACTTTAGTCTGCTATTTTTATAAATTCGTCATTCCAACACAATCCCATTGTCATTTTGCTTAAGGTTCGTAATCTGCTAAATTCACAATGGTCGATCATTGGTCGGCCAGTGGTCTTTTGCCATTATTATACAACCCACAATACAAATGGTTTTCGAAATCTACTATTAAATGCGAACATTTATCCATGACAGATTTAATTTTGATTATATTTTACACATTTGTCAATATGTCCGAGGTTATCATTCTATGACATTTCTATCAATGGAGTGTCAGTGGTTGATAATAGGAAAGTCATAATGACGCCATTATATAAGTAGATTACCATACTTGTCAAAACTTGACAGAACTTGACCATTATGAAATCAATGATGGACTATTCTGACACCATTGCAATGGCGGACTTGAGGCCCTCCTGCACTATATTTTATATTTTACCGATGATTCAGTGGAGGAGCATTGAGCAGCGGAACTCTCATACCAAATGGAGCACAATTTTTTTTTTTTTAAAAGAATTTGACCACCCCAATTGTATTCTTTCAATTGAATGTGGCCAGAGCATAAAAAATTGACCACAAGGTATTAAAAGACAAATAGTAAAAAAGTTTGAAACGTTACCTGATACGACCTAGTTTATTCAGCCAGTACCTAATAAATAGCTTACTAACAAAAAATAAAAAAGCCCAAATTCTGATTTAACAATATATTAAAAAAATACTTGTCTTCAAAAATTCACGTTACATTTTTAATTTTATACTTTAACATTTTTTACGTGTTTTTCGTCCAAACCACGTCACTTGGGACCAGAATTATATATAAACAATATCATTAAAACAATAATGACTGTGAAAACTGTGGATGCAAAAAAAAATCCGAGCCAAAATAACGTCCGTGTTTTTTCAGCACTCGTAAAGCCTGTATAATATTGTGGCTTGTACATTGGGTATTCTGGAAAAAACAAATTCGGTATTTTGAGATATAAAAAAAAAGATGTCATTTTGAATAAGCTCTTCGAATCAACAACTTTTTGCAGCGATTCAAACTCAAAGGGCATAGTGTACCTACGTGACTATATACAATTTTTTTATATTGCGCCAATTTTGTAATCGTGATCAGCACTTTGACACCGCGTTCAGTTGTTGCCAGCTTTAGCATTATTTATTCGCGGGGCTTTGAAGCGGTTTACAAAGAGCAGTTAATTTCAATTTACCGGTTAAACAAGTGAATTGTTTTAACACAAACCATAGACATTATCGGTTCCATAAGCACAAACGATTTTGACAACCAGTAGGAAAATCGTGAATATTTTCGTCTTTATTTTTAACACTTCCAACCAGTTATAGTGACATTAAATAATTTAAAAAAAATGTTTGATCCGAGGACGTCAAATACAACCAGAAGCAAATGACATCGCGACACCCAGCCCGAGCGAGTGAGAGTGGCGAGGGCTGGGGACCCTGTCAGACTTAATACCCGAGCGAGTGAGAGTGGCGAGGGCTGGGGACCCTGTCAGACTTAATACCCGAGCGAGTGAGAGTGGCGAGGGCTGGGGACCCTGTCAGACTTAATACCCGAGCGAGTGAGAGTGGCGAGGGCTGGGGACCCTGTCAGACTTAATACCCGAGCAAGTGAGAGTGGCGAGGGCTGGGGACCCTGTCAGACTTAATACCCGAGCGAGTGAGAGTGGCGAGGGCTGGGGACCCTGTCAGACTTAATACCCGAGCGAGTGAGAGTGGCGAGGGCTGGGGACCCTGTCAGACTTAATACCCGAGCGAGTGAGAGTGGCGAAGGCTGGGGACCCTGTCAGACTTAATACCCGAGCGAGTGAGAGTGGCGAGGGCTGGGGACCCTGTCAGACTTAATACCCGAGCGAGTGAGAGTGGCGAGGGCTGGGGACCCTGTCAGACTTGATATTAACCGGTTAATATTGACTATCAAAACAAAAATTCACGAAAAGAAACCGAAGCGTCTCTAACGCGATTTAGCAAGGTACAAAGTGCAAAGTCTTTCTTACCTCAGTGCAACAGTCTGATGCTTCGGAAATCTGACACGACCGGGGACTGATCAGGCCCCTTATTCACAACCATTCGACTCGCTTCCGATTCGGAAAGTCGTATGTCTAAAAATTTTAAAAGTGTCATATTCGTCAATTTTGATTTTCGTAACAAAAGAAAAAGGGACAATTTTTTTTTTATAATCTGTTTGACTGATTATGGAACTAATTAGTTTTTATTTTGTCGTCTACCCTATTCACTATTTCTGTCGACCCGGGGGTAGAACCCAGAACTTCAAAGTCAGCAGTTGCGCTTTAACCAAAAAGCCAACAGGACAGGTTCAAAAAAAATATGATATCTACCATTTTTGAAGCTTCGACTTTGCTCCAAATGTAAATGGAACCTTATAGCAGTGAAACCTGAAAGCAGTTTCTTTGTGCTGATCGCGATCAATATTATTGACTTTTAATTCTTTCTAGATTTTGTAAATAAAACAGACTTGTTACGCACGAAGCGAGTTTAAGCTTGACGTATTTAGTGACAGTTTTTTTGGAGCGTGAATGTGACAGGTATAATAGTAAATACTTACACAATAATAATTTCCGAACCTCAATCATTTTACAGCAATGTAACATTGTCAATGTGAAATTTTATTCGTAACTACATACTTAGAGAGCTTTTCAACACACTTGCTCAAAAAATGCATATATACGAAGCCTGTACACATTATTCGAAAGTTAAAAATTACGCCTCTTACAACGGAACGTGCGGTAAAATAGGTACTCTCACCTAAGTACCTATTTTATCGCATTCCTCTTTGTATAGCACCGTGCGTATTCTTTACGGTTTTTTTTTTTTCAATTTCCAAAAAGGAAAATTAATAATTCCATCAAGGACATTACGAGAATAAATAAGCTGACTGATCGAACCTCCTTGGCAGTGCTATTGCTCAATACTTAGTTTGTCTCACTTTAATACCAAAAGAGTAAATGAGACGAAAGATGTAGTTCTCAATTTCACCACGTGCATGTGGCGCCATTTGCAAATTCGCGCCATTTTTATAGGAACGTCAATATCACTGGCTTAAAACGAATAATTTAATGATTAACATTGACAAAGCTAAAATAATGAATTTTAAAATACGAACTAGGCGTACAGGTGCTCTCAACATCTGTTACCTAGATAACGACGTAGGAGAGACTGAAGTAACACAATTTCTAGGGCTACCTACGTATAGCATGCTTAATGGGGACTATCGCGCATGAATTCGCCGCTAGGGGCGCTCGTGTAGAGTAAGGTCTTCCGAAATGTCAGATGTCATAGATTGTTCACGCAATGCGCTTTTTTTATCACGTATTTTTACTAATATTCGCAATTGTGATCTAAATTGTCCCATTCCTGATTAATAATGACTAGAATGACTAGATTTTAAGTAACAAGTTTGATTTTCAACATTTAATTTGTTTAGTACTTGGAAGAAAAAATATTTTTAAATGTTCAATGCTAGCTCATTTTAGTGGCAATATTGTAAATATGAATCTAAAGTATGCACAACATGTAATAAAATTAACTTTTTATGAAGTTATTGGTACTTTAAAGTATCAAACAGAATGAATGACAGGACCTTACTCACCAGTGGCGCCATCTGGTGAACTTAAAAAACGATAGCCCCCATTGGAAATTACTTATTGACCATGTATGCAAAAAGCTGGGACAATTTTCATAGGCACTTAACAGATTAAGGAACAGCGTACCACGGATACGTAAGCTCCACCCTCAGATACGGTGTAATATTTATTTATAAGAAGCGTGCTCAAAAACGATGCATCAGAGCCATATTTAACATAGATCAAACCGACTCATGTGAGCCACTTTTTTAACCGACTTCCAAAAAGGAGGAGGTTCTCTATTCGACTGTATGTATTATTTTTTTTTTATGTATGTTCACCGATTACTCGAAGACGCCTGAACCGATTTGAAAAATTCTTTTTTTGTTTGAAAGGGTATACTTCCAAGTTGGTCCCATAGCCACCAAATTGGGATCTGATGATGGAATCTTGGCGAAATCAAGGGAACTCTTCAAATTTTATCTGAAAACGTGTTGCGATTTTGGTATTTTCTACAACAAGTGAAGCATTTGCGTTTGATAAGAACCATTCTACCATCAGATCTGATGATGAAGCCAAGAGTCACGGAACTCCATAATGAGACAATGTACCATAGTCGTGTTTGGGCTTGTTGTAATTGTAACGGTATGCACTTTCCATGTATCAAGCACCTGTGAACCACTAAAAAGTGAAAAATAAAAACTTTTTTGCAAAAATTAAAACCGACTTCAAAAAAACAAAAAAGTGAAAAATAACTAGCTTCTGAAGTCGGTGACAAAATAACTAAAGCAATCAAACAAAGGTCACCGACTTCAGAAGCTAGTTATTTTTCACTTTTTTGTTTTTTTGAAGTCGGTTTTATTTTTTGCAAAAAAGTTTTTCTATATATTTGAAACCGCAATAATTGTCAAAAATAATATTGAGTTGTACCAATACTACACTCGTATATGGCGTAGGGACCAATTGCGCACAGTAGCTAGCAAGACTGATTTAATGAAAGAAAGTATCTTTTGTACAGCTTCACGCATCTTTAATAATATCCCGGGGCCTATTAGAATAATTCCAGAAATAACAAAATCAAAGAATCTCCATGATCTGCTAGTATCTAAACCAGTGATTCCCAAAGTGGTCCATGTGGACCCCCAGGGGTCTACGGGAGACCCATCGGGGGTCTACATTGGCTTGAAGAAAATGGGGGGGTTCACAAGCTGTAAGTGGAGGTCCACGAAATTTTACCTGGGTTCGATGCCAAAGAACAAAAATGTTGGCTTAGCTTGATCAATGTAGCCAGATATTAAGCTAGGTACTAGAAAGAGTAATAAAGATCAAATGTTCCGGTGATGAAAGGTTGTATTTCGGTGAAAAAGGTCGTGTTAAGTCATAAAAAAACACATTTCGAAGCCAGAAGATTACAATTTTCGGAGTTTTGTCAAAAAAATATCTTGGGAACAACGATCCTCATGCAATCCTAACAGATAGTGCGAAAAAAATATTGTCTTGCTTTTCTTTTTTAGTTCACGGGCTTGAAAGGAAATGCTACAGGGGGTCCACCGACACCAAAACAAATTCAAAGTGGTCTACCAGGAAAAAATGTTTGAGAACCTCTGATCTAAACAAATGCTACTACTCTATAAATGACTTCCTATTAGACAAATCTTTACTCCAATACAGTCTCTCTCAGTCATGCTGCGTCTAGTGGCCCATTGATGTGCACCTACCTATTGTTAATTATCTTTATTATATTCCATGTGACATTTCAATAATTTGTATCAATAATGTAATAATCTATTCTTAATGTATGTAAAGGAGACATTTTCTTTTTGTTCGACGAATAGGCCACCCACTTATATTGTAGCATTTAATAATGAAACTTACATTGATTTCTTCCTTATAACCTTTAGATTCCAGTGGTTGATTTAGCTAAGCCTTGTCTAACCGGAATAAATGCGAAAAATCTGCAAAAACACTTACGAAAACCAAATAAACAGAAAAACAAAATGTCAAAATAATGAAGTTGTCTGTCAATCACTAAAAAAGTGGGTTTATCACGTTCCGTGCCACGTTGATTGTTTAAACCATCTAAGCGATTTTAGTGTAAACCTTTAAAAATAGCATAAAAATGCTCACAGTTTAATTATTTTTAAAAACCAACTTACCGCACTAGTATCATAAATAACGTTACTGTTTCGTGAGTTCCTATGTAAAAGGGAATATTCTTAAGTCTATAATTAGATACTGCTATACTTTTCCGTTTGGATTTATGTGCCTAATACGACGATACGGCTCCCGTTTGCTATTTTCCCGTTGCGTATGAAACACTTTGTCACTTCATCAATTTATCTCGTCTGCTCGACGTCCGTAACTCCGTATGTCACTACAGAGATCCAACAGAATATCAGCGTCAGGTGCATGCCTGACACATGCTGAGCTGGACTCCCATTTGGTGCAACCTTGAGACGCACACCGCACCTTGCATACCATTATACCAATATAATAACAAACAAGTATGTTATTAAAATAAAATAACAAGTATGTTATTTTATTCTTATTTGAAGTATGTCAAGGTGTTACTATACTTATTTCGTAAATTTGTTTTTCTTTTTTGCATTAGTACCTAAGTTAACTGTCTCATTTACTTGTACTTCTGTGTTGTGCTATGTCTTTTGTGTGCACTAAATAAATTATGTACTTATCTATCTATATATCTATTTTGAATACGTAAATACAGTCAAATTGTCTTAATCCCAGATCACTGTGAATAGGAAGACGTTCCGTTCACGAATCGTCTCGCGCGCAGGTTTGACGATTTCCAGCCACCCGAACAAGCCGGTTTCCGAAAAGGTTTTAGCACCGTGGACCACATACATACACTTCGGCAGATTATACAGAAGACCGAAGAGTATAACTTGCCTCTCTGCTTAGCGTTTGTGGACAACGTAAAAGCCTTTGATTCGATCGAAACCTGGGCTGTACTGCAGTCTCTCCAACGGTGCCAAATTGACTATCGGTACATCGAGGTGTTGAAGTGTTTGTACAAAAACGCCACCATGTCAGTCCGACTTCAGGACCAAGCCTCGGAACCTATCCTTCTGCAGCGAGGTGTAAGACAGGGAGACGTCATATCTCCGAAACTGTTCACCGCTGCACTGGAGGATGTCTTCAAGGTTCTGGACTGGAGAGGGCTAGGCATCAACGTCAATGGCGAGTACATCACTCACCTTCGGTTTGCCGACGATATTGTGGTCATGGCTGAGACCAAGGAGGACCTCAGTACAATGCTCGATGACCTCAGTAGAGCCTCCAAAAGAGTGGGTCTAAAAATGAACATGGACAAGACGAAGGTCATGTTGAATGCCCATGTCACATCCATTCCTATCAAGATCGGAGACTCTACACTCGAAATTGTAGACGATTATGTATACCTAGGACAAACGGTCCAGTTAGGTAGGTCTAACTTCGAGAAAGAGGTCAATCGTCGAATCCGACTCGGCTGGGCAGCGTTCGGGAGGCTGCGCGGTATCTTCTCGTCCAACTTACCGCAGTGTCTCAAGACGAAAGTCTATGACCAGTGTGTGTTGCCAGTGATTAGGTACATACGGGACCGAAACGTGGTCGCTCACAATGGGCCTTATCAAAAGGCTTAAAGTCACCCAAAGGGCAATGGAGAGGGCTATGCTCGGAGTTTCCTTGCGTGATCGAATCAGAAATGAAGATATCCGCAAGAGAACCAAGGTCACCGACGTTGCCCGAAGAATTGCTAAACTTAAGTGGCAGTGGGCAGGGCACATTGCTCGCAGAACGGATGGCCGATGGGGCCGAAAAGTTCTGGAGTGGCGACCGCGAACCGGAAGACGATGCGTTGGGAGACCTCCCACTAGGTGGACCGATGACCTGGTGAAGGTCGCGGGAATCCGCTGGATGCGAGTAGCAAGGGTCCGGTCAATGTGGCGACACTTGGGGAAGGCCTATGTCCAGCAGTGGACGTCTTTCGACTGAGATGAGGAAGACGTTCATACGAATCCACGTCAAAACAAAATGGCGGCGTCAATTTGACATACTTGAATGTCAGATTAATCGACTAATGATCATTAATTTCAATACTAGCGGCCCGTCCATTCGCACGAGTGGTCTTTAATTTTGTTTCTAGTAATAAAATATACAGGATTATCGTTAAAAACCGACAACCTTTCAGGACTTTTCTATTTTCTATGAACTTTTCTATGACTTTTAAAAGTTCATCAGATATAAAAATATTGAAATTGAACGCTCTTGTGCCGCCGCCCTAACCCTGCTCCCTTTGCTATTGTACTATGGCTTTCTTTTGCTTAGTCCTCGTAACATTTAGAGCGAAATGAAAATCTGATGAATTAAATGTAATTTTTAAATTTTAGAATAAAAAAGTTGTTGACTATTATGTTTATCTATCCAAATATCATAAACCCTCTCTAATGCGTTCAAAAACCATAGGCAATGACCAGCATTACCAACCAGCAGAAATAAACGGAACTGTAATGAACTCATAACCTACTGAAACCAGTAGGTTATGAGTTTAAATTTGGAACAGGTGTCAAATTCAAGTGAGTGTGCTATTCTAGTACCTATCTTTTCCAGTTACGAGTAGACAAATTTTCTGATAAGTTCTTTATTTCTGTCGAAAATGAGTGATAGTGACTCAGAAATTGCCATGAACACTCCGCCAGATATCGTAAATGCAGCGACGAACCACCCCAAAAATCAAGGGCCAAGTAACAATGCTGTCATTTCCCTATTGTTCCTGAACCCATCATAGAGTCCTTATAATATTTGGGTAGATAAAGTAGTGTATGCAACTATACATAATTAGGCATTATGCACAGTCGCATAAACTACTATAGTAACATACTCGTGAGATGTTGTCGGTATTTAACAAATAACCTGGGATCGCCTGTGACAGTCACAAATAAAGTGGCTTTTTATCAGTAAAAGAATATTCAAAATCGGTTCATTATATCCAGAGATTACTTTACCTCTTTATAATTTAAGTAACTATATAAAATAAAAATCTCAAAATCAAATTCAATAATATATTCCCAACTCACAAAAAACAACGACATTTTAACTTACATCACAGGAACCCTACACTTTTAAACTCCATACTTTTACCGTTTAATTAACCACCATAGCACTATGACTACAACAAATATTGCTCCACAAAGGATAAAAAAGTTTTTTCTGTCACAGGATGCTGTATAATTGAACGCGTACACTGCAAAAGAAAGAATGTGCTTTAAATGTAGTCCCATAAATTATAACGACAGATTTTCTTTTTCAACTCTTCCCTAGTCGCTGGATAGATGGCGCTGATCTCGGTACGTTACTGCAAGGAACAGAACGTCACATAATTTCACTTGGAACGAATGGTTATATTCGAAAGCTTATGCAAACGAAAGTGTCTGTCAACGAGCGTATGTGACGTGTGTTTTTTCAAACGTTTTGGCTATGGTACCTAGTAACGTAGTCAGATCAACGCCATTTATCACGTTCTTGGAGTTTTTTTTTAATTCTCAAAAAGATAACCTCTAATTAGGGGCGAGCCTATTGCCACCAACCTACTATGTTAGAGTGAGGTCACACGATATGTTAACGGTGCGGTGCGGCATCGCAGTACAACGCTGATACCGCGACGCGGCGCGAAGCCGCAATGTCAATGACTCGTGTGTGTAGGAACACTTCAGTCTGCCAACAACTACGAAAGGAACGCGCTTGGCCCAACGCATTGTGTGGCTTCGCTCATAAATGTATAATTTACAAACGCTTCCTGCTACCTGCCCTGTTGGGGGCCACGGCTCCTGACGCCCGGTGCGTCTCCCGCGGGGCGAGAGGTTCTCGCGTTCCGCCTCCTCCTTCGCTAGCATAACTGCTTCGTTGAAGGAGGTGACGCCTTCCCATTCCGTCTCGCTCCGGACCATGGATTGAACCAGGGCCCGACGCGAGTGGTTGCCGCCGCCGATCGCCACTACGAGGACACGGCGGTGCTCCACCCACGCGGGGCAAACCTCCACCGTGTGCTCTACCGTGTCCATCCTCGCAGTGGAAACATCGAGGAGTTTCCTCTCGCCCGATTCGACGCAGGAACCTCCCGAGACAGCAGTGTTCGGTGAGGACCTGCGTCAGGCGGAAGGTGAGATCGCCGTCGCGACTCTCAAGGCGCTCCTGAAAGAGGGGACTAATCGCCACTATCGTAGCGTGCCCTGTACGGGGTTGGGACAGTCGCTCTCTCCATGTCTAGTACAAGTACCTATGTTACTGTTATATTTCACCTATTCCTGGACATAAGAAACTATCACATAGCAAGGCAACTGGAATCAATATTTTTCTTCGTTAAGTGCTTTTCATTGACCTTATAAAAATAAATGGTTACACTTCGGATTGATAATTAAAACTTTTTCTCTTTATGAATCCTCAACTGTCCCATTTTTCTACATGGAACTTTTGCCACGGGTTCATAGAATCGAAACCAACGCCACCATTTTGTTTTCTTCTTATTGTATACACAGATAATACAATTATTGTCACAAAAGTAACTCATCATCTGCCTGCCTTTTCAAAAACTACGTATACTATACAATAAAATCCACCACCTCCACCACCGCCACCTCCTTCGCAAGCATGACTGCTTCGCAGAAGGAGGTGATGGCTTCCCATTCCGTCTCGCTCCGGACTATGGATTGAACCAGGGCCGGACGCGACAGGTCGCTGCCAATTGATACCCATAACATGGGGGCGCATTTAGATACACTTATCCGCCATTTTTGGATGTCTGCCATATTATTGGATTTAGAATGACGTTTGTTAGCTAATCCATGAATTGTTATCCAAATTTAGCGTCTTTAAGTGTGCAAAATTTCAGCTCAATCGGTTAGAGATCATCATCTTCTGCCTGCCTTCTCCCAACTATGTTGGGGTCCGGTTCCAGTCTGACCAGCTGCTAAATACCAGTATTTTACATGGAGCGACTGCCTATCTGACCTCCACAACCCAGTTAGTACGACTAAGACTAGTTGTCAGACTTTCGGATCACTGACTACCTAACAGCAGCTCTCAAAGATCTACAGTCGACACCCCTAAAGGCACTATTACTGTACAATTTAAAATTAACATATCTTATTGTATCTTATAAGATTACTTTTAATTAAATGCGAAAGTTCATAAGGATGTTTGTACGTTTCACCATTCAAAAACTATAGAACGATTTGGATGAAATTTTGCACACAGTTTATAACTTGGATTAATATTAACAGTTAAGATACTTTTTATCCCGGGAGTACATCGGGCGCAGCCTCGAGTTATTTCCTAACATAACTTGACAAAAACCCAAAATTAAATTCAACGATATATTCTCAAACATTTTTACATTACATTTTACTGGATAAAAGATTACATTTTTTAACGGTGTACGACAACAAACACATTTTTTAATATCAAATCAAGTTATTGAAAATCATCAGATTTCTTTGAATATAATACCATTAGAACGAGGGCTATTAATAAAGAAGTGAATATAATGAAAAAACAAAATGACAGTAAGGCTTTTCTCGTTTCGCCGGAAGAATCGACTCGTCTGAATTCACACCCTGAAACCAAAAGAATTTGTTTTAAAAAGTTTTTATTTTTTAACCTACAATCATCCCTAACTGATGGCTTAATAATAACAGACGCTTGAGCCGATCTTAAGGTTAAGCCGTGCTTGCTTAGATTGGTCTGTGGATGGGTGAGCACCCTTACATCCTCCGTGCCTCGGAGAGCACGTTAAGCTGTTGGTCCCGGCTGCCAATTCTCCATCTTTGACAGTGGATACAAGTAGTCAGTGGCTCGAAAAGTCTGACAACCAGTCTTACCAAGTGTTATAGTATTACCCAGAATTAACTGGGTTGTGGAGGTCAGATAGGCAGTCGCTCCATGTAAAATACATGTACTCAGCTGCATCCGGTTAGACTAGAAACCGAACCCAACATAGTTGGGAGAAGGCAGGCAGAAGATGATGTTCCCTAACCGATTGAGCTGAAATTTTGCACACTTAAAGACGCTAAACTTGGATGACAATTCATGGATTAGCTAACAAACGTCATTCTAAATCCAATATGGCAGACATCCAAAGATGGCGGACTAGTGTATCCAAATGCGCCCCCATGTTATGGGTATCAATTGGCATCGACCTGTCGCGTCCGGCCCTGGTTCAATCCATGGTCCGGAGCGAGACGGAATGGGAAGCCGTCACCTCCGCGCTGCGAAGCAGTCATGCTAGCGAAGGAGGTGGCGGTGGTGGAGGTTGTAGATTTTATTGTATGTATACGTAGTTTTTTAAGTTTAATTGATTTAGGTTGTAATTTAAATGCACATACTCGTACGTAAGTATATCCTCTTTTGCAAAACTCGCTTTCAAAATTAGGTTGGCTGTAAGAAAACCCAACTCTGGATTAACCTCACCTTTGTACAAATCAAATCAAATAATTTATTTTTGCAAACATGGGTACATAGATGTTCTGTTTTAATAAAGTTCTCCACATTTTGCCGTCATTAAGCTATATTATTGCAATTAATGTGTAAATTTGTTGTTTTTTTTTTGTGTGCAAGAAAGAATAAATGAAAGGGCCGAAGCATGCCGAGGCTGCGAGACTGTTTGAAGGAGATAAAGGGCGAGGAAGGAACATGGATGGGTTTTAGTCAGTAAAAGTCTGACACTCCCTTCCGCTCCGCCCAGAGCGGGAGGAGTCATTTGTTAATTTCTCAGCCGAAAAAAAAGGGGTATCAATTAAAAAGTTTGCGAAACAAGTGATAGAAGCGAGAGCAGCGGTGGCCCCATAGAAATATTTATATCTTTGGGTGGCCCAGTGGTGGCGGCATCGACTTACAAGCAGTAAGTTAATGGTTCGAACCCAGACAGTAACTACAGTACCTACACTGTGCAATTTATTTCACCACCACTGCTCTTAAAACGGTGAAGGATAACATCGTGAGGAAACCGGCATGTCCTAGAACTAATAATTCGAACACATGTGACATCTACCAAACCGCACTGGGCCCGCGTGGTGGATTATAGGCAAAATACGCTTTGAAGGAAGACTTTGGAGTTGTGGACACTATCCCGTTGTACAATACAATACAAGTGATAAAAATAAAAAAAACGTCACCTAATTTCACTCCCGACGCAAAAATGGCAGGGTGTTATGTTTCACCGTGTGTCTGTGTGTATGTGTATCAGTGGCATCGTAGTTCCCGAACACCCGTGAACCGATTTTGTTGTTGCTTCTTTTGTTTGAAAGGTGAATTATTCTTATTAATTATTATATGATCTATTTCATAATTTATTGGCGTCCAATTCTGATAAAGCTATGCCTTCCAAACTTTTGACATGACTTAGTGTAACATACATTTTGAGTCAATTTCAACAACTCGATTTTTTACCTAATTTCCATGAACAATTTCATTTTCAGGTTTTCTTTTTTTAACTTTAATTATAAAGTGCAACATAACCACATTATATTTACATTTTCTAAATGGGGATTACATAGTTTACTTTACTTAGAGAGTTATTTGGGTCACCGAAATTGGCGAGCAAAAAAAAATTTTATTATTGCCACCGAAATTGAATTGATGACACAGAAATGGTGCGTGTACACTGAAATTGAGGATTACTAAAAGAAATACAACGTTGTGTATTATTGCTTAAATCAGTCTTACAAAATTTGCAATCAAGGAATTAATTGTTTTTTACTCCAATGATGAGGTAAAATTTACTTGGAATTTATACTAACAACTTAGGTAGGAACATTTCCTGTTGGCATAATTTTAGTTTGTAAATAGTGTTTTATATGTGAGTGTATCTTTATATATATGTATGTATATATATTGTATGTATAACGTATATTGTAATGTATAGGTATATTAGTTTAGTGTATAAAATAAGTTAGTTTAAGTTTCCAACTGTATTGCTTCTGCACATAGGTCTATCCTCTCCTGCAACTCTCGCAATTCAAGTATGGTTTGTGTTATGTATGTAGCCGTAAGAAAAACCAATTCTGGGTTAAGCTGGCCGTTGTACGTATTTTAATTTAGTGTTAATTTTTGTTTGTTAATTTTCGTGTGTAGTAGGGGGTAAAGAATAGGTAGGGGTGAGCGTCAACTACCTACCAGGTTACAGATGGTGGATAGTGAACTGTCCTGAAGTATGTAGGATAGCTGCGAAATTAGCAGATCCGGACCGAGACGGTAAAGTTAACACTCTAGAAAATGCATGGAAGTTCCGATGACGACCCTACGACATGGCGAGTAAACGCCATATGTTCTACCACCGCGAAGGCCCCAGACCTGGCCCCTTATTCACAACCATTCGACTCGCTTCCGATTCGGAAAGTCGTATGTCTATCTCGGTCGTTTTCGTAATGCCAGAAGACGACAGATATATGAGTTGTCGAATCGGAAACGAGTCGAACGTTTGTGAATACGGGGTCTGGTATCAGAAGAGTCGGCTTCATAATTAACAAAACCATGAAACAGTATATGGTTGAAGTAAACAGCATTTCGCATCCCCTTCTTATGTGGTTGAAAAAGACTACGAAGACTAAGACTCGGCAAAATGTTAAAAAACAAAATTTACGGGCATATACCCCAACAACAGGCCACCAAGACAAAATTGTAGACGAGATCTACAAGGTCTATAAGCGTATAAGCTCTGAATAAAAAAAAATATACATACATATACAACATTATTTCTTGTTTATACTAAACCCGAAAAGGGGTCATTGTACTCATCATCATCACAACGGAAATGGGGAAGAAGTCACAAATAAAAAAGGCTACCTGCAATAGCAAAAGAGTACTATGAAAATCAGCACCGAGCCAGACAATTGCAACTCTAGGGCAACCACGATTACTAATTCAGAATGTAGGATCTGAAGAAATTCCTGATGCCATCCCAGATGCAGTAATGCTGGCTATACAACAACTTAAAAATAGGAGAGCACCAGAGAAAGACGGCGTGCTACCAGAGATGATTAAAATCAATGGAAGAGTGGCTGGGAGACGCACCACGGCGTCCTCACCTTACGCCTGACGCAGGTCCTCACCGAACACGGATGTTTCGGGAGGTACCTGCAACGAATTGGGCGGGAGGAAACGCCCGGGTGTCTCCACTGCGAGGATCGACCGGAGGACACGGTGGAGCACACGGTGGAAGTCTGCCCTGCGTGGGCGGAGCACCGCCGTGTCGATCGGCGGCGGCGACCTCACGCGTCCGGCCCTGGTTCAATCCATGGTCCGGAGCGAGACGGAATGGGAAGCCGTCACCTCCTTCTGCGAAGCAGTCATGCTAGCGAAGGAGGTGGCGGAACGCGATAGGGAGAGAGCTTCTCTTCCCAGCCACCGCGGGAGATGCACCGGGCGTCGGGGGCCACGTGGTGGCTACCGGCCACCGTAGACGCGGGCCAGTGGACGGTTAGCTATGGGCTAGCTAGCCGTCCGTCCGTCTAACGACGACAGGCCGTGTCGACGGCGCGTTAGTGTTCCACGCGCGCCTCAAAGAGATGTCAGCATAAGGGGAGGGGCCTGCAAGGGCCAAAGCCTGTCGGGGTTGTGGGCCTATTCGAAAGAGATACCGCGGCCCCGGAAAATAAAGGGCGAGGAAGGAACATGGATGGGTTTTAGTCAGTAAAAGTCTGACACTCCCTCCCGCTCTGCCCAGAGTAGGAGAAGTCATTTGATGATTTCCCATCCTATAAAAAAAGGGTCGTCAGCAATGTGCTCGCGGTATTAAGTATGCGCGGTATTTGAAAGTATAGCGGAGGAGTAGGAAAGAACTGTAATTTCCACTTCCCTCCATATTAGCAGGAGACAGAACGAAACAAGGCCAATAGGCACAAAGGGACGTTTACAACTTACAACTGGGACCAGCTGGGGGGTTATGTGGTCAGCTTCCAGTCTAACCGAATGCAGCTGAATACCAATATTTTACATGGAGTGACTGCAAGGAGACACAATATCACCAAAATTATTATGCCCTGGCACTAGATATGCATATTCCAGCAGATGTAGTGGACTGGAAAAAGGCTGATGATCGTTGGAGAGAGACTGACAAATCTGAAGTTCTATCAAAGTAATTTCGCCATAACAAATATTGATTCTTTTCAAAAAAATTCATTTACATTAATACAATAATTGGTACAATTTCTGTGAAATCGTGTAATTTCCGTGGGCACCCAGATGCCACGGAAACCACAGAAATAGGAAAAGTGGCAATGTTTTTCAGAATTACCAGAAACTATCAAGGCTATGACTATTGTTTTCTAAAATCTTAAATGTGTACCAAAGGCTACTTAGCATGTTTAAAAGTGATACCTTTATATCTTGCAAAATCCTTTTAAAACTGAATTTCTCTGAAATTGCCAAATTTTGTTCCGAGTAAACCGAAATCACATTCATAAATTTTTGGCAGGTTGACGTGGCAATATGGTGCACTACCATTCTCACTGTGCGTAAGTGCACGACTGTCTCTTGCCGGGCATGAATTTATTATTCGTTTAAACTGGAAGCTCAGGACGGCGAAACAAAATGACCAAAGAAATTAATAATTTCTCGCGGACAAAGTTACCGTTGACATTTAAGTACTCATTAACTATTAGTCTAATCATTCAAAAATAATTAGTTTCTTGTAGAGCAATTATTACACAAATAAAATACTTTTTCCTATACATATATGTTGGATATTATCTTCATGATCATGAGAGGACACAGAAATTGATAATTCGTCATTTACCGATGTTCTTCTTAGTAATAGTCTTATGAATATAATTTAAATGGTTTCATTTAGATTCACGCCACTTTAATTCAGAAAAAAAATCGTTGGATTATCTGTAAGCAGCACTGCGTTTTCAACCTAGACGCGTAATGTTTTCGCCTGAGAAATTCACTCATTTGCGCTTTTGCAAAGTTTTTTTGCCAAGGTCGATTACAGCTCTTTCTACGGTGGTGCCCTGTGGTTTGTGAACTGTAACCGCCCAGCTTAATATTAGAGGCAGCACACGGTGCTCCACACCTCCGTAAACCTTTTAATGCCTGAAACGTAGTACTAGATGGAGGTATGGGTATGCAACCATTACTGTCTTTCAGCCTAAGCCCAAGAGATTCGTCATCAAATAAAATGCACACGGCTTTTGGTAGCTCTCCATCATCTTTTAGATGTCTCCTCAAAGCCAGCCATAAATTAATAGCAAATATCTGTTTGGGAACAAGAAAAAATGGAAAAATAATGAGCTTTTTTGCATAAAACAAAACCGACTTCAAAAAACACAAAAAAGTAAAAAATAACTTTAGCTTCAGAAGTCGGTGACAAAAAAACTAAATCTCTCAAGGAAAGTTCACCGTTTTTTTTTGTATTTTATATATCCTCGCAGTTTACCTTAGTTTTGATTAAATTATTTTCATATTTACACCTACCTCTGCTTGTCTCTGCGTCACCCAAACGTTGAGTGGTAGAAAATGCCTACGGCGTTAAGAGCCCTCTTACAGTCCACTAGCGCCGCCAATCGAAAAAATGTCATAACTCGTAAATAGAATCAAAAATACAAAATGTGGTCTATAATTACTGTAGAAAAGATTTAACGTAATTTTATAACACATTGTCACCACTTGAAATATAGCTGTGTAGCTAAATCGTGCATTTGTAACAAAAACGGCCGTTTATGTTTTGAATGTAAGAGGGCTCTTAAGTCCGCCTCTGTACTTTGTGCTTCAAATGTTAATTAGTAAATAAATAACATTTTTATAATCAATTTCGTAAATATTTACCTAACAACTGTGCCCCCTGATGAAATGAGTCATATAACACTCTCTGACAAATTAAAATTGTAGATTAACTAAAATCGTTTAACGTTCCATATGACACCGACCAAACCCGATTTCAGGGCCGTCATGGTCAATATATTATTGTACCATGAGGGCCGTTTCATATACGTGACAGTGACAGGCTGCAGGTGACAGGTGACAATTCGACATTTGCCAATTTTTCGTTTCTTAAACTTTACATAAGACGTCGTCAACTATGTCAAATTGTCGCGACACTTTAACAAATTTCGGTTCCATAAAAAAAAATTCCTTGACAGGCAAGTTCCGTGACAATTTGTCGCGGAAATCTTAACATATTTGTTTTATGAATCACAAAATTGTAATTACAAGTTGACTTTGTAGACTTGTCGAAGATTTCTGACAGGCGACTAAACACTAACTAATTCCTTATTACCCGTGAAATGGTGCTAACATCGACAGGCGATAGTAGCAACAGCAATGAAGAATATTTAGTTCAACCATTACGTCGGCGTCTTCGAGCATTTTGGCAATATTTCTCGGTTGTCGTGTATAAAGCCCGAAATTATTATTTTCGTGTTCTAATTACTTGTTGCAAGTACTAATACCGAACAAATCCTAGAATGCTTGTCAAAATTATAATGTAAGACAAACATTTTTATTGCTCCTCATACTGCTATATCATTTTAACAATAATATACGCTGTGACATATTTGTCACAATTTACGACAGCTATCTCGATTACATGACAAAAAAGTCTTGACAATTTTCTAAATTACTGACATTTTAAAACTGACAATTGTAGACCTTTATGAAACGCGATAGACATTGATATTTTTTCAACCATTTACCTGTCGCAATTAGACATATTTGTCACGTTTATGAAACAGAATTTGTAGCTACAGCTACAATACGACAATTTTGTCAAAAACTGACAAATAGTCAACTGGGCCCTGTTTCACATACGTGACAAGTTCAAGGGATTTTTTTTGTGAAACAGAAATATGTCAAAATGTTGCGACAATTTGACATAGTTACTTGTAATTTTTCCACCACGAATTACTTGTCATAGGTAATGTTTAGGAAACGAAAAATTGTCAAAATGTAGAATTGTCACCTGTCACCTCTCACCGTCATTGTCACATATTCACATACATTGTGACAAATTACAACCTCTTGCAATATTATAAGGAAGCCAGATAATAAATCGAGCGAACGTTTTGAGAGTTCAAACAGTATCAACCTGGTTCATCAAAATATTCAAGGGTTTTTGAACAAAGAATTAGAAGTAGAACTTTTCCGAAACATAGACATTCTCTGCATAACGGAGCACTGGCTCAAATGACATCAATTTATTTTCAATTTTAGTAATCACCAGGTTGGTAGTTCATTCAGCAGGGTAAATGCTATACATGGTGGCGCATTAATCTTAGTAAATAATCATCTTAAATGTAAAGACCGCAAAGATATTGTAAGCCTATATGTTGAGCGAACAGTTGAAATAGCCTGTATAGAATTGGAGCAGTTTATCATATTAAGTGTGTATAGACCTCCTTCAGGTGTGTATGATTGTTTTGAAAAGGTAATGGATGAAGTGTTGCATAAAATCTGTAATTCTAGGAAGTCTATAATAATTTGCAGTGATTTTAATATTAATTTGTTAGAAAATTCTGGGTTAAGTACTAAAATTATGAGCCTGTTCCATTCATACAATCTTGAAAACATATTTTTGGAGCCCACTAGAATAACTCCAACTAGTGCCACTTGCCTAGATAATATTTACACAGATATTTTACCTACCCACAAAGAAATAATAAACTTAATAGATTCAGATCATTGTGGGCAATTGATCAAAATTCCAAATGTAAGCATGAAAGTCACTAAAAAGGATATCATTGTTAATCCAGAAACTAAAACTCGCCTGGAAACTTTTAAAACTAAACTTTTGTCTAAATTACCACTATTGTCAACCAATGATGATCCCAACCAACATTATAACGACTTTTTTAGTATGTATTGCACACAATACCACTTTTATTCCTAAGACTATCTCGGTTAATAGTAACGCTTCCTTCTACGACTGGGCCACTATTGGTATTCATAAGAGTCGAAAACGACTTTATGAGCTGTATGCAGAGCGGACTTATATAAACACTGTAGAATTTAAGTTATAATTATGTTAAGAATTATTCTAAAATATCTAAAAAAAGTTTGTTTTATAGCAAAGTCGCGTTACTTAAGTTCTAAAATTAAAAACAGCAATAAAATAATTAAAATGACATGGAACATTATTAATAGCGAAATGGGAAGGTCTTGCAACCGAAATAGTGACTACAGCCTTGCTATTGGCGATACAATTTTAAATTCAGACACACAAGTTGCCACAGCCTTTGTAAATTTCTTTGCGGATATTCCCGTATCGACTACTAAATCGCTAAACTCATCACCTGCTGCTGCCGAGTCTTTACTAAGGGAAAATGTTTCAGTCTGTGATTCAGAACTTAATTTTCAATATTATGTCACATGTAAAGATATAATTAAAACTTTTCACACATTAAATGTTAAAAAGACCGCCGATCTATGGGGTCATTCTGTGGACGTTGCTAAGTCCATTATAACCTTTTAGCTCCTTCTTTAGCTGTTATATTTAATGATTGTATTGACAGTGGTGAGTTTCCTGATCTAATGAAATATAGTAAAATAATACCACTGTTTAAATCGGGTAGCACATCGGACCCCACTAATTATAGACCCATATCAGTACTACCCACATTTAGTAAAATTTTTGAAAAACTAATTTTAAAACAAATGCAAAGATTTTTTAATAAAAACAAGTTATTGCATAAAAAACAGTTCGGATTTTCACGGAGTCGTTCAACAACTGATGTTGAACTTTTAGGACATTATTTATAATGCCTGGGAGGATAAATGCGATGCTTTGGGCATTTTTTGCGATTTGTCTAAGGCTTTCGATTGCGTTCTTCATGATACATTAATCAGGAAACTACACCACTACGGGATCCGTAATGCCTCTCTGAATCTTCTTACTTCATATTTGAGTGATAGGATTCAGAGAGTTGAACGGGAAAAGCTCTCCCGGTTCCGTAGTTAGAATGGGGCTGCCCCAGGGCTCAATTCTCGGCCCGTTTTTATTTTTGATTTATATAAATGACTTGCCTTACCTCATAAAGGATAACCATGACATAGTATTGTTTGCAGATGACACATCTCTTTTATTTAAACTCAAACGCCAGCAATTAGTTACGGACGATGTTAAATAGCGCCCTGGCAGAAGTCGTTAATTGGTTTAATGTTAATAATCTACTCCTTAATGAGAAAAAAACGAAATGTATTAAGTTTACGATACCCCACATAAGACAATTGGAAACTAGGGTACTAATCAAGGATGAAGAGTTGAAACTGGAGGATAACACAGTGTTCTTAGGCATAACTTTGGATGCTAAGCTTCAGTGGGGCCCGCATTGTAGACAAATTGGCAAAAAAACTTAGCTCAGCAGCATACGCCGTTAGAAAAATTCGTGATCTAACTGACTTGGAGACATCTCGTTTAGTTTACTTTAGTTATTTCTACAGCGTGATGTCGTATGGTATTCTCTTGTGGGGCAATGCCGCCGATATTCAGACAATATTTGTTTTGCAAAAAAGGGCTATTCGTTCTGTTTATAAGAGAAAAATTTGAAGAGATTAATATTATCACTGTGCCCTCTCAGTTTATTTATGAAAACCTTTTGTACGCGCATAAAAATATTAAATTGTTTCAAAAATACAGTGATATCCACAACATAAATACGAGGAACAAACATAAATTTGTTGTTCCTGCAACGAGGCTCAAAAAAATAGGGGGTACGTTCAGATGCCAATGTATACGTTTCTACAATAAACTTCCGAACCATATCCAGGCACTAAGCCTAAATAAATTCAAATTGTTTATAAAACGAAAGCTATGCCTGAAAGCCTTCTATCATGTTAATCACTATCTCGAAGATAAAAAGGCTTGGGATTAAGCTGCTCCAATTTGCTCTGTGAATGTTGAAATTTCGGACTTCGCTTGTTCGCATTGAATGATTTGACATGAATACTTAGTTCAGTATTTTATGATTTTTTCTTTTACTTGACTTATTTTTAATTTCTATGTGTGTGTTTATTTGACATGAATATTTACTTGTGACTGTCATGACATTTAATGATTTGACATGAATACTTAGTTCAGTATTTTATTATTTTTTACTTTATTTTTGTTTATTTTATGTGTTGTATTTGACATTTCGTATTTTTATTGACATTGGTTTTTGTAAATTATTATTTATTCTATTTAATAATTGTGAATGTGAGGACCTTAATGTGGGTCACGTTTTGTTGTTTTTTTCCCACGACTGTCTGGCAGTTTGAGTACTATAAGCGACCTACCTAAATGTCCTTTCTTTCATATTGTTCGTCGTTTCGTTGAGCTCTTTGAGTTAAAAGTCGAGCTACACGATAACTGACAGATGCTTGCACTGACTTGACAGGTCCACTCAAATCTGTATGGTTCTTTCTTCACACGACCATCTCAGACACTAATCTGCATAGTTCTCATGTAAGTTGAACAAGATTGTCTGGACTTTAAAAGAGACTATGACCTCTGAGTTTGTTTCGGCTGTTTCTTCTCAGAGTAGTCAGGTACGAAACACCGGCCCTATCTATTTTAAATAATAAGGACGTGTAAAAGTGTTTGTGAAAACCAATTTGCAAAATAAATATCATTTATCATTTAATCAATTTTGTCGATAACCATGACAAAAAAGTCTTGACAATTTTCTTAAATATTGACATTTTAAAACTGACAATTGTAGACCTTTATGAAACGCGATTGACACTGACAATTTCGTCAACTATTTACCTATCGCAATCGGACATATTTGTCACGTTTATGAAACAGAATTTGTAGTTTTAATTCGACAATTTTATCAAAAACTGTCAAATAGTCAACAGGGCCCTGTTTCATATACATGACATGTTCAAGGGATTTTTTATGAAACAGAAATATGTCAAAATGTCGCGACAATTTGTCATAATTGTAATTTTTCACCAAGACTTATTTGTCATAAGTAATGTTTATGAAACGAAAAATGTCAAATTGTCACCCGTCACCTGTCGCCTGTCATGGTCACGTATATGAAATAGGGCTCAGGACACCTCGACCCGGATAGATTAGGTTAGAAGGCGCTTGCTTCGTGAAGGAACGCTTCGTGGTTATTTTTTTATAAACCATTCAGAAGTAGGCTCCGTCGACCGGGACTCCCTCGAGAGCGAGCGATTCAAATCGCTCGCTCTTGCATCCGAGTCGGTAGTTTAGCCTAGGACAAACGAGTTTTGCCTAGGCTATACTAGCTTGTCCTTAATAGTCCGGGAGGTACCGCTAGGTTTTAGGTAGTGATTTAAGCCGAACGGTTGCCATCTTGTTCAATAGATCTCGAATGGGTGATAAGTAAACCTAGCGTCAGCTGACACACCCGCTGTGGGTGTAGGATTGGGAGGTTATGTTGGGTTAGAAAAAAAATAAGATTAAGTTATAGTACGCCGGCTAAAACTAGTTCCATAAATAGTTAACATCATACTGAGCTTAAAAAATATCGTCAGCTGCATGGTGCATGGGGGATTATGCGTCAGCCACTCGCATGAACTTGTAAATGTTGCACGCCCAATAAAAAACTAAAACCAATCTATCACACACTCTCTACTTGGTGGTAGATTGCTTTTAAATTTTCATCAGACCTGTATCATTTACAAGTTAATTTCATGCGAGCGGCTGACGCATAATCTCCCCTGCACCATGCAGCTGACGATTTTTTTTATGCTCATTATGATATGAAAAAATGTTTCAGCCGGAGTACTATGACTTAACGTTATTTTTTTTTCTGTAATCTTAAACTGTCGTAACCTCTGAATCCTACACCCACCGCTACTTGAGCAGCTGACGGTTGGTTAACCTATTGGTAATATAAGATCAACCTTCGATGACAATATCATATATTTACGGACTATAAATCGGGTTTGGCCGGTAACACAAACATTTTCTAGGTGCCAACATATTCCCTTCTCTGTCTAAGATTTTCTTACAAGTTTGTTGGTGGTCTTACATGTTTCATAGGGTTACGTATCATAATCCCGAAAGTAGCAATATTTATTTACTTATATTTTACTTTTATTTAATAACGTATTATTTGACAAAGATTTCATTATTTTTCGTTTTATGTCATAAAGCAACGTTTGAAGCGAAGACATTACACATATTGATTGTGACATTAGAAAAAAAAAAAAATGTTGGTTTCTAAGCACAAATTTTGTGACAGAAATGAATCGCTGCAGAACCGACTCCACGTAGTCTTTTCTGCCCTGTCTTCTCTGCCTGCTGCATGCGCGCTGCTGGCTAGGCAACCTTTAAGTGTTTTGAGGTTAGGTTTACAAAAAATCGTTTTTCTCGGAAACGGTGTCAATTTCGGGATTTTGAACTTCGTGATTTTACACTTTCGGGCAAATGAACTTTCGGGATTTTGAACTTCGGGATTTTAAACAGTCGGGCAAATGAACTTCCGGGATTTTGAACTACGGGATTTTAAACTTTGGGTTTCTGGACGCTCTTATTGTGCACGTCTTTCTACATCGTTCTCACATATATGTATAATCTCAACAAGAAAAATGTAACCAAGATTTTGTAACAACATTTTTGATTGAAAAGAGTGTCCATGGAGTTTCTTGCCCGTTCTTCTCCATAGAGATCTACGCTAGGGAATGGGCAACTACAGTACTTTCTCAAGTTATTGTGTCTTGTGTCTGTGACTGTACCTTCTTTTTTTTCGTTTTATCGACATTCAAAAGTGCCGTAATGGTCTACTTGAGTTTTTTTTTTTAGTTTTGGTTTTAAACTTCGGGATTTTAAACTTTCGGGCAAAGGAACTTTCCGGATTTTAAACAACCATTCCTGATTCGGGCACGTCCATCGGTTTTTTAAAATTCGGGATTATGATATACGTTTCATATTATTAGCTTTTATTTAACTTGCCTTCTTAGTCAGTTAGTATGTTGGTCAAATCTTGCAACTGAATTTTTGTATTCCCCCCAACCGATTGAGCTGAAACTTTGCACACGCATGGACTGGGCAAACCTACAGAATTAGCTTAAGAGGCCTGCGGAGCATGCGTTTATCATACAAACGTAATACCAAAATAATTTGTAAATCAAACATAAATTATTCTTAAGGTAGTGTGTATTTATTTCAATTTGATTACAAAATATCTATGTTCCCAATTACATATTTTGAAAAGACAATGATATAAAGACGAGATATTAGAAATTTACTATGGAAAACTTCTCTTATCTCTGTTTAATCAGTATCCATTCAAAATATACAGCGTGAAATTTTAATAGTTGTTTTCCCGCGGCAGGACTATTACCCATCAGTAGCACTATCGAAATGCAAAGTTAAACTTTAAAAAAATGCTTCTTTTTTTCAAATTATTATTATAACTTATTGGGTTTTGTGTTTTATTATGTCAGGAGTAGTGATCAGCTGGTTTATACGCGAAGTGCAACGACCGCGCGGTTCACCGTGTTCTGTGTAGATATTACTGTTGGTTCAAGTCGCTTTCGAGTTTTGTTTATCACCATTGTTAATCAGCCATTTATCGAGTCAAATTTTTTTTTATATACTAATCGATTGTATTACCGATGTAAACTCATTTCGCTCCGGGAAAACAACCACAAAAAAACCAGCGTGTATATTTAGGATATTTTGTAATCCAACCGAAATAATGATTTTCAAATTATTTTGGTATATATTAAGTTTATATGAACTACGCATGCTCCGTGGGCCTCTTAAGTATCGTGGCTTGTGTATTTAAATGGAGGTGTTCATATATAGGACAACACGTTAATTGTCGTCCATGACACGACATAGTGTGAACGGGACCTTACTTCCCACAAAAGATACCCACAAAATGGCTGCCATTTTCATTAATAAATCATCATTCAAAAAATACTTTTAGCACGCAACCGCTTATCAACAGATCTACCAGAAAACCAGGGGGGTGAAACTTCCATGCATTGACTTCAAACAAAATTTTCATAGATAGTGCTGCCATCTAAGTGGTTGAGTACACCTTGTTTTCAACTGTTTGACAACTTACAACTGTCATAATCATGACATGCTAATGAAAAGAACAGATATTTTAGACAAGTATTCAGTGAAATAGATAGCCCAGTGGTGACAGCGACCGCCCTGTGAATAATTTCACGTGTTCGAGTCCTCAGTCAAGAATTACTTTTTATACTTATTTTTTCAAAAACTAACAACGCCATCTAACAGCTTGGGTACACACCCAATCTGTTAGATGGCGCTGTTAGTTTTAAAAACGAAACCCACAGTTGCACATCTATCGACGACCCGAATGGCGTAGTGGTGGGTGAGGCTGCCTTAAGTATTGTATATTTAATTTGATTATGTAATTTGAATGTGTATGTGTAATTTGAATGTGTATGTGTAATTGTAATTTTATTTTTATTGATTATTTTAATGTACATGCGTTTTTGGATTTTTAAATTCTGTATAATTAATTTATTTATTTCAGACATAGTCCGTCTGAAATAAATAAATTATTATTATATATTAAGTTCTAAGGGTCCTAGGTTCGAATCCCGGTAAGAGCAAATGTGTGAAGGGCATGGACATTTGTTTCCGAGTCATGGATGTTTAAATGTAAAACAATTATTTATTTACAAACAAAAAGTATCTATGACTATCTGGTGTCCACGACACAAGCCTTGCTTAGTGTGGCACTATATGGCGCTATGTGTTAATGTCCAGCGATGTTTATTATTATTATTAATAATAATAATAATAATGCCACTGTCCGGGTGAGTCCATCAGACATATTATTTCTGGTTGTTCTCGTCTGGCTAACGGCGAGTACTTGCACAGGCACAACCAAGTAGCCAGAATTATTCACCAGCAACTTGCGTTGAAATTTAAGCTTGTGGAATCTGAGGTACCGTACTACAAGTATGTGCCCGACCCAGTTCTTGTGAAAGACCATGTCACGCTGTACTGGGATCAGTCTATCATTACTGACAGGACTATTGTTGCCAATAAGCCTGACATAGTGGTGATAGACCGATCAGCGCGCCGCGTAATGATAATCGATGTTACTATCCCTCATGACGAGAACCTCGTGAAAGCTGAGAAAGAGAAACAAATGAAGTATCTCGACTTGGCACACGAGGTTCGCGACATGTGGAATATGAACTCGGTTATCATTGTGCCGATTGTCGTGACGGCCAATGGCCTGATAGCCAAGAGCCTCGATGAACATCTGTCGAAGCTCTCTTTAGGCGGTTGGATCAAGGGCCTGATTCAGAAGGCAGTACTCCTCGATACGGCCCGCATTGTGAGGAGGTTCCTGTCTCTGCAACCCTAACCACCGGTGACTTGGACCCTGCTCCCGACACCGGCGGATCCCTATTTTTTATATTTTTAAATGTTTTTATATGTTTTTTTAAGAATATTTAAAAATGTATCAAGTAAGATATACAACGAATAAAGGAGATAATAATAAACAATTTATTGCAGGTAACAAAGACCCATACGTAGACACCTTAATCTTGTATTATACAGTGAATTATCTATGCAGAAAACTGAGCGCAAAAAATGGCCACCTGTCACGTATGGATGAGCATATGACGTCACACGAGTATTGTCAAAATAAGCGCTTGACAAACTATAGTTGTCTCTCTTTTTGTATGCAGCTACTGTTTTAACTTACTTAATTATTAAAAAGAAACATAACTATTTTCACATGATTGTTATTTGTATAACTATTCTTTCTAAAATATATAAATATAACTCAGTGATGGACATTGTATTGAAAAACAAAATGGCGGCGGTAGATCCGATTATGACCGCGCGCCAAAAGGACCATGCTGCGATGTAACTTGTGTACTTGTGTGTAGTGTATATTACTATTACACCCACCAGTTATGTGCAAGTCCTATGTAATAGAGCCGACCCTAATACCATCACCCGGGCACAAATCTAGCCCCCATGGTTACTACAGCGAAATTCCTGGTAGAAAAACCTAATTATATTGCCTTGTTTGTTTTTTTCCTGTCAAAGCCGTTTCGCGTGTTACAAGTCTGTTCTATGATTAATTGAATAGTAGGAATTGATAGTAGGTGTTGGCAACATTGAAAAAATACAACAAAAAAACAAAATTATTGTAGGTACTTACCCCATGATTCCTTGGTTTGCGCCATTTCCAATATTTTATCTAGAAAATAAAATTCACTATCTCATATTCAGTTAGTAACAATTAAATAGTTATTATTAAAGTGATACCTCTATTTGGTGTCTTAAAAAACAGACACTCAAATAGTGTAGACTGCAATTAATTATTTGTCAATTTTTTTTTCTTCGTATATGGAAAGCTCATATTATTATATGTTTTATAACAAACAATTTTTAGTTTTCATATTTTCGCTTTTCATAAAAGTTATAACTAATAAATTAAAAATAATTATTTGAACCAAGCACAGAAATCATGCCGACAGTTCTTGCAAAAGTTGAGCGGATGTAACGTCACAATGTTAAGTTTTACTCCACAGAGTACAATACTTGTTATAGGTACTCATTGTAATATACAGCTGATGCAGTATTTTGTCACATCCTCGATTAATGAGAGGTTTCTTTTTTGTTTTTTTTTAGATTTATATTTAAAAAAAAATAGTTTCCAAGAACTCGGCAGATGGCGTTGAACTGACTACGTTACTAGGTGCCAACATCGTGAAAAAGAAAATCCCTCATTCTTATTATTACTATTAATATTCTGAGCATCAAATACACTATATTACCATTACGGTAATATTTGTAAAGACTGATCGCGTTTTGTATGAAAATTACCTATTTATGAATAATGACGGAAATAAGAACGCAGTTAGAATGTTACTGTTTTCATTTTGTACAAAACTTCCAGTGCATTTAGGTTACCTATTTTTTTAAAGTGTATGTATGTGTTTGAAGAGCTCGTGGCCAAATAATATCAGCCGCTCTGACCAATCTTTAGGTTAAGCCGTGCTTGCCTAGGTTGGTCAGTGGATGGGTGACCACCCTTAAATACCGAGTTTCCTCCGTGCGAGGAAAGCACGTTAAGCTGTTGGTTCCGGCTGTCATTTGTCCATCTTTGGCCGTCGTTACAGGTAGTGGCCCAAAAAGTCTGACAACCAGTCTTATTAAGTGGCATCGTTTTACCCAGTACAACTGGGTTGTGGAGGTCAGATAGGCAGTCGCTCCATGTAAAATACTGGTATTCAGCTGCATCCAGGTAGACAGGAAGACGACCCCAACATTGGGAAAAGGCAGGCAGATGATGATGAGAAATATGTACTTATTGAACACATATTTATGTCAATAGACAGATGTTGTTTTACGTTGTTTTACCGACCACAACACGTTATTTCTACAAAGTTATCATACGAAACAGCTGCCGTGACAATTTTTTAATTATATGTATGTTTAATTTAATTTTTAATTATAATCATGCAAAGCGATGGCGAAATAGATCGTAGTGTAAAGCACAGAATTAACACAGGATGGATGTAATGGCGATAGATCACGGGAACGATCTGCAACTCCCGCATTCATAAAAAAAACATTATTTTGCAAAATTGTTGGATTGAATAAAAAACAAATGGTGGCCCTAGTTCCGAAAATGGCCGCCCGCCAGAAGAACCACGCGGCGCTAATGTATAAAAAAGTACTTAGTTTGTATCATGTGCTCCAGAATTGAGTGCGTTTTTTCATCAAAATTGCATGCTCAAAGCATTAAAGGCTCTCATGTGATATTCGTGTTACCTAATAAATACTTACGCTATTTGGTATCTATCTAAAAATACATCTATGTCGGAGGAAGAGGTTGTAAACGAAGAGTAAATAGTTCGTTGCATACCTACGAGCAATTGATAAGATTTGTTGTGTTAATCTAAAATAACTTGTTAAATCCTAATTTAATGTGAATTGATTTATCACATTTTAATATTGTGTAAAATCTAACTAAATTCTTTAAAATTCATTGCATTGTATCGTGTCAAATTAGAGCAGAGGATAAAATATCCAGAGTAGGGTGGCGCGCCATCTTTACTGTCTTGATGGGCTTGACATGCGGTGACAGAGCAAGGACTGCTTGGAGAACGGTGGTGGATCAAGGATCCAGGTGGATCGCTGGTGATGAAGTTAGATTGGTGCAGCGAACCTGCTGCTCGAATATAATTGCTAAGTTAACTAGAATAATATTGCCATTTAATTGTGTGAAACAGTGAATACTTTGTTTTTGTGCTCGCATTTCACCCAAATGACGCCCACTAGACTCTGTGAACACTGATGATGTCGAGGAGGATGCTGCTTCTCTGACATCTATATTAATTGGACTTATGTCTCTAGTTATAAGAACTAAAGTAAGAACATGTTGTATTTTTTTTTCTTAAAATCCTTAACAAAGCAGAGGTGTAAGTAGGTAGTACTGCTATCCACTATTCAGTGAGACTCGTTTTTAAACTTAATGATAGTATTTTGTATTAGATATATTTATTTATTTATTTAAACTTCATGTACAATAGTAGTACACAGGCGGACTTAATGCCACAAGGCATTCTCTACCTGTCAACCATTGGGTCAAATAAGACAGGATTGTGATAAAGTACAACAAAAATAAAAATATACCATTTTGCAAGAATAAAATCAAACATAAATGGGTAATACTTAAATAAGCATGTAAAATAAAATAATAAATATTAAATACATACAAATAGTCCGAAATACGAGAAACCTTATAATAATTATTACTAGGTACTATAATACAGGCTAGTTGGTAAACAATTTAGACAGACTTTAAATAAAACTTCCGAACTACGACCCGAATGGCGCAGCGGTACTGAGGCTGCCTTACATTTTTAGGGTCCCAGGTTCGAATCCCGGTAGGAGCAAATGTTTGTGTGATGAGCATGGACATTTGTTTTCGAGTCATGGATGTTTATATGTATAATAAGAATGTATTTACAAACAAAAAGCTATACATGTACTATATCAACTATCTGGTGACCACGACACAAGCCTTGCTTGGTGTGGCACTAGATGGTGCTGTGTGTAATGTCCAGAATTAAAAAAAAAAAAAAAGAACTGCTCTTTTGAAAGCCAATTTGCTTTCGGCTTTTTTAATGCCTGGCATATACTAATATGACAACGAGTGAGGGTTAACTTACACTAAAAAGCGGTATAGAATGGTCAGCACAGACTGAGTAATATGCTTGAATACCTACAGTTTATAAATAACCTTAATGAAGCCGAAAGGGACTTGTTCTCCCCGTCACTGCGATCATTATTTTGTTCTAGACCATACCTAGGGGTGTGAAACTTCCATACATTGGCTTCAAACAAAGTTTTAATAGATAGTGCTGCCATCTGTGTGTTTAACGACATGTAAACTTTTCAACTGTTTGACAGCTTACAACTGTCATAGAGAGAACAGCTATTTTAGAAAAATAATCAATTAAGTATACTGGCGGTGACACCGGTTGCCTTGTTATTAATTGTTCCCAAGTTCGAATACTGGGTCAAGAATTACTTTTTGTATTTATTTGGTTGAACAGAAACTAACAGCGCCATCTAACAGTTGAGGTACACAGTTTTAAAAACGAAAACCAGAGTTGCGCATCTGTCTTGTATTATATAGTGTATTATCTATGAACATACCTGGATCCTTCTAGCTAAGGAGATCTATATTGAAGATCAAAGTTCAAGTCAATACCTCCGTAACCCGTTTACTATTCAAAGCAACTATCAGAACAATGTTTTGAGTGTGCCACATTGAGTTTTACCGTTAAGGCGCTCGCTTAGACGAGCTAAATTAGCAACTCTATTTGTGGTGGTTCAAACTTCGTTTGAAATGCTTTAAGTATAAAGTTCTAATCAGCTTGCACTACAAAGTGGTTGTTACGTCAGCCACTGCGGGCCAAGTAGCGCGAAATTAGTGGTTTCGATCGATTGACAAAAAGCTATTGATTCGATTAAAAAACTGAAACTGTATCATGCTAATATATTGCTTGTAGAATTATTTGCCAAAAAATCGGAATGATCGCATGCATATTAGTATGTTTTTTATTGTTTCAAAGATATTTTTAGAGATAAGTTCGTGAAATCTTTTTATCGAGCCAAATTAATTGTATTATGTTTTCAAAACAGTCTCATGCTAGCATATATCCTGAAGAATATCATACATTTTTCTGGTTTTGTTTATAGCAGTGAATCATATACTTTTAGTAATTGTAAAACTCGCGTTTAGCTCATGTAGTCGCCTTAACCGCGATTTTTCACCCTTAAAAAGTCGGCCCGTAATAATTTTTGCGTAAAGTTACTTAGTTTGATATTCAGAATGCTTAGTTGATGTTGTTGGGTTTGTGTATGTTTTTGATCACCTATAGATGACCGCGATCAAAATGTGAGTATACCTTTTCCCAACAATGTTGGGGTCGGACTCTAGCCGGACGCAGCTCTGAAAGCCAGTATTTTACACTTACTGACTGCCTGTGATCTCCGAACGTATTGCTATTTAGAAGGATATTTAAGTAACGAATTCGTTCACCATCAATCCCTACTAATATTTTAAATATGAATATAAGTTTGTTTGTTACGCTTTCACGCGAAAACTACGGAACGGATTTGGATGAAATTTTGCAGACAGATAGTTTATAACCTGGATTAAAACATAGGATACTTTTTATCCCAAAGTTAAGATCCCATGGGACAATAATCAAACTTCACGCGGGTGAAGCCGCTGGCAGAAGCTAGTCTATAATAAAGATCTTATCGAACTCCGTGATACCATGTCTACACTGACTTTTAAGCGGTGTCCTGAATGTAAGAGATTGACGCGCGAGTAACCCGAATCGTCTAGTTTATCACGCCATCAAACCAGAGGCCCTACTCCCCAACGCTTCGGGATCGCGCACGTCTGCAGATGAGTGCGAGTGAGAGAGACGGATGGATCCGAATACACGGACAACGCGTTAGAAAGTAGGGCCTCAATGGCGTTAGTACATATAGTACTAATATTATAAAGCGGAAAAAAAAGTTTTTTTTTGTATGTAACGAATAAACTTAAAAACTACTGGACCGATTTGAAAAATTCTTTCAGCAATGGATAGCTACATTATCAGCGAGTAACATAGGCTATATTTTATCCCCGTACTCCCGCGGGAACCGGAACTACGCGCGGGAAACCGCGTGACGTCCGCTGGTACTAAATAATCCATATGAATTTTGTTCATAAAATGAATCACGAAAATTAAAAATTCTAAAAATGTACTTTATGGTTACAAAGACCATTTTTTTTTTTTAACGTGATTAATTTACGATTCTACTAAAGCGGCCATTTAGACCCCCAGATGTATGAACGTGGACAAAGAAGAAGGAGTAAGCATGGATTTCATCAGGTCATTCGAGATATAAGTACTAACGTACTAGAGAAGCTACGTCAATTAACTGAACTGTCCTATTCTTCGTAATTTGAATCTCTAGTTCGCTGCTGCACTAAAATAATAACAATTCGTCTAAACCGTAGCGAATTTACCACAGCGCTAGATTTGCTGCGGAAGTGTATTTATTCTCGGCAAAACAACTGAGTGAGGTGCGGCGCGATCGCCGCAGTTGAACGAGACAAAGTAGTAATTTACGGTGTCTTCTCTAGTACGTTAGTACTTATATCTCAATGATCAGGTCCTATTATTTGTCTACCTGCTAAAAAATTACATATAAAGAGGAAAAGAATATTTCTAAGTTTGTATACCAAAAGCGGATAATTTCCGGAACGAAAGATACAATTCAAGAAAATCTTTCAATAGCAGAAAACTACATTATGCCTGAGTGCTAACGGCTATATAAGTTATATTCATAACATGCAAATTAGCTATGCTATTACAATTTTTGCGGACAAAGTCGCAGCCCAATTGCTAATAAGTAATATGTAATAAGACCGCGTGATCGCGCGACAGTCGATTTCGGTTAGTCACAGAGTAAATATAAAAAAGTATGTACTTACCAAAAAAAATGTTTTTAAAGATTTCGCATTCTTGAATTTCTTAGAACAAAACAATTTTGTGTATTTGGTACAATATTATTATAAAGGACGGTTTTGGAACTAAAATTTAAGATTTTTATACAAAAATATGTGCTTCTTACATTACGATAAATTTGACAACTTCAGAAACGTCAAACAGGTTTGTTTCTATTTTGTGCAGAAGAAGAAAAAAGTTTTTAATAAGAATTAGAAGGAGGATAGTTTACTTGGCATATCTAGCTTAGATAATATCATCATCTGCTTAGCCTTTTCCCAACTATGTCGGGGTCGGCTTCCAATCTAACCGGTTGCAGCTAAATACCAGTATTTTACATAGAGCGACTGCCTATCTGACCTCCACAACTTAGGTAAAACTTGGTATTACGATACCATTTGATAAGATCGCGGGTTGACCGTGAAACAGTGTTTGAACTTGTTTTGGGGCGAGAAATCAGACTTTTCGATAAGACTCAATGTAACCCACTTAAAACATTGTGCTGATGTATGGAAAGAAAATTACGGAGGTCGTGGAGGTGTTACAAGTAAAAATCTTGTGAATAAGTTGGATTTCTCCATAACTACAAGGTTCCCAAGTATGGTGTAGAACAAAAAAATGATCGCAAGGATGAGGAGAACAAAAGTGCCTTTCGGTTTAGATAATTCTTTTTACATCCTTTATGTACAGTGGATCAAGTCTGGCTCCAGATGATGATGATGACGATGATGATAGTGTGAGTATGGCCATACTGATAAGCACACCGCGAAAGAGTCATCATCATTTCAGTCGAAAGACGTCCATTGCTGGACATAGGCCTCCCCCAAGTGTCGCCACATTGACCGGTCCCGTGCGACTCGCATCCAACAGACTCCCGCAACCTTCACCAGGTCATCGATCCACCTAGCGGGAGGTATTCCAACGCATCGTCTTCTGGTTCGGTCGCCACTCCAGAACTTTTCGGCCCCATCGGCCATCCGTTCTGCGAACAATGTGCCCAATCCACAGCCACTTAAGTTTGGCAATTATTCGCGCTACGTCGCTGACTTTGGTTCTCTTGCGGATGTCTTCATTTCTGATTCGATCACGCAAGGAAAAAGCAGGCTACCCTTTCGGTTTCACCTTATTGGGGGAGCTTGCGGTGGCGAGCTACCGGCCTAGTAGACCCAGGAAAAATAAAACACACACACACAAATTAGACATTATTTATTGTATTTTAAACAATAAAATATTCTACACACTCAGATTCAATTGTATTTGTTCACATTAACTTATCTTTAAATACAAAATAATACTGATTTCATTTGATATTACATCGCCACCATGTTTTCAAGAAAGGGGCCAATCATAAATTACGTCACATGACTTTCATGATTTTTTGACGCCCCCCGTCCTTTTTAATACAAGAAAAATTAAATTAAAAATTTAAAAAAAACTACCGACACCATGTACTAAATGTTAAATAGAAAATGATTCGTTAATTCGCCATTTTGTGGTGGCGGCCATCTTCGAATTTTAATTAATCATAGTGTATAGTGTTCTCTAGTCAAGCCCTTTTATTTGATACCCATATTAAGGGAGTTGTTGAATAAAGAAGATGGATCAAAATTGCCCCACGTCCTATAACAATGTGACATATCTAAAAAAAATGATAAAAATGTAAAAAAAAATATGGCATACTTCCTAAGTTCATTTTTTTACACCTTCATATGAAAAAAATGCTATGAAAATAGTTCAGGCGCTGTTATGAAAAAATCGTTCGTATGAGTATTTATGGACCGATTAAAAAAAAACCTTTTTTGTTTGAAGGGTGCCCCTAAGGTGATCCCACTGCCATAAAGTCAGGTCTCCGGTCTCCAGGATCTTGGAGAAATGAACGTAAAATCTCAAAAATAAGCTCATTTTTTTCAATTAAGGTAGTTTTTTAAACATTACATTTATTTTGTTCAATTAAACATCAACTGACGATTATCTCCTTATTCACCTGATTATGAAAACGAGTACAAAAGCTTGAGCTTGAATGTTTGAATACTATACTATACTTTTTGAAGATCCGAATGGCGTAGTGGTAGTGACGCTGCCTTACGTTCTTAGGGTCCTGGGTTCAAATCCCGGTAGGAGCAAATGTTTGTGTGATGAGCATGGACATTTGTTTCCAAGTCATGGATGTTTATACTCGTATGTATAACAAGTATGTATTTACAAAAAAAAAATATATGTAGTATATCAACTATCTAGTGTCCACGATACAAGCTTTGCTTAGTATAGCACTAGGTGGCGCTGTGTGTTAATGTCCAGTGATATTGATTTATTTATATTATTATACAGAATTCAATTATTACTTTGAATACTACATATATAATAATAATAATTTACCCTTATATAAGATACATTAAATATCATTAAACAACAATAACAAACTAATACATATTTTTAACCTTATACTATAACTATACACGCAGCTTTGTCGGCGTCGTGTTTCGTTGCGTGGTGTCGCGTAACCGTCCTCGGAAGCGACGATATACACCCTTCGGGCAAAAGTCCTCTTTTAAGCAGGTCTGTAGATGTTGGTTTAGAACTCGAACCACAAATAACCTTAAGTTGAAGTTGTGGCGCGATTCCAACCTTTCCACCCGCAGAATGAAGTTGGTCTTCACATTCAAGTACTGCACGACTTCCTCAGTTGTAGTGGAGTGATGCAGACGTGAAATATACAGCTGTTTCGTAGGCACAGCAGCGCGCAGCATCAAGTTGGGTCCACTCGGTGCGGTAGCGCATAGGTTACGAGAACAGGGCCTCTTCTTCTTCCTTTCTACTTTAGTGAAGCCGTCCTCATCAACCTGGCTCGTTCTTGCCACGGAGCATCGGACCGCAGTCAGGTCAGGTTTTTCCTTTTCTGGTTTGTCTAGGCTGCGACGCATCAGATCAGCAAAAGTGAAACAACATTATTCACTTGCATTTCCTTAGCTTGCTTGCCGCGTCGCGTCGCTATCGTTATTCGTCTCTCTCATTTGTGTTATTGTAAGTGAAAAAACCTCTGTCGACCACTCCCTCGCGTTACCACTGACGTTGCTGTCTCATCATAATGCAATAAGTAAAAAAAACAACAAGAGAGTGAAAAACGAATAATGTGAAGTACAAAAATGAACTTATTTTTGCGATTTTACTTTCATTTCTCCGGAATCCTGGAGACCAGGGGCCTGACTTTATGACCGTGGGACTACCTTGCGGGTACCCTTTCAAACAAAAATTTTTTTTTTAAATCGGTCCAATACTCATACGAAAGAATTTTTCATTCCAGCGCCTGCACTATTTTTAAAGCAATTTTTCCATATGAAGGTGTAAAAAAATGAAGTTAGAGAGTATGCCATATTTTTTATACATTTTTATCTTTTTTTTGAGATACGTCACTTTGTTATAGGACGTGGGGTAATTTTGTAAGGATTGTAATCCGCCATTTTGTGGCGGCGGCCATCTTGAATTGATTTATATCAAAGATGAACACTCCCGACTAATTCACCTTTCACGCAAAACAAAAATCGGTTCATCCGTTACGGTGCTACTATGCCACACACAGACACACACACAGACACGTCAAACTTATAACACCCCGTCGTTTTTGCGTCGGGGGTTAAAAACTAAAAACGACCTTGTCACACAATGTCACACTTAGTACTATTATCTATTCTGTGACTTAGTCGCCCCCTCCCCCCCCCCCCCTTTTAGGTGTGACGTATTTTACGGATGGCCCCAAAAGGATAAGTAGTGCCGGTAACAATTTGGCCTTGAAACTGCAGGTACGGAGTTTTAATTTCAATACAATAAGTTGCCAGTTTATACTGGTTTTATTACCTAGGGATCCCTTCTTTTTGCATAATGTTTTTTTTTCGTAATATACTTTGGCATAATTCGTTTTGCCATAATATTACTTTGCTTTTTTTTTGCCATACAGTTTATGTTGTCATAATTATATCTTGATGAATAATTAGTTTTGGCATAAAAATCGCAAAATGGTACTAGGCATATGACTATTAGCATAATAGTATTTAGGCGTACAATTAAGAGAAATAACGGAATAAAACTGGAGTTATTTTAACGTATTTATTTTAGATTAAAAAATCTTTAAGCTGTGGCAAAAAGTTAGTGGCAGAAACGAATCGCTGTAAGTCCGACTCTATGCAGTCGTGCCTGCCCTAACCCGAGATTGTAATTTTAAATCGCATAGGCGCGGAGGGGCGATGCGGGCCGCGAGTTGAGGAGCAGGTGATTGTAACACTCGCCGCCGCGGCTGAGGCTGCATCAAGCCGAAGTTGCGGTGGTGAGCGTTAAATACATCTGCGACGATAAGCTCTCGTGGGACGGCCGGAGCTCCGCAGCACCGGAGCCGTGACAGAAACCATGCCTGCTGCATGTTGCATGATTGCTTCATGCTCGTTTGCATGCTTGCTTGCATGCTCCATGATTGCTGCATGCTTGTTTGGTTGCTGTATGCATGATTTATATTTGTTTACATGCTGTATACTTGCTGCATGCATGGTCTATGCTTGTTTACATGTTTGCATGCTGCATTCTTGCTGCATGCATGGTGCTTGTTAGCATTCTTTTAACAGTGCAGTAACCCACATATGTTTACAATCAGCTATGTTTAGAACAAGCAGCTATGTTTTGTTTATCTGGTTCAGGAGATATTGTTTTTGTTCTAATCATTAAAATAAATTGGTTTATCCAATTAAGGAATGTCTAACATTATAGGAGTATGCTTCTTTGTTATGCCTATAAAAATATGTTTTAATATCATTATGCGTACTAGATAAAATGCCTAAGATTTTGATATTTGATCATTATTATGAGCAGAGAAATTATGATTAAAAATTATGCGCGAAGCTGTTATGCGTAAATAATACTGTGCGCAAATATAATTAGGAGTAACAAAAGTCTGCCAAATTATATTAGATCTTAAAACTTTATGCAAATGGATAGGGAACCTTATTATTATAATACTTATACTAACCTTTGCTAGCGGCGTTGCTAACGTTATGGTCGTGAATTATCCTAAGAGAACATTTTAAATGCGATCGGAAGGAAAAATTAAATGGATCTCAAAAGGGATTAGGCTATGTAGTAAAAAAAAAAGAAACTTACTATGGAAATATAGAAAATATCCTTCGCATGAGAATAAAACCACTTTTAAGACCTATTCACAAAGATTAAAAAAGATTATAAAATTGACACAAAAAGCTCAGAATAATTACAGAATTAATAACGCTCAAAATAAATGCAAAGCGTCATGGCAAATAATTAATAACACCAAATATATTAAAGAACCAATTATGAAAATCAGTAAGCAAAATACTTTGATTACAGATCCCTATGACATAACAACATCTTTTAATGATTTTTTTATTGATGAAGTTCAAAATACGTCTGGAAAAAAAACTTCCGGTAGAACTATTCGTTTAGACACCATCCCTAATTCAATATTTATGTCACCGGTAATACCAGACGACATAACTAGGACAATCAAAAGTCTTAAAAATACAAAAAGCCACGGTTATGACGGTATTACCACAGAGGTTCTTAAATTAGTTAGTAAGACTATAGCTCTGCCTTTATGTCATATTATAAACAGGAGTATTGTTTCGGGTATTTACCCTAATAGTCTAAAGAGAGTAATAATAAAACCTGTACATAAAAAGAATAACAAAGAGGAAATGTCCAACTACAGACCGCTAGCATTAATCCCAGTATTATCTAAAGTATTTGAGAAGATTATTTACGAATCATTGTACACATTTTTAAATAAACATAATATATTTTGCAACGAACAAATGGGTTTCAGGAAAAATAGAAATATTAATATGGCAATATACAATTTTTTATGCAATATAATGCCAAGTGTAGATAATAAGACTCCTGTGTGTGCTATATATACTGACATGACCAAGGCTTTCGACTACGTAAACCATGACATTCTTTTGGAAAAATTATATAATTATGGTATAAGGGGAAACGTCCTAGACTTAATAAGATCTTATCTTACTGGGCGAACTCAACATACAGAAATGACCAGAATATGTCTTAAGACCAAATGTGAGCTTAGATATACGTCAGCCGGTAGGGAGGTTAAATACGGTGTACCGCAGGGGAGCGTCTTAGGGCCTCCTCTATTTCTCCTATATATAAATGACTTGCCACGACAGACGCGACAACCCATGGTATTATTTGCAGACGATAGTACAGCGATAGTTAAGTGCACCAATAAAGAAACCTATGAAAGAGAAATCAATAACACATTGGAAACAATTATACATTGGCTTGATTCTAATAACTTAATAATAAACCTAAAAAAAACAAAAGTTATGCACTTCTACCAAAAGTTACGCCCTGATGATGTAAATGTTATTTATGATGGTCAAAAAGTAGATACAACTTGTGTTGCAAAATTTTTAGGTATCCAGATTGACAACAATTTAACATGGAAACCGCATGCCGATGACGTATGCAAGAAGTTAAATAAATCAGCCTACGTACTGTACAACCTATCACACAAGGTTAGCAAAGATACACTTAAACTAGCTTACCATGGGTTGGTTTCGTCACTGTTAAGATTTGGAATCATATTTTGGGGTAACTGTAGTGAGAGGGAGGAGATTTTTAAGGCCCAGAAACGGTGTATTAGGTCTATGTCAAACCTTAAAAAAACAGACAGCTGTGAACCTGTGTTTCGGTCTCTGGGAATACTCACTTTTCCATGTTTGTATATATTGGAGGTGGCAATTTTTGTGAAAACCAATTTAAACTTATTTCCATCAATGGCAAATATAAGAACACGCAATGGCCCTTTGAGATCCCAATACAAGAACTTGCTGCATATGGATAACTACAAAACAGCACTGTTAAGGAAAAGTATTATGACAATGGGTCCTGTCATTTATAATAGAATACCTCATAGTCTTAAAGATTGTTCTGTAAACGTTTTTAAATCTAAGGTAACTGCACTACTTTTAGACAAGTGCTACTACTCAGTGTTTCATATTATAGTCTATGATCTTAGTTTTTAAAGAAGAAAATGAAATATTGTCTGTGGTTAGACTTCATGTCATGTCTGCTTTATGTACAATACACAAGTCCTCGTCTCCCTGAATTTTTATTTGTAAGAACCCATTGCATCACGCCCGAAATATAGAACATGGTGTCATCGTGAGGATATCAACAGGGAAATAGAAGAATGGAGACCAATATTTTTCTGGGTAACAGTGTCAAACCCCTAACAAGACAAAATGGTAACATGGCTGAACATTGGAAAAATTGGAAACAAAGATTCGAGATTTACTGCGATGCTAATGACATAAAGAAACAGTCAGAAACGAAGCAAATAGCAATATTTTTGAATCTCATTGGTGAGTATGGATTAGAAGTCTTCAATTCCCTAAATATCGATAGAAAATCTACAACTATAGAAAATGTGCTGAATCACTTTGACAAAAAATTCAATCCGCAAAGCAACATTACAGTGGAAAGGTATAGTTTCTTTACAAGATTACAGCAACAAGAAGAATCTTTGGATAACTACGTCACGATATTGAATAATTTAGCCAAGTCATGTGAATTCAACGACTTAAAAGATTCCTTAGTCAAAGATATGTTTGTTATCGGAATAAACAACTCAAAAATAAGAGAAAAATTATTACAGCAAGAAAAACTAATACTTGAGGATGCTTTAAAAATTGCAAAAAGTATGGAATTATCTCAAGAAAGGTCTACAAAAATAACAAAGTCACAAAGTCATCAATCTTCAGAAAATATGTCATCAGTTCAGCAAGTGTCAAAAATAAACCACAGAGGCAGGTCAAAGTCAAGAAACAATTTCAACAATTTCAATAATTATAGACAGAGAAGTAAGTCAAATAATAGAGATTATAATCAAAACTCTGTGAAAAGACGTGACAATTCAGTATCGAAAAAGCCTTGTAACAGATGCGGACAGGTTCACATTTATAAATGCCCAGCGGAAGGAAGAACGTGCAAAATATGTAAGAAGCAGAACCATTTTGCTAAATATTGTTTTTTCAACAAGGACAGACAGGACAAGGGTCAACAACAAAAATCTAGTGTAAGTTGTATTAATTATGATGACTCTTCTTGTAATGACAATTATTTTATAATTAATAAATTGACTGACAATAATAAATGTAATAATAGAGAGGATGAGTGGAAAATTAATGTAAATTTAAATAATATTTTGACAAAATGCCAAATTGACACAGGTGCCGATACTAATGTTATTTCTAAAGACACACTTAATTCTATAATGACTCAGACTAATAGGAAAATACATATTCAAAGAACAAATAATAAGATTTTTTCATTTTCAGGAGAAATAGTTCCAAATCTAGGTAGCTGTGTGATACAATGTGAATTTGAGAATGGACTGAAGACTAAAATATATTTTATTGTAGTTGACTGTAAATGCCAAACAATTCTAGGCTGGAAAATGTGTGAAAAACTTGGTATTGTCAAAAGAATTTATAAAATTCAAAATAACCTACAACTTGATTGTGACAGGTCAGTACAAAGTGTCGTATCCAAATATTCTCATACATTCGAAGGTATAGGATGTCTTCCAAATGAAGTTCACTTGGATATCGACGAAAATGTGAAACCAAAAGTATGTCCTATTCGTAGAATACCATTTTCTCTTCAAAATCGTTTAAAGTCTGAATTAGGAAATATGGAAAAGATGAAAATAATTGAAAAGGTTACCAAACCTACAAAATGGGTTAATTCTATTGTTTTAGTAGAAAAAACAAACGGTTCATTGCGTGTATGTCTTGATCCGAGAAACCTAAATGTTGCTATTCAAAGACCTCATTATCCTTATCCTACATTTAATGATCTCAGGTCACAAGTTACTAGTAGTAAAATATTTTCAAAATTAGACGCAAGCTCTGGCTACTGGACTATCAAATTGGATAAAGAGAGCAGTGACTTATGTACATTCAACACACCTTTTGGTAGGTATAAATTCCTTAGACTCCCGTATGGTATAGCTTCTAGCGGTGAAATATTTCATAGAGTAATGAATGATCTCTTTGGTGATTTGCCTGGTATTGTAATATTTGTCGATGATATTTTAGTTCATGGACGAAATGAGACCGAACATAATGAACGGCTTGAGTCAGTTTTCAAACGTGCTTCTGAAGTCAATTTAAAATTTAATAAACAAAAATGCGAATTTGGTCTTTCAGAAATTTGTTATGTGGGACACATTTTTAACCAACATGGAGTGTCACCAGATAAGTCAAAAATAGAAGCAATTACTAAAATGCCTTCTCCTCAAAATGTCAAAGAACTTCAAAGATTTTTAGGTATGATTAATTATTTAGGTCAATACATTCCAAATTTAGCTGAAGAAACTAGTATTTTAAGAGATTTACTTAAAAAACAAAACTTATGGTCTTGGACACAAAATCATGAAAATCAGTTTAATAAATTAAAATCAATTATTTGCAAGTCCCCAGTTCTTATTCATTATGATGTCAATAAACCTGTTAGAATGTCAGTAGATGCCTCTAAAAGTGCAGTTGGTGCAGTCATATTTCATGGTAACAATCCTATTGCTTATTCATCTAAATCTTTAAGCAAATGTCAAGAAAACTATGCACAAATTGAAAAAGAACTATATGCAATTGTTTATGGATGTAAAAAATTTCACCAATATGTTTATGGAAAACCAATTCAGGTAGAGACAGACCACCAACCTCTAGTCACACTTTTTAAAAAACCATTATCTGAAGTACCTTCACGACTTCAAAGAATGATGATTACTTTGCAAGCTTATGATTTGATAGTATCTTATACTAAAGGCTCAAAAATGTACATTTCAGACACTCTTTCTCGAGCACCAGTCGATAATGATAACAATCTTGATGATAATTTAAAAGAATTTGAACAAAACTTGGATATTCATATTAATTTACTAACCTCAAACTTAGCAATTTCTCAAGAAAAATTAGATAAAATTTTAGAATGTTCAAACAATGATATAAAGTTACAAATATTGAAACAATATTTTTTCCAAGGATGGCCTCAGTCAAAAAACCTATGCGATAGTTTAGTACTCCCATATTGGAATGTCAAAGAAGAAATTCATGTCATAAATAATATACTTTTTAAGAATAATTCTGTCATTATTCCTACTTCAATGAGAACTGAAATCTTGAATACTTTACATGAAGGACATTTAGGAATAGAAAAAACCAAAAATTTAGCTCGTGGTATTGTATTTTGGCCTAACATAAATCAGGATATAGAAAACAAAATAAAACTGTGTGAAACTTGTGCTATGTATAGTTTAAATAAATCAAAAGAATCACTCAGGTCACATGAAAAATCAATTTTCCCCTGGCAAAAACTAGCTACTGATCTATTTGAATATAAAAATCAAAAATATTTACTTGTGGTAGACTATTATTCTAACTACATTGAGATAGCTAATTTAAAAAATGATACTAGATCTTCATCTGTAATAAATAATTTAAAATCTATTTTTGCAAGACATGGCATTCCATTACAATTAGTCAGTGATGGTGGACCACCTTATAACTCAAAAGAATTCAAACAATTTCTTCATGAATGGGATGTTGAACACATTGTCAGCAGTCCATACATGGCAAGATCAAATGGATTAGCCGAAGTCTCAGTCAAAACAGTCAAAAATATCTTAAGAAAATGTGAGGAATCAGGTACAGATCCCCACATCGGTCTATTACAACATAGAACTTCTCAAGGTTCAAACATGTACTCCCCTTCGCAATTACTCATGTCAAGACAATTAAGAACAAAATTACCAAGTCAAATTAGTCAATTAAAACCTAAAATTGTTAAATTTGCTGAATATTCTAACATTAAAGACAAAAACTTACAAAAAACTAAAAATTATTATAATAAAAGTTGTAAAAACTATCAAGAATTTCATGTCAAGGATAACATTTATTTTAAAAAAAATCCGAAAGACATTATTTGGACAAAAGGTCAAATTATCTCTAAAACTAAACTCCCTAGATCTTTTATAATACAAGACAACTTTGGTAAAACATATAGGCGAAATTCTCAACATATTCGACCTGATTATTGTCAACAAAAACAACATAAAGAATCTATTAAGTTTGATGATCTTAATGGTCAAAAAACACAGTCACACTTTCAGTCACAATCGAGTCAGTCTTTTGAAAATGAAAGGGATGATGATGGTTGTCAGGATTACACATACATAATAACTCGTAGAAAAACAAACTCATTCTCAAGTCCTAGTCAAGTTCATAATAATTCTTATTGTAGCAATACAGAATCTAATGTTGAATCAGAAAATTATCAATCTATAGAATCCAATCAGTCTGAATCAAATGTAACAAATCAGTCAGTCATAAAGTCACCTGAATTTGTCAATGTAAATGATGATGTGTCTTGTAGTCAAAGTCTTTGTGATCACTATGAATATCAAGATGAATTAATTTTAACTAGTCCTCCTCAGTCATGCTCAAATGTAATGCCTAATATTATAATATCTCCTGACGAAAGAAACTATGTTTCAGAGAATGTAAATAAGTATAGTTCTAGAGGAAGATTACTCAAAAAGACACAAAAATTTGATTTATAGGATAATTTATTCACAATGTAATACATTAAATTCAATATCACTCAAATAAATTTAAACATTGTATTGAAATAATTTCACATCACGACAACGCTAGTGTATTGCTTATAAATGTATTGATGTAATCAATTTATTATTGTATAATTTACTTATCACTTCATCTTAAACGATAAACATAAGTTAATAATAAATGTAATTTGTATTTCAGCATTAATCTTGTAAATTGTAAACAACAGGTTATGCCCAGTTGTCAATGTCACTTGTCAATTTAAAAAAAAAAAAAAAAAAAAAAAAAAGGGGCATGTTTCATATTATAGTCTATGATCTTAGTTTTTAAAGAAGAAAATGAAATATTGTCTGTGGTTAGACTTCATGTCATGTCTGCTTTATGTACAATACACAAGTCCTCGTCTCCCTGAATTTTTATTTGTAAGAACCCATTGCATCACGCCCGAAATATAGAACACTCAGTAAAAGACTTTTTAAATGATTTGAGTTTATTCAGATAATGATTGTTTATGATTGCAAATTTAACCACGTAAGACTTATGAACCTGACTGATTGAAAATTGACTCCTTTTTAATTTTTGTTTTGTTTATCTAGTTGCTAATTGACTTCTTCTTAATTTTTGTTTTTGTTCATCTAGTTGTTAATTGACTTCTTTTAATTTTCGTTTTTTGTTTATCTAATTGTTAATTGACTTCAATTTAATTTCTGTGTTGCTTTATGTTGACATTGTTTTGATTTTATTAATATTTTAATTTATGTAATAATTTGCATGCCGTAAGGTAGACTGTAGCCGATCTCATCAATTATGTACAACATCTTATACCTGTACCTACATTCAAAGCAAATAAAGATCTGATTCTGATTCTGATTCTGATTCTAAATACACGACACTCAAGTATTATATCTTCCCATAATTAAAGAATTTTGGAATCGGATCACTAGATCCGAAAATTACCTCTATATATACAAGAGTGGTACATATAGGCGGACTTAATGTCACTAGGCATTATCTACTAGTCGACCAACCAAGTCTATAAATAATAGTAGTGATTTATAATTACAGAACAAACAATATTTGTCATTTCACAAGTAACATGCGGCCAATCGTGCTCCCCCTTAGGCCATTTATGTCTCTTACAATAGGGGTGAGCCTTTTACCACTATCCTGGCACCAAATCAGTCTCCAAACTGTTACTGGAAATTTTCTTAAGGAAAACTTCATTAACACTTTAATTCGACTCATAGTTTAGGTGCAGATACACAGGGGTCCCATGTCTGCTATTTTTATAAATTCGTCATTCCAATACGATCCCATTCTCATTCCATTGCCATTGTGCTAAAAGTTCGTAATCTGCTAAATTCAAAATGGTCGATCAATGGTCGGTCAATGGTCTCCTAATAGAATTGTGTTATAATGACATTGTCGTATTGTCATTTTTATAAAACCCGTGTTTTTCGAAATCTACTACTAAAGAACATTTATTCATGCTATATTTCATTTACATATATTTTTACACATTTGTCATTTATGTAAAAGATTACCATTGTAAGCCATTTCTTTCAATGAAGTGTGTTTTTGTTTAGTGGTTGACCATTAGAATATATTATTAGAAGCTTTATAATATAGTATACTTACCAAACTTGTCAATTATGCAATCAATGTAGACTATTCTGACACTATTGTAATAGCAGACTTGAGACCCAGGGTGTAAGAGACAGTCCTCCGTAAGTTGACAGGGTGTCTTCAGCTTCTTATTCTTCATATTCCATCGCATTATTTCTCCGTATATTTACATTTTTCTAATCGTTTTTTTCCTTTACTTCTCCTTTATTTTGATTTAAAATTACACAATCTCTGCTGTGTGCACTCCATTTATGTAAATAATACAGCTGATACAAAAAACTCTCATCGACGCGTGAAATCATCTGTAGCTACAGAGTTTATCGACCACGTTGTCGCACTTGCCGTTCGCCACGTGTTTTGCCACAGTAACGATGCATTTCTTATGAGGAAATAAAACAAATCAAACTTATAGAATTCCCATAACTTTCCAGAAATAATTTCTTCTACCTGTCATCTTAGTATGATATAATATGACAGAAATAGTACGACAGGCATTTAATTGCGTAAATCATGAAACCCTGATGTTGAAACTTAAGCATTACGGTTTAGGTAAACTTGCGCTCAGTTTAATATAATCGTATTTGAATGATAGACGGCAGCAGTTACAAATAAATGATGTCTATTCAATGGGTTTAAAAGTAAAAAATGGGTGTATCACTAGGTTCGATATTGGGTCCCTTCTCTTTTTAGTTTATTTTAATGACCTACCCCATTTATTTAACAACCACTCGCAAATAGTGTTGTTTGCTGACGATACTTCTTTAATATTTAGGATAAACACACGTGCCACTAATCAATGGGGCCCTCATTTAACATCTCTTGCAGGATGGCTGAGCGCAGCAGCATATGCTTTTAGATAAATCCGTCAATTTACTGATGATGATACCGCGAAGCTAGCCTATTTCTTTTTAGGTATTTTCATAGTATTATGTCATACGGTATTTTGTTACGGGGACGGGCTGCAGACATCGACACTCTATTTATTTCGCAGAAAAGAGCCATCAGAACCATATGATTATAATTTTTTTTTTAACCAGAATGGGTAAAGACATACTTATTTACTTTAAAAGGAGTATCGATAATATTAGGTTTTGATTTGTTATTTTATTTAATAAACTAATAAAACTGCGTCTAAATTCATTCCTCTCTGTTTCCAACTAGGGACCTCGGCGTTTGTTTTCATGTTTATTTGTCTACAGTCGAATTGATAGCTTTAATTAATACGGTTTGTAAGAACCAAACCCCTGACCTATTCTTTAAGTATTTTAAATATACCAATAACTTAGTAATAGTAGAAAAAAAGCTATTTTTCTAATTGTCACAAAAAAAACATCATCGCCATCCGTACTCGGAAACTTAGTAATTTTGTAGTGGTTTATTCGGTCCCTAATATAGTGCAGGTCACAACGTGTTTCTACTGGTCGGTCAGCCGCGGCAAACAGAGCAAAGTGGACGTACGCCTATCGCTGTCATAATTATTTGAAATCTTCGTATTGTTGGTAGTGCTTCGTCCAGAAATAATTTCATCACATTCCTTCTATTTCACAAGGTACTGTAGTAAACAAATTATTATAAATACTAAATATGTTTGGCTTTCAAATTGATTTTGATCCTATTTTATTACTGAGTGGCTAATGTATTCGGTAACGAAATAATTAAACAAAATGTTAGAATTTTTCATTCATCTCCACTTCATCACCTTCCGTCCCCTCCAGTTTTCCTGAACATATATATCAGAAAAAGAAAACAAAGACAAACTGGAAGGTAATGAAAAGTGAAAGGATTGTAATGAACTACGGCGCGATGGTAATGATGTGAAAACTTAAAAAATACTTAATTCGTCACTATCATCTGATCCATCATATTTATATACAGGGTGTCCCAAAACTCAACGTCAAGCCGAAACGGGGTGACAGGATTGATCATAACCATCACGAGAAAAATCTGAAAAAAAATCTATCCCATGCAGTTTAAAAATTATGGGCATTTTAAGAAAAACCTAGAAATTTGATCAAACTGTACCATTTTTCGGTTATTGTGGTTATTCTTTTTTATTTTTGTTCATTTGAACTTTGGAAACGTAATCCTAAATAACATTTCTAGAATCCCAATAAAAAATAATGACACAATTGCCTCAAGTTTCCGAGAATTGAGACTATTTGTTAAACTACGAATTTAAAATTTTCAAGATTCGTCGACTTTGACAGGCCCTCCTATAAAAAAAATGTACTAGAGTGTTGTAAAACCTACTTTCTAAGTACTGTTTGTTAGGTTTTAAATGTCTTATGTAATGTCGATAAAAAAAGATATTCGAGGTTCAAATTATTGTACCATGCTTGTGACTTTTGTGTTTGAATAGCAACCATCATACAACGCTTACCAGTTTTTTCATTTCGCCTTTTCCACAATATTTATTAAGAATATTGACCCTGCAGATCGCGAATCTCAACACGTTATCAGCACGAAGCTCTATATAATTTATTCACAATCAAACTTAAAAGGAGATTGTTGAATTATTAGTAAGTGAACATGTCCTCTGCAGTGTCTATTTTATCGCTAAATAGTATTCCTATACTACATAATAGACTAGGATACACTATATGGAAATTTAAAATGCGGATGTTGCTAATCCATGAAGGATTATGGGAAACGGTAAGCGGAGGAGTTCTCGAAGGGAATAAGACGCCCGACGATGTACGGAAAGATGAAAAGGCTCTTTCAAAAATATGCCTTTCTGTGGATGGCGCTGCTATTTCTATTGTTCGACCAGCTAAGACCGCAAAAGAAGCGTGGGATGCTCTTATGAAATCCTACGAGGATCGAAGTTTGGGTCGTAAACTGTCACTGGAAAGAAAGCTGTACAGGTACTCCTTATCTGACTTTTCTGATTTAGAAGGCTACTTAACAGCAATAACTACAACTGCACTAGACCTGGCCGATATTGGCAAAACCATAGAAGATAGTTCTTTAGCAGCTATTATATTGGGAGGTCTAACGTCTCGCTACGAGCCCATGATAATGGCGCTTGAGAATGGGAACGTTGAAGTCACAACAGATTTGGTGAGAGCTAAGTTGTTGAGCGAAATGACGAAGGAGACTAATGATGGTGTGGCTGCGCTGCATACTAGCAAGCAGGTTATTTGCTTTTGTTGTAAGAAGCCAGGGCACAAAAGTCCTAATTGTCCTCTCAAAAAGAAGGAGAAAAAGGCAAAGGCGAGTTGCTCTACAGGAAGTTGTTCTGAAGATAAGGGACTGACTGCTTCTAGTTCAGGGAATATGGATGCATGTGTCACGAAATTGGTTTTGGATGGTGTCACGGAACTGGCTTTGTCTGCACCGAGTGTTCAGATGTCTGAGAAGTGGATTATCGACTCTGGTGCGTCTATATTAGGAGTTGTGTAAGCTCTACATGAACGCAGCTTAAAGGCAGCCATATTTATTTAAATGTCATTTGAAGTTGTCATCTGTCTTTTTCGCTGATTTTGACAACTACTTATCTGCTCACGGCTCTCTGCAGTCTCTGCCCTTTTATGTTTTGTGTCGTCTCAATTATTCTCCAATTTAATCTTAATTCATCATATCGAATATACAATGGACGTGTAATATCAGCTCGTATTTTGATAAATAAAAGTCTGGATATACTGTCGAAGTGTTTATTTGGTTGATCACGCCTGACACGCCATTCCATTGCCATATCACAACGTCTGCGTCAACAGGTTATGGCCCCAGTGAAAAAGAAAGGCGTGCAACGAGGGATCTACGCATAATCATCGTTGTATGTATCACCAAAACTCACTGTCGACCAGATTTATTGTCAAAGAAGAAATATGGCAACGCAACCAGCGATACACATCAATAATCAAGTGGAGAAGCTGAGTGGTATCTCGTCTTATTCGAACTGGAAGTTTTCATTGAAGATGTTACTCACTTTAGAAGGTTTGTGGGATTGCGTGATCGGCACTGATACTGACGCCGTGCGTGATAGCCGCGCCTTGGCGCGTATTTGCCTGGCACTACAACCCAACTTGTACCAAATAGTTCGATCAGCGTCAAAAGCTAAAGAAGCATGGGAGAAGCTAGCTCATACATTCGAGGACAAAGGTCTATATCGCCGTGTTCTGCTACTTAGACAGTTACATCGAGTTGACTACAGTAAGTTTAGCAGCATGACTGAATATATTGAAAATGTCACCGGATTAGTCCAGCAACTCTCTGACATTGGAAAAATTATAGATGACGGTGAGGTGGCTGAAATTCTACTTAGCGGCTTACCGCAGGAATTTGACACACTAGTCTCCGGTCTTGAAACTGCCAATTTAACTAGCTCGCTGACTTCTGAACTAGTGAGAACGAGATTGCTTCAAGAGGAACACAGAAGAAATGGAAAATGTGATAATGATGCTTCAGCTTTTCATGTAAAGAAGAACAAACTTTTCAAGTGTGATTACTGCCGAAAACCAGGACATACAGCGAAGCGATGCTTTAAGAAAAAGAGGGATGAGAAGAAGAAAGAAGAACAGCATACCTTTTATGCATCGGCTTACATTGCTCACCATAATGATGTCATCATAGACAGCGGGGCCTCGGCTCACATGATCAATGATGCTAGGTTAGTAAGAAATTTTAAAAGCTGTAATAATAACTCAATTTCTATAGCAAATGGTGGTCAATTAGAAATGTCTGGCATTGGCAATTTAGTTTTGTCTACTGACAAAAATAATATCACTTTAGAAAATGTTTTAGTTGTTCCCAATCTGTCAACGAATTTATTGTCTGTAAGTAAAATGTGTGACAATGGTTTTACAGTAGTTTTTGATAAAAATGGGTGTCATGTTTATAATGAGATAAGTTCTTTAACTGGCAACCAAATTTTAGCTGCTACAAATGTGAATGGTTTGTATAAGATACAGCAGTGCAAGCCGCATGTGTTGGGACATTCCATGCTGGTGCATCCTAGGCAGCAGCCAGAGAGTGTCAATACTGCATTGGTGTCTGCGACAGTCTGGCATAAGCGTTTAGGCCATATTGGCCAGAAAGGTATGAATAGCCTACGGGGTGGTGGTAAATGTTGTGGTGTCGTTTTTCAGGATGACGACTCGCCAAACAAGTGTGTTCCCTGCTTAACTGGAAAGATGCATACAAAGCCTTATCCGAAGCTTGTGGGAAGCCAATCTACCGTGCCACTCCAGCTTGTGCATTCCGACGTCTGTGGGCCCATTCAAGTCAGCAGTTGGGGCGGTGCCCGTTATCTTTTGACTCTGACGGATGATTGCACTAGAAAAACCTTCGGTTATTTAATGAAAACAAAATCCGAGGTGAGTTCACATATTGTTAACTTTAAAAATATGGTTGAAAAACAAACAGGTTTGCAACTTAAAATTTTAAGAACCGATAACGGTACTGAATACTGTAATAGAACGTTGACTGATTTTCTTAAAAGGGAAGGGATAATACATCAAACATCGGTGCCTTACTGTCCACAACAGAATGGAGTTGCGGAGCGCGTCAATAGGACGATTTTTGAGAAAGCTAGGGCCATGTTACATGACGCGGGTCTGTCTGAACGTTTCTGGGGAGAAGCAGTAATGACTGCTATATACCTGAAGAACAAGTCTCCTACCAGCGCGTTGTCAGATGATATCCCTGAGAGTAAGTGGACTGGACAGCCAGTCGATCTCAGTCATTTGCGCGTATTTGGCTGTGTAGCATTTTCTCATATTCCTGATGTAAAACGTCGTAAACTTGACGCTAAAGCTAAACCATATATCTTTGTTGGCTATGGTGAGACTTTTAAGGGCTACCGTCTCCTTGATCCATATAATCCTAAAAAGGTTGTGTATTCACGAAATGTAACATTTTTAGAAGATGAATTTATTGGAGGACTTCACTTTAAAACACAAAGCAAGAATAATGATTTTATCTCTCATGAATGCATTGTAAATAATAATAATTATACAAATATTGATAATGAAATTTTAAATATTGACTGTGATAATAATAATGCAAATGAAATGAATGATAAAATTATTAATAATGTCTGTGAAAATATTTGTCATAAGTCTACTACGGAATCACCTATTTCAGGATCTGAGAGTGACCTAACACCTTCAGTGTGGTCTCCCTTGTCGGACCTGGTCTACGGTACTGGTGACGAAGGTGATGAGGATGATGTCTGTAAGGACACTATGTCTTCTATGCCTGCTGCCACACTTGAAGGAAATGGTAATAATGGTGATGAGGATAACGTCTGCAGGGATGCTGTGTCTTCTCTGCCTGATGCCACACTTCGAGGAGGAGAGGTTGACCATGTGCAAAGTGTTGCTTCTGGCTCGCGTCCCGTACGTACTAATAGAGGTAAAATTCCGCTTAAATATAATGATTATGACTTATCGGCGATGCTAATTGAGCAGAGTTTGGCAAATGAGCCTAATACATACGAGCAAGCTACAAAGTCTACTGACTGTGAGCAGTGGCTTCACGCCATGAAATGTGAGTATGATTCATTAATTAAGAACAATGTTTGGACATTAGTCGATCGACCAGAAAGTGAAAACATTGTAAAGTGCAAGTGGGTCTACAAAAGGAAACACGATGCCACAGGTAAACTAGATAAGTATAAAGCTAGATTGGTTGCCCGTGGATTTAGTCAACAAGAAGGTATAGACTACAATGACACTTTTTCACCTGTTGTCAGACATTCCACATTGAGAATTTTATTTTCCATTGCAACAGAAATGAATTTGCAGATGGACCATGTTGATGTTACCACGGCTTTCCTAAATAGTGATCTGGATGAGATTATATATATGGAGCAGCCAGAAGGTTTTTGTTCAGATAAAAGTAAAGTTTGTAAGCTGAATAAAAGTATATATGGTCTCAAACAGGCTAGCCGTATGTGGAATTTAAAAATAAATAATGTTTTAATTAATAATGGATATACTCAAAGTAAGTGCGAACCGTGCGTATATATAAAGAAAAATGATAAAGATTATATAATAATTGCTCTGTATGTCGATGACTGTTATATATTTCATAATGGATGTATTAGGAATGTTTTATCATTATTGAAAGAAAACTTTGAAATACGTCATCTAGGCCAATTAAAAAATTGTTTAGGCATGAATGTCACTAGATATAATAATACAATAGTGCTAGATCAGTCTAATTATATAAAATGTTTGCTAGCTAAATTTAATATGAGTGACTGCAAGCCAGTACTTACACCGTTACCTGTAAATTGTAAGTTAGAAAAGTCTAATGGGAGGGGTCTTGATGATGAGTTATACAAATACAGACAACTGTTGGGATGTTTAATGTATTTGAGTGTGTGCTCACGCCCGGACATTTCTTATGCTTGTAGTCAACTTAGTCAATACAGTGTATGTTTCGACACGAGTCATTGGCGCGCAGCAAAGCGAGTACTTCGTTATTTAGCAGGGACGATCAACTATGGTCTTCATTTTACAAAAGGTACTAATTTTAATATCAGTGCTTATGCAGATGCCGACTGGGCTAATGACTCATCAGACAGAAAGTCCTACACTGGATTTGTTATAAAATTAGGTAACTGTTTAATCAATTGGGAAGCTAGAAAACAGCGTAGTATAGCTTTATCAAGTACAGAGGCAGAGTACTTAGCAATTAGTGACGTTTGCAAGGACATTTGTTTTGTGAAGAATTTCTTGTCTGAAATTATTACCAAAATTTTTGATGTAATTGTATACAACGACAATCAAAGTGCTCAAAGATTATTACTTGTAAAAGAATATTCGCATAAGAAAACGAAGCACATTGATTTGCGTTACCATTTCGTAAAGGATTTAGTACAAAAAGGAAACATAACTGTAAGATACTTACCTACTAATGACATGCTAGCAGATGTATTGACAAAGCCACTATGTGCGCAGAAACATTGTAATTTTGTAAAATGTTTAAATGTGAGAGTTTGTGGAGCAAATGGTTAAAGTTTTGTTGTACTTATTTTATTAATGATAAATATTGTTATATTGTGATGAATCATGTAATTATTATTGAATTGAATCATATGTATAATTATGTAGAGTCGCTCTAAAGTAGGTAGAGTATGTAACTCTTAAATGTAGAGTCTTTTAAATATTGTGTAGAGTTACAGTAGTTTTTTCTTTTCTCTCATGTAGCGCTTAAGGAGGAGTATTAGGAGTTGTGTAAGCTCTACATGAACGCAGCTTAAAGGCAGCCATATTTATTTAAATGTCATTTGAAGTTGTCATCTGTCTTTTTCGCTGATTTTGACAACTACTTATCTGCTCACGGCTCTCTGCAGTCTCTGCCCTTTTATGTTTTGTGTCGTCTCAATTATTCTCCAATTTAATCTTAATTCATCATATCGAATATACAATGGACGTGTAATATCAGCTCGTATTTTGATAAATAAAAGTCTGGATATACTGTCGAAGTGTTTATTTGGTTGATCACGCCTGACACGCCATTCCATTGCCATATCACAACGTCTGCGTCAACAGTCTACTCATATGACTCCACATGCTGATTGGTTTTATAGTTACCGACCCTGTGATGGGAAGATAACTGTAGCATCTGGTAAAAGTTTGCCGGCTGTGGGTTTAGGAGATGTTACTATTGACACAAAAACCGATTACAAGAAGATTTCTAATGTGGTACATGTTCCTGGCCTAGATTGTAATTTATTATCAGTCAAAAAGGCAGTAGAGAAAGGTTTCTCGATTGTTTTTGATACGAATGGCTCTAATTTTTATAATTCTAATGACGTTTCTTTTAGAAATGATCCTGTTTTACATGGTTCTATTTATGGTGGATTGTACACTTTAGATTGTACAGTAAAACCGCAAGGTGTTTCAGCTTATAATGTTCACACTAATTTGTCCCAGTTTCAGCTTTGGCATAAGCGTCTAGGACATCTCTGCCGTATTGGTATGGATCTACTCAGAAAAGGTCTTGCTGTTGGTGTGGAGTATACTGAGGTTGACAAAGAACCATGCGTACCTTGTGTAGAAGGTAAGCAGGCCCGGAAGCCTTTCAAAGGGATAAAGTATAAGAAGGCGTCGTCACCATTAGAATTGGTCCATACGGACGTTTGTGGTCCCCTGACCACTGAATCTTTTAAAGGTAATAAATATTTTATCATTTTTGTAGATGATTATACACGTTTTATATCCCTTTATTGTATGTCATCTAAGACAGAAGTTCAGAAGTATTTTTGTGCTTTCCAAGCACTTGTTGAGAGACAGACTGGCACTAAGATTCGAACCCTTCGGTCAGACAATGGTACTGAGTATGTCAACAAGGAGCTGACAGACTATTTACAGGCTCAAGGGATTCGACATGAAACGTCTGTACCATACAGCCCTCAACAAAATGGGGTAAGTGAACGTTGCAATCGTAGTATTGTGGAGAAGGCCCGTTCCTTGCTGGCACACAGCTCTCTGTCGAAAGTTTATTGGCAGGATGCTGTAGAGACTAGTGTTTATTTAAAGAATAGGTCACCTCATCGTGCACTTGATGGTAAGACGCCATTTGAAATGTGGTGTGGTAGTAAGCCTGACCTGTCTCATTTAAGGGTGTTTGGTTGCCGAGCTTTAATTCACGTGCCGTCATGCCAGAGAACTAAGCTAGATATGAAAGCTTCTGAACATATCTTCGTTGGATATTCAGACGATCCAAGGAGTTATTATTTCCGTAGCGTGGAAAACCCTCGGAGGTTGATTAAGTCACGGGATATTACGTTCTTTGAAAATAATTTTTCAGGATTGAAGGATAAATCTGTTCTGCCTGAAGTTGTTGTGAGCCCTAATGTCGTTAATCTTAATTCACAAACTTCTTCAGATACCACATCGCCACGGGAGATTTCTATCTCATCTACTTCTGCTTCTTCTGAAGCTGGTGGATTTGGTGACATGGAGTCTCTACATTCAGGTGAACAACATGATCTGTCCCTGGTTCCTTCAGATGAACCCAGCGTTGAATGTCCTGTAAGAAGGTATCCTGAAAGAGTACGTAAACCTCCAAATTATTATTCATATGGCACTCACGATGTTGATTTGTTGTGTGACGATCCGAAAAGTTACCGTGAAGCTATAAATAGCGATGATAAAGATAACTGGATGTCCGCAATGAGGGATGAGTACACTGCCCTATTGAATAAGCAGACTTGGACATTAGTGGATAAACCAAATAAAAAGGTTATTCCATGTAAATGGGTGTTCAAGGTAAAGAGGAACGCGAACGGTGCAATAGTCAAGCATAAGGCGCGACTAGTTGCGAAAGGTTTTAGTCAAGTTTGGGGGACTGACTATAATGAGACTTTTGCCCCTGTGGTTCGAAATTCATCTCTGCGTACCCTTATAGCGTTGGCGTCAGAAATGGATTTAAAGATCCAGCACATGGATGTGGATACCGCATTCCTCAATGGGGACTTAGAGGAGGAGGTGTACATGCAACAGCCTGAGGGATTTACTGAGCGCGGGGCAGAAGGTAAAGTCTGTTTGCTCAGAAAATCTATTTATGGTTTGAAGCAGGCAGCTCGAGCCTGGAATATAAAATTGCATCAAATCCTATCAAAAATTGGCTTTGCACGAACATCTGCGGAATCATGTGTTTACTTGAAAAAGTTTGGTAGTGAAACCTTAATACTTGCAGTCTATGTTGACGATCTAATTGTCTTTTACAAAGAAAAAAGTTCGTTTGACAATGTCAAAAATGACTTGGAAAAATTTTTCTCGCTAAAAGATTTGGGTGAATTGTCGTATTGTTTAGGTTTAAATATTAACCGTGTTGCCGATAAAATCGTGGTCAGTCAGAAGACCTATATTCAGGCAGTGTTGCAGCGGTTTAATATGCAAGATTGCAAGGAGATGTCTACACCTTTAGAGAATAACAAGTTGGAGAAAGGTAATCCATCATCTCTTTGTGAATATCCTTACCAAAACTTGATAGGATGTCTCATGTACCTAGCTGTGAATACGAGGCCTGATATAGCTTATGCCACAAGCTATTTAAGTCAGTTTAATAACTGTTATGATAAGACGCATTGGTTGGCCGCGAAAAGAGTGTTACAGTATTTAAAAGGTACTATGGATTACTGTATTACTTACAGGAAAGTCGGTAGACGTTTGTGTGGATACACGGATGCTGACTGGGCGAATTGTTTACATGACCGTCGGTCGTACACTGGTTACTACTTCACGCTAGCAGATGGACCTATTAGCTGGGAGTGTAAGAAGCAGCCGACGGTAGCCTTATCGTCTACAGAAGCTGAGTATATGTCCTTGACCAGTGCTGCAAAGGAGGCTATTTTCCTCAGACGGTTAGTGTGTGACATTACTGGTTTTGCTGATAGGGTGTTGTTGCACAACGATAGTCAAAGTGCACAGAAACTTGTGCTAAATCCAATCCACCACAATAGAACCAAACACATTGATACGAGATATCATTTTATTCGTGAAAAGGTTACTGAGGGTCTGATAGATATAAAGTTTATACCTACGGATAAAATGACAGCCGATGTTTTAACCAAGCCCTTAAGGCGCATAGCTCATCTTAGGTGTGTTGTTAATATGGGTTTAACGATAAATAGGTAGAATAATTTTCTATTTATTTATTTTTTGTCGGCTTGTGTTTTTGTATTTCTGTTTAGTTCGGTAGTAATGTTTTATTCTTTTTATTGTGTTTAGCATTACTACTTTATCTTTTTATTTCCATTAAGGGCGGATGTTGTAAAACCTACTTTCTAAGTACTGTTTGTTAGGTTTTAAATGTCTTATGTAATGTCGATAAAAAAAGATATTCGAGGTTCAAATTATTGTACCATGCTTGTGACTTTTGTGTTTGAATAGCAACCATCATACAACGCTTACCAGTTTTTTCATTTCGCCTTTTCCACAATATTTATTAAGAATATTGACCCTGCAGATCGCGAATCTCAACATAGAGTGCCTTGGCAAGTGGCATTAAAAGTTGGCGCATTTAATCAGAATTCTAAAATGGTACAATACTTGTTAGTTCCATACAATAGAAAAGAGTAAAAAAATTAAAACCTCAAGTAACCCGATTTTTGCTATCTCATTTTACTCAGTTAAAATGTTTTTAATTCACACAAGCTCTAGGTAGGTTCTTAATTTTAAGACAAAATGATGAGAGAGATGGATAATGGGTATGTTCGCCATGAGTGAGCGAGACAGATAGTGACGCCACTTTTACCAAAGTGAAAAAAAGTTAGTAAAATTAGTAAAATAATTAGGTTTGTTGGAATAAAAGTCAGATCATAGAGAAATAACGTTTTTTATTACAATAAATGTTCAAATTGTTTACCATCAGCCTCAATACAAGCCCTACATCTTCTTAAAAAAGATCTACTTATTAGTCGGGCATATCTTCGAGAGTTGATCGCCTCAGCTGCTTGAGAAATGCGTTCACGCAGGTCGGCTACGTTCTCAATGGGCTTTGAGTAAACTTTTTCTTTGAGAACTCCCCAATAGAAAAAATCCAGGGGATTTAAATCTGGTGAACGGGCGGTCCACGAGATAGTGCCCGAACGTCCAATCCACCTTCCCGGATATTCCTGGTCAAGGAAATCTCTTACTTGCACTGCGAAATGCGCTGGGCAGCCATCTTGTTGAAACCACATGTCGCGAAGATCTGCTAGTGGTACGTCCTCTAACAGGGTTGGTAAATCTTCTCTTAAAAAATGTAGGTAATTAGTTCCATTCAAGTTCTCAGGCAGTTCAATAGGCCCAATAATTTTACCGTTTAAAATTCCGGTCCACAGGTTTACTTTAAAACGATACTGGGATCTATCTTCTCGCATTAAATGTGGATTCTCCACATGCCACTCGTGATAATTGTGCAAGTTCATGTAACCATCTTTTTTAAATGTCGATTCATCTGACCAGAGAATTTTTTGGATGAATTGGGGATTCTCAGTGTGCGTGTGGATTGAGAGATCTTTTCAAAAACCTCTTCCAATCCCAACCAAATTATAAGAGGATTTAGGAAATAATTGTGAAAACTTCATGGTAAGATAAAAAAATTGTGAAACCTAAACAAACAAAGTTAGAACTCATTAACTGGATCTCTCAATCTGGACAACTGAACAAAAAGCCATAACGCGTTTCCAAGAATATACTGCCTATGTGTTTATATTTTGCACTTTAATTAATTGTGAAGGATTTGTGAAAGCTGCTAAACAAACTTTCGATTCGTTTCAAAGCCACGTTTAAGATTTATAACGGTTTATATGGATCACTCAGAGTGGACAATTTTCGATTGAGTGATCTTGTAAAACACGACCTAATACTGAAAAAGTATGAATAATTATCATGTTTATTGCAAATTATGCTTCTGGAAAAAATTGTGAAACAAAAATCGTGATTCAAATCTTACTGGTTCAAGAGAAAATGAAAATCTTGTTTTTTGTCGATCGTCCCAACTGAGAGATCATTATTTTGAACTATATTTAATAAACCAAAACTTATAGGTAGAAGGTAGATACATCAGAAATTGTGAAAAATGTTGTACTAAAATTTGACGAATCAGTCGTCCCTGTAAGTGTTATACTTAAAAAGATAAATCATTTTTTACAATCCTTGAGGAAAACGTTGAGTAGGGTGACCATATCACCGATTGGAATCATTACCCGTACAATTCAAATTATGATGTTTTTTAAACGTTTTTATACGAGTGATTTGTTTCTGGTTTCACTGCATAATTTAAATAATATAAAATTACGTTTTTAAATGACATGTTTCTGCATAGTTAGTTTCTGTATGTGTAGTGCTCTTACGTTCGTACTTCTAATTGGGGGGCCAAACACCTCCTGCCGCAGGCTCTATGCGGAGGTCGTGCGGTCCATGGCCCTTTACGGGACCCCAGTGTGGGCGCGTTCCTTGAGGCGGCGAGCCGCCCATTACCTGAACGCGCCCCAGAAAGTGGTGGCCGTAAGGATGGTCCGTGGGTACCGCACGAAATCCCGAGAGGCGGCGGGCTTGCTTGCCGGATTGCCACCATGGGATCTGGAGGCGATAGTCCTCGCGAAATTTAAAAAAACCTCCTCCTAAATTTCGAAACGTGGGATCGATCAGTTCATGAAAGTGCACTTGGAAAATTTAGACGGAGAATTAAAAATAGCTCTAAGCGATTTACGTCAAGATGTAACCAATAAAATATCCCCATTTGTGAAACACTCAAGAAAACGTAAAAGGTCTAATGATTTAAAGAAAATAAAAATACATAGGTCAGAAAAACCGAAATTCAACATTGAACAAAGATTTCCTATGGAGTCTATATTTTCCGATGAGCCATCTTTTTATGAAAATTGGAGAGGACAAGTTGAACTAGCCAAACCTACCTCACCAAAAATGCGTGTTAAATTCCTGAAAAATGGCAACCTGTGTAGTCCTGTTCCTAACAAAGATGGTAGTATAATTAAACTGACAAACACGTGTGGTCTAGACTCAGTGATGTATCTTTTAGCATTAGGATATAATATAAATAACAACATTAAAGATACTATAGACAATTCCAAAGATTTAACGATTACAGAATAGATAAAATATTTGTCTGATATATATTCTGAACAAAAAGTTTTAGAATTGAGGTGTCGCATAGCACTACAACATTTTTAAATAAAAGAGCAACATGGTATTATAAATATTGATTGTGCTTGCAATGTTACATATGTATTTGAACATTTGCGACAAGATTACATTTGTAGTGCTGTTTTTAAGAAACAGTGCTCCAACGAATCATGTTGTTCAACCCGCATTTCAAGGAAGATTGCATTTTTGCCAATAAATATTAATATAATTTCTGTTTTTGGCATTTTTAGTCTAGAAGATGCAATCTTTATGGGTAATGAAACAAAAACATGTGATTTTTGTAAAGGTCAAATTATTATTAGTTATGAACTTTCAAATTTGATATCCATTGATTTGAACGGATGTGAAAAAGTTTATTTGAAAGATGTACCAAATACAGAAACAGATTCTACAAATTGTTAGGCGGTGTTGAATTTATTCCTGCATTGAGTCCCGATAATATTGGCCACTACAGAGGACATGGTGTTCATAACGACCAAATAGTCTGTTATGACGATTTGATGGGAAAAATGTATAACAGCAAAGAAGAACCAGTCATTCTACATACTTTGTCTTACGGACTTATTGATTAGGTTACATCCTATTCTGTAATTATGTATATTATAGTGAAATAAAAAAAAATATTAAATGTATAAATGTTTTTTTTTTGGTTACCTTAAAATTACTGATTTTTTTGAGTGTAGGAATTACTTAGAATTAGAAGTACGAACGTAAGAGCACTACACATACAGAAACTAACTATGCAGAAACATGTCATTTAAAAACGTAATTTTATATTATTTAAATTATGCAGTGAAACCAGACACAAATCACTCGTATAAAAACGTTTAAAAAACATCATAATTTGAATTGTACGGGTAATGATTCCAATCGGTGATATGGTCACCCTACTCAACGTTTTCCTCAAGGATTGTAAAAATGATTTATCTTTTTAAGTATAACACTTACAGGGACGACTGATTCGTCAAATTTTAGTACAACATTTTTCACAATTTCTGATGTATCTACCTTCTACCTATAAGTTTTGGTTTATTATATATAGTTCAAAATAATGATCTCTCAGTTGGGACGATCGACAAAAACAAGATTTTCATTTTCTCTTGAACCAGTAAGATTTGAATCACGATTTTTGTTTCACAATTTTTTCCAGAAGCATAATTTGCAATAAACATGATAATTATTCATACTTTTTCAGTATTAGGTCGTGTTTTACAAGATCACTCAATCGAAAATTGTCCAATCTGAGTGATCCATATAAACCGTTATAAATCTTAAACGTGGCTTTGAAACGAATCGAAAGTTTGTTTAGCAGCTTTCACAAATCCTTCACAATTAATTAAAGTGCAAAATATAAACACATAGGCAGTATATTCTTGGAAACGCGTTATGGCTTTTTGTTCAGTTGTCCAGATTGAGAGATCCAGTTAATGAGTTCTAACTTTGTTTGTTTAGGTTTCACAATTTTTTTATCTTACCATGAAGTTTTCACAATTATTTCCTAAATCCTCTTATAATTTGGTTGGGATTGGAAGAGGTTTTTGAAAAGATCTCTCAATCCACACGCACACGGATTCTCATTATGCCTCTGTAGCATTGTTCTACAAAAAGAAATCCTTTCCTGGTAATCTCGAGGTAGAAGACTTTGAACTCGTTGTACGTGAAACGGATGCATTTCGGCTCTTTGTAAAATACGATGAACAGTGCTTTTCGGTATTCCCGTTCTTTCTTCAATTCCACGTACGGAAATACTTCGGTCACGTGCGACCTCTTGCAATACTTCTTCCTGGAAAGGAAACACAGGTCTACCTCCAGCCTGTATTTGATTCGGGAAATGGCCGCCCTCTGTGAGTGAACGGTGCACATTAACAAACACGCGGTGATCCGGGTAGCGCTCTAAATTTGGATATCTTTCACGATAAAGTCTAGCGGCAGCACTTGCGTTGCATCTGCATTCCCCATAAATGAGGTGCATGTTCGCATATTCTTGTGAAGTGTAGCGCGTAGGCATGGTAGATAAAAAGGATGCCAACACAAAAGTCCAGAGAGAAGCCAAAGTTGCCGGTATGTTTTCAACAAGTCCAATTCACAAAGATTCAAGTCCAAAAAGAGAAGCCAAAGTTGTCAGTACTAAATCAACACAAGCGAATACGAACGTGCGCAGTAGACGAATGAGCGAAACGTACTAACTGGTTGGTGTCGGACTGGTAGCGTAGCCATTTGCTTGGCTGAAACTAGTGCGAATGAAACAGATAGATGCCATAGCATCTATCTGTTTCATTCGCACTCGTTTAAACGACGCATCTCCGTCTCAATGCGTGGCGTCACTATCTGTCTCGCTCACTCATGGCAAACATACCCATTATCCATCTCTCTCATCATTTTGCCTTAAAATTAAGAACCTACCTAGAGCTTGTGCGAATTAAAAACATTTTAACTGAGTAAAATCTGATAGCAAAAATCGGGTTACTTGAGGTTTTAATTTTTTTACTCTTTTCTATTGTATGGAACTAACAAGTATTATACCATTTTAGAATTCTGATTAAATGCGCCAACTTTTAATGCTACTTGCCAAGGCACTCTAGTACATTTTTTTTATAGGAGGGCCTGTCAAAGTCGACGAATCTTGAAAATTTTAAATTCGTAGTTTAACAAATAGTCTCAATTCTCGGGAACTTAAGGCAATTGTGTCATTATTTTTTATTGGGATTCTAGAAATGTTATTTAGGATTACGTTTCTAAAGTTCAAATGAACAAAAATAAAAAATAATAACCACAATAACCGAAAAATGGTACAGTTTGATCAAATTTCTAGGTTTTTCTTAAAATGCCCATAATTTTCAAACTGCATGGGATAGATTTTTTTTCAGATTTTTCTCGTGATGGTTATGATCAATCCTGTCACCCCGTTTCGGCTTGACGTTGAGTTTTGGGACACCCTACCTTCCAGTTGTTAAATTTCAATTGTCATTTTCTCCGTGAATAAACAAGATAATAACGTGCCTTCCACTTTAAATTAATCTGGTGACAATTTGTGACTCGTGTATATAAAAGAAAAACCTAAAATGTAATATTTATTTTTATTCTGCGAAACGGTTCTATTTGCACGAAACGACGGAATGAACCATATATGAATTTTGTAGACGCGATTCTCTAAGAGAGCTGTTTAAAAAAATTATATCATGACAGCACCTTTTCAATAGTACAAAAACATCATGTACGTTAGAAAAAATCTGCATTTATTCAATGAAAGTGGTGACAGACACCACTATAATACGATAAATAGGGACCAACTATGTAGTTCAGCGAGGTTTCAGGCTTGCTAAAGTAGATTCATCTTTCATGGGGTAACTGTTTAAAATGTTTGTATTTTTGACAAGTGTCAACTTATAGCATTTTTTTTTCAATTAGACCACCAATTGAAAAAAAAAATGCTTTGAGTTTGAGTTTATACTGAATTCACCCCATCTGTCTGCAGAAGGCTGTCATTTACACCCTGTATACTATAAAAACGTAGACATTACGTAGAGTGCCTTGTTCCGGAAGGTAAGCCGGTAGGAATCGGCTTCCTAAGTGCCTTCAGGACTGGTACATATACATAATTATATATACAGTACATAGAACACAACATAATAGGAATGTATACAATAAGTTTTAAAAACATTAAATGTTTCGTATACAGTTAAACCAGATAAAGAATGCGCTTCGGAAAAAGTCGTGTTTCCGAATTAATGGTCACGAAGATCGTGACACATAACCCCACACAGAGGCAACGCTTTTTACCCACGACGGAACGGGGACGGTATACGCGTTTGGGGTGAGAGGTTGTTTGTTTGTGCAAATCCACGTTGCCATTTTTCTCCAAAACTACTAGTCCGATTTTGTTGCAGTTTTCAGTTATGGGTTCAGGTTTGATTGGTGCATGTCCTTAGATAGGTGTTACGGTGACCACTCACCAGGGGGCGCAGCAGCAAACATTGTTTGTGCAAATCCATGTTGGCATTTTTCTCCAAAACTACTTAACTTTTGTCATGAAACATCAACTACATATTAGTGAGCGTTTGTGTGAAGTCTTTCTCTCTATTGAGAACTCCGTTTCAACACAGTCTTCTTTCTGTCGCTCTGAGTTAATTATTTTATTTTTGAAATGTTCTTTTGTTTTTAATATGGACTCTGTTTGCGCGCAAACCATAACGCCGCGCCAACTCACCGTAAGTTCGATCTCGCAAGAGTCGCAAGCGAATCGTCGTCGCAGTTATTATTTTTATCTGTGTCAGTCAATTTATAAATACAGTCCACTTGAGTATCATTGAAGAGCCACCCCAAACAGACACTTTCAACGTGCACATTCTTGTAATATTGTTCTCACATAATACACCATCTCAACATGAATGATGTAACCAAGGTTTTGTAAAAATATTCAGATTTAAAAGACTGTCCATGGAGTTTCTTGCCCGTTCGTCTTTACAGAGATCTACGCTAAAGAATGGGCAACTACAGTACTTTCACAGTTATTACGTCTTTGACTGGGACTGTAGCTATATTTAAACTTCAGCTTTGTTTCGACAATTCAAAAGTGCCTGTAACTGACTTACTTGAAATAAATGCTTGATTGTCATTTTTCATGTTGCTCAAAAGTTTTTTAGGACTGCATTCTTCATCATCATCATCGTCATCGTCGTTCATTTCCTGGCGATATCCCAATTCAAGGTCGGTGTAGCATATCTTCTTCACCCGTACTTCTGTATTACTTGTCATCTCATCAGACACCTCCTTTCCAGCCATATCTATCCTTCACACACTCCATCCATCGTTTCTTTGCTCTTCTTCTACTCTTACATCAATATTTTCCTCATTCCTCCGCATTACATGTCCAATTGTCCATACCATGATATGCGATCACTACACAACTTTTCAGTCACCGGCGCCACTTTCAAACTTCCTCTTATGTACTCATTCCTTGTTTAATCCAATCAGGTTACACCACACATACCCCTTAGCATTCTCATCTCGCAATTGCCTTCAATTAATCCCTTTTGTGGTACAACATTCTGACCCATGCAGGACCGCAGCCATCCCGTCCCGTCATCGTCTAGTCGTCTGCCTGCCTTTTCCCAACTATGTTAGGATCGGCTTCCAGTCTAACCGGATGCAGCTGAATACCAGTATTTTACATGAATCGACTGCCTATCTGAACTCCACAATTTATTGTTATATTTAATTTTTATTTTATTTTATTTTGTTTGTGTCTTTGACATTTATTGATTCGATCTGACATTTATTTGTTTCTAAAATTTAATTATTTTTGTCATTGAATTAATTTTATTTATTTATTAATCTATCAGTTGACTGTAAAATTGACATAAAATGTTGTATATTAATGTTTTATATCTAATATGGTCAATGACTTCGGTATTCGTATATCCGAAGATGGGCAAAGACTTCCGAAGCGCATTCTTATCCCGAGAGCTATGCATTTAATTTAAATACAGAATATTACATAAAATATATCCCTCTATCAGGGATGTATATGTATAGACACTTAGATAACTATCAAGAACATGTACCTATAAAATATTTGTGCAATTTTTCTTCAGATAAAATACAGGGTGTACACCACCTCATCACAAAGTCGTTTACCAAGCTTTCTGTACATCAAACTAAGTAACTTTATGCAAAAAATATTGCTGGGAAACAACATTTTTTTTTGAGGTTATAAATCATTTTTTGTGGTAGAACTCAATGTAACGCACTTAAAACATTGTGCTGATGGATGGATTGAATAGTACGGGGATCGTGGAGGTGATATAAGTCAAAATGTTACAAAAAAAACTTGTTTTTGAAAAATAACTTGTCAAAAAGTTGTAACTTTGACCCCCCATATCTCCGTAATTAGAAGGTTCCCAGGTATGGTGTAGAACAAAAAAATGATCACATTAATGGGGAGAACAAGTGCCTTTCGGCATCGTGAAGAGGTGTTTTACACCCTTTATATCTGACTAGAAAAAAGCTCGTTTTGTTTTGGATGGCAAATAGTCAATCGCCACTTTTATAATGTCTGAAAAAAAAATGTTTTTTTTTTATACAATTCGAAATACATCACAGATAGATACATGGCCATCAAAGACAAAGCCTTAAGCCGCGATTACCTTTGGCAAGTTACTATGTAAGCAACTTGTATAACATAGTTTATACTTGTACATTTTTTACAACGTTAGTTGCACGTTTCAAATTGCGAACGAGTGACGTGTCCTAATCAATTTTTAAACATCCCCATAGAAGTTAAATGTGCATGCAATTTGCACACTCTTAAAAACATGTTTCCAATGCAAGACACATGTACATTTACGAGCAACAATACCTAAACTTAAAAACTAATTTCAATTTTAATAGAAATAACGATTGTAACTTGGACAGGGACTTTTTCATAAAAGTATTTATAAGTCCCAAAATACTATTTTTGAACAACATGAAATTATAATCAAAACAGTAGGAGTAAATACTTCTAAAAGTTGTAAAGTGTTTACATAATATAGTTGCTCGTGATTGTTCGCAAAAGTGACGTCTTGCATGCAAGTCTTGCTTTAATCGCGTCTTCACCTTCCTATGTACATCTAGGGATCATATCCTTCTTAACGAACACAGCATTGTTTTATCTTTTATAAAACATCTACAGGTAAATTGGTTATAATTTGATCGCCGGCCTAACTACCGCCATTTTGTTCATTACAATCTATATAAATCGATAGCTGGTATCAAAAAACATTTGATAATCTTTTGTTTTTTTTTTTTCATTTTTTGACGACCCGTTTGGCGTAGTGGTAGTGACGCTGCCTTACGTTCTTAGGGTCCTGGGTTCGAATTCCGGTAGGAGCAAATGTTTGTGTGAAGAGCATGGACATTTGTTTCCGAGTCATGGATGGATGGTGGTGATGTATAATAAGTATGTATTTACAAACAAAAAAGTATATATGTAGTATATCAACTATATAGAGTCCACGTCACAAGCTTTGCTTAGTGTGGCACTAGGTGGCGCTGTGTGTTAATGTCCAGCGATTTTTTTTATTTTTTTTTATTTGTAATAGACAAAATGCTCTAAAATGTCACGTTTCCGAGATATGAGCTATCAAAGCTTAGGGTCCATTCACTGATAGAATCTTCAGGAAAGATTAGATTTTTTGTTTGCTACGATTTAACTTCAGAACTACTCAACCGATTTAAAAAAATCTTTCAGCATTAGAAAGCTACATCTTTACCGAGTAACATAGACTATAAAAATTATATTGATATCATGCAAATTCGCCGAGTTATCACAATTTTCACGGACAAAGACGCGAACGCAGTTCTAGATTTAAATATAAATTGTAATGGCGGAAATTAGGCCAGCTGGATTTGTTACAAAAATCTTCGAAGCCTTTTAGGTTAGTTTACAACAGGTACTAAATATTACAATAACCACCACAATTTTAGGCCTTAAGGGAGAAATGATTACGCCATATTTAGGGCTACACGCTTGTTCGAATTGCTAAATTTGATTCGGCAGCAATTTTCATATATAAATTGGCGCCTTTATCCAAAGGTAAGGTAAGTAAAAAGTACCTATAGAATGCCATCTGCTACAATCTTACACACTTATTTTATTTCTTAAGCACGGCAGTGTTAGTTCAATATAGCCGATTCGAAACAATGATTCAATATTTGGCTTTTATTTTGCTCGTGCCGATCGGTTAAATCCTTTCGGCATGTACTACTCCGCAAGCCCAGGCAAGGTAAACGACACGACGAACAATACCAAAAAAAAGACATTTCGGTAGGCCGCTTATAGTACTCAAACTGCCAGACAATCGTGACAAGAACTAAACCTAATCGTAATAAAAAAAGAATGAAACCCACATGATCCTCAAACACACATAAAAAAAAGTTACAATCACTTTGAAAAATCGTAATCAATTTTGTTACGGTAGATTTGTATTATGATTTCTTCTTCTTTTTAAATTAGTTATTTGAAAATATTGATATAGAAAATAAAACAATAAAAGAGTTCATTTCTTTTTCCAAATAAAAGGCAAAGAATCGGAAAGTTGTGATTGAAAAAATGCCAAGTCGATTTTCAGAAGTTTTACGAGCAAGAATAATTACTTTGAGGGAAGAATGCACCACGAGAAAATAGCATGCAGAGTTGCTATATCCCAGTCCTGTGTCGTGACTACGTTGCAGAGGTACCACGGGATGGGTAATTTAGCTGGTCGACCCCGCAATGGTCGCCAACTGTTTTGACTGCTGACCAAAAGCACTATACTAGATTGCTGGCAGCCTGTGACCCAACAATCAACGCAACTAAAATAAAAGCAGAAGTTTGCGCCGCCTCTGGGCTTGAAGATAGCACTCAGACCATTCGGATTTGCTTGCAGTAGGCTCTCTGCGTCCGAGAGGTCGGCACGACTGGCCGAGGAGGGGCACCACCCGGGCTTGACTGTTCGCAGGTCTGGCAGCGAGGTGGTTGCACCTGGCGGCTCCGAGGCGGAGCGTAAGGCCAGGTGTGTGAAGGAGGTGGAATCCGTGATTAGGGGAGTGGCTTTGTAGGTGAAAGTTTCATCTAAACTCAGGGCCATACCCGCGGCTTCCACCTCCATCATAGTGGCAGCGGAGTCCAACTTTGGGGGGCCTCCCCCTCCTTTGCCACAGGGAGACGAGTCGGCCAAACTGCGAGTGGATGTGGCTTACCTGACGGCCGCCATTGAGCTTCTCCAGAAGGAGAACGCAAAGCTCAAAGTGGATCTCGCCAAACAAGGCAGCCACGGGCCCGACGCGACGGTCCCGTATGCGACTACTGCGGCTGCTGCAATCGGACTGGATCTCCGGCAGGGCAGTGCTGCCCCCCCCCCCCCCCCCTCTGAAAAGTCAACCACAGTCATAAGGCGGCGGCGCCAGCTAGGAAAAAAGCGGCCAAAAATCAGGGCATGGCAGCGGCACGGACGGCGACTGTTCCAGTGTTACCGACAGCAGTAAGTAAGCCAGCGCCTGTGGCACGTCGGCCGCCGCCGCCACCACCATCCCCTAGCTCCTCACACCTCCCACGTCTGAAGCGGGATAGCAGGTGGTCGGGGAGAACCGGAGGGAGCGAAAAAGCGGCCAAAAAGGCCAGAAAAGAACACCAGCGCCAGCAAAGGGCGCGAAAGATCGTGGCTAGGCTCCGCGCCCCGAAGACCGCAGCTGTAGTGCTAACGCTACAGCCGGAGGCGGCCAAGAAAGGCGTGTCCTACCGCGACCTGCTGGCGAAAGCTAAGAAGACAGTGGATCTCGGGGAGCTCGGGATCACCGGGGGCCTCTGGCCTTAAGTCACCGCAACGGGGGCGGAGCACCACAACGGGGCTCGAATGCTGAAGATCCAAAGTGAAACCAGTGGCTCGTCCGAGGACGCTCTGGCTCAAAAGCTCAGAGCATCCCTAAACGCGGACAAGGCCCAGGTATCCAGGCCCGTCAGATGCTCAGACCTGCGCATCCTGGGTCTGGACGACTCCGTCACTGAGGAGCAGGTGGTGGCCGCCGTCGCCCGGTCCAGAGGGTGCTCTGGCAAGCAGGTCAGGGCAGGCGCACTACGTCCAAACACAACCGTGGAAGGCAAAAGGCTACTGGTGGGCTGGGTGTCAGCGCAGGTGAAGCTGCTGGAGCCCAGACCCTTGAGGTGCTACCGCTGCCACGTGGCAGATCACGTGTGAATGCAGTGCGCCTTGGAGGTTGACCGCAGTAGCCTCTGTTCCACTGCCCGCTGCGGTCAGCCTGGACATGAGTCCTGGCTGCTGTCGCTGCGCCGCACTGCCCTGCATTGCGACCTTTAACCTCTACGTACACGATGTTTAGGACCAACAGGACCGTATTCGTGGACTCAAAATTCTCCCAATATGCTGATGATCTGTGCATCCTTAACAGGTCTGCCGACCCAAACTGCGTGACACGCCTCGTGGGGTGGGCCGCCGACACCGTCATTGACTACTACCATCGTTGGGGGCTAAAATGTAACGTGGACAAAACGGAGTGTGCTAAGTTCACTCACAAGAGGAATTACCATAGAACCATTCGCATCAAAGACGAGGCTATTGATAATAAAACTAGCATAAAATACGTGGGCGTACACTTAGACAAGACCATGACCATGGGCAAATAGACGGATTACGTCGTTCAAAAGGCGTGACGAGCACGCGGCACGCTAGCCCCTATCATAGGTTGGCACGCCAAGACATACATCACCGTGAAACTCGCTGTTATTCAAGCGAGCCTACTTCTTATATTGGATTATGGCGTAGTACAACTACTCTCACGTTACAGTAAGAGAGGTCAAAAAATTGAACGCCAATATTGAATGGCTCTCAAGACCAGCGGACAATTTCCAAGACGCCTAGAAACCACATTACTCTGGGATTTGCTCGACTGGGACCCATGGCACCTCCGTGCACAAGACTTGAACGAGGACATGCTGCGCCGACTCTGCGAATTGCACATCGAGGATCTAGAGACCCCTGGTGACGCCTACCTCGGATACGGACAGCACAACCCCCTCCTCACTAATACTAGACTAGGTGACATCGAATATGTACCAAAAAAAGACAGGAACCGCTCCACGTCCCCATAAATTGTAATTAGCTGTAAATAGGATAGGACAATATACAACAATTTATATAAATTAATTCTGTACACACTAACAATCTCACAGCACACACTACACGACACTTATATAGATCTCTCCTAGACAAAGATAGGTAGACTGCAAGTAGCTGACACACCCACAAATCGAACACACCACCGACCTGTGGACATACTGTAACATATGAACCAGGGAAATAAACATTATTCTATTCCATTCTATTGTCCTCGGGGACTTCAATGCCACGAACTTGGCTTGGGGTTCTCGTTGCACAGATGTGCGGGGAGGGATGGTGGAGGACTGGACCCTGGAGACGGGCCTGGTCGTCTTAAATCGGGGTTCTGTACCCACCGGTGGAGGTTTGCCTCGCGTGGGCGGAGCACCGTCGTGTCCTCGTAGCGGCGATCAGCGGTGGCGACCTTTCGCGGCCGGCCCGGGAACAATTTATGGTCCGTAGCGAGACGGAATGAAAAACCGTCACCTCCGAGGTGGTGGAACACGAGAGGTGGAAAAAATCTCGCCCTAGCGCCGTGGTGGCGGGCGCGGTAACGGGCCTGCAGCTATCAGCATAATGGAGGGACCCGCAAGGACCGAAGCCGGTCGGGGCTGCGGGACTGTTCGAAGAGGTACCGTGGCCCTGGAACATTAAGGGCGAGGAAGGAACATGGATGGGCATGGATACTAAAGTAAGTAAAAGTCCGACACTCCCTCCCGCTCCGCCCAGAGTGGGGGGAGTCATTTGATGATTTCCCATCAGAAATAAAAGGCTGTATTACAAGCGCGGAAGTCTTGGCGAGCTTCTCTGAATTCCCAGCAAAGTCAACGACGGAGATTGCAGTGTTAGGTTTCCGCAAAATGAAGATGAAAACATTTGGCAAAACTGTCTCTTCTTTGACGAATCACGAAAGTACTCATCCAGATAACCGACGTGTCCGTGTCTGGAGAAGACCAGGACACAAGGCAAAGAACTGCCATTGGAACAGTTCAGCAAGGCGGGAAATCGGTGTCTTTTTGGGGTGGTGTTATGATTGGAGCTAGAACGCTTTTGATCGCGTATCGAAGCTTCATGACAGCAAACATGTATAGACCAGTTGTCACTATTATTTATTATATAAAAAATTAAAAAAATGTTATAATTTTTAAGGGTATTTCTATTTATAGAAAACACACTAAAACTTTTCTTGATTAAGTTCAAGTTAATAAATTATATCAGCTCAAGCTAGTGATCACAATCTTTTTTTAAGTGTGTATGTAACACAGTAATAAACAAAAATGATAATAATACATGTTGTTCGCTTCAATTTTTATTATATATAGAAAGTCATTTTGTTTTAGAACTCGTAAAAGTCGTGGAATAAAAGTTATTCAGTTCCATGGTCTCAAACACCAAACGCGAGAAACCTTGTATAATCGAATTTGCCGAACGGCTATGCCGAACAGCTGTGCCGAATACTAGCGATCCGAACAAGTTTGTAGCATCCTCTACATTAAATAGACATCCAAATCCAAATATCTAAAGATATGATTTATTTTTATTCCTTGATTTATCAAAGAATATCATAAGATATGTACTTACATAATAAGAGATACATAAAAATATCGACGAGATTTCTTTTCTAAATTAAAAATAATATCAATTTAGAAATTTCATTTCAATTATTATCATCGATTTTAGTGTATAGTGGCATCGCAAAGGGCCCGCGTGGCGGATTGTGCCTACTCTCTAACAGAGAAGAGGCTTGTGTCCCAACAGTGGGACACTGTGCTTATAATATAAAGATAGTTACATACTAACATTGACAATAGTTTTACTTAAAACTACAAATACTGCATCAGTTCTTTAGGTCGAGATAGACCGAAAATGAACTTTAGTCAAATACCCTTAAAGACCCTTATTTGTATGAAACGCTTGAACACATTCCCTTTCAGAAATAAGCTCGTTATTATTATAAGAATAAGATTCATTTTCGTATAAAAGGCTAATAACTAAGTTCAATAAACTTATAGTTCACTCTAAAGATTTTAGGCCGTGGTTTGGCTTAGAGAAGATATTCTTGTCTCTGTCTTGTGCTCGCAATTTGTCATTTGTGCGAGAGTGAAAAGAATAGTGTTTTAATGCCGATACGCATTGCCGGTTTCCGAATTGAGTAAATTGCATTTTAGGACTTGTCAAACGCTATTTGAGGTCTAAATTACGAATTTCGAGTTTCAATGGAAATTGATTGAAAGTAATAAAACAATTTCATACATCAAAAATAACGTGTGTTTTAAAACAATACTAGGTGTAAACTAAGGTGTCCGTATGGGTTCGGACGGAAAGAATAGCACCATCCCATATCTTCCCGTAGATGTTTTAGAGGCGACTAAGGGACTACCAGAGCATGGGCAGCAGCGTTCTCCGTGTCTTCTTTAAGAAACGCACTGCGATCCAACCCGCCTGCCAAGCGTGGCGATTATGGCAATACCTCCCAAATGAATAGCACATCAGCACATCGCAGGAATGGCCCCTAGTGCCCGGCAGCCCGTCTACTCTCGACTACGGCAGCGGTCGAGGCTACGGCGTGGCAAGGGGTGCGAAAAATCTCCGGATGGGATCCGGCTGCCAATACCACAGCGACTGGACCTGGCAAGATACAACGCACTCACACTCCAGACCAACGAGAAGATGGCGAAACTTGAAAAGGAATTGAGCAGCCTGCGATGGAGTATTGTGGTATTATCTGAAGTTCGAAGAGAGGGCAAGAACACGATAATCTTGAAATCCGGCAATCTACTCTTTTTCCGAGAGGGTGACCGGCTGTCCCAGGATGGTGTTGGGTTTAACGTCCATATGTCCCTTGTGAATAACGCGGTGAAGATCGAGTGTGTCGACCAGGGTCACCCAGGCTGGCGTACCTTATACTCAAAGTATCCTCAAAATATTCGCTAAAGGTCATACAGGTCTACGCCCATTAAATAGTTTTAATTTTGACTCCCAATTTCTCCGAACTAGAAAGTTCCGAGGAATTGTATTGAACAAAGAAATTATCGCAAAGATTGGGGGAACAAGTGCTTTTCTTTTTGGCTTCGTTAGGAAGTTTTTTATGCCCTCAATGGGGTCCGTATTCCCTATTCGACTATTCTGAGGACAAGCATCCGAAACAAACTCAGATGCAAACTCAGATGTCACAGACTCTTTTAATATAGACATAATCATAATCAAGTTATAAGAGGACCATGCATATTAGCTATTTTATGAAAGAACCAACTCCTGGGTAATTCTGAAGGCGAAGTAAGATTTTTAGTTCTTAGGTTGCAAGACAGATGGCGCTAACCAAAGAAATAATTTAGTTCGTATATAGCAAGATAGATGGCGGTAAACAAAGAAATGGTCTCAAGTAGAATTTGACTGGTTCGCTTAACAAGTACTCAAATCAGCAACTGGATGTTAGCGACGTTACGTAAAATTAATAAATCTTAAACTAAAATATTCTTACTTACAAAATATACGTCTTTGTGACAAATTATTCAATTATATTGACATTGTACTGATATGTTGGTCAACTAAAGTAAATAATTTATTATAGAGAAATAACTACGGACGTATGAGGGAAATCTTACTTTCTTTTCTTTGAATTGTGCAGTATAATTTGATAGATCTTAATTATTACTTACTTATACATATATTTATACATTAAATGTATGAAAAAATGCATTTATTTTGGAATGTCTTTCTTCACTTATTTATAAAATTCCGGACGTTTTACCTTCTTATTCCGGACACTGAGCATTCTGGATTTATCCGATAAAACCCGGACAACCCAACTATCTACTATAAATGTTGTTAAAAGTTAAAAGTTAGATAATTCCAAGTTAGATAATTCTACAATCACTTCACAACCAATATTGGTCATCACAAATAGTTTAAAATTAAATCACTTTTTCTGAGACACATTTTATACTGTTTTTCTTTTCATTCATCCTTTTGTTTATTGTTGAGAATGTGCCTTTTGTCAGCAGGAAAACTTTCACTGTCTTATTAGTCAGTATTATACCTAATTATTTGAATTAATAATATGTAATTAGTGAAACTGTCGAACATGTCCTTTTTTTTTAAATGTCGGGGATGAGGGATAGGCCTACTCCATTGCTGGTCGTTTTTGAGGCGCTGCCTTCGTTCATATAAAATAGCAATGCCACAATATGTTTACATTTTCCACTTTGATTGTAGCACATTCGTCCTTAAGAAACGAGTAGAATTCATCTGTAAGAAAATTAAATTGTTAAACAAAAGAAATGTACTCACTACGGACTGCACATCAAACTACTACAATCTATAAAATTTAATAGACTTTCTACTTTATTATTATAGCATTAGATTCAAGGTTAATTGGGAAAGGAGATCATCCATCATCTGCCTACCTTTTCCCAATTATGTTGAGGTCGGCTAACCGAATGCAGCTGAATATCAGTACTTTACATGGAGCGACTGCCTATCTGACCTCCACAATCCAGTTCGTACTAGGTAATACGATACCACTTGGTAAGACTGGTTGTCAGACTTTTTGGGCCACTGACTACCTGTAACGACTGTCTAAGATGGACAAATGACGGCCAGGACCAATAGCTTAACGTGCTTTCCAAGGCACAGAGGAAACGTGATACGTAAGGGTGGTCCCCCATCTACAGACCAACCTAGGCAAGCACGGCTTAACCTAAAGATCGGCCCGAGCGGCTATTATTATTTAGAGAAAAAGGAGATCATCCAGTTTGAGACAATAAAAAAAATTGTAGCCTTCAACAATAATTTATTACACAGTTTTAAAGCACGTGTGTATGTAACGCATTATTTTGGACTATTGCGTCAAGTCGAAAACCTTTTGGGTTCGGAGATATACAGGAAGTTTTTTTTCAAGTGGTTGTGGATGGCTAAATCCGAAACCATGAGGAATAGCAAAAAACACGCAAAGTAGTCTCGAGCCTGATTTTGATGAAAACTAAAACTACATCATTAGATGTTTGATAAAAACAATATTCCTGCCCAGGAATCGAACCATTTATTTTGGAAAAAGCACACACTGTATTATGACACCATTTAGTGACCATTCTAGAGTGTCGCTAATAAGAATCAAATTCTCGGAAGTAATGACATACGGGAAGTGAAAAAAAAGAGTTCAGTTTTGATAAAATACATAACGGGAAACCATTTGTATTAGGGGTTGTAAGAGATTTACCGTTGCATATAGCGTTTGACATACGGGAAATGAAAGAAATGAAACCATTTGTATTAGGGGTTGTAAGAGATATACCGTTGCATATAGCGTTGTTCCCCAATTCACCACAGCATTGCCGCCATACAAAAATGTGTTTCCACTCCTGCCAACATTTTAATATAATACATTCGTGGCCACCGACTTTGTTTTATCCCAGATCATCAAACAAAGTGAATAATCTCCTTTGTCAGTTTCGGAAAGCTTGATGTGCTAAAGTCTGTTCCTTTTTTTTTGAAAACTTACATTCAAAGATGATTTTTAAATATTTTCGATGTCTCCGAAGCCCGAAGAATAGACCTTCAATGGTGGCGCTCATATTTTCTGCTCATACTTCTGTCACATCTAGGCCATGTTTAGTAAGACCAGTCCCGGTAACGCCCGTTTCTTTTTTACGTTGTTACTAGGCAGTCATTGACAATATTTACCAATAGGTAGCGCTACCGTCGCGCACAAGGCGGATATGCTCATTTGTATTTTCAAAGACGTTCAAACATTTACTGGCAATAGATGGGACAAGACGAAAAAAATCGTAATCCGTCGCTATGTCTATTCTCGACACGAAATCGAAATTGATCGGGATCAAAATTTTTGTATGAAAATATTCCCAATGACTGCTCTAACATCACGCGTATCTCCGCAACCTTTACTACAGCGGTCTACCTATTGGGAGGCCGATAAGTCTTTTAAATCTCTTTGGTATTTTCTGTCTACCTTTCTTGTCTTCTCTCAGGGCGGAGGCCTTTGGCCTAGTAGTGGAAACGTTGCAAGCTGAAGATGCATGTTTGCTTCCATTTTCTCAGTCTACCTGTCGTGGTGGGCTTCCGTACAAGTTAAGTCCACCGTCACTTGTTCCCCAGAGCGGCTTTGCCTCCGAGTTCCCAGTCTCGCCCTGGGCTGGCGGTGTTCTTCAGGCTGATGTTCAGTGACTTGCAATGGGTGGTCTGGAGTTTGAGCCCCAACACGATTTGCTCCCGGCATCTGACTGTTCTCCCGGGCTTGAGGCAAGGGTCTCGGTGCATCAGGCCAAGGTATAGATGCTAAGTCTACCATGGGGGTGTTGTTTAAAGCCTGGGCTTCAGAAGGGGGTAGTAAGAGTAGGCCCATTTGCGCGTACACCGAGTCCCAATTTTCAGGAGGGGCTACTATAGGAGGATAACCCTGTAATCAGATAACAGAACGTAAACGACTGTTTAAGAGCCCTCTTACATTACATTACATCTTATGAGTCACACCAACGCATCAAAATACTACTATAAAAGTTACTGTATTGAATGCTCATACTTGTGCAAATAATAATAGTTTCTGTTTCATCGAAATCGGACCAGGATTTCTAAAGATACAAAGTTCCACTGTGTTTTTTGACTTTACTTTCTTTAGCGAGCTACTACAATGTCGTCACGTCGCACTGGTAGTAGTAGTCATTGTGAATGCCAATGTACATCACAAAGGGAACCCAGCCCGGACACTCTCCTGCCTGAGGTAACGGAGGACTCGACCCGGTTGAGCAGTGTTCCGGGTTGTATCCCCATTCTAGAATCACCACACATTGTCCAAGGTTCATCATTGGTAGGTCAAACAGAATGTAGTTCTCCCCCTTGTTGTAGTACACATTGTGGTTGCTTTATTATGTTCTCTGATAGTTTAGGGAAAGGATTGGGAAAACTAATTAGTAATAATCTGAGTCATTCTACTCAAAATTATTGTACACCTCAGGCTTCATATAACCAGATAACGGCATCCATAACTCGGAAGGAATTCAATCCTAATGATACTGTAACTATATTTGTTGGTAATAGTTTGAACGTAAAAATTGATGATATCACTGACAATGTCACTCAACTATTCAAACTTAATTGTAAGAAAATCATTCTGTGTGCCTTTCCATACTTTGAAAAGTTGTCGAGCAGGCAAAATCATTATATTCATAGTCTCAATAATCACATGTGTTTATTAGTAAGTCACTATTGTGACAAGTTGACGTTTTTCGACACTAACAGTTTCGTCCAGAAATTGAAGTCAACGAGGAAAAATGCGTACCTACCTATTAGTTTTAGACGTCAAATAGCTCGGCTATTAGCTTTTAATTTAAACTCAGACATATGTGGTATGTCGCAGTCTTTTGTAAATAGTTCCACGGAAATTAGTAATTATACTAATTGTAATTTTACACATTTTAGCTTAGATTTAAACTAGTCAGTAAGACAATGGAAGCTACGAGTGATAATTTAGGTAAACTTATCAACTCTAAGGTATCTTCTAGCTCTCAGTTAATTAGTTGTCAAAAAGGGGTTAAGCAGAATTCCTTTACATTATTTCATCAGAACATTCAGGGTTTTTCTTCCAAACAATTAGAAATCGAACTATTTTTAGAAAAAACCAAGTTTGATATTATCTGTTTAACTGAACATTGGATGAAGGATTACGAAATGCAATTTAATTACGAGAATTATAGTGTGGGCAGTTGCTTTAACCGGAAGTCTAAGATGCGTGGGGGTTCATTAATCTTAGTTAAAAATTGTTTTAAATTTAAGCCTCGTAATGATATTGTCGATCTTTCGGTTGAACATAGCATAGAATTGTCTTGTGTTGAGCTAGATAAGCATGTAATAGTGTGCGTTTACAGACCCCCTAATTACCTGAATTACTCTATCTTTGAGTCAGTAATGGAAGATGCTTTAGCAAAACTTGTAACTGGTAGTAAATTAATAATTATCTGTGGTGATTTTAATATCAATATTTTAGAGAATAATGTTAACAGCAGTAGATTTTTAAATCTCTTTAAATCATTTAATTTGTCAAATGTTTTTTCAGAACCAACCCGAATTACTACAAATACTGCTACATGTATAGATAATGTTTTTTGTTGCTGCGACTACTTAGATAAATCCATCGTAAATTACCTTCCTTCAGATCACAGCGGACAGACTGTTGCTTTCGCGTCTAATAAACAATTTCAAAGAATTCAGATTCAAACTAGACAAATAACACCCAGTAATTTAGAAAAGTTTAATAATAATTTAATTAGCAAGTTAAATATACCAGGCCATATTGGAAACAATGTAAATGAATTGTATGAAGAATTATTTTCGGTAGTGCACACCGAGTTCAATAATACTTTAAAACAGAAAACTAAAACTATTGCCCCAAAGTTTATTTTCAGTGATTGGGCAACACAGGGTATTAGGAAAAGTAGGGAACGATTGTTTGAGCTGTACGGCCTTAAGCCTTATATCAACACAGAAACGTTTAGTAAATATGTGGCTACTTACTCGAAAATTTTTAAAAACTCTTGCAAGATAGCCAAGTCTCTTTTCATTAGCAACAAGATAAAATCAGCCGATAACAAAATAAAGACGGTTTGGAAAATTATCAACAGTGAGACCAATAGATCTAAAAAACCAAGTAATGACATAACACTAGAGACCTCACATGGTCTCGTGAGCTCTAATAACGAAGTCGCTGAAGAATTTGTAAATTTCTTTACCAGTATCCCACTTAAAACTACTGAAACGTTAAATTCCTCTCCCTTGCTCTCTATGGATTTATTGAAGGCGAACGTTTCAGCCTGTTCAAATGAATTTAAATTTCATCATGTAAACCCCATAACAATCATAAAAGCTTTTAAGCAAATCAAGATCAAATTAACTGAAGATCTATGGGGTATGTCTATCAAAGCTTGTACCTCAATTGTTGAGACTGTAGCGCCATATTTAGCCTCAATATTTAATTTGTGCGTAGATCAAGGGGTCTTCCCGGATCTAATGAAATTCAGTAAGGTAATACCGCTTTTTAAATCCGGGGACAGTAAAGACACCAACAATTATAGGCCCGTATCCGTGTTGCCGGTTTTCAGCAAGGTGTTTGAAAAGATAATGCTCAATCAGATGCTTAACCATTTTAACACCAATAAAATCTTACACGAACAGCAGTATGGCTTCACCAAAGGACGTTGTACGACTGACGCCGGTGTCACTTTATTAAAACACATTTTTACTGCGTGGGAAGAGGCACAAGATGCCATAGGAATCTTCTGTGATCTCTCGAAGGCATTTGATTGCGTAAATCACGAAACCCTGATTTTGAAGCTTGAGCATTACGGATTAGGTAAACTTGCGCTCAGTTTAGTAAAATCTTATCTGAATGATAGACAGCAGCATGTACAAGTAAAGGGTGTAAATTCGATGGGTTTCAAAGTAAAAATGGGTGTACCACAAGGTTCGATATTGGGTCCCTTCCTCTTTTTAGTATACATTAATGACCTACCCCATTTATTTAACAACCATCCGCATATGGTGTTGTTTGCTGATGATACTTCTTTAATATTTAGGATAAACAGACGTGCCACAAATCTTGACGACGTAAATTTCGCCCTACTGCAGGTTCATAATTGGTTTACCGCTAATAATTTAGTATTAAATGGGAATAAAACTAAGTGCATAAGATTTGCTTTACCAAATGTCAAAAGTAGTGATTGTGACATAGTATTGAATCAAGAGAAACTTGAATTTGTCAATAAAACGGTTTTCTTGGGAATTACTCTCGACCACAGGCTACAATGGGGTCCTCATTTAACAACTCTTGCAGGCCGGCTGAGCTCAGCAGCGTATGCTGTTAGAAAAATCCGTCAATTTACTGATGTTGATACGGCGAGGATAGTCTATTTTAGTTATTTTCATAGTATTATGTCATACGGTATTTTACTATGGGGACGGGCTGCAGACATCGAGTCTATTTTTATTCTGCAGAAAAGAGCCATCAGAGCCATATATGAATTACGTAGACGCGATTCTCTAAGGGAACTGTTTAAGGAAATTAATATCATGACAGTACCTTGTCAATACATATATGAAAACATCATGTATGTTAGGAAAAATCTGCATTTATTCAGTAAAAGAGGTGACAGACACCACTATAATACTAGAAATAGGGACCAACTAGTTCAGCCAGGTTTCAGGCTTGCTAAAGTAGATTCATCTTTCATGGGGTACTGTTTAAAATGTTACAATAAAATACCTCCCCACATTCTACAACTGAATGAGACGAAATTTAAATCTTGTGTAAAACGCACACTATGTAGGCAAGCATATTATAAGCTGGGAGATTACATTGAGGATAAAAATGCTTGGCTAAATGCTGGTCCTGCTCCGCAACCATAGGTGCAAACTTAATGGACAATATTATTGTGGTAGCTGCAGAAGATTGTAAAAATATTCTTGCATTGTATAGATTCCATCTCTTAGTATTGTATAATTGCATAGCACATGTGTGAGTACCATGTACAGTAAAGCTACCATTTGCATTTAGTTATCTTTCATTGACTTGAATATGCCTTGGTGGCTGAGAGAATGTCATGCTCGCTTAAATGTCCTGCTGATGGTGGCGGGTGGGTCGGGTCATTTAGTTCCCTTCAATATGGTTGAATTGAATGGCGCTGATCCATGCGTCATGTTCGTGAACGGGCGCTGTCAGTCGGGACTGGTCATCTCTTAGCTGCCATGGATAATTTGAATTGCTTTATTTTATAAATTATTGATCTATTTCTTTTTTTTACTCTGGACGCTCTTATTGTGCACGTCTTTCTACATCGTTCTCACATATATGTATAATCTCAACAAGAAAGATGTAACCAAGATTTTGTAACAACATTTTTGATTGAAAAGAGTGTCCATGGAGTTTCTTGCCCGTTCTTCTCCATAGAGATCTACGCTAGGGAATGGGCAACTACAGTACATTCTCAAGTTATTATGCCTTGTGTCTGTGACTGTAGCCTTTTTTTTTTCGTTTTATCGACATTCAAAAGTGCCGTAATGGTCTAGTTGAAATAAATGATTTGAGTTTGAGTTTGAGTTTGTGGTTTGCGGCTGATGCGGAGTGTTTACGTTTATGAAATTTGATTTGTCAAGTGGTTTACACTTATTATTTTAAATGTTTGTGTTTAAATATGATTGTTTTTAATATCTCAGTAATTTTTGAAGATAGGAATAAGAACAGATAAATGTTTTCTTGAGTTAATTATTTTTTTAGACATGCTGATAAAAAAAACTTTGGTGTGACTCCTTGTACAACTTACTTAAAAACATCCGAATTGAGAACCTCCTCCTTTTTTAGAAGTCGGTTAAAAAGGCATATAACAACAAAGTGTTATAAATATTATGAAAGTACAGGATTTTTATTTTTGTGGACACTTTAAACGTGCACTTCTTTCTACATCGTTTTCACATAATGTACCATCGCAACATGACTGATGTAATCAAGATTTTGTCAAAATATTATGATTTAAAAGAGTATGACCCATGGAGTTTCTTGCTCGTTCTTCTCCATAGAGATCTATGCTAGGGAATGGGCAACTACAGTACTTTCACAGTTTTATGTCTTGTGACCGGGACTGTAGCTACATTTAATTTTCATCTTTGTTTCGTCAATAGGTTAGACCAGTGTTTCCCAATTAGTGGTACGCGTACCCCCAGGGGTACGTGAAGTTGCATCAAGGGGTACGTGCGGCTATCAGTAAAAACAAGAACAATTTCCAAAATATTATTTTATTACGATTCACATTTCTATTGAACCATTTTCCGACTTATACTGTCACCGTAAAATTGTCAAATACGTTATATTGTAATATCTCTAGCGATATTGTAAACTCTCGAATCATTGTCAATACGAACATATTATTGCTTACAATAAAACGCACTATTTTTCATGAAATGCATGCAATGGTAGTCAACTCACGCGCTGTGGAGGGAAGGAGGGGTCCCCCTTGCCCAGTGGTACCACTCTCATGAAAAAATACTGTACCATTTCTGAGAAACACCGATTAATATAAACTAACCTTAAAATACTTTATATTCCATTAAAAGGCGTAGTCGACGGAGCCCCGCTTCGCGGGGCCCCTATTTCCGAGTGCGGGGTTTAGAGGAACCTAACGGGGGGAGCCCCAAGTCCCGATTATGGGGGCAAAGATACTTCCGGATGTTCAGTTGACAATAATTCGAGAGTTTACAATATCGCTAGAGAGAAACACGTTATATTGTAATTGACGTGTTTGACAATTTTACGGTGACATATACAGCCTCCAAATTACAACGCGATGAAAAATTGAAATATTATAAAATTCAGTATTAATTCAAGAATATTTTTTTAAATATTTTAATTATAATTTAGTTACAAATATTTCATTAAAATAACATAGATTTGGGCAAAATACTTACAATTTTTTCAGTGACGAAAGTGAAAAGTAAAGGCTGAATAGCCGGCCACAGAAAAAAAACAAATAAGGCGGGAAACCGGCAATCCGATCTTAATTTTTGTTTCGAGTTGTCTCGTGTTTTATTTTTATTTTCCTTGTTTTTTTTTTTTGATTTTTTAGTTCGAGGGACTAAATAAGTCTTTAACTCGGGTTAAAGACTTATTTAGTCCCTCGAGCTACGCTTGGGCGCCAACCAGACCCCGTCTCGGGGCTTAATAAGTTATTTTCACCCCTAAGGTAACAATGTACTATTAAACTGACTTATTTTTTTTATTTACCACTAGCTGTGCTCCACGGTGTTACTCGCGGTTTAAGTAGCCTACCTGTTAATCCAGGGTGTCAACTACTCGTATACCAAATTTCATCAAAAGTGGTCCAGGCGTTTGAGCGTTAAGAAGTAACAAACATACACACACTCACAAACTTTCGCATTTATGATATTAGTGCGATTGCTACAATAAGGGGTACGCAGGTTTGAGGTCTTTTTTGAAGTGGTACGCAGCAAAAACTAATTGGGAACCACTGGGTTAGACGATTGTTTTAATTGTTTTGACATAAACCAAAATTGACGAAGATACAACGCTTTTAAAATTCTCAATACGTCACGCCTTAGTATAAATATTTTTTAGTGATTTACTCGTAGTTCTGTGTTTTTTTTTTCACGAGCCCCCACTCCCCATGTTTTGATGCATTTTATCATTGTCAATACTCATTGATTTACAAAAACAAAAAATACGACGTGTCCATTATTTTCCAATAGTCTAACTGACGGACTAAATATACAATATTTGACTTTTTTTGATACTGTTGTCATGCGCAAACCACCTTTTGCTAAGTTTCACTAACACTGCGAGTACACACCTGAACATTTGAGCGAGCTTCTTGCCCAGCAGATGACGTCGACGTCACTGGTGATGGTGGTGGGACAGATACCCCAGCAGATGATGATGACGTCACTGACGACTCATCAGAGTGCGTTGAGCTGGGGGTCTTCGTCTGCGGACAAGAATTATTACAGGATGTAAACAGGGTCTGTTTACACGAAGCCGTCAACCAATCATTCTGTACAAACTATAGAATAGAATAGAATACTCTTTATTATGTACACCATAAAAATATAAATACAAACATTTTAAACAATTTACAAGGGGTGACACAATGGGCGGTCTTATCGCTAAAAGCCCCTAACTATCCCTAGTTTTATGTATAGAAGACGAATTTTGTACCATTACGACTTTGTTTAGGGTAGGGTTGAAAAATCAAAAATTCACATTTTCCGGTACGGGTACTCCCTTGATTTTCCTAAAATTTTTTGTCCGAAAATCATTATTCATAACACGTTTGCTATAAACTTCAGTAACCATAATGTTCAAAACACCGAAATTATGTTTTACATAACTAAGTTTACTTCTAATACTATTTTGTCATAATACCGAATACTATAATAATTGAATCTCCTAATTTTACATGACATAAAGTCGTATGTCCTAAGTATTGTATCATATAATGTGTATGATTCCGAATGGTCATTTATAAATTGTTAGTTGCTAAAAAAATCCCTAAAAGTTAGGTTTTAGTGACAGAAACGAATTGCTGTAAATCCGACTCCATGCAGTCTTGTCTGCCCTACCCCAAGAGTGTTATTTAAAATCGCGTAGGCGCGGAGGGGTGAGGCGGGCCGCGAGTTGAGGAGCAGGTGGTGAGCGTTAAACCCATCTGCGACGATAACCTCGCGTGAGGCCGCCGGAGCCCCGCAGCACCGGAGCCGTGACAGAAACCATGCCTGCTGCATGATGCTTGCTCGTTTGCATGCTACATGCTTGCTTGCATACTGTATGCTTGCATGCTGCACGCTTGCTTGCATGCTTACTTGCTTGCTTGCTGTATGCTTGCCGCATGCTTGCTACATGCGTGCTACATGCGTGCTACATGCGTGCTGCATGCTTGCTGCATGCTTGCTGCATGCTCGCTGCATGCTTGCTTGCATTACATGCTTGCTACATGCGTGTTGTATGCTTGCTGCATGCTTGCTACATGCTTGCTTGCTTGCTACATGCTTGCTTGCTTGCTGTATGCTTGCCGCATGCTTGCTACATGCATGCCGCATGCTTGCTGCATGCTTGCTTGTATTGCAGGTCAACGCCTACATACGATTAAACATTTACTTAGAATAGGACTTATGACTTTTATTGAAAACGATTTTATGTCTTTTGTATATTATTGATTGTAATACTTATGACAAACGGATGTAGGGCTTATTATATTTAGGCGTTTCAACTTTATGGCGTATGATATAATGTGATTTAAAGTTCGGGTAAATTATCATTCGGACGAATGATGATTATGACAAAAACAATTATGCCATTTTAGATTAAAAAGTTAGGTAATACGATAGAGAACCTCCGGTACGACTTAATGTAACGCACTTAGAACATTGTGCTGATACACGGATTCAATGGTACCGGGGTCTTGAAGGTGTTGAAAGTAAAAATCTTACATTAAAAACACACAGTACAAAAAAAAACTACTTGCGAAAAAGTTGGAACTTTTTAACGAAACCAGAAGGGTCCAGGTATGGTCTAAAACAAAAAAAAAACGTAAGTATCGTAAAGTCGGGGAGAACATGATGTGCCTTTTGGCTTCTTAAAGGGTATTTTTACACCCTTAATATATAAAGAGAAAGGAGTATTGAAATAATTTAACTTCACAGCCCGCCTGCGGGGAGGGACAAGCTACAAGCAGTACTTACCAGCCACCTGACTAGATCCGCCGTGGTGTAGAGTGACGGAGTGCGCGCGCGCCGCCCGTGCCTGCACCTGCGCGCGCGGCCCTCCTGCACACAGGGAGCACAATAATCAGCCTAGTTCCCATCGCTGGGGCATAGACCTCCGGGCTATCAGAGGGAGTGTGTGCTGTAATGTAAGGGTTGCGCCTCTTCTGGCCGTCGGGAACGCATTTTCGGTCATTTGCCAGAGGCTTTCTGTGTTGCTAGATGAGGTGAAACCCTAACTTACAACGTCTTTAGTTTTGTTTTCAGGACATCCGGATTCCCCACCATGATTTCTAACAGGGTAATAAATGTAAAAACAAAATGAACGGTACTAAGCTTCGCGTGGAGCTTAATCTTCGAGCCGGATTTTCATTTAATGACATATGATTAAACCAAAATGTATTATTTAATGAAATGGCAAAACTTGTATTTGGAACGTAGACCACCTCCCGTCGGTTAGTAAATCTCCAGAAGATTTATTTTATTTATTTATTTATTAAAACTTAAAATTAAAACTGTACAAAGGCGGACTTAATGCCTAAGGCATTTTCTACCAGTCTACCTTAGGGTGATGCAGAGATAATACACAGTAGGTGCAATAATGAAAAAAAAGACAATTATGTCAATTGTTTAACTATTGCGTCACTCGTTATCAGTTAAGGTAAAAGCGTCCAGGTAGGCCACGAAATTCAAATTCATATAGTTTTTCACGTTAAAAATATTTCTCGACCTTAATGAACTTGGAGGGTTGTATTGATGATTTTGATGATTATAATTCTATAACTACATACGTCTTACAGTCGCGAACAATATTTTAATCAACATAGAACCTAGCACTGGCCTGCAAAATGCAAAAAGAAAATTTGAATTCGTGGGCTATTCTAGAGCATCAGCCTCAAAGGTTTAAGATTTCAAGTGTACGGTCAAATCTAGCGCTTCCAATCAGGCGAGATCGAAGTCAAGAGTATGCCCATCTTATACTAATATTATAAAGCAGAAGAAATGTTTTTTGGTTGAACGCGCTAATCTCTGAAACTACCGGCTCGAATTGAAAAATTCTCTTTGTGTTGCTCCATTTATCCAGGAAGGCTTTAGGCTATATAACATCACGCTACAATCATTAGGAGCGGAGCAGGAATGAAAAATGTTGCAAAAACGGGGACGTTTTTTTCCTTTCGTTTTTCTCTCTTATGTGACGCAGACGAAGTTGCGTGGGTCAGCCAGTTTGTAATAAAAACTAAATGTTGTTTTGTGACATCACTACTCGATTTCTGACCGCAATGAGAAGTTTTCTTTTTGAGAATTATAAAAAATAAAAGATTCCAAGAACTCGGTAGATGGCGTTGAACTGACTACGTTAATAGGTGCCAAACGCTTGAAAAAACACACGTCACACACGCTCGTTGACTGACACTTTCGTTTGCATCATCTTCCGAATATAACCATTAGGTCCAAGTAAAATTATGTGACGTTATGTTCCTTTCAGTTAACATACCGAGATCAGCGCCATCTATCCAGCGACTAGGAAAGAGTTGAAAAAGAAAATCCCTCATTGTACAAAGTGATTCGTTAGAAATATAAAAATATTTACAAAATATAAATAACAATAAATTGAACACATAAAACAGTTACATACACTCTAACGGTTAGAGTGTATGTAACTGTTTTATGTTAGAGTCTAAGCACACTTCTACCGTTAGCGAGGAGTACGCACCTGTACATTAGGGCGCACCGCTTCCGCAGCAGTTGACGTTGACGTCGACGTCGACGGCACTGGTGCGTGCGAAGACGTTGTTGTGGCGCCCGTCTGCGGACAGCAATAATTATGACTATGTCAAAAAAATAAAACTGATTTAAAAAATTACTTTAGCGTCAGAAGTCGGTGACTCGTTTGTTTGATTCAATCTTTTTTTGCCACCGACTTTTTAGCTGGAAGCTATGGTTATTTTTTACTTTTTGTTATTAACCTCCGACGCGAAAACGACGACGGGGTGTTATAAAATTGACGTGTCTTTGTGCGTATGTGTGTGTGTGTGAGTCTGTCTGTGACATCGTAGCGCCCAGACGGATGAACCGATTTTGATTTTGTTTTTTTTTTTTTGTTTGAAGGGTCTTTAGTCGGGAGTGCTCTTAGCTATGTTTGATAAAAATCGTCCAAGATGGCCGCCGCCACAAAATTGCTGATTATATTTTTTAAATAAAATCGACTCTTCCTGCAGTTGAAATCGGTTAAAATGTAGCCTAGGTTACCCGGGACATAATAACGAATCGATTGACATCTTATTCATCAAAATCGGATGGATAGTTTAGGCGCTACGGAGGCACATACGTAAATGTTCATGATCCTTCTTTATAGCTTCGCCAATGTAGGGTAATAACCAAGTTTGACATATCGATACATTTCATCTTGCACAACTTTTTTTCTCGCATGGGAAATCATCAAATAACTTCCCTCACTCTGGGCGGAGCGGGAGCGACTGTCTTCTGAGACTTTTACTGACTAAAATCCATCCATATTCCTTTTTTTTTTTTTTTTTTTTAGGATCGGAAATCATCAAATGACTTCTCCCACTCTGGGCGGAGCGGGAGGGAGTGTCAGACTCTTACTGACTAAAACCCATCCATATTCCTTCCTTGCGCTTTACGTTCCGGGGCCGCGGTATCTCTTTCGAACAGTCCCGCAGCCCCGGCAAAGTTTGACTCTGGCCCCTCTATTATGCTGACATCTCTTGCTCGGCGCGCGTGGAACACTCTGGTCTGGTCGACACGGCCTGTCGTCATAAAACGGCTAGCCCATAGCTCACCGTCCACAGGCCGGCGCCTACGGTACGCGCGGTGCGCACACACTTCTATATCCACTAATCCACTACTACGCACTTGATCATTCTAGGGTACTCGAGGGCTCCTCCATTAGGTTTAAATCTAGCGAACTGGTGGAACTGGCTAGGTTACGTACATTCGAGGATGTGAATGAAAAACTACGTATTTCAAAAAACTAAACGTCACACACCTGCGAAGTCATCGCTAAGGCTTGAATTCCTGCTACACTTATGTCGGTCGCGTACGTCAGCGAGAAATACAGTTGCATACGTGCGCGCTGCTGACGTCAGCGTCGCAATATGGTGCTATATAAGGTGTTAAAAATGTACTGCAAGAATTTCGTGTACGTACTCGATATCAAAAAACAAATATATTCCAAAAAAAAAACTTTATTCAAGCATTTTTAATTTTTACATAAAAAAAAAACACTGCCAGTCCAAAGTCTGCAAAATGTGATGAGAAAGTTAGAATCAGCTGTCTACGTTTGCGCTGTCGCAAGGGTGAACGACCACGCGCGTGGCCCCTGCACGGTGCAGTCACAGTACAGTCAAGTGCGCATATTCAATAATTTTGTGCGCAATGAAAATATTGCAGATCTTTGAAACGGATCGTTAGTTATATAATTTTTTTTCGTGATTATTTTTTATTTGTGATTCCAAACAACTCCTCAAGTTTCTTGCAGTTAATTTTGAACACCTTATAGAATACAATGTATACTCGTACGTGCGACTGACGTACGCGTTCGACGTCATCGTAGAAGGAATTCCGATCTTACACTTAGAGAGTACATAGACTGCTAAAATCATATCCCTTCCTTTTTGCTTCGCCGTAGTCGGGTGTTTACAAAAGTTTGACATATCGATGCATTTCTTGTTGCACACCCAAAAGTGATTATGCTGTACTACTTACATGTGCAGTTTGTGGGACTGTCTGTCCATCAGTGGAAGGTAGACGTCGGTCTCTTCCGAACCGGTCGGTCAATCTCGTAGTCTGAGTTATTTTGTGTGGGCTGGGATGGATCTGCGAACAAGAAAAATGCGTCAATATTGCAATGGTTTCCAACCTGTGATCCGAGGACCACAAGGAGCCGAAAATATGGTCCACGGAAGGTTCAAATGCAATTCATACTTTTTAACTTGCACAGAAGATGCAAGCTCAACCCTACCTAATTGAAAACCTATCATAGTCGTGGTGTTATTTTTTTTAGATTCGAAGTAGTACTATTTAAGCGTAGGTGTTTTTGCCAAATTCCACTAACTGATCTCTCTTTCTCACAGCACAACATAATTAAATTGGTTAAACCTAAATTACCAATAACTTAAAAACTATGCCATTTAAACTACTACTTCCTTTGTACGATATGTTTAACAAGAGCTATGGAAGTATTATTCAAAATTAATGTATATCCTCAGGAACACGGTGTATATGTCACCGTAAAATTGTCAAACACGTTATATTACAATATAACGTGTTTTTTCTCGCGATATTGTAATGCCTCGAATTATTGTCAACTGAACATACGGAAGTATCTCTGCCCCCATAATCGGGACTTGGGGCACCCCCCCGTTAGGTTAGTTAGGTTCCTTTAAACCCTGCACTCGGAAATAGGGGCCCCGCGAAGCGGGGCTCCGTCGACTAGCCTTTTTACGCTTAATAAAAAGTGTTTTAAGGTTATGTTATATTAATCGGTATTTCTCAGGAATGGTGCATTATCTTTTCATGAGAGTTGTGCCACTGGGCAAGGGGGACCCCTCCTTCCCTCCACACCGCGTAAGCTGACTACCATCGCATGCATTTCACGAAAAATAATGCATTTTGTTGTAAGCAGTATGATCATTTGACAATAATTCGAGACTTTACAATATCGCTAGAGATATTACAATATAACGTATTTGACAATTTTACGGTGACATATATATGTAAACTCGAAGAAGGACTTTGACCGTGAAAAATTTGTTCATCGAGTCTTACGAACTTGGAGGGTTGTATTGATGATTTTGATGACTATAATTCTGTACCTTATTACGTCTTACAGTCGCGACCGATATGTTTATCAACATAAAACTTAGCACTGCCCTGCAAATTGCAAAAAAACGTGAGAAAATTTGAATTTCGCGGGCCACTTTGACGCTGATGAGGTTGTTTACATCTTGTAGAGAACACAATGTAAACACGTTCGTGTGACCCACGTACGCGTAGGAGGAATTCTGACCTTACACTTAAAAAAGCGGCCAAGTGCGAGTAGGACTCGCCCATGAAGGGTTCCGTAGCAGATTAAATGATTAAAGTTAAATTGCTGTTTTAGATGGTACTCCCTTGATTGTCCTAAAATTTTTTGTCCGAAAATCATTATCGTATAACTCGTTTGCTATAAACTTCAGTAACCATAATGTTCAAAACACCGAAATTATGTTTTACATAACTAACTTTACTTCTAATACTACTTTGTCATAATATCGAATACTATAATAATTGAATCTCCTAATTTTACATGACATAAAGTCGTATGTCCTAAGTATTGTATCACATGTGTATGATTCCGAATGGTCATTTATAAATTGTTAGTCGCAAAAAAAATCTCTAAAAGTTAGGTTTTAGTGACAGAAACGAATTGCTGTAAATCCGACTCCACGGAGCCTTGTCTGCCCTACCCCAAGAGTGAAATTAAAAATCGCGTAGGCGCGGAGGGGCGAGGCGGGCCGCGAGTTGAGGAGCAGGTGGTTGTAACGTTCCCCGAGCGTTAAACCGACGACAAGCTCGCTAATGGAGCCGCCGGAGCCCCGCAGCACCGAAGCCGTGACAGAAACTATGCCTGCTGCATGATGCTTGCTCGTTTGCATTCTACATCCTTGCTTGCATACTGTATGCTTCCATGCTGCACGCTTCCTTGCATGCTTGCTTGCTGCATGCTTACCTGTTGCATGCTTGCTTGCCGCATGCTTACTACATGCGTGCTGCATGCTCGCTGCATGCTTGCTTGCTACATGCGTGTTGCATGCTTGCTTGCTACATGCTTGCTTGCTTGCTGTATGCTTGCCACATGCTTGCTGCATGCTTGCTTGCATTGCAGGTTAACGCCTACATACGATTAAACATTTCCTTAGAATAGGACTTATGACTTTTATTGAAAACGATTTTATTTCTTTTGTATATTATTGATTTTAATACTTATGACAAACGGATTTATGAAAACAAGGATGTAGGGCTTATTATAATAATAATAATAATAATTTAATTTTTTTATATTTTTAAATGTTTTTTTATATATGTTTTATATCAATATTTAAAAATGTAAAAAATTTGTTGCATAATTGAATAAAGGGAATAATAATAATAATAATTTCAGTTTATTTCAGGTATTAACCCATAGCAATTACATTAATACACAATAAAATCAACACAAAAATCTTCAATTTAGGCGTTTCAACTTTATGGCATATGATATTATGTGATTTAAAGTTCGGGTAAATTATCATTCGGACGAATGATGATTATGACAAAAACAATTATGTAATTTTAGATTATGGATTAAAAAGTTAGGTAATACGATAGATAACCGTTTTAGATTTATGACGTATTAAAAAAAAACTACTTACTAGATCTCGTTCAAACCAATTTTCGGTGGGAGTTTACATGGTAATGTACAGTGCCGACCAAAAGTCGATAAGCAATCTCACAAAGCAATAGCTTGACGTTTAGTTTGACTTACGACCTTCTACTTTCAACAAAATAGGTATTGTCAGCAACTAGTTGTAGTTCATAATTTCAATGCCAATATCTAAGACATGATGGCCTAGCGGTTGGGCCCGTCCAGAATTAAGAGCGAATCAGTAAGCCGTGAGTTCAAATCCCGCACAGTTACTTTTAGACTTTTTGTAAGTTTTTACTCTACAGAAATATTATATTCTTTAACTTGTTTGCTTTGTTCACACATTTCGTAAAGTTAGGGAGGTAGATAGAAAAATAAGTCAAGAATTTAGTTCGATTTCTGTGAGGTAGACATGAGTTTTATGAATATTTTAACTTGATCGGAATGAACTTTGTCGTTTGGTTGTAGTCATACATAATACACTATATAATGTGGTAGTTGATGGTCAGTGACGTGTGGTTTAATAGATAGCGGTATTGTTGTTGGTGTGATTCTTAAAATGCGGGCAAATATTAATATTAAGGCGAGGGCGACTATTATCGCGAATTATCCGCGCTTCATAAAAGTGGCCTTAATAGAACTGAATGTGAGTATTATAATTATTTATGAATTGTAACTTAAACATTAAAAATTAAAAACGAATGGGTATTATAAATTGTTCATTTATTTGGTGACCTGTGGTTTACTTAATTCGTTGTTTTTTTTTCAATCTATCATGCAAGATAAATAATTAGTGTTTATTATTGGATTTATAAATGCATAGTGAATGAAGTCACTTTAGTATTTATTACAGCTGCCTAATATCATTTTTTTTGTTTAGAGAAATGCAGTAAGTCTCTGGATCAAAAGGTATGAGGAAGAAGGGAGCCTTGCAAGTAGACAGCGAAGTGGAAGGTCGTCGCTTATTAGCGAAGCGCAGCGACAACATATCGTGGGCGAGTATGAAACCAATGGTTTCACACCTACGACACACTCGGAGTCACCGCAAACTGTTCGCCGTGCCCTCCACGCTGAAGGCTTGCATCACAGAAGATCAGCTAAAATGCCCTTCTTGACAGAAAGACATAAAGAAGAACGATTACGTTTCGCACGGGAATATTTAGACTTTCACTGGATTACTTCCATTTTGTTCCGGTTCGCGGTCGCCACTCCAGAACTTTTCGACCCCATCGGCCATCCGTTCTGCGAGCAATGTGCCCTGCCTACTACTGCCACTTAAGTTTAGCAATTCTTCGGGCTACGTCGGTGACCTTGGTTCTCTTGCGGATGTCTTCATTTCTGATGCGATCACGCAAGTAAACTCCGAGCATAGCCCTCTCCATTGCCCTTTGGGTGACTTTAAGCCGCATACGTCTACTTGACTACATTGAAAATAATGGGGGTTATACAAAATATTAATCCCTAATGTTCTAGTTTTAATTAGACGTGTTACAAAATATTTAGCGATATTAATAATTCCTAAATTGAGGTTTAGTTTCAATCTTCTTTTCTTCAGGAAAATGAACACTTAAACTATAACCTCAATATGAGTTACATTTATTGTGACGTCACATAAAAAACATATTCACGAAGTATAAATTATGTATTAGTTTTCAGTAAGCTCTGTTGAATACCGATAGATAGAAGTGGGTATCAACAATTATATTTGTGTTATTAGAATATCCTTGTTATGTTAATAAAAAATAACTTCAAAGTGGGTATACAGATACACAAAAAAATCTTATGACAACTTGCGACAGTAGGCGCCTCTGTGGCTGTGGTGTGCGTAGGTACTGTATTGAGACAGCTTACACATACAGCCGCACGGACGCTCGACCGTGCGTTCACAGCAATATGATCCTTCGCGTGCCTGTGCGCTTATGAACGCTTACTGTACATCATATTATATTTTTTTTAGTTTTATCGTTCTCGTATTTTAGAAGTTACAGAGGAGGGGGGACTCATTTTTCCACTTTGGAAGGGTCTCTCGCTCAAACTATCCAGTTTAGGAAAAAATGATAATAGAAACCTAAATAACATTTTTGAAGACCTATCCATAGATACCCCATACGTATGGGTTCGATGGAAAAAAAAATTTGAGTTTCCGTTCTAAGTATGGGGACCCCCAAAATTTATTGTTTTTTTTCTATTTTTGTGTGAAAATATTAATGCGGTGCACAGAATACATCTACTCACCAAGTTTCAACAGCATAGTTCTTAATAGTTTCGGAAAAGTGGCTGTGACATACGGACGGACAGACAGACATGACGAATCTATAAGGGTTCCGTTTTTGCCATTTGGCTACGGAACCCTAAAAACTAGTACGCACCTGAACACTTGAACGCATATCTCTATCAGTGACAGTGTGGGGCTGCTCTTGCGATGAAGTCAATAGAGGGCTGGTGAGATACGAAGGTATGTCCGAGGATGTACTTAGTGTAGGGTCGATCTGCGAACAAGAATAATACAGTATGTTAGTGTTTAGAAGAGAGACATTTTCAAACCTGCAATAGTACATATTTCAATGATATATAAAACTATAGATACGTTGCCCGCGCTCTGTAGTGGCAACATGAATGCAAGGCACTTGCCGGACTTTCATTTAGTCGCGTACCAACCAGTGCCGCGGCAGAACGTGACATTAAAATAAGTCTTGTGTATAACTTCCTCAAACAACGAAAAAAAAAGGCCGTCCTGTGTTTTTAGGACATGTAAAAACTATACTTTAACTGTGAAAGATAGAAAAGTATCATTTCATGCGTTAGTATCTAGAAAAATGTATTTTATTTTATGGTTGTCGAATTCCTTCTAATGGCGGCTGGCGCCTTTTGTTCGCGCTCGGCCAATGAGCATGCACCACAGAATGACAACGGAATTAAAGAAATATATTTATCTCTCTCTTACAACAAACATTTTGTAGATGACGTTTAATTTTCTTTCCCTTTCTTCGTGCGTCTAAGTATTTATCTAGCTACCGACAGTATTTACGCTGTTTTCGACAGCCGTGATGTTCATGCATGACGCGTCTATTTATAATACGTCATTGACATACTTACATGATACTAACAAAAAACTGAACACAAGAAAAAACACAGTAAATAACAGTTGCAAAAATTTCGTAAAAGGCTGGCGTTATTGGTTTTTCATCAATAGCAACTAAGGAGTCTAAATTTGCGCCCGATAATTGGCAATATTTTCGCCACCATGCCACATGAGACTTAAACATAACTGTCGCAATGTAGGTGTACTATTATATACAGTGTGTAAACCACCTCATCACAAAGCCGTTAACCAAGCATTCTGTACATCAAACTAAGTAACTTTACGCAACAATTATTGCTGGGAAACAACTTTTTTTTTGAGGTTATAAATCATGTTTTGTTATACGAGTCTTACTCAATGTAACGCACTTAAAACATTGTGCTGATGGATGGATTTTGAATAGAACGGGGGTCGTGGAGGTTTTAAAAGTTAAATCTTACAAAAAAAACTTGTATTTAAGAAAAATCTTGTCAAAAAGTTGTAACTTTGACCCCCCATATCTCCATAACAAGAAGGTTCCCAGGGTGTACCCAGTAACACTTTTCCCCACCCCGATATACCCAGGGCTCAGCAGTTATCATCTGCCAGCCTTTCCCCAACTATGTTGGGGTTGGCTTCCAGTCTAACCGGATGCAGCTGAATACCACGATTTTACACGGAGCGACTGCCTATCTGACCTCCACAACCCAGTTAATACTAGGTTATACGATACTACTTGGTAAGACTGGTGTCAGACTTTTTTTGGCCACTGACTACCTGTAACGACTGTCAAAGATGGACAAATGACAGCCGGGACCAACAGCTTAACGTGCTGTCCGAGGCACGGAGGAACCTTTGTTTGTAAGGGTCACCCATCCACAGACCAACCTAGGCAAGCACTAGGCTTAACCTAAAGATCGACCCAAACGGCTGTTATTATTTAGCGACGAGCTCCTCAATTAATTACGTCATACTTAGCAATCGCTATTGAAAAATTAAAAAATAAGGGGAAAATATTTGACAAAAACGAAACCTGCGAAGTAATCACTAACAACTTGTGCCTGAATTCCTGTTATACCGATGTCGCGTACGTCGGTCACGTACATCGATCGCGCGTACAAGTATACATTTGCGAAGTTATCGCTAACACTTGGAAAGAACTATGTACCTGAACCCTTGAACGGACTTCTCCAACAGTGACAGAGTGGGGCTGCTCTAGAGATGGCGTGACGTTGCGTACATCTGAGGAAGTACTCGCTGTGGGGTTGATCTGCAAAAAAGAATAATAAATATGATGAAATGATGTGTCAAGATTATACTAGGCTGAAGTGGAACTGGGCTGGTCACATTTGCCGCATGTCGGAGGAGCAAGAGGCAAAAATGACCGCTCAGTGGATACCAAGTAGCAGGAAACGGCAATGCAGCAGGCCCAGAAAGAGATGGTGGGATGAACTAGACTCTTTCGCAAAGGCTTGGCCTACAATCACATTAGATCACGAAATGTGGAAGGAGGGAAGAAGCCTTTACCCAGCCGTGGAACAACATAGGCTTACAACATAATAATAAAAGATTATAAACACAGAGTGAATCGTTGGTCAAGTAGCCGCTAGCAGGGCTCTGACCCGGTTTAAAAAGAGCGGTTAATTTCGATTATACATATACCGGTAAATATATCGTTCCTTCATTAACCGGTTTAACAAGTGAACTGGGCCTCGATTCTGCTATTACGAAAGTGTCAGAAAAGGCTATCATTGAAGTCACAATGATCAAGTTCTGTCAACTTTTGACAAGTTTGGTAATCTACTAATATAAAGGCGTCATTATGACTTCTCAATGAACAACCACTGACACTCCACTGAAAGAAATGTCATAGAATATTAATCTCGTACATGAAATCTGGCATGAATAAATGTTCGCATTTAATAGTAGATTTCGAAAACCATTTGTACTTATGGTATTATAATAATGGCAATACGAAAATGCCATTAAAACACAATTTTATTACGAGAACATCGACCGACAATTGTGAATTTAGCAGATTACGAACTTTAAGCAAAATGACAATGGGATGAGAATGGAATCGTGTTGGAGTGACGAATTTATTAAAATAGCAGAATTAGGCCCCTGTTTTTATGTAACCCAAATTAATGATTAATGTAACCGGTTTGAAGCGCAAACGGTTTGAAACCCAAATTAACCGGTAAATTCTGCAATTCGTAAATGTTTCATCTAATGTAGATTCATGTTTCGACTTGCTTAGTTGCACGCCCGCAAGCGTAAACTCACTGCGGAGATATAATTATTTTATCGTTTATTCTTTTCTGTTCTTATCTAATTACTCGCGATTGCTAAGCGAGACGTCCTGGGTTCAATATTCGGTAGGGTAGTTGATTGAGTATCACATGAAGCCAAGCACGCTTTTTGAAGTTTTTTACTCAGAAACAGGCTAAAGGATATAAATTGAAAGGTCAGGTACTCACAGGTCGCTGGGAACCAGGAGATCACCACACTGTATCACTAGCAGTCGTATTTCGCAATATTTTGGTGTTTTTGTGTCCGCGCGCGCGGATTTCTAGCCGGCGCGTATTTGTTGAGTTCGAACTGTTTTTGCGTCTTCACGTCGTCAGATGGCGGGAGCTATACGTTATTCTTTTCGCACTCACAGTGAAGGGCGAGTGCAAGTGGCGGCAAATTCAAAATAGGAAGGGCAAGGAAAGGATTGGGAAATCATCCAGAAGCCTGTTCTGTAGTGTTATTTGGTTTTCCATCAAGAATTCCACGGAGTCTGAATTAGTGCCCGTAGACGGCAATAGGCTCGCGCCCTATTAAACTGTGGGTAGACTATTAGATACACCTCTGTCCAGGCACGTATCCAGGGGGGGGGGTAGTTGGGATCCCCCACCCCCCGAAATCTGACTTATAATAAACGGAATTATAACCACTGCGAAGTACGTAAATTATAGTACAGTGATTAGGGCGATTTTTACACAGTTCACTTGGTTGTTTCAATGTTATCCCCGCACCCCGAACCAAAAGTCAGGATATGTGCTACCTGTGTACCTTTTGGGGTAACAGCCAAGGCGTGCACAAATCTAGACTAGCTGCTACTGAAAAATTCTTGATGACAAAACACAATTATACTTTGTCCAGCCCTAGAATTGGACTAAGTGCCCCAGGCTCAACTCTAGACCAACGAATCCGTAGAAAAATAAAAGAGGAACTAAGCACAGGGTGTAAACAACCTCATCACGAAGCCGTCAACCAAGCATTCTGTACAGTCACGTCTACTAATATGTAAACACTTTAGATTTCTTTAAATTGTGTTTCTCCTAATGTACTGATTAAAATTTAATGTTATTATGTACATAGTACAGTCACGTCTAATAATATGTATACACTTTCCTAAATATTATAGCTATTTTCGCGAGAAATAACGATTGTACGAGTAACTAGGAGATTGGATCTTTTCCATAAAAATATCAGTTCCAGAATACTATGTACGTAATAACATTACATTTTAATCAGTACATTAGAAGAAACAAAATTTAAAAAAAAATTAAGTGTTTACATATTATTAGACGTGCCTGTACACTGGAACTCATATTTTTATGAAAAAGATCCAATTTCCTAGTTACAATCGTTATTTCTCGCGAAAATAGCTATAATAAGTATTAAGGAAAGTGTATACATATTATTAGACGTGACTGTACATCAAACTAAGTAACTTTACGCACAAATTATTGCTGAGAAACAATTTTGAGGTGAAAAATCATGTTTTGTGGTAGAACTCAATGTAACGCACTCAAAACATTGTGCTAATGAATGGATTGAACAGTACAGGGGCCGTAGTAGGTGTTTAAAAAGTAAAAATATTACAACAAAAACTTTTATTTAAAATAAAACTAGTCAAAAAGTTGTAATTTTGACCCCCAATATATCCGTAACAAAAAAATATCGCAAAGACGACGGGGAGAACAAGGATCATTCGGCTTTGTTGGGAGGTTTTTTACACCCTTTATTTCAACAAATTAAACGTTATCCATCAGCGAAGTCATCGCCTACACTTAGTACTTACGCACCTGAACATTTGAACGAACTTCTTCTTCAGTAACAGTTTGTGGCTGGTCTGATGATGTACTAGAAAGGGGAGTCGTCTGAGAACAAGGGATATAAATCATTAAAGACTCCAGATTACCTTACCTTCCGAAAAAAATACTTATTTATTTATTTAAAAATCTCCCTTACACTATCATTAAAGGTAATCCTAATGCGACAGCGCGGTCTCAAAATCCTACTAATATTATAAATGCGAAAGTTTGTTTGTATGGATGTATGTATGGATGTTTGTTACTTTTCACGCAAAAACTACTGAACGGATTTGGATGAAATTTTGCACACAGATGGTTTATAACCTGGATTAACACATAGGATACTTTTTATCCCGGTAGTAAGATCCCGTGGGACAATTTCAAACATCACGCGGGCGAAGCCGCTGGCAGAAGCTAGTTAACTTATATTACAAACCAATGAAAAATGGAAAAAGCTTTCGAATGTTGAAAGAATTTTAAAAAACGATGCAGTCGTTTTTAAGCCTATTCATTACAACCAAAAAACAAAATATTCCTCTTTATAATATTAGTGTAGATTGACATTGGTGTCGATTCTGTTGTGCACAAACTTAACTTAATTTAGACTATTGCTATCTTTTACTAGGACGACTATAGCTATGCACTAAGTTAGAGATGTCAAACTAGTTTATGCCTTGCGCTTCACCGTGTTTTTAGTCGACATGTTTTTACGTGCACCCTTCATTTGTATGGAAATATTAGTTCGAATTAAATTTGACAGCTCTAAATTACGTCCATCTCTTTCTCGTTTTATTAGTGAGAATAGGATAGTAATAGCCTAAATTAAGTTTAGTTTGTGCACAACAGAATCGACACCATTATCTAATTTTTGTGACATTTAGTCTAAGTTCCTATAATTATTTTTATTTTTAATTCTTATATTGTTATTTATGACTCATAATGTTATGACCAATGTGGAATGTATTATTATTAAATTATTTTATTTTTATTATCTTCCTGACTTCGTGATGGTTAAATATTTGATTTTGTGTTACAATTATTGTTAAAACCCACTGTTCGACACAAATGTAAATTTGTTGGAGAATAAATAAATAAAAAGAAAAAATACGTGACAAATATTTTTTGATAATCTCACTGACGGACTGATTTGATTACTTACCCTTAATAGATCAGGGCCGAAGCCTTAAAAATGGTAAAAATTAAAAAAAATACAGTAGGATGAAACCCATTAGAAAAGGAGGGGAATATGATAAAAATGAAAGGAAAAATAATTTACGGTCGATCCGAGTTCGGGGAATGGGCTTTTACGGATAAAAAATGGTTTATCTCGATTTCCGGCAAAACTACAAGTCCTATTGAAAAAAGTTCAGTCGCAAAGTTGTAGGTATTAAAAAGATCTACAACTTTTGGATTTACAAATTTTTGAATAACCTCAAACTTTGTCTCGTATATCTGTCTTCTTCTGGCATTACGAAAACGACCGAGATAGATATACGACTTTCCGAATCGGAAGCGAATCGAAGCATTGTGAATACGGGGGCTGAACTTCAACATTTTTTCTAATGAAAAACGATACACGGTTCATTTATTTTAGTTCGTACGAAGAGAAAGGGCAATGACCGATATTGTCATATTACTGGCAGCAACTATAGTAGGGCCAATTTAGGTCCATGTTCACAAAAAAGATGACGATCTGATTATCTGAAAACAGCTGTTTCAAACACACTTTTGTATGGGAACATGTGACAGTGACATTTGATATCTGTCAGTTCTAGGTAAATGTTGCCGTTTTTTGCCATTGTTACATTAAATATGTAATCCTAGTTGAAGAATAAAAGCAATTGTGCAGTTCTAACTTATTATTTATATTCCAAGGTTCCGTTGTTGCATTTTGATGAAGTTGTCGTTATTATTAGGCGTTTTAATTAATTTAAAGGCGGATATTACTCATGTGAATGAACAACTTTTACTATGGGAATGACTATGAAATCTCGAAAAAGTAATTAAAACGACTAGAAAATAACGTTGTGGACAAGAGGTCATTGCTGAGATGACGAATAATAGAGATAATAGAGTATGGATGAAGATATGTTGCGCCGACCTTAAATAAATTGGGATAAATGCATGAATGATGATGATGATGATAATGAAACACACTTACCGGTTGATTCACCTTAGGTTTGTTGATCCTCTTAAGATAATCATTGAAGGAGATCCGCTTAATCGTTTTTTGGGGAACAGGATTCTGGAAACATAAGACGGCCAGCTAAGTATACTCGTTACCACACAAAATATTTAATATTAGGCAATATAGGAAGAAGTATCCCTCTCGAAACAAATATGCATTTGCAGGAAGTACGATTATTTGTATGCTTTTAGGAATCTCTGGCTCTCTCTCGGTGGCTTAACAATAACGCGCGTTTGCCTGGGTTTGTCTAGGAATGGGTGACCACCCACTACATACTGAGTTTGCTCCGTGCCTCGGGAAGCATGTTAAGCCGCTGGTTACGGCTGTCATTTGAAGATCTTGGACGGTCGTTACAGTTAGACAATGGCCCGATTCCGTATTCCCCAGTACTAACTGGGTTGTAGAGATAAGATAAAGATATAAGATATAATGGAGGCTAGATATGCAGTCGCTCCGTATGCAATACTGGTATTCAGCTGTATTTGCTTGTTATCTAACATGACACCCAGATCGCGAACGATGGTAACTCTATTTAAAGTGACATTATTTAGAGAGTACTATTATCTGACGTTGTTTTTGCTGTCGGTGAAGCTCAAATAAGAACATTTAGGCACGCTGAATGTAAGTTTATTACACGCACGTAGTATTCAGACAGTCTTTTTAAGTCACTGTGAAAAGCAAGACAATCGCCTGTGTTTTTAATTGGCCTACATATTTCAAAGAGGTCTGTAAATAAAATGAATATTGAATTTTGGAAATATTTGCCTATGTCGTTAATGAACAAAATAAATAGAAGGGGTCCTAAAATCAAACCTTAAGGAACACCTTATGTCACGGCTAAAGAAAATGATTAATAACCATTAATCAAAACGCACAGCGTCTTTTTGGAAATATATGACGAAAACCACCTCAACAGGTTCCTTCGTATGCCTTTTACCACAATTTTACTCAATAGTAGCTCATGGTCGACCTTACCGAATGCCTTCTGAAAATCAGTTTACACCGAATTTACTTGAATACCAGCACCCATATCATTTAAAATGTAAGTATTCTGAATATGCAACAAAATATGTGCAGGTATTCAGAACGCAGTCAGAAATGCTTTTTGGCTTCGTTAATGGATGGTCATCCGTCCACGGCAAGTGCTATTTAACCTTGAAGATCGTAACATGCAGCAGTATCCATGTGTTATTATCTAACCAAGAGCCTTCATTATTCTTCTCAATATTTAGAAACTATATTTAATTTACTTTTTAATTTTAAGAAAAGTTACAGCTTAATACATTCGAGTAGTAAATAAAGGTAAAATGAAGTTTTGAGGTATAAAATATACAAACCTCTAATGTCTGGGGCACTGGTACCGGCGATGGTACTGGCTCGGATGGTTGCCTCACTCCTTCTCGCAATAACGTCAGTGGAGTTGCTATAGGGTCTGGTACTGGCTGTGGCAATCGTACCACTGGTGCTTTCCATGACGTCAGTGGTGTCCCATTTACAGAGGCCGGTACCGGTCCTGGCGCTTGTGGACCTGGTACTAGTCCTGTCGCTGGTGTACGCACCACTGGTTCAAGCCCTGGCGGTTGCCTAACCAGTGTTGGCGCTGTTGGTCGCACCACTGGTCCGGGCGCTAGCAGTCGCAGCACTGGTCCTGGTGTTCTTGGTCGCACCAATGATCTTGGCGGTGTTGGTCGCCTCACTGGGTCTAGCGCAGGCGGTGGCATAAGTGGTCGTGGCGCTGGTGTTCTCACCACTGATGCAGGCGCTGCCGGTAGCCTCATAGGTCGTGTCGCTGTTAGTTGCAGCAATGATCCAGGCGCTGATGGTTGCACCAATGGTCCAGGTGCCGTTGGTCGCAGTAATGATCTTGGCACTGTTAGTTGCTCCAAAGATCTAGGCGCCGTTGGTCGCCTCACTGGACCTGGCGCAGGCGGTGGCATCACTGGACCTGGCGCAGGTGGCGGCATCATTGGTCGTGGTGCTGATGTTCGCACCACTGGTCCGGACGCTAGCAGTCGCAACAATGGTCTTGGTATTCTTGGTCGCACCAATGATCTTGGCGCTGTTGGTCGCCTCACTGGACCTAGCGCAGGCGGTGGCATAACTGGTCGTGGCGCTGCTGTTCGCACCACTGGTCCAGGCGCTGCCGGTCGCCTCATAGGTCGTGTCGCTGTTGGTCGCACCAATGATCCAGGCGCTGTTGGTCGCATCAATGATCCAGGCGCCGTTGGTTGCACTAATGATCTTGGCGCTGTTGGTCGCACCAATGATCTAGGCGCTGTTGGTCGCCTCACTGGACCTGGCGCAGGCGGTAGCATCACTGGACCTAATGCAGGTGGTGGCATCATTGGTCGTGGCGCTGGTGTTGGCATAACTGGTCCGGGCGCTAGCAGTCGCAGTACTGATCCTGGTGTTCTTGGTTGCACCAATGATCTTGGCACTGTTGGTCGCCTCACTGGATCTAGCGCAGACGGTGGGATAACTGGTCGTGGCGATCGTGTTCGCACCACTGGTCCAGGCGCTGGCGGTCGTCTCATAGGTCGTGTCGCTGTTGGTCGCACTACTGGTCCAGATACTGGTGGTCGCACTACTGCTCCTGGCGCTGGTGTTCGCACCAATGGTCCTGGCACTGGTGGTCGCACCACTGGTCCAGGCACTGCCGGTCGCTTCATAGGTCGTGCCGCTGTTGGTCGCACTACTGGTCCAGGTACTGGTGGTCGCACTACTGCTCCTGGCGCTGGTGTTCGCACCAATGGTCCTGGCACTGGTGCTCTCACCAATGGTCCTGGCGCTGGTAGTCTCCGCATCATTGTTCCTGTGACTGGTAGTCGCACCACTAGACTTGGGACTGGCGGTCGCACCACTGGTACTGGCGCCACAGGGCGGCACGCCGCGGGCGCCTCGTGGGTCCTTCGTGAATGCGGACGGTTTCTATCTCTCTGTAACAAGAGATATCGATATTATTGCGTCGGTTAAAGCATTCTAGACTATTTATATTATATAAAACTACAAGACCACTCACTCACTCACTCATTGACATGCCGTTTCTCGGAATGGGTGAGAGATGGGTTAGGGGTTAGTTTTGAACAAATATAAAGTACTTCCGGTCGAGTAGAGGAAAATTATAGAGGAGATTGAAATCCAAGATGGCGGCCGAGTCCATTTCCGGTTTCGGCGAGGAAACGACTTGGACGGATTTTGACTCGTAGGTTTTGTAAAAGGTCCAAAATGATTTGAAAAAAAAGTAAAAAAAAAAAAAAAAACAAGATGGCGGCCGCGCTGGAACGTTTTGAAAATGGCGACTTTTTTCACTCGACTTTGATGAATTGTTTTGTTCTAATGATTTTTAAAGTCGGCAACATTGACCTTGCCAATTTGTAGGTCATTTCAATGGCAATTGAGAAAAATTATGACATTTTGAAAATCCAACATGGCGGTCGTTGTGGCGGCCATTTTGTGTTATGGTGGAATTTTCGACTTTTTTTAAATGCATTTTTCGTGTAGTTGGCAACATCTGACGGGTTCGAGATGTACCGAGCGGTCGTGTGTTTTGTTAAGGAGTGTTGCCCGGTGCAAAAATTTTCCCCATTTTTGGGGTATTTTCGCAGATTTTCCCCGAAAACATGAAAAGTAGAAATAACGACATTTTGAATAGAGACTTTGTCTAGCTGGCAACTTTGGAGAGCCCCAAATGACATTTGACCATTTTCATTACTTTCAACTGGCAACCCCAAAAAATATTGAACTTTTTCATTTTTGGGACTTTTTCACTTTGGCGAATTACTTTGTTCTACCAAACTGAAAAGTTGGCAACACCGAGTACTCCGGTCGGTGGCCTGTATCCTTGAGATCTCCAGAAAATTGTGACTTTTTAGAAAAACAAAATGGCGGCTGGTGTGGCGGCCATCTTGTGAAATCGACGAAATTTCACAATTTTCGAGACGATTTTTCGGGTAGTTGGCAACATCTGACGGGTTCGAGTTGTACCAAGCGGTTGTGTGTTTTATAGAGGAGTATTGCCTGGTGCAAAAATTTTCCCCATTTTTAGGGTATTTTCCCAGATTTTCCCCGAAAACATGAAAAGTAGAAATAACGACATTTTGAATGGAGACTTTGTCTAGCTGGCAACTTTGGGGAGCCCCAAATGACATTTGACCATTTTCATCACTTTCAACTGGCAACCCCAAAAAATATTAAACTTTTTCATTTTTGGGACTTTTTCACTTTGGCGAATTACTTTGTTCTACCAAACTCAAAAGTTGGCAACACCGAGTACTCCGGTCGGTGGCCTGTATCCTTGAAATTTCCAGAAAATTATGACTTTTCAGAAAAACAAAATGGCGGCTGGTGTGGCGGCCATCTTGTGAAATCGACGAAAATTCACAATTTTCGACACGATTTTTCGGGTAGTTGGCAACATCTGACGGGTTCAAATTGTACCGAGCGGTTGTGTGTTTTGTAGAGGAGTGTTGCCTGGTGCAAAAATTTTCCCCATTTTTTGGGTATTTTCCCAGATTTTCCCCGAAAACATGAAAAGTAGAAATAACGACATTTTGAATAGAACTTTTACATAATCACCAAGAGTGGGACGCCCCAAATGACATTTGACTGTTTTCATCACTTTCAGCTGGCAACCCCGAGAGCCATTGGGCTATGAATTTTCGGGTCAGACCTGACTTTGGCGAATTACTTTGTTCTACCAAACTCAAAAGTTGGCAACACCGAGTACTCCGGTCGGTGGCTTGTATCCTTGAGATTTCCAGAAAATTATGACTTTTCAGAAAAACAAAATGGCGGCTGGTGTGGCGGCCATCTTGTGAAATCGACGAAAATTCACAATTTTCGAGGCGATTTTTCGGGTAGTTGGCAACATCTGACGGGTTCGAGTTGTAGCGAGCGGTTGTGTGTTTTGTTGAGTAGTGTTGCCTGGATTGAAAATTTTCCTCATTTTTAGGGTGTTTTCCCAGATTTTCCCCGAAAACATGAAAAGTAGAAATAACGATATTTTGAATAAAAAATATACATAATCAACAAGAATGGAATGCCGTTAATGACATTTGATTATTTTCATCACTTTCGACTGGCAACCCCGAGAGCCATTGAGGTTTGAATTTTCGGGTCAGACCTGACTTTGGCGAATAACTTAGTTCTACCAAACTCAAAAGTTGGCAACACCGAGTACACCGGTCGGTGGCCTGTATCCTATAAATTTCCAGAAAATTATGACTTTTCAGAAAAACAAAATGGCGGCTGGTGTGGCGGCCATCTTGTAAAAACGACTAAAAATCCGAATTTTCGACACGATTTTTCGGGTAGTTGGCAACATCTGACGGGTTCAAGTTTTACCGAGCGGTGGTGTGTTTTGTAGAGTAGTGTTGCCTGGTGCAAAAATTTTCCCCATTTTTAGGGTGTTTTCCCAGATTTTCCCCGAAAACATGAAAAGTAGAAATAACGACATTTTGAATGGAAATTTTACATAATCACCAAGAATGGGAAGCTCCAAATGACATTTAACTATTTTCATCACTTTTAACTGGCAACCCCGAAAGCCATTGGGGTTTGAATTTTCGGGTCAGATCTGACTTTGGCGAATTACTTTGTTCTACCAAACTCAAAACTTGGCGACACCGAGTACACCCGTCGGTGGCCTGTATCCCTGGTATTTCCAGAAAATTATGACTTTTTAGAAAAACAAAATGGTGGCTGGTGTGGCGGCCATCTTGTAAAAATGACTAAAAATCCGAATTTTCGACACGATTTTTCGGGTAGTTAGCAACATCTGACGGTTTCGAGTTGTACCGAGCGATTGTGTGTTTTGTTGAGTTGTGTTGCCTGGTGCAATTTTTCCCCAGTTTTAGGGCTTTTTTTCAAGTTTTTCCCCAAAAACCTGATATTATGTAGAAATAACGTCATTTTGAATAGAAATACCACTAAGAGTGGGGTGCCTCAAATGACATTTGACCATTTCCTTCACTGGCAACCCCGAGAGTCATTGGTGATTGAATTTTCAGGTCATTCGTTTGTTCTACCAATTTATGATTGGGTTCCTTCGAACGGTTCCGACCGAATGAGGATTGATTTTGTACATTAATATGGTCGATTTTAAGGTTCATTTGGTGGTGAAATTTGTGTATCCTTCCCATCTCTCCCCAACCTCCCCTCAAATAGGAAGGGCTATAACTTCATTACGGTTAGAGATAGCCGATAGGTGTTTGAACAAATATTATAGTAGGCGTTGAAACCCGTCCGGTGGTGGTTAACCCGGCGACCCCGTTGCATAAGGATGAGGTCACGGTAGCATTCCGGTGGTAGGCAGGTCCTGGGGGGAACGAAATGAGAAGTGGCGAGCGTAGCGAGCCGGCGACTATTACCGGTGGTGATACCGGTAAGGAAAAGGGGGGAGGTGGCGAGCGAAGCGAGCCGGTGTCCCCGTAGCGTGGGGTTAAGGTCACGGTAGCTTTCCGTCGGTAGGCAGGTCCTGAGTGGAGCGAAGTGGGAAAGTGGCGAGCGTAGCGGGCCCTCATCTGAAAACCTGCCCGGTGGCGGTACCGGTAAAGCGAAGTGGGGAGGTGGCAAGCGAAGCGAGCCGGTGACCCCATGTCGTGAGGATGAGGTCACGGTAGCTTTCCGGTGGTAGACAGGTCTTGAGTGGAGGAAAGTGGAGAAATGGCGAGCGTAGCGAGCCGTCGACTGAAAACCCGTCCGGTGGTGGTACCGCTAAAGCGAAGGGGGGAGGTGGCGAGCGAAGCGAGTCGGTGACCCCACAGCGTGAGGATGAGGTCACGGTAGCTTTCCGGTGGTAGACAGGTCTTGAGTGGAGGAAAGTGGGGAAATGGCGAGCGTAGCGAGCCGTCGACTGAAAACCTGTCCGGTGGTGGTACCGGTAAAGCGAAGAGGGGAGGTGGCGAGCGAAGCGAGCCGGTGACCCCACAGCGTGAGAATAAGGTCACGATACCATTCCGGTGGTTGGCAGGTCCTGAGTGGTGTGAAGAAAGGAAATCGCGAGCGTAGCGAGCCGTGGACCGAAAACCTGCCCGTTGTAGATATCGGTAAAGCGAAGCCGGCGTCGACGACCCCGTAGCGTGGGGATAAGATCACAGTTGCTTTCCGGTGGTAGGCAGGTCCTGGGTGGAGCGAAGTGGGGACGTGGCGAGCGTAGCGAGCCGTCGACTGAAAACCTGTGGTGGTGGTACCAAAAAACGAAGGGGGAAGTGGCGAACGAAGCGAGCCGGTGAACCCACAGCGTGAGGATAAGGTCACGATAGCATTCCGGTGGTTGGCAGGTCCTGAGTGGTGAGAAGAAAGGAAGTCGCGAGCGTAGCGAGCCGTGGACCAAAAACCTGCCCGTTGGTGATATCGGTAAAGCGAAGCGGGCGTCGACGACCCCGTAGCGTGGGGATAAGATCACAGTTGCTTTCTGGTGGTAGGCAGGTCCTGGGTGGAGCGAAGTGGGGAGGTGGCGAGCGTAGCGAGCCGTCGACTGAAAACCTGTCCGGTGGTGGTACCGAAAAAGCGAAGGGGGGAGGTGGCGAACGAAGCGAGCCGGTGAACCCACAGCGTGAGGATAAGATCACGATAGCATTCCGGTGGTTGGCACGTCCTGAGTGGAGTGAAAAACGTAAGTCGCGAGTGTAGCGAGCCGTAGAAGGAAAAACTGCCCGGTTGTGATATCGGTAAAGCGAAGCGAGAGGTTCAAATTTTGTATACCGAAGGGTATTCGAATCGCCTCTCCCCAACCTCCCCTAAAATTGAAAGGGCTACAACTTCATTACGGTTAGACATAGCCGTAAGATGTTTCAACAAATACTATAAAATGCGTTGAAATCTGGTGATGGGGAGGTGGCCAGCGAAGCAAGCCGGCGACCCCTGTATCGTAGGGACAAGTTCAAGATAGATTTCCAGTGGTAGGTAGGTCCTGAGTGGAGCTTAGCCCAGAGTTGGTCAAAATGAATTTTCAAAATTTCCTTTGTCGGCCTAAAAACCGCGTTACCGGCCAACGAAAAAAACGTTACACCAGTGTTTGGGAGGTCAGTCTGAGTATTTTTTACTACTGCCCCAATTCTTTACAACCATTCGTTCAGCTGATTTTTTGGGTTGAAAAATCTGGTTTTTCGTAAGTTTTATTTGACTGTAATCTTTTCTTCTGCTGGCGAATAAGTGATGTGAGTTCGTTGAGTTGATGATTTTGGTCATGGATTTTACAAACCACTTTAGCTGCTCTTTTGATAAAGCTGGGAACTAAGGATTCAAACCTGAGACTTATGCCCATCTTTAAAACAAACGAAACGACTATTTTGTGAAAAGGTCGCGAAAGTGTCTGGCAGCACTTTTCACATTACATCTGGGTTATTTTCAGCCTCCCGAACAAGCCGGATTCCGAAAAGGCTGACCACATAGATATGTCACTGTAAAATTGTCAAACACGTTATATTACAATATAACGTGTTTCTCTCTAGCGATATTGTAATCTCTCGAATTATTGTCAACTGAATATACGGAAGTATCTTTGCCCCCATAATCGGGACTTGGGGCATCCCCCCGTTAGGTTAGTTAGGTTCCTTTAAACCCTGCACTCGGAAATAGGGGCCCCGCGAAGCGGGGTTCCGTCGACTACGCTTTTTAGGGGAATACGTATAAAGTGGTTTAAGGTTAGGTTACATTAATCGATATATCTCAGGAACGGTACAGTATTTTTTCATGAGAGTGGTACCCACTGGGCAATGCGGACGTCCTTCCCTACACACCACGTGAGTTGACTACCATCGCATGCATTTCACGAAAAATACTGCTTTTTATTGTAAGCACTATGTTCGTTTGACAATAATTCGAAAGTTTACAATATCGCTAGAGAGATTACAATATAACGTGTTTTACAATTTTACGGTGACAGATACATACACTGCGGTATACAGAAGACCGAAAAGTTTAACCGGCGTTGTTGTTTAGCCTTTGTGGACTACGAGATATCTTTTGATTTGATCCAGACGTGGGCTGTATTGCAGTCTCTCCAACGCTGCCAAATTGGCGGGTACATCGAGGTTTTAAAGTGTTTGTACAAAAACACCACATGTCATTCCGACTTCATGATCAAACCTCGGAACCTATCCTACATCAGCGAGGTATGAGATAGGGAGATATCATATTTACGAAACTATTCTTGCGCTGGAGGATGTCTTATACTCTCCCCTCCACAACTTTATAACGTTTCAGGTTAGCCATTAGGTGTTTGAATAAATATTATCGTAGGCGTCGAAACCTGTCCGGTGATAGAGATATGGTCATGATAGCTTTCCGGTAGCAGGTTGGTCGACAAGCAAATTGTATTGTAATGTTTTTTGTATGAGAAAAGGTTTTTAATGGGAAATCATCAAATAACTTCTCCCACTGTGGGCGGAGCGGGAAGGAGTGTAACTTGAGAGACTTTGAACTTACTTTTTCACATTCATTAACAGCGACAGAGAGGTGGCAAAAATCATTTTTCAAAATCTCTTCTCCCTCCCCTTCACCCCGCCCCCCATCGTATCTCGAAAACTGGCACACATAGTGGTTGTTTTTAATTTTCACTTAATACTATTGAAGATCGTTGAAATTCGTATAGCCCCTCCTCCCCTCCCCAACCTCCCCTAAACTTGAAAGAACTGTAACTTCATAACGGTTAGGGATAGCTATTAGGTGTTTGAACAAAGATTATCATAGGCGTCGAAACCTGTCTGGTGGTAGAAGACCTTTCCGGGTAACAGGTAGGTCGACAAGCAAATTGTAGGGTAATGTTTTTTTAATGAGAGAAGGTCTGAGTTTTTAAATAAGTTTAGAGATTATATTAGGGGTTCTTATGCGGTTTCCAAATTTTTTAATTAATTCTCAAGTTTAATTTAATTTGAATATCTATTTTTTTATTGAATTAGTTTTCAGAATGTGTGATTGAAGGATTACTGATTTAAGGATTCCTATTGGTTTTCAAAATGTCCTAAGGGTAAGGAAAACACGTAAAATATGGGTAGGTATCGAGTGGTTTGAAGATGCTGATTTAGAATTATTAGAGCTTAATCAAGTGGAAACGTTTAGTCCTTTTGGGCTTTATTTGGCATCTCAATAGAGTCTGATAAGTGACACACCTCTTTTAGGGTCATGTTTAAGAATGAATAGGTTTTAAAAGTGAAAAAAAAGCTACCACCACAAGCACGCGAGCTGCTTGCAGCTCGCGCAACGCGCAAAAACTAGTTTATATTATATAAAACTGCAAGACCACTCACTGACTCACTGACATGCCGTTTCTCGGAATGGGTGAGAGATGGGTTAGGGGTTAGTTTTGGAAAAATGTACAGTACTTCCGGTCGAGTAGAGGAAAATTATAGAGGAGATTGAAATCCAAGATGGCGGCCGAGTCCACTTCCGGTTTCGGCGAGGAAATGACTTGGACGGATTTTGACTCGTGGGTTTTGTAAAACGTCTAAAATGATTTGAAAAAAAAGAAAAAAAAAAAAAAAAAACAAGATGGCGGCCGCGCTGGGACGTTTTGAAGTTGGCGACTTTTTTCACTCGACTTTGACGAATTGTTTTGTTCTACCGAGTTTAAATTCGCAAGATACTGACCAACCAATTTGTAGGTCATTTCAATGGCAATTGTGAAAAATTATGACATTTTGAAAATTCAACATGGCGGACGCTCTGGCGGCCATTTTGTAAAATGGTGGAATTTTCGACTTTTTTTAAATGCATTTTTCGTGTAGTTGGCAACATCTGACGGGTTCGAGTTGTACGAAGCGTTTGTGTGTATTGATGATGAGTGTTGCCTGGTGCAAAAAATTTCCCCATTTTTAGGGTAGTTCCCCAGATTTTCCCCGAAAACATGAAAAGTAGAAATAACGACATTTTGAATGGAGACTTTGTCTAGCTGGCAACTTTGGGGAGCCCCAAATGACATTTGACCATTTTCATCACTTTCAACTGGCAACCCCAAAAAATATTAAACTTTTTAATTTTTGGGACTTTTTCACTTTGGCGAATTACTTTGTTCTACCAAACTGAAAAGTTGGCAACACCGAGTACTCCGGTCGGTGGCCTGTATCCTTGAGATCTCCAGAAAATTATGACTTTTCAGAAAAACAAAAATGGCGGCTGGTGTGGCGGCCATCTTGTGAAATCGACGAAAATTCACAATTTTCGAGACGATTTTTCGGGTAGTTGGCAACATCTGACGGGTTCGAGTTGTACCGAGCGGTTGTGTGTTTTGTTGAGGAGTGTTGCCTGGTGCAAAAATTTTCCCCATTTTTTGGGTATTTTCCCAGATTTTCCCCGAAAACATGAAAAGTAGAAATAACGACATTTTGAATGGAACTTTTACATAATCACCAAGAATGGGACACCCCAAATGACATTTGACCATTTTCATCACTTTCAGCTGGCAACCCCGAGAGCCATTGGGCTTTGAATTTTCAGGTCAGACCTGACTTTGGCGAATTACTTTGTTCTACCAAACTCAAAAGTTGGCAACACCGAGTACACCGGTCGGTGGTTTATATCCTTGAGATTTCCAGAAAATTATGACTTTTCAGAAAAAAAAAATGGCGGCTGGTGTGGCGGCCATCTTGTAAAAACGACTAAAAATCCGAATTTTCGACGCGATTTTTCGGGTAGTTGGCAACATCTGACGGGTTCAAATTGTAGCGAGCGGTTGTGTGTTTTGTAGAGGAGTGTTGCCTGGTGCAAAAATTATCCCCACTTTTGGGGCGTTTTCCCAGATTTTCCCCGAAGACATGAAAAGTAGAAATAACGACATTTTGAATGGAACTTTTACATAATCACCAAGAATGGAATGCCCCAAATGACATTTGACTGTTTTCATCACTTTCAACTGGCAACCCCGAGAGCCATTGGGGTTGGAATTTTCGGGTCAGACCTGACTTTGGCGAATTACTTTGTTCTACCAAACTCAGAAGTTGGCAATACCAAGTTCACCTATCGGTGGTTTGTATCCTTGATATTTCAGAAAAATTATCACTTTTCAGAAAAACAAAATGGCGGCTGGTGTGGCGGCCATCTTGTGAAAATGACGAAAAATCCTTATTTTCATCACGAGTTTTCGGATAGTTGGCAACATCCGATGGGTTTGAATTGTACGGAGTGGTTGTATATTTTGTAGAGGAGTGTTGCCTGGTGGAAAAAAAATCCCCATTTTTAGGGTGTTTTCCCAGATTTTCCCCGAAAACATGAAAAGTAGAAATAACGATATTTTGAATGGAAATTTTACATAATCACCAAGAATGGGATGCCCCAAATGACATTTGACTATTTTCATCACTTTCAACTGGCAACCCCGAGAGCCACTGGGGTTTGAATTTTCGGGTCAGACCTGACTTTGGCGAATTACTTTGTTCTACCAAACTCAAAAGTTGGCAACATAGACTGCACCGGTCGATGGCCTGTATCCTTGAGATTACCAGAAAATTACGACTTTTCAGAAAAACAAAATGGCGGCTGGTGTGGCGGCCATCTTGTGAAATCGACGAAAATTCACAATTTTCGAGACGATTTTTCGGGTAGTTGGCAACATCGGACGGGTTCGAGTTGTAGAGAGCGGTTGTGTGTTTTGTTGAGTAGTGTTGCCTGGATTTAAACATTTCCCCATTTTTAGGGTAATTTCCCAGATTTTTGCCAAAAACATGAAAAGTAGAAATAACGACATTTTGAATGGAAATTTTACATAATCACCAAGAATGGGATGCCCCAAATGACATTTGACTATTTTCATCACTTTCAACTGGCAACCCCGAGAGCCACTGGGGTTTGAATTTTCGGGTCAGACCTGACTTTGGCGAATTACTTTGTTCTACCAAACTGAAAAGTTGGCAACACCGAGTACACCGGTCGATGGCGTGTATCCTTGAAACTACCAGAAAATTATGACTTTTCAGAAAAACAAAATGGCGGCTGGTTTGGCGGCCATCTTGTAAAACTGACGAAAAATCCTCATTTTCAACACGATTTTTCGGGTAGTTGGCAACATCCGACGGGTTTGAGTTGTATGAAGCAGTTGTTTGTTTTCACATGAAATGTTGCCTGGATTAAAACATTTCCCCATTTTTAGGGTATTTACCCAGATTTTCCGCAAAAACATGAAAAGTAGAAATAACGACATTTTGAATAAAAGTTTTACATAATCACTAAGAATGGGATACCACAAATGACATTTGACCATTTTCATCACTTTCAGCTGGCAACCCTGAAAGCCATTGGGCTTTGAATTTTCGGGTCAGACCTGACTTTAGCGAATTACTTTGTTCTACCAAACTCAAAAGTTGGCAACACCGAGTACACCGGTCGATGGCCTGTATCCTTGAGATTTTCAAAAAATTATGACTTTTCAGAAAAACAAAATGGCGGCTGGTGTGGCGGCCATCTTGTAAAAACGACAAAAAATCCGCATTTACGATACGATTTTTCGGGTAGTTGACAACATCTGACGGGATCGAGTTGTACCGAGCGGTCGTGTGTTTTGTTGAGTACTGTTGCCTGGATTAAAATATTTCCCCATTTTTAGGGTAATTTCCCAGATTTTTCACAAAAATCTGAAAAGTAGAAATAACGACATTTTGAATGGAACTGTTACATAATCACCAAGAATGGGATGCCCCAAATGACATTTGACCATTTCCATTACTTTCAGCTGGCAACCCCGAAAGACATTGGGGTTTGAATTTTCGGGTCAGGCCTGACTTTGGCGAATTACTTTGTTCTACCAAACTCAAAAGTTGGCTACACCAAGTACACCCGTCGGTGGCTTGTATTCTTGAGATTTCCAGAAAATTATGACTTTTCAGAAAAACAAAATGGCGTACAGTGTGGCCATCTTAAAAAAATGGCGAAAAATCCTAATTTTCGATACGATAAATGGGTCAGTTAGCATCCCCCAACTGGATTATGTTGTATGAACTGGTTGTGTGTTTTGTCAAGGAGTGTTGCCTGGTGCAATTTTTTTTCCCAGTTTTAGGGTTTTTTTTCAAGAACTCCTGAAAACTTAATATATAGAAATAACGTCATTTTGAATAGAAATGGTGCGTAACCACCAAGAATGAGATGCCCCAAATGACATTTGACCATTTTCATCGCTTTCAGCTGGCAACCCCTAAAGCCATTGGGGTTTGAATTTTTGGGTCAGACCTGACTTTGGCGAATTACTTTGTTCTACCAAACTCAAAATTTGGCAACACCGAGTACACCGGTCGGTGGCCTTTATCCTTGGAATTTCCAGAAAATTATGATTTTTCAGAAAAACAAAATGGCGGCTGGTGTGGCCGCCATCTTGTGAAATCGACGAAAATTCACAATTTTCGACACGATTTTTCGGGTAGTTGGCAACATCTGACGGGTTTGAGTTGTACCGAGCGGTTTTGTGTTTTGTTGAGGAGTGTTGCCTGGATAAAAACATTTCCCAATTTTTAGGGTAATTTCCCAGATTTTGCCCAAAAACATGAAAAGTAGAAATAACGACATTTTGAATAGAACTTTTACATAATCACAAAGAATGAAATGTTTCAAATGATATTTGACCGTTTTCATCACTTTCAGCTGGCAACCCCGAGAGCCACTGGGGCTTGAATTTATGGGTCAGAACCTACTTTGGCGAATTGTTTTGTTCTACCAAACTCAAAAGTTGGCAGCACTAAGTACACCGGTTTATAGCGTATATACTTGACATTTTAGAAAAATTATGACTTTTTAGAAAAATAAAATGGCGGACAGTGTGGCCATCTTATAAAAATGACGAAATATCCAAATTTTCGATACGATAAATAGGTCAGTTAGCATCCCCCAACTGGATTATGTTATATGAACTGGTTGTGTGTTTTGTCAATGAGTGTTGCCTGGTGCAATTTTTTTTCCCAGTTTTAGGGTTTTTTTCCAGATTTTCCCCAAAAACCTGAAATGTAGAAATATCGTCATTTTGAATAGAAATGGTGCGTAACCACTAAGAGTGGGGTACCTCAAATGACAATTGACCATTTCCAGATTTCCAGATTGAATTCTCAGGTCAGACCCGACTTTGGCAAATTCGTTTGTTATACCAATTTATGATTGGGTTCCTTCGAACGGTTCCGACCGAATGAGGATTGATCTTGTACATAGAGGGGTTTATTAATATGGTCGATTTTAAGGTTCATTTGGTGGTGAAATTAGTGTATCCTTCCCATCTCTCCCCAACCTCCCCTCAAATCGAAAGGGCTGTAACTTCATTACGGTTAGAGATAGCCGATAGGTGTTTGAACAAATATTATAGTAGGCGTTAAAACCCGTCCGGTGGTGGTTAGCCCGGCGACCCCGTTGCATAAGGATGAGGTCACGCTAGCATTCCGGTGGTAGGCAGGTCCTGGGGGGAACGAAGTGAGAAGGTGGCGAGCGTAGCAAGCCGGCGACTATTACCGGTGGTGATACCGGTAAGGTGAAGGGGGGAGGTGGCGAGCGAAGCGAGTCGATGTCCCCGTAGCGTGGGGTTAAGGTCACGGTAGCTTTCCGTCGGTAGGCAGGTCCTGAGTGGAGCGAAGTGGGGAAGTGGCGAGCGTAGCGAGCCGTCATCTGAAAACCTGTCCGGTGGCGGTACCGGTAAAGCGAAGTGGGGAGGTGGCGAGCGAAGCGAGCCGGTGACCCCATGGCGTGAGGATGAGGTCACGGTAGCTTTCCGGTGGTAGACAGGTCTTGAGTGGAGGAAAGTGGGGAAATGGCGAGCGTAGCGAGCCGTCGACTGAAAACCTGTCCGGTGGTGGTACCGCAAAAGCGAAGAGGGGAGGTGGCGAGCGAAGCGAGCCGGTGACCCCATAGCGTGAGGATGAGGTCACGGTAGCTTTCCGGTGGTAAACAGGTCTTGAGTGGAGGAAAGTGGGGAAATGGCAAGCGTAGCGAGCCGTCCACTGAAAACCTGTCCCGTGGTGGTACCGGTAAAGCGAAGCCCCCCAAGTGACCCCACAGCGTGAGGATAAGGTCACGATAGCATTCCGGTGGTTGGCAGGTCCTGAGTGGTGTGAAGAAACAAAGTCGCGAGCGTAGCGAGCCGTGGACCGAAAACCTGCCCGTTGGTGATATCGGCAAAGCGAAGCGGGCGTCGAGGACCCCGTAGCGTGGGGATAAGATCACAGTTGCTTTCCGGTGGTAGGCAGGTCCTGAGTGGAGCGAAGGGGGGAGGTGGCGAGCGTAGCGAGCCGTCGAATGAAAACCTGTCCGGTGGTGGTACCGAAAAAGCGAAGGGGGGAGGTGGCGAACGAAGCGAGCCGGTGAACCCACAGCGTGAGGATAAGGTCACGATAGCATTCCGGTGGTTGGCAGGTTCTGAGTGGTGTGAAGAAAGGAAGTCGCGAGCGTAGCGAGCCGTGGACCGAAAACCTGCCCGGTGGTGATATCGAAAAAGCGAAGCGGGAGGTGGCGAGCGTAGCGAGCCGTCGACTGAAAACCTGTCCGGTGGTGATACCGGTAGCGTGCGGATATGGTTATGGTAGCATTCCGGTGACTGGCACGTCCTGAGTGAAGTGACAAACGTAAATCGCGAGCGTAGCGAGCCGTAGACCGAAAAACTGCCCGGTTGTGATACCGGTAAAGCGAAGCAAGAGGTTCAAAGTTTGTATACCGAAGGGTATTCGAATCGCCTCTCCCCAACCTCCCCTTAAATTGAAAGGGCTACAACTTCATTACGGTTAGACATAGCCGTAAGATGTTTCAACAAACACTATAAAATGCGTTAAAATCTGGTGATGGGGAGGTGGCCAGCGAATCGAGCCGGCGACCCCTGTATCGTAGGGACAAGTTCTAGATAGATTTCCTGTGGTAGGTAGGTCCTGAGTGGAGCTAAGCCCAGAGTTGGTCAAAACGAATTTTCAAAATTTCCTTTCTCTGAAAGGAAATCATTTATTGTCGGCCCAAAAACCGCGTTACCGGCCAACGAAAAAAACGTTACACCTGTGTTTGGGAGGTCAGTCTGAGTATTTTTTACTACTGCCCCAATTCTTTACTACCATTCGTTAAGCTGATTTTTTAGGTTGAAAAATCTGGTTGTTCGTAAGTTTTATTTGACTGTAATCTTTTCTTCTGCTGGCGAATAAGTGATATGAGTTCGTTGAGATGATGATTTTGGTCAAGGATTTTACAAACCACTTTAGCTGCTCTTTTGATAAAGCTGGGAACTAAGGATTCAAACCTGAGACTTTTGCCCATCTTTAAAAGAAGCGAAACGACTATTTTGAGAAAAGGTCGCGAATGTGTCTTGCAGCACTTTTCACATTACATCTGGGTTATTTTCAGCCTCCCGAACAAGCCGGATTCCGAAAAGGCCCGTACATAGATATGTCACTGTAAAATTGTCAAACATGTTATATTACAATATAACGTGTTTCTCTCTAGCGATATTGTAAACTCTCGAATTATTGTCAACTGAATATACGGAAGTATCTTTGCCCCCATAATCGGGACTTGGGGCACCCCCCCGTTAGGTTAGTTAGGTTCCTTTAAACCCTGTACTCGGAAATAGGGGCCCCGAGAAGCGGGGTTCCGTCGACTACGCTTTTTAGGGGAATACGTATGAAGTGGTTTAAGGTTAGGTTACATTAATCGATATTTCTCATTAACGGTACAGTATTTTTTCATGAGAGTGGTACCCACTGGGCAATGGGGACGACCTTCCCTACACACCACGTGAGTTGACTACCATCGCATGCATTTCACGAAAAATAATGCGTTTTATTGTTAGCAGTATGTTCGTTTGACAATAATTCGAAAGTTTACAATATAGCTAGAGAGATTACAATATAATGTGTTTTACAATTTTACGGTGACAGATACATACACTGCGGTATGCAGAAGACCGAAAAGTATAACTGGCGTTGTTGTTTAGCCTTTGTGGACTACGAGATATCTTTTCATTTGATCGAGACGTGGGCTGTACTTCAGTCTCTCCAACGCTGCCAAATTGGCGGGTACATCGAGGTTTTAAAGTGTTTGTACAAAAACACCACATATCATTCCGACTTCATGATCAAACCTCGGAACCTATCCTACATCAGCGAGGTATGAGATAGGGAGATATCATATTTACAAAACTGTTCTTGCGCTGGAGAATGTCTTATACTCTCCCCTCCCCAACTTTATAACGATTCAGGTTAGCCATTAGGTGTTTGAACAAATATTATCGTAGGAGTTGAAACCTGTCCGGTGGTAGAGATATGGTCATGATAGCTTTCCGGTAGCAGGTAGGTCGACAAGCACAATTGTATTGTAATGTTTTTGTATGAGAATAGTAGATTGTATCATAAGGGAGCAAAATAATATTTTTACGGCGAGGGCGCTTTTTTGAATCCAGAGCGAAGTGAGGGATTCTAGAGTAGAATCCCGAGCGTAGCGAGGGATTCTTTAGTAGAATCCTGAACGTAGCGAGGGATTCAAAGTACGTCGCCCGAGTCAAAAATATATTTTGCGCCCGAGTGATACACTCTACTTTTCATCACCCACTATGAGAAAATAAAAGGCGCCTCATATTTTATTGTAATATTGATATTTAATGAAACAGAGTAACAACTAAATTGAAATTAAGTAGTATCTAATAATAAAACAACTAAAAACTTATACTTACATTTGAGACATTTTCACAATTTTCAAAATTAATTGTTACAGTTTTATTAGGAATAGAGATTGTTGTAGATTTAATTTTATTCTGCGTGTTTGAAATAATGTCAGAATGTGGCTCATTTTGAGGAAAATGTGACGGTGAATCTCTTTGTTTGGATGTAGATGGGCGCGGCGACAGTGGCATGGATGGATTAACTGAAGGTTGCAATTTAATGTTTTCCACGATGCGTTCACATGTTTTCGCCTTGTTCTCAATGGAATCTTCTATATATCCCTCTGCTACAGCACTCGACTTCCATCCTCCATGTCGCTTGAGAACAGTTAAGTCCGCTCCAGAATCTGCCAACAGGGTAGCAGAAGTGCGACGAAAACAATGTCCTGTATATAGCTTGATATCTGGTAACTTCAAATAAGTAGCGATTTCTTGTGGCATGTAAGAAATTTTATTTTTTCCCATAACTTGTTTGAAGCACTTGCCATTTTGATAACGGATGAAAAACCGATTGGTCTTTATATCAGCAGGACGCAGGTCCAGGTATTTCTGTACAATAGTTTTGTATTCTCCTCGGATTACGAAGGATCGGTCAATTTTTGTTTTTGTGTCTGTCAGCTTTACTAACAGTAAATTATCCGAGTGATTTTCGACATCATCAACAGTTATTTTTAAAAGTTCATTGCCACGACAAGCTCCATGTACTCCGAAAATTAAAGCCACCTGTAACAAAACCGAATGTGAACAAGACAAGTACCTATCTATCGAAGTACAGGTTACAATAAAATGCGCATTTTAAAACACTGGTTATACTTTACTAATCCACCATATATACATACATAGTTACTTACTTTTACGGCAAGAAAGATGTTGTCGGGTGCCTCATTAAGGAAAGTCTCCACGTTTTTGACTGAGAACACTTTGGATTTTTTAGGTTTAAATCCATCAGACATCCTCTTCAGATACGCTATTAATTTCGAATATGTGTCCAGTTTTACGTCGTTATTAGAACTGACTGTTGATTTTAGCATTGAGTAGGTACTCCAAAGTGTGGAAGGTTGTTTAGTTTTGGCTAAGTACTGGAAGTAGGCCAAAAACACAGATTCTGAAAAATTCTTGGCGCCTCTTGAATTTCTCCATTCAATAAAATTACCATAAGCTTTCATATATTTCTCCCGGGATTTTGCAGGTAGTAGATTATCCATCACATTTCTTGCGTCAGTTCTAATACTATCAGGAGTTAATTCTATACTTTCACTGTCACTTGAAGAACTCATTTTTCAAAACAAAATCATGAATTTCTATCAATCCGTGAAAATTGACGAAAACGCGGGCTATAGTTCGCGCGTTTTTAATTTTATTTCTTTTTTTTTTTGTATTCAGCCGGCGCGCGGCGCTACTATGGGCCGTCGCACCAGCCAGTCTTTATTCAAACAATATTTGCGTTCGATTTCTTGGGCGCTGAACACAAGATGTTCCAAATTCAAAAAGTGCGCGGCAAAGATAATTGCGGCGCACTTATAAAGAGGATTAAAAACTCATTACTGCCCGCTAAAAGTTTCTTATAGAAAACACCACCTTTGGGTGCACTTAAAGGCGAACCAAGTCGTCTTTTTCGAATAGATGGGATGAAAAAGGTTTTTAATGGGAAATCATCAAAAAACTTCTCCCACTCTGGGCGGAGCGGGAAAGAGTGTAACTTGAGAGACTTGGAACTTACTTTTTCACATTCATAAACAGCGACAGAGAGGTGGCAAAAATCATTTTTCAAAATCTCCTCTCTCTCCCCTTCTTCCCGCCCCCCATCGTATTTCGAAAACTGGCACACATAGTGGTTGTTTTTAATTCTCACCTAATACTATTGAGGATCGTTGAAATTCGTATACCCTCTCCTCCCCTCCCCAACCTCCCCTTAACTTGAAAGAACTGTAACTTCATAACGGTTAGGGATGGTTATTAGGTGTTTGAACAAAGATTATCATAGGCGTCGAAACCTGTCTGGTGGTAGAAGACCTTTCCGGTAGCAGGTAGGTCGACAAGCAAATTGTAGGGTAATGTTTTTTTTAATGAGAGAAGCTCTGAGTTTTAAAAAAAGTTTATAGATATATTAGGGGTTCTTATGGGGTTTCCAAATTTTTTAATTAATTCTCAAGTTTAATTTTATTTTAATATCTATTTTTTATTGAATTAGTTTCAGAATGTGTTAGGGGTTCATACTGATTTAAGGATTCCTATTGGTTTTCAAAATGTCATAAGGGTAAGGAAAACACTTAAAATATGGGTAGGTATCGTTATTCGAGTGGTTTGAAGATGCTGATTTAGAATGATTAGAGCTTGGGTCATGTTTAAGAATGAATAGGTTTTAAAAGTGAAAAAAAAGCTACCACCACAAGCACGCGAGCTGCTTGCAGCTCGCGCAGCACGCAAAAACTAGTTATAGTTATATAAAACTACAACACCACTCACTCACTGACTCACTCATTGACATGCCGTTTCTCGGAACGGGTGAGAGATGGGTTAGGGGTTAGTTTTGAACAAATATAAAGTACTTCCGGTCGAGTAGAGGAAAATTATAGAGGAGATTGAAATCCAAGATGGCGGCCGAGTCCATTTCCGGTTTCGGCGAGGAAAAGACTTGGACCGATTTCGACTCGTAGGTTTCGTAAAAGGTCTAAAATGATTTGAAAAAAAAGTAAAAAAAAAAAAAAAAACAAGATGGCGGCCGCGCTGGGACGTTTTGAAATTGGCGACTTTTTTCACTCGACTTTGGCGAATTGTTTTGTTCTAATGATTTTTAAAGTCGGCAACATTGACCTCGCCAATTTGTAGGTCATTTCAATGGCAACTGTGAAAAATTATGACATTTTGAAAATCCAACATGGCGGACGCTGTGGCGGCCATTTTGTAAAATGGTGGAATTTTCGACTTTTTTTAAATGCATTTTTCGTGTAGTTGGCAACATCTGACGGGTTCGAGATGTACCGAGCGGTCGTGTGTTTTGTTAAGGAGTGTTGCCTGGTGCAAAAATTTTCCCCATTTTTAGGGTATTTTCCCAGATTTTCCCTGAAAACATGAAAAGTAGAAATAACGACATTTTGAATGGAGACTTTGTCTAGCTGGCAACTTTGGGGAGCCCCAAATGACATTTGACCATTTTCATCACTTTCAACTGGCAACCCCAAAAAATATTAAACTTTTTCATTTTTGGGACTTTTTCACTTTGGCGAATTACTTTGTTCTACCAAACTCAAAAGTTGGCAACACCGAGTACACCGGTCGGTGGCCTGTATCCTTGAGATTTCCAGAAAATTATGACTTTTCAGAAAAACAAAATGGCGGCTGCTGTGGCGGCCATCTTGTGAAATCGACGAAAATTCACAATTTTCGAGACGATTTTTCGGGTAGTTGGCAACATCTGACGGGTTCAAGTTGTAGCAAGCGGTTGTGTGTTTTGTTGAGTTATGTTGCCTGGTGCAAAAAAAAATCCCCATTTTTAGGGTAATTTCCCAGATTTTCCCCGAAAACATGAAAAGTAGAAATAACGACATTTTGAATGGAACTTTTACATAATCACCAAGAATGGGACGCCCCAAATGACATTTGACCATTTTCATCACGTTCAGCTGGCAACCCCGAAAGACATTGGGGTTTGAATTTTCTGGTCAGACCTGACTTTGGCGAATTACTTTGTTCTACCAAACTCAAAAATTGGCAACACCGAGTACACCGGTCGGTTGCCTGTATCCTTGAGATTTCCAGAAAATTACGACTTTTCAGAAAAACAAAATGGCGGCTGGTGTGGCGGCCATCTTGTGAAATCGACGAAAATTCACAATTTTCGAGACAATTTTTCGGGTAGTTGGCAACATCGGACGGGTTCGAGTTGTAGCGAGCGGTTGTGTGTTTTGTTGAGTAGTGTTGCCTGGATTTAAACATTTCCCCATTTTTAGGGTAATTTCCCAGATTTTCCCCGAAAACATGAAAAGTAGAAATAACGACATTTTGAATATAGATGTTGCATTACTATTAAGAATAGACTGCATCAAATGACATTTGACCATTTTTATCACTTTTAACTGGCAACCCCGAGAGCCACTGGGGTTTGAATTTTCGGGTCAGACCTGACTTTGGCTTATTACTTTGTTCTACCAAACTCAAAAGTTGGCAACACCGAGTACACCGGTCGATGGCCAGTATCCTTGAAATTTCCAGAAAATTATGACTTTTCAGAAAAACAAAATGGCGGCTGGTGTGGCGGCCATCTTGTAAATACAACAAAAAAATAAAATTTTCGACACGATTTTTCGGGTAGCTGGCAACATCCGATGGGTTCAAAATGTAGTAAGCGGCTGTGTGTTTTGTTGAGTAGTGTTGCCTGGATTTAAACATTTCCCCATTTTTAGGGTAATTTCCCAGATTTTTGCCAAAAACATGAAAAGTAGAAATAACGACATTTTGAATGGAACTTTTACATAATCACCAAGAATGGGCCGCCCCAATTGACATTTGACCATTTTCATCACTTTCAGCTGGCAACCCCGAAAGACATTGGGGTTTGAATTTTCGGGTCAGACCTGACTTTGGCGAATTACTTTGTTCTACCAAACTCTAAAGTTGGCAATACCGAGTTCACCGGTCGGTGGCTTGGATCCTTGAAATTTTCAGAAAATTATGACTTCAGAAAAACAAAATGGCGGCTGGTGTGGCGGCTATCTTGTAAAATCGACGAAAAATCCTTATATTCAACACGATTTTTTGGGTAGTTGGCAGCATCTGACGGGTTCGAGTTGTACCGAGCGGTTGTGTGTTTAGTTGAGGAGTGTTGCTTGGATTAAAAATTTACCCCATTTTTAGGGTAATTTCCCAATTTTTTCCCAAAAACATGAAAAGTAGAAATAACGACATTTTGAATGGAAGTTTTAAATAATCACCAAGAATGGGAAGCCTCAAATGACATTTGACTATTTTCATCACTTTCGACTGGCAACCCCGAGAGCCATTGGAGTTTGAATTTTCGAGTCAGACCTGACTTTGGCGAATTGTTTTATTCTACCAAACTCAAAAGTTGGCAGCACTAAGTACACCGGTTTATAGCCTATATCCTTGACATTTCAGAAAAATTATGACTTTTTAGAAAAACAAAATGGCGGACAGTGTGGCCATCTTATAAAAATGGCGAAATATCCAAATTTTCGATACGATAAATGGGTCAGTTAGCATCCCCCAACTGAATTATGTTGTATGAACTGGTTGTGTGTTTTGTCAAGGAGTGTTGCCTGCTGCAATTTTTTTTCCCAGTTTTAGGGTTTTTTTTCCAGATTTTCCCCAAAAACCTGATATGTAGAAATAACGCCATTTTGAATAGAAATGGTGCGTAACCACTAAGAGTGAATCAAATGACATTTGACCATTTCCATCACTTTCAACTGGCAACCCCGAGAGTCATTGGTGATTGAATTTTCAGGTCAGACCCGACTTTGGCGAATTCGTTTGTTCTACCAATTTATGATTGGGTTCCTTCGAACGGTTCCGACCGAATGATGATTGATTTTGTACATAGAGGGGTTTATTAATATGGTCGATTTAAAGGTTCATTTGGTGGTGATATTTGTGTGTCCTTCCCATCTCTCCCCAACCTCCCCTCAAATAGAAAGGGCTGTAACTTCATTACGGTTAGAGATAGACGATAGGTGTTCGAACAAATATTATAGTAGGCGTTGAAATCCGTCCGGTGGTGGTTAGCCCGGCGACCCCGTTGCATAAGGATGAGATCACGGTAGCATTCCGGTGGTAGGCAGGTCCTGGGGGGAACGAAGCGAGAAGCCGGTGCCCCCGTAGCGTGGGGTTAAGGTCACGGTAGCTTTCCGTCGGTAGGCAGGTCCTGAGTGGAGCGAAGTGGGGAAGTGGCGAGCGTAGCGAGCCGTCGACTGAAAACCTGTCCGGTGGCGGTACCGGTAAAGCGAAGTGGGGAGGTGGCGAGCGAAGCGAGCCGGTGACCCCATGGCGTGAGGATGAGGTCACGGTAGCTTTCCGGTGGTAGACAGGTCTTGAGTGGAGGAAAGTGGGGAAATGGCGAGCGTAGCGAGCCGTCGACTGAAAACCTGTCCGGTGGTGGTACCGCTAAAGCGAAGGGGGGAGGTGGCGAGCGAAGCGAGCCGGTGACCCCATAGCGTGAGGATGAGGTCACGGTAGCATTCCGGTGATTGGCACGTCCTGAGTGGAGTGAAAAACGTAAGTCGCGAGCGTAGCGAGCCGTAGACCGAAAAACGGCCCGGTTGTGATATCGGTAAAGCGAAGCGGGAGGTTCAAAGTTTGTATACCGAAGGGTATTCGAATCGCCTCTCCCCAACCTCGCCTAAAATTGAAAGGGCTACAACTTCATTACGGTTAGACATAGCCGTAAGATGTTTCAACAAATACTATAAAATGCGTTGAAATCTGGTGATGGGGAGGTGGCCAGCGAAGCGAGCCGGCGATCCCTGTATCGTAGGGACAAGTTCAAGATAGATTTCCAGTGGTAGGTAGGTCCTAAGTGGAGCTAAGCCCAGAGGAAATTATTAATTGTCGGCCCAAAAACCGCGTTACCGGCCAACGAAAAAAACGTTACACCAGTGTTTGGGAGGTCAGTCTGAGTATTTTTTACTACTGCCCCAATTCTTTACAACCATTCGTTCAGCAGATTTTTTGGTTTGAAAAATCTGGTTTTTCGTAAGTTTTATTTGACTGTATCTTTTCTTCTGCTGGCGAATAAGTGACATGAGTTCGTTGAGATGATGATTTTGGTCAAGGATTTTAGAAACCACTGTAGCTGCTCTTTTGATAAAGCTGGGAACTAAGGATTCAAACTCGAGACTTTTGCCCATCTTTAAAAGAAGCGACACCACTACATTGAGAAAAGGTCGCGAATGTGTCTTGCAGCACTTTTCACATTACATCTGGGTTATTTTCAGCTTCCCGAACAAGCCGGATTCCGAAAAGGCTGACCACATAGATATGTCACTGTAAAATTGTCAAACACGTTATATTACAATATAACGTGTTTCTCTCTAGCGATATTGTAAATTCTCGAATTGTTGTAAACTGAATATACGGAAGTATCTTTGGCCCCATAATCGGGACTTGGGGCACCCCCCCGTTAGGTTAGTTAGGTTCCTTTAAACCCTGCACTCGGAAATAGGGGCCCCGCGAAGCGGGGTTCCGTCGACTACGCTTTTTAGGGGAATACGTATATAGGTATATAGTGGTTTAAGGTTAAGTTACATTAATCGATATTTCTCAGGAACGGTACAGTATTTTTTCATGAGAGTGGTACCCACTGGGCAATGGGGACGTCCTTCCCTACACACCACGTGAGTTGACTACCATCGCATGCATTTCACGAAAAATAATGCTTTTTATTGTAAGCAGTATGTTCGTTTGACAATAATTCGAAAGTTTACAATATCGCTAGAGAGATTACAATATAATGTATTTACAATTTTACGGTGACAGATACATACACTGCGGTATACAGAAGACCGAAAAGTATATTCGGCGTTGTTGTTTAGCCTTTGTGGACTGCGAGATATCTTTTGATTTGATCGAGACGTGGGCTGTACTGCAGTCTTTCCAACGCTGCCAAATTGGCGGGTACATCGAGGTTTTAAAGTGTTTGTACAAAAACATTTCATTCCGACTTCATGATCAAACCTCGGAACCTATCCTACATCAGCGAGGTATGAGATAGGGAGATATCATATTTACGAAACTGTTCTTGCGCTGGAGGATCTCTTATACTCTCCCCTCCCCAACTTTATAACGATTCAGGTTAGCCATTAGGTGTTTGAACAAATATTATCGTAGACGTCGAAACCTGTCCGGTGCTAGAGATATGGTCATGATAGCTTTCCGGTAGCAAGTAGGTCGACAAGCAAATTGTATTGTAATGTTTTTTGTATGAAATAGGTTTTTAATAGGAAATCATCAAATAACTTCTCCCACTCTGGGCGGAGCGGGAAGGAGTGTAACTTGAGAGACTTGGAACTTACTTTTTCACATTCATAAACAGCGACAGAGAGGTGGCAAAAATCATTTTTCAAAATCTCTTTTCCCTCCCCTTCACCCCGCCCCCCATCGTATCTCGAAAACTGGCACACATAGTGGTTGTTTTTAATTCTCATTGAGGGGCGTTGAAATTTTTATGAATTACCCTCTCCTCCCCTCCCCAACCGAGGAGGTTGTTTAACTTGAAAGGACTGTAACTTCATAACGGTTAGGGATAGTCTTTAGGTGTTTGAACAAATATTATCATAGGCGTCGAAACCTGTCTGGTGGTAGAGATAAGGTCACGATATCTTTCCGGTAGGTCGACAAGTCAATTGTAAGGTAATGTTTTTTTAATGAGAGGTCTGAGTGTTAAATATGTTTATAGATTATATTAGGGGTTCTTATGGGGTTTCAAAATCTTTAAATTAATACATTCTCAAGTTTAATTTTATTTTAATATCTTATTTTTATTGAATTACTATTCAGAATGTGTTAAGGGTTCTTAAGTGTTTTCATACTGTTTTAAGGATTCCTATTGATTCTCAAAATTTCATAAGGTTACGGAAAACAATTAAAATATGGGTTGGTATCGTTATTCGAGTGATTTGAAGATGCTGATTTAGAATGATTAGAGCTTTATCAAGTGGAAACATTTAGTCCTTTTGGGCTTATTTGGCATTTCACTAGAGTTTGACAAGTGGAAGACTCTTCTTTAGGGTCGTGTTTGAGTGTTAACATTCAGGAGTTTTAAAAGTGAAAAAAGCTACCACCACAAGCACGCGAGCTGCTTGCAGCTCGCGCAGCACGCAAAAACTAGTTTTACTATAAAACTGTGTAGAAGATTACAAAATAATCCAAAAAGTTCTATTACAGATAATAAAGAGATATTAAAAATGTATTTATAGAAACAACTTCCTTACTTCTTCTCTCTTCCGAACTTATTTCTGTAAGTATTTTGTGTTTGTTTTGCTTTTATCATAAGTTTAGCTAAATTAAACGGGAATAATCAAACAAAATTATATTAAAATTAAATACAGCCGTCACAGAAGGCTCTGTGTTCTGTAAAATCTACCTACCACATTCTGTTATTCTTTTGTAAAGACGTGGATATTGGTGTGGGTGACATGTTTGTATTATTTATTTATTTATATTAAACTAGCTGACCCGCGCAACTTCGTCTGCGTAAGACGAACCAACAGGTCTTAAAATTAGCGCGTTCAACCAACCTAACAAACAAACTCTGCAGCTTTATAATATTAGTGCAGATTGAAGTCAGTAACAATTTATTTTTTCTCGAATAGGTTTACATTAAACGCCAAAATATTCAACTTATGTTTTTCCAAATAAGGACTCTTCCCTCGACAGCCTTACGTTTCTATCCTTGGACACTCGACAATATAATAATCCAGCTAGGTCGAAAGTTATCATCAAGTGATCTCTCGCATCTGCCTTCCTTCTCCAAAGTCAGACCTTCAATGGTAGTCATACTCCAGGCAGGTCAACACAATACGATGTAGATGCTGTAAACTCTTGAAAACCTATTGCAAATTATTTTCATCTCCAAGCCTCTATCATGAGACCTTCGATGACAGTCATGTTCTAGCAATTTCTAAAGTTCTCATCAAGGTGCATTAAGTGAGCCCAATGACGATTTAGCTGCTGTTAACTGTTGAGGATCTCTTGCTACCTTCAGTCTCCATTGTTAGACCATCGATGACAGTCATGCTCCAGCTAGGTTTAAAGTTCTTATCAAGATGCACGAAATGAGCCTTAAACACGATAGAGCAGATTTGAAGAGTTGCGGACCTCTTGTCCGCCTTTCGTCTCCATCGTCAGACCTCCGATAATGCTCATACTCTAGCTAGGTCTAAAGTTTATATCAAGGTGCATGAAATGAGCCGACACACGATATAGCTGCTGTAACTGATCACAGTCAAACTTCAGACAGGTCTAAAGTTGTCAAAAAGGTTTATGAAATAAGCCACAAAACGATCTTCTTCTTTATCGTTTAGTTAGTGCCTAACCTGTTGTCAGAGTTTTATGCCATTCAAGGTCCTCTGTCTTGGCTTTACATGCCGTCGAGAAATAACTCTCAGGCATGCTGTGGTTTTCTCACGATGTCTTTCTTCACCGAAGCAACCGATCTTTCCTTCCTTGTCGTGTTGTTGCCTAACCTGGTGTAAGAGTTTTTATGCGGCCCATGGGCCTCTGACTTGGCTTAACATGTCAAATGTCTCTCAGGCATGTTGGTTTCCTCACGATGTTTCAGCAATCGATGATTATACAATACGCACATGAATTCGAACACAACTATTTTCAATAAAAATGGGACAAACTTTGCTAAACACGCTTTTCAATAAAAATAATCATGAAAATCGGACTTCTCTGGAAAAAGTTATGCGTCATCATCATCATCATCCCCAGGCCTCTCTTTGTTTGTGCCAAGCTCCACGCTCTTGTGCCAGCCTCATCCAGGATATTCCCGCAATGGCAACAATATCGTCTGCTTATCTCACCGCTGGACGACCAAAACTTCTGTTTGGATTTCTAGAATGCCACTTTGTTTCAGCTTTACTCCACCTGACATCACCGCGCCTTGCTAGGTGTCCTACCCTACTCCATTTGAATTATCATCATTCATCATTATTTTAGCCGAAAGACGTCCACTGCTGGACATAGGCCTATCAAGTGTCGCCACATTGACCGGTCTCGTGCGACTTCATCATTCGGCATAATATAGGTATCTACATAAAGAAAAACAGGCGTTGAATTGAGAACTTCTTCCAAAAAACCAAACTTGAGACATCAGCTGACACGGGAGAAGCCATTCCCAATAACAGCGTGATTCAGAAAATGGAGTCAAATGAACAACACCATTTATAGAGCACGAAGTTAAACTGCTAAAACATATGCATGGAAAGCGGTCGAACAGACACTCTACTGGCTTTGTTATAGATTTTTAAAGCAGGGTGATGTTGACTATTCTCTTCTCCTCTATATTGTGATTTTTATTCATTAGTACCATTTTGGTTTCATAGATGTCATTGTCCTTAGATCATGATGATAAGTTCTCCTTAAAAACTTTAAAGTCATATATCTTTTGATGGAGAGCACCGATTGCAAAGAAACAAAAATCAAAACTTTCTCTAAGTTATGCACAATAATAATTTGTGCATTAAATCAAACCACAATCATTGGTTTTTTAATTTACACGTAAAAGGGCTATGTTGAGACACACAGACACAGACGAAAATTTAAGAAATAGTAGAAAAAGGGTTCAGTGTGTGATCCTTTAACAGTTTAAGCGCTTTTTTTACAGATTTATTATTTGAAATAAATGATTCCCTAACTGTCGTTTAAGTGTTAAAAAAAATATGTATAAAACAATGATTTGGAAATATGTAAGCTTTAAAAAAAAACAAAATAATTTGTTACAACAAAAAGTGAAAACCGGGTGGTTTTTGAACGTGCGTACCAAAGTTATTATCAGAAATCTTACAACATTACACAAAATCAAAAAGCATTTTATGTCTGTACTGAGGCTAGAGAGCTTGCGACTTACTGTTCGGAAGGCGGTTACCGTCACCGACGGGCTATTTGTTCTCGTGACAATTTACCTAAAATAGTTATTCTATTACAATGCATGTTCTGACAGTTGCCAGTTGTCAAACAGTTGAAAGCTATAGACGAAATGCAATATTGCTCACCCCCGTAAGTAATTAGCGTGATAATATATAGCCTATGTCCTTCCCTAGGTTGAAATACACCTTCTTGCCGAATTTTGATCAGCCGTTTTGTCGTGAAAAGGTAGCAGACAGACAGACAAACAGAGTTACTTTCACATTTATATAATGGTATGGATAAATAAATTCTCTAGTTTTTAAGAATGTTATGTATTTTTTGTAGCATGTAACTGTTTAATATCCATAGTAAATAAAATAAAATAAAACAGATATTTTTATGTGATTACGATTTTGGACTGGTTTAGAAAGTGTTTCCATTTGATAGACTATTGTTACATCCTTTACATATTACCTTTCTGAAATGAGCTGAAAACTATAAACAATAGAAATGAAACTTACCAAGTATGCAATAGGTTTATCGTCGTCCGAATCAGATTTTTGAGTTCCAGAGTTTGACCGCCTGTTGGAGCATAAAAATGAATAATTTAATTTATGTTTGAATTGCAATTGAATTTTATGTTATGCGCCAGGATCTTTCAAATCGACATGTTTTAATAATCCAGAAAAAAATATTTATGTTGTTGTATGTAACTGTACTTAGGTCCATGTTCACCGAAAATATAACAGTCTGATTATCTAAAAACAGCTGTCACTGTGACATGTTCCCATACAAAAATGTGTTTTAAACAGCTGTTTTTAGATAATCAGACTGTCGTCTTTTTGGTGAACACCGACCTTAGTCTTCTTAAGCTCAAAACACGATAGTTTTCTCTCTCGCTGCAACATGCAAAGATTCTAGCAAAGACTATATGTCAAGTTTTACATAAAGATTACTAACAGTATAAATAAAAAAATACATTGAAAGAAAAGAAATTACATTCAGTAAATTCTGAAGTTAGTTTTTTATTAATTTCGAAACCTCAATTTATAACAATAAAATACGTCCGAGCGAGTCCGACCGCGGCGCGGCGGTTTGAGGCAGCGCTACACATGTATATCGCTAACGTCCTGCCCTAAGGTCCTTATCACACTACTAGAGAATAGCGAGCGTGTGGAAAGCGGGGCGAGTGCGCAGCGAGCTCGACGCGTGAAGTGTCCGTTTGCACTTTGTACGTAAGTATTTGATCTTGCACTTACCGGAGAGATTCACTGACCACTCATTACGTACTGAGTTCGCACATTACGCACGGAGGAAGTGCAACTTCAAATACGTATAAAGTGTACACGGAAACTTCATGAAGCCCACAATCAAGCATTTATCAACATCAAACTAAGTAACTCGGCGCAAAAAATATTGCTGCGAAACAACTTTTTTTTTTGTGTAAAATTACGTGATACGATGAAACTCAATTTAACTTACTCTAAACATTGTGCTGATGATTGCATTGTACGTACTGGGTAATTGAGTTTAAAAAAAAAAAACTGATAACATTCACAACTTGAATATAAAATAAAACTTGGGAGAACAAGTACATAAAAAAATAAATAAAAAAATACATTTCGGCAAGACAAGTCACACAGAAAAATAACTAATCAATTAAATTAAAGTGTCTTAAAATACTTACGGCATAACATCGTGTTGATTTTTGTCATCGCTTTGCGGATGATGATCAGCGCTACGCCGATGATCCGCACTATGCCGACGCTCCGCGCTACGCTGATGATCCGTGCTACGCCGACGATCCGCGCTACGCCGATGATCCGCGCTACGCCGATGATCCGCGCTACACCGATGATCCGCGCTACGCCGACGATCCGCGCTACGCTGACGATCCGCGCTACGCCGATGATCCGCGCTAGACCTGCGATGATCTACGGTGTGCCTGCGATGTTTGATGGACCCCCGACGATGATGGCAACGACGAGGTTGGTCAGCGTTGCGGCTAGGCAGTTCAGTGCTAGCTTGATGTTCTGCATGTTGCCGACGATGTTCCGCGCCAGACGCAGGCATACTTCTACGTCTGGTATTCACAACGCTGGGCATACTATCTCGATGACCAGTCCCGTTCTCGCCCACTGATTGTCTACGGTCACTCACAGAAAATCTGTGCGTGACACATAGCCTCCTCTTGGCGCACAAACTTCTGCCGCATGGTGGTAATACTGCAGCCCTGGTGTCTATGCGCCGGATCTTGGTCGAGCTGCAATCAGACTCCTCTGCAACAGTATCCAAACATCTTTTATTTCTGCCACTGGGAGCAGGACCGTCGCGTCTTGTGCTGCCAGCGCTGCCAGCTGGCTGACTGGCTCGTGTCTGATTGTTGCTGCTGGGTCCAGGGCTGTCGCGTCTTGCCATGTCAGTGCTGGCAGCTGGCTGAATGGCTCGTCTTTTACGGCCAGCGGGAGAGCCAGGCTGATGCTTGCCATCGATAGGCTGGTTAGCAACCACATTTAGATGTTCAATCCCTGTAGGTGCCACTACCATACTGTTACAGGCAGACTCTTCCACGCCATCATTTGCAAGTATTCTATCTAGCTCTGTGGCGAACGCAGACCGACTCGCGTGCCTCTTATTTTGTACGCGCCTAGATGTTTTATCTGTTGTTTGAGATGCTGTTTGGTGCGGATATAGCGTTTCAGCCAAAGCGGCCAACTCATGGCTTTTGTTATCTAATACAGTGGACGAGAACCGGGTTAGTTCTGTATTGTTTGTTGCCGAGATGTTCTCAATGGGCCGTTCTACAGATATGTTGGTGCGGAATTTACCAACGTAGCGTGTAGTAGGACCGGCAAATGTTGACAGGGGGCCCTCAGAAATCACGGAGGTGCTGTTAGCACTTGTTACCCCCGCCCCTTCAGCTCGTGCTGCCCCACTCGTAGATGCTGCAGCACTTGTGGATAGAGCAGCCCTCTTGGATCCTGCAGCACTTGTAGATGGGGCAGCACTCGTGGATGCTGCAGCACTTGTGGATGGGGCAGCCCCCTTGGATCCTGCAGCACTTGTAGATGGGGCAGCACTCGTGGATGCTGCAGCACTTGTGGATGGAGCAGCCCTCTTAGATCCTGCAGCACTTGTAGATGGGGCCGCACTCGTGGATGCTGCAGCACTTGTAGATGGAGCAGCCCTCTTGGATCCTGCAGCACTTGTAGATGGGGCAGCACTCGTGGATGCTGCAGCACTTGTAGATGGGGCAGCACTCGTGGATGCTGCAGCACTTGTAGATGGAGCAGCCCTCTTGGATCCTGCAGCACTTGTAGATGGGGCAGCACTCGTGGATGCTGCAGCACTTGTAGATGGGGCCGCATTCGTGGATGCTGCAGCACTTGTAGATGGGGCAGCACTCGTGGATGCTGCAGCACTTGTAGATGGGGCCGCATTCGTGGATGCTGCAGCACTTGTAGATGGGGCAGCACTCGTGGATGCTGCAGCACTTGTGGATGGAGCAGCCCTCTTGGATGCTGCAGCACTTGTAGATGGGGCCGCATTCGTGGATGCTGCAGCACTTGTAGATGGGGCAGCACTCGTGGATGCTGCAGCACTTGTGGATGGAGCAGCCCTCTTGGATACTGCAGCACTTGTAGATGGGGCAGCACTCGTGGATGCTGCAGCACTTGTAGATGGGGCCGCATTCGTGGATGCTGCAGCACTTGTGGATGGGGCAGCACTCGTGGATGCTGCAGCACTTGTGGATGGAGCAGCCCTCTTGGATCCTGCAGCACTTGTAGATGGGGCAGCACTCGTGGATGCTGCAGCACTTGTAGATGGGGCAGCACTCGTGGATGCTGCAGCACTTGTGGATGGAGCAGCCCTCTTGGATGCTGCAGCACTTGTGGATGGGGCAGCACTCGTGGATGCTGCAGCACTTGTGGATGGAGCAGCCCTCTTGGATCCTGCAGCACTTGTAGATGGGGCAGCACTCGTGGATGCTGCAGCACTTGTAGATGGGGCAGCACTCGTGGATGCTGCAGCACTTGTGGATGGAGCAGCCCTCTTGGATGCTGCAGCACTTGTAGATGGGGCAGCACTCGTGGATGCTGCAGCACTTGTAGATGGGGCCGCATTCGTGGATGCTGCAGCACTTGTGGATGGGGCAGCACTCGTGGATGCTGCAGCACTTGTGGATGGAGCAGCCCTCTTGGATCCTGCAGCACTTGTAGATGGGGCAGCACTCGTGGATGCTGCAGCACTTGTAGATGGGGCCGCATTCGTGGATGCTGCAGCACTTGTGGATGGGGCAGCACTCGTGGATGCTGCAGCATTTGTGGATGGAGCAGCCCTCTTGGATCCTGCAGCACTTGTAGATGGGGCAGCACTCGTGGATGCTGCAGCACTTGTAGATGGGGCAGCACTCGTGGATGCTGCAGCACTTGTGGATGGAGCAGCCCTCTTGGATGCTGCAGCACTTGTAGATGGGGCAGCACTCGTGGATGCTGCAGCACTTGTGAATGGAGCAGCCCTCTTGGATCCTGCAGCACTTGTAGATGGGGCAGCACTCGTGGATGCTGCAGCACTTGTAGATGGGGCCGCATTCGTGGATGCTGCAGCACTTGTAGATGGGGCCGCATTCGTGGATGCTGCAGCACTTGTAGAAGAAGTAGCACAAGTAGAAGGAGCGGGGGTATGGCCGTTGCGCACGTGAGCAATGGTGGTAGAGGGCCCAGATTCGTTTTGTTGTGGTGGTACCTGCAAAGCAAAACGACGTTTTCAACATAGTTTACAAATTTCTCCATAGCATGGTGCATTTACTCAATACACAAACAGCCAAAGCCGGCACAAGTACCTGTAGGTTATACAAATATTTTTGCCATGCGGGGATCGAACCCGCGACACGCAGTGCAGCATCCAATCGCAAAGCCACTGTGCCAACCGTGCCATCGGATATTTTCTAAATGAAACATTGTATTTGTATCGGTATAAAACATTTCCGAAGTTTCGAACTTAGGATGCAATAGAGAAAAAAATCTATTGGCAGCCAGACATAACCGGGGCTCTGTAACGGCCATTTTCAATAACTTACTAACAGATAATGGAGGATTGATATCTCTGTCTGTTTTGACATTTAACTTAGGGAACTTACGGGTTAGAAAAAAAACGTTACAGAAAAGCTTTCTTTGATTTTATTTTATTTTACTTATATGGGACAAAAAAAGAGTTACACGTTACAATATTAACAAATAGCTTAGGTCTAAAAAGTTTACAAACGCATAACCCACAATATTCTCCACGGAATCATATCGATTTAAAAGAAATAAGGAAACGGACGTATACAGAAAGGTCCAGTAAGAAAATATAAAATAAACCTGAAAGGTCACACAAACCAACCCTAGACAGCGCTATCCGTCTAGGTTGAGTTTGTATTCACCCATCAAATCACAACATAACATCAACAAGAAGCAGTCATCGTTAAGGATGACCAGAAAGTAATTCAGATTTAATTTTTCTAATTTTTTTCTGATTAAAAGCAAAATATCCAAATTTATAAAATCTGAGTTGTACGTTTCTAATAATCGGCGGAGTGGAGGTCTTTTTTATAATGGGAAATCATCAAATGACTCACTCTGGGCGGAGCGGGAGGGAGTGACAGACTTTTACTGACTAAAAACCATCCATGTTCCTTCCTCGCCCTTTATGTTCCGGGGTCGCGGTATCTCTTTCGAATAGGCCCGCAACCCCGGCAGGCAGGAGTGGAGCTCTCTCCCCAGCTTTTGTTCTACACTTCTCTGTGCAGAATAAGCGGGTTACACGCACTGCTCGCCGATGAATAGTCCTAGTTACTACCACTACATAACAAATTTTATTTGAGAGTTAAATGCAATTAAACCTGTGTTGCATATGCCGTACAGTATCATAACCATCAGCAGTGCACGCCTGTGCTCCAAGCTTAATATGTGATTTTGCCATGAATCAAATGACAGGTCGGTGATTCAGACGACAAAGTAGACTTGCTGACTCTCAGCAACACTCATTGTACTTGTCGGAGTGAACCCAGTCTTGATGCCCTCCAGCCTGAGGCAACGGAGGACCCGTCCCAAGCTGTGAGTGCTCAGAACTTCATCATCCATCAAAACCTTGATTCACAAGTAGTACAGCCTGAGATTAGTCATTTTGTATCACCTGATTGTAATGATTGTCATCATTCAGTTATGTTTTCTGATAGTATGGGTAGAGGGCTAGGTAAATTGATCAGTAATAACCTGAGTTACTGTACCCAAAATTATTGCATGCCAGGCTCAAGCTACAAACAAGTAATGGCATCAGTAGTAAAAAATGATTGTTATCTTAACACTACCATTACTCTATGTGTTGGTAATAGTTTTAATGTAAAAAAGGAAGATATCACAGACTGTGTTTCTGAGTTGCTTAAGTTAAGTTGTAATAAAATCATATTGTGTGCTTTTCCATATTTTGAAAATTTAAGTAGTAGGAAAAACGATTATATACATATGTTGAATAAACATGTACATTTTTTAGTAGGTCACTATAGTGACAGGCTTATGTATCTGGATATCAACACTATAGTTGGTAATCTTAAGTCATCACGGGGTAAGGTGTATCTACCTATTGTATGTAGACACAAAATAGCTCGGCTATTAGCTTATAGTATTCACACAGACATAAATAGTATGTCTAAGTTTAGTTATATTATTAACACTGCGACAATTAGTAATTCTACTAATGTACAGGTGACTGGCACAAATGTATATAGCACTAGTGCTATAAATGTTTACACACATTTTACTGGGGAGGATCCATCTGTCACCATGGAAAATTCTCAATTAGGGTTTATTAGTGATAGGGTCTTGTTGTCTGAGGATGGCACGGGTGTCTCCGGCCTCACTCCAAATTTTAATATGAATTTAAACTAGTAAGTGAGACAACAGAAGGTACCATTAACAATATTTTTGTTAATCCTACCCACAGCAAGGTATCTTCTTGCACTCCATTAGTTAGTAAAAAAGGGCCTCAGCAGAACACCTTAAAATTATTCCACCAAAATATCCAAGGCATTTCTTCCAAATTATTAGAAATTGAATTGTTTTTAGAAAATAGTAAGTTTGACATTATTTGTTTTACTGAACATTGGCTAAAGGATTACCAAATGCTTATTAATTATGAAAACTATATGGTGGGTAGCTGCTTTAACCGTAAAACTATGCTTCGTGGAGGTTCCCTTATATTAATAAAAAATAGTTTTAAATATAAGCAACGTAATGACATAGTAGGTCTCTCGGTTGAACATTGTGTCGAACTGTCCTGTGTTGAGCTAGATAAGCATATAATTGTGTGTGTGTACAGACCCCCAAACTATCAAAACTTTTCCATATTTGAATCTATAATGGAAGATGTCCTGGCAAAACTTGCAGCCAGTAATAAATATAAAATAATTTGTGGTGATTTCAATATCAATATTTTAGAAGAAAATTCAAATAGCAGTCGGTTATTAAATCTTTTTAAGTCATTTGACTTGACTAACGTGTTTATTGAACCCACTAGAATCACAACTTCTTCTGCTACTTGTATAGATAATGTTTTCTGCGATTGTGATTACTTAGATAAAGCCATAATAAATTGTTTGCCGTCTGACCATAGCGGACAAACTGTAACTTTTAGGTGTAAAACTCCAATGCAAAAAGTTCAGATTAAATTTAGACCTATAACTTCTTGCAAATTAAAGAGGTATAATACTTCCCTACAGAACAAGTTAAGTGTAATGAGCCAAGAGGATATTAATATAAATCAATTGTATGATCGTTTCTTTTCATTAGTTCACACGGAATTCAACAAAACTTTTGAAAAGAAGACAAAGAGTATTTGCCCTAAGTTTATATTTAGTGATTGGGCAACTAGAGGTATCAGAAAAAGTAGGGAAAGGCTATTTGAGCTTTACAGCCTTAAGCCTTTTATAAACACTGAAACTTTTAGCAAGTATGTTGCTACGTATTCAAAGATTTTTAGAAATACTTGCAAGGTTGCTAAAGCCCTGCACATTAGCAACAAGATCAAAACAGCGGAAAATAAAATAAAGACCGTTTGGAAAGTTATAAATAACGAGACCAACAGAAAGAAAATACGTAATAATACTTTTACATTAGATACAGCATGTGGTCTTAAAAGCTCTAATCAGGAAGTAGCTCAAGAATTTGTTAATTTTTTTACCGAAATACCAATAAAAACTACGGAGGCTCTTAATTCCTCACCTGAAGCCTCAATTGGCTTATTAAAGGCGAATGTGTCTGGCTGCCTGGCTGAATTTAAATTTAAACACATTAACCCCATGACAGTTATTAAAGCTTTCCGGCAAATTAAAATCAAACTGACTGAAGATTTATGGGGAATGTCTATCAAAGTTTGCACATCTATACTTGAGACCATAGCCCCGTACTTAGCTTTAATTTTTAATTTATGTGTAGACCAAGGAGTTTTCCCTGATTTAATGAAATACAGTAAAGTCATACCTCTTTTCAAATCCGGGGACAGTAAAGATGCCAATAATTATAGACCTGTATCTGTGTTACCAGTTTTTAGCAAGGTTTTTGAAAAAGTAATGCTTAATCAAATGCTCTATCATTTTAACACCAACAGAATCTTCCATGATCAACAGTATGGTTTCACCAAGGGACGTTGTACAACTGACGCCGGTGTAACCCTATTAAAGCACATATTTGCTGCGTGGGAAGAGTCCCAAGACGCATTAGGAATTTTCTGTGACCTCTCCAAAGCTTTCGATTGCGTAAATCACGACACATTGCTTTTGAAACTGGAGCATTACGGACTGGGTAAACTTGCACTTAGCCTGCTAAAATCTTATTTGAGCGATAGAAAACAACATGTTCAAATAAACGGTGTTAATTCAAAGGGTTTGAATGTAAAAATGGGGGTTCCGCAAGGCTCAATATTGGGTCCTTTCCTTTTTCTAGTCTATATAAATGATCTACCCTATTTGTTGAAACACCAATCTCAAAATATGGTGTTGTTTGCTGATGACACTTCTCTAATTTTTAAGATAAATAGACGGGCCAACAATCTAGATGACGTGAATGATGCCCTACTTCAGGTCCAAAATTGGTTCACAGCAAACAATTTGGTATTAAATGAAAAAAAAACTAAATGCATAAGATTTTCATTATCGAATGTTAAAAGTAGTGATTGTGAGATAATATTGAATAAAGAGAAACTCGAATTCGTAGATAAAACGGTTTTCCTGGGGCTTACGCTTGATTCAAGGCTACAATGGGGTTCTCATTTAACATCTCTTGCGGGGCGCTTAAGTTCAGCAGCATATGCCATTAGAAAAATCCGTCAATTCACTGATGTGGATACCGCTAGACTGGTCTATTTTAGTTACTTCCATAGTATAATGTCTTACGGTATTTTGCTATGGGGACGGGCTGCTGATATTGAGTCTATATTTATTCTGCAGAAAAGAGCCATCAGAGCCATATACAATCTTCGTAGGCGCGATTCTCTAAGGGAACTATTTAAGGATATTGGCATCATGACGGTTCATTGCCAATACATCTACGAAAACATAATGTACGTCAGAAAAAATCTGCATCTTTTCGGTAAAAGAGGCGACAGACACAATTACAGTACTAGAAATAGGGACCAACTAGTTCAGCCAGGCTTTAGACTCGCTAAAGTAGACTCATCTTTCATGGGGTACTGTTTGAGATGCTATAATAAAATTCCACAAAGTATTCTTGAACTGAATGAGACGAAATTTAAAACATGTATTAAACGCACATTATGTAAGCAAGCATATTACAAGTTGAGCGATTATATCGCTGATAAAAATGCTTGGCTCAATGCTGGTCCTGCTCCACAAGGACAGGGGCGCAAAACTTGATAGCATTAAATGGTATTGTTGGAGCTGCTGAAGATTGTACAACTACCTTTGCATTGTATAGATTCAATGTTAGTATTATATAATAGCATAGCCCATATTGTGTGAGTACTATGTACTAGAAAGCTATCATTCACTGGAAACCTACTTTAGTTTTGACTTGAATGTGCCCTGGCGGTTGAGAGTATGTCATGCTCACTCAAATGTCTCGCTGATGGTGGCGCGTGTGTCGGATCATTTAGCTCCCTTCAAAGTGGTTGAGCTGAATGGTGCTGATCCATGCCTCATGTTCGTGAACGGGTGCTGTCAGTTGTGACTGGTCATCTCTTAGTTGCCATGGCTTATTTGAATGAATTATTTTGTTTTTACTATGGACACTTTTAACATGCACATCTTGCTACATTGTTCTCACATAATCTACCATCTCAAAATGAATGATGTAACCAAGATTTTGTAACAATATTTTGATTTAAAAGAGTGTCCATGGAGTTTCTTGCCCGTTCTTCTCCATAGAGATCTACGCTAGGGAATGGGCAACTACAGTACTTTCACAGTTTTTATGTCTTGTGACTGGGACTGTAGCTACTTTAAATGTTCATCTTTGTTTCGACAATTCAAAAGTGCCTGTTATTGGCCTACTTGAAATAAATGCTTTGATTTTGATTTTGATTTTGATTTCAGATAGGATATTTCAAGCTAACTTTGTTTATGGCAACACCGACAGTTATACGGACGTAGGCATCTTTACCAACAGTTGAAAGTAAGTTGTAGAAAATGGCCGTAAAAAGGATAAAACCTTCCGGCTTGCTACATGTTTGTGATTGCGCTCTCCTTGTGGGGCTCAACATTGCAGTTTGAGACACCATGGCTTTTCTGGCTGCAACGCAATCTGTTACAAATGCGTACGTAGATTTTGACACGATATCTATAATTCTAGTCAGATGACTTCCCACTTATTCATCATCATCATCTGCGTAGCGTTTATACAGGGTGTAAACCACCTCATCACAAAGCCGTTAACTAAGCATTCTGTACATCAAACTAAGTAACTTTACGCAAAAATTATTGCTGGGAAAACACTTTTTTTTTGAGGTTATAAATCATATTTTGTGGTAGAACTCAATGTAACGCACTTATAAAATTGTGCTGATGGATGGATTGAATAGTACGGGGGTCGTAGAGGTGTATTACAAAAAAAAATCTATTAAAAAAAAAACTTGTCAAAAAGTTGTAACTTTGACCCCCCATATCTCCGTAACTAGAAGGTTCCCAGGTATGGTGTAGAACAAAAAAAATATCACAATGGGGAGAACAAGTGAGAACCTTTCGGCTTTGTGAAGAGGAGTTTTACACCCTTTATAGAGTTACTGCCTATCATCTGACCCATAACCCAGTTCGAACTAAGTAATAGGTACGATTCCCCTTGGTTGAGTGGTTGTCAGAGTTTTTTGAAGTGAAACTTTATTGACGGCGTTGTGCTTGTCCACTTTTTGGAATGGTTAATGTTAAACTCGCGTCAGAACTCGTGACATGATCGAAAATTCGTAAGACGAAGGGAGAGTAGACCGCTGGCGCGACGCAGGGCGCTTGCGCAAGTGTGTGTACTACAGCCTGCTCCCTGCGTCGACGGATGGTGACTGCTGATGGCACGACCGTCTCAATAATTGTAAAATTCGAATAAAGTGTTTAAAATATGGAAATTGAACAAAGTGAAGGAAATAAGTGACGAAGAAATTGTGAAATAAAATGAGTGAATACTTTATAAAAAACTAGATGAAAATACGGCTACGCCCGGGTGAAATGTTACTCATAATACACAGTCATGTAGGTGTGTGTGTGTGTACATAATGTTGGTGTGAGTAGATATTTCTGTGCGGATGGATGGGTTGCCACTCTTACCACACATACCAAGTTTCCTCCTGCCCGCCTGTCATTTGTCCATCTTTGACAGTCGTTACAGGTAGTCAGTGGCCCAAATAGTCTGACAACCAGTCTTACCAAGGGGTATCGCATTACCCAGTCAGGTCAAATAGGCAGTCGCTCCATGTAAAATACTGGTATTCAGCTGCATCCGGTTAGACTGGAAGCCGACCCCAACATAGTTGGGAAAAGGCTAGGCAGATGATGTATTTTACCACATAAATGATAGTACTTTTACACTGAAACTATTCCCTAATCATTCCAAAATATCAAAAATGCTTAACATGCTTTCCGAGGAACGGAGGAATCTCTGTATATAAGGGTGGTCATCCATCCACATACCAACCAAGGCAAGCACGGCTTAACCTAGAGATTGACCCGAGCGACTGCTATTATTTAGCCATGATTCAAGCTCCTCCATTTCCCAGTTATTATCGAGTATAAATCAAATCTGATTCCGCAGACGGTACATCTCATTGTAATGCTGAATAGGGGGGTAGTGTGGGGTGTACGTACTGGGGAACAGATTGCCTTGTGAGTGAGTGTAACAGAAGGCATAGACTTTTTGACTTTCCTGCTGAGTGTATTGAGCGTGCTTTCTCTTATAAAGAGTGTAAAACACCTCTTCACGAAGCCGAAAGGCACTTGTTCTCCCCGTCATTGCGATCATTTTTTTGTTCTACACCATACCTGGGAACCTTCTAGTTACGGAGATATGGGGGGTCAAAGTTACAACTTTTTCACAAGTTTTTTTTTTAAATACAAGTTGTTTTTTGTTAGATTTTGACTTTTAACACCTCCACGACCGCCGTACTATTCAATTCACTAATCAGCACAATGTTTTAAGAGCGTTACATTGAGTTCTACCACAAAACATGATGTATAACCTCAAAAAAAAAAACTAGATGGGGCCGGTGTTTCGTACCTGACTACTCTGAGAAGAAACAACCGTAACAAACTCAAAGGTCATAGTCTCTTTGAAGTCCAGACAATCTTGCTTAATTCACATGAGGACTATGCAGATTAGTGTCCGAGATGGTCTTTTGAAGAAAGAACCAAACAGATTTGAATCGACCTGTCCAGTCAGTGCAAGCATTTGTCAGTTATCGTGTTGCTCCACTTATAACTCAAGGAGCTCAACGAAACCTGATGGTGCTCATGTTTGTTATCATGAGCACCATCACTTGTTTAAGTTTCGTACAGTAATTACCAGTCACCCTATATACGCGACCATTGTCATACGCGTGCCATCGACACTAGTGTGACCTCTCTCCGTGACGCGTCTTGGGCGCGTTGGGGTAGCTCGTGTGTAGTAGTAGTGGAACAATAACGTCAGCGACGCTCATCGCGTGCCCAGAGATGAATTTCTGCCGTATTATGCGGCAAACCTAGGTGCGGGGAAGTATATCGTGGAGTGTGTTAAACCGAAGGGTATAGTGGTGACAAACCCTCGAACGGTGATTTTCGTGGTTTTTGAAAGGGTACCAAAAAGTTAAACTTAAGTCTTGACCCCGTATTCACAAACGTTCGACTCGTTTCCGATTCGACAACTCGTATATCTGTCTTCTTCTGGCATTTCGAAAACGACCGAGATAGACATACGACTTACCGAATCGGAAGCGAATCGAAGCGTTGTGAATACGGGAGCTGGTCTACCGGTGAACATTGACGGGGTAAGTGAATCTAAGCTGATATTATAAAGAGAAAAGATTTTATTTTCTGTATGTTACGATTTAACTCGAGAACTCCTAAACCGATTTAAAAAAAAATCTTTCACTATTAGAAAGCTGCATTTTTACCGAGTAACATAGACATATTGATATCATTCAAACTAGCCGAACTATCACAATTTTCGTGGACGAAGTTGCGGGCGAAGTGCCAATCGGGAGATAAAGCAAGTCTACTTATGGCCTACTTTTTTATAAAGCCTCAGTTGGGAAAGCAGAGGATTTTAGCCAGTGAGGTGGGGAAAGTCATAAAATATATGACCAGAAGAAAATCTTCTGGCCGTGATGGCGTAAGTATTGAACATCACAGTATGCCCCCATGTATCTAGGATTTTAACTATGTTCTACTCGACATGTCTGAGCCAATCATACCTTCCGCTGCCGCTGCCACTTCATGAGAACGGTTAGTAGTGCCTATGGTGGAGAGTAAAACTGGTGATCTAGCCGATAATACTAACAACAGGCCTATCTCTCTTGCTGCTATTATAGCAAAGGTGTTTGACGGTTTGTTTGATACACGCAGTTTGGGTTTAGACCTAAATTACCTACAGATAGTGCAATAACATGCATCTGTCTCAAGCATACCGTCAGATACTACACGGATCGTAAAACACCAGTATACACGTGCTTCCTCTACCTGCCCAAGGCGTTCGACCCGGTTTTTATGATCTGTTGTGGCAAAATCTTGATGGGATAAACATGTCTCATGAGCTGGTTAACATCCTCAAATATTGGTACGAACAGCAGATTAAAAATGTCAAATGGGCTTGTACATTATCGGAGCCATGCAGGCTTGAATGTGGGGTAAGACAAGGTGTGTTTACTTCACCCACACTTTTCAATTTCTACATGAATGAATGAATTTCATCGTCGCGCTCAGTAGAAGGCATGTGGACTACCATGTTGATAAAAGTTTTGAGTATGAATGTGGATGGGTATTTGAGTAGAGGAAGACCAAAGAAACGATGGATGGACTGTGTTAAGAAGGATATGGTAAGAAAAGAAGTGTCTGATGAGATGACGAAAAATAGAGGAGTATGGAAGAAGAAGACATATGCATGCTGCGCCGACCCCAAATAAATTGGGATAAGGGCAAGAGAATGATGATGATGATGATGACTACCTTTAACAGTTAGGGGGATGAAAAATAGATGTTGGCCGATTCTCATACCTACTCAATATGCTCACAAAATTTCATGAGAATCGGTCAAGCCGTTTCGGAGGAGTATGGGAACGAAAATTGTGACACGAGAATTTTAAATACAACATTATTTTTTGTTTATACTAAACCCGAAAAGGGGTCATACTCATCATTTTGAACAACTTTTTCTATGGGACGAACCATGAAATCGCGAAAAAAAAATCTGCTGTTCCCTACATTTTGACGAGTTATGCGAACAGAAATGTAGGGAACAGCTGATTTTTTTTTCGCGATTTCAGGGTTCGTCCCATAGAAAAAGTTGTTCAAAATGATGAGTACAATGACCCCTTTTCGGGTTTAGTATAAACAAAAAATAACCCTGTATAAGATAGCATTTATAGCCAGTGCTACTGAGATTTATTAGTGTGTTCCACCGTGTCCTCCGGTCGATCCTCGCAGTGGATACACCCGGGTGTTTCCTCCCGCCCGATTCGGTGCAGGACCCTCCCGAAACATCCGTGTCCGGTGAGGAGCTGCGTCAAGTGGAAGGTGAGGACGCCGTGGCGCCTCTAAAGCCACACCTTAAAGAGGGGACTTACCGCCACTATCGTGGCGTGCCCTAAATTAGGAGCCCCTTGCCCGGAGGGCTTACATGTAATTATAGCATTATCATCTGAGGCTAATATATAAAAAAATTCGAGCTCATTTCGCTCGCTCTTGCAGCCTACATTTTCTTGAGTCTTCACTTTCTCTATAAAAGGCCGAGGTTACTGCAGTAGATCGGTGGAAAACCTTTGACGTGACAACGTCTTATAAATTGGTTTGCCGGGTGACACTTCAAGAAACTGCGTTACGCTCCGCTCACGTTATGCGCTCACAATGAGAGCGAGTGAGAGGCACGCGTCCCTTCCACTCGGGCATGGTTAGCCCGCCTAAGAGCGAGAGAGACAGACATAAAAAGTGAAAGGCACGCGTCCCTCCACTCGAGCACAGTTAGCCCGCCTAAGAGCGAGAGAGACAGAGCGAAAGAGAGAGTGAGAGAGATAGGCATACACACCGGTTCATTTCATCCTTCTTCCTACTATACGAATGAATATTCACATTAAAATTATTTTACCACTCAAAGTCGTTGTCACGTAAAACTTTCGCCCGTATACCGACTTTACAGGCAACCAATTTTTTTGCAAAAAAATATAACCGACTTCACACAAAAAAGTGAAAAATAACTTTAGCTTTAGAAGTCGGTGACCTTTGTTTCAATGATTTAGTTTTTTTGTCACCGACTTCTGAAGCTAAAGTTATTTTTCACTTTTTTGTGTGAAGTCGGTTATATCTTTTGGAAAAAAGTTTTTATTTTTCACTTTTTAGTGGTTCACATGTGTTTACCCTTTCACAGCGTACCGGCATGATTTTCTGTTATGTACTGGTGTAAACAATAGAGAGACATGAGATTTCAGCGATCCCAGTACATATTTGCTATCATTTATTGAGGAGATCCCGTCGCCTTTCTTCCGAAGTTCATCATCAGATCTTTGATCTACTCTTCCTAAAACTACACAAATCGCTTCTGGTGTGCCTATAAAATTTAAGGAATTCCCTCTATTTCTCCAGGATCCCATTAAATGGAACTTAACACATCTAACTGTCGAAATCAGGGTGTATTGTACACTTCTGCATACTCCCTCAGAGCATACAGGCGTGAAGTTACGTCACTATGTTACATAAACAATAAACAACCAAGCGATTGCAGCAATTACTGCAGCTTTGCCGTGTATTTTTGAAGAGTTCCATTTATATCTCCGAAGATCAGCATCAGTTCTTCAGCAAATTTAAATGGGACCAAACGAGAAGCATCGGTGTTTAAATAAAAAAAGAATCATCAAAATCGGTTCACCCAGTCGAAAGTACAGAGATAAAAAATACAAAAATTACAACCTCCTCTTTTTGGAAGTCGGTTGAAAAGGTGTTAAAATCTTCGAGCTCACTTCGCTCGGTCTACAAACTACTGTCTCTTGAACTTGTCTAAGGGCCTACACACTAGCGAGTTGCGAGCGAGTGGAAAGCGGTGCGAGTGTGAGCTCGCCGCGAGTTCGCAACATGTGCGCGGTGAACCCGCCGCGGGTGCGCAGCGAGCTTACAGAGAGTTCACGGTGTGCGATCCGCATTTTGTACAATCATTCATTTGTTTTTCTTCGCGGTGTGTTCGCCACGCACTCGCCCCGCATTCCACTCGCGCGAAACTCGCTAGTGTGATAAGGCTCTAAGGCTGCGGCTACACTAGGCCGCGATTTGCGATACGACTGGAAGAGCCAAACGCAAAAAACTTGGTATGGCTACAGTACATTAAAAAATAACTAAAGTGAGTAACGCCTGCTTCCGTTTATTACCAAAAGTTCAATTTTTTTTTCTAATGTGTAAGATTGCTAAAATCTTGCCCCCCCCCCCCTAAAGGAAATCCTGTATCCGCACCTGGATTGAAACAAGGCAGATTGAGGTAAATAACGTCACATCATGAACTGTCGTACAAAATTGCAGGAGTTCAATATTATTTTTGACCTTTACTTTAAATACTTTTCTTGGGTCGATAACAGAGTATTTTAACTTATTAAAGTGAAGAAAAAATTACATGCATATTCCCTATATACTATCTATATCACAGGCTCACAGCAACACCATCAAGCCCTAGTCCAGGGCACGCTACCAACTTCCCGCCATTCGTGGTGACTGACAGGTGTCATTCGTGACAGCCTGACCTGACTATTCGCGTGTGTGAGACAGTGTTACCATATCTATTAAATAATTACACAACAGGAATTATGATGAACAAAACATGGTATACTTACGTTTACATCGCCTGAAACTTGTTGAGATGTTCTGTCGACGCTGGTGGCCCGACGAATCGCCTGCATTTTTGATTCCCATTGTTCTGGTTCATCGTGAGGTTTCTGAACGATACATTTAAATTGTTTTTTTTCTCATAAAGTAAGTACACACGCCGATTTTATTGCCAAAATTCAGCTTAAAGCGAATTAGTTTGTGTCTTTTGCACGTTTTATTTTTAAATTTCCTGGGTCCTTACACCCAATATATCACAAAAAGGTCGGCAAAGGGTTAGAGACTAACTTTACATATTATTATGTCATTCAGACATAGTTGCTATAACCTCCTATTAAAAAAACAGCTGTTTCCAACAAAAGTGCAACACCTACACAGTCAAATTGTACGGAACATTTGTTTTTTTAGTGAGGTCGACGTCGAGGAGGAAGTTTTTCTTTTAGAGTATTACAAAAAAGTATAGTTTCCGAGAACTCGGTAGATGGCGTTGAACTGGCAATCCAAAAGCTTGGAAAAAAACATAGTGTCACATACGCCATTTACACTTTCGTTAAGGGGGAAGCGTCAGGGTAGATCGCGAAATTCAATTTTTCTTACGTTTTTTTGCAATTCACAGGCCAGTGCTAGAGTGTATGTTGATAAAAATATCGTTCGCGACTGTAAGACGTATGTAGTTACAGAATTATGATCACCAAAATCGTCAATACAACACTCCAAGCTCACAAAAGTCTAGGAATGACTTTGACGTTGTTAAAATCGGTCCTTGACTTAAATGATCTAAAAGGGTTGTTATGATGATTGTGATGATTATAATTCTGTAACTACAAACATTTTACAGTCGCGATCGATCTTTTCAACTTCATAAAACCTTCCACTGGCCTACAAATTGCAAAAAACGTAAGAAAAATTGTATTTCGCGGGCTACAATGACGCTTTCACCTTAAGCTTTTGTTTGCCTAAGCTGTCGAATATAACCATGAAGAGGCGTCCCACTAGGAGCCGCGCGAGCCTATTGTGCTTTTTTGCAACGCGTCCACATTAGGAGCAGCGCGGCCAGCCTTGCGCGGATGCCACAGACTATACAGGATGTAAACCACCTCATCACAAAGCCGTTAACCAAGCATTCTGTACATCAAACTAAGTAAATTTACGCAAAAAATATTGGGAAACTACTTTTTTTTTGAGGTTATAAATCATGTTTTGTGGTAGCACTCAATGTAACGCACTTAAAACATTGTGCTGATGGATGGATTGAATAGTACTGCTGTCGTGGGGGTGTTAAAAGTCCAACTCTTACAAAAAAAACTTATATTTAAAAAATAACCTTGTCATTAAGTTGTAACTTTGACCCCCAATATCTCCGTTAAACTAGATGGTTCCCAGGTATGGTGTACAACAAAATAATGATCGCAATGATGAAGAGAACAAGTGCATTTCGGCTTCGTAAAGAGGTGTTTTACACCCTTTATAGAGATATTAGCGGCAGTTTCTTTTGAGGTGTATGAAGAAGGGGACATGCTTTTAACTTCAGCAGCATTCATAGTAATAAGTACTGCTAATAAGAATTATTTAACAAGAAATATAAAAAGTTTATGAAATGTTTTTGTGTATAAAACTACTCCAACAGTCCCATACCTAACATCCACCGCTCCTGTACATTCAATTAAAGAAATTGTTTTCTCGTCCGCCCAGTTCATTTTGGAGTGGATAAAAACACGATTTAGTGGCAGTAACTAGCCATTATATTATATGTGCTAGTGCACATAGGTCTCACGGCCTGTCACCACTACACAGACCCGCGCGGCTTTCTTTGAAGTAGACCTACAAGCTGCGGCTGCTTTGAAGGAGGCCGCACGTCCTCACTCACGAGGCCTGGCCCTCAAGTGGGGACGCTCCTTTACAACCAAGTGAAATGACGTGACGTTCCATTCCTAGCAGTAGGTAACTTACCAAGTTCAGCGCCATCTATCGAGCGAACAAAGAAGAGTTTAAAAAGAAAATCCCTCGTTATAATGAATTATTTCTATATGAGGCGGTGGCGGGTGGGCTCTGAATGATGTACTCAATACTTGGTAACCCTTTTTGCGTCGGTATCCCTTACATCCCGTACCGCACCTTGCAGCTTGTTATCACATTTCACACCTTTGGCCATCTTTGATCTAAAATTGCAGTCGGGTGGCCTAAATTAAAATCAGAAGAGATTTTCTTGCTGAAGTGACGGTCACCCACCCAGTGTGGAGGCGGCTTTAGGTAGAAGCGCTAGAGTAGCCCGCTAAATTTAATTTTCTCACATTTTTTGTAAGTTACAGGTCAATGAAAAAATCGAACCTGAGAAAATTTAAATTTTGCGATATTACCTGGCACTGTACGGATGCTGAGAACCGTTGTTAATGCAATCGGATCATCTATTTGGAATAGGGTTTAAATAACAACTTAAATAACATACTTACATACATACATCATAGTTTGTACGTATTCCCTACCATGGTTATTCGTTGTGTCTAAACAATCATTATTCTGGGTAGCACAGGAGAAAGAAGATGATTGCACCATTTTTGGAAAAATAAAAAGTACCGTTACATGAACGCAGTTGCCAATGAGAGGTTTTCTTTTCGAGAATTAAGTTTCCAAGAACTCGGTAGATGGCGTTGATTTGCCTACGTTACTGGGTGCCAAAACCAAAACGTCTGAAAAAACGCGTCACATACTCTCATTCGACTGACACTTTCGTTTGCATAAGCTTCCGAATATAACCATTAGGTCGAAGTGGGCCCGCGTGGTGGATTATAGCCCATACGCAAAATACGCGCTTTGACGTGGAGTTGCGGATACCAGCCCGTTATGCAATACCATAGGTCCAAGTGAAATTATGTAACGTTCTGTTCCTTGCAGAAATGTAGGTACCGAGATCAACTACATCTATAAAGCGACTAGGGAACGGTTGAAAAAGAAAATCCCTCATTACATTGTTTCAGGAAGTTTTTACAACATTGTCAAATCCATAATGCTTTTGGTCTATTGCATCGGTGTTATATTTGACCTTATGATTATACTTGCGAGTTGATTTAAATATGGTATGCAGGATTATAGTTATACCGCTTCTGCACAATTTAATTGTCCTTTTGTATTATCCGATCATACACGACTATATTGGATTCTACTAAAACACTATTTACTAGTTTTGTGTGCCACACAATGGCAACACCGAATGTGTGACAGTTCGGCTGGCTGTCACTGTCAGTCAAGTGTCAAATCACAAAGTGTTTACATAGTAGGGGTTCATTGTATTTATTTTCTCACAATATGTTTATTTTAATCAAGAACTAGTTTTAGTGTTTTTTGGTTTAGTTAACCAGTTTTTCGTGATACTCCAGACACGAACTGCGGACTATATCCCCTAATTACATGACCCTGGTATTCACTCGGCCCCGAATGCTTCCCCCAGCCCTCAGCAATTGATTCAAGAGAACATTTCCGTTGTGTAAACACATCACACATCGTCTACGGAGACATATGTTTCTGTAGAAGATGTGCACTCGACTTCTCGATGTTTGTCACTTCCGTGCCGTTTTGTTGAAATAAATAGGCAAACTCCTTCCGCAAAGTAACCCATTACCTAGAAACGTGACCATGTTGGAAAAAAAGGAAAACAAAATAAATAAATAAATCTTTATTTTGGCAAAAAAAAATAACATAATAGAAACAAAAAATATTTATAAAAATAATATAAAAGGTATAACAATATTTAACTCTTTGACAATATTGAATGCAAAGAATATTTTTGATAGAAAAAAACAAGCTAATGGAGGCTGCTCTGGGATAGCCTGTGAATCTGCGCACTGGCCTGCAAATTCCAAAAAACGTAAGAATATTTGAATATGGCAGGCTACCTTGGAGCATCCACTTAAGACTCTAAAATTAAAAAGAAACTTTTCAAAGTCTGTGAGTTTTGTCTGTTAGTATATCCATGTAATTTTTTTGCAATTGATGTCACTTGGTTAAAAATTCGCAAGAAAATCTATTCAATGACGCAGCTCTTTAAATGGTTCTTCTTATTATAATCTCATTGAATCAAACGCTAGCGTTTTTGGTAAAACAGCAGTCTAGCAAGCAAATATTAGCAACATATTTGTTTCAATCGCTTATTTTTTTGAGAAATTTAATAACATGATTTCTGCTTTCTATTTCTAAGTAAATGTCAAAAACAAAACAAATTAAAAAAAATGCATTCAATGAAAGAAAAAATTAAGCATAAGTGGATTCGCACAGGACAAAAAATGAATACAAAAAAAAAATAACCTAAAAGGGGTGTATGTAAACGCAGGGGTGAATCGAGACAAACTTTCAGAAGGATTATAACATTGAAATAATGTTGTATGCTGCCAACAATGCCTCAATATATTAGAGTAAATTAAGCAAATAAAATAGAGTACTTTTTGGTAATTATATCATATCAATTCAACATTAAAATCCTCTTCAAAGTTTGTCTCGATTAACCCTTTCTATACACCCCGTTTAACCCAGTAACAAATTGTCATACATCTGTTATAGCTGTTGGTTCTCCTGTTAATAAATAAATATTCAGACAAATGGAATACTTAGCATACAGGGCGTAAGGGACACTGACGCACAAAACATACCACATACCGTAAAATGGGGGAATAGGGATCCAGGGGGATTGGGAAACAAAACTTTGAAAGGGATTTTATCGCTGAACTTATATTGTATATTGCCAACAAGGTACCTTTATAATTAAGTAAAATTTAGTTAACACAATAGAGTACTTATTATAAAACATATAAATACCCGTATTTATATGTTTTATAATGTGTTCTGATCGTGAAAGTTTAAAAAAGACAATAGAGTACTTGTTGGTACCATATCATGTGAATTCAATTTTAAAATCCATCCCAAAGTTTTTTTTACATTCACCCCTGGATCCCTATTTCCCCCATTTTACCAGTATTCAACATCACATCATTCTACATAGAAAATATTCATCGATATTTTATAGTAAAACATGCAGTCTTTGGGGCCGCCGATAGAGAACTAAGAAGTAGTGCTACGCCGGCTAGCGGCTAGACTGCTACGAAGTGTTAGGTGACGGTCACGTGAGTTCCATGATTATTGTTTACCCACCCAAGTACTCAAGTACACAACAACAACAAAACAACAACAACAACAATAATCTGAAACTTCTTTAAACACGTCAATGTGTTTAAACAAGTTTATACACACATACATTTATAATAGTCGTAAGAAGATTGCTAGCCTGCATACCTAACTGTTTTGCTGACGGTACATATCTTTAATGTGATTAGAATATAATTATTTATCCATAGAATACAGACTATTTTTGTTACCGATGAATATTAAACGTGGAAGAGTTGCAGTTTTGTTGGGAAACAGGTCTTTTTGTTACGGTGAAAATATTTTCCAAAAACATTTTATTATAGTATGTGTAAGTATTATGTTTGTACGCACAAGTAAATTTGATGTGCAATCAGTATTTTTGATTTAAAAAATATTATTGTATTGATGTAAATAAATTGACGGGTAACAAATTTTTTGATGTGCACAAATAAATATAAATTTAAAAACTTACAAGTCCACACATTTTTAATATGGTTTTGAAGTGCGATTGTTGGTAGATGGGCTGTTTATTCAAGTGTTGGAAAACGAATTCTTTGATTGAACCATCCACTTGGCGTGCAAAGAATGTCGTCCTCATAAACTCAAGCGCTTTCTTTGCAGATTCCTCACACTGGATGCACAGGTAGGGGTTCTGTGACAAACGAAATAATAACTTAGTACATAACATACCTGGTGTAGCTATAAACCCACATTTCACCACTTAAGTCTCATGTAATATTCATCTTTGTTGATTGCAATAAGCATACCGCCTATTGCAATCAACCAAGCACTTATATCAAATCCTTAGCTGTTACTAAGAAACGCTTAGGAAGTCCAACCCTGGTAATTGAACCGCAGTCACTTTAGGACATTTATTAATCTGAATGAATGGGTCACCAAAAAAACAAAAACAAAGTATCTTGTAGTGCTTATTTTTTTAAACTATGCATCTCAGAGTTATTATTTATGCAAAAAATATTCTGGATAATGCACTTGTAAATAAAAGTAATTTAAGTATTGTAGCAGGCAGAACAAATGCCTGAGCTTATGAGTATGTAATAGTTCATCAAGATTTAGCTGTATTATTGATCAATAGCAATAACTTTTTGATGAAAGATTGCAAGTATATTTAGTATCTTGATTTAAGCACACGAGGTTGGAAACATGTGGAACATAGACTCTGCAATCATTATGCTTATAGTTGTAACCGTTAATGAACAAACAGCAAAGAGCCTCAACCAACATCTTAAGAGAGTCTTATTGTGCGGCTAGGTCATGAACCTCATTGCACAGTAGGTATTTTTGGACATAGCACGCATACTGAGGAGGCTGAAACTCTAACTGTTAAAAAGTAATTGAACGTATGTTCATATTTATAATCTGCATATTAAGAATGTTTTTACTCTATGCTACTGTCTGTCACTGTCACAAAAACTGTCTGTGTTCTCGGGCCATGTAATTGTTTTTGCCCCGTTCAGCTTTTAATTCAAATCACATTTTATTTAAATAATCACTGTATTTTTCACCCAATATTTATGATTAAATATATGGAAAGTGATCCAGCTGTTTGAATCAACGAACTTATCGATCCACGCTGACCTCCCAACAGGTTATGCCCCCAGGAGAAAACACGCTGTGAGTACTGCGCAAATTTCAAGAATCAAAACGATTAAAAACATATTACCAAGTGATTTACAATGTCGAGCGAGGGCGCGCAAGGGCCTCATGCCGCCTACTCATTCGACAAGCTGGACGGTGTGGCGAGCTACCACAATTGGAAATTCCAAATGAAAATGGCTCTAATTATGGAAGGGCTGTGGCCATGTATTGAGATAATTGAGGGAGAGGTAATAACTCCTGCCAAAGACCAAAGAGCGTTGGCACGAATCTGCCTATCTGTGAGAAGCAACTGCATCCAGTACCTCAGGTCAGTCACCACCGCAAAACAGGCATGGGACAAGCTGAAGGACGTTTTTGAGGACAAAGGGTTGTACCGAAGGGTCCTGCTGCTCCGGAAGCTACATAGATCGAATTACAACGACTACAGTTCCATGGGAGAATATATCGACGGGGTGATGACACTTGTACAGCAGCTTGCTGACATCGGCCGTGTCATCGAAGACAAGGAAGTAGCAGAATTACTACTGAGTGGGCTGCCGCAGGAGTTTGATGTGCTTGTTTCGAGTCTGGAGACCGCAAATGTCCTGGAAAATCTGACAAGCGAAGCAGTGCGAGCGCGTCTTCTACAGGAGGAGTTCCGCAAACAGAGCGACAACGGAGTCTCCGTACCCAGCGAGTCGTCCTTCGTGGTTTGTCACTACTGCAAGAAGCCGGGCCACGTAAAATCGAAGTGTTTTAAGCTTAAGCGTGATAACAAAAATAAAGGCAATAAAAAGCCAGTGCAAGCCTCCGCGCAAAGTGAAACATTTTTGGTGTGTGCCTTAGCTGAGTGTATAAATAGTGCAAACTGGTTAATTGACTCGGGTTGCACATCACATATGTGTAATAACAAGAACCTCTTTACGTCTATGAACACTAGTTTCACAAGTGAGGTTACTGTGGCTGATAATAATGTATTGCAATGCAAAGGGAAAGGTCATGTAACTGTTTCTTTTGATAAGTGTTCTAGAACCATAGAAAATGTCCTCTATGTTCCTAATCTCTCGGCCAATTTATTATCTGTAAGCAAATTAACTGATAAAGGATATTCTGTGATATTTAACAATGATAAATGTCATATTAAGAACAAAAACAAAGTATTAGCCTCTGCATCTCATATAGATGGTCTTTATAGGTTAGATTGTTCTGTGCCTAACTCTTCTTGTTCTCAGAGTAGTTTTGCGTCCTCATGCACCCTGCCAGGTAAAGTACAGGAGCAGGAGAGTGCTTTAGCAGCTGGTTCGGTGCCAGTGGATGTCTGGCACAAGCGGCTGGGACACCTGAGTCTTCGTGGTATGTGTGCACTTCGTGATAATCTTGCTGAAGGTGTAAAATTTCACAGCAGTCAGTTTGGAGATTGTATTCCGTGCATCATGGGAAAGCAAACAGTGAAGACCTTTCCTAAGGGTAGTACCAAGCGAGCTCAACGACTGTTGGAGTTAGTACACTCTGACGTCTTTGGTCCCATGTCCGAGCCTAGTTGGGGAGGAGCACGTTATCTGGTGACGTTCACCGATGACTACTCGCGGAAGACATATGGTTTCTTAATGAAGAACAAAGAGGAGGTAATGTCATGTTTTATCAAGTTTAAGCTTTTAGTGGAGAAACAGACTGAATGTTTGATTAAATGTTTACGGTCAGACAATGGCGGTGAATACTGCAGTGCAAAATTCACCAATTATTTATCTAGTCAAGGGATAGTCCACCAAACCACTATACCGTACAGTCCGCAGCAAAATGGTGTCGCAGAGCGATTAAATAGGACTTTAGTTGAAAAAGCGAGGACAATGCTTTCTGACTCTGGCCTAGGACCGCGCTATTGGGGTGAAGCTGTAATGACAGCGATTTATTTGAAAAATAGGTCCCCTACTGCTGCGTTGCCTGGCACCACCCCTGAGGAAGTTTGGACTGGTTCCAAAGTGAACCTTAGTCACTTAAGGGTGTTTGGATGTCGAGTATTTTCTCTTGTACCTGAAAGTAAACGTAGTGGTAAATTTAGTGAAAAATCTAAAGAATTTATTTTTGTAGGCTATTGTGATTATTCGAAAGGCTACAGATTGGTGGACCCCTGCAATCCTAAAAGGATAATTAAATCTAGAAATGTTTATTTTATTGAATTGACAAATAATGATAATTCTAATATAAAATATAATAATAATAATTTTATTAATTTGGACATGAATAATAATTCTAGTAGAAATAATGATAATATTGTTGGCATTAATCAGATTTTTTCTCAAATTTCAGACACTCCAGTGCAGGAGCCCTCTGTTGGTATTGAGGCCACCAGTCAGAGTGATTCTCTTGCTGGGGAGAGAAGCGAGTCTCCAAGCGTGGGGAAAAGCCGGTCTCCAGTGGAGGAGAAAAGTCAGTCTCCTGCTATAGAGAGAGGTCAGTCTCCTGCTGTGGAGAGAAGCCAGCTCTCTGATGAGTCTGACAGCTCGTTGTGCAATGACACAGAGGACACCGAGTTCATTCCTGAGATGGCTGCCAGTGGTCGTCCAGTGAGGACAACAAGAGGTATTCGACCCAAGAGGTATGATGACTATCTTTCTGATAGTTCTTTTCTCTCTCATACACCATGTTTTGATGAGCCCCAGTCTTATGATGATGCAATGGCTGGTACTAATAAGACTGAATGGGAGTCCGCGATGAAAGAGGAATATAATTCTTTGATTAAGAACGGGGTTTGGACGCTTGTAGACAGACCATTGAATAGAAATGTTATAAAGTCGAAGTGGGTTTTCAAGGTCAAACAAGACGCGTCAGGAAATTTTGATAAATTTAAGGCACGTTTAGTTGCACGAGGATTTAGTCAGAAACCTGGTGTGGATTTCGATAAGACGTTTTCACCCGTAGTTCGACATTCAACTTTGCGTATTTTATTCAATTTAGCTAATGAAAAAGATATGGACATTGACCATATAGATATCACTACTGCGTTTCTGAATGGATCCCTACAGGAGGAAATCTATATGGAGCAGCCTCCTGGATTTGAAATAGATGATAAAAAAGTATGTATGTTACAAAAAAGCATCTATGGTTTAAAACAAGCAAGTAGAGTATGGAATGAGACTGTACACAATTTGTTAACTAGTCATGGATATTCACAAACACATTGTGAGCCATGTGTTTATGTAAAAAGAAATAATACTAAGTCTACAATTTTGGCATTATATGTAGATGATTTTTATATATTTAGTAACTGTAATTTAGAAAAAGAAGCTCTCATTTCATTGTTAAAGAATAATTTTGAGATCAAAAACTTGGGATCTATCAAAAACTGTCTTGGCATCAGTGTGCATAGAGATAGAGATAGAGGTACTATTATTTTAAAACAATCAGAGTACATTAAAAGACTCCTTGTTCGTTTTTGGCATGTTAGAATGTAAAGGTGTCTCTACACCAATGTCTGTAAATGATAAATTTGAAAAACCTCTTGAAAATAATGAGTGTAAATTCAATTATAGAGAACTGATTGGAGGCCTTATGTACTTAAGTGTATGCACTAGACCTGATATTTCATTCAGTGTGAGTATGTTGAGCCAATTTAATAATAATTATGATCAAAGTCATTGGTTGGCTGCCAAAAGGATCCTTCGTTATTTGAAAAATACTTTAAATTATGGTTTGATTTTTACTAAATGTAAAAATGATAATTTAGAGGTGTTTGCTGATGCTGACTGGGCGAATGATCCTGTTGACAGAAGATCTTATTCAGGATTTGTAATTAAGATTGGTAACAATACTGTCAATTGGGAAAGCAGAAAACAACGTTGTGTTGCATTATCTAGCACCGAAGCCGAATACTTGGCTATAGGCGATGCATGTAAAGATGTATTATTCATAAAAAGTTTTTGTCATGAAATAACAGGTTGTAAAATTAAATGTAAGGTGCGTAATGATAATTTAAGTGCAATTAAGCTCTTGGAGAGTAGAGAGTGTCACAAGAAGACAAAACACATCGATGTTCGATATCATTTTGTGAAAGATTTAGCGTACAATGGTTGTATCCATGTAACTTATCTTCCTACAGACAGAATGATAGCAGACATTCTGACTAAGGCTCTGCCATGTAGTAAACATAAAGGTTTTATGTATGACTTAAATGTAAGAAATGTTTAATAGAGTTGAGCATGTATCTCTATCCTATGTAAGTGTTTGAATGTAAATGTTTTTGTTTTAATGATAATATGCAGCTTAAGGGGAAGTGTTAAAAAGTAATTGAACGTATGTTCATATTTATAATCTGCATATTAAGAATGTTTTTACTCTATGCTACTGTCTGTCACTGTCACAAAAACTGTCTGTGTTCTCGGGCCATGTAATTGTTTTTGCCCCGTTCAGCTTTTAATTCAAATCACATTTTATTTAAATAATCACTGTATTTTTCACCCAATATTTATGATTAAATATATGGAAAGTGATCCAGCTGTTTGAATCAACGAACTTATCGATCCACACTGACCTCCCAACACTAACTAGATATAATCATCATAATTTCAGCTCGAAGACATTATCCGCTAGACATCGGCCTCCCCCAGTATCACCACATTGCCCGGTCCTATGCAACTCGCATTTGGCAGATCGCCACAACCTTCACCAGGTCATCGGTCCACCTAGTGGGAGGCCTTCCAACGCAACATCTAATATAGATAATGATGATGGAGAATAAATAACGGCAAAAAAATAAATTTACATGTTTGATGCATCATTTGTCAAATTGAATAGGCTGAAACTGCTGAAAAGTCGGGTCATTTGCCCCTCTCCAGGCCCAAATATTGCAAAAATCTGTGGAGCCAAGGATGACTTACTGGGGCTGAAGAGACAGCAAATGACCCTCCGTTCCATCCATTCAATTTGGCAAATGCACCAACCACCCTGTACCTAATTATCTTGATATTTGGCGTTAGCAGATCATTACAGTTTAGTCTTAACATTACAATATTTCTAAATACTTACATTCCAGGCATTTTCAAACACGCAGATTTTTGCTAAACAAACTAGTGCATCGCTTGGTATAATCCTGCGTTCTTTGCTACTCCTGAAGCAAGTAGCACAGTAAGTATAAGGCTCCTGTTCCCCGGACAGGCTCTGCGCGACTTTAGAAACCAATTCTCTAAACAAAGGAAGGGGCGCGTTCTCAGCCATTGTACTGGCGTTATTTTACTTTTTTATTTCACTAATTTATATCTTAATATACACAAAAATTTGTTTTATAACTATGATAACACTTATTCTAAGAAATAACAGCAATAGCTGTGTATTTCACATAGCTTAACTAGTTTTTATAATTAAATATTGATGGCGCGTAAAACTGTTTGGCGCCATCACTGCCTATCCTACGAGTAGGTATTGATTGATTGCTTGATTGGCTTGACATTCAAAAACAAATAATAAATAAATATAGACAGGTGTAGTGTGGTACCTGAATGGATTTTGGAATTAGTCGATTAGTGCAAAATAATTTGCATAACGTACCTACAGAAATCTCAAGTTGAGACTGTTGCAGTCAGTACCTAAATTGACACAAAAGGAATAAAGATATTATAGATTGATCAAGTCCAGTAATTGTAATGTAGCCATAGGTAGCTTACAGACTTGTACGATTGAGGTGGGTATGAATACGATTTTAATTGATATTGCCCATTGTAACGTGTAACTTCAATTTAAAAATGACATCTGCTGGCATACGGTGACGAGAGATGGAATCTGCGAAATTAAAGTTTTTTCCCGGTTATTGCAATTTACTGTCACTGCCAGGATCGCTGCCAACAAAATATGATTTTTGCGGCTTAAGAAAACAAACTTTTATATTAATTACGAAATTTTAACGACATCAAATGCGGTCGTGGATGATATTTTGGTTTCGTTTATGGTTGGTTCATAGTTTGGATAGTAGATGAATCGCCAGTGAGCGAAATCCAGTCAGCGAATGGAGCAGTGAGAGATAAATGTCGCCTTAGACAAAGACATACAGCGAGGAAATAAAAAGCAATTTGATTTTCGAAATAAGGGCGTCGCGCATCAATACTCAACCGCGGGGAATCCCCGCGGTAGAGTGTTGGTGTGCTACGCCTCAAAACATTATGCTTGGCCAAGTTTGTTTTTGTTTTATTGTTATAGACTTTTAGTTGTACCCATTCCTTCTCGTCATACCCAAACACAAATTCTGCAGAGCAAACGGAAAAATACCATGGAAAAGCCACTGCCTATAACGAAATTCTTAAGAACTTGGAGGGTTGTATTGATGATTTGATGATTATAATTCTGATTATTACGATCTACAGTCGCGAAATGCAAATTGAAAAATCCTAAGAAAATTTGATTTTTGCGGGCCACTCTGGAGCCAACCCTTAACTACGCTAGTATTATATTATCTGTGCCTTAACCAAGCCTACAGCAGCACTGAACTCATCGGTGTTGCCAGCAGCTGACAGAACGTAGGTTCAAGATTGACTGTACGTAATACGAATCTGTAAATACTTCCCGGGGTACACTTTTTTCTTAAAGGCCCACCACAACACATACCGAGGTACCCTATCATACGCTTTCTTCAGATCAATGAACACCATGTGCATGTTTTTGTGTGCACGTCTGTACTTCTTGCACAATTGGCGGAGTGCAAAGTAGCGTCCGTTGTTCCTCGACTTGACATCAACCCAACAGATTTTGGGTGATCTCACTCTCATCTCTTATTCTTTTCTCCATCATTCTTTTTTTTTCGTCTCCCTTACTTTCAATATCAGCCTTTCAAATGAAACTATTTTCAACCGACTTCCAAAAAGAGGAGGTTCTCAATTCGTCTATATTTTTTTTTTGTTTTTTTTTGTGTTTGTTACCTCAGAACTTTCGACTGGGTGAACCGATTTTGATGATTCTTTTTTTATTTGAAAACTGGTGGTTCTCCTTTTGTCCTATTTTAATTTGCTGAAGATCTGATGCTGATCTTCCGAGATATACAATGGAACTCTTCAAAAATAGACGGCAAATCTGCAGTAATTGCTGCAATCGCTTGTAGGTTCATTGTTTATACTGCATCATGACGTAACATCACGCCTGTATGCTCTGAGGGGGTACGCAGATGTGTACAATACTCCCAGATTTCGACAATGTTTGTTGGCTCTGAACTTTCGACTGGGTAAACCGATTTTGACGATTCTTATTTATTTGAAAGCTGGTGCTTTCCGTGTTCCATTTCAATTTGGTTAAAATCTAACGCTGATCTTCGGAGATATAAATGGAACTCTTCAAAAATACACGGCAAAGCTGCAGTAATTTCTGCAATCGCTTGGTTGTTTATTGTTTATGTAACATAGTGACGTAACATCACGCCTGTATGCTCTGAGGGAGTACGCAGAAGTGTACAATACACCCAGATTTCGACAGTTAGATGTGTTAAGTTCCATTTAATGGGATCCTGGAGAAATAGAGGGAGTTCCTTAAATTTTATAGGCACACCAGAAGCGATTTGGGTAGTTTTAGGGAGAGTGATGAAGAACTTCGGAAGATAGGCGACGGGAACGGGTGATGGGTTTATCGGCAAATAATCTTTGACTTTGACTTTGAACTCCTCAATAAATGATAGCAAATGTACTGGACTCGCTGAAATCTCATATCTCTCTATTGTTTACACCAGTTCATAACAAAAAATCACGCCGTTACGCTGTGAAAGGGTAAGCACATATGAAGCACTAAAAAGTGAAAAATAAAAACTTTTTTGCAAAAAGTAAAGGTCACCGACTTCTGAAGCTTAAGTTATTTTTCACTTTTTTGTGTGAAGTCGGTTATATTTTTTGCAAAAAAGTTTTATAACTAAATGGTGAGCCATTTTCTCCATGTTGACAGGTTTCAGAGTCACTACATAATTGGTGCGAAAAAATATAACAAATATGGCGGTGTGAAAGTCTGTGTACCTAGGTATGTATAACAAGGTTGGTAACTGTCTACCACATACCAAATCCTGTCTACGATATTTCAGCCATATCTATACTTATTATACTTTTCAATACACTTCCTCAAAAACTGATTCTTTTCGCACTATGATTAGGTTCAAAATGCAGTGTAATTCACACACATGCGTTTATCATGTTTTTTTTCTACACATGTGCAGAAAGGAAAATTGCCACAGATAACGATACCTATACTTAGTCCAAACTGGTCAATGCATAAGTTAAAAAAACATTCGACACAGACTCAGAGTTGTTTTTTTTTAATCTCGGATAAGCAAAAAAAAAAAAAACAAATAAATGACATTTCTTTGTGACATCTCAATAATTATAATTATATTAATTTGTATTATATTTGCATGCTATGTTATGGCAGAATGTACATGGATCCTATTTATAATTTAACATCTTATTTTTATGTACCTACATTCTAAGCAAATAAAGACCTATTCTATTCTATTCTATTCTACGGTGCCGCGCCGGCGCGGCGGAGTGATCATTTTTTGAATATTCAATTTGTGTTTATAAATTCAATATCATAGATATACATGATTCTTTAAAACTAATATTTTCTTTTAGAAACAATGAAACATTTATTTGTGTTCTGAATTCAAAAATATATTTAAAAAAAAAAAAGTTTTATATTAGGCTCTAGGTATAATAGCTTCATACTGTTGCTTCTCCTTCAACCTGGCGAAAGCAAAAGCGCGAAAAAAACATGAAATCATAGTCTCGGAATAATAAAATTCATGACACAAATATTTTAAGTAAGTATACCTACATTATTTTATTTCATTTCTTCAAAAGTGTATTGAAAAACGTCGTTTGATACACGTGGACATTTGTTATTGCAGTTCTCGGCTCAAAAACACCCTCGCCTTACGGCTCGTGTATAATACCGCCTTGATCTACATTAACAAACTGTCTCCAGTTGTATCAAAATGTACTATTAGGATTTCAGCTGCCAGTGTATGTTTACAAAGTACCTACTTGCATCGCTGTGTTTTGTGTTGGTACTCCAGATAATAATTATGTTGCTGTTCTAATAAATACTTTAATGAATTCCAAGTCCCCAAGAAATCGAAAATCATAAAAAGTAAGGAAACTAATAATTCCATGCATTGACCTCCATTCATATCACTATTTATGGGGCAATTTGTAGTCGAGTGCACATTCCCGTCCCGTGACGCATGCGTATGCTAATTTGTTGCATCTGCGGCGGCGTGAGTCGCATTGCAGGTGTATGATGACCCACCCTTATGCGGTAGCTACTTTTATATAAACATGTATACGAAAATCACGGCCAGGTAGGTCGTAGGGGTGCGGCTGTGCGGACTCAGGCTGCACGCTTGCGCTGTGCGCGTATCTGCATTGGGCGGGATTGGCAAGCAAGTGCGGCGGTTTTCGAAGAGTACGCGGACATCAACCGTTCCGTCCATCTGCATGAGTATATTAGCTTAAGCCCTGATCCCCTGATAGAGAACAGAACAATGAGCCTTGCACTGACAATTGCCCACGTGTATCAAACGGTTTAGTAGATAAATGTCAGATTCTAGAAATGCCAGACGAGTTTTTAATGCACTTAGGTACGAAGGAATAAAACAATAATCTGAACGACTAGGTTTTAAATCGTTCTTTATTTCAGTTTAGAGGTACTTAGATTTTTATAAAGATTATCATCTTTTCATAAAACTAGAAAAAAATTCAATTATTCTCTTGCCCTTATCCCAATTCATTTGGCTTCGGTGCAGCATGTATTTTTCTTCCATACTCCTCTATTTTTCGTCATCTCATCAGACACTTCTTTTCTTGCCATATCATTTTTAAAACAGCCCATCCACATCGTTTGGTCTTCCTCTACTCATATACCCATATTTCAAAACCGTCCTCACGACATTTCCCTCATTCGAAACATTATTAGAAACATAGAGTCTGGCCAACGAAAGCTGTCCAAGAAAAAAGGTTAAATTAAAAACATAAATCTCGATTAGAGATACGAAAGTAACTCTGTTCGATACCTTGAAATTATCCAATTTCCTAGTTACAATCGTTATTTCTCGCAAAAATAGCTATAATAATACAAATCTTGGAAACTGTATAGGTACATATTATTAGTCGTGACTGTACGTGCAAATTGGCAAGGATATAAATTATATTTTAGAGACTAAACTAATTACAAGAGAGATTAAACTAATTTCACACATACTCTCTCATAATCAACATTTCCACGCAACGAAGTCGCGGGCAACAGCTACCTCATCATCTGCTTGCCTTTTCCCAACTATGTTGGGTCGGCTTCCAGTCTAGCCGGATGCAGCTCAATACCAGTATTTTACATGGAGCGACTGCCTATCTGACCTCCACAACCCAGTTAATACTGGGAAATACGATACCACTTGGTAAGACTGGTGTCAGACTATTACCTGTAACGACTGTCAAAGATGAACAAAGGACAGCCGGGACCAACGGATTAACGTGCTTTCCGAGGCACGGAGGTAACTCGGTATGTAAGGGTGGTCACCCATCCACAGAGCAACGTAGGCAGGCATGGCTTTACCTAAAGATCAACCCGAGCGGCTGATATTATTTAACCACGAGATCCAGCGGGCAACAGCTATATTACAATAAAAACATCAACAGGATAGTCGTTATGTGCCCACGGTCCATTGCGGCGTCGGCGCGGCAAGATTTCGCCGCATTTTCGGTGAGCACATAATATTGGACGGTTACAGAGGGCCTCGCGGCGCGCTACGCCGAGTTACTGTCTTACCGGAATACTGTCAGTATAAAGCCCGGTTTCCGATCGCAAGCGGAACGGACCCATTAATGGTTTTCTTTTACCTCGCAAGACTAAATTTAACTGCTTACATTTGTGTTCACACCAACAAACAGTCGAGCGGAAAACACTCAATGGGGAAAAAGAATAAAAGTGAGCTCGCTCTGCTCATTTTTGTTTAATTTCTCTTTTGCGTTCGGAATCAGACGACTAAACTCTTTCTTGGTGGAAACGCAAACCTATTTCATCAAAACGATCCGCTTTCGCTTAGCCATTTCCTGCTCATTACTCTTTCGCTGTGGTAACGGTACTCAGCCACCTAGCTATCGATAACCTAAACGAAGTATGAAAAATAAAACCGACTTAAAAAAAAAAACAAAAATGTAAAAAATAACTTTAGCTTCTGAAGTCTGATTTGTTTGATTGATTTAATTTTTTTGTCACCGACTTCAGAAGCTAAAGTTATTTGTAACTTTTTTGTTTTTTTTTTTTAAGTCGGTTTTATACATGGCGGGCCTGTACATTACGAGATGTATCTTACTCGTAAAACATTCAAATCTACACTGAAATTCTGTCAGAACCACCAAGACCAACTTAAAATGGATGTATTACGTTAAAGATTTTAGAGCGTTCTGGAAAAGTACTAAGAGGATGAATGGTAGGGTCAGTTTGTTTGAGTGTAGGCGGGTGTAGTGGGCCCAAAGCTATAGCTAACCTCTTTAAAAACCATTTCAAAGTTGAGGCTCCCCTTACCAGCAATGTTGCTGTGCCCAAGGTTGAGACCGTGGCTGCCTGTGAGAACCCAATTGGGTTTACTGCTCAGGATGTTAAGAGTATTATCGATAACATGAAACGTGGTAAATCTCCGGGCAGAGACGGTCTCAGCATTGAGCACCTGCAGCAGGCATATATTTGTTTAGAGTGTTAGCTATGCTTTTTACTTTCTGCATTCGTCACTCGTACTTACCACCCAAGATGACTGAAACTGTTGTGGTGCCTCTAGCAAAGAATCGCGCAATCAATGTAATTATAGGCCTATCTCCCTGGCTACTGTGATGGCGAAGGTCTTTTAGATGTTCAGCTAAGCAAGTATGTTAAGCTTCATGATGCTCAGTTTGGATTTCGTGATAAGTTGTCAACGGAAAGTGCCATTTTGACTATAAAACATACAGTCGCCTATTTTGTTGATAGAAAAACTCCCATTTATGCGTGCTTTCTGGACCTATCGAAGGCCTTCGATTATTAACAACAGCGAGGGCGATGCACCGTGCCCCACCGCCCCCGCCCCTCTGCTCCGGCAGAGAATACGACACGCGTTGCTACGTTGAGCCCCAAACCAGCTTATGCCGCAATTGCTGCCTCAAACAATTCAGCTGCCATAAAACCTAAGCAGCAAAAAGGGGGAAAGCAGAACCGTCGCTGTGAAACCTTTCCGAGGATTCCGGTACAGCGCTGTCCAGCAAAGCAGGAGTGTGATGAGGTCGGCTTCGCCTTGATTCAGAAGAAAAGGAAGAAGCCTACTTGTCGCAATCAATGCGGTACTGGACTGTCAGGACCAAATATGCTGCTGCGACGCCAACGACGTTTCTTTACGTGTCCCGACTGCATCACTCCACGAAGGTTGTGGAGGTCGTAGAGTACATGAAGGTGAAGACCAGCTGGACCTTGAGGGTCGAGAAGTTGGAGCCGCGTGATAACACCTTTTTTTTTTTTTTTTTTTTTTGACGCTGGGAAAAAATGCATTACGCATACCCTCCCATCGGGGGATGAGAGGGGTATGTGGGACTCCCCGGTCTGACCCGGTATACCCACTAAAACGACCCAGCGACATTCCCGCTTCGTCCAAGTGGCGGGGGACTGGGAAACCGGCATAGCCTTTACGTCCAGTCCTCCGCCGACGATCGCCCTTCATGGCGGGCCCCTCATAGGGACCCGGGAATGACTGACGGAGGTGGTGACGGGTGCAATGCGAGCGAAGGCACCCCCGTGCCTGTCGCCCGCCCGTCGCCACCATGAGGAGGGAGAGGGCGTTGCCGTCTCCGACCCCTTCTTCGTCTGCGGAGCGGCGCAGCGAGAGGGTCGTCCTCCCGCACGCGCTCCGCCTCCCAGGCCCAGGCCTCCTCGCTCCCCAGCATGGCGTTGACGACGCCGGGAAGCGAGAGGTCCGGTCCGATTACCGCGGTCAGACCGCGGCGCAACTCGGACCAAGCCGGGCACACCTCCAGGGTGTGCTGCGCCGTGTCCTCCGGCGCGCCGCAGTCGTGGCACGCCGGGGTCTCCTCCCTCCCGATCAGGTGCAGGTGCGATCCGAAACAACCATGGCCGGATAACACCTGCACCAGACGGAACGAGAGGAAACCGTGGGACCGCTCGAGCCAGCTCCGTAGAACCGGACCGAGCGCGTCCAACGTCCGGCGGCCAAAGGTGGCGGTGGCGAGGTCCTCTGTCCAGTGAAGGACGATAGCGTCCCTCGCCTCCCGCCGCACGGCCTCCCGCTCTTCGGCGACGGGGCGCTCTCCGAGAGCCTTCCGGCGCGCCGTCCATTCGTACACTCTGGCGAGCACCCAAGCCTCCAACTCCCAAGGAGGGGTGCCGGCCAGAGCGCATGCCGCGGAGAAGCCTACCGAGCGGTAGGCCCTCGCCACCCGCTGTGCAATGGCCCTTTGGGGCCTGCGGATGGCCGTCGCATTCTCCCTCCTGTGAAGGGAGTCCGCCCAGATGGGGGCCCCGTAAAGGGCCATGCTCCGCAAGATGCCGGCATAGAGGCGCCGGCATTTCGCCTTGGGCCCCCCCAGGTTCGGGAGGAGCCACGAGAGGGCGTCAGCGGCCTTCAGCAGGCGCGTCGACAGCCCGCTGAAATGCGGGCCGAAGCGCCACCTGTCGTCTAGCACCAGCCCCAGATACTTCATCTGGGGCTGGACCCCTATCCTGACGCCCTCCACAATTATGTGGGCGTCGGGAGGGCAGCGCTGCCGAGGCCCGCGAAAGAACACGGCCTCGGTCTTGTGCAGCGCCACCTTCAATCCCAGGCGGCGGATCCTCTCTGCAACCAAGGATCCGCCAGCCGAGGCCAGACAGGCCGCGTCCGCAAAGTTCCTCCCCCGGGCAGTGAGGAGAGTGTCATCCGCGTAGCAGATGACACTCGTGCCCTGGAGGAGGGCTCCGCGCAGGAGCCAGTTTAACCCGATGTTCCACAAGGGAGGGCCAAGCACCGACCCCTGCGGAACACCGGACTCTGCGCCGTACCGCCTCACTGTGGCCGTCTTGTCCACCAGGAGGACTTCTCGGTCCTCCAGGTAGCTCGCCAAGAGGTCCCGCAAGTATTGGGGCACTCCGTGATATCGGAGCGCCTCCAATATCGTCGAGTGGGGGACGGAGTTGAAGGCGTTGGCAATGTCGAATGACACCGCCAGCACTCCGTCCCCCGCCTCCACCGCCTCCTTCACCTGACCCTTGAGTAGGGCCAGCGCGTCGATCGTCGAACGCCCTCGACGGAAGCCGAATTGGGCGTCCGACAGATCCGGCCCTACCCCCCGCAAATGGCTTTCAAGCCGGGAGGCGACAATCCCCTCGAACAATTTACCGACCTCATCGAGCAGGACGATGGGCCGGTATGCCGAGGGGGAGTCCACTGGGCGGCCCTCCTTTCGGAGGAGGCATAGCTGCCCCTCCTTCCACAGTTTCGGGAACCTCCCAGCCGTAAAGCACGCGCTGAAGAGGTCCCGAAACCTGTCCTCCATGCCGGAGGCGGCGATCGCCAGCACCCGTGCGGGGACGCCGTCTGGTCCGGGGGCCGTCTTTTTTGCGCGGAGGCTGAGAAGCCCCGCGTATAACTCCGCCACAGTCACCGCGGGGACATCCTCCTCCTCCGGCGAAGCCGCCCCTTGCGGGGGATCCATCGTTGGTGGGGTGAAGTCGGTCCTGCGCGGAAACAGAGACCGGACCACCCCATCCAGCAACGCTGGCTCGAGGGTCTCCGACAGTGGGGGACCATAGGGGCGTAGCTGGTTCCGCGCCGCCTTATATGGTCTCCCATAGGGATCCCTATCGAGACCCTCCAGCATCTCGGCCCTCGCCGAGTCTTGAGCAGCGCCCATTTCGGACTTAAGGACCACCGTTGCCTCTCGGTACGAGGCGTATAGGCGGTCCTCTTCTGCCCGGTCCCGGTTTCGGGCGCTGCGTCGTCGGCTACGCGTGTAGGCCCTTCTGGCCGCCACGCAGGTGGCCCGGAGTCCCTCCAGCTCCTCCGTCCACCAATAGACGGCACGACGGGGAGGCGGACGGCGAGACCGAGGCATGCTGGAGTTGCACACCTCGGTCAGGGACCCTCTGAGCTGGACCGCAGCGGCGTCTACGTCCAGGACCTCGACAGGGGGCGACAGCCAGTCCTGTAGGAAGGCCGCCTCCTTGGCTGCCTCCCGGTCCAGGCGGGTGAGTGCCCACCGCGGGAAGAGAGATTGCCCAGCGCGGGCCATTCCCCTCCCGCCCTGCTGGGTGGAGATGTCGAACCGCACATATCGGTGGTCCGACAACGTCTCCACCATCTCTACCCGCCAGTTGACGATGCGGGCGGCCAGCGCGGGGGTGGCAAACGACACGTCCACCACCGACCCACCCTGTTGCCGCACACACGTGTGGACCGCCCCCCTGTTGAGGAGGGACACACCGCTTGAGGCCGCCCAAAACTCGACGGCGCGTCCCCGGACGTTACAACCTGCGGCCGGGTTGCCCCAGGCCATCGACTTGGCGTTCAGGTCGCCCAACACCAGAACTTGGCGTGGCGCCGCCCTCCCTTTGACTGCGGTGAGGATCTCGAGGAAATCCTCAAAGTCCGAGAGAGGGCGGTTTGGGGAGAAATAGACCCCCACCAGGGCCATGTCTCCCCAGGCGGCGGCCACGTATCCCGGTCCCCTCTCTAAGAGCGAGAGGGGAGGGGAGTCCGTGGAAGACCGCGCCACCAACGCCACCAAGCCGTCCCGGTCGCCCAGCCAACGGCCAGGGACCGAGTAAGGTTCGGCGACCACCGCCAAGTCCACCAACCACTCAGCCATGGTCTGCATCAGCAGATCCTGGGCTGCCCTGCAGTGGTTGGCGTTCGCCTGGAGGATGCGATGTTCGACCCTATCCATCAGTCGGACATCGCATCCCCCTCCGCAGCCGTCGCAGGAACGACGGAGTCAGCGGCAGCAGCAGCAGGCCTGGTCGGCGCCAGCGCTTTGCCACGCTTAGGGGGAGGATTGCACTTCCTCCCCTTCATGACGTGGCCTGCCAGGCGGCCACTGGCGGCACACACCGCGCAGTGCGGCGTGGCGGCCTCACAAGAGACGGCTTTATGACCGTTCTTGCCGCAGCGGTAGCATGTGTCCGTCCTATCCACCGTGGACGGACACATGGGCCGGGTGTGACCAATGCCGAAGCACCGGAAACACCGCAGAGGCTGGTCCTCGAGGGCCCGGACTGCACCCGAGCTGAACCCAACCGTCAGCCGTCCTTTGGCAAGGACGGCTTTTGCAGCGGCGATTGGGCACTCGAGGCGTATGGTGCCCATGCCGATGCGGCCGGGCTTTATGTCCCGACCTTGCACTGCTGCGGCGCCACAGCCCCCTATCGCTGCGACAGCCGCCACCACCTCCTCCTTGGTGACGGAGTCGTCGAGCTCCGTCACCTCAATGGCCGCCGACTTGACCGGTCGCACACAGGCGAAAAATCAATAAAAGTCGGACAAAACCTAAACATTCATTATTATTCTACAAAATGGGTAAACAAGGGTTGGTATGTCATAAAAAATACATATATCATTTTAAGACATTTTTATTATTCACTATCAGTAGTAATATTTGGTTCATTCAATGGATTTAAAACGTCTGGGCACATAGAATTTTTTTTTTTTTGCAATAAGTTTCCTTAACCCCGTTATAAAAGGATTGGAAGACACCATAAGTCTATTAAAAGTGTATTCCATGGCTAATTTTCTTGAAACCCGCTCTGAGCTCTGTACTTTCGAACATCCTTGGTTCGACTTTCTTGTTTCCTCCCTTTAGTAGGCCATTAGAGTCTTTCTGCTAAAGCTCACTTCCTCGTCAGTTGATCCTACAACAATATCAAACTAATATGAAGCACCAATTACGTAACCGATTGCAGACAAGGCAAGGCATTGTTTTGTTTTACGTTGACTGCGTCCAAAATAGATGGTCGACTAAAAAGACAATTTTGTTGAAGCGTCGCTCACGGTCGCATAAAACTGTGATTGTATATTGAAAAGCAAAGTCCACACTCTCTAAAAACACTAATAACAAGGCCGGATCTCTCGGGAAGTTATACTTTACCCTTTTGTGAAGTTTAAAAATATGCAAAACAGTGCAACGTCACAGTAAATATTTTTTTTTAATATAAAATATCAAGCATTACTATCAAAAGTAGATGTTATTAACTGGTTTATTACTTCCTGGAAGTGAATCCATCGAAAAAACAAAGACTTTCACGAAGAAAATTATAAAAATCGTAATAGTTAAGAGCAACACTTTCACTTTTGAACACATCCGCTGTTGATCAAGTCGAACTTTGGACTAAGACCCAGGCGCGTAGATAAATAAAGGTCCGTGCAGCGTGCGCAGGTAGCGTGTATTGTCTATCAGACTTATCGGTAAAACATGTTTTTATTCATTTGGAGTACTTTTAAGTTTTTTGGTTTTGTCCGACTTTTATTGATTTTTCGCCTGTATGGGTCGGGCCACCTTCGCGGAGTCCGCGATGACCTCCTGCAGCTTGGCTGCGAAGAGGTCCGCGTGGGCACTCCCCTCTGCCCCCGGGAACTCGAATATCCGAGCCCCGGCTTGGGTCCGCCGGCAAGATACACTACCGATCCCGAGTTGGGTGGGATCGGCATTGGCACGCGCCCGCACCAAAACGGACGCGTACGTCTCCCCTCGCTCCGCAGCCTCCGCAGTGAGTGTCACCACGACGGCCGCGGTTTTTGGGGGCACCAGCTTTCCCCTCCCTCTCCCCTTCCCGTTACCCTTTCCCTTGCCGGTCGTCTGCGACCGACTGGGAGCGGTGGTGGCGGGGACGGCAGGTGCGGCCTTCGCCGACTTCTTGCCCCTGCCCTTTCCCTTGCGGACCACTTGCGTCCACTCGTTGGACGGGGTGGTGGCAGGGAGTTGGGTGTCTTCCACCTGGGAGGAGGACGGCCCCGGCTCACTCGGCTGCCTCTTGTCCGCCGCAAGCGGTGGTCGGAGGCGTTTCTCCGGCAAGAGCCGGTCCTCGATGCCCGCCAAGCAGGCCCTTGTGAAGGCCCTCTCCTCCATCACAACCTTGCGGATGATATCCTCAAGGTTGGAGGATGGGCCTTCTGCCGCAGGGCTCGTCCGGGCCTGTTGCGGCTGGGCCGTGGCGTCAGCCAGCTTTTGATGAAGCTGGCTGACCTCCAACTGCAGGCGATCCACCTTCGCCTGCAGTTGCCGCGTCTCGTCGGTGGTCTTGCGACGGACCAGCTCCGTGACAACACCGCGCAAGCTCGCGGCCCGGCTCTTGAGGGCCTTTTGGAAGGTCCCCTTTAGGTTTGAGGACTTAGAGGCGACCTCCACGATCTCCTCCTCGTCCTCCTCCGCCATCCTCTCAAGCTCGGCGAGAGAGTGGTCCGCGTAAAGGACGCGGGACGCACCGTACCTGGACTTGGCCCGGGCGACGTGCGCCCGCTTCTCCTTGGCGGCAACCTTCTCTTCCAGCTCTTGCTGGAGCTGCGCTCGCCGGGAGAGGTCCAGCTGGCGTTGGGCGTCCGCCAGCCCAACGTTATGGGTATCCGCGGCCACGGTCGTCGGCTTTTTTGCCTTCGACCCAGAGGCTTGCGAACCCTCGGACCCACCGCTCAAATGGACCCGCTTCCGCGAGCGAGAACCACTCGCGTCCGACACTCCAAGTAGCGAGTCGTTATCGGACGACTCATCCGCTAAAAAGCCTGCCGCAGATGACGCGCGGCTGGCTACTGACGCCGGGGCGTCGGGGTGGCCCTGAGAAGGGCCTTTGGGTTGGCCCTGAGAAGGACCTTTGGGTGGGCCCTGAGAAGGACCCTTGGGTTGGCCCTGAGAAGGGCCTTTGGTTTTTAAAAATCGCCCGGATGCGCTACGCGTAAGTTTTGACATATCGACAATCGCAGTTCGCAAGGCAAGCAGTAAGAAGCTACGAGAGCACAGTGCACTTTGGCCGTACCCAGTCTGCCACTCCGTTACGGTGGTCAGAACTGGGCCGTTTCCAGGGGACGCGACGTGGACGCAAGCACTGTGGGGTGGTCCCCCCGCGTGATAACACCTACTTCAAGTCGTTTGTAGTGCGAGTTCCGACACAGTATCTCGACAAATTTCCCAAGGAACAGTTCTGGACGATGGGTGTTGTCTACCGACGTTTTCGCGGCTGGCTATGTGACACCGCACAGCGTAACACGACGCCTCCACTTCGTGTGTCATAAGTTCATAGTTAATAAGTTATATTTTGTACTAGCTGACCCACGCAACTTCGTCTGCATCACATAAGAGAAAAACGATAGAAAAAAAACCCGTTTTTGCAACATGTTTCATACCTGCTCCGCTCCTAATGGTCATAGCGTGATGTTAAATAGCCTATAGCCTTCCTCGATAAATGGACTATCCAACGCAATATTTGTTCAATTCGACCCTGTAGTTCCTGAGATTAACGCGTTCAACCAAACAAACAAACTCTTCTGCTTTATAATATTAGTATAGATGTATAGTATATTTTTGTGTATTTTATCTATGGGCCTTCATATGCCTGATTATAAAATTATTGATTGATTGATTGATAATAGGCTATGATCTAAGCTTGGGGAGGTCGTGGCCCTTGCTGAACTGATTAATATATTCTCTTTCTGGTATAATCAACAGAAAAACTTTGTCAAGTGGGGGAATGCATATTCTGATGAATATAAACTTGAGTGGGGTGTGAGGCAGGGGGGGCTTACCTCTCCAAGACTCTTTAATCTGTACGTCAATCAACTGATTGATGAGCTCAGTAACAGCCATGTCGGATGTCACATAGACTATAACGTTTGCGTCAATAACATTAGTTACGCAGACGATATGGTGTTGTTGAGTCCTTCTGTTGGTGGCCTAAGGAAACTACTAGGTATGTGTGAAGCCTATGCTGAGAGTCACGATTTGAAATACAACGATAGAAAGAGTGAGTATATGCTTTTCAGAGGTAAGATTAAAGAACCTGAATGAATCGGGTCTCTCAGTTTAGGTGTCTAGGGCATGTTGTGACCGAAACCCTACATGATGACGCGGATATTGAGAGAGAGCGGAGAGCATTGTCGGTGCGAGCTAATATTTATGTTGGTGCATAGGTTTGCGTGGGTACCTACTCCATTGATTGTCCTAAAAATTTTTTGTCCGAAAATCATTATTCATAACACGTTTGCTATAAACTTCAGTAACCATAATGTTCAAAACACCGAAATTATGTTTTACATAACTTACTTTACTTCTAATACTACCTATTTTGTCGAATATTATAATAATTGAACCAATCTCCTAATTTTACATGACTTAAAGTCGTATGTCCTAATTATTGTATCACATAGTGTGTATGATTCCGAATGGTCATTTATAAATAATAATTGTTAGTCGCTAAAAAAATCACTAAAAGTTAGGTTTTAGTGACAGAAACGAATTGCTGTAAATCCCACTCCACGCAGTCTTGTCTGCCCTACCCCAAGAGTGTTATTTAAAATCGCGTAGGCGCGGAGGGGCGCAGCGCCGGAGCCGTGACAGAAACCATGCCTGCTGCATGATGCTTGCTCGTTTGCATGCTATATGCTTGCTTGCACACTGTATGCTTGCTTGCATACTGCACGCTTGCTTGCTGCATGCTTGCTTGTTGCATGCTTGCTGTATGCTTGCCGCATGCTTGCTACTTGCGCGCTGCATGCTTGCTTGCTTTACATGCTTGGTACATGCGTGCTTGCATTGCATGCTTGCTTGCTACATGCTTGCTTGCTTGCTGTATGCTTGCCGCATGCTTGCTAAATGCGTGCCGCATGCTTGCTTGGATTGCAGGTCAACGCCTACTTACGATTAACCCATCAAGTACCTATATAAGGTCAACGAATGTCTTTGACCTTGAAAAAGACGTGCCTCGACCAGTGCCGGCTAGCCTTTTTTAACAGACTTCTAAAAAAGGAGGAGGTTCTCAATTCGGATGTTTCAATTTTTTTTTTATGTTTGTTCGCGCATTACTTCGTCGCTTGCCAACCGATTTGAAAAAATCTTTTTTTGTTGGAAAGGGTTTACTTTCCAAATGGTCCCTTACTCGAGATCTGATAATGGAATCTTGGCGAAATCGAGGGAACTCTTCAAATTTTATAAGATAACGTACAGCGATTTTTATATTTTCTGCAATAAATAAAGCATTTGCGTTCGATCAGAACCATTTTACCATCAGATCTGATGAGAAGCCAAGAGTCACAGAACTCCTTATTGAGAAAATGTATCCTAGTCGTGTTTGGGCTTGTTGTAATTGTAACGGTATGCACTTTTCATGTGTACCAAGCACATGTGAACCACATACTTATTTTAATAGACAAACAAAAATAAAACGCTCTTTTGTAAATAAAGTTTATAATTTGTATACTTATGTTTGTAGTGTTTACACATCTATACCACATCGTTGATCAAATACATAGGTACTTAATGAAAACAAAATCTTGTCTTACTTATCTCAACAAGTAAAACCAGAAAAAAAAAACATAATTATAAGGTACCATTAAAATTGGACAACCTTTTAGGAATCATTCTGACCACCAAAATAAGGTCAATGGTAAAAAAAAAATAATTAAAGAAAATAAATCAGTTAACGAAAATACCTACACAGGGTCCACGTTCGCCAAAAAGATGACGTTCTGATTATCTTAAACTAGCTGACCCACGCAACTTCGTCTGCGTCACTTAAGAGCCCTCTTACAGTCCACTAGCGCCGCCAATCGAAAAAATGTCATAACTAGTAAATAGAATCAAAAATACAAAATGTGGTCTATTATTACTGTAGAAAAGGCAATAACGTAATTGTATAACACCTTATCAACACTTGAAATATAGCTGTTTAGCTAAATCGTGCATTCAAAACATAAACGCGTTTTTGTACTACTGTAAGAGGGCTCTTAAGAAAGAGCTCACAAAGGGAATAAAAATTCCCCCGTTTTTGCAACATTTCTTATTGCTGCTCCGCTCCTATTGGTCATAGCGTGATGTTATATAGCCTATAGCCTTCCTCGATAAATGGAATATCCAACACAAAAACAATTTTTCAATTCGAGCCGGTAGTTCCTGAGATTAGCGCGTTCAACCAAACAAACAAAAAAATTCTGCTTTATAATATTAGTATAGATAGTATAGATCAGATGTTTAAAACACATTTTTGTATGGGAACATGTCACAGTGACAGCTGTTTTTAGATTATCAGACCGTTATCTTTTCGGTGAACATGGACCTAAAATGTTGGTTTCCAAATGCTTAAACACATCCATGTCTTTGTTATCTGTGTTTGTTTTTGACGTGACAACGTCTAATAAATAGATGAACGCCGGCTTCATGCACGAAAGTGTCCCGTTACGCTCCTTGTAACGTTACGATCGGAGCATTTGTATGCAATCATTTCATCATTGTTATGACGTTGTCATCTTAAACTATCGTCTTTAAACCGACTTTACAGACGACCACAGACAACATGTAAACGTCAAAATTACAATTATACATTACCACAGAGTATATAATCACTACGTTTAATACATTACTAGAATAGCTGACCCACGCAACTTCGTCTGCGTCACGTATGAGAGAAAAAGCTCACAAAACGAATAAATTGCCCCCGTTTTTGTAACATTTTTCATTTATGTTCCGCTCCTTTTGGTCATAGCGCGATGTTATATAGCCTAAAACCTTCCTCGATAAATGGACTATCCAACACAAATATATTTTTTCACTACGTTCTCATGGTCAAAATCGTACCTACACCTTTATGAACTTGGAGGGTTGTATTGCTGATTTTGATGATTATAATTCTATAACTACATACGTTTCACAGTCGCGAACGATATTTTAATCAATATACAACAAGCCTGAAAATTGCAAAAAAAAAGTTAAGAAAATTAGAAGTTCCCTTGCCTTAAAACATACAAAGGGAAAGGATAATTGAACCACACAACGGTAGAAATGGGGTCAAATCTATACTAATATTTTAAAGCAGAAGAGTTTGTTGGTTTATTTGTTTGTTTGGTTGAACGCGCTGATCTCAGGAACTTACAGGTTTAAATTGAAAAATTCTTTTTGTGTTGGATAGTCCATATATCGAGGAAGGCTTTAGGCTAATAACATCACGCTACGACCGTTACGAGCGGAGCAGGAATGAAAAATGATGCAAAAACGGTTTTTTTTTTCCTTTCGTTTTTCTCTCTTATGTGACGCAGACGAAGTTGCGTGGGTCAGCTAGTGAGGTAAACGACAAAAAAAAGGTCCGTCAGTTAGATTATCAAAAAATATTTGACTCGTATTTTTTCTTTTGTCACATAAACCAGAAGAAAGATGATACGACCCTTTTAAAATTCTAAATACGGCACGTTGTGGTATATTTTTTAGTGCGTTCTGATATCACGAGCCCCCACTCCCGAGTTTTGATACGTTTTATCTTTGTCAATATTCATTTTTTCATCCAAAAATCCGTGTCCATTATTTTCCAATACTCTAACTGACAGACTAAATAGACAACTTTTTGATACTGTCATTATGCCTATTGTAAAATAAGCACAATTAACAACACTATAATGACTCTCCAACGCGCCACCGCACAGGCCAGGGGAGGCACACTTAGCACTGTCATCATTTCATCAATTTACATAGACGACAGCGACATCTAGAGTTTGGTGGGATAAACAAACTTGACAGCCGTCTTGGCTGTCAAACAGAGTTCATAGACGCCATTTGGGCCATGACGTTGAGGCGCTTTCCGAGTTTATCTCAGCTAATTCTGTTAAAATTGTTACTTGTTATTGTTATTTGTTTTGTTTTTAGTTCTACAAACTTTGTTTTTCATTGGTCATTTTTATTGTTTTGAACAGCTATATTACCGAAGTAAAGTATGCATGCATACCTATGAAGGTTACACACACATACGTAAATGTATGAATACACAGTACACACACACCTTAGATAAGTGTGTGTAAATCAGAACTTTAGTTCACCCACCAAACTCATGGTGGCAGCACTTTCCATACATGCAAATTTTACCACAGAGTTGTCACTCTTTCCCTCTATAGTTACTGTACTCTTTGGCACAGGCCGACGGTCTAACAACGACTGCCCGCCCCACCTTTTTTTTGTTGTGTAGGGCATCTCGCAGTTCAGTCTGAGAAGACTGGCTTCTGCTTAACCGGGCAAGTCCTGTGGATGCCTTGAATTTAAGGCCTCCAGCCAGGGCGAACATTACTATAAACTAAGCGACAGCGCACTAAGGGCACCCCCTGTGGGGTACGGACCTCGGCTTAGGGCGTCGCTGGGGGCAGCAAAGGGACAGGCTGGATCTGATTGTCGTTATTTAGGAACTGTTTTATTACTACAGGCTCAGCATCGCGGACTGGCTCGAGCAAGGGTCGGGGCCGCCCCACCACGCGGAGCGGTACTTATAACGCAGCGACGTGCGCGCCCGAGGCAACGTCACAATACTTTTATCGGTTTGTAGTGTGATATCAACATACACTACACCTATTAAACTAGCTAGCGGAACTTCCTCAAATAAAATTATCTAGCACAACTCTTCACTTCCTCTTCCATCCGTGCGAGACCTTCAGATGCTGCGTCAGGTTGATCCGGCTCTTGAACCGTTTACCCGGACAGTGCGGGCACTCCACACTGGCTGACTCCGGAGGATGCACGTACTTGCTGTGCTGATGAAGGCACAGACGAGACTTGAACTCCTTGCCGCACACCGAGCATTTGTGAATCTTATTACCTGCGTGAAAAAGCATAAAAGTTACATTAAATTATAAATTTTAGAAACCCAAGACACGTAGGGCCTAACTGGTGGTGGGATATAGTACAAATCGTCACGTAAGGAAATGCTGTATGTTGTGCGTGTGTAGTATAATAATAAAGGGTAAAACACCTCTTCACGAAGCCAAAAGGCACTTGTTCTCCCCATCATTGCGATAATGTTTTTGATCCACACCATACCGGAGATATGGATATCTAGTTATGGAGATATTGGGGGTCAAAGTTACAACTTTTTGGCAAGTTATTTTTTTTGAAACACAGGTTTTATTGTAAGATTTTTACCTTAAACACTTCCACAATTCCCATACTATTCAATCCATCTATCTGCACAATGTTTTTGAGTGCGTTACATTGAGTTCTACCACAAAACATGATTTTTCACTCTGATTAAAGTTGTTTCCCAGCAATAACTTTTAGCGTAAAGTTACTTAGTTTGATGTACAGAATGCTTGGTTAACGGCTTCGTGATGAGGTTGTTAACACTCTGTAATATATGACCTACTCGTGGCTAAACAATAACAGCCGCTTGGGTCGATCTTTAGGTTAAGCCGTGCTTGCCTAGGTTGGTCTGTGGACACCGAGTTTCCTCCGTGCCTCGGAATGCACGTTAAGCTGTTGGTCCCGGCTGTTATTTATAGATCTTCGACAGTCGTTACAGGTAGTCAGTGGCCCAAAAAGTCTGACAACCAGTCTTACCAGGTGGTATTTACCCAGCACTAACTGGGTTGTGGAGGTCAGATAGGCAGTCGCTCCATGTTCAGCTGCATCCGATTAGACTGGAAGCCGACCTCAACGTAGTTGGGAAAAGGCTAGGCAGGTGATGATGATGAAAGAAGCTGTAGAGAACGAACCTGAGGGATGCACATTCCTCTTATGGTTGGCAAGATACTTGAGCGAGCGGAACTTCTGCCCACAGAGCTCGCATTCCTCCGAGTCCTCAATGGCTTCGTGCACCAACTTGACGTGTTCCCGCAGCGTCAGCTGGGACTTGAAGTTCCTGTTACACCTGGGGAAGGAAAGACAATACGTCAGTGGCCATCCCACTGCTAGGATACCCACGCTGATGAAAGAACCTTGAGGCTGATGCTCCAGAGTAGCTCGCAAAATTCAATTTTCTAACGTTTGTAAGCAAACGAAAAATATGGAGATTACTATTTAAAGCATACGCTTAAATTACGACACATTTAATTAATAATTAGTCTTACTTTATTTGTAAATTTACATTATTACTATGTAAAATAGATCGATAATTGATTCAAGTGGTGGCGCCACTGTCGTCATAGCCATCTTTTGGCGGGCTCAGCAGGCTGTCGATGAGTAGAAAATTAGTCAGATACTCAGATTTGAGATTTTAATAAAATACTGTCCAAATTTCGTCACTGTACTATCTCCTTCGTTTGATGGTCTATCATTAGATGTACGGGATATTGGCAAAATTGTGGTGACTCTTCCACAAAAGCCATTAACTAAGAGTTGAAGTTGACATGAAATATTCATTGTAATTAAAAGTGAAGTAAACATTTTGTACCTCAAAACCAACGAGTTGTGATTTATTAGACCTCTATTTAGTTTTCACGTTTGTGCAATTTGCAGGCCAGAATATGTTGATGAATATATCGTTCGCGACTATAAGATGTATGTAGTTACAGAATTATAACCATCAATACAACCCTCCAAGTTCATAAAAGCCGAGAAACGATTTTGATCTTGAAAAAATCAGACCAAGACCTCGCTATCGCCGGGATCACGTCATGACAGCGTCATTCCATCTTCCGTGACGTCACGAGCACGATGTCACAAGCCGACAAAAAAAGACCAGCCATTCCAACAAATATTTGACCAGTATATTTTATTTTCTTGCATAAACCAAAATTGACGAAGATACGACGCTTTTAAAATTCTCAATACATCACGCCTTGGTGTATTTTTTAGCGATTTCCGACGACTCGAACCCCCACTATTAGGCGATTAACACACGGCACCGCGCACCGCCGCGGTCAAAATCAAAATCAAAGCATTTATTTCAAGTAGGCCAATAACAGGCACTTTTGAATTGTCGAAACAAAGATGAACATTTAAAGTAGCTACAGTCCCAGTCACAAGACATAAAAACTGTGAAAGTACTGTAGTTGCCCATTCCCTAGCGTAGATCTCTATGGAGAAGAACGGGCAAGAAACTCCATGGACACTCTTTTAAATCAAAATATTGTTACAAAATCTTGGTTACATCATTCATGTTGAGATGGTAGATTATGTGAGAACAATGTAGCAAGATGTGCACGTTAAAAGTGTCCATAGTAAAAACAAAATAATTCATTCAAATAAGCCATGGCAACTAAGAGATGACCAGTCACAACTGACAGCACCCGTTCACGAACATGACGCATGGATCAGCACCATTCAGCTCAACCACTTTGAAGGGAGCTAAATGATCCGACACACGCGCCACCATCAGCGAGACATTTGAGTGAGCATGACATACTCTCAACCGCCAGGGCACATTCAAGTCAAAAACTAAAGTAGGTTTCCAGTGAATGATAGCTTTCTAGTACATAGTACTCACACAATATGGGCTATGCGATTATATAATACTAACATTGAATCTATACAATGCAAAGATAGTTGTACAATCTTCAGCAGCTCCAACAATACCATTTAATGCTATCAAGTTTTGCGCCCCTGTCCTTGTGGAGCAGGACCAGCATTGAGCCAAGCATTTTTATCAGCGATATAATCGCTCAACTTGTAATATGCTTGCTTACATAATGTGCGTTTAATACATGTTTTAAATTTCGTTTCATTCAATTCAAGAATACTTTGTGGAATTTTATTATAGCATCTCAAACAGTACCCCATGAAAGATGAGTCTACTTTAGCGAGTCTAAAGCCTGGCTGAACTAGTCGGTTGGCGGTGAAGCGGATCTCATGTCGCATTGATCTCTATTAAATCCGTCGATGCCTAACACACGTACACCGCCTGACCGCGCGTTCGAGCGGTGCTCTCACCGCAACCGCCCCTCCGCGCTGACGACCGCGCGGTAAGGCGGCGCCTTACACACGGGGCGCCGCATAACCGCGCGGATCATTGTGGGTGCAGGACGTATTGCAATTTAAAAATTGATCTGGTTATGTCCTGTTCTGCTTAAAAATGGATGAACCCAATATCTTATTTTTTTTTTCTTTCTACGCTATAAAAGCCAGATTACTGCCACCACTTCAGCGTTCATTGTTGCCAGTGTCTGTGATCAAACTGGTCAAATCCGCGTTAAATCCAACCGCGCGGACAGGCGCGTAAACCGCCTTACCGCGCGGGGTACCGCTACGAAATCCGCTTAACCGCCACCGCCCTCCGCCTCGGTGCGCGGTGCCGTGTGTTAATCGCCTTATAGCGAGTTTTGATGCGTTTTATCTTTGTCAATAATCAACGATTTACAAAAACAAAAATACGTGTCCATTATTTTGCAATGTTCTTGGTAATCCATTATTTCCCAATATTGTAAATGACGGAGTAAACAGATTTGTAATTTTTTGATACTGTTGTCATGCAGTCATGCAAGCTATTACATTCATTTATTATCATTAACACTGGAAACGGAATAGTAACCATGCTTACTATTTTATATTATGTTTTCCTAGTTCCCGATATTTCATTTGTTTTTTGTTTTCAGTGTTATTGACAATGCTACTGACCATGCCTGTTTAAAAACTTAATAACATGATTACCTGGCACAAGTCATAATAACGTCAGGCTTCCGGTGCTCATTCAGCAGATGCTCTTTCAACCCAAACTTTGGCAGCTCCAACAAACAGATCGGACACGACACAGTCTCCAACAGATCCTGTTCATCCATGAAGTACTTAGCTTCCACCTCCCTCATGATCTGCTGGAACGTCTTCCGTTTCCGCACCTTCTGCTCCGGCTGACACTCCTGACGGTGGACCATCAGGAGTTTACGTTCTTGAAACGTGTTCTGACAGACGTGGCACTTCAATAGCACCCTGCGGTAGTTATGTGCGTTTATCATGTGGTCTGATAGCAAAGTGGAGTCGAAGTCTTCGAGGCAGTGGAGACAGATCATCAGGCCTGTTTTGGGATCCATCATGGCGTCGGTGGAGTTGAATTCAATCGGTTCCTGGTTCGTCTGGACGCATTGTGCGAGCTCCAGAAGTGCCCTGGAAGTCAAAAGCCTTCGCTTTAAATCTATCTATCTTTTCATGTTTCTATTTGATGGGCTAGTGGTACTATCGTGCACACTCCCGCTTCATCACCACTAAGGTAATTTTTGCTTGCAAACATATAAATGTTCTCTATCCCCGCCCCGGTGACTTAATAATGAATTAAAGACAATACCGATCGGGCAAATGCACTGACGATGCACGCCAAACGAGAGTTATAGTTATTTAGCGTGCCAAATTGACAACAGGTTGAAACTATAAGGGGGCGTGGCTGGCGCCTGTGCATGATTTATGCTGCTATTTTTATGTTTGTGTTTGTGTTAGTCTATGTTTCAAAAGCTTTTGTGTAATCTACGAAAGCAAGGTACAACGGTAGATTGAATCCCTGGTGTTTTTCAAAGATCTGTAGGTCAATACGAATTCAATATTCATAGTTGACAGTACAATGTCTGTCGGGTCGGTTTCCAATAAAGTAATAAACTTAATGTAATAATCTTTAGTCCATCACATGACATAGTCATTGTTAATTATTATATCACTGCAATACAATTTCAATATTTAAATAACTTAGCATAATGTACGAGTATATCCGAATTCATAATAGTTTTATTAATTTATTAATGACTAGCTTCTGCCAGCGACTTCGCCCGCGTGAAGTTTGAAATTATCCCACGGGATCTTATTACCGGGATAAAAAGTATCCTATGTGTTAATCCAGGTAATAAACTATCTGTGTGCTAAATTTGATCCAAATCCGTTCAGTAGTTTTTGCGTGAAAGAGTAGCAAACATACATCCTCACAAACTTTCGCATTTATAATATTAGTAGGAAGTAGGATTCTTGGACTTTCATGTATTGATTTAAGAATATTTTAATTGACATTATCTTAATATTTTTCATTCTGATTCTGAGTTAGTGATTTATATTAACCTTTTTGTTTTTGTATAAAAAATAATATTTGTATGCCATATTATGGCAGGATATGCTGGAACCAAGATTGTAACATCTATTTTGTACCATGTTCTAACAAATAAACATTTTTGATTTGATTTGATTTGATAAGTATTATAAACTATTTTGTTCACCGAATATGTTAAATTAGTTGAACCAGCAATCTTCTAAACTTGTATTCCATCTATATGTGCATATCCATGTATGATGTTGCACATGTCTATACAAATAAATGCATCTTAATCTTTAACTTTCACAATGGCTACTAACAAGCAATTCATTATCATCATCATTTTAGCCGTAAGACGTCTAATGCTGGCCCTCCCCCAAGTGTCATCACATTGGCCAGTCCTGTCCGACTCGCATCCAATGGTTTCCCGCAACCTTCACCAGGTCATCATTTCACCTAGTGGGAGGCTTCCCAACGCATCGTCTTCAGGTTCACGTTCGCCACTACAGAAGTTTAAGGCCCCATCGGCCATCCATTCTGCGAGGAATGTGTGCCCTCTGCCACTTAGTTTGGCAATTCTTCGGGCTATATCGGTGACCTTGGGTCTTTTGCGACAACACACATAACAAGCATTTATGATCACAAATAGTGAGCAGTGGCTGTGCAAAAGTTTTCATAATAATTATATGTTTAACATTTTAGAGCCTGATGAATGTCCTGGCGTAAATGAAGGATAATGAACAATATCAATGAAGAAAATCTAAATAAAAATGCTAAGGTAAATGAATAGATTACCAAATTATATTTTTGTACATAATTATACCTCAAGCCTCAGATAAAGAATATACCTTACTTATAGAACTCGATATATCTTCTAAACTAAGATGCAATTAAATCTGTGACCTGGCGACAAAATATGGGAGAAGAAAATAGATCTTCTAGTTTTTTACATTTAAATGTGGCCAAGCTGAGGAAACTCTCCAGACCGGCCACTTATAAACCCCTTTTACATTCTGAACCAGTGACCTTAAATTTTTTGTGTTAAGTATTCAAATTAAAGTCCCTGTTGGTAGCAAAGCTAGTATCAATCACAGGAGCAACTTTTAACAATATTCTACCCCGCTAGTAGCCCTCAAAGAACGAAAAACAGTATTTTTAAAGTCTTGAATTATCAAAAAGGTTCTATTACTTACATAGTATTGTAATTATCATCCTCGTCCTCTTCCTTTATTTCAGCCTTCACAGTCACTCCCATATCGTAGCTGCTACCTTCCAGAGGGTCGGGCTCTATTTCCATGTTTATTGTTGTTTTTATTTCACGATTTATACGCTAAAAACTCTTTCGCCTTTTCTCCTTCAATTTCTGTCCGGTTCACTCGGTTGGTTGTCACTTGTCAATGTCAATTGTCAAATCAAAACATCAAAATAATTTGATTGTTACTGTTAGTGATGTCGTCGGTTGTTAATGAGCAGTGATGGTATCGATAGTCTGTTAGCTGGACAACAACAGGAGATCTTTCTTCCACTAGAGCGTGAGAGGCTTTCTTGATCTAATACTCATAAAAATAACAGTACGTCAGTATTCCTCGCAGGTTAACGCAGCCGACTGACATGCGAATAGAATCTTGTACAAACGCCACTGGCACAATAAGCTACTGCAATCTCTCTACTATAATACATTATCAAATTTATCGCTAGAAGCATAAGGTACAATCTTGATTGGGAAATTTTCACAGTTTCGATTATTTTGCTGTGCTGCACAGTCGCCAGCGCATCAAGCTGGTTTTTGTGGGGAACGTAGAATCACACACACAACCAGACAGACCCGGAACAACTATCTGTAGGCCATATGAATATTTGTTTCGTGTGGGAATCGAACCGGCGGCGACACGTAGCAGCGCAGCAGGCAATGGCTTGGCCAATACGCCGTTAAAGTCAACACCACAAAGTGTCAAAATTTCTCATTCGATTTTGAACTTAACTTTTTTAGACAGTAGGGCCAAGCTCACATTAATTTGACACTTCATCAAAATACAACAACGTAACCTTGAAACGGCTGGCATACATTTATAGATTTTTCCAAAGTTAGAACTGCACACACTGATAATGTATCTTATTCAATTACGATTGTAAATAATTTATTGTAATATTAGCAAAAAAGGTAACCTTTACTTAGAACTGACAGATGTCAAATGTGATCTATTAAATTGGCCCTACTATAGTTAAAATCATTTGGAGGATAGTTTGTGGTAATTTGATGTGCTAGTGACAACACATTTCGAAGCACAGTGGAATTGAAAATATATGCTTGATTTCAAACGTTAAAAGAAATAAAATGCAATCATTACAATTTCATCCACTTTTAATTTAACGCATAGAAATTAGTTTGGACTAAGTTTGGGACACGTAAATTATATTATTTTTACAAAGTTTTACATTTTAAACATTTTGTACTGTACGCCAATAACATAGGATTTATTTAAAATTTCGCACACCGACAAGAACTCTTTTTTACTTCGAAATTTGTAGTAAACCTGCTTAGATTTCCACTTGGAGATGAACCTTGAGTCTGAGAAGAATGGTTCATTCGTCTGGATGTCTAAGGGCTCTTCAGTAACTGGTAGCACAAGCCTGGAAAAAAATAAATGACTTTTATTTAAAATCAATTCAATTTTAAAGGTCAGGTGCATAGTACTCGCAAACGGCGTGCGAGTATGTATGACTTGTATGAACGTGGATGAGGCAAGAGTACGCAAGGATCGTAGCAGGTGGCGTTCAGGTTTCTGTCTACGCCCATGGGAAAAAGTCATGAGTTTATGTAAATGTGCAGATAATCTATAATTTATTGCATACCAAACTCTTAGAGTAAGTTCAGACGGAACTGAAAAATATTCGCGAAGGCCGTCCTTCCTCTGCCCGCGTAGCATGACCACCGTAGAAACGACAAATTTTTTGTTCAACTGTCATTTTGTCGATTCAATGACAGTTGATCAAAAGATTTGTCGAGTCTCTCTCGTTTCTCCGGTGGTCATGCTAAGCGGGCTGGTCTGGGTCGTAATTCACACAACACCGAAAGCAGAAAACTCGCATCAACACAGTGCGACAACGGACAAGGCCGCGAGAACGTGCGTTTCAACGTAAATCTACACGAAAAACTGGGATATGGTAATTTGCTTGCACGGTTTAGGGTATTTTCGAGGACTCCCGAGCATACGCAAGGAGGTGCGCGACCCGAGGCGAAGCTTTACGTCCGCCTCAATATTCATACAATTTTGTACTTTAACTAATGGTAATACGGTCTTATTTTCAGTATGGTATGTTTACAGCAGTGGTGATGATGTGCGTTTGAAAGACGCTGAAAGTACCTGGTAGCGTGAAGGAACATTCGGTGCGGCGTGCTGTCCTTTGTGCCGCTGTACGTATAGTCACCGAGGATCGTGTGTCCGACCGCGTTGCAATGAACACGCAGCTGGTGACGGCGACCTGTTCATGACAACGGGAATAAATATCAATCAATAATACATTTCAAAAGCTAAGCACTAAAATGTATCTAATACTTATTCAAAAGTCTGAATCAAGGATTGATTACCAACAAAATTATTATTGCAATTTTCGACTTTTTAATACTAAATGGTTGAGTATTAAAAACATGATCGACCGGCCTAAAAAAAATAAGAAAAAAATAAAAAGTGTGAAATTGCCATTTTCTTGATAACGGTAAATTTTATTTGGAAATCAGTGAAAATTAAAATTTCACAAAAAATGATGGATAGCTTTCTAAGACCATTTTCGTGTAGCTGCAACACTTAAAGTACTTCCCCTTACTGCCCCGTTTACCGTATCCACCCTGAATAATTACCAGTAATAGGCTTCAGCAGCACCACAGTGGCGGGACTATTCTCGTAATAGCCTGTCTCGAGCCTCAGAGCGCGTGTGTGAGCGTGCCGCGACTGAGTACAGTTCGCTATTGATTCACTCGATGTTAGCGCAGTCATCTGATGGCTAGAGTTAAGTGTAGTTGTATCCATGCCTGTAAATTGAAATATGTAATGTGTGTGATATACGAGGCTAAGGTTCGCAGATAGGAAGCCTGTGTCCCAACAGCAGAAGTATTAAAAGGTTAACATAACTAACCAACATTAAACTCAATATCAGCTACTTCAAAAGTAACATGTCCTCTAACAATAGCTAGATAAAACTTCATCGTATCCCTCTTCTCGAACAGCTTGCCAGCGCGTGCAGCAGAAAGCTTGTTCTTAGCTATACAGAGCACGCCGCTCGTCGCATAATCGAGTCGCTGCACGAAGTGGAGGGGGAACAACGACGACGAGAGATGTGAGTCCGGCGACGCTACGTGGTACGTAACTGTGTTCTGGAAACAAAACAGAAAGTTAGGGCGATTCGCGAACGCAAGACCGATATATTTTTCTGTTTTGGCAGAGGGTAACGAGGCAGAAACTGGAAATTAAGTTCCCGAACATAAAACTGCTTTACTTTTTATTATTTCCTCTTACTTTTATACAATAACTAGCGACCCGCCCCGGGTCTTACTCTGTACGGGTGCAATGTAGCATAATTCCAATTGACAACCTTTTTCTTGAATCACTATCTATTGCTGAAAACTACATTAAAATCCGTCGCGTAGTTTAAAGATCTAAGCGTATAAACAGCGGAAGCGACTTCGTTTTGTACTATATAATGTATGTGCAAAAGGGTTTATCGATATCGATCATCGATACAACTAGTCAACTACAGCGCTAAGTGCCATATACTTGTAAACATAACCTCTAATCTACTAAATAAAGCAGTTTTAAGCAAATACATTTAAAAAGGCTTACCTTTTCTTTTTTGTCTTCTGAATTAATATACATATCGAAAGGCTTGTTCACAACCAAAAAATTTTCGCTTTCATAGAGCTTCTCGACAGCCATCTTTACCGAAAACAAGCCCAAATTAATTTATAAAATGCGTTCAATTGATCATATTATCATATAAAATAATGGTCCTATAAAATATTACGATTACATAATATCCTGGGATATTTCGAATTTTTAGATTGATCTTTCAATAAAATGGTCGGGATACATCTCGATACCCTGGGGCAAAATGTCGTCAAGACTGATTTGAATGCGGTTTGTATAATTAGGTCTATATAGTTTTGAAATAAATCCTCCAATGGCATTTTGCCCACCCTTTATTTTATTTCATATCTTATTTAATTAATAAGAGACTTCAGGCTTCACACACAATTTTTCTTGACAGCAATTTTGACAAAACAAAAGCAAACTGCAAAGAGTAGAATTTGATCGAAGAGTAGAATGCATAAATTGGATTATTGGAAATTCAATGGTACAGGCACAGCATAGAGTGCAATAAAAACCACACTATCAACCTTTTAACTAGTGAAATTGACTTATTCGATTGTTCTCTGAGTGAGACATACTGCCCGCTGGTCTTGTAACGATAGTAAGCTGGAGAAGTTAGGTTTCACGATAAAAGATTCATTTTTTTAATCTGTGAAATCTGTCTGTTTTGAACGCATCAAATTAATGTCAAAATTGACAGCACTTCACAGGACTGAATAATTACTGTTCGGCAAAATTACGGAGTACTGGCGATGCTTATTTTTGCCTAATCTTGTCCAACCTTTTCGAATAGTTTAGCTAATATCCTTACGAGCAATTTGTTTGTGTTGACTGCAAGTGGTTTTAAAGAGAAATACGTAAAAATGAAGCGAATCAAAAGGCATAAAGTGAAGACTGAGCCGCCAGAAGCCTCTACATCCTATATTAGAGAGGAGGAACACGATTTGGCATATTATATCCACGATCGAGTTGAACTGATGCATCAAGTGTTCTCTGTGATTAAATACAAGGAATTGAAAGCAATGGTCCCTGGATGTATCAGAAATATATCTCTAAATGATCTGCAGGAACTATGTACTGAAGAGGTTTGATATTTCATATATTTACCGTACATTACAGGTACTCTGTCTAAGTGAACTCTACTACAGGGATTTGCAACCTGTGTCCCGCGGCGCACTGGAGCGCTTTATAGTTAAGAGTGTGCGGCGCTCCTGTTTACTATTCTCCTGAAACTATAATTAGGTATTCAATAAAAGCCTTTTCCAACCATGTTGAGGTTGGCTTCTAGTCTAACCAGATGCAGCTGAATAGCAGTATGTTACGTGGAGTAACTGCCTATCTGACCTCCACCCACAACCTAGTTAGTATTGCAACTCTCCCCACCCCTGCCCATACCTCTTGGTACCAGTAACAACTGTCAATGATTTAAAAATGGCAACCAACTATCATTGGCTGAACATGCTTTCCGAGGCACAGAGCGAATAAGATGATCAACAAGGTAGTCAATTCTTCTTTATGGTGTATTAACAGCCACTCGGGCAAATCTTTAGGTTAAGCCGTGCTTGCCTAGGTTTGTCTGTGGATGGGTGACCAGCCTTACATACCGAGTTCCCTTCGTGCCTCAGAAAACATGTTAAGGTGTCCGTCCCGGCTGTCATTTGTAGATCTTTGACAGTCATTACAGGTAGTCAGTGGCCCAAAAAGTCTGACGACCAGTCTTACCAAGTGGTATCGTATTTCTCACTATAAACTGGGTTGTGAAGGTCAGATAGGCTGAGGCAGTTTATCCATGTAAGAAACTAGTGTTCAGCTGCATCCGGTTAGACTGGAAGCCGACCCCAACATAGTTGGGAAAAGGCAGGCAGATGATGATTATGATGGTGTGGTTAGTGCTTATCCTGGTAAAGAGTTTTATGCCGCCCATGGATCTGTGACTTGACTTAACAAGATGTTGAGAAATATCTCTCAGTCATAAAAGTGAAAAGAGTAACCATGGAGTTTCTCGGCGGTTCTTCTCCATGGAAGCGACCAACGCGAACCATGCACCTTTTTCGACTTTTTATAAGTGCCCATCTAGGCCTATGTGAAATAAAATATTTTGATTTTGACATACTGGTTTCCTCACGATGTTTTCCTTCACCGAAGCAAGAAATAATTATTCAATACACACATGATTTTATTTCAGACATTGTTTTGTACCCTGTCACTATGTTTTCTGAATTAAACCAAAGGTTGACTGGTAGAGAATGCCTTGTGGTATTAAGTCCCCTTATCTACTCGTTGGGGTAAATGAAATAATGTGGACTGTATAAAAAGGCTTGGTGTATTGCTGACTAGATTTTACAATAGTAACTGTCCCGGACAAAACATATATAATTAAATGGTCGTTTGCAGAATATCGTCCATTGCGGTGGGCTCCGAGAAAGCAAGTCATGTCGCCTGCGTGTGCCATTTGCGTGTCTGTTGGGTGCGATTCCCAACAACCGCTATTGTGACATTTAATGATCGTTATTGAAATTAATTTTTAAAAGAATTACTAATTTAAATTGATTATTGTGATTGTGGTCACTTTTTTATTTTTTTGGTTTGTTTTGTTCCCACAACTGTCGGGCAGTTTGAGTAATATAAGCAACCTACCCAAATGTCCCATCTTTGGTATTGTTCGTCGTTTCGTTGAGCTCATTGAGTTATAAGTTGAGCTACATGATAACTGACAAATGCTTGCACCGACTGGACAGGTCCATTCAATTCTGTGTGGTTCTTTCTTCAAAAGATCATCTCAGACACTTATCTGCATGGTCCTCATGTGAATTGAAGAAGATTATGTCTGGACTTCAAAACCTCTGAGTTTGTTTCGGCTGTTTCTTATCAGAGTAGTCAGATACGAAACACCGGACCCATCCGGTCATCCCTTTTTTTTATAATTACATGTAAAATTGTTTGTAAAAACCTACTTGCTGAATAAACATCATTTATCATCTATTCTACATGACGTTTAAATACATAAGCAATGAATCTGAAAAATCAGAGGTGCATGTCTTAGGGTTTGAACTTGAGACCTCTTATTTCACATTCACACCACTAGGGTATCACTGCTATATATAATTTCGTTTCATCCTTGCTGACTTTCAATTTCAATTTATTCTAATTTTGTTACAAGCATCTAATTTTTTAATACAATCGTTATTTTAAAAATTAACATTGTTTTGAATTCAAAATCAAAATCAAAGCATTTATTTCAAGTAGGCCAGTTACAGGCACTTTTGAATTGTCGAAACAAAAATGAACATTTAAAGTAGCTACAGTCTCAGTCACAAGACATAAAAACTGTGAAAGTACTGTAGTTGCCCATTCCCTAACGTAGATCTCTATGGAGAAGAAATTCAATTATTGATTTAAATTTAAATGCTGATTTCATTCTATTTTTGGTGCTTATGTAATTAAATGTTTAATAATTGTAACTAATGAACTTAATTTTAAGTAGGTAATATAATTTTGTCACCTTTTGCTGCATAAAACATGCCCATTGTAATTTAAATGGAAAAAGTCACTGACTCCGGAAATACAGGTACTCGAACCTAGCTCTGGAGCCAGGGCCTCAAATTTGTATGTAACCTGTTTTTATGCTAATAAATAAATTTATTTATTCATTTACAGCTCCTGGGCATTAGTTCGAAGCGCCTCTGTGCGATCCTGGACGGTGCGGATCCTCCGTCTGACACGGAATCGTCCAGCCCGTCCCCCCCTCCGGAACAGATGGAGACAATATCCCTGGACAGCATATCTTCAGATGAGGAGATCCTGAGCCAGGCGAGTGGCAAGAAGAAAAAGGTATGCTCATAGGTAGTTAGTTTCATCATCATCATTTCAGCTGAAAGACGTCCACTGCTGGACATAGGCCTTCCCCACATTGACCAGTCTCGTCAATTCGCATCCAAGGCATTCCCTTAGCCCTCACCAGATCATCTGTCCACCCAGTAGGAGGCCTTCCAACACAACATCTTCCGGTTACAGAACTTTTCGGCCCCATCGGCCTTCCGTTCTGCGAGCAATGTGCCCTGCCTATTGCTACTTAAGTATGGCAATTCTTCGGGCTACGTTGGTGACCTTGGTTCTCTTGAAGTGTGAGCAGATCAGAAATGAAGACATCCTTAATTTCTGATTCGATCACGTAAGGAAATTGCTCTATTAAAGAGGGCATCTTCTTTAATAGAGCAATTTCCTTACGTGATCGAATCAGAAATTAATAATTCTCGAGGATCGAACAGACTCGAACCATTTGTGTGGTTTTATTGCGGATGTCAAGGAAACTCCGAGCATAGCCCAAAAGTTATTATTTTGCCACTAACTATAGGGGGTGTTTGGGGGGGGGGGTAGGGAACCCCTAATGAGAAAAAAATCACAAAATCTTCTCACAACCACAAATATTCTTCTAATTAAATATAACGAATTGTCAAAATGCAATTGGTTTGCAAAAGTCATTTGTTTGATATTAACGATTTTCTCCTTTTGTCAGGCTTTGGCAAAGGGCCCAAAAAAAACTGATGTTACTGGGCCCTACTAGGTCTAGCTACGCCACTGCTAACCGTTCGAGGATAGCAGGCGTGATGTTATCATTATCATCAACAGCCTATAAAGTGCCCACTGCTGGGACACGGCCCTTCTCTATGAGAGGGAATGGGCTATAATCCACCACGCGGGCCCAGTGCGGGTTGGTAGATGTCACATGTCTTCGAATGTTTGGTTCTAGGACATGCCGGTTTCCTCACGATGTTTTCCTTCACCGTTTTGAGAGCAGCGGTGATGAAATAAATTACACAAAGTAATGCGTCTGGGTTCGAACCCACGACTTACTGTTCGTAAGTCGGAGCCGCTGCTCCCTGCGTGATGTTATGTTATATTTGTCTTTTAGCACAAACATCGTCGCCACTCTAAGTCGAAAGCTAAACGCAAGAAGTCTAAGGACGGCGACGAAGGTGAGGCGGACTTGAACAAGGCGTCTCGAGCTGGCCTCACAGTTCTGGAGTTGTTGGAGCTGCAGGCTCGCGCCCGCGCCATCAGGGCGCAGCTGCAGCAGGAGCAACAGAAGAGTAAGTATCAGTTAAAGTCCGGTTAAGCAGACGACAACCTCTCTAGGTTGAATTGTGAGATACCATTCCGAATAAAAAGTAAGTATCGGTGGCGTACTTTCGTACTGCGATTTACAAAAGAAAAAAATACGTGTCCATTATTTTTTAATACTCTAACTGACGGACTAAATAGATTTGTAATCTTTTGATACTGTCATCACGTGTATTAAAGCAGTTCGTTCCCCACAGAACCCGTAAGTGAAGCTGCACCGAACGAGCCCCCTCACTCTTCGGACAACGAGGTGGAAATTAAGGAAGAACCCGCTGAGGTTGTGGAGATCAGCTCTGATGATGAGAAACCCAAGATCGAACAGCTGCAGAAGAGTAAGTGCTTTCAGATCATTCCTAACTACGAAGTGCATTATGAGCCCATAGTAGACCAGAATGATTAGTCGAATCAGGGATTTTCGTTTTAACTCTTTCCTAGTCGCTGGGCAGATGGCGCTGGTCTCGGTATGTTACTGCAAGGAACAGAACGTCACATACAGGGTGTAAACCACCTCATCACATAGCCGTCAACCAAGCATTCTATACATCAAACTAACTAACTTTACACAAAAAATATTGCTGGGAAACATTTTTTTTTTTGAGGTTATAAATCATGTTTTGTGGTACAACTCAATGTAACGCACTTAAAACATTGTGCTTATGGATGGATTGAATAGTACGGGGGTCGCGGAGGTGTACAAAGTTAAAATCTTACAAAAAAAACTTACATTTAAAGAAAAACTTGTAAAAAAGTTGTAACTTTGACCCCCCATATCTCCGTAACTAGAAGGTTCCCAGGTATGGTGTAGAACAAAAAAATGATCGCAATGATGGGGAGAACAAGTGCCTTTCGGTTTCGTGAAGAGGTGTTTTACACCCTTTAGTTTCACTTGGACCTAATGATTATATTCGGAAGCTATAATAGATATAGAAGCTATGCAAACGAAAGTGTCAGTTAACGAGCGTATGTGACGTGTGATTTTTCAAGCGTTTTGGCTTTGACACCTAGTAACGTAATCATTTCAACGCCATCTACCGAGTTTTTAGAAACTATTTTTTATTTTAATTCTCGAAAAGAAAACCTCTCATTAAGGCTGTAAACCTTTATTCACCCTAAAACTCGTCTCAAAACCTACTTATCATATGGTGAGTGACTACAGATATTCCAAGATCAAAGGTCAAAAGATCGTTTTTTTACACATTCATTGCAACTATCTCGTTTCCTATGGGTTTTATGCTATTTGTATTATTATAAGTGTTGTAGATGATTAAATTCTATTAATATTCAAAAGAGGATGAGTGTTTTAACTGCTGGGACACGCGGCCTCCTCTCTATGGGCTATAATCCACCACGCGGGCCCGGTGCGGAGTGGTAGATGTCACATGTCTTCCAATGTTTGGTTCTAGAACATGCCGGTTTCCTCACAATGTTTTCCTTCACTGCTTTGAAAGCAGTGATGATGAAATAAATTATACTAAGTAATGCGTCTGCCTGGGCTCGAACCCATGACACACAGCTGCTCACAGTCTCTCTCTGTGGCGAGTAGTTTTTTTTAATCAAATTATTTATGTTCCAGAAATAACCGCAGTACAAGAACCCGAAACTCAACCGTCCCCGCCTCAAACTACAGTAACTAAACGATTAAACGACTTAGTCATAACAGTTCCCCAGAAAACGAAACAAAAAATTAAACTTAAAAGAACTAAATCCATTACCACCACAGACAAAACAACTTGTGTAACCACAGCTGAAAAAACGAAACCTACAAACAGTATTACCACCACACAAAATACTAAAGACACACCCAGTGTTACGAGCACTGAAACCAATGTCGATGACAAGACTATAAAGAAAGATAAAACTAAAAGAAAGAAAAAAGATAGAAAGAATGTCAGTAAAGATGACATTGACAATGATGAGATAACTCTACAACTGTCTGACACAGAGAAAATGGATCTTTTAGAAGACTTGGACAGAAAAAATTATGACAGTGTCAGTTCAGAATCTAGTTCTGAAACTAGCAGTGATTCTGATGCGTCTGAAACAGAAAAGGATAATGTTCTTAAGGAAGAACAGGAAACTCCTGTTAAAGATAAAGATTTGGGAGGTAATGCTGTAAAAGTACCTGTTGAAGCTGAAAAAGTGACTTCAGAAGCTGAAAAGGTGACTGTAGAACCTGAAAAAGTGTCTGTAGAAGCAGGAGAAGTGTCTTTAGAAGTTGAAAAAGAATCAGGTGGTGAAATTAAAGATCAGAATGAAGATCCTCAAGTTACTTCTGAATTAGTGACTGAAAATAGTACTGAAAGAACTGATTCAAAATCTTGTGACGTTGAAGTTACAGAAGAGACTCAAGAATTAAGAACAGAGTCTGACAAAGCCGTTCCAAATAAGTCAAATTCTCAAATAATTGAAACTGAATCTGATATTATCGATAAAACAAATTCTAAAACCACTTCAAATGATATACAAACTGTACCTATAAAAGACAAAGATAGTGAAGAAATAAGAGAAGATGATAAGAATTTATCAGAAGGAGAGCTATCAGACCGAGAGAGTTCAGAAGTAGAAGCAGTGGACTTGAAACCGGAAGTAGTCTGCATTTCAGACGAAGAAGGAAGTAAGAAAGCTAAGAAAAAGAAGAAGAAGAAGGATAAGAAAGCGAAAAAAGAAAAGAAATCTAAAAAGAAGTCGGATTTTCGTGAAAGCGCCGATCAAAACTTTTATAAAGAAGGAAATGCTTCTCTAGAAACAATAGAAACGCCAAATTCTGTACAAGCCGTAGACAATTCCTCTCAGTCTGATACTGTGTCAGAAAACTCATCAACAACTAAAACCATAGACAGAGTTACAACTGAATCCACAGACATAGTAGATGCTACTACCGCTGACAAAACTATAACCAAAGTTCTAACTGATGCAATAGACAAAGTAGACTTAACTGCAGAAAGCACCATAGACGAAGACAAAAAACCGGTTAAAGAAGAACCATTCATAGACAAAAATCGTGCCGTTAGTTCTGCTGCCCTTTCAGACAGTGACGTAGACGCAGTTATTGAAATAATGGAACTATCAGACGATTCCTCTTGTTGTGAAGTGGAATGTTCCACAATACTATCCAAAGAACCCACAGCGTTAGAAATAGAAGCCCTATCAGCGAAAATAGACGAAATAGAGAGAGTAGAGATCATCACTGATACGGAGATAAGAGATTACGAGAGAGAACAAGAGAAAGAGAGAGAGTTAGAACATTTAGAAAACATCTCTTGGAGAGATCGATACTTGGATAGCAAGAAAGTCAAAAAGGTTTTGACCACAGCACATATACTCAATGCTTTAAGAAAGAAAAATATAGAATTGAAAAAGAAGCTCGCTGAATCTAAATTAGAAAACGAAAAGGCTATCTCAGAATTAAAAGAAAAAGAACCACAGACTAATCTAGAAGAAGGCACCATAGAGCTTTACAATACACTAGAACCTTTAACGACTTACGTCAACCCCGTCAAAGAAGAAATAACAAAAGACTTGAAGAAAGATGCAAAACTACTTTTGAAAATATATAAAAAGTTGTTGAAACACAGCGATATGAGAATACTTCTGGAACCCGGTCCCGGATCCCGGAAGCATAAGAAAAAGAAAAAAGTAAAAAAGATTAAGAAAGATACATTGAAAGATGGAAAAGATAGCGGTAAGGAAGAAAATGTAGTTAGTACGCAGGATAAAGAAGTAAGCGTGGAAATTGGAGAAGAAAACGAATTGAATAGACAAGAAGAATCACCCAGTAAAGGAGAAGAAAGTAAAAGAAAGGAAGAGAAGGAAGTGTCATCATCTGCCTAGCCTCATCCCAACTATGTTGGGGTCGGCTTCCAGTCTAACCTGTGTTTAACATGGAGTGACTGCCTATCTGACCTCCACAACCCAGTTAGTACTGAGTAATACTGGTACTTGGTACTGGTAGTCAAACTTTCGAGCGACTGACTACCTGTAACGACTGTCAAAGATCTACAAATGACAGCCAGCACTAACAACGGCTCAACGTGTTTTCGGAGCCACGGAAACAAAATGGATGGTTCCACATATCTTTGCTGCCGCGACTTAGCCTTGTTTACGCGTAGTTACGGTAGAACAATGGTAATTTAGCGACTTTCCAATACTTCATCATTATCATTTCAGCCGAAAGACGTCCACTGCTGGACATAGGCCTCCCCCAAGTGTCGCCACATTGACCAGTCCCCTATGATTCGCCTCCAACGGATCCCCGCAACCTTCACCAGGTCATCGGTCCACCTCGTGGAGGTCTTCCAACGCATCGTCTTCCGGTTTGTGGTCGCCACTCCAGAACTCTTCGGCCCCATCGGCCAACCGTTCTGCGAGCAATGTGCCCTGCCCACTGCCACTTAAGTTTAGCAAGTGACAGTCTGTGACAGTAACTTGGGGTAATAAATGGTGTTTATTTGCATGATTTAAAACAAAAACACTTTAAAGATTAAACAAATAGCGTCAGCAAAGCATAATGCAAAGGAGGAATAATAAATAAAATAATAAAAAGGTACCGGCCTATTACTGTCCCACTGCTGGGAAAAGGTCTTTTCTCAATGAGAACTTCTTATACAGAGTTGATTACCACGCTTGCCCAAGACGGGATGAATTAAAAAAAACAAGCATTGAAGCCGGCCTGTTCAGTGGATTCGAAACTGATTCGTTCGAAATTCGATTTCAAAACGTGCAACGTTTGCATGTTCCAATTGCACGTCATTTCTTTAAAAAAATGTACTTACAAGTTAAACTACGTCATACAAGCTTGTATGTATGGTTTTTCAAGTTAACTTTGCAACTTGCATACCAGTAACTTGCATACTAGTAACTTGCTTAGTGAAATCGTGCCTTTAGGCAGGAGGGGAAACTTCCATACACTGGCTTCTGTCAAAATTTTCATAGATAATGCTGCCATCTGTGCGTTTAAGGACACCAACTTATCAACTGTTTGACAGCTTACAACTGTCACAATGAGAACAGCTATTTTAGACAACTTGTCAGTGAAGTAGATAGCTTAACGGTGACAACGGTTGACTTGAGAATTATAATAATTCACAAGCTCGAATCCTCAGTCAAGAATTACTTTTTGTATTTATTTGGTTGAACAACAACTAACAGCGCCATCTAACAGTTGAGGTACACAGTTTTAAAAACAAAAACCAGAGTTGCGCATCTATCTTGTATTTTAAAGTGTCTATGCCTTTAGTGGCGTCCCGTTCCCCGCGCGGTATTCGCGGTAAATAGAGTTTAATTAAGCTTTGCTTGATAAAAAAAAACAATTACATAATTATAATAGAAAATGTATTTGACCTTGCATAATTATTATACTGTCAAAATGATAATTTGTTTTATTTGGCTCAACCTTTTGAACGCTATGGTCACATTATAGGTTATAAATACAGACGATAAGGGAAAATATTGACAGACGTCCTGTCAACCTGTACCTACCTACCTACTACCTACTATTAGTAATTAAAAGACTTTTAATAAACAAATTAATCCTTTTAAGCAGTTTTACAAAATATAATCACTAGAAACACTTTTGCCGCCAATTCGTACAAATGTCATGTTGTAAAATTAGTGATGTTCCACATAGCGTCTTCATGTAGTGCTGTGCTGTATCGATTGAGTAGGGTTTCGGTTTTCTTCCGTCTAACACTACCTACCTACCTAAGAACCTTCTGACAATAAAAAACAACAAAAAAATAATTAGTGAAATTGGTCCAGCCGTCCACGCGTGATGGCGTGACCAAGGGAAATAGGGATTCATTTTAATATGTTTAGATGGCAGGATCTACCTCGCCAGAGGTGCTTTAATCAATTCCCAATGGCCTAACCTAACTCTGTAAAGACATATTTGTTACGGTCGTGAACCATATGTTAATCCACATAATGCAGTCTAACAAGAAAAATACAGAAGATACCGCAAATTCGATTAGACTTAAAAGTTGGGCTAAAACGATGGGCTGGGTTTAGAGTCAACGACGACCGCTGGACTTCAAAGGTGACGTCATGGTCATAGTCATAGTGGTCAGGCCCATCAGGCCAAAGAAAAAGGAAGACCTATAGCATTTATTTACAGCCTGAAACTTGACCTGTTAATTGCAAAAACCGCAAAAAAATAAAATTTCGCGGTCTCTCCCTGGCGCTTACACTTCTAGTATCTTTCTTTTCATCTTCTTCTATCTGGTATCCTTTACTCTTGAACAATGAGATTAAGTACTTAGCTGTAAGTTATCGAATAACTAAATTTTCCTCGCGTCTTTTTGATGCAACAACAAAACACTTCTGTTTCAGTGCGTAGGTACCAGATAACGTTCGAGGAATAAGTAGCGACATAATGTGGTAAAAAAAAATATTGACACAGGTACCTACTTACTTAGTTTGGTTGTCAAAAGGGATGCATGAAAGGCATTTACATATGGCTCAGATTTGAATGATAAGGGAATGTGTGGCGAATAGATAAATTCAATAAGTACATAATGAGGAAGCCTGAATGTGGCACCGCGCCGCACACGGCGACTGCTGCGTCAACCCCAAATAAATTGAAGGGAAGTAGAATGATGACGTCAAGGGCGTAGCGAGGTTCGGGCGGGGAGGCGGTGGGGGGCAGCTTCCCCCTTCATAGATGATGAGTAATATTACGTAGGTAGCCTATTATTAAACAAAAACAAAGTTCGATCTATCGACAGGCGAATTTTATAAGATTGTGCTATGAATGGTTGAATCTAGATTCATTGTTTTTCATTTTTAACGTAATCTGTCCCATCGCTCATCCAGCATTTTATTAGAATATTCTTGGTTTGTCTACGCTTGCCCCCCCTTCACCAAAATCCTAGCTACGCCTTGGATGACGTCATTCGATAGGAATAATCTGAAGAAGAAGACACATAAGTATCGTAGCAGATGGCGTGGCGTTCTGTAGCTTTAGCCAACACCCATAGGAAAACGGCTTGAGAATACGCATGTAGTAATAGTTACTTTCACCCTGTGGTCGGCTATTCAGCCTTTATTTGTCACGTTCGTCACTGAAAACATAGTCAATATTTTGCCCGAATGTATGTTAATTATATACAGAAACATTTACCACTAAGCTATTTAAAAATATATTCTTTCATTAATACTGAATTTTATGTTATTTAAATTTTACATCGCGCTGTAATTTAGAGGCTGTGTAGAAGTCGGAACATGGTTCAATAGAAATGTGAAAATAGAACTAGTTTTTTTTTTATAATTTGACAGCTTTCAGTTGAAAGCGATTCTTGCTAGGGATGAAAAGTGTAACTTTCAACCCGCTCCTCAGGCAACTTCAGACCTACTTTCCGAGTATGAGTAGGTAATTAAAAGGTTATGAAAATGTAAAGTCCCTACATTCTATGACTACTCAACTTCTGAGAGTTCGGAGAACATCGGAATTAACTCAAGTATTAATTAGAACAATATAATTATCATCTGGAGTGGCGGTGGACACTTAATGGCAAAAGCACTTGGTAACATAAGTAGGTACAGTCAACAAAAGAGTTAGGTATGCAGGCTAGCCATTTTCTTACGACTATGAGAGGTTTTCTTTTTGAGATATAAAAAAAGATAGTTTCTATGAACTCGACAGATGGCGTTGATCCGACTACGTTACTGGGTGCCAAAGTAGACTTTCAGCCCAGGGCTCGCAAAATATGTTCGTAAACTTTACGAAATTCGTTCAGTTAGCTACAAATAATGTTAGTAAACCAAGGACACTCGTTACCTTTGAGTGTAGAGACTACCAAATATCGCTACATCAGGATCGGTGAAACTTTGCGACCAAATTTGATACTTTTGCGATCGTAAAGCTACAAAATCGCTAACTTTTGATCGCTGATTACAGACGAATAAATTCGGTTGCAATAATGATGCTTTCATTATACAGAATTTCATTATTTATGAAAGTCTCTACTTCCTAGATGCGTTTCTCCTAAGCATAATTATTGCAACCGAATTTATTCCTCAGTAATCAGTGATCGAAAGTTAGCGATTTTGTTGTTATCTCTGTCGAAACTGCCGGCCCAGGCTGGCATAAGCTCAAGTAGGTATGCATTTCAATAATTCTGGGTAAGTACGGTCTTCTAGCAGTAAATACCATCTTGGATTCATGCCATGCAGCCTAGTAGGTACTGTTCGTAAAGTAATAAGCACACTGAACTAACACTACTCGATCCATTATTATGTTTTGAGTACCGGTCATATTTTATTATTCAAAAAATAAGGAGGGGCCAACGGAAACAATTTTAATAGTTTTATCCGTTCCCATTGGCCCCACCAGTTGGAATGGCGTAGTGGGGCCAACGGGAATACACCAAGATTACATGACTTTCTCCAAAAAGCCTGCTCTTCACGACTTCTTAGGGCCAGTTTCACCGGTTGCGGATAAAATGTCGGTTAGCCTATTAGGAACTTATCTGCCAGATAAACTAACACTTTTGGTTTCACAGGTGTCGGATAGCGATATCTGGTAGATAAAGGTATTAGTTATAACCAGCCTTTAAGTGGTAGATAGTATTAAGGTCCATATTCACCGAAAAGATAACCGTCTGATTACCTAAAAACAGCTGTCAATGTGACATATTACCATACAAAAATGTGTTTTAACCTGTTGACAGCCGTCAGAAATATGACACCGCCCCAACTCGGCCTCTCAATTACGTCATCGCGCGCGTCAAGTGGCCGCGCCGACAATAATGCTTATAGCTCGAGTTCTACTAACTCTTATCTCAAACTGTAAACAGTTTCGTGTTCTTGAATAACGAGGCCTTGTGTTACAATATAAACAGTTATTTCATAACTACTTTAGGATTAAAAATAGCATAAAGAATGAGAGAACTAGTCGCAATTAGATCTGTTGTCGTATTTTATTTTGTTTTGGTAAAACTACTGAATCAATTTACACGAAACTTTAGAACTAATATAACGAATATACATGTAATATAATGACAGTGTTTTTTTAGGAGTCTTACATACAAAATTCTTACAAGATTCCAATTCAAAGTTCTAATAAGTTGAACTGTCATATTGGAATTATGCCGTTCAACGCATGACTTTGTAAACGATCATCCGTGTTATTATGAACAGATATCAATATAAAATGTTTTTAGGATACTACCTATACCTTCTTCAACTGATTTCTCATCATGAATCGAAAAAATATACTACGAATATTGTTGAATACGAAAAAACAAAAAAGAAGGATTTATCCTATTTCCACTCGATAATTTAGGTTTTCAAACTAGAATCTTATTTGGAAGCAAACAAGGACAAGGTGCTAAATCTATTTCTGTACACACATTCCGTCCTGTCATGGAAAAGATAAGAAATATTTATGTTTCAAGTGGTCATAAAATTTGTTCTGATAACAAACATCCTGTAGGGTGGGGAACACACCACTACATTATCGATAATATGTGTACCTATCGAAAATAAAAGGACAGTAAGGAAAATAAAATACAATATAGATCTACATGTTTAATTTATCATATTGTGCAAGGTATTCACGTAATAATTAAATAAAAATGAATATTTTCACATAATAATAAAAAAATTAGAGGAAACATAATTCTGTTACAAACAAAACATGAGGTATCTCATGTAACTATTGGCATAATGTTTTACGCAATAGGGAGTATGCAAGGAATAAAAAACTATTTATTACTTTTACGTATGGGTATAAATATTTGGGTAGACATCATTCTTATACAAACAAAACACATAAAAAAGTTGAGCACACAAAAAATTATGACTTACACATCACGAGCATTAGCCTCATCTTCCGCAAGGGTAGGCGTAGGCGGCCGCAGAGCGCGTGACGGGCTCAGCCTATGAAATGAAAGATTTTTGTTATTACAATTATTTTGACTCGAAAAAATAAGGGCATAGTGGGGGCATCTCTCCTTAGGCCGCGTATAGTCCGAGAATCTGTGCCGAGCCACTTAAAAATTCAAGGCACAACACCTCAAACAAAATAAAACTCAACAACAGACACGTCTAATAAGCTAAAAATTCTCAATGTTCACATTCATACAATGAAACAAATCATTGAAATTATACACTCATACGAAATACATTGTAGTAAAAACGTTAAGTGCAACCTTCTCAGAAACAAGCTCATAAATCGTCTTTGTTTACAACACGTGCGGCTGGGGCGGCCCGGCGTTATCGACGATGACGTAAGCGCGCGGGACGCAGGCGACTAGTACGAGTGGTTTGAGTGGGCAAAAAATCTGAATGATCGCTGGGAGTAACTATGATGAATTGCTGGAAGATAACAAAATCTAATTGTAATAACTGAGAAAACACCTATTTTGTATCAAAACAATACAATTTCAAGTATATGCGACAGATCTCATTCATCATCTCACACAAAATAACAACAATATACAGAACAAAACAATCACTCTTCACAGCACAATATGCAGACAAAAGACATGCTAAACTCAACAACGGATACTTCTATAATTATTTTCAATTTTATTATATGAATAGATATAAAACAAAGAGAACCGAGCCAAAACACAGAGGTTTAAAGCAATAAGCAAAAATATGACGACACAATTCTATCCACCCTTTTTTTTTTTTTTTTTTTTTTTTTAGGATGGGAAATCATCAAATGACCCCCCCCACTCTGGGCGGAGCGGGAGGGAGTGTCAGACTCTTACTGACTAAAACCCATCCATGTTCCTTCCTCGCCCTTTATGTTCCGGGGCCGCGGTATCTCTTTCGAACAGGCCCGCAACCCCGGCAGGCTTCGGCCCTTGCGGGCCCCTCTCTTTTGCTGACACTCTTTGAGGCGCGCGTGGAACACGAACGCGCCGTCGACACGGCCTGTCGTCGTCGTTAGACGGCCGGACGGCCAGCTATTGCCCATAGCCAGCCGTCCACAGGCCCGCATCTACGGTGGCCGGTAGCCACCACGTGGCCCCCGACGCCCGTTGCGTCTCCCGCGGCGGCCGGGAAGAGAGGATCTCTCCCTCTCTCGTTCCGCCACCTCCTTCGCTAGCATGACTGCTTCGCAGAAGGAGGCGACGGCTTCCCATTCCGTCTCGCTCCGGACCATGGATTGAACCAGGGCCGGACGCGAGAGGTCGCCGCCGCCGATCGCCGCCACGAGGACACGGCGGAGCTCCGCCCACGCAGGGCAGACTTCCACCGTGTGCTCCACCGTGTCCTCCGGTCGATCCTCGCAGTGGAATTCTATCCACCCTAAAGGGGTGATGAGCCGCCAACGCATAAAAATTTCATCCACCCTAAAAGGGTGATGCGCCGGCAAGCGGATAATTGTAATAACTGACAAAATACATTAAGTCTATGCAATCTGTCTCATTGTCTCACTGACTTGTCTCATTACAGATTCAGTCATTTAATCAAGATGATGAAAAAAATTTACCTCACAAGCCGGTTTCTCCAAGTCATCGAGGAAGTCCGGTTCATCGGATACTTCCTACTAATCCAACTCATCCTCAAATACGTCCAACTCGAGCCCTCATCTTTCGAGTCAGCACAGTGGGCAGCTCCTCCAAATTGTAGGGAACCTTTCACCGATGTTCCATTTCTGAAATAATAAATAATATTTTTGTTTTTACTATGCTATACTTTTTTGTCTCAACCCATACCATCCCACAGGCAAAGACCTCCCAGAAATATCACTGACTTGTCTCATTACAGCATATTCAGTAATTTAAATCAAGATGATGAAAACAATTTACCTCACAAGCCGGTTTCTCCAAGTCATCGAGGAATTCCGGCTCATCATGTACCCTCAGACACGTCCAACTCGAGGTACTCCGGTCTAACGCGTCGTCTTGCGTCGTCCACACTCCCTCAGCAGCTCCTCCAAATTGTAGGGCACGTCACCACCTTTCACCGTCGTTCCATTTCTGAAATGATCAATGTTTTTGATTTTACTATGCTACTTTTTTTCTCAACCCATAGGTACTGTCCGACTGTTGGGCAAATACCTCCCAGAAATATTTTACTTTGTAAAATAAAGTTATCGATACTATCGAAAACTATTGTCGACTTGACCAACGGTCTAGTGGTCGTTATACTCATGTTTGAATATTGGCAGTCACGTGATATAAACAACAACATTAGAAAACATCGAAATATGAGTAAAAATAGAATAAATACGCCAGGAATATATGAAATTATGAATTATCATTAGTTTTGACGATTTTTAAGACCTTAGAAAGATACTAATTCATTGAGAATTATTAGAATTCTTATCAAACAAAGGCGACGCCGACTATAACTTTGTTTCTTCAAAAGAGTAGTTTTATGGTATTGTTTCAAACAAACAATTAGATACACACTTGCATTAGATACTAAGTAATTATAATACATCCACTTTTTTTTTTTTTTTTTTTCTCTTTATTTATTTTGGGGCTTTTATCTAACCAGATATGTCAGCCCCATCGTACCTTTTAACATTGTTACATTAAACCTAATAAATAACACTTATACTAATATACTAAACAGTGAAACAATTATATTTATAAAACACTTAGGGTAAAGATAGAAGTCACTGATGAAGGACTGTTATTAAATGACATAATTTTTTGGCACTTTCTGAAGTTGGTTGGGATAAAATTGATTGTATTAATCCTACGTTTAGCCTATTTAGTTTTAATTCTTTCAAAAGTGACTCCCTTTCGCGTTTGTTGCGGACACAATCCATCAACAAATGTTGCACATCTTCAATCTGATTACATTCGCTGCAATTCGGAGAATCCGTTTTTTTCATAAGGAAAGCAAACTTCGCTGATGGATAGTGTCCAGAGCGAAGTCGTAAAATTAATTTAACATAATTTCTACTGAGTTGATCGACATTGAACCAAGGCACACGAGGAGGCTCGCCTTGTATGCTCCTATACCATATACCTTTTTGCTGACTTATATTATCAAAGTGTTGTTTCCAGGATTTATAACAAATTACTTTATATTTAGATATGTATTCCCAATAATCAGGTAAGTAGTCAATGGTTGAACCCTCTGTTGCTGCTAATTTAGACAATCGGTCAGCCTCCTCATTACCACGTAGTCCAATGTGAGCTGGAACCCATTGCAACTTAATTTCTATATTATTCTTAAATAATAAAATAATATTTTCAAGAATATCATATGCTATCGATGCACCTCTGAAACCAGAGGCACATCGAGCAATATGCTGTAATGCGCTTTTACTGTCTGAAAGAATAACAACTCTTTTTAAATTCTGATTTCGACTATAAAGGATCGCTTGATAAATTGCAATGAGTTCCAGTGTCATTATTGACACATTACAGTTTACTTTAAAACCGAGATTAGTACCTAAGCTTTGGTCAAATATCCCTGCACCTAGACCTGAAGTACCCTTAGAACCATCTGTAAAAATTTTGTGCCAATTACAATACATAGAATTTAATTCAGCTATAACATCGACCACTAAACAATTTGGATTATAATTGGATTTGGGAACCTTTACACATTGTAGATCCACATTAATTAACGTTTTAGTCTCAATAGCAGTTGTCCAAGTTTCTAAAGTATACATTTTATGAATATCTGTTGAAAGAACATCTATGTGATTTATATCATTATATATTTTAACTAATAAGGGTACTTTTTTATTTTCCCAGTATTTGATACTACGAAGGGCGCTTAGATCCACAATCAAGCTAACTGTCATACCGTTTGACCTTGACATTATTTTTAAACAATATTTATAGGCTAAATACTCTCTTCTTAAAAACAACGGGGGAATACTCAAATCAGACTCCATTACATGAATTGGGGAACTTCTGATATATCCACCTATAATTCTCAGAGCTTGATTCTGTAACTTGTCTAGCTTAGAAACATGAGATTTGGCACTACAATCATACATAAAACACCCATAATCAATTCGACTTCGAATCAGTGAAATGTATAAGTTACGTATATGCTTTGTGTGTATTCCCCATGAGCTGCCCGTTAGAATTTTTAATAGATTTAGAAATTTTAAACATTTACTAACAGTTTCATTTATATGCTTGCCCCAACGGAGACTTCCATCTAGCCACATACCTAAGTATTTAATACATTCTGAGAAAACCAAGGTTTGCTCATTTATTTTTAGGGAAGGAAGTATTCTACGCCTGCCCCTACTGTACACACAAAAGGTAGATTTACTTGAGGATAACTCTAAACCAATTTCATCCAAAACCCTTACAATAGAATCCAACGCATTTTGTACATACACTTCACATATTTTAATATCTTTGTGTTTAACATATATTACAAAATCGTCTGCATATTGCGATATAACTACATCAAGCGGTAACTGACACAGTTCGTGTGTTATTAAATTAAAAAGTAATGGGGAGAGAGGGTCTCCTTGAGCCAACCCTTTATTAGTCCACCTAGCTGATAACTCATCACTATTTTCAGATTTTATCTTTAAATATCTTTCACTTAAAAACGCCCATATATATGAACAAAATTTTGCTCCAATTTCAAGTTTATCAAGAATATCAACTGCTACGTCAATCGAAACGTTATTATAGGCGTTTTGAATATCCAAGAAGCATGCTAATGTGGGGATGTTTCTGGAAAATCCAATTTGGATATAGGTGACCAAACGGGCTAATGAATCGAGACATGAATAAGATCTTCTAAAACCAACGGTGCATGGTGATAATATTTTCTTTTTTTCAGCATACCATTCCAATCGTTTAACCATCATTGAGTGGAAGATTTTACATAAACATGAGATTAAAGATATTGGTCTTAATTTAGGATCAGTGTTTGAATTATTAGCTTTAGGGATTGGAATTATTTGAATATGACGCCACTGTTGCGGTACGATACTGAATTTAAAAATCTTGTTGTATATATCAAGCAGATAAAATTTAATAGAGACGGGCAGATAAGTTATCATAGAATATGATACACCATCTTCGCCCGGAGCTGAATCCTTTTTTTTAAGACTGTTTTCAAGTTCTTGAATACTGAATTCGCGTTCTAAGGCTTCATTATTTGAAACATACACAGGCGCTTGGTTTGGAACATAATCGGGTGTTAATGTGTTTAATAATTCTTTTTGTTTTTCAATGGAGGGGTAGGTTCTAAGTTGCTTATAGCCCTTAATCCAACGCATTCGTCGCCACATTTCAGACACTGTCGTTACTTCATCGATGGAATCACAAAATCTATGCCAGCCTACAGACCTTGCCTTTTGAATCAATATTTGAGATTCTCTAGTTTTTTCCTCTAATTTGGTCAAGTTGTCAGGAGTCGGGTTGCGTCGAAAATTAGATAAACATAATCTACGCTGTGCTACTATTTTAGATAATTCCGAACTCCAGTATTCTCTTGGTTTAAATTTACTAGAAGGTTGACAACAACTTTTAATAAAAGGAATATATTTATCTGCAGCATTATTAATTTGACGTAATAAATAATCGTACATTTCTTGAATATTATCGTCGCTTGGGGGGTTAAAATTTTGTGTAAGGTAATTCTGGTATTCTTTCCAATTAGCTTTAGAATAGTTTCTTTTTTTTTTAATAATGAAGTCGTTAGTAATGCTGGTTGACATTTTAATAATCATGTGATCGCTGCCCAAATTTTCGTTGAATACTTGCCAGTCAAATTTAATCGCAATGTCCGAAGATGCGAATGAAATATCCGGTGAAGTTTCCTGCAAATTTCCGCTTACTAGTTTAACCCGTGTAGCGGCACAATTATTAAGAGAAACAAATGAATTTTCAAGTGCCGCATCCAATATCTGCGTACCTCTAATATCCGTTTTTACGGACCAGTTGGTGTGGTGACCGTTGAAGTCGCCTGCTATCAAGGTATTTTTTGAAAACAAAGAAAATATCTGATCCCAGTCTGAAAACTGCGTTTGGACAGAAGATGGGCAATAAATAGCTACAACATTTTCTATATTTTTACAATTTATCAATTTAACGCAAACAATTTCTATTCCACTATTTCGAACTCGAACTGAACACTGGTGAGATCGTATGGATTTATGTACTAAAATTGAGACGCCTCCATAGGAATCGTATCTATCCGATCTGTGGATGTTATAGCCTCTAATATGAATGTCAGTTTCACTATCTAACCATGTTTCACTCAGAATTGCTATGTGGATATTTTCCTGATATAAGAGCTCAGAAAAGGGAATTAGTTTAGGGCGGAGACTTTGAGAATTCCATTGAAATAAGTTAATCTTTATATCTTTGCGTGTACTATCCATCTAAATTATCTATTAATTTTCCAAAAATCCCTCCACCTAAGAACCTACCTAGTAACATCTCCTTAATTTCTTCATAAATAATTTTAATTACCAATATAACTTTATCCTCAAAAGTACCTTCAGACTTATAAATGTTTTTAAACTTATTAATAAACTTTTTAAATTCAAACTTATATCGTGATTGCTCGTTTCTTTCCCTATGTTCTTCATTTTGAGTTTTTCTTATCTTTGTTCCGATCGGTGGTCTACGAGCATTCTGACTTTTTCTAGTTTTTGTTTTTTTTCCCCCACCTCCATTTATTTGAACTGTATGTGTTGAACTCTCTGTGTTGTCTTGTTGTGATACTTCCATTTCTTCCTCTTCTTCCTGAGCTGACTGCTCGACAAATTCTTCTTGATTTTGTATTGATACTGTTTTGTTTCTTGTGATAATATTAGCGTAACTTTCAACTCGGTTTTCTAAGTTTGTAGGTTTTGAAAGGTTTTTAAAGGTACCGTCTGATGTGTCTTTATTTTTTTGTCGTTTTTCAATAACTTTTTGAAGTGCCATTCGATATGGCAACTGCTCACTACTCATAACATTCCTGATCTCTTTTTCTTTCAAAAAGAAAGGGCAAGTTTTGTCGATGACAAGGTGATCACCCTTACAATTAAGGCATACGAAATTATTTAGATCACAATTTTCATGATCACCCCCGCATTTTGGGCACCGTTTTTTCTTCGTAGGACAATATTTTATCACATGTCCAAATTGCCAGCATCCCGAGCATTGAGTCACGGGGAACACGTAAGATTCAACCTTAAAACGGCACCCGTACGCGTAAATATGAAGCGGTAGATTTTTACTCTTAAAACCAACTCTCACTGATTCACTGTCAATCCACTTACCCTCCGAATCAACTCGTTTTAATCTTTTTATAGATTCTATTTCGGTACTAGATTCAAAAATTCCCATGAGCTCCACATCGCTCATATCAAGATCAACCCCTTTTACCACACCATAACATATTGACAACTCATTAATCAATTGGCATCTCCATCCCATATCCTTAAATTTTACACAGTTTAATAGTTTAATAGTATCTTCCTTTTCTTGAAATTGAACAAGCACCTTGTTAAAACTTTTGAATTTAATTCTTGTAATGTTTATGATATTTTCAGATCTTAATAATTTAGCTAATGCCATTTGTTTGGGCATATTTTCAACCGACGTGATACATACTTCATGCTTATCATGGAAGTTCACATTTTTTTCCACATCTACCCTCATATTTTCAGTTTCCGATAAAGTGCTTCGAATGAAACGCTTGGGTTTCCTTCTGTTAACAGTAATAAAGTCATCATCCTCGTTACTCTCATCTTGATTTTCTTTCCTTCTCTTTCTTGTCTCAACTAATCTCTTCTCACTTTCATTTGTTATATTATTTTGCAAATGACTTGGCTCCAACGAATTGTCAACTTGTTGTTGGTTGATAGGTGAACTCTCCTCATCACCAGAGTCATCATCTTCTCCACTTCCCATTATGCAAACTAAAAATTAATATTTCGCTATCGCAAGGTACTAATCGCGTGACGTATAAGGACACCGATAATATGGTACACGAGCGCGCGCTTCGAAAGCGCGCGAGCGACTGATACATCCACTTATAACATGATTTTCACACCAAATCTAATCTGATTCAAAAACAGTTACGCCGAATTGGTCTGGCGGTTGACATTGACCTTCACTAGAAAATAGTGGAAATATAAATATATCTGCAGATATATGCCTCGAATAAATGAAATAATGAATTATCACTATATTATACGTTGCTACTAATGTTTCCAAGACCATATTTACATTATAGGTGAGTCAAATTCATATTTTCAATTATACATTCAATGACGGCTGACGAAATCGAAATTAGGAAAACTTTGTTGGCTCATAAAATAATTTTGGGACATTGTTTCAAGCAAATGATTATCTAAAAAGTTGCAATAGGCCCTTGTAACATAATAAACACTTACTTACCAACGTTTTACACAATAACACCCACTAAAACACAATAAATACCACGCCCGAACGTATGGCCCGACGACCATTTTTTGCACTGACATTTTTCAACTTCTTTTATATTTTTAAAAGTGTTGCCCCGTTTAGTGTTACTAAAGATTGCTGTCATTGAATCGACTATTTATCTGGCCACAGAAGGAAACATTCCGCATTCGATTTAGAGCCATATGCGTGATGAAAATAAGGTTTGAACTTGACGGTACGAGGTGGAACGAAAACGTTCCAGCGGGACTCAACGGAATTTGACAGGTGGAACGTTTTCGTTCCAGTCGGGCCGAAGAGGACAGCTGTTTTAGATAATCAGAATGTTATCTCTTCGGTGAACATGGACCTAACTATCAGATAACTAACCGACACTTTATCCGGAACCGGTGAAACTGACCCTTAGTGTTTTAGATGTACATACGTATACAGAAAGTTGCGGAACAAACTCCAATAGAAAGACTTTTTCAAATGCGAATTAAATTGAATCCAAGCAAAATCACATACAACAATTACGTAGTTTACGTACCTATTGATAGGCTGAAGTATGACCCACTTAAAATTACAATCATTACCCTATATAAACAAGTACAAATAATTTCCCTTACACTTGAATTCTGAATCTTAACACAAGTTTTCGTAGTTCCTTTCTAAAGTCTGGTGACATATTCTTCAAGATGAAGTCGTTGGTCTTCTCTTGTCTTTTCGCTTTGCTGGTCTCCGAAGGACTAGGTCTGGGCTACCATGAAGATGTGGGCATTCCAGAAGCAGCTAGGATCAGACAAAAGGAAGCGAAGCAGATGACTGCTAGAATCATTGGGGGCATGCCGTCTCAGTACGGAGATAATCCTCATTTGGTGAGTAGTTTTTTTGTTTCTTAGTCCAGTCTACGAAAATTGACAGCCCGTTGAAATATGCAAAGCTATTAATTAACTGCAGCTATTATTAATCACCAAACGGTCAACTCTTCACGTGACCAGAAGGCGGGCCTACTTTTAGTCCAAAGGATCAGCATTGTCGCCCAACGTGGTAATGCTGTCAGCCTTCTGGGCACTTTTCCTGTTGGCAGCGATATGAACGAATGCTCTGTTGCCCTTTTTGATACTTCAGTTATTTTTAGTGCATAATAATATTGGTTGGAATGCTTAATAACGACATATTTTTATTAATTCATAAAACTGGCTCTTATTCGCAGCAGAAAAAACGTCTCTCGTGCCTAACGCATATCCAAGTTCTTTTTCACCACTCCAAACGAGACAACAGAAGCTGTATTGCAAATTCTATATTTATATTTGTGCGCTGATTCCAGGCTGGGCTGATCATCTGGCTGACTACTGGTCAGATGTCTGTGTGCAGCGGTACGTTGCTGAGCTCCAAGAAGGTGCTGACGGCGGGTCAGTGCTGGTACGACGGTTACAGCCAGGGTAAGAAGATCCAGGTCAGTGCAGAAGGGCACAGGGTGTCGTGTATCAGAAACTTGGACGTTTCTTGATCCAATTCCTGAACTATTTATATCATAATAATGTACCTGCAAGCACGGCATGTACGGGACCCTCGGTGGGCGAGTCCAACTTGTACTTTTTTCTTTTATTACGTATTTCTCCTTCTTGTGGTATTACAATTTAAAAATTAATTCAAGACAGGCATTTGTGCGGTTTACTACAACAAAAAAGGGTAAAAAATCATGTTTATATCACACGGTTTTTTTATCATTTTTTTTTTGTGCATCATATTTTTTTGTTTGTTTGTTTATTGTATATGTCAGCGTCCCATTGTAAAAACCGTTAGATTGTAATGTATCTGGAGAGATTGTAACTTGTCGAAATATTGTCAACTAACATACTGCTTACAATATGACGCATTATTTTTGAAACCGTAATATTGTGAAATGTGTGCGACGGAACGGGCCTCCTATTTCTGTCTGCAGGGTTTATAGGAACCTAACTTACCTAAGGTCCCGATTATGGGGGCAGAGGGAATTTTTTACGGTTTCACTTCAACAGATTACAATCTACCGTAAAATAATGCGTCATATTGTAAGCAATATGTTCAGTTGACAATATTTCGACAGTTTTTTTTACAATTTTACGGATCTCTTTACTGACTGTTTTTTTTGTTCCAGGTGGTGTTGGGTACCACCGAGCTGTTTTACGGATCGCGCTATGATGTCAGCGCAGTGTCTGTACACCCAGGGTTCAATCCCAGGAGACTGATCAATGACCTGGCCATGCTGACCTTAAGATGGGCAGTTAGCTTTCACCGTGAGTTCCTTTAAATGTTATGATAGTATTATCCTGTAAAACTTAATACATATACAGGGTGGAATTTTTCAATGCCACCTTTTTATTTTTTTAGGATGGGAAATCATCAAATGACTTCTCCCACTCTGGGCGGAGCGGGAGGGAGTGTCAGACTTTTACTGACTAAAACCCATCCATGTTCCTTCCTCGCCCTTTATGTTCCGGGGCCGCGGTATCTCTTTCGAACAGGCCCGCAACCCCGACAGGCTTCGGCCCTTGCGGGCCCCTCCCCTTATGCTGACAATTCGACAAAAGTAACATTCCGCACCTTTTGACATCAATCGATCGGGTCAATCAAATGGATCAAATCTCTCTAACAAACATGATAAATTAAATGAAAGGAAAACTATTAAAACAAGCGATTTTTTGAAAATCTGTGAATGCAGATTCGTTTCTTTAAAGAAATAAAGGAATGTTTTCTTTGAGTAAAATTGTCTATCTCCAGTATCCGAGATCTTTCCCTCCAGGGCCTCGATTCTGCTATTATTATAGTGTCAGTGTATTCGATCATTGATTTCATAATGATCAAGTTCTGTCAAATTTTGACAAGTTTGTTAATTCTAATATCATAATGGCGCCATTATGACTTCTCAATGAACAACCACTGACACTCCATTCAAAATCAAAATATTTTATTTCACATAGGCCTGGATGGGCACTTATAAAACGTCGAAAAAGGTGCACGGTTCGCGTTGGTCGATTCCATGGAGAAGAACCGGCAAGAAACTCCATGGTTACTCTTTTCAAATCATTTGGTATTACAATATTATTATGTTTCATTACAGCATTAGTATTAAAGTATGGGGGGGACAGCGTAGGTCCGACAATAGGTCGTTGCTTGTTATAAAAAATGTAAAAGGAATATTTAACAAAAGTTAAACAGCATCCGGGAATCTAAACGGCTTTCAACGTTCACTCATTCACAAATAATAGGTAAAAAGCATCTATACAAAGGTAAGTAAAAAAATAAATAAAAATAATATTTAATTAAAGAACTAAATTAAACAAGTGACACAAATATTGTCATCAGTGCTGTAACTTATCTGCAGTGCGACACCAACCTTTTACATTGATTTCCGAGACGTCTGGACTAGAAAACTGATCTCAAATAGCACTCCTGTCATCAATACCGCCAGAGCAACATGACACTACAGCACTGTATTTTTTGGTTTTAACAACAGTTTCTTCTTCGGTTACAAATTGCATCCATTCAAACGGCTGCAATACAAGTTCAATTTTAATGCAAAGCATCACTTGCTGAACAATACACGAGTGAAGGCGTGAACACAATAAGCTAACGTATGTGAGGTAAACGGTATACCGCTTCCTGGCCAGTGGATACGAGAAGAATACTAAATCTGGCCTCAAACCACAGACTTTCGTGGTAAGGTAACCAAAGCATAATTAATTTTGTGAGAAGAGTGTACCGGATTGATGCGCCGGTACAGGATTTTGGTGTAACTGTGGCCTGGTTTTTGGGCCTTTTTGGGGTTGTTTTTCGGGAGAAAGAAATCAAAATGCTTGAACGTTGAAAACCATATGGCGTGTGTATTCACATTAAAATTTGGTTACATTGATCGAGGATAGTGGGGTAAGGGAACAATGAATTGGCCAATGCCAAGGCCGTATTTTTGTATCGCGTGATATTTAAGCGTTTTGATTGGTTCGTAGATCTTCTAAGTAAATATGAATGGTGGAAAAACGCACGAAGATTAAAAATACTTGACGTAATCCTAAACATGCCCCCGGCCTTGGAAGCAGTCGCTTTCAATGCCCTTGAAGGTTTTAGAATTCTCACTGCTCAGCCTGATCTTGAAGAGGACAGATCTTTGCGTAGGCCCGTCTAACAACGCCTGAAGTAGTCTGTATCTCTGCCACCCTTGAGATCCCGTCCTTGCCTGGGATGGTTTTAAGGATTCGACCCATGTGCCACTTTAGAGGTGGAAGGTTGTTGTCCTTGATCAGCACAAGTGAGTTGTCCTTTAGCTCCGCCTTAATTTGGGTCCATTTACTCCGCACCTGCAACTCAGTCACATATTCTTTGGACCAGCGGGTCCAAAAATGCTGGCGAATTAGCTCCACTCTCTGGTACCGCTTCAGCCTGTGCTCAGGAACGTCGGTGAGGTCATCGCATGCGGGTGCAGTCAGCGGTCGACCAACCAAAAAATGAGCGGGAGTTAAAGGAGAAAGGTCTTGCGGTTCTGTGGAAAGAGGGGAAAGTGGTCGGGAGTTGAGGACTGCTTCTATCTGCAAAAGAACTGTGCTAAACTCCTCAAAGGTGAGATGCGCATTCCCTACCACGCGGCGTAGATGATATTTGCAAGATTTTACTCCTGCTTCCCACAGACCACCAAAATGAGGCGAATAAGGAGGAATAAACTTAAATTTAATTTGTTGGCTAGTAGCGAATTCCATAATATCAGAACTACATTTGCGTAAAAAATCTGAAAAGTCGTTCATTAGCCCGACGAAATTACGACCATTATCGGAATATATTTCTAAAGGTTTGCCACGACGAGAAATAAACCTATTAAGCGTTAATAAATATGCTTCGCTAGTGAGATCACTGACGAGCTCCAAATGTATTGCGCGCGTCACAAAGCAAACAAATAAACAAATGTACGCTTTCGTAGTTTTAGCTCCCCTACCTTTACGGTTAAGTATGAGAACTGGCCCGCAGTAATCCACTCCGCATCGAATGAAAGGAAAGCTAGGAGTTATCCTTTCCTTTGGCAAATTACCCATCTGAGGCGTTAAAACCTTACCCCTAATGCGAGTACACGTAACACAAACGTTCACTATGCGCCTAGCTAGGCTCCTACCACCCAAAGGCCACCATGATTCGCGTAAGTGACAAAGTAATGCCTGAGGCCCAGCATGGAGGAGCTGCAGGTGCTCATGGCGAAACAATAAAACAGTAAAATAATGTTTACTAGAAACTAACATTGGATGCATTTTATTGTAACTAAACTCACTTGAATTACCCAATCGGCCACCGACGCGAATGATTTTATTGTCATCTAAAAATAAATTTAATTTCGATAAATTACCTTTAGATTTTATTTGTGCGCAATTAGATAATAAGTTATATTCAGTAGGAAAACTTTCCATTTGAGCCCACCGAACCAAAATCATCTCAGACTCATTCAACTCGTCTACAGTAAGGACACCTGTTAGTCTATTATGTTTATTGCGAATATTGTGGATGAAACGCAACATAAACGCAACAGCACGCTTCATGCGCTTAAACTGTGAAAATCGAATAAACGAGAAAAGTGAATCCGATGAGGCATGGGTTACGAAGGAAGAAATAGAAGGCCTAACCTCAGGGAGGTCATCGTCCTCCACGATCACTGTATTAACATCTAATGAAAATGTTGAGTTTTTTAAGAAGTCTGGACCTTCCCACCATAAAGAGGAAGAGGAAAGCTCTTCCAAGTTCGAACCACGCGATGCAAGATCAGCGGGATTTTGTTTGCTGCTCACGTGGCGCCAAAGAACGTCTTGTGTGAGTTCATGAATCTCCGAAATTCTATTTTGTACGAAAGTTTTTAGTTTATTCGGTGACATGCGCAACCATCCTAAGACAATGGTTGAGTCAGTCCAAAAAACTATATTTTTGAACTCACAACGCAACGAACTGCGAACCTTGTCGAGTATTTTAGCACCCAGCAAAGCACCGCAAAGTTCGAGTCGCGGTATACTTATAGGTTTCAATGGCGCCACCCTAGCTTTAGAAAAAAGTAATCTAACTAAAATCGTGTTATCTATATTTATTGTGCGAACATAAACGCAAGCGCCGTACGCTGTCTGCGACGCGTCACTAAAAACATGCAGTTCCATATACATAGGTTTGCTACCTATAACGTGGCGAGGAACATGAATCGTATTGAGCGCTTGCAAAGAGATAACAAACCGGTTCCACGTTCGCGCTACACTCGATGGAACTATGTCATCCCAACCTATCTTAAGAAGCCATAATTGCTGTAACAAAACCTTTGCAATAATTATCGTAGGACTTAATAAACCGAGAGGATCGAAAATTTGAGAAATACTAGATAGAATAAACCTTTTAGTGATAGGTTTATTATCATTATGAAATTCCGTGTTAAAATAAAAATGATCGCTAACGTTGTTCCAACTTATACCTAACGTCTTAGAACTAATGTTTTCGTTAGATTTAATTTGTACAGAATGATTCGATATTTCATTATTATCGCATGGGAAGTTGTAAATCCACTTTCGGAGTGGAAAACAGCCCGCCTGCAGCGCATTTTTTATGTTCTCGCATAATTGTAATAAAATAGACTCATCATTATGACCTGTAAGTAAGTCGTCCACGTAGAAATCCTCCTGAGTAGCCCTTTGAACCTCAGGGTCAGAAGATTCAGCCCCCAGCTGCTTTAAACACCTCACACTAAGAAAAGGGGCGGAGGCGGTTCCGTACGTGACCGTATTTAGTTGAAATATGCCTAGAGGTTGCGATGGATCATCGCGCCACAGAATCATTTGAAGGTTGCGTTGGTCTTCGGCCACCAAACAATTTCTGAACATCTTCTGGACGTCCGCACATACGACAAACTTGTGCTGTCTAAAGCGTAAAAGAATAGAAATAAGATCGCCTTGTATTGCCGGACCAACTAATTGCAAGTCGTTAAGTGATTTTCCAGAAGTTGTTTGGGCGCTGGCGTCGAAGACCACACGCAACTTGGTTGTGGTGCTATGCTCCCTGAATACGCCGTGATGCGGCATGAAATAGCACGGACGCTCATAAGAGCTAACAGGACTCATATGACCTAGGTCTAGGTATTCTGTCATAAATTGCGTGTATAATAATTTATATTCAGGCGAACGCTGTAAACGTTTTTCTAATGCGATAAAACGACGTTCCGCTTGCGTGTATGATTCGCCTAAAACATCAGGTGACTCTTTGAATGGAATGCGTACACAAAACCTTCCTTCGCCATTACGCGTAGTAGTGCGAATGAAATGGTCTTCACATGCACGCTCTTCCTGAGTGCGCGCATCCCTGGCTTTAGGAAGCTCCTCAACCTCCCAGAACAAACGTAGTTGAGAATCTAACGAACTGCTTATATTACAGTGAATGCGCCTTGCGCTGCGCGTATCACTAATAGTGCCAGAAATAATCCAACCTAGCTTAGTATTTTGTAGATAAGGGCCGTTGGGAAGTCGTAAAATAAGACTTCTCCTAACAAGTCCCAAAACCTATCTGCGCCTATCAAAATGTCTACGGTTTTAGACTCAAAAAATTGCGGATCTGCCAGCATTATGGTGTCTGGAATACAGAACTGCGCGCTTACTTGACATAACGCCGGCATCGTAGATGTTATTTGCGATAGTACAAAACAAGTGATGCGTGTTTTGAATGTATTATCGACTCGCGATTTAATTTCAATACTGCAAGTTTCGGAACATTGCAGTACTGAATCACCTACACCCCTAACTTCATAAGTGGAGTGTAACATCGGTACGTTAATTAATTTACAAAATGATTTAGTTATAAAACACCGTTGGCTTCCACTATCCAGCAGTGCGCACGCTCGATGATAAACACCGTGAACGTCGGCTACTTCGATCACAGCTGTGGATAATAGAACCGAGTGTACGCCTATAGATTTATTATGCATATGTGCCTTGTTTACGTGAATAGGTGGCGAATCCGCGACGATTGAGGAAGCGGGGTCGGAGGTCGCCGGCGCAGGCACAGCGCCTTCACTCCCAGCGCAGCCCGCAGTCGCGATACTTGAATGGAATGTGACTAAACTATCGGCGTTATCATTATGAATTAGCGAATTATGTTTGCGGTTGCATTTCCTACACGGCCCAAACGCACATTTATCCAGAGCATGCCCCGAACGTAAACAATTCTCGCATAGTTTGTGCTCGCGAATTAACTTTATCTTCGATTCTAAGTCACTATCAATAAACTTTTCACAAGAATAAAGTGGATGTGCACCATTACATTTCACGCAAGACCGTCTGAAGTGAGACGTACGGTTGTCCTTCGGTTTATGTGTAGAAACATTGCAGTGTGATGTGTTACGTGATTGTGAACTTTGTTTTTTACTGTCGAGTTGTGTATTATGTGTTTTATTATGTGAAAGCTGCAATGTTTCTAACATATCCGCTCTGTTTTTAAGGAAACCGATCAATTCATCCACTCCAATTATGCGTTTAGAATTGTTATCGGTCGGTAATAACGTGCACTTATGCGTCTCCCACTCGCGTTCGGTCGTCTTATCCAATTTAGAAACAATAGTATAATTAATAAGCGTATCCCACGAGTCGGTGGGTTCACCTAGCATTTTTAATGCACGCAAATTCTTTAGTACGGTATCAATAAGCTTTCTAATGTAGCAGGGCGATTCCTTAGTCAACGCGGTAATACTAAACAAGGCCTTTACGTGGTTGTGTACTAATAATCTATTATTATTAAACCTATTTAGCAACAATTCCCATGCAACCTGATAGTTATCAGAGGAAAATTCTATGGAGTTTACGACCATCTCAGCATCGCCTTTCAGCGAAGACTTTAAGTAGTGGAATTTCTGGATATTACTGATACGTTTAGAATTGTGCACTAACGATAAAAAGGTGTCTCTAAACTCCAGCCAGTGCACATACGAACCGTCAAAGGTAGGCAATGAAATTGTGGGAAGTTTAACTGTCTGCGCTTGTTCGCTACAGCAATATTTATTGGAACCGTCCGTAACCTCACCATCGGTTAGCATCGATTCCGCGCGGGCTAATATGCTATAGTAAGAGTTTTCGAACGATTCTCTGTTGTCTAGGTATTTGAATAGGAATATCACTATCAGAAACACACTCTTCGATTTTACTTTGAATTTCATTAAATTCGTTAGATCGGATGCCCCTCTAGCGCGTAATTTAAGATCAATGAAATCTCTAGAGGATGGCGTTTCATTAGATTCTAAAGACGTTAAATAACTTGCAAATTTTGTCAGTCTGCCTTTGATTATTCCTCGTTTCTTAACTAAGTCGCGAAATAAATTAGGATCGGCAGATTGGGAAGCACTGTCTACACTTAAGAAAACGGGGGATTTATCGCGTGATCTAGCACCTTCAGTAGGCATTTTGGTGGTCAGTGAAAACAGGAGTACTTACGGTTGAAAGCGAACACGTCAGCGGTGATAGCGACGTCACCAGCCTTGCGAATTGACGAACTAATTCAATACTCTTCCGCGGAAGTCTCACTGAAATCAGTTTAGACACAGGTATCACAAAGAGAACTAGGAGGTGATAGGGAAAAGAAAGGATGGTTGGTCCCACCAGATTGCGTATGTTCGATGAAATGCCAATCCAACTTCAATTCCAATATGCGCTTGGCCTCCAGTGGGTCTCGCGTGTCCAGATTTGTGCGTCTTCTCTCGTAGCCCAGCCACGCGGTCACAGCCACGCATCCACAGGATGCTGATTCTTGAGATTTGGTTTCGAAGGACCACATGTACCGGATTGATGCGCCGGTACAGGATTTTGGTGTAACTGTGGCCTGGTTTTTGGGCCTTTTTGGGGTTGTTTTTCGGGAGAAAGAAATCAAAATGCTTGAACGTTGAAAACCATATGGCGTGTGTATTCACATTAAAATTTGGTTACATTGATCGAGGATAGTGGGGTAAGGGAACAATGAATTGGCCAATGCCAAGGCCGTATTTTTGTATCGCGTGATATTTAAGCGTTTTGATTGGTTCGTAGATCTTCTAAGTAAATATGAATGGTGGAAAAACGCACGAAGATTAAAAATACTTGACGTAATCCTAAACAAAGAGAAAAAATGATTTGAAAACTACTGTAATAATCTGAATCAAAAGAAAAAGAATAATGAGATTGAGAATAGTTAGAGATATCCACAAATCTGTGCCGTTTATGAGCTACCAGGGAAGCCGCATGCGCAGAAGGAATCATAGCCAAACTTTTTTGTCATCAACGTAGTCCTTGATTTTGTAATAAGTACCTATGCTTTTTTCATAAGGACACGCTTTTAATATAGTTTTTGAACTTCACCATCGGTCAGTTCTATAACTGACTTAGGCAACTTGTTATAAAAGCGTATACTGTTTATAATAAAAGACTTGCTAGTTTTTGTTAATCTGAATTTAGGTATTACAATTTCATGTTTATTGCGTGTATTTTTATTGTGGAAGTCGCTTCTAATTTTGAAAAGCCCTCGATTTTTGCGGACATATAAAATACATTCAAAGATATAAAGTGAAGGCAGAGTTAGTATATCGATCTCTTTGAATTTTTCTCTGAGTAACTCGCGAGGACCCATTTTATAAATCGCGCGGACTGCCCTCTTTTGTAGTATAAAAATGAAGTCAACGTCTGCTGCTGATCCCCACAGCAGGATGCCGTAAGACATAATACTGTGGAAATAAGCATAGTAAATAAACCTAGCTGTGGCTACATCCGTTAACTGCCTTATTTTCCTAACTGCATATGCAGCTGAGCTTAACCTCCTGAAATCTAATGTGCGCGCCCCACTGTAATTTTGAATCTATAATAATCCCTAAGAATACAGTTTCCGCTATAACATCAAGTTTATTGCCGTCAAGATTTAAATTAAGATAACGTTGTGGTACATTTGGTAAGGAGATTTTTAAACACTTAGTTTTGCTTGCATTCAATAAAAGATTATTAGCAGCGAACCATTTCGAGAGAACGGTTACACTTTCGTTAACATGTTGGACAAGCGTATCTTTTCTATTTATTTTAAAAATTAGCAAAGTGTCATCAGCAAATAAAATTATATCTGATAATTTGGCCATCATAATATAAGGGAGATCATTAATGTAAACAAGAAATAGGAAAGGACCGAGAATTGAACCTTGGGGCACGCCTATCTTGACTAGAGACTCGGAGGACGTCACCCCTTTAACATTTACTTTTTGCTGCCTGTTTGATAAATAAGAAAGAATCAGATCAGTAGCTTGACCACGAATTCCGTAGTGGCATTGAAAGAAATGTCATAGAATATTAATCTCGTACATGAAATCTGGCATGAATAAAGGTTAGCATTTAGTAGTAGATTTCGAAAACACTTTGTACGAATGGTTTTATAATAATGGCAATACGAAAATGCCATTAAAACACAATTTTATTACGAGACCATCGACCGATCATTGTGAATTTAGCAGATTACGAACTTTAAGCAAAATGACAATGGGATGAGAATGGAATCATGTTGGAGTGACGAATTTATTAAAATAGCAGAATTAAGCCCCAGGGCCTCAATTCTGCTATTACAATAGTGTCAGATTAGTCGATCATTGATTTCATTATGATTAAGTTCTGTCAAGTTTGGTAATCTACTAATATAATGGCGTCATTATGACTTTTCAATGGTCAACTACTGACAGCCCATTGAAAGAAATGTCACAGGAGATCTCGTACATTGATAAAATCTATTATAAATAAAATCTGGCATGAATAAAGTTCACATTTAGTAGCAGATTTCGAAAACCATTTGTAGTAAGGGTTTTATAATAATGGCAATACGACAATGTCATTAAAACACAATTTTACTACGAGACTTTTGATCCACCATTGTGAATTTAGCAGATTACAAAGTTAAGCAAAATGACAATGGGATGGGAATGGAATCGTGTTGGAGTGACGAATTTATAAAATAGCAGAATTGGGCCCCAGCACAGTGGCAGCATAAGTGGCACAGGCGTGACGTTACGTAACGTCAATTCATGTAAACCTTAAATTAATTAAATTATTCCTTTAGTACCTCGGCAACGGAGCTCTGTTCGGGTGAAAATAAGACTTTTCAGACACGAGATCTAGCCAGATCGATTGTTCGCCCCAATCTATTGCAACTTTCATCAAAACCGTTAAAGCCGTATTCGAGAAAGTGATAACAAATATTGCTCATTTAGTAGTATGGGAATAGGACAATAAAGTCTGTAAAGTTTCGCTGGCTAATTATTTTTGACCCCGTATCCTTTTCTTTTCAGAAAACCTGAAGCCAGCGATCCTGCCGTCATTTGACGAAGTCAACAATACGTTTGCGGGAATCTCAGCGAGAGTTTCCGGATACGGCAAGACCAGCGACTGTAAGTTCTAGGCTACCACCTCCTCTTATAGCACTACTAGTTGTGCGGTTCTACCCGCCGGCGCCGGTCGCTCCTTACAATTTACACCAAGAACTGGCTTATCAAATGCAAAGATATATTTTTTTAATCCGACTAGTAGCTCCAGCGACGAGCGCGATCAAACAAACTAACTTCTAATTGATTATACTGGGTGTAAAAAGAATAGAATACTCTTTATTATGTACACCATAAAAATTAAAGATTCAAAGATTTTTAACATTTTACAAGGGGTGACACAATAGACGGTCTTGTTGCTAAAAGCGATCTTTTAACCTTTTGATCGCCACAGCATAAACGAAATGCGCGTGCCCTCCACGCCAAGCCACAATTGCATCTACTATTTTGTCACATATTTGTGTCGTCTGGCGTACAGGGCACGCGCTTGCTTGTCTCGTATATGTGACAATGGCGTCCAAAAGGTTAAAGACAACCTTTGGATGGATTTAAAGACAATACTCCAGGTAGCCTGTGGCGTACCATTTAGATATATGTGTACAATATATAAATACATACATAAGACAATATACACTTGTATAAAGATGCCTAACAAAGCCGAAATACACTTTACTTTACTATTTTATTATAACATTAAATATTGTGTTAAAAACGTTGTGAAATAATTGGAACTTTGAATTGCATTGCCCGTAACTAGAAGGTTCCCAGGTATATGCTGTAGAATAAAAAAAAATACCACAATGGCCCCCGAAACAAGCGCCTTTCGGCATCGTTAAGGAGGACACCCATTAGATAGACATTAAAAGAATTATGTTTTCCTACTTCCAGTTTCCACAGTAGGCCCGAACACTGTACAACACGCTGTCAGCGTGCCTGTAAGTGGTAACTACTGGTCCGACTGCTACTACCGCTTGCCGCAGCGTCCCGACAACTACAACAACCTGATCTGCACGAGTGGAGAGAACGGCTGGGGGACTTGCGGCGGAGACCTCGGCGGCCCCCTCGTCGTAGAGGACTACTACAACAACACTAGCTACTACAACGGCTCGGCGTTACTGGTGAGTGTAACTCATTAATTCCCATCTGCCTCCAGGGGTGGCAGTTGCAACTATTTTCCCATCGGCCCCAACTGGTTTTACCACTGCAGTTGCAATCTTAATACGTAGCATGCTCCACCAGGGGGGGCTGGCGATGAAGTAGTCGTCTATCATCACCAAATATTTCAAAACTAGCTGCCACTGCGCCTGCGTTTCATGAGAGAAAAAGCGCAAAAAAGGAATTATTTTTCCCCATTTTTACAACATTTTTCACAACATTTACAACATTTCTCGATAAACGCACAATCCAACACAAAAATATTTTTTCCTGAGACTAGGGCGTTCAAACAAACTCAAAAAAAAGAACCTGGTAGGTATTTACCTTTTTTTTTATTGTAATAGAAAATAGAAATTAAACTACAAATAGGATTGTTTTTTTTATTTTATAATTATACATACAAGCAAGCAAGCAAGTATTATGTATATTTGTTGTTTTTTGTGTGCAATAAAGAATAAGAATAAGAATACATTGTTAAAGTTAATCAATCAATCAAAAGTGGTTTAAAAGTATTAATATCATGTGACATACTTACAGTTTGTTTACAACATAAATAAAACAAATATAACAATATCTTACAGTTATTTTCTATGCGAAGATTTAATAACATTATTTATCTACCCAAATATCATAAACCCTCTCTAATGCATTCAAAAACCATAGGCAATGACCAGCATTACCAACCAGCAGAAATAAACGGAACTGTAATGAACTCATAACCTACTGAAAACAGTAGGTTATGAGTTTAAATTTGGAACAGGTGTCAAATTCAAGTGAGTGTGCTATTCTAGTACCTATCTACATTAAATCAGATATCGATACGAAACCCCAATTCAGTATGATTTTAATTATAAATAGCACGACATTTTGATCTCGAGTGACACAAGAATAGTGACTTTGTTCGTTTGCCTGATTTAAAAAAAAAAACAGATTCCCGAAACGCCGCCATTTAGAGCCGTCATTTATTCGTTAGATTTTTATTTCCAGTTTTTATGAGTAGACAAATTTTCTGATAAGTTCTTTATTTCTGTCGAAAATGAGTGCTAGTGACTCAGAAATTGACATGAACACTCCGCCAGATATCGTAAATGCAGCGACGAATGCAACTAATAACCTGTTGCCACAAAAAACAAGGGCCAAGTAACAATGCTGACATTTCCCTATGGTTCCTGAACCCATCATAGAGCCCTTATGATATTTGGGTAGATAAAGTAGTGTATGCAACTATACATAATTAGGCATTACAACACTCGTGTGATGCTATTAAGAAACTCGCCTTCGGCTCGTTTCTTAAACCCACACTTGTGTTGTAATGCCCTTCATTATGCACAGTCGCATAAACTACTATTATCTTCCAATTGTAGGTACTAATTTTAAATATTATTGATCACATTTAATTTAAGGGGCAGCGCAGAAGACAGAATTTTTGTGTGCGACAGATAAAAAGTCTGCGAAAAGTTATTGCGTTCCCAAACTTATTTTGTCTACTGCCCACTTTGAAAATAAATTATTTTAAAGCGCCCCCAGTTTTTCACCTATTATTAAAATAAAATTCCTAAAAAAATCTAAAATGAAAAATAATAATAAAACAAATTAAATTATTAATAATTTTATTGGAAAAAAAAAATTAAAAAAAAATAACTAACAGCTAAGAAACTAACAACTGTCATGTAAGCTTAGATAGCTATTATGGCTTTGATTTTTTTTATTTTTTTTATTTATCCAATCAAAAAGGTCAGACTTAAGAACTACACGGAGAGAAATATCGAACTGAGTTAGTTGGAGCAATCTCTTAATTAATATTAGTTGATGTGCACAAGTTGTAGTCGAGAGTCGAGAGCTCAGTCGGTGTCAAACACCCATATGAGTCGTCTTACATGAAATGAGAGGTGTTCTTTTTGAGAATTAAAATAAAATAGTTTCCAAGAACTCGATAGATGGCGTTGATCTGACTACATTACTAGATGCCAAAGCCTAATTCAAATTCATTTATTGTTTGTCACAGGTAAAGTATAAGTTCTTATGATTATTATTTAGGATCGCTGTAACATACTTGAATGGTGTAAGTACAATATTTAGTCTTGATTTAATATTTATTTAACATCATAATTCGTCCTTTTTTTTTTAGAATGGGAAATCATCAAATGACTTCTCCCACTCTGGGCGGAGCGGGAGGGAGTGTCAGACTCTTACTGACTAAAACCCATCCATGTTCCTTCCTCGCCCTTTATGTTCCGGGGCCCAAGTATCTCTTTCGAACAGGCCCGCAACCCCGGCAGGATCATAATTCGTCCTGAGTCAACGTCCATCATTAGTCATTCATCAATAAAGTTGTTCATTCACAAGTCAGTAAATAAGTAAATAGGACATGGATTTCACTATGATTCGATTATCAATAGATTTCATTAGAATTAAAATTACTTAGTACAAATTAAATTATTCACTGATTTCATTTAAATAAAAAAATATTCATTGATTTCATTACAATTAAATTACTCGTTGATGCCAGAACGCTTGAAAAAGCACGATTAGGTCCAAGTGAAATTATGTGACGTTCTATTCCTTGCAGTAAAATACCAAGTTCAGCGCCATCTATCGAGCGTCTCGGGCGACTTAAAACGAAAATCCTTCATTCTTCTTACTGTAGGTATTCCTCCTGTTTCAGATCGGAGTGACTTCAATCCAGTCTCCGTTCGGCTGTCAGACCGGTTTCGCAACAGGCTACATGAGGGTCACCGCCTACCTCAGCTGGATTCAACGCAATTTGTAATCGACCTCACATAGTAGCGACTCGGGTCTATCGTGTCGAAATCAAATACTGATTAAAATCACAATCACCAGTTAATTACAATATGATGTATTATAAAAGTACCGATGTTACTGCTATTCGTGAGTACAATCTTTACCACCGGCAATTAAGCAATGAAATGGAAATATCTTTAAAAAAAAATGAAAAAAAATAATGTTAATTAATAATGTATTTTATAATCTGCATGAGTTTTTTGATAAAAAATAATTGGAACTTAATTTATTTTCCTAATTGCACATCCGACTTGGGTAGTCTGTTAAAACTAAAAACTGTAATGTTTATTAATAAGAACTTGATGTACTTACACATTTATGCAATAAATAAATCTTTATCTTTATCACTTTGATCAGTGTTTTGTTTGCTTGCGGATATCTTTGGCTAGACGTACTGAACGCTACGTTAAAATTTGTCCATCTATTTTAATGCGCCGGGCGCCCCCTTAAATGATGAATTCATAGAATGGCGCCGAGAGCACGCTTTTTCGTTTTATTACCTACTTTCCATAAAACTACGCTGATATACCTCATATCTGTAAGTTTGTGCACTAAAGTGTGTTTTCGAGTATACTTTCTTTTTAAATTACCCGGTTCACCAAAACTACGCTGACATTCATCGCACTTATAAGGTTTTTCACCAGAAAAAGAAAGAACGAAAGAAAAAGCATTTATTAGTACGACAGAACAATAAATACAAAATAAAAGAAAAACGGTTCAATTATGATCATAACTAATAAAAAGTAAACATAGTGAGTAAAAAATACAAACACAATTTGTCCTGTACGAGACCAAAAGGCTCCTATCTCAGCATACTGAAAGAAAGTAAAAAAAAAAAAGATTATTGAAACTATTCTTCTGCCGCCTAAAACTATGCTGTTATGTATGGCACTTGTAAGGTTTCTCACCGGTATGAACTAGAAAATGTATTGTTAAAGAACTCTTTAAAACTACGCTGACGTACTTTACACTTGTAAGGATTTTCATCTGTGTGAATTCGAATAATATGCTTTGTTAATAAACCCGATTCACTAAAACTACGCTGACATAGCCGACATTTGTAAAGTTTTTCACCAGTGTAAACTCGCATAGGTTTTTTTTGACACTCGTAAGTTTTTTTTAAAATACGCGGATCACAATAATTGAAAGGGTCTTTGTAAGAAGCGCCAGGTTTTGACGTACGATTTCGAGTTGTCCGGGAAACTTTCAAGTCTGATCGTTCATTTTTCTTTAGCTCCGCTGTGGTGGTATCTTCTAGTTTTGTTCTTTCTGTGGCGGGTGCACCTGTGATAGTAAATCGGGTAAGTACAATGTTGAAGAAGATTGAAATGCACAAGTATAACCGATAGCGGGCTTACTTTAGAAGCTAAAAAGCCCGGATTTTCACAAATTATAACATCGAGAGTTAATCAATAGTTCTATTAAAAAATCATTATCTCAACTAATAAAAATAAAACACATTTATTTCGAGCAACATTAACTCATATGTGGAGTGCACACAAATACAACCAACACACAAAAGATACTAACACACAATAAATAAAATAAAATAAAAATAAAACAAAATAAAAAAGGCAACATCTAACCGGCCCTGCTGACGGCAACATGCCTATCACAGCAGTGCCGTATGTATGGGCAATTCATCGGGTCCGCGATCATCTCTAGCACAGCATTGGGGCTGCCCCGCACCCTACGCACCAGCGACGCACCCCGCTTTCGCATGGTCGCGTAAAAGCAATCAGTGCGCGCCTCAGCGAACATACCTGAGGCGCTGCAGTAGCGAGGCAGCCCCAATACTGCCCTGAGCGCGTTGTTGAACTGAACGCGGAGGGCCCCGTATGATGCACGCGTGTACCTCTCCCACAGGCTACACGTGTAAAGGGACGTGCAGTACGCCTTGAAGAGCGTTATCTTAGCGCAAACCTACGTGCTAGCATGTTTGCCCTCACCGACAAGGCTCCGTTCCCGCTCTATGTCAGCATTGTCCTTGAGGTCGGTCGTAACTACATGCCCTAGGTACTTAAATTGATCCACCCTTTCGAGTGGAACACTGTTTAGAAAAACGGGTGGACAATTTTGCAAACGTTTCGACCCGGCCTCAAAGACCATGCATTGAGTTTTAGTCACATTGTACGACAAACCATGACCAAGGGCATACTCCTCACAGGTCCGAACCAACTTTCTGAGGCCACAGACCGACGCGCTCAGCAGCACCATGTCGTCTGCGTAACTGAGATTGTTGACACAGATTCCACCGACGTGGCAGCCGACATGCTGGTCACTGAGCGCGACGATCAAGGCATTCAATAATAATAATATTCCAAACGGCACGCGTTAATTTCCGCCGCATTACCATACATTGCCAGATCTATCTAGTCCAGGCCAACACACACACGGCAATATACAGCCCATCATCGCAGACTAGTCCGGCGAAGTTTGTGTTCTTATTTAGGAGATCACTTTTTTTCCCTTGTGGGTAGTTGTTACAAAAGGTGAAAAAATTTTAGCTCTCGTTTTAAAAATATTTTTAATTACAAATAAGTATAATTTTAATATTTAAATGTATACATATACATGCTAATATAGGGTACCCACCAGTATAGTGTTATCTCCAAAAACGGATCACAGATTTTGACAAAACAACACAGGCATTATCATACTTAAATCATGGAAGCACTGAAGGTCTCAATGTCAGAAATGATGGCACTGTTTCAAGACAGAATGTCAAACTTTGAGGCAGAATTGCAGAAGAATCCTTCAGGGACAACAAGCAGCACGGACAGTTTGGTAGCAGACTTCACTTCGTTTAAGAAATTTGTATTAGATGCGCTGGGCTGTCTTCAGAAGCAGTTGGAGGCGTTGGCCCAAAGTCTCGACAACCTGGAGATGCGTGGGCGCCGGAAGATGGTGTTGTTGCATGGTGTCACCGAGCAGGCCAAGGAAGATACAGCACAGGTAGTTGCTGAGGTTGTACGATGTCATCTGAAGCTGACCGACTTTGCAGTTGCTGATATCAGGCGGTGCCATCGGATGGGCAGACAAACAGGTGCTAGCAAGCCCAGGCCCATTCTTTGCAAGCTGCGGGACGTTGGTGTCAGGGACAGTGTCTGGTTTGCAAAGACTAAGTTGAAGGGCACCGGTATCACAGTATCAGAGTTCCTGACGAAATCGCGGCATCAGCTCTTCATGTCTGTGCGTGAGAGGCTTGGCGAAACAAATTGCTGGACTAAGCAGGGCCTGATATATGCTCTTCGCGCTGATGGCTCCCGGCATCGAGTTTACTCACTGGATGACCTCAATAATATCGAGCAGGTCAGTGAAAAGGTCATGTCTCCCACCGCATCAGCAGTGTCTTCGTCGCCGTCTCCATCACCAGCACCGAAAAAGTTCCGGCGTGCTGCCGCAAAGAAGAAGTAATTCGGAAGTATCACTTTTTAGGTAGTATCGCCGTCCGGGTAGCACTTTTTGTTTATACTTCGTACCTACTTTGCTAATTTTCTCAAATATTACAATAATTCCTCTACACTTCATCACTCCACACATTGTAAACTGTATACCGTCTATTTATTTTTATTTTCCTTTCTTTCTGTCAGCTGTCAGTCAGTGTCAACATAATGTCATGTACCATTGGATTTTTATTAAAGTTTCGTTCAGAAACCATCTGATAGTGTGCGTTTTCGGTATAATGTTTATGATTTTTTTATGATAATTTTAAGTAATTTAGTTTTGCATGTTATCTTACGTCTTTTCTTCTTCATTTACTTTGACGTAAATATATTAGTACCTTTCTGCTACCCGGGTGATGAAACTTTTACACGTTTTGTTTTGTTTGTTTTAGCTTTTTTAATCAGCACTCAACTGGCGGGTGGATTTAAATTGATTGGTCTTTTAATTTTTAATTTTATTTCTTATTTTTTAATTGGATTTATATTAATTTAGTATTAACGTTTATTATTAATGTTATTTTTTATTTTTATTTTTTATTTTTATTTTTAGAATTATCTTGTGTCGATGCCAAACAACAGTGACGACAGCGACACCAATAGCTTTTTGTCGGCTTGTAGCAATGACAGCTCCGTCAATCCGTCCCTTGCTGACACGCTTGAATCTCAGTTTTCTGATGTACCTAAGAATTTTAATGTAGTCCATATAAATGCCCAAAGTATTCCGGCACATTTTTCTGACATGCTAGCTAACCTTGACTGTAAGAACATTCATGCTATCCTTGTCTCGGAATCTTGGTTGAAACCATGTCTCCCTTCAGCTTCCTATTCCTTGCCTGGTTTTCAACTCATAAGGAATGATCGCGCGCGTGGCGGTGGCGGTGGTGTTGCCATATACCTTCGCCCACACATTCCTTTTAAAATTGTCGATATGTCTGCTCAACCGCCTCCGCAGAACGCGGGCGAGCATCTCTTTGTAGAAGTAAACCTGAATCACGTGAAAGTCCTTCTAGGAGTTTACTACAGCCCTTCGTCACGGATAAATTTCTTTTCCTCCTTTGAAAAGATCCTTGAAAACCTTACACCTTCTTACAGTCATACAATAATCATGGGCGATTTTAACACTTGTTTATTAAAAATCGATTCCCGTTCTTCTTCTCTTCGATCAATAGTACAGTCGTCTAATTTATCAATTCTCCCTTTGAGTGCCACACACCATTTCCCAAACTGCAATCCCTCACTTTTGGACTTACTCATTGTTTCCTCTCCACAACATGCCAGCAAGCATGGTCAATGCTCAGCTGACATGTTTTCTTACCATGACCTTATATTTCTCTCCTACAAAATTCGCCCACCTAAGGCAAAGCCTAAAATTCTATTGCAGCGCAATTTTAGTGGAATGAGGACAGAGGATCTACGAAAAGATGCCAGCAGTATTGACTGGGCTCCTTTGTTCAGTGTAAATTCGATTGATGACAAAGTCAACCTGCTGACAGATAACCTTGTGCAGCTGTACGATGTTCACGCTCCCATACGTGCTGTTAAAATTAAACATCTTCCGGCACCTTGGATCACAGATGACATTAGAAAGATCATGCACAGGAAAGCCGTAACAAAAACTAAATTTAAGTGTCGGCCCACGTCGAGGAACCGTGAGATCTTTGTTGATGCTCGCAATCGCTGCAATAAGGTGTGTAGAGATGCCCAGCGACGCCATATTCACACCTCAGTTGAAAACGGAGATCCAGCTAAAGTTTGGAATTTTCTGAAATCCATGGGAGTTGGAAAGTCACGCCAAGAATCGATTCCTAAAGACTTAGATATTGACCAACTAAACAGAAATTTCTCATCTTCGCCCAACTGTAACGGGACCATAAAGGCAGCCACAGTAAACTATCTTTCTAACCTTCCAACTCCGGATCATCCCCCATTTGTTTTTAGTCAATTCTCTGATTGTGATGTTAAGAAGAGTGTAGTTTCAATTACGTCAAACGCAGTTGGCAGTGACTGTGTAAGTCGGAAAATGATACTCCCTGTCCTCGACGAGATCCTTCCTATCCTATGGCATATCCTTAACTACTCTATATCCTACGGTGTCTTTCCTTCGATGTGGAAAGAGGCTAAAATCACCCCTTTACCCAAAAAAACGAATCCTACTTCCTTTTCAGAATACCGTCCTATCTCTATCCTGCCTTTCCTCTCCAAAGTCCTAGAACGCCTTGTCCACAATCAGCTCAGTGCATTTCTGTGTAAGAATAGCCTGCTAAATCCTTTTCAGTCTGGATTTCGTCCTGGTCACAGCACTACTACGGCTTTAGTTAATGTTACCGATGACATACGCTTAGGTATGGAGAAAGGAAATCTGACAGTTCTCTGCTTACTGGATTTTAGTAATGCGTTCAACACTGTAGATTTCGATATCCTGCTTGGCATACTTCGCTCACTTAACATATCTCCAACGGCGATTGACTGGTTTCGTAGTTACCTGTATGGGCGCCGGCAACGTGTATGCATAGAAGAGTCATGCTCTTCTCTGTGTTATACTTCTGCGGGTGTACCTCAGGGTGGCGTTTTATCTCCTTTACTTTTCGCAATTTTTATAAATTCTATTTCCACAAGACTTCTTTCTTCTTACCACCTTTATGCAGATGATCTGCAAATTTACCGGCAAGCAGCATCTTCAAATTTGGCTGATGCAATTGATATAATCAACAAGGACATGGTTTTAATCTGCGAGTGGAGTGAGGCACATGGGTTACAAGTTAACCCGTTGAAGACTCAGGTCATTATTGTTGGTAGCTCAAGGATGATCTCCAAGATAAACTGGTCGCAGCTTCCCCAGGTTACATTTAATGGAACTGCTATTCCCATAAGCGAGAAGGTCAAAAACCTTGGGGTTTGGATTGACAGGAATTTTTCATGGGGTCCCCAGCTGCAGGAAGTAAGTCGCAAAATATTCGCATCTGCCAAGTCCCTGAGACGATTGCGAAACTTTCTTCCAACAGCCACTAAAATTGCGCTGGCTCAATCTCTTTTACTTCCCGTTCTTGACTACGCTGATGTCAGTTATCTCGATCTCACTGAGGCACAGCTTGATAAACTTGAGCGACTTCAAAACTGTTGCATTAGATTTATATTTGGCTTGCGCAAATATGATCACATATCTGAATTTCGTACAAAGCTCAAGTGGCTTCCTATACGTCTTCGCCGGAATTCTCATATCCTGTTTCAGCTTTACAGTATTCTGTTTCATCCTACAACTCCCTCTTATCTTAAAGAACGTTTCAAGTTCCTTCATGACACACATAATAGATATCTGAGGTCATCAGAAAACTTAAGACTAGAGATGCCGATGCATTCCACCAGTTTCTATGATAACTCTTTTACAGTACAAGCAGTACGGTTATGGAATGCCTTGCCAGTGTCTATAAGGCGTGCTCAATCTCTGACAATTTTTAAAAGCATGATAAAAAAACTGTATCTCTCTCCATAAGCAAATTTTCTATTTTTTTATTAGGTATGTTTGATTTAGTTCGTTCGCACTTGTTTCATGATAATTAAAAGATAATTAAAAGTATGTATGTTATATTTATTATTTATATATATATATATATAATATATATACAGGGTGAAATTGAATAGATGCGACAAATTTAAATATACAATAATACGTGTTGTCAAGAAAATGTATAAAATATAAAATTTAAAAATAATTGATCAGTGTTACGAAAACCGTTAAAATAATAAAAGTATCAAAAATCTTGCCGACTCATCGCAGTGTTCAATATAGCGGTCATTTACCTAATTTTGACTTAATTCTTCTTATTTATTTTGCATATTACTGGAATACCTTACTTAAATAAAGATAATAATTAATAATTCGTACTTAAATAAAGATAATAACATCAATGGACCTTTTGAAAACGATAATCGCGGATTTTTTTTTAACGATTTAGATTGTAGAAAAAACAGTTTATAATTACTATGTTACTGTAACTGAAGCTCCAATTTCATTTTGTCGCATTAATTAAAATTCACCCTGTATATATGAAATATATGTTTAATATATACATAAGTGTAATATGTCTAACGTGTGTATATGTATGTATTTATTTATTGTATATATGTAAATGGTACACCACAGGCTACCTGCAGTATTGTCTCTCCTTCCCCTTTAAATCCATCCAAAGGTTGTCTTTAAAAGATCGCTTTTAGCGATAAGACCGCCCATTGTGTCACCCCTTGTAAAGTGTTTAAAATGTTTGTATTTATATTTTTATGGTGTACATAATAAAGAGTATTCTATTCTATTCTATTCTATTCACTTTGCATTTCTTTTGGGTCAAAAGAAATGCAAAGTGATCTCTTAGGCTACAGTTAAAAAATAGTTGAGACTTTCATTCGTGCCTCAATTGCCGTTTTACGTGACATGCAAAGCGTGTGACATCCTGCCCAGCGCAAGACCTCACATCTGATCGGAGATCCAAATAGCGTCCTGCTTTTACCCTTTGGGTACGGAACCCTCAAAACAAGTGCAATTACAACACAGGCGAACAAGAATGCCTTGCTAAGAAAATAACTGAAGAAAGATACTTTTCATCCCCCCATCTCGGAAAGAGTATTTTTGCTCTTCGATATCTGAGTGCAGAATCCGTTTTTATCGTCTTGAGCGTAAAGTAAATTTGAGTTTAGAACATCGTGTGCACTAAGCATGTGAATTCAAAACATCATTAAAAACTTCTACCTCTATGGTGTCGAATTTATCATATATTTTTTTTAATTTGTTAAGAACTCAGACTAGGAGCCTTCTTGGTATACTTTTTTTTAATATGTTTTGCGCGCGCCATTTTCTTTTCACGTCATATTGTAATATAGTTAACACCTTAGGTTAAAAACAAGGAATCCAACTTGAACACAAGTGAAAACCCTAAAATGACCACTCATTATCTAGCGACGAGGAAGTTTATTTTACGCCAACAGAATTAACTGAATTTGTTAATAATGCGCAATTTTGTTTTGCTTTGTTCATTTCCTCGCTGAGGTGGGATGAAAAATTACGTGTTGCACTCGAGTGCAAAGATTTTTCACCTCATGCTCTTTTGATTGCCTCGCTAACGCTCAAGATTCTAAGTTTTGAAACACTCGCTGCGCTCGTGACTCAATTTTAGAATCTTTCGCTTGCTCGGTCATCAAAATTGAGCACGCGGTTAAAAAACAACTTTGCACTCTTGCATAACAAATAACTATTAATTCCAATGATAACAATGAGAGACTATTGATTAACTAATTTACACTTACTGTTTGTCACCGCGGCTGTCTGTTTCTTCTTAGATACTTCTATTTCTTCTTCCACTTCCATTTTAACCTGCATTAAAGGTACATCATCTTCTGAATCTGGTTCGGAATGGTCTGGGGGTATATCTTCCACTTTTTCATAACTATTGTCCACATTTTCTAGTTTTATATCTGTAAATAAGCAAAAATGTATATTATTAAAACTAGCTTTTGCTCGCACATAATTTAAAATTTGACAATCAATTAGGGTTGTATTTTGCTTGAAAGTCAACCTGGCCTTTTCCAAACTATGTTGGGGTCGGTTTCCAGTCTAACAAGTCTGCTAGTTATAATACAATTCAATCATGATTCGAAAGACACGTGCCGTCATCTATTATGATAAGAATGTTATGCCTGTGACTTCGTCCAGGTAGAATTCTATAATTGTCCCACAGGATCATACTACCGAGATAAAAATTATCCTCAGTGTTAATCCAGGTTGTAAGCTACCCTTGTGCCAAATTTCACCCAAATCCGTTCAGAGTTTTAGCATGAAAAAGTAACAAACATACATCCATCAATCCTCACAAAAATTACACATTTATAATATTTACAGATATATTCATATTACCACGAAGTAGGATTATGATTTATCAATCAATGATTTTATTATTATTAATTCTTTAAACTAACCGTCACTTTCATCAACATCATTTAGTCCCTCACAGACAGCCGGCAGTTCTTCTTTGATAACAACACTTTCTGCTTGCAATATCTCAACTATATTTATTTGTTCTATGGGACTTCTGGTGAGGCCACTGCAAGACACGAAGTGGTCTGGGTGTGTTGAAGGCTGCAAAAGTTATATCATGGTGTTAGGTAAAGTCACTCAAAATAGCCTCCACAAGTGAAGATACTTAATGGATGCTTCAGGGTAGCTTAAGAAATTCTCATTTTCTCACATTCTTTGCAATTTGCAGACTAGTGCTAAGTCGTATGTTGAATAAAATAGTGTTACAGAATTATAATCATCAAAATCATCAATATACATCCCTGCAAGTTCATAAAGGTAGGAACGATTTGACCTTGAAAAAGTTGTTCATACACCTTTATGAAGTCATAACTGTGACATAACACAATTACATACAACTGAGTAAAACACAAATCAACATTAAACCCTCCATGGTATAGCACAATCAGCCTACAAGCTGGCACCTCTCTATGAGAAGGGATGGGCTGTAATCCACCACGCGGGCCCAACGCAAATCCGTAGATGTCACATGTCCTTGAATTTTTGGTTCTAGGACACGCCACATTCATCATGTAAATAAATTATATTACACAAAGTAATGTGCTTGCTTGGGTTCAAACTCACAACTAACTGTTCATAAGATGGGACCACCGCTGCTCCCAGGCACAAGGGAACTAAAGAAATCCACTACAAAATACACTGAAATCAGAGGTTATGATTTTATTACTTAATGTCAGTCTAGGAATACTTTACCTCATTCATCATTTGAGCAAATATCTCTTCCGCTTCCAAACATTTTGTCTTAAACTGGAAACATTGCTTTAGTCTAGCACAGCAGAGGAAACAAGCAAGAATTGGTCTACAGTCTTTAGTAACAAACTGCAACAAAAAAGGATTGATTAACACATCTTGAGGCAGATTGGCGACTTAAAACCAGGTTTCATCACATTGTTTTCCATCACCAATGTTTGTGATTCCTATTCTGACCCTCTGACCCATATAAAGCCTCATGTACATGATGCAATTTTCTAGAACATACAAGTGTAAAATAATCGACCTTCAAGAATTGCAACTATTTACACGCGGATCTACTTCAAACTTGAAGGAAAATATTGTATATTAGCAACAATCAAAAAACCCTTACCTACTCAGTGCACTCATATTTGCAAATGAAATGAGAATCAAGTTCATTGCCAAAATTGCTGAAGAAATGATTGTAGCTGTATATACCAAGAACAGTCTTGAATGGAAAATTATAGTAGAGCAAGAATGTGACTCGATGCGTCATTTGTTGCTTCAATATTATTGTTTGCAACAGCCGATAAACTTGAATCGTGTAAATGGGCCTATAATATCATGAATCATCGGATATTCAAGTATTTTACAAGTATCAACTTACCGGAATATCAGTCAGTTTCTCGTATAGGTTACGCAAGTTCTTGTTGACCACTACATAAATACGAGTATTCTGCGCTAAACACATCCTACACATTGGTAGTTTTTCCATCTTTTAAGTAATACAATTTGACAAAAATAAAATAAACTATGGTGTAAACAATGCCGCAATGATGTCAGATGTCACCCACAGATTAGATATTAGTAGCTAGCTACAGATACAGTCCCTGCGTTCCGAATTGCGATAAAAGTGATAAAATCGCGAATCCGACCAACGCGCAATGTCACAATTATTACTCATTAGCCTCATATTTTGTGACTACTAAATTCGGTCGGATTCGCGATATTAATAGTATAGGATCCCGCTATACAACGACCTTCACCGAGATGCTTATTTAATGAGACGTATTTTTTATGTTATTAAATATGCCAATAAATATATCCTATATGGGTTGCCTAACAAATTTTCAGTCCAGAGTATTTTTAATTAATAATTTAAAAACATTTTTTTTTTAAACATTGCACCGGTGTGATTATTAAATAAATTTGATACCAATCGAAAGTTTGAAGCCCATAGAATATGCAAACGTTAGGTTGCCTATTTTTTTCCGGTCACAACCACGGGTTGCCAGGTGTAAACAGGTAAATCTATAGGTACTAGCATTTTGCAACGGTCTGATTATTGAATCAAACTTAGATAAAATGAAAGATTATTTCATAAGGAACACGGTGGTATAGGGTTGCCTGCGAAAAATCAGTCCCGAATTAGGGTTGTCGAATTTTAAATAATAAAATATCGCTGCGAGTGAATGTGTGTGAGAGAGAGGTCCCAGACCAACCATCCCACGCGGTAGAAAAGGACGCAGCGTAGCAGCTGTTTAAAGTCCGCCCATTTAAAGAAGGAGAGTGCGCATGCTATTTGTGCTTGGAAATGAAAAGGATAGCGATAGACTCGTATATGCTGTGCATTATTTTGGAGTAGTTAATTATTAATATACAGAAATAGTTATTTATTTTTTTATTTTTTAATCAATTAAAGTCACATCGGTTTTTTATTTCTGAAATTCGAAAACTGAAAATTTGTAGTTCCACAAAAATTTTTTTGCGGGAACTGTTTTCATTGGTAAGTTTATACGGAACCCTCGGTGTGCGACTCCGACTCGCCCTTCCCCGGTTTTCTTTCTGTCGCTTTCGATGACACAGATTTCATCGGTCTAAACTTCAGGCTTTGTGTAGGTACCTATTTCTAATTTTATCACTAATTATGGGGTACATTTTTCCTACTAGTACTAGTACTTTTTTTTTGTCCCTTTCAGCGACACGCTTTCTCGCCATCTATATAATACTATATCTATGACTCCAAAATAATGCACAGCATATTCGAGTCTATCGCTATCCTTTTCATTTCCAAGCACAAATAGCATGCGCACTCTCCTTCTTTAAATGGGCGGACTTTAAACAGCTGCTACGCTGCGTCCTTTTCTACCGCGTGGGATGGTTGGTCTGGGACCTCTCTCTCACACACATTCACTCGCAGCGATATTTTATTATTTAAAATTCGACAACCCTAATTCGGGACTGATTTTTCACAGGCAACCCTATACCACCGTGTTCCTTATGAAAATAATCTTTCATTTTATCTAAGTTTGATTCAATAATCAGACCGTTACAAAATGCTAGTACCTATAGATTTACCTGTTTACACCTGGCAACCGGAAAAAAATAGGCAACCTAACGTTTGCATATTCTATGGGCTTCAAACTTTCGATTGGTATCAATTTTATTTAATAATCACACCGGTGCAATGTATAAAAAAAAATGTTGTTAAATTATTAATTAAAAATACTCTGGACTGAAATTTGTTAGGCAACCCATATAGGATATATTTATTGGCATATTTAATAACATAAAAAATACGTCTCATTAAATAAGCATCTCGGTGAAGGTCGTTGTATAGCGGGATCTTAGACTATAACACTTTTTTTGCAATTCGGAACATAGGGAGTGACTTTTCGGTAGAGAGTTTCTCAAGAGTCCGTTTTGGCGCTGTGTTGTAGCCATCGGGGTTTTGACAGAAGATGGCTTCGCACGGTTTGTGCATTAGCCAATGTCACGTTTAATAAGTTTATGAATTTATTTATTAAAAAAACAAAGGTAGGGAAACTTTATGGAAATAAACATAATAATTTATCGGGATTTAGAATTAAACAGAAATATAGGATCAACAATCGGAAAGGTGAATGAGTAGGTATGTACAAATGAGCAAATTACGATGACGAAAAAGTATATAGTTGTAGTTATTTTTTTTAAATTTTTTTTTAATGGCTACGCACGGTTTGTGCCAATGTCACGTTTAACATCGGATATTCGGATTTCATTTTCTAATAATCAATCCACGGTCGCGGTTATCCTCGACATTAATTCAGCTTATGATAATGTTGTATTATCAGTTTTACAAAATAAATTAAGAGCCTTACGGGTTCCATTGAATTTGTCGAATTTAATTATCAATATCCTGACTGAACGCTCTATTAGTATGTTGATTGGAGATCATGAGGTATCTCACCTTGTGTGGAAAGGCCTCCCACAGGGTTCTGTGCTCAGTCCCCTTCTATACAATATTTACACGTTTGATTTAGACTCGTTCTTAGCTGACCATGTTAGGGTTCTTCAATATGCCGACGATTTGTTGTTATATTCCTCTAGCCAATCCGTCGAACAAGCTAGCCAGGCTATCAATTCCGCTTTATCTAATTTGGAATCATGGTTACATCTTAATGGCTTGGATATATTGGCTTGGCTTTTTTTTCGCGGGTAGGTGCATAAAAGTAAACACATGTTCTCTAAATTTTATTTTGATTTTAATAGTATTTTTATAAATAAAAATAAAAATTCCTACCAGGTATTATATAAATCCATACCATTAAGCACATATTGTGTGGGCAGTAACATACACATGTCCTAAACAGTGAAAATTGCATTTACTTGCTGGCTTGAGCTGTCACTTAAACTTTGACCTCACTGTACACTGCACTGGATCACAGAGTCACCATCATGAGCTCTATTGCTGACATTGCGGAGACTCAGCGCTTGGCAATAACATCCCTCAACCAGCGGATGGCTGATTTCGAAGAACACCTGAAGGCATCATCGCCGGGAGCGGACTTGAGCGGGCTTCACAGGGATTTTGGTGCCTTCAAAGAGCATGTCTGGAGTGTCCTCAGTGCGTTGCAGCTGCAGATTGCAGAGGTGAGCAGGAGTGTCGACGTTATTGAGATGCGTCACAGGAAGAAGTTCTTGCTGCTTGGGGGTGTGCCTGAGATGCCTGATGAGAAACTCCCTGAAAGCGTGATGTCCATTCTGCATGGTAAACTTGGCATAACTGATCTGGCACCCTCTTCAGTAACGGTATGCCACAGGCTGGGCATGGCTTCAGAGGGTCACTCTAGACCAGTCCTTCTTCGGTTCGCCGACTCTGCAATTAGAGGTGTCATCTGGAAGACCAAGACCAAACTGAAGGGATCTTCATATGTGGTGTCTGAATTCCTTACTCGTCAACGGCAGTCTGCTTTTACAACAGCTCGCAAGCTGTTCGGCGTGACGAATGTGTGGACAATGGACGGAAACATTAACGTCAAGCTCCCAAATGGCAAACGACGTCGCGTTTTCAGTGTTGAGGAAGACATCGCGCTGGGAGCGGAGCACGGCAAGTCACTGGTTGATGAGGTTCCGCTTGACTCCATTCCTGGCTCGAATAACACAAGCCCGGCGCCGGCGCAGGCTCACACTCGATCGAGGCGAATAGCAAGGAAGAAGTAACCCGTTTGTTTTTTGTGGGAGCCAGCAATGTACAACATCAACAATGCACGGCACGAGAATGCGCGACATTGGAATGTACGTCATTGGAATTCAAAACACGTACGCGGTTATGTCGCGGATTCTCGGCCTGGACCAAGATTGCCCGGCTTGATATTGTACACCATGACAATGCACACACCAGCAACGCACGACACAGGATTGTACAACACGCAATGTCTTCAATTATTGGGGTGTACCTTGCTTGTCCGACCCAAGAGTGTACAGCATGATAATTGGCGACATCGCGTGATTGGCCGATTGGTTGACCAATCAGGTGACTGGGAATTTTGAACTAGGTAGTGCTGTTCCGAAAGACGATTGATCGATTGATTGCGTGATTGAAAACGCTTAAAATATCTTGATAGTGATATTTCATTGTTATTATTTTATTTTATAGGTTTTAGGGGTTTTTAGTAGCATAGTATTATTATTAAATAAAATACACATTGCTGTTATACGATACCAGAGAGAAGTGTTTTTATTTCTTAATATCTCCTACCACAGACAAAGGCATAGAGGTAAACAGTCTAGTCATAGAACAAACAATGTAGCAGCATTACAAATATACATATTTATTTTGATATATTGTATTAACAGTAGTTGTTTATTTTATTAAAGTTTTAAATTTTTGTTAAATTTGTTTACAAACTTTTTTTTTCGTATTAGGTTTTTTTTTTTTTTTTAATTTAACGTATTAGGTTTACAAGTGTAGCTTTAGCAGGTTGGAGTGGAGCTGTTTCAACAAAACCTAGCTTGGCTTGGATGAAAAACTTTACAGGAAATAAAATGTTGTTCTAGTTGCAAACCATGAGATGATGTTAAAAAGTTAAAAAATCCCGCGTAATACTGAAAAAAAAAATCTGATCCCGCGAAATTCAAATTTATAGTTACACTTTTTCGCCTTTTGCGTTTGCTTCAATCACGAACGACCTGTTGAAGTAGCATAAAATCTACCATATTCGCCAAAGACACAGAGTATATAATCACTATGGCCAATGAGTTCAACAAGTCGTCTGGTCGAGTGGCACAGAGCGTTCGAAGCCAGCTTATGGGTTTTCTTTTTGTGTTTTGTTTTTATTTTATTTTTAAACACAAATGACTGACTTTGCTCAAAAAGTCGCTAAGCTGAAGTGGGACTGGATTGGCCACGTCTGCCGCATGCCCAATAAATAGCCTCTTTCTGGAGTCCTGACACAGCCAGAAGGCGCCGCGGCAGACCTCGTAGCAGATGGCGGGACGAGCTGGATAAAACCAACGACCAGTGGTCCACGGTCCGTGGAAATCATGGGGAAAGGCCTTTGCTCAGAAGTGGGATGACGCAGGCTTATGTTGACTTACTTTATGTGTTTGTTTGTTTTTTATATTGACTTTTTATACCGACTTGGGAAACCCCGACCTATTTTTTATAAACCATTCAGAAGTCGACCGAGACTCCCTCGACTCAAACTTCGGGATCGAGTGCCAAGGCAAATGAAAAAAGCGTAACTGGTGCGAGGCGGTCGTCATCTGCTGGAATGTCCCAGGTGTCCCTGCACCTGCACTCATGACGACCTGAATATCGCCTCTGTCGGCTTGGTTGCGGTTCGAGTGTATAGTTGAGGGCAGTATGGCGGAAAAATTTTAACGGGTTTTCTTTTTCGGGAAATTTAATGATATTATTGCAGCACCTTATTAACTAAGTCCTCAGAAACCGTTTAGGTTCAGAGAAGCATGAAACTAAGCCGCACCGTTTCCGAGTTAGGAGCTTTTTTTTTTTTTTTTTTGTTTTAAACAAACCCTCTATTTTTCCAAAATGTTAGGTAGCTCTGATGAAAAGCTTATAAGAAAGAAAATGTGGCTCTAGTCGCAAACCATGAGATGATCTAAAAAAATAAAAAAATATTGTAGGCCCGCGAAATGCAAATTTTCATATTGTTGATCCGTCGATTGTATTGATGATTTTGATGATTAGGCGTGACGAAAGGTTTTGAAATCCTCTTCCTTAATGTGGGTACACAGTTATTTACGAAAAATCCTTTATTTCGGTATTAAACTCAAGTTTAACGAAGTTTAAGTCATTTTTCTAATACACTTCTGGACACATCTATTGGCCCACCTTGTATTTTCAGTTTCGTTTGGTCCTAAATAAAATTTTAAATTAGGTCGAGCTAAAAGTTTTTATGCAGTTTTGAACCTGGCATATTCACAATTTCATTCAATAGTCTTTTTTTGAATTTCGAACACAGAATTTATAGAAACAAAAGACAACTTGGAGCCTGTTTGTTGATATCAAACAATCGAATACTAAGAAAACTTGGTTTTATTGGTTTATTTGGATTTAAATCTTGAAAAAGTGATTGATATCTTTGGTTTTGCAACAAACATTACTTATTCTTAACATTAAGGTGAGGTTCTATCAATAATCTATGGATACTTCACCTGAAGTCGCCGCCCAAGCTGTGGCACTTATTCAGGCCGGACACAGCCAAAGAAACGTGAGTGCTCAACTTAATAGTCGATCTGCGGTCCGAAATGTTTATCGGAGGTACCTAGAGACTGGCGGCTTTGTTCGTCGCCAAGGAAGGCCACGATCTCGGGTCACAACTGAAAGGCAGGATCGATTCATCGGGACGACCAGCTTGAGAAATCGTCACCTTACCTCCATTGAGATACAAAACCAACTTCGCGACTTCCACGGAGTATCTGTGAGCGCTCGAACTGTTCGGAGAAGGTTAAAAGAACGCGATATGGTACCACACAAGCCAGCTAATGGGCCCAAACTAACGCGAGCCCACCGAACAGCTCTCATTCATTTCGCACGCAGTCATTTAAAACAGCAAGATTGGAGCCGTGTACTCTTTTCTGATGAGTCTAAAATTGTGTTACATGGCAATGATGGAAGGAAGAAGGTCTACCGACGTAAGGAAGAGCGTTTCGCACAATGCTGCTTTGAAGAGAGGGTTGCTTATGGCGGTGGCTCATGGACTGTCTGGGGCGGTATATCCGCGAGCGGCAAAACTCAACTTGAGGTTGTTACAGGACCACGGCTGCCAACATTAAATGCTGAAAGGTACATTCGCGAGTGCTTAGAACCTCAAGTGATACCATACGCGGACTATGTGGGCCCAAATTTCCTTTTTAACCGACTTCCAAAAAGGAGGAGGTTCTCTATTCGACTGTATGTATTTTTTTTTTTATGTATGTTCTCCGATTACTCGAAGACGCCTGAACCGATTTGAAAAATTCTTTTTTTGTTTGAAAGGGTATACTTCCAAGTTGGTCCCATAGAAATATTGTCATGATCTGATCACGAACTTCGGAGATATGGAACGGAACTCTTCAATAATAGACAGCAAATCTGTCGTGATTGCTGCAATCGCTTGGATGTTTATTGTTTACACAACATCATAACATAACATCACGCCTGTATGCTCTGAGGGGGTACGCAGATGTGTACAGTATACCCATATTTCGACAGTTAGGTATGTTAACTCTTCAAATTTTATATGAAAACGTGTTGCGATTTTGGTATTTTCTACAACAAGTGAAGCATTTGCGTTTGATAAGAACCATTCTACCATCAGATCTGATGATGAAGCCAAGAGTCACGGAACTCCATAATGAAACAATGTACCCTAGTCGTGTTTGGGCTTGTTAACGGGCATAACTCCGTCGCTTGCCAACCGATTTGGTTTTTTTTTTTTGTTGGAAAGGATATTCTTCCCAAATGGTCCCATAGCCACCAAGTCGGGATCTGATGATGGAATCTTGGCGAAATCGAGGGAACTCTTCAAATTTTATATGAAAACGTGTTGCGATTTTGGTATTTTCTACAAAAAGTGAAGCATTTGCGATTGATAAGAACCATTCTACCATCAGATCTGATGATGAAGCCAAGAGTCACGGAACTCCATAATGAAACAATGTACCCTAGTCGTGTTTGGGCTTGTTGTAATTGTAACGGTATGCACTTTTCATGTATGTCAAGCACATGTGAACCACTAAAAAGTGAAAAATAAAAACTTTTTTGCAAAAAATAAAACCGACTTAAAAAAAAAACAAAAAAGTGAAAAATAACTTTAGCTTCTGAAGTCGGTGACAAAAAAACTAAAGCAATGAAACAAAGGTCACCGACTTCAGAAGCTAAAGTTATTTTTCACTTTTTTGAAGTCGGTTTTATTTTTTTATGCATGATAATGCAAGAGCCCGTGCGGCCGGCATCGTCAGGGAATATCTTCGGGATGTGAACATCACAGTTATGGACTGGCCAGCCAGAAGCCTAGACATGAACCCCATTGAGCACATGTGGGACGAGCTAAAAAGACGTGTTCGGGCTCGTCAGCCAGTTGCCCAGACGATGCAGGAGTTGAAAACTGCCATAGAAGAGGACTGGGAGATGATCCCTCAAAATTTCATAGAGCGGTTAATAAACTCTATGCGCAATCGTATGAGAACTGTGGTAGATGCCCATGGAGGCAACACGCGTTATTAAATTAAACCTTTACAATTGCCTTTAACAAGGCGCATATCCGACTTGTTAGGCGTAGCTCCATGTCGTATGGTATTCTGAATTCAAATTTAAAACAATACGATAGAAAAAGATGGTAAAATGTATCAGGTTTGAAACTGCATCAACAGTTTTTGTTCAATCTAGCAATCATATTTCATGTAGCTCAGGTTGGCTGGACAAAACTTCAAAATAGCTCCCATTTTACTAGGTCAATAGGGCACTTTATGTGACGGCTAAACACCCTTATGTCAGAATTTGTGACGCTACAGAATCTTAGATAATCGATCGAAAACGGGTCCAGCCATCTTGAAAAACCACTTTTCGCTGGTCACTCAATCTCGGTAATGGAAGTGATTTTGATGACTTTTTGCATATCAACGGGCGTCACATAATTTTGTGACAGGTATCGAGCTAAAAGTTTTGTCATACGTACAGTGGTTTAGTAGAAAAATGCTAAAATCGGTGCCAGCCATCTTGAATTTACGTAAAAAACTTTTGGCTGGCACTTCCGAATCTCAATAACGGTAGCGTTTTCGGATATGGTTCCTTTACTAAAACTTGGTGACGCAATGTGTGACAGTAATAACGTTTGATTTATGGCGTCACATGCAAGGGTTTACGAGAAATCAATAAAAACCTACTGTCCAGCCAACCTGAGTTCAGGCTGGCTGGACACCTGTATCTCCGCTGCCTGATGATCTACGACCTTCAAAATATGTTCAAGATGTTGTGACGGGGACGATAATGATAACCTAAATTGTGACGGAGAAACTTTGCGTAGTTTCAGAGATATTGATCATTTAAATTTTCCCATACAAACATCCATTAATATTGTGAGGTGACCATATTTTTTAACATAAATAAAGGATTTCTTTTTAATATACTAATCGGCCGGTAGCAGCCACGCCTGCTTTGTATTTGATTTCTCCGTGGGAATAAAAGGTTTTCCTGCAGTAAAAAGCGTAGACTTACTTTTTTTTTATGTGTTAATTTAAAATAATAATTGACTACCAGCGCTGCAAAAGAGAGCCCACTTGTATTTCGTGTTTAGTTCATTATCTTAGGTAACGGAAAATGAGAACTAAACTCGACAGTCTGCAGTGTACTTTTCGAAGTGTTATCACTAATCAGAGTAAGACAACTTTTAATATTAATCTGCGGTAAGACACCAAATTAATAAGAGAAGATTCGACCAGTTGTCCTAGCAGTACCAACTTTAAGCAATAGATGGCGACACTAACATCAGCTATCAAGGAAATATTACATTCCGTTCACAGATATTTTGTAATTTTTTTTGTATTGATTTCAAATTTTGAAATCGATATTGTTTATTTAATTATTATTCTGAAGTGCAAATGGAGTTGACCGTCGTCATTTGAAACGCTGTATAAGTACAATTAAATAAATGTGATTTTATTTACAGCAAACATTATTTTTTCATTTAAATACCTTAGAGCATTAGTTATCCTGACACATTAACTACCTATGTACTTACCATGAAAAATACCAATACCTACCTACTAATAAGAGTAGATATCTGCACGTAAATAATCAATAACATTAAAAAATTACCCCCATTCCAGCTCAATTCTACACTTTTGTCTTTTATTGATTTAAATATCCACAGTTGTTCTTATTAGTATCACCAGTACACGGATTTTCGTCCATTAAAGAAAACACCATAAAATATACTTAGTCCTACATAAAACCTACAATATTGGTAACCCTACTGCAGTGTTTGTATGGGAAAATTTAAATGATCAATATCTTTGAAACTACGCAAAGTTTCTCCGTCACAAATTCAGGTTATCATTATCGTCCCCGTCACAAGATCTTGAGCATATTTTGAAGGTCGTAGATCATCAGGCAGCGGAGATACAGGTGTCCAGCCAGCCTGAACTCAGGTTGGCTGGACAGTAGGTTTTTATTGATTTCTCGTAAACCCTTGCATGTGACGCCATAAATCAAACGTTATTACTGTCACACATTGCGTCACCAAGTTTTACTAAAGGAACCATATCCGAAAACGCTACCGTTATTGAGATTCGGAAGTGCCAGCCAAAAGTTTTTTACGTAAATTCAAGATGGCTGGCACCGATTTTAGCATTTTTCTACTAAACCACTGTACGTATGACAAAACTTTTAGCTCGATGCCTGTCACAAACTTATGTGACGCCCGTTGATATGCAAAAAGTCGTCAAAATCACTTCCATTACCGAGATTGAGTGACCAGCGAAAAGTGGTTTTTCAAGATGGCTGGACACGTTTTCGATCGATTATCTAAGATTCTGTAGCGTCACAAATTCTAACATAAGGGTGTTTAGCCGTCACATAAAGTGCCCTATTGACCTAGTAAAATGGGAGCTATTTTGAAGTTTTGTCCAGCCAACCTGAGCTACATCATATTTCGGTAGGGGCCATCGAAACCTAAACTCTAAGGTGGCCCAATAGATGTGTCCAGAAGTGTATTTTTTCAATAGTGCGCGAAAACAGCTCTCAGGTGTCATGGCGTCGGCTCTGACGTCACACCTAAACGTATCTAGTAGTGATTATATACTCTGTGGTCACACTGGCTGGTCACACCTAGGTAAACAATGTTATAGCTCGCACGGCGAAACTCGAACGACTTAGTCACGAATTCGCCACTTTATTTCCGTGAAGACCACTTTGATGTGAGTATGTTAACATAATTGATAGGTCCTAAACTTAAAATGTTTGTTGGACGTGAAATAGTTGAAAATATTGAGGCTATGCAATTTTGAGGTTATGTTTGTTTTGGTCTTGGATATCATTCTTACTAACGATTATAATCGTTAACTTGTCTTTTTTCAGTTGCCAAATGATATGGAAAGCTATATGAAGAATCATGTGATGGGGTCACAGGATGTATGCGGCATACATCCTGTGACCCCATCACATGATTTCATAAATATATGGGGCATACAGTATGCCCCATATATTTATGTGCCAACCAGACAGGAAAACCGACCATCTGATACAACAGAGCGACCCTATGTACGGTAGCTAAGAAACGAAGAATGATGATTATTGAAGTGTAAAAAGGAATTCGAAGAAATATGTACAGTTACAAAACAATCAAGTTTCGAAGAAATTGCATCCAGTAGTTCAGGTATTTCCCAAGTAACACAGTCTAGGAGGTTTAAAACAAATCTGTCTACTGACAGTCTATTCATGATTAATCTTTAGATAGGGGCTTTCTAAAGATGGTTTCAATAAAGAAAATGTATTCTTATAGAGTATTTTTTCTCAAGCTCGATTATTTTTAGAGCACTTGTTCTATAGCACACCTGTTTCAAGTATGTCTATAGGTATATTGAATGTTTTAGGATAAAATGCTCTACAAATAGTTAATAAAGCCTAAAGGTAATAAGGTAAGGTAACTTGAAGTAATTTTATAGAAAAGATGGTATATTTTAAGATAAAACATTCTATTATTTCTATTATTTAGCTATTGGTACTCTTATCTTTGTATATAAAGACACTTAAGTCTTGATAAAATACTTTAATAGATATTTTTTAGTTTGTCTAAAAAAGTGATAGTGAAAACGTGTATTTAGTGGTTTTATTCCTAAAAATGGCTTAGTTAAGTGCATTTGTATTAAATATTTGAATTGGATGATTTTATGCAATGGAGACAGTGAAAAAAATTAAAAGGTCTGGTGGCTTTCGTCGAAAAATCGGCAAATATTTAAAAAGAAAAAAAAAGAAGAGATTCAAGATAATTCAGATTCCGAATCGGAATTTTCTCGTAACTTCCTCCAAAACGCAAGAAATTGTTATGAGACAGAAGATACAACTGAATTTGAAGTGTCTCCTAGAACATCACAAAGTTACGTTAGTGAGCAGTTCGACTCGGATGAAAACAATCCAAATGACGACGACAAAATTCGATCCACTTGCCTCAAAAGTGGTCTGCGCGCCAGTGGTCAGCAACTCATGCTATATCTCACATAGCCTTGAAGTACTTATTTCAAATAATAAATAATTTTCAACCTGATACTCTACCAAAGGATCCGTCGAGAACATTGCTCCAGACTTCAAGAACGATTGAAATTAAAAAAATCGGTAATGGCGAATACTGGCATCACGGGCTGAAGATTAATCTCACAAGATATTTTCAAAATTTGACAGAGAACAAAATAGTGACAATCGATGTTAACATTGATGGACTACCTACTTATAAAAGCTCGAAAGTTGAATTCTGGCCCATTCTAATCTATACCTACATACCTGCTAGTTTACACATTGTCTATAGATAAAACAGAAATATCTTTTACTTAGGTACCCTCTTGAATTGATTAATTAAATTGCTCTGCTATTGCATAAAATGGTCTGCCGTTCACAACACATCAAATTATCTAGTCACTGATGAACGTCTAGAAATACTGTGAGAAGATAAAAAGGAATACATAGATGACAGTTACTAGGTAATCTTAAGGGCGCGTTTGCAAATCAGGCAAAATTATGCTGTTTTTCGGTCCATTTTATTGCATAATTAAACAAAATTTAATATAACTAACAACAACATCGTACAGATTGGTTCTTCATCAACAAATAATAGGTACTTCATTATAGAAAATTTTATTTTTTTACTATGTAAAATCGATCTTTCGTTGCCATTTTTCACAAATTTAACGATACCGGGTTGAGTTTAGGTACATTTTTTGTGTTATTATTATCATATTTGACTACTTTTAAAAATACTGTATGTAGGCAAACATAATCAATTTTAAATGCAAGGCATTTTTTTTATCTAAATGCTTTAAATAGTCGCAGAAAAAATAAAAAACCGAAACGTATTTTTTCACATATTTTGCTATTCTGACTGAATCTTAATCGATTGCATTAAGGGTTATTTTATTTCTAATACCCGTCTTGATCTATTGCACAAGCACTTAGAATGAAACTTTAGTCCGAGCGCGGCCCCCGTCGAGAGTGGACACGTATCGCCTGTTTAGAGAGGCTCGAGTTGAAAAAGATCGCGGTAAAAACACAAAATATTCGATAAACTCAATTTGATACTTGACAAGGTACTCGTAAGATTTTCATTCTATTTCATTTTGCTATAGAAAAGTATGTCAGTAGGGTTTATAAATGTCTAATCGTCCTGGACTCGATGGAGCGACCTGATGAAGGTGTACTTCAGTGACTTGACTGCTACTGGAACTCCTCGACGTGTTGGACTAGATGAGCCGAGTTTGGGCTTGTTTTGTTGGTTATGATGAGACCTTACCTCCAGACTTGATGGAGCGACCTGAAGGTGTACTTCGGTGACTGCTACTGGAACTCCTAGACGTGTTGGACTAGATGAGCCGAGTTTGGGTTTGTTTTGTAAGTGATGATGAGACCTTATCTCCGGCCTTGATGGAGCGACCTGAAGGTGTACTTCGGTGACTGCTACTGGAACTCCTAGACGTGTTGGACTAGATGAGCCGAGTTTGGGCTTGTTTTGTTGGTTATGATGAGACCTTACCTCCAGACTTGATGGAGCGACCTGAAGGTGTACTTCGGTGACTGCTACTGGAACTCCTAGACGTGTTGGACTAGATGAGCCGAGTTTGGGCTTGTTTTGTTGGTTATGATGAGACCTTACCTCCATACTTGATGGAGCGACCTGAAGGTGTACTTCGGTGACTACTACTGGAACTCCTAGACGTGTTGGACTAGATGAGCCGAGTTTGGGCTTGTTTTGTTGGTTATGATGAGACCTTACCTCCAGACTTGATGGAGCGACCTGAAGGTGTACTTCGGTGACTGCTACTGGAACTCCTAGACGTGTTGGACTAGATGAGCCGAGTTTGGGCTTGTTTTGTTGGTTATGATGAGACCTTATCTCCAGCCTTGATGGAGCGACCTGAAGGTGTACTTCGGTGACTGCTACTGGAACTCCTAGACGTGTTGGACTAGATGAGCCGAGTTTGGGTTTGTTTTGTAAGTGATGATGAGACCTTATCTCCGGCCTTGATGGAGCGACCTGAAGGTGTACTTCGGTGACTGCTACTGGAACTCCTAGACGTGTTGGACTAGATGAGCCGAGTTTGGGCTTGTTTTGTTGGTTATGATGAGACCTTACCTCCATACTTGATGGAGCGACCTGAAGGTGTACTTCGGTGACTACTACTGGAACTCCTAGACGTGTTGGACTAGATGAGCCGAGTTTGGGCTTGTTTTGTTGGTTATGATGAGACCTTACCTCCAGACTTGATGGAGCGACCTGAAGGTGTACTTCGGTGACTGCTACTGGAACTCCTAGACGTGTTGGACTAGATGAGCCGAGTTTGGGCTTGTTTTGTTGGTTATGATGAGACCTTACCTCCATACTTGATGGAGCGACCTGAAGGTGTACTTCGGTGACTGCTACTGGAACTCCTAGACGTGTTGGACTAGATGAGCCGAGTTTGGGCTTGTTTTGTTGGTTATGATGAGACCTTACCTCCAGACTTGATGGAGCGACCTGAAGGTGTACTTCGGTGACTGCTACTGGAACTCCTAGACATGTTGGACTAGATGAGCCGAGTTTGGGTTTGTTTTGTTAGTTATGATGAGACCTTACCTCCAGACTCGATGGAGCGACCTGATGAAGGTGTACTTCAGTGACTTGACTGCTACTGGTACTCCTCGACGTGTTGGACTAGATGAGCCGAGTTTGGGCTTGTTTTGTTGGTTATGATGAGACCTTACCTCCGGACTTGATGGAGCGACTTGAAGGTGTACTTCGGTGACTGCTACTGGAACTCCTAGACGTGTTGGATTAGATGAGCCGAGTTGGGGCTTGTTTTGTAAATGATAATAAAAAAAAATATAACTGGACATTACACACAGCGCCGTCTAGACAAGGAAGACCAGTGGTAAGGTCTCATCATAACTAACAAAACGAACCCAAACTCGACTCACCTAGTCCAACACATCGAGGAGTTCCAGTAGCAGTCACCGAAGTACACCTTCATCAGGTCGCTCCATCAAGTTCGGAGGTAAGGTCTCATCATCACTTACAAAACAAGCCCTAACTCGGCTCATCTAGTCCAATATGTTGAGGAGTTCCAGTAGCATTTCCTAAAGTACACCTTCAGGTCGCTCCATCAAGCCCGGAGGTAAGGTCTCAACATAACTTTAATAACAAGCCCAAACTCGGCTCATCTAGTCCAGCACGTCGCGGAGTTCCAGTAGCAGCCACCAAACTACACCTTCAGGTCACTCCATCAAGTCCGGCGGTAGGGCCTCATCATAACTTACAAAACAAGCCCAAACTCGGCTCATCTAGTCCAACACGTCGAGGAGTTCCAGTAGCATTTCCCAAAGTACACCTTCAGGTTGCTCCATCAAGTCCGGAGGTAAGGTCTCAACATAACTAACAAAACAAGCCCAAACTCGGCTCATCTAGTCCAACTCGTCTAGGAGTTCCAGTAGCAGTCACCAAAATACACCTTCAGGTCGTCCCATCAAGTTCGGAGGCAAGGTCTCATCATAACCAACAAAACAAGCCCAAACTCGGCTCATCTAGTCCAACACGTCTAGGAGTTCCAGTAGCAGTCACCGAAGTACACCTTCAGGTCGCTCCATCAAGTCTGGAGGTAAGGTCTCACCATAACCAACAAAACAAGCCCAAACTCGGCTCATCTAGTCCAACACGTCTAGGAGTTCCAGTAGCAGTCACCGAAGTACACCTTCAGGTCGCTCCATCAAGTCTGGAGGTAAGGTCTCATCATAACCAACAAAACAAGCCCAAACTCGGCTCATCTAGTCCAACACGTCTAGGAGTTCCAGTAGCAGTCACCGAAGTACACCTTCAGGTCGCTCCATCAAGTCCGGAGGTAAGGTCTCAACATGACCAACAAAACAAGCCCAAACTCGGCTCATCTAGTCCAACACGTCTAGGAGTTCCAGTAGCAGTCACCGAAGTACACCTTCAGGTCGCTCCATCAAGTCCGGAGGTAAGGTCTCAACATGACTAACAAAACAAGCCTCAACTCGGCTTATCTAGTCCAACACGTCGAGGAGTTCCAGTAACAGCCACCAAAGTACACCTTCAGGTCACTCCATCAAGTCCGAGGTAAAACGTAAAAATATAAAACATAAATATTTTTGTCGGTGCCATAATTTTACTCCAAATAAATACGTAAAAAAATGAATCTTTCTAAGTATCAAAATGAGTTCACTTGAATCAATCGAACCACTACATTGACACGAGTCAATACACACAAGTTTACTTTTCTCGGTAGCGAGAATAGTAGTCGTGCACTACATTTGTGTGTATGAGCCGTGTCAATGTAGTAGTTCGATTCTGTACCTATCAATTTTGCGAACGCGTCCTTAAACTATTCATAAATCTGTTTATTCTTTCACTAGATAGTTTAGTATGTAGCAAGTGAAATTATTCTTGTCATAGAGCTAGAGCCATACTACAGAAATTCTCTAGAGTGTTTGTTCTATTAATTCGTTTTTCTAGTAAATTTTATCTTGACGCCATTTTTATGATCTACTTTTGCTTCAAATGATTTTCGATACATATTCCAATGCTTATTTTTATGTTTTTTATTATTAAATTATCTTTAAACATTTAAAATGTTTTAAATAACTATATTTCTAATAAAATGAATATTTTAAGCATTTAAAAGCAATTTAAAAAAAATACTCATCAAAAATAATATTCATAAGTGCTAAAAAAAATATTAAATCTTGCATTTACAGCGGGCGCTCTTATTTTAAGAGAGTTTTACATCATATTCGACGATAGAATGTCAATCGCATATAGATTTGCTTGTTTACCCATTATCAATTAGCTAAAACAAAAGTAAAATAAGAAATTTGTTACGCCATGATGCAATTCAATTATAAGTTTAAATAACTCTTGTAAGTTCCGCGCCATTATGTGTCGTTGTCTATTACAAATCAAATGTAACTTGAAGTTGATAGTCTTGAGTTAATTTTGGTTAAAAACTTGACGAGTAAAGACTTCTTCAAAGGTCTCAACTTTATCTATAAACTATCTACTAGTAAAAATTGTGGTCTATAAACAGTTTAGTGAGGCACTAGAAAAATCTCTACAGACAATTTGAGAATTTACAACTCTTGTCTCTATCTATTCATGTTTTCTTAACTCATTCTTATGAGAACGGATAAGGTTGTGCCCACTTTTACTAAACTGTGTCTATAAGCGTTCTTGATTACTACTAGGGAGATATTTTACTCTTATGGTAGACAATTAAATTAAATTCTATTAGATATCTAATAGTCCGTTTATAGATGCGATTGTGTTATTTGGGTTATTAGTAGGTAACATGTTTATTAGAATATAGCATTGAAAAAAGTAATTTATTCTCAGTGTTTATTACTTATGTACATTGTAGGTACACTCAAAACTACATACAAGTTTTCTGTCACCTAGTAATCTCCTACTTGTGTAGATAATAATTCTAACATTGCACTTTGGTGAGAGCCAAGAGTAAATAACGTGCACATAGAATTTAGTTGGTTTTATTTCTCATGAGTACAGAATAATAGAAAAATGACACATAGTGTTCCTAACGAACATAATCCAAACATCCGTTATCTCTCATACCAGCCAGTCTGAATAACACTTGCAAACCTCTTCTTAAAACACTTAAATAACAAAATATTTGTTTTACAGTTCAGCAGAATGTAACAGAAGTTCCCCAATTAACACCAAGAGTATTGGATAGATCAGTTCAAGTACATATATCACCAAGAGTATTGGATAAAACAATTCAAGTACATAATATATGGAAAATGTTTAGAAGTAAAGCTTACCAAACAAAAGTCAGTTTGGTAAATCAGATGACGTCACCATCAAAGCCGTTTCTACATACTGTATCTACATCACCATTTAAAATCAAACATTGTGGTGTTAATATAAACCCATCAATACCAAGTAAAAATTATTTGAGTAAGTAAAATATTTATAAAATTGGAACAATCAGATACCGATACTTCTTATACTCCCAGTGCAACTCATGCAGAATCAATATCTGTAAAATCTCTTAAATGGAGTCTACATTGGACTGTAGCAAGATGATAGAGGATGACAAAAGCAGAGAAGATTTAAACGCTTTAGAGTCTTAAAAAAATACAAAACAGTCCCCGTTCTTATATCTTGTTATTATTTAGTTAACTTGATTCAAGAACAGACAAATATACCATTTAACCATATTTTACTGTCTTAAACTTGTGGTTTGATTAATACACAAGATTCTCTTATTAAATAAATGTTTACACAAAAAAAATATCAGCATTTTTATTTTCTATTCTATACTTTTATATATCAATGGATATACATGGGTTTTACAAGGCCTAACATATATTGCTCATCCAAAGTTAGGTAAACATAATTATTATAATTTCTACTTTTATATTACCAGAAAAATTTGGGTCTACAACGCAAAAGTAACACTTATTTAGACCACTCAGGTACATTTGCATTCGAAACTGGGCCTCTGTTGGTAAGCCTCTTGCCCGGATTAACCTTAAAGGCCCGGACCTAGGGGCGCAAAGGAGCCTCACCCACCCAACTAACCCCCCGTCCATAAAAAGGCATAATTTGGCGGCTATTAATCTGGCAATATACAAAATTATGGAGCCTGTGCTATCCGACAATGTTTAGAAGATGGGTGTTCCTATTCGGTTGCATAAATCACCGGACGAGTGAGCCGGCACGCTGACCTCTACTATGTACAGTACACTGGATGACTGGACCATATACTATGCACTGGATTGGCTGTCGCTAGAAAGAGAAAGGAGAGAACTCCTGAACGTTATATGGCGGGACCACGCCAGGTTTTGCGAATATCATGTGAATAGGATATAATACAATATTTCTACTATTTCATACTTTCATAAAAAAATCTACACCCATACCTAACATTTTAAAATATTCTGCAAAGAAAGTGGTCCCGCTATTTTTATATCAAAATGACGGGACCACTATTCATTTGATGAGAAACACATGGCGGGATCTTAGGCCGCTTTCACACTAGAACGTTAGCAGCGCGGCAGAAGCACAAATGCCTTCACATTATAAGGACAGCCGCGCCGCAGCATATGTTTTAAAGTTGCCAAAAGCGCCTAAATGTGAAAGCGGTCTTCAATTGAATAAACAAAATTTCAAAGACCAATTTAACCACTAGACCTTGTGGTGCACCTTGGCGATTGGCGGAGGCCTATGTCAAGCAGTGGACTGCAATTATGATGATGATGATGAACCATTACCTAATTTTATTAGATCATCAACAAATTAACAGCCTATATTGTCTAGTGATCCGAGTGTTTGGCTCGCGATCCGAGGTTCTGGGTTCGATTACCGGTGGGGTCACTGTCTCACAGGGCATTGTAGGTTATATAAATAACCTGATTGTTTAGAAAGTAAGATGATTCCGTGCTTCGGATGCGTACGGCACCGTCACTGTTGATCCTGGTTATTTTCTACGCGATGTAGACGTAACAGAGCCACAGTATTTCCTAGAGTTTTAATGCATGTTTTCATCTCGCTGAAGTCAAAAGCAGATTTCATTTGATGAGGTTTTGCTGACGGTATCACTATCTACTAACTTCATTCAAACCTGTCCAGTCCAGCAGTACTGGAGATAGAATGGTTGAATGGTATGTTGTGTGATATAATGGTTGTAATTTAGTCAATAAAAAGAATCACACTAATATTATAAAAGCGAAAGTTTGTGAGGGTGTATATTTGGTACCCCTTCACGCGAAAACTACTGAACGAATTAGGATGAAATTTGGCACATAGTTTATAACCTGGATTAACATATGATACTTTTTATCCCCGTAGTATGATCCCGTGGGACAGTTATCGAACTTCACGCGGGCGAAACCGCGGGCAGAAACTAGTTTTAAATTATTCTGCAAAGACAGTGGCCCCGCTAATTTGATATCAAAATGATGGGACCACTAATTCAAGCAATGGGAGCAACAAGGGCGTTCGGCACCCAAAGCCCATTTTAATATTATTGCACCAAATTAAACATTGCGCTATCTAGTATTATATGGCAAAAACTCATTTTGATGCAGTGATTCTAGATGGTGTGATAGATAATAATTGAGAGGATTTCGCTACGCTGTTACGACCTGCAGTCTGCGAAAGTTTATTTTAATTTAAAAACATGGCAGAAATTATTGAAATCAGTGATTGTGTGCAGATGTTGACCAGACTGATTAGGTTCCCCCAAAAAATAAAGGAAAAAGAAGTTTAAGAATATAAAGTTATGAAAGAAAACAAGCCCACAGATATTATTCAACTTTTAAATAATGAAAGCAAATGAGTGTTGTGATTTACTTTTATAAAAAGACTAGCTTTTGCCAGCGGCTTCGCCCGCGTGAAGTTTGATAATTGTCCCATGGGATCTTACTACCGGGATAAAAAGTATCCTATGTGTTAATCCAGATTATAAACCATCTGTGTGCAAAATTTCATCCATATCCGTTCAGTAGTTTTTGCGTGAAACAAACATACATCCATCCTCACAAACTTTCGCATTTATAATATTAGTAGGACTAGCTGTTGCCCGCGACTTCGTTCGCGTGAAAATATTGATGGATCATAAGTGAGACTGCATCGTTGGTCAAGTTGTCGCAAGCGCTACTGAGGATGAGGTCCTTGGTTCGATTTGCGGGACGGGCAGTGTTATTGTATTATTTGTGCCCAGTTGATGGGATTAAGCTAAATGTGCGTAATATACTTCTACCTAACAGTGGCGCAGGGTGAAAATAGTGTCAGGAAAAGCCGAAGAAAACAAAAGAAAACTGTTTTTTTTTTGCTTCTGTTCACTGTTTTTCCCGTGTTAATTTTGACCTCATTTTCACTATCAGCGACACCAAAAACCACGAAAACGACACCCATGATTATCGATATCGACAATTACTCATTCTATCTCTTTCTACTATACATACTTTCTTTTTCTGCTCCTGCCGTTAGTCCATAATCTTCGGCTTACTAGGTCCCTACAAAACGGCAAGTACTACCAGCCGCGAAGTCACGTGTGCTATTAACTTGTGTACGGCCTGTACTATTAACTTGCACTGCTGCAAAAGGTCTCTCCTGCTGCTGTTATTGGCGAACGAATGAACAACTACAATGCAAAACTTCATCCTCTTTACCCCTTTGTGGGTTGAAATAAAAAAAAAACTAACGACTTACTAACTTTAATACTATTTGGTGACTCGAAAAATAAAAACTTTAATTAAAAACAAAATGTTGCTCTTTTTTCACCCCTCAAGGGTTGAAATTCTAATAAAGCCGTTGCGTTAGCTTCCAATCATAAGCCCAGATAACAAATTTTGTACTTTTTACGTCGAAAATTAAGGATTTTTCACACACAATTTCATCCCCTTTATAAGCCTTCGGGGTGGAGTTATCAAAAACGCTGAAACACGCATACATTAATTTTCAATCGTCAGCCTAAACACAAAATTAGAAGATCCTAACTTAAAAACTGACGGACTTTCATATAAGCTTCCATCCCCTATTTTATCCCCTTGGGGGTAGAATTGATCAAAATCCTTTCTTTGCGGATGCCTACGTCATAACATCTACCTGCATGCCAAATTTCAGCCCGATCCGTCCAGTAGTTTGGGCTGTGCGTTGATAGATCACTATGTCAGTCAGTCAGTCACCTTTGAATTATATATATTTAGATGATTGTTTAAAGCACCTAAAGCCATCATTTATGCCTTCAAAAGCTTAAAAAATATGAACGCCCACGGGTTGGATGCAAAAAGGGCGGATAACATGTACTTAAAAAAATGTTATTTTGAAGTTTCTATTTGAAAATAATAATAATATTATAATACTCATTGTTACCCGTAATTTTCAAATTTCTAGGGATTTATCTTATTCATTTAGAATTTATAACATATCTAAAACTTTAACTTCAAGTATCTCAAAAGTCACTTTTTGGTGTAACCACTTTCTTAGCCGCATATTTTGAAATTTTATGGGTGTAGATTTTTTCTATGAAAGTATGAAATAGTAGAAATATTGTATTATATCCTATTCACATGATATTCGCAAAACCTGGCGTGGTCCCGCCATATTGACGTTCATTTTAAATTAACTTACTTACCTACTTCAGTATTACACTATATTATTTAGGAGGCCTATGTTCAGTAGTGGACTTCCTATGGCTGATATGATGATTAGGTATCATGGAAAGAAGCAAGCTACGAATAGAGATCAAGAGATTATGTAGGTATGTATGGTCACGCCTGTGTGGAGCATAAGGGAAAGGAGTATCCTGCAGGACGTACCGACGAGAAAGAGTGAAAAAAAGATAATGAAATTAAATAATTTAATTAAATTTACTCCATTCTCTTGCCCTTAACCCAATTCATTTCAAGTCAGCGCAGCATGTCTTCTTCTTCTCGTCTTGGTCTTCCTCTACTCACATACCCATCCACATTCATACTGAAACAAAACTGTCCTCACTACATTTTCCTACACATTTTTTTCTTACATTAAATGTTAAATTTATTTTTAAATAATGATCATCATATAAATTAAGTACTTATTTATTCATTTTAATTACAAATAAAATTATGTATCAAACAATTAGTAGATGGTACCTACTATTTTAAAGGCTATTTATCTGTCATGGATTTCTAAAATGTGATCAGATAAGAACCTACAGTAAAAAAAATATATATATTATTATTGTCTGTATCAAAAATAAAACTATTACCTAGTTGGTTTTTTAGAGTATTTTTGAAAGCATTCATAGAACCGCCATGCTAGTCATAATGGAATTTAGCTGTTTTTGAAATCCCGGAAGGGAATTGACTTTGTTCTGTATATCCTTTAGGATTTTTTCAAACCCTTGTCCCTTGACTTCCTGCTCCTCTTCCTCGGGCTCTTCATCTTCACAATTATTACAAAAAAAAAGTGTTCTACCTGCTTTCATGTCTGCTGCAGCTGCCTTTTACACAATTCCTATGGAATTTTCCTTGGCATAGAAAATGAGATCCTTTACTCGCCAGTTTCTTCTTACACTTTTGACACTGCATACCAATCCAATAATAATTCTAATAGTTTTTTCAATAATTTTATTTTTGTTACTTGACAAGTCAACTGACAGGTCGGGTTCTTGACTAGGCATGACCAATTAACTTTTTACTAAAGTGTTCTTTTCTTCGGCAATGAAACCATATAAAAAATATATTGTAATGGAATTCCAGGCTTGCGGTCCCCTTGAGCAGCAAGCAGCAACACAATCATGGTATGGACTATGTTCGGGGCAAATATTTCATAGCTTTTATAATTATCTCCATCAAGTTTGAGTCGCACACATCTTACGATCGCAGTGAAAATCTAAAATAAATAAGATTCATTAGAAAGTTATTATGATGGCAGCTTCAGGTAACCTTCTACAAAATTCCTAGGTTTAATAAAATAAACACTGATGAAATTTTTTCATAGTCGACTGCTAGCACTTAGGTATAGATATAGTATGTACCTACTTATGTATTGCTATTTTTATTCTGTATTAAAGCTATGTGCTATGTTGTAGATCTTGTCACTGTCTCCACAGCTGGTGTTTGTGGGTAATTATGTAGGAATGTTTTGTGGATAGGTATTTATTTGTCAGATAGTAAGGACCTACATATTAGTAAATAATATAGAGTACCTACAAGGATTGATTAATTACATCACAAACAAAGCCATAGGGATCAAACTGACAGCCCCCAGATAAAGAGCTCTAATAATTTACACACTGATAATCATAGGGTATCATAATAATTGAGACGATTTGTAAGTTACGGAAAGAATTAGAGAATAATGGGTCAGTGTCGTCTTATGGGCACTATAAAAAAAAAATACTTAGAAAAATTTCGCGACAAATTTCGAGGTAGTTGGTCACAGTTCTAACTTAACCTATGGATCCCTTCGAAATCGTTTTTACGACAAACGGTAAGTCGGAGACAAACAAGACACTTTTAGCCTTATATTTAGTATAATAGCATACCTAGGTACTTACTTGATCAATGAAATATAATTTCTTGTTGAAAACGCTTGCACGTTGCTGATTTTAATCATGTTTGTTGTCATTATCTTTTGCTTTCTTCCATCTCAGGACCATTTTCTCTTCCAGATTTAGCTGTAGGAGGGTGCCTAACAACCAGAACTCAACAAGAAAACCCAAAACAGCGTTTTTAAACTTTTCTAAAAACACTGGTACACGAATAATTCACAATTTCACAGATTATTATATTGATTGAACGTCAACCGAAACAAAATCAATCATGAATCAATCATATTTGTGATACCACCCGTTCCTAGTGTCACATGGCTTCTTACTTTTTTTAATGTGACGTCACTGTTTGTTTCGATTCCAATTGATGTGCTGTGCATTATCAGGCCGGCCAATCCTGGTACAGGCCGAGAATGCGCGACATGACAATGTACGTCATTGGAATTCAAAACAGTCACGTGATGTCGCCAATTATCATGCCGTGCATTGTTGGGTCGGACAAGCAAGGTACAGCCGAGTAATTGGAAACATTGTGATGGTTTCTTTTACATGGGCGTACACACTCGTGTTGTACAATCCAGTGTCGCGCATTGCTGGTGTGTGCATTACAGTGACGTGCATTATAGGGACTCAATAAATACATGATTTATGTCTGAAGTAAAACTTTTTTTTTTACTACTAAATACGGCCAGATATTGCGGCCATAAAATTGATTACTTGGGTGCAATAAACGCAATTATAGAGGAGGGTGATGCGCAATGTGTTTATGTGATCGGTGATTTTAATGCACATCCTACGGCTAAGTTTGGCCTTGAGTTGATAAAGTTGGATAAGTACAGTTAGTACAATAATGGATAGTTTAAATATAGGACAATTAAATCTCCACAACGATAGGGTGGCGACCTCTGAATTAGACAAATTAATTATCGATTATAACTTAGACATTGTACTTGTTCAAGAACAATAACAGAATGCACACTTACGTCACAAAGTAGTTCAGCTGGACAGCAAGGCACGAGCCGGAATTTACGTGACGCGTTCTTCTAACTTTACAGTAACATCTTTGCGTAACCTCAGGACGCCCCACTGTGCCGTTGCGGAAGTCTCATCAGCTTCTTTCAAAGTTTACGTTGTGAGCTGTTACTTTCAATACTCAGATCCTGATGGTCCTCATATACATAACCTCCGTCACGTCTTGCAGTCACTCGCGGGCTGTAAAGTTATCGTTGGCGCTGATGTTAACGCGTCATCGTCTCTGTGGTATGGCAAGGTTAGGTCAACGGATTCCGACCGACGTTGTGCTGTTGAAGATTTTATTGCTGAAATGAACCTATCGATTCATAATACCCCTGATGCACCACCTACTTTTTGCAGCCTAATGGGCGAATCTTGTATTGACGTCACACTTTCTAGTGCTGACGTTCGCTTGGATAGGTGGCGTGTCTTACCAGATGCGTCTTGTAGTGATCATCGCCTGATCGTGTACGAATTTGTTCCGATGTCTACTCAAGGTCCGACTCATATCACTGGTAATTTTAGATATAAAAGTAAAGGCGCGAACTGGGAATTCTTTGACTCGCTGTTTGCAAGTCACGCCAAAGACTTCACTCGTGATGGGTTGTCAGCTGAAGAAAGTGCTGAAATTATGTCAGACACCTTCACTTACTGTGCTGACATCGCTATTGGTCCAACAACCAACCTCCGTAGATGTGATTGGTGGTGTGACTACTTAATTGAACAACGTAAAAGCTATCGCCGAGCGCGTAGACATTTAAACAAGCTTAAAAAACAAAAAGTCACCGGAGACCCATTTACCATTGCTTTAAATGCGTTTAGAGTTGCCAGGTCCCGCTACAGAGCATCGACGGAAAAATCTAAGGGTAATTTACTGCGAAAAATTGTAGAAAAATTTGATAAAGAAGGTCCGTGGTCTCCTTTGTATCACGAGTTCAAAGCTAATCGTTCGGTCGACCTAGCGTTTATCCAAAACATTAAAGTAAATAATAAACACACCACCGGTATTGAGGAAACGACCGAAGTTCTATTAAATACTCTGATACCTGATGATTCGCCGGTAAATGACAATGACTACCATCAACAGATCAGAGCGTGGGCTGCTGTGCCACCTGAATCACCAGCGTCAGACCTTCCATCCATTGACGAATTCATTAATGTTGTCAGGAAACTGCCTCTTAAAAAATCAGCAGGTGAAGATAAAATATCTAATCGGATGATCATAGAAGCGTGTAAAACAGCGGGCGACGCCATTCTATCTGTTTTCAACCGATGTATTGCGGAAGGCGTTTTTCCTCGCGTATGGCGACGTGGCTTTATACGAATAATTCCGAAAAGTGGTGATAAGCCACCGGACGACCCTAAGTCGTACAGGCCCTTAACCCTACTACCAAATTTGGGAAAACTCCTGGAGCGTCTTATCGTTCCGCGTTTGCTACCGGACGGACCTAAGTTTCATAACAACCAATTCGGATTCACCGTGGGTAAATCTACTGTTGACGCGGCACTTTCTGTTAGAAAAATTGTTAATAACTCTGAACACAAGTACGTGGTTGGAATCTTTTTGGATATTTCCGGGGCTTTTGATAACGCCTGGTGGCCGATGCTACTACTTAAAATGAAAAATCGTTGCTGCTACAAAAACATATATAATCTTGTTCATTCATTCTTTTTAAATGGTACCGCGCAACTAAAACTCGGACATCATTCTATGTCAAAGTCCCTTACCATGGGATGTCCACAGGGCTCGGTAATCTCTCCGTATGTATGGAATATAGGTTTTGATGATTTCCTCGCCATCCCACTCCCACCGGGCTGTTCATTAACCGGTTACGCGGACGACGGCCTGCTGCTCATTCAGTCAAGTACCCGGGCTGGACTCGAGAATTTAGCTGACACTTGCCTACGATTAATATCTCAGTGGGGCGATCGAAACCGTCTGACCTTTGCACCGCATAAAACATTTCAACTAATTTTAAAAGGTGATCTTAAATCGTGGCCGAGCATTAAATTTAATAACGTTCCCGTGAAAAGAAAGCAGTCCGTGTGCTACCTTGGACTGGTCTTAGAGAGGAATTTTTCATTCGTAGATCACATAAAAAATGTCGGTGAAAAAGCTAAAAAGAACTTTTATTCCTTAACGAGGATATCCAAATCTACGTGGGGATTGTCATTTTTAACTTTAAAGACCATCTACGCGGCTACTTACTTGGGTTGTATGTGCTACGGGGCACCTGTTTGGGCCGATAGGGCCACCATAGGAGCGGTGCGACGTAAATTGCTTCAAAGCCAGCGTTTGGCGTTGATATTCTTATGCAAAGCGTATAGGACGGTTAGTACCGAAGCTCTTCCGGTGCTTGCGGGTGTACTTCCAGTCGATCTGGAGGTGCAGCGGCGGGCTGCAATGTACTATAACGCGCGTGAGACCACGGACGCAGACTTTTTAACCGTACGTGATCGTGCTAGGATTTCTAGATTATTCAAACCACAGACCGACGTCTGGGAGGAACTTTTATCTGAATGGCAATGTAGGTGGGACAATTCCATCAAGGGCAGGCACCTCCACCAGTTCTTTCCATCCGTTCGTGAGCGACTGGACAGGACATGGCTGGAGGTTGATCACTGTGTAGCCCAATTTCTCACGGGCCATGGCAACTTTAAGAGTAAATTATTTTCCTTCAAGCTTGTTGACTCGCCTTTTTGTCAATGTTCAACATCTGACTGCGAATATGAACAATCTGCTCATCACATTTTGTGGGAGTGTAGTCTTTGGCAAAATGAACGCAATATTATGTTGGATAGTGTACAGGTTACATCCGGAGTTATTTACTATACGGACCTTGTGGAAACTAGAGCAAATTTCCGTGCGTTCAAGCGTTTTTGCCATACCTATTATTGGAATCAAATATAACAGCTCTCAACTAGGACCCATTAACGTTAATATTTATCCGTGGTGCTTGGCAACTGGGCCTATCCCAGTTGTAAACGTCCCTCTGTGCCTATTGACCTTGTTTCGTTCTGTTTCCTGCTGATCTTTCCTACTCCTCCGCTATACTTTCTGATTAATTTCGTTGCGGGATCCAAGACAGTTAAATTCATTCTCTGGGACTTCGTCGAGCTTCATTGTCTCGGCGCTTTTCTGGTGGTCGCCACTGTTGATTCTGGCTTTCAGGAGTTACAGTGGTTTGGGCGTGTGTGGCGGGCTTGTCCCAATAAAAAAAAAAAAAGTACAGTTAGTCCACTCTGGGGGGAAATCTATTTCACATAAACCTGAGTGGCAAAATTTCTCATATAACATTATCGGTTCTAAGCCTAAGATCGCCCCATTCAACCTTACTACTACTTAATACTTTACGTAGTGGAATATTAGACTTCACTATACTTAGACTACATTCTAATTGAATGGGAAAGTGATCGGAGCAATAAGTGCCGTACAATACTTCTACACTAGATAGTTTGACGCGCGGCCTCAGTAACGACGCAATGGTCAAGCCAACGTTTGCACTTGTGCGCATCACTCACGAATGTATACGCGTCACAAGGTAATATCTCGCTATCCGCGCAGGTCCGATACTGTTCCTCACAAAACCTCAACAATTCATAGTGGAAAAGTTCATTGGTATGCGCATTATAGTCTCCCAACATAAACACATATTGAATATCACTATTTTCTACAATAGCGTTCATCTCGCTTAGACACTCAGTAAACGTGTGCGTTACCCTGGCAAAATATTGTGCATTTGAGATGTGAGACCTCAACAAATAATTAGAGTATCATGAGGAGCAATTTGCTTACTAATAGCAAAATTTGTTTGCATTATAGTTTTAAAGTTATTTGAGAAAAACACATTTTGCTGGAGTAACGTTTAAAACGTTACCCTGGCAAAATCAACTTTCAAAACTTCGTTTAGCCCGAAACCAAATACATGAATAGATAGCTTTTGTTGCGTAGTAAATAGCAAAATGTGTGTGTGATATGGTTCTAGAGTTATTTAAGATTTTGTTGCGGTAACATTTTGGGATACCCCAGATCTCAAAACGGCTCAACACAGAAGATTGAAAAAAAATACCAACAATAGACCTTAATTTGCTTAAATTAGTTTAAACATTAGTTTTTGATTTGGTCGTCGTAAACCAATGGAATTCAATGGTTTCAAAAATCAGATAAAAACGGATTTGCAAGTAAACCAAAACACTTAGAACCAAATAAACAGCTGTAAAAGATACCCATGGTAGACGCTTATAACGTAAGGAAAATTTTGTAACTTTACAGGATATGAAGATAAAACTAATTTGATTAATTTTAGACTGGTCGTACTTAGCGATGAAATACGCAATTCCTAAACATTAAGAAACGTGGCATACTTTAAGCAAATTAAAATGATTCATGAACATTCATTCCTGTTAATTTCAGCTTTCAATTACGTCTATAACGAAAGTTATATCAAACACAAGTAGAATAAGTCAAAACTCTCTAATAGGCCGACCAAATCGAAAAGTCACGAAAAAGCAGCCGCACCATACATACGAGTAGTCTTCGCAAATTAGCAACTTAGTGTCTGATGTTTTGTACAGTCAAGCAGAAAAACGTTTACGTGAAACCAATTTTTAACGTTTGAACTGAAGGTATCACATTACGCAATTTCTACAAGTTTTCGCTTTTATAAATGAAAATCATTTTAATTCAAAGTTGTTTTAGAATAGAATAATTAAGAGCTACTCGTGTATGTTTATTCTACAGGGGCACATGCAATGGTTTTAGAGATGTACGATTCATCAAAACGTTACTGCAGCAGGAAACGCAATATCTCGAAAATCTGAAGGGGCACAGATTTTATTTTTGGGGGCACATAGTGGCACACATATAAGCTCTCTGGCCATGCACAATTTTTCTCTCTCCGATCACTCGTTTAGAATTTTCCTGCTAGAAAAACGTAACCCCAGCAAGAATCGTTTTTCCGTTTTTTTTTGCAAAACGACAGGGGGCACACATTTTTGATGTGGGGGCACATTTACAGCAGATAAGGCACCAACTATACGTTCTACTCGTATATCTCTAGGAGATACTTTCCTGCTGGAGTAACGTACACAATAATAACAGCATTTAGTATTCAGGATTCATTTATTTATTCGAAATCTTAACAGCCTTATAAATTTAAATAAAATGAATTTAAAAAAACAACTAAAAATACTTTGTAAACTCAAAAGTCATACTTATCGGACACTTTTTTCCACTTATTCTTTACACTATAAAAAAATTATCAATAAGCCCTAAAATATTTAAAATGGAGTTCATTTATTTCTGTTGGTATTAACATTTTATTATTTTCCACTAGTCAGTTGCTTTTTTTGGGTCCGGTTACGTTTAATTTGCAAAACACGTGTGTTTTAATCATTATAAACCAATGTGTGTTCGAATATGTTTTGTTAAAGAAATTTTTTGCATATAACTACGGTGACATAATTATATCACATTTGTAAGGTTTTACACCAGTGTGTTTTCGAACATGATATTTTAAATGATTCTTCTGCGTAAAACTAAGCTGACATATATAACATTTGTAAGGTTTTACACCGGTATGAATTCGAATATGTGAGGTTAAATTATCTTTACGACTGAAACTACGCAGGCACACATCACACTTGAAAGGCTTTTCACCAGTGTGTGTGTGAATATGATGGATTAAATTAGTTTTTGCACTAAAACTGCGCTGACACACATCACACTGAAAACGCTTTTCACGAGTGTGTGTTTGAATATGATTGGTTAAGTGACCTTTTAAACTAAAACTACGCCGACACACATCACATTTGAAAGGCTTTTCACCAGTGTGTGTTTGAGTATGCCTGATTAAATTAGACTTAACACTAAAACTGCGCTGACACACATCACACTTAAATGGCTTTTCACCAGTGTGTGTTCGAATATGATTGGTTAAATAACCTTTTACACTAAAACTACGCCGACACACATCACACTTGAAAGGCTTATCACCAGTGTGTGTTTGAACATGATTGATTAAACTAGACTTTACACTAAAACTACGCTGACACACATCACACTTAAAAGGCTTTTCACCAGTGTGATTTCGAATATGATTGGTTAAAAGTGACTTTACACTAAAACTACGCAGACACACATCACACTTGAAAGGCTTTTCACCAGTGTGCGTTCGAATATGATTGGTTAAACGAAACTTTACACTAAAACTACGCAGACACACATCACACTTAAAAGGCTTTTCACCAGTGTGCGTTCGAATATGATTGGTTAAGTTAACTTTTACATTAAAACTACGCAGACACACATCACACTGAAAAGGCTTTTCACGAGTGTGTGTTTGAATATGATTGGTTAAGTGACCTTTTACACTAAAACTACGCAGACATACATCACACTTAAAAGGCTTTTCACCAGTGTGTGTTCGAATATGATTGGTTAAATAACCTTTTACACTAAAACTACGCCGACACACATCACACTTGAAAGGCTTATCACCAGTGTGTGTTTGAACATGATTGATTAAACTAGACTTTACACTAAAACTACGCTGACACACATCACACTTAAAAGGCTTTTCACCAGTGTGATTTCGAATATGATTGGTTAAAAGTGACTTTACACTAAAACTACGCAGACACACATCACACTTAAAAGGCTTTTCACCAGTGTGCGTTCGAATATGATTGGTTAAGTTAACTTTTACACTAAAACTACGCTGACATACTTCGCACTTGTGAGGCTTTTCACCAGTGTGTGTTCGAATATGTTTCGTTTTATTAGTGTTCTGAGTAAAACTACGCTGACACACTTTCTTGTAAGGTTTTACACTGATTCGCCTTTCAGTAAGCAGTTCCTGTTCCTCTACTTCGTTTAAACTACTCGGATCACAATCGTCAGGCTCTTCGAAAGAAGTGCCAGGTTCGTACGTACGATTTAGAGTAGTCCAGGAAGCTTGCAAGTTTGATGGTTCACTTTTCTTTAGCTCCGCTGTAATTGAATTTTCTAGTTCTGTTCTTGTTAACACGCACGGACCTGTAATTATAAATACTATAAGTTTAAGATATACTTGCACACGAATCGAAATAACAACGGTTTCAATAATTCACTGTAGGATGGAAAAGAGCGCAGAGCAGAGTTGCAGTTAACGTTAAATAATAGTATTTATAACAAGCCACATTAAGTACAAAACTGCGCAAACATCGACGCTGACATAACACACACACCGCCGTCTAGGGCGTCATGGAGTGCAATCTCGAGAGATCATTTAGTTGTACTCAAATTATACATGGTGTAAGTGTGAACACCGTTGTCCTTAAAAGGGTTTATCGCCTAATAAATGTTTGCTGGGCAGTGCCATCATCAATATGCACGCTAAGTATCTACTGCAATAGAGCACGGTGCATGTAGTGGTGTCTAGCACTATCCGACCACGAAACTGCACAATATCTAACAGTTAAATTAGACATTGATAATAAAGTTTAAGATATTTTTGTTTTTTTTTATTGTTTTTTTTCAGTTTCTGGTTTAAAACTGTAAGGGAGCTCAATGACGAAAATATAACCTAGAGATTGTTTGTCGAACTTGTCTTTTTCTGAGGTGTACGAATGCCACTCAAAAAACGTCGCCGCGTCGCCTTCAATTGTCTTCACGATACAATTGTTCTTTTTTACAATTGATGCTTCCCCATTATCATATTTAAAAATAGTAACAAGCAAGTGAAAAACGGATACCTAACAAAAAGTATAAAACGACATTGTGTTACAAAACGAACATTACACCTAAAATGTAACCTTTGTAGACATAACAAAAAATGAAACAGAATAAAATATGACTAAAACTACGCTAATACAGGGTGTAAGCCACCTCATCACAAAACCGTTAACCAAGCATTCTGTACATCAAACTAAGTAACTTTACGCAAAAATGCTGGGAAACAACTTTTTTTTTGAGGTTATAAATCATGTTTCGTGGTAGAACTAAATGTAACGCACTTAAAACATTGTGGAGATGGATGGATTGGATAGTACGGGGGTTGTGGAGGTGTTGAAACACAAAATCTTACAAAAAAACTTGTATTTAAAAAAAAACTTGTAATGTTGTTGTAATAGTTGTAACTTTGACCCCACATATCTCCGTAACTAGAAGGTGCCCAGGTATAGTGTAGAACAAAAAAAATGATCGCAATGATTTTATTTTAAAAAATGATCGCAATGATGGGGAGAACAAGTGCCTTTCGGCTTCGTGAAGATGTGTTTTACACGCTTTATATTAGAAATTTAGAAAAGATATACACAAAATGCGCAACAAATTAATAGTTTTCAATACATCAAAAAAACAAAAAATGCAAGTAAGGCAGCATGGAATTTAATAAAAACAGATGTTAATAATACGACAAGTTACTGACATTGACACAATACAAGTTAATACTGAAATTTATGACAACCCTAACCATATCTGTAACCTTTTTAATGACTACTACATATCCCTTACCAATACGACGCAGAAGCCACGAGAAAATAATCAGAATACCAATTTTACAATTCCCCAGAATCCCAAAAGCATTTTCCTAACACCAATAGATGAAACAGATGTGCATAAAATAATTCTTGGTTTAAAAAATACAAACGCGACTGGTTAGGACGACTTCACTATCACTATCACTATATATTATAAAACAAAGTCTTCCGCCGCGTCTGTCTGTCCCTATGTATGCTTAGATCTTTAAAACTCCGCAACGGATTATGTTTTTTTTTTTTTAATAGATAGAGTGGGGCAAATATTATGGAAATATTCCAGGGCGACAGTCTGAGTCCATTTTGGTTCTGTTTAGCCCTGAATCCTTTAAGCACATTGCTGGAGAGTTAAGGACTAGGCTACCAGTTGAGGAAAGATGGTCAGGTTATATCTCACCTGCTTTACATGGATGACTTGAAACTCTTTGCCCCCAACAAATTGCGACTCATGGAGCTACTGAAAGTAACTGAAACTTTTAGTAGCGCCATCAGGATGGAATTTGGTGTGGACAAATGTGCAGTCATGTATGTAAAGCGAGGGGAGATTGTGGGATCCGAGGGACATCAGCTCTCGGATTCCATACTCCTAAGATCCCTTTTCTCATCCGAGAGCTATAAGTACTTGGGTATGTCGGAAGCGTTAGGCATTAACGTAACCGACATGAAACAATCGTTGAGTTGCCCGACCCAGTTCTCGAGAAAGACCATGTCACGCTGTACTGGGATCAGTTTATCATTACTGACAGAGCTATTGTCGCCAATAAGCCTAACATAGTGGTGATAGACCGATCAGCGCGCCGCGTAATGATAATCGATGTTACCATTCCACATGACGAGAACCTCGTGAAAGCTGAGAAAGAGAAACAAATAAAACGACACACGATATTTGCGACATGTGGAATATGAAGTCGGTTATCATTGTGCCGAAATATGTAAAAATATTTAAAAAAATGTGTATTAAATAAATAAAGGAAATAATAATTTGCTAAACGAATGTCAATAAAATACGATATATCAAATACACACACATGAAAATAAACAAAAATAAAGTAAAAAATAATAAAATACTGAACTAAGTTTTCATGCCAAATCCTTAAATGTCACAGTCACAAGTAAACACTGATGTGAAATCCTGCCATCAATTTCAAATATAATTGAGAGAATCCTCAATAAGCAAATGAAAGGCTTTTCGAACAAACACCGCATCATCGCGGGAAACCAGTATGGCTTCAAAGCTGGAGTATCGACAGAGGATGCTGTTTTGGACCTAACTCAATTTGTGGCAAAGGACCTTGATTGTGGGTATAAATGTTGGGGCATTTTTCTAGACCGCTCGAAGGCCTTCGACACAGTTTCTATTCTCAAACTCATAGCAAGGATGGAGCGTCTAGGTGTACGAGGCACAGCACTGGAAATGTTTAAGGCCTATCATTAAAATCGCTCTCAGTTGGTTAAAATAGGTGATTATCTGAGCGATATGGAAACAGTAACAAACGGCGTGCCCCAGGGAAGCATATTGGGACCCACTATGTTCCTAATTTAAATGAATGACCTCTGCAGAATAATTCTCCCTAACTGCAAGATCTATACATAAGCGGATGACTCTGCAATCGTCATTTATGGACCTACTTGGGATACGGTTAAAACAATGACAGGAAACGCTCTAAGTCATATCATGAACTGGTTTCACGATGGCCTACTAATTCTCAATTTAGGTAAGACCTGTTACATCTCTTTCGCAATCCGACGTAATACTGTGCCCAATAAAGACTTTGCAATAATTGCCCACTAATGCCAGAGTTTATCCAATACTTGTACTTGCCCAACACTGGACAGATGCGATAGTATCAAATAATTAGGCCTGCAAATTGATTAATGCCTTAGATGGGACAAACAGCTCGGTTTGGTAACTTCCAGAATATTCCGGCTCATCTACGATTTCAGATCGTTGAGAGATCCCGCTGATGTGGGCACACTGAGAGTGGTTTATTCTGCACTGTGTCAGTCTATAATTGAATATTGCATAACTGCGTCGGGTGGTGCTTCAAAAAAAAGTTTGCTGAGAGCTCAAAGAGTTGTACTAAAAGTTATTTGTAAAAACCGTACCGTTAACCAACTAAACAATTATACGAGGACTGTGAGGTCTTAACCGTTAGACAACCATTAATTTTGCAGTCAGCTCTCAGGACTCATAGATCCATGCCAAAATCAAACCCTAAAAAGAGCACTAATGTCCCGTCAGGTGTTAAACATAAAACCTCTTTTGCCCAACACCAATATTACGTTTTGAGTAAACATTCACACAAAAATCTGCATAAAAGATAAACATACTGGATCTAAATAGATATACATTAAAGAAATAAGTCAATGGCTATTGCAACAGGATTATGTTGAAACTGAAAATCTGCTTACTTACGTTACTTAATTGTGTATCACATACATACTCATAGATCACATCTCACACGTTTTAACCAATCAACCTCTGCGGCCCGACTGGAACGAAAACGTTCCACCTGTCAAATTCCGTTGAGTCCCGCTGGAACGTTTTCGTTCCACCTCGTACCGTCAAGTTCAAACCTTATTTTCATCACGCATATGGCTCTAAATCGAATGCGGAAGGTTTTCTTCTGTGGCCAGATAAATAGTCGATTCAATGACAGCAATCTTTAGTAACACTAAACGGGGCAACACTTTTAAAAATATAAAAGAAGTTGAAAAATGTCAGTGCAAAAAATGGTCGACGGGCCATACGTTTGGGCGTGGTATTTATTGTGTTTTAGTGGGTGTTATTGTGTAAAACGTTGGTAAGTAAGTGTTTATTATGTTACAAGGGCCTATTGCAACTTTTTAGATAATCAATTGCTTGAAACAATGTCCCAAAATTATTTTATGAGCCAACAAAGTTTTCCTAATTTCGATTTCGTCAGCCGTCATTGAATGTATAATTGAAAATATGAATTTGACTCACCTATAATGTAAATATGGTCTTGGAAACATTAGTAGCAACGTATAATATAGTGATAATTCATTATTTCATTTATTCGAGGCATATATCTGCAGATATATTTATATTTCCACTATTTTCTAGTGAAGGTCAATGTCAACCGCCAGACCAATTCGGCGTAACTGTTTTTGAATCAGATTAGATTTGGTGTGAAAATCATGTTATAAGTGGATGTATTATAATTACTTAGTATCTAATGCAAGTGTGTATCTAATTGTTTGTTTGAAACAATACCATAAAACTACTCTTTTGAAGAAACAAAGTTATAGTCGGCGTCGCCTTTGTTTGATAAGAATTCTAATAATTCTCAATGAATTAGTATCTTTCTAAGGTCTTAAAAATCGTCAAAACTAATGATAATTCATAATTTCATACATTCCTGGCGTATTTATTCTATTTTTACTCATATTTCGATGTTTTCTAATGTTGTTGTTTATATCACGTGACTGCCAATATTCAAACATGAGTATAACGACCACTAGACGGTTGGTCAAGTCGACAATAGTTTTCGATAGTATCGATAACTTTATTTTACAAAGTAAAATATTTCTGGGAGGTATTTGCCCAACAGTCGGACAGTACCTATGGGTTGAGAAAAAAAGTAGCATAGTAAAATCAAAAACATTGATCATTTCAGAAATGGAACGACGGTGAAAGGTGGTGCTACAATTTGGAGGAGCTGCTGAGGGAGTGTGGACGACGCAAGACGATGCGTTAGACCGGAGTACCTCGAGTTGGACGTGTCTGAGGGTATATGATGAGCCGGAATTCCTCGATGACTTGGAGAAACCGGCTTGTGAGGTAAATTGTTTTCATCATCTTGATTTAAATTACTGAATCTGCTGTAATGAGACAAGTCAGTGATATTTCTGGGAGGTCTTTGCCTGTGGGATGGTATGGGTTGAGACAAAAAAGTGTAGCATAGTAAAAACAAAAATATTATTTATTATTTCAGAAATGGAACATCGGTGAAAGGTTCCCTACAATTTGGAGGAGCTGCCCACTGTGCTGACTCGAAGGATGAGGGCTCGAGTTGGACGTATTTGAGGATGAGTTGGATTAGTAGGAAGTATCCGATGAACCGGACTTCCTCGATGACTTGGAGAAACCGGCTTGTGAGGTAATTTTTTTTCATCATCTTGATTAAATGACTGAATCTGCTGTAATGAGACAAGTCAGTGAGACTATGAGACAGATTGCATAGACTTAATGTATTTTGTCAGTTATTACAATTATATCTATTTTATTTTTTATTTATATTTATAGTTATATAAAATAGTTATATAAAACTACAAGACCACTGACTGACTCACTCACTCATTGACATGCCTTTTCTCGGAATGGGTGAGAGATGGGTTAGGGGTATGTTTTGAAAAAATGTACAGTACTTCCGGTCGAGTAGAGGAAAATTATAGAGAAGATTGAAATCCAAGATGGCGGCCGAGTCCATTTCCGGTTTCGGTGAGGAAAGGATTTGGACCGATTTCGACTCGTAGGTTTTGTAAAAGGTTCAAAATGATTTAAAAAAAAGTAAAAAAAAAAAAAAAAACAAGATGGCGGCCGCGCTGGGACGTTTTGAAATTGGCGACTTTTTTCACTCTACTTTGGTGAATTGTTTTGTTCTAATGATTTTTAAAGTCGGCAACATTGACCTTGCCAATTTGTAGGTCATTTCAATGGCAACTGTGAAAAATTATGACATTTTGAAAATCCAACATGGCGGACGCTGTGGCGGCCATTTTGTAAAATGGTGGAATTTTCGACTTTTTTTAAATGCATTTTTCGTGTAGTTGGCAACATCTGACGGGTTCGAAATGTACCGAGCGGTCGTGTGTTATGTTAAGGAGTGTTGCCTGGTGCAAAAATTTTCCCAATTTTTAGGGTATTTTCCCAGATTTTCCCCGAAAACATGAAAAGTAGAAATACCGACATTTTGAATGGAGACTTTGTCTAGCTGGCAACTTTGAGGAGCCCTAAATGACATTTGACCATTTTCATCACTTTCAACTGGCAACCCCAAAAAATATTAAACTTTTTCATTTTTGGGACTTTTTCACTTTGGCGAATTACTTTGTTCTACCAAACTCAAAAGTTGGCAACACCGAGTACACCGGTCGATGGCCTGTATCCTTGAAATTTCCAGAAAATTATGACTTTTCAGAAAAACAAAATGGCGGCTGGTGTGGCGGCCATCTTGTGAAATCGACGAAAATTCACAATTTTCGACGCAATTTTTCGGGTAGTTGGCAACATCTTACGGATTCGAGTTGTACCGATCGTTTGTGTGTTTTGTTGAGTAGTGTTGCCTGGATTAAAAATTTTCCCCATTTTTTGGGTATTTTCCCAGATTTTCCCCGAAAACATGAAAAGTAGAAATAACGACATTTTGAATGGAACTTTTACATAATCACCAAAAATGGGACGCCCCAAATGACATTTGACTGTTTTCATCACTTTCAGCTGGCAACCCCGAGAGCCATTGGGTTTGAATTTTCGGGTCAGACCTGACTTGGCGAATTACTTTGTTCTACCAAACTCAAAAGTTGGCAACACAGAGTACATCGGTCGGTGGCCTATATCCTTGAGATTTCCAGAAAATTATGACTTTTCAGAAAAACAAAATGGCGGCTGGTGTGGCGGCCATCTTGTGAAATCGACGAAAATTCACAATTTTCGACACGATTTTTCGGGTAGTTGGCAACATCTGACGGGTTTGAATTGTACCGAGCGGTTGTGTGTTTTGTAGAGGAGTGTTGCCTGGTGTAAAAATTTTCCCAATTTTTTGGGTAGTTTTCCTGATTTTACCCAAAAACATGGAAAGTAGAAATAACGACATTTTGAATAAAAATATTACATGATCGCCAAGAATGGAATGCTCCAAATGACATTTGACCATTTTCATCACTTTCAACTGGCAACCCCGAGAGCCATTGGGGTTTGAATTTTCGGGTCAGACCTGACTTTGGCGAATTACTTTGTTCTACCAAACTCAAAAGTTGGCTACACCAAGTACACCCGTCGTTGGCCTGTATCCTTGAAATTTCCAGAAAATTATGACTTTTCAGAAAAACAAAATGGCGGACAGTGTGGCCATCTTAAAAAATGATGAAATATCCAAATTTTCGATACGATAAATGGGTCAGTTAGCATCCCCCAACTGGATTATGTTGTATGAACTGGTTGTGTGTTTTGTCAAGGAGTGTTGCCTGGTGCATTTTTTTTCCCAGTTTTAGGGTTTTTTCAAAAACATGATATGTTATGTTATGTCAAATTCGTTTGTTCTACCAATTTATGATTGGGTTCCTTCGAACGGTTCCGACCTAATGAGGATTGATTTTGTACGTAGAGGGTTTTATTAATATGGTGGTGAAATTTTTGTATCCTTCCCATCTCTCCCCAACCTCCCCTCAAATAGAAAGGGCTGTAACTTCATTGCGGTTAGAGATAGCCGATTGGTGTTTGAACAAATATTATAGTAGGCGTTGAAACCTATCCGGTGGTGGTTAGCCCGGCGACCCCGTTGCATGAGGATGAGGTCACGGTAGCATTCCGGTTCTAAATGAGAAGGTGATGAGCGTAGCGAGCCGGCGACTATTAGGTGATACCGGTAAGGTGAAGGGGTAGGTGCCGAGCGAAGTGAGCCGGTGTCCCCGTAGCGTGGGTTTAAGGTCACGGTAGCTTTCCGTCGGTAGGCAGGTCCTGAGTGGAGCGAAGTGGGGAAGTGGCGAGCGTAGCGAGCCGTCATCTAAAAACCTGTCCGGTGGCGATACCGGTAAAGCGAAGTGGGGAGGTGGCGAGCGAAGCGAGCTGGTGACCCCATGGCGTGAGGATGAGGTCATGGTAGCTTTCCGGTGGTAGACAGGTCTTGAGTGGAGGAAAGTGGGGAAATGGCGAGCGTAGCGAGCCGTCGACTGAAAACCTGTCCAGTGGTGGTATCGCTAAAGCGAAGGGGGGAGGTGGCGAGCGAAGCGAGCCGGTGACCCCATAGCGTGAGGATGAGGTCACGGTAGCTTTCCGGTGGTAGACGGGTCTTGAGTGGAGGAAAGTGGGCAAACGGCGAGCGTAGCGAGCCGTCAACTGAAAACCTGTCCGGTGGTGGTACCGCTAGAGCGAAGGGGGGAGGTAGCGAGCAAAGCGAGCCGGTGACCCCATAGCGTGAGGATGATGTCACGGTAGCTTTCCGGTTGTAGGCAGGTCTTGAGTGGAGGAAAGTGGGGAAATGGCGAGCGTAGCGAGCCGTCGACTGAAAACCTGTCCGGTGGTGGTACCGGTAAAGCAAAGACGGGAGGTGGCGAGCAAAGCGAGCCGGTGACCCCACAGCTCGAGAATAAGGTCACGATAGCATTCCGGTGGTTGGCAGGTCCTGAGTGGTGTGAAGAAAGGAAGTCGCGAGCGTAGCGAGCCGTTGACCGAAAACCTGCCCGTTGGTGATATCGGTAAAACGAAACGGGCGTCGACGACCCCGTAGCGTGGGAATAAGATCACAGTTGCTTTCCGGTGGTAGGCAGGTCCTGAGTGGAGCGAAGTGGGGAAGTGGCGAGCGTAGCGAGCCGTCATCTGAAAACTTGTCCGGTGGCGGTACCGGTAAAGCGAAGTGGGGAGGTGGCGAGCGAAGCGAACTGGTGACCCCATGGCGTGAGCATGAGGTCACGATAGCATTCCGGTGGTTGGCAGGTCCTGAGTGGTGTGAAGAATGGAAGTCGCGAGCGTAGCGAGCCGTGGACCGAAAACCTGCCCGTTAGTGATATCGGTACAGCGAAACGGGCGTCGACGACCCCGTAGCCTGGGGATAAGGTCACAGTTGCTTTCCGGTGGTAGGCAGGTCCTGGGTGGAGGAAGTGGGGAGGTGGCGAGCGTAGCGAGCCGTCGACTGAAAACCTGTCCGGTTCCACTTTAGCTGTTTTTTTGATAAAGCTGGGAACTAAGGATTCAAACCTGAGACTTTTGCCCATCTTTAAAAGAAGCGAAACGACTATTTTGAGAAAAGGTCGCGAATGTGTCTTGCAGCACTTTTCACATTACATCTGGGTTATTTTCAGCCTCTCGAACAAGCCGGATTCCGAAAAGGCTGACCACATAGATATGTCACTGTAAAATTGTCAAACACGTTATATTACAATATAACGTGTTTCTTTCTAGCGATATTGTAAACTCTCGAATTATTGTCAGCTGAACCTACGGAAGTATCTCTGCCCCCATAATCGGGACTTGGGGCACCCCCCCGTTAGGTTAGTTAGGTTCCTTTAAACCCTGCACTCGGAAATAGGGGCCCCGCGAAGCGGGGTTCCGTCGACTACGCTCTTTAGGGGAATACGTATAAAGTAGTTTAAGGTTAGGTTACATTAATCGATATTTCTCAGGAGCAGTACAGTATTTTTTCATGAGAGTGGTACCCACTGGGTAATGGGGACTTCCCTACACACCACGTGAGTTGACTACCATCGCATGCATTTCACGAAAAATAATGAGTTTTATTGTAAGCAGTATGTTCGTTTGACAATAATTCGAAAGTTTACAATATCACTAGAGAGTTTATAATTTTACGGTGACAGATATATACACTGCGGTATGCAGAAGACCGAAAAGTATAACCGGCGTTGTTGTTTAGCCTTTGTGGACTACGAGATATCTTTTGATTTGATCGAGACGTGGGCTGTACTTCAGTCTCTCCAACGCTGCCAAATTGGCGGGTACGTCGAGGTTTTAAAGTGTTTGTACAAAAACACCACATATCATTCCGACTTCATGATCAAACCTCGGAACCTATCCTACATCAGCGAGGCATGAGATAGGGAGATATCATATTATTATTTACAAAACTGTTCTTGCGCTGGAGAATGTCTTATACTCTCCCCTCCCCAACTTTATAACGATTCAGGTTAGCCATTAGGTGTTTGAACAAATATTATCGTAGGCGTTGAAACCTGTCCGGTGGTAGAGATATGGTCATGATAGCTTTCCGGTAGCAGGTAGGTCGACAAGCACAATTGTATTGTAATGTTTTTGTATGAGAAAAGGTTTTTAATTGGAAAACATCAAATAACTTCTCCCACTCTGGGCGGAGCGGGAAGGAGTGTAACTTGAGAGACTTGGAACTTACTTTTTCACATTCATAAACAGCGATAGAGAGGTGGCAAAATCTCTTCTCTCTCCCCTTCTTCCCGCCCCCCATCGTATCTCGAAAACCTGCCCACATAGTGGTTGTTTTTAATTCTCACCTAATACTATTGAGGATCGTTGAAATTCGTATACCTTCTTCTCCCTTCCCCAACCTCCCCTAAACTTGAAAGAACTGTAACTTCATAACGGTTAGGGATAAGTGATTGAACAAAGATTATCATAGGCGTCGAAACCTATCTGGTGGTAGAAGACCTTTCCGGTAGCAGGTAGGTCGACAAGCTAATTGTAGGGTAATGTTTTTTTAATGAGAGAAGGTCTGAGTTTTTAAATAAGTTTTTAGATTATACTCGTATATTAGGGGTTCTTATGGGGTTTCCAAATTTTTTAATTAATTCTCAAGTTTAATTTTATTTTAATATCTTATTTTTATTGAATTAGTATTCAGAATGTGTTAGGGGTTCATACTGATTTAAGGATTCCTATTGGTTTTCAAAATGTCATAAGACTAAGGAAAACACTTAAGATATGGGTAGGTATCGTTATTCGAGTGGTTTGAAGATGCTGATTTAGAACGATTAGAGCTTAATCAAGTGGAAACGTTAAGTCCTTTTGGGCTTTATTTGGAATTTCATTAGAGTCTGATAGTCATGTTTAAGAATGAATAGGTTTCAAAAGTGAAAAAAAAAGCTACCACCACAAGCACGCGAGCTGCTTGCAGCTCGCGCAGCACGCAAAAACTAGTTATTATATTTATATTATATAAAACTACAAGTTTATATTATATAAAACTACAAAGCCACTGACTCACTCACTGATTGACATGCCGTTTCTCGGAATGGGTGAGAGATGGGTTAGGGGTTAGTTTTGAACAAATATAAAGTACTTCCGGTCGAGTAGAGGAAAATTATAGAGGAGATTCAAATCCAAGATGGCGGCCGAGTCCATTTCCGGTTTCGGCGAGGAAACGACTTGGACCGATTTCGACTCGTAGGTTTTGTAAAACGTCTGAAGTGATTTGAAAAAAAATTAAAAAAAAAAAAAAACAAGATGGCGGCCGCGCTGGGGTGTTTTGAAAATTGCGACTTTTTTCACTCGACTTTGGCGAATTGTTTTGTTCTACCGATTTTAAAAGTTGGCAACACTGACCCTGCCAATTTGTAGGTCATTTCAATGGCAACTGTGAAAAATTATGACATTTTGAAAATCCAACATGGCGGACGCTGTGGCGGCCATTTTGTAAAATGGTGGAATTTTCGACTTTTTTTAAATGCATTTTTCGTGTACTTGGCAACATCTGACGGGTTCGAGATGTACCGAGCGGTCGTGTGTTTTGTTAAGGAGTGTTGCCTGGTGCAAAAATTTTCCCCATTTTTAGGGTAGTTTCCCAGATTTTCCCCGAAAACATGAAAAGTAGAAATAACGACATTTTGAATGGAGACTTTGTCTAGCTGGCAACTTTGGGGAGCCCCAAATGACATTTGACCATTTTCATCAATTTCAACTGGCAACCCCAAAAAATATTAAACTTTTTCATTTTTGGGACTTTTTCACTTTGGCGAATTACTTTGTTCTACCAAACTCAAAAGTTGGCAACACCGAGTACACCGGTCGGTGGCCTGTATCCTTGAGATTTCCAGAAAATTATGACTTTTCAGAAAAACAAAATGGCGGCTGGTGTGGCGGCCATCTTGTGAAATCGACGAAAATTCACAATTTTCGAGGCAATTTTTCGGGTAGTTGGCAACATCTGACGGGTTCGAGTTGTACCGAGCGGTTGTGTGTTTTGTTGAGTAGTGTTGCCTGGATTTAAACATTTCCCCATTTTTAGGGTAATTTCCCAGATTTTTGCCAAAAACATGAAAAGTAGAAATAACGACATTTTGAATGGAACTATTACATAATTACCAAGAATGGGATGCCCCAAATGACATTTGACCATTTTCATCACTTTTAGCTGGCAACCCCGAAAGACATTGGGGTTTGAATTTTCGGGTCAGACCTGACTTTGGCGAATTACTTTGTTCTACCAAACTGAAAAGTTGGCAACACCGAGTACACTGGTCGTTGGCCTGTATCCTTGAGATTTCCAGAAAATTATGACTTTTCAGAAAAACAAAATGGCGGCTTGTGTGGCGGCCATCTTGTAAATACGACAAAAAAATCGAATTTTCGACACGATTTTTCGGGTAGCTGGCAATATCCGACGGGTTTGAAATATACAGAGCGGTTATGTGTTTTACTGAGGAGTGTTGCCCGGATTAAAAAAAATCCCCATTTTTAGGGTAATTTCCCAGATTTTTCCCAAAAACATGAAAAGTAGAAATAACGACATTTTGAATGGAACTTTTACATAATCACCAAGAATGAGACGCCCCAAATGACATTTGACCATTTTCATCACTTTCAGCTGGCAACCCCGAGAGCCACTGGGCTTTGAATTTTCGGGTCAGACCTGACTTTGGCGAATTACTTTGTTCTACCAAACTGAAAAGTTGGCAACACCGAGTACACCTGTCGTTGGCCTGTATCCTTGAGATTCCCAGAAAATTATGACTTTTCAGAAAAACAAAATGGCGGCTGGTGTGGCGGCCATCTTGTAAAACTGACAAAAAATCCTTATTTTCAACACGATTTTTCGGGTAGTTGGCAACATCTGACGGGTTTGAGTTGTATGAAGCGGTCGTGTGTTTTCATGTAAAGTGTTGCCTGGTGCAAAGACTTACCCCATTTTTAAGGGTAATTTTCCAGATTTTCCCCAATAACATGAAAAGTAGAAATAATGACATTTTGAATGGAACTTTTACATAATCACCAAGAATAAGATGCTCCAAATGACATTTGACTATTTTTATCACATTCAACTGGCAACCCCGAGAGCCACTGGGGTTTGAATTTTCGGGTCAGACCTGACTTTGGCGAATTACTTTGTTCTACCAAACTGAAAAGTTGGTATCACCGAGTACACCGGTCGATGGCCAGTATCCTTGAAATTACCAGAAAATTATGACTTTTCAGAAAAAGAAAATGGCGGCTGGTGTGGCGGCCATCTTGTGAAATCGATGAAAATTCACAACTTTCGAGACGATTTTTCGGGTAGTTGGCAACATCTGACGGGTTTGAGTTGTACCGAGCGGTTTTGTGTTTTGTTGAGGAGTGTTGCCTGATGCAAAAATTTACCCCATTTTTAGGGTAATTTTGCTGATTTTCCCCAAAAACATGAAAAGTATAAATAACGACATTTTGACCAGAACTTTTACATAATCACCAAGACTGGGATGCTCCAAATGATATTTGACCATTTTCATAACTTTCAACTGGCAACCCTGAAAGCTATTGGGGTTTGAATTTTTGGGTCAGAGCTGACTTTGGCGAATTACTTTGTTCTACCAAACTTAAAAGTTGGCTACACCAAGTACACCGGCTTGTAGCCTATATCCTTGACATTTCATAAAAATTATGACTTTTTAGAAAAACAAAATGGCGGACAGTGTGGCCATCTTATAAAAATGACAAAAAAGTTCAATTTTCGATACGATAAATGGGTCAGTTTGCATCCACCGACTGGATTATCTTGTATGAACCGGTTGTGTTCTGTGTTGACGAGTGTTGCCTGGTGCAAAATTTTTCCCAATTTTCAAGGTATTTTCCCATGTTTTGCCGGAAAACATGAAAAATTGAAATAACGAATTTTGAATGAAAATGTTGCATAACCACTAAGAATGGATGCGTCAAATGACATTTGGACATTTTCATCACTTTCAGCTGGTAACCCCGAGAGCCATTGGGGCTTGAATTCTCGGGTCAGACCCGACATTGGCGAATTGTTTTGTTCTACCAATTTATGATTGGGTTCCTTCGAACGGTTCCGACCGAATGAGGATTGATTTTGTACATAGAAGGGTTTATTAATATGGTCGATTTTAAGGTTCATTTGGTGGTGAAATTTGTGTATCCTTCCCATCTCTCCCCAACCTCCCCTCAAATAGAAAGGGCTGTAACTTCATTACGGTAAGAGATAGCCGATAGGTGTTTGAACAAATATTATAGTAAGCGTTGAAACCCGTCCGGTGGTGGTTTACCCGGCGACCCCGTTGCATAAGGACGAGGTCACGGTAGCATTCCGGTGGTAGGCAGGTTCTGGGGGGAACGAAGTGAGAAGGTGGCGAGCGTAGCGAGCCGGCGACTATTACCGGTGGTGATACCGGTAAGGTGAAGGGGGAGGTGGCGAGCGAAGCGAGCCGGTGTCCCCGTAGCGTGGGGTTAAGGTCACGGTAGCTTTCCGTCGGTAGGCAGGTCCTGAGTGGAGCGAAGTGGGGAAGTGGCGAGCGTTGCGAGCCGTCATCTGAAAACCTGTCCGGTGGCGGTACCGGTCCAGCGAAGTGGGGAGGTGGCGAGCGAAGCGAGCCGGTGACCCCATGGCGTGAGGATGAGGTCACGGTAGCTTTCCAGTGGTAGACAGGTCTTGAGTGGAGGAAAGTGGGGAAATGGCGAGCGCAGCGAGCCATCGACTCAAAACCCCTCCGGTGGTGGTACCGCTAAAGCGAAGGGGGGAGGTGGCGAGCGAAGCGAGCCGGTGACCCCATAGCGTGAGGATGAGGTCACGGTAGCTTTCCGGTGGTAGACAGGTCTTGAGTGGAGGAAAGTAGGGAAATGGCGAGCGTAGCGAGCCGTCGACTGAAAACCTGTCCGGTGGTGGTACCGGTAAAGCGAAGAGGGGAGGTGGCGAGCGAAGCGAGCCGGTGACCCCACAGCGTGAGAATAAGGTCACGATAGCATTCCGGTGGTTGGCATGTCCTGAGTGGTGTGAAGAAAGGAAGTCGCGAGCGTAGCGAGCCGTGGAACAAAAACCTGCCAGTTGGTGATATCGGTAAAGCGAAGCGGGCGTCGAGGACCCCGTAGCATGGGGATAAATAAGATCACAGTTGCTTTCCGGTGGTAGGCAGGTTCTGGGCGGAGTGAAGTGGGGAGGTGGCGAGCGTAGCGAGCCGTCGACTGAAAACCTGTCCGGTGGTGGTACCGAAAAAACGAAGGGGGGAGGTGGCGAACGAAGCGAGCCGGTGAACCCACAGCGTGAGGATAAGGTCACGATAGCATTCCGGTGGTTGGCAGGTTCTGAGTGGTGTGAAGAAAGGAAGTCGCGAGCGTAGCGAGCCGTGGACCGAAAACCTGCCCGGTGGTGATATCGAGAAAGCGAAGCGGGAGGTGGCGAGCGAAGCGACATGGCGACCCCGTGGCGTGGGGATGAGGTCATGGTAGTTTTCCGGTGGTAGGCAGGTCCTGAGTGGATCAAAGTGGGGAGGTGGCGAGCGTAGCGAGCCGTCGGCTGAAAACCTGTCCGGTGGTGATACCGGCAAAGCGAAGAGGGGAGGTGGCGAGCGAAGCGAGCCGGTGACCCCGTAGCGTGAGGATATGGTCATGGTAGCATTCCAGTGATTGGCACGTCCTGAGTGGAGTGAAAACCGTAAGTCGCGAGCGTAGCGAGCCGTAGACCGAAAAACTGCCCGGTTGTGATATCGGTAAAGTGAAGCGAGAGGTTCAAAGTTTGTATACCGAAGGGTATTCGAATCGCCTCTACCCAACCTCCCCTAAAATTTAAACGGCTACAACTTCATTACGGTTAGACATAGCCGTAAGATGTTTCAACAAACACTATAAAATGCGTTGAAATGTGGTGATGGAGAGGTGGCCAGCGAAGCGAGCCGGCGACCCCTGTATCGTAGGGACAAGTTCAAGATAGATTTCCAGTGGTAGGTAGGTCCTGAGTGGAGCTGAGCCCAGAGTTGGTCAAAATGATTTTTTTAAATTTCCTTTCCCTGAAAGGAAATCATTAATTGTCGGCCAACGAAAAAAACGTTACAACAGTGTTTGGGAGGTCAGTCTGAGTATTTTTTACTACTGCCCCAATTCTTTACAACCATTCGTTGAGCTGATTCTTTGGGATGAAAAATCTGGTTTTTCGTAAGTTTTATTTGACTGTAATCTTTTCTTCTGCTGGCGAATAAGTGGTATGAGTTCGTTGAGATGATGATTTTGGTCAAGGATTTTACAAACCACTTTAGCTGCTCTTTTGATAAAGCTGGGAACCAAGGATTCAAACCTGAGACTTTTGCCCATCTTTAAAAGAAGCGAAACGACTATTTTGAGAAAAGGTCGCGAATGTGTCTTGCAACACTTTTCACATTACATCTGGGTTATTTACAGCCTCCCGAACAAGCCGGATTCCAAAAAGGCTGACCACATAGATATGTCACTGTAAAATTGTCAAACACGTTATATTACAATATAACGTGTTTCTCTCTAGCGATATTGTAAACTCTCGAATTATTGTCAACTGAATATACGGAAGTATCTTTGCACCCATAATCGGGACTTAGGGCACCCCCCCGTTAGGTTAGTTAGGTTCCTTTAAACCCTGCACTCGGAAATAGGGGCCTCGCAAAGCGGGGTTCCGTCGACTACGCTTTTTAGGGGAATACGTATAAAGTGGTTTGAGGTTAGGTTACATTAATCGATATTTCTCAGGAACGGTACAGTATTTTTTCATGAGAGTGGTACCCACTGTGCAATGGGGACGTCCTTCCCTACACACCACGTTAGTTGACTACCATCGCATGCATTTCACGAAAAAAATGCGTTTTATTGTAACGTGTTTTACAATTTTACGGTGACAGATACATACACTGCGATATACAGAAGACCGAAAAGTATAACCGGCGTTGTTGTTTAGCCTTTGTGGACTACGAGATATCTTTTGATTTGATCGAGACGTGGGCTGTACTGCAGTCTCTCCAACGCTGCCAAATTGGCGGGTACATCGAGGTTTTAAAGTGTTTGTACAAAAACACCACATGTTATTCCGACTTCATGATCAAACCTCGCAACCTGTCCTACATCAGCGAGGTATGAGATAGGGAGATATCATATTTACGAAACTGTTCTTGCGCTGGAGGATGTCTTATACTCTCCCCTCCCCAACTTTATAACGATTCAGGTTAGCCATTAGGTGTTTGAACAAATATTATCGTAGGCGTCGAAACCTGTCCGGTGGTAGAGATATGGTCATGATAACTTTCCGGTAGCGGGTAGGTCGACAAGCAAATTGTATTGTAATGTTTTTTGTATGAGAGGTCTGAGTTTTAAATAAGTTTATAGATTATAGTAGGGGTTCTTATGGAAATTCAAAATCTTTCTTTAAATTAATAAATTCGCAAGTTTAATTTTATTTTAATATCTTATTTTTATTGAATTAGTATTCAGAATGTGTTAGGGGTTCTTAAGTGTTTTCATACTGTTTTAAGGATACCTATTGATTCTCAAAATGTCATAAGGGTAAGGAAAACAATTAAAATATGGGTAGGTATCATTATTCGAGTGGTTTGAAGATGCTGATTTAGAATGATTAGAGCTTGGGTCATGTTTAAGAATGAATAGGTTTTAAAAGTGAAAAAAAAGCTACCACCACAAGCACGCGAGCTGCTTGCAGCTCGCGCAGCACGCAAAAACTAGTTATTATTATTATTATTATATTATTTTTATATTATATAAAACTACAAAGCCACTGACTCACTCACTGACTCATTGACATGCCGTTTCTCGGAATGGGTGAGAGATGGGTTAGGGGTTAGTTTTGAACAAATATAAAGTACTTCCGGTCGAGTAGAGGAAAATTATAGAGGAGATTGAAATCCAATATGGCGGCCGAGTCCATTTCCGGTTTCGGCGAGGAAAAGACTTGGACGAATTTTGAATCGTGGGTTTTGTTAAAAGTCCAAAATGATTTGAAAAAAAAGTAAAAAAAAAAAAAAAAACAAGATGGCGGCCGCGCTGGGACGTTTTGAAATTGGCGACTTTTTTCACTCGACTTTGGCGAATTGTTTTGTTCTACCGATTTTAAACGTCGGCAACATTGACCTTGCCAATTTGTAGGTCATTTCAATGGCAACTGTGAAAAATTATGACATTTTGAAAATCCAACATGGCGGACGCTGTGGCGGCCATTTTGTAAAATGGTGGAATTTTCGACTTTTTTTAAATGCATTTTTCGTGTAGTTGGCAACATCTGACGGGTTCGAGATGTACCGAGCGGTTGTGTGTTTTGTTAAAGAGTGTTGCCAGGTGCAAAAATTTTCCCCATTTTTAGGGTATTTTCCCAGATTTTCCCCGAAAACATGAAAAGTAGAAATAGCGACATTTTGAATGGAGACTTTGTCTAGCTGGCAACTTTGGGGAGCCCCAAATGACATTTGACCATTTTCATCACTTTCAACTGGCAACCCCAAAAAATATTAAACTTTTTAATTTTTGGGACTTTTTCACTTTGGCGAATTACTTTGTTTTACCAAACTCAAAAGTTGGCAACACCGAGTACACCGGTGGGTGGCCTGTATCCTTGAGATTTCCAGAAAATTATGACTTTTCAGAAATACAAAATGGCGGCTGGTGTGGCGGCCATCTTGTGAAATCGACGAAAATTCACAATTTTCGAGACTATTTTTCGGGTAGTTGGCAACATCTGACGGGTTTGAGTTGTACGGAGCGGTTGTGTGTTTTGTAGAGAAGTGTTGCCTGGTGCAAAAATTTTCCCCATTTTTAGGGTAATTTCCCAGATTTTTCCCGAAAACATGAAAAGTAGAAATAACGACATTTTGAATGGAACTTTTACATAATCACGAAGAATGAGACGCCTAAAATGACATTTGACCATTTTCATCTTTTTCGACTGGCAACCCCGAGAGCCATTGGGGTTTGAATTTTCGGGTCAGACCTGACTTTGGCGAATTACTTTGTTCTACCAAACTCAAAAGTCGGCAACACCGAGTACACCGGTCGATGGCCTGTATCCTTGAAATTTCCAGAAAATTATGACTTTTCAGAAAAACAAAATGGCTGCTGGTGTGGCGGCCATCTTGTGAAATCGACGAAAATTCACAATTTTCGAGACCATTTTTCGGGTAGTTGGCAACATCGGACGGGTTCGAGTTGTAGCGAGCGGTTGTGTGTTTTGTTGAGTAGTGTTGCCTGGATTTAAACATTTCCCCATTTTTAGGGTAATTTCCCAGATTTTTGCCAAAAACATGAAAAGTAGAAATAACGACATTTTGAATGGAAATTTTACATAATCACCAAGAATGGGACGCCCCAAATGAAATTTGACCATTTTCATCACTTTCGAGTGGCAACCCCGAGAGCCATTGGGGTTTGAATTTTCGGGTCCGACCTGACTTTGGCGAATTACTTTGTTCTGCCAAACTCAGAAATTGGCAGCATAAATTACACCGGTTTATAGCCTATATCCTTAACATTTCAGAAAAATTATGACTTTTTAGAAAAACAAAATGGCGGACAGTGTGGCCATCTTATAAAAATGACGAAATATCCAAATTTTCGACACGATTTTTCGGGTAGTTAGCAACATCTGACGGGTTCAAGTTGTATCGAGCGATTGTGTGTTTTGTCAAGGAATGTTGCCTGATGCAATTTTTATTCCCATTTTTAGGGTTTTTCCAAAAACCTGATAATTATGTAGAAATAACGTCATTTTGAATAGAAATAGTGCGTAACCACTAAGAGTGGGGTACCTCAAACGACATTTGACCATTTCCATCACTTTCAGCTGGCAACCCCGAGAGTCATTGGTGATTGAATTTTCAGGTCAGATCCGACTTTGGCAAATTCGTTTGTTCTACCAATTTATGATTGGGTTCCTTCGAACGGTTGCGACCGAATGAGGATTGATTTCGTACTTAGAGGGGTTTATTAATATGGTCGATTTTAAGGTTCATTTGGTGGTGAAATTTGTGTATCCTTCCTACGATAAATGGGTCAGTTAGCATCTCCCAACTGGATTATGTTGTAGGAACAGGTTGTGTGTTTTGTCAAGAATTGTTGCCCGGTGAAATTTTTTTTCCCAGTTTTCAGTTTTAAGGTGAAGGGGGGAGGTGGCGAGCGAAGCGAGCCGGTGTCCCCGTTGCGTGGGGTTAAGGTCACGGTAGCTTTCCGTCGGTAGGCAGGTCTTGAGTGGAGCGAAGTGGGGAAGTGGCGAGCGTAGCGAGCCGTCATCTGAAAACCTGCCCGGTGGCGGTACCGGTAAATCGAAGTGGGGAGGTGGCGAGCGAAGCGAGCCGGTGACCCCATGGCGTGAGGATGAGGTCACGGTAGCTTTCCGGTGGTAGACAGGTCTTGAGTGGAGGAAAGTGGGGAAATGGCGAGCGTAGCGAGCCGTCGACTGAAAACCTGTCCGGTGGTGGTACCGCTAAAGCGAAGGAGGGAGGTGGCGAGTGAAGCGAGCCGGTGACCCCATAGCGTGAGGATGAGGTCACGTTAGCTTTCCGGTGGTAGACAGGTCTTGAATTGAGAAAAGTGGGGAAATGGCGAGCGTAGCGAGCCGTCGACTGAAAACCTGTCCGGTGGTGGTACCGGTAAAGCAAAGGGGGGAGGTGGCGAGCGAAGAGAGCTGGTGACCCCGTAGCGTGAGGATAAGGTCACGATAGCATTCCGGTTGTTGGCAGGTCCTGAGTGGTGTGAAGAAAGGAAGTCGCGAGCGTAGCGAGCCGTGTACCGAAAACCTGCTCGTTGGTGATATCGGTAAAGCGAAGCGGGCGTCGACGACCCCGTAGCGTGGGGATAAGTTTACAGTTGTTTTCCGGTGGTAGACAGGTCCTGGCTGGAGCGAAGCGGGGAGTTGGCGAGCGTAGCGAGCCGTCGACTGAAAACCTGTCCGGTGGTAGTACCGGTAAAGCGAAGGGGGGAAGTGGCGAGCGAAGCGAGCCGGTGACCCTACAGCGTGAGGATAAGGTCACGATAGCATTCCGGTGGTTGGCAGGTCCTGAGTGGTGTGAAGAAAGGAAGTCGCGAGCGTAGCGAGCCGTGGACCGAAAACCTTCCCGTTGGTGATATCGGTAAAGCGAAACGAGAGGTTCAAAGTTTGTATACCAAAGGGTATTCGAATCGCCTCTCCCCAACCTCCCCTAAAATTTAAAGGGCTACAACTTCATTACGGTTAGACATAGCCGTAAGATGTTTCAACAAACACTATAAAATGCGTTGAAATCTGGTGATGGGGATGTGGCCAGCGAAGCGAGCCGGCGACCCCTGTATCGTAGGGACAAGTTCAAGATAGATTTCCAGTGGTAGGTAGGTCCTGAGTGGAGCTGAGCCCAGAGTGTTGGTCAAAAAGATTTTTTCAAAATTTCCTTTCTCTGAAAGGAAATCATTAATTGTCGGCCCAAAAACCGCGTTACCGGCCAACGAAAACAACGTTACACCAGTGTTTGGGAGGTCAGTCTGACTATTTTTTACTACTGCCCCAATTATTTACAATCATTCATTCAGCTGATTTTTTGGGTTGAAAAATCTGGTTTTTCGTAAGTTTTATTTGACTGTAATCTTTCTTCTGCTGGCGATTAAGTGATATGAGTTCGTTGAGATGATGATTTTGGTCAAGGATTTTACAAACCACTTTAGCTGCTCTTTTGATAAAGCTGGGAACTAAGGATTCAAACCTGAGGCTTTTGCCCATCTTTAAAAGAAGCGGAACGACTAATGTGTCTTGCAGCACTTTTCACATTACATCTGGGTTATTTTCAGCCTCCCGAACAAGCCGGATTCCGAAAAGGCTGACCACCTAGATATGTCACTGTAAAATTGTCAAACACGTTATACTACAATATGACACGTTTCTCTCTAGCGATATTGTCAACTGAATATACGGAAGTATCTTTGCCCCCATAATCGGAACTTGGGGCACCCCCTCGTTAGGTTGGTTAGGTTCCTTTAAACCCTGCACTCGGAAATAGGGGCCCCGCGAAGCGGGGTTCCGTCGACTACGCTTTTTAGTGGAATACGTATAAAGTGGTTTAAGGCTAGGTTACATTAATCGATATTTATCAGGAACGGTACAGTATTTTTCATGAGAGTGGTACCCACTGGGCAATGGGGACGTCCTTCCGTACACACCACGTGAGTTGACTACCATCGCATGAATTTCACGAAAAATAATGCGTTTTATTGTAAGCAGTATGTTCGTTTGACAATAATTCGAAAGTTTACAATATCGCTAGAGAGATTACAATATAACGTGTTTTACAATTTTACGGTGGCAGATTCATACATTGCGGTATACAGAAGACCGAAAAGTATAACCGGCGTTGTTGTTTAGCCTTCGGAGACTACGAGATATCTTTTGATTTGATCGAGACGTGGGCAGTACTTTAGTCTCTCCAACGCTGCCAAATTGGCGGGTACATCGAGATTTTTAAGTGTTTGTACAAAAACACCACATGTCGTTCCGACTTCATGATCAAACCTCGGTACCTAATCTACATCAGCGAGGTATGAGATAGGGAGATGTCATATTTACGAAACTGTTCTTGCGCTGGAGGATGTCTTATACTCTCCCCTCCCCAACTTTGTAACGATTCAGGTTAGCCATTAGGTGTTTGAACAAGTACATATTATCGTAGGCGTCGAAACCTGTCCCGTGGTAGAGATATGGTCATGATAACTTTCCGGTAGCAGGTAGGTCGACAAGCAAATGGTATTGTAATGTTTTTTGTATGAGAAAAGGTTTTTAATGGGAAATCAATCATGGGAGTGTAACTTGAGAGACTTGGAACTTACTTTTTCTCATTCATAAACAGCGACAGAGAGGTGGCAAAAATCATTTTTCAAAATCTCTTCTCCCTCCCCTTCACCCCGTCCCCCATCGTATCTCGAAAACTGATACACATAGTGGTTGTTTTTAATTCTCACTTAATACTATTGAGGATCATTGAAATTCGTATGTCCTCTCCTCCCCTCCCCAACCTCCCCTAAACTTGAAAGAACTGTAACTTCATAACGGTTAGGGATAGTCATTAGGTGTTTAAACAAAGATTATCATAGGCGTCGAAACCTGCCTGGTGGTAGAAGACATTTCCGGTAGCAGGTAGGTCGACAAGCAAATTGTAGGGTAATGTTTTTTTAATGAGAGGTCTGAGTTTTAAATAAGTTTAAAGATTATATTAGGGGTTCTTATGGGGTTTCAAAATCTTTAAATTAACATTCTCAAGTTTAATTTTTATTTTAATATCTTATTTTTATTGAATTAGTATTTAGAATGCGATTCCTATTGATTCTCAAAATGTCATAAGGGTAAGGAAAACACTTAAAATATGGGTAGGTATCGTTATTCGAGTGGTTTGAAGATGCTGATTTAGAATGATTAGAGCTTAATCAAGTGGAAACGTTAAGTCCTTTTGGGCTTTATTTGGCATTTCAATAGAGTCTGATAGTCATGTTTAAGAATGAATAGGTTTCAAAAGTGAAAAAAAAGCTACCACCACAAGCACGCGAGCTGCTTGCAGCTCGCGCAGCACGCAAAAACTAGTTCATATAATAAAATTGAAAATAATTATAGAAGTATCCGTTGTTGAGTTTGGCATGTCTTTTGTCTGCATATTGTGCTGTGAAGAGTGATTGTTTTGTTCTGTATATTGTTGTTATTTTGTGTGAGATGATGAATGAGATCTGTCGCATATACTTGAAATTGTATTGTTTTGATACAAAATAGGTGTTTTCTCAGTTATTACAATTAGATTTTGTTATCTTCCAGCAATTCATCATAGTTACTCCCAGCGATCATTCAGATTTTTTGCCCACTCAAACCACTCGTACTAGTCGCCTGCGTCCCGCGCGCTTACGTCATCGTCGATAACGCCGGGCCGCCCCAGCCGCACATGTTGTAAACAAAGACGATTTATGAGCTTGTTTCTGAGAAGGTTGCACTTAACGTTTTTACTACAATGTTAAATGAATAGGCCCTTTGAAATATTTGTATTTCGTTTGAGTGTATAATTTCAATGATTTGTTTCATTGTATGAATGTGAACATTGAGAATTTTTAGCTTATTAGACGTGTCTGTTGTTGAGTTTTATTTTGTTTGAGGTGTTGTGCCTTGAATTTTTAAGTGGCTCGGCACAGATTCTCGGACTATACGCGGCCTAAGGAGAGATGCCCCCACTATGCCCTTATTTTTTTGAGTCAAAATAATTGTAATAACAAAAATCTTTCATTTCATAGGCTGAGCCCGTCACGCGCTCTGCGGCCGCCTATGCCTACCCTTGCGGAAGATGAGGCTAATGCTCGTGATGTGTCAGTCATAATTTTTTGTGTGCTCAACTTTTTTATGTGTTTTGTTTGTATAAGAATGATGTCTACCCAAATATTTATACCCATACGTAAAAGTAATAAATAGTTTTTTATTCCTTGCATACTCCCTATTGCGTAAAACATTATTCCAATAGTTACATGAGATATGTTTTGTTTGTAACAGAATTATGTTTCCTCTAATTATTTTATTATTATGTGAAAATATTCATTTTTATTTAATTATTACGTGAATAACTTGCACAATATGATAAATTAAACATGTAGATCTATATTGTATTTTATTTTCCTTACTGTCCTTTTATTTTCGATAGGTACACATATTATCGATAATGTAGTGGTGTGTACCCCACCCTACAGGATGTTTGTTATCAGAACAAATTTTATGACCACTTGAAACATAAATATTTCTTATCTTTTCCATGACAGGACGGAATGTGTGTACAGAAATAGATTTAGCACCTTGTCCTTGTTTGCTTCCAAATAAGATTCTAGTTTGAAAACCTAAATTATCGAGTGGAAATAGGATAAATCCTTCTTTTTTGTTTTTTCGTACTCAACAATATTCGTAGTATATTTTTTCGATTCATGATGAGAAATCAGTTGAAGAAGGTATAGGGAGTATCCTAAAAACATTTTATATTGATATCTGTTCATAATAACACGGATGATCGTTTACAAAGTCATGCGTTGAACGGCATAATTCCAATATGACAGTTCAACTTATTAGAACTTTGAATTGGAATCTTGTAAGAATTTTGTATGTAAGACTCCTAAAAAAACACTGTCATTATATTACATGTATATTCGTTATATTAGTTCTAAAGTTTCGTGTAAATTGATTCAGTAGTTTTACCAAAACAAAATAAAATACGACAACAGATCTAATTGCGACTAGTTCTCTCATTCTTTATGCTATTTTTAATCCTAAAGTAGTTATGAAATAACTGTTTATATTGTAACACAAGGCCTCGTTATTCAAGAACACGAAACTGTTTACAGTTTGAGATAAGAGTTAGTAGAACTCGAGCTATAAGCATTATTGTCGGCGCGGCCACTTGACGCGCGCGATGACGTAATTGAGGGGCCGAGTTGGGGAGGTGTCATATTTCTGACGGCTGTCGACAGGTTAATTAACTTATTTCATGTAATGTAATCACTTCCCCCCTACACACTGTCATACACCCCCACACACACCCACACATACCACTCACACCCCGCACACCCACACACCTCTACACATACATACATACACATGCATGTCTCCTGTCATTCACACTCCTTGTATAACTTAGGATTAGTTTCTGTTATTTTTATGTTTATTTCTGTACAGGTATAATACTTAGTACAAATCATTGACACTGTCTTCACTTGTTCTGGTTTTGAATATTAACAGAATCCATTTGGCTGAACCCTATCTTTTAAGATACAGGCTAGTCCTAGTTTAAAAGATAGAAGTCTGCTTTTGCATCATATTGTAAATATTATTTTAAATGTAGATGTCACCGTAAAATTGTCACACACGTTAGATTGTAATCTCTCTAGCGAGATTGTAAACTCTCAAAGTAATGTCAACTGAACATACTGCTTCCAATATTACGCTTCATTTTTCGGTAGATTGTAATCTATAGAAGTGAATAAACCTTCAATATTGTGAAATGCATGCGACGGAAGTATCTCTGCCCCCATAATCGGGACTTGGGGCACCCCCACGTTAGGTTAGTTAGGTTCCTTTAAGCCCTGCAGACGGAAATAGGGGCCCCGCGAAGTGGGGCTCCGTCAACTACGCTTGTCAGGGGAAAATAAAGTGTTTTGAGGTTAGGGTTTATTAATCGGTATTTCTCAGGAATGGTACATTATATTTTCGTGAGAGTGGTACCAAGTGACAAGGGGGACCCCCCCTTTCCTCTCCCTCTTGCACACCGCGCGAGTTGACTTCCAACGCAAACATTTTACAATATTACGTTTTCACTTCGATAGACTACAATCTACCGAAAACGATTGCGTTAAGTATATTTTATTGATAACAGTTAATTATATAATTTTTTTGAAAGATTAAATGAAAAATATGTTTTTGTTTCACATGTGACCAATGCAATAAAAATAGATTTTGTATTAAAAAAAAGATTTTGGTTTGTTCCACTATTGTAGAACTACAACGCTTAAGAGAAAAAGATCAAAATACTACGAAAGAATTACCTGGACATAAAACCTACCTAATGGCTGGGCGCACATTTCACATTTAATTTTTGTTGCGTTTTTGTTTTGGTAATAATAATGTTATGTAAGTAGGTAATTATTATCAACAAAAGTTATTTTCATTTGCATATATGTTTCATAAAATCTTTCAAAAAAATTGTATAACCTTTAGATTTAGTCAGTAGTGTTAAACGAAGCCCAAATCAGTGTGGTCGACGAATCTTTATTTGGTAAAAGATTCTGTCGTCGATTCGCTTATGAATTAATCGTTCTGTCGGCGAAACGTTCGTAGCGGAAAGGTACTGTCGTTGTAAAACTTTTAAACGATACATTCTGTCGGCGGCTCATACGGCGGGGAAACGTTTGTCGGAGTTATGTTTCAGAATCAAGAATGTTAATCTCTTTCAATTTTTCTCTGAGGGAGTATCTGCGATTTATTTTATATTTTGAACGAATTGTCCTACGAGAGAATACCGTACGACATCACGCTATGGAATTTACTAAAGTTAACTAAACGGGCTGTCTCTAAATCAGTTAATTCACTAATTTTTCTAGCATATACACAAATTGACGAAAAAACTCAGCTCTGCAGAGTTTTTTCTTCAATTTGTGTATATGCCCCACTAAAGCTTGGCATCCAAAGTTATGCCTAAGAACACTGTGTTATTTTCCGGTTTCAACTTTTCATCCTTAATTAGTACAGTAGTTGTTTTTTAATATACCAATAACTTCTTTTTATAGAAAAATCTTTGCATTTGTGCCAGAATTAATTTTATTAATTTTAAGGGCCCGTATAACCCAAAATCGTGATTTTTAAACCCGTCTCGTGTTAATATAACTAAAGCATTCACCTTGGGATTAATATATGGCAAAGTTGAGGACTGCTTCTAAGGTTCATACGTTTCGGAAACACGATTCCATAAAATTTTCTCGATAGAAAACTACCTCAAAGTTACCTCTAAAATAAATTTCAAAACCAAGCATTCAATTAAAAACGTTAAATTAGGTCGTGAAACTTTACATGATAGTCGAAAACTATATAACGCAGTGTTCATACGTTTTCTTTTTTTTTTAAACGATTTATTTCCATCGTAATAGCCTCTTTTCTAAAATTTCAAGCTTTTTAACCAGTCACAGCTAGGACCGCCCTGCCCCCCGGCCTTCGCTAGGACTCCGATGCACCAATTGTCAGTGCGGCTTCGGCCTTCAGACGTGGGGGCTGTATTTCTTTGTTTTCGCACAGAAAACCCGATGGACACCGATTTATGTTCTAAAGAAATTACTTATTTATGAAACATGAAATTTAGATAAAAAAATAAAGCACCCGTGTTTTTATTTTTTCAAAATATTGTAGATTTTCTTTTGCCATTTTGTTTTTTTTTTAAGTAGCGGCTACGCACAAAACCTATTACCACCTAACCAATACAAATAAGTTATGTACGAGACAAAAACTTCTAAATCGTCACGTTTCCGAGATTTAAGCTATCAAAGGTGTGCTGGTAGCGATCACAATGCCATATAATTCGGAAACTTGACGTTTTAGAACATTTTGTCTCGACAATATTTGTTTGTATTGAAGCCAGCTATTGATTTATTACGTGTTTTATGCGTGCCTAATCAAACCAAAGTTGTGCTGAAGATTCTATTAGTGAATTGACTTTAACTCTGATAGCTCATATCTCGGAAACATGACACTTTAGGACATCCTGTCTCACGCAAAACTTGTTTGTATTGATACTAGCTATCGTTTAATATAGGTCGTATGTGTGCCCGCTACTTAGAAAAAAAAAACAAAATGGCGGAAAATGTTCCAAGCCCTTCGCACTTTTGCCTGAGAACTTAAACTTTTGAAAAATTTACCATTATGATCTTTATCACTAACCCGAATTGTTTTAGTCAAGTTTATAAATCGAAGGAATTACATTTTTCGTCCAAATTGTAGTCACACTCACACCCGTCCACATCCCGCGTTGTGCACCACAGTCCTCACTTGGTGTAATGAATTTTTTGAACCCTTATGTATCCAATGTTGTAAATGAATTTAAGATGAAGATGATAGATATGAAACTGAAATACCAAACTGTAAACACAGATTAATTTAGATTTTTTTGGCCGGATTTTTGAATAGTAGCAGCCACGTTTAGGATTATTATGAATCGATAGCTGGTATAAAACAACTAAACAACTTTGTATTAGGTAAAATCTTCTAAAGTGTCACGTTTCCGTGATAATGAGTTATCAAAGTTTAAGTGCATTCACCGATGAAATCTTCAGCGTAACTTTGATTTGATCAAACACGCATAAACACGTCTATCAATCGACAGCTAGCATCAATGCAATCAAATTTTGCACAAATTAAAACGTTCTTAACTGTCATATTTCCGAGATGAGAGCTATGCTTTCCGCTCTGCCCAGAGCAGGAGGAGTCATCTGATAATTTCCCACCCGAAAAAAGGGCGTATGATTGGAACTAACGCAACAGTATTGTTGGCATTTCAATCCTTAAGAGGGTGTTTGTTCTTAAAGTTAAATTCACTAATATCATGAAATATGACGATATCACGTAAAATTATCGTCCGTTAAACCGACTTTACAGACAACTCTTCTTTATCTTTTTTAAAGTAGCGGCCACGCATAATATAAAACCTTTAATATGGGTTTTTATCCAAAGCTGGTAGCTGGTATAAATACAAACAAGTTTTGTATAAGGCAAAATGTTCTAAAGTGACTCGTTTCCGAAAGCACAATTTGATACTCGTAGCTTAAATCTCGAAAAAGTGACGCTGTAGAAGATTTTGTCTCAGAAAAAACTTGTTTGTATTGACACCAGCTATCGATGAATATATGTATTATGCGTGGCCGTAATTTAAATTAATAAAACACAAAATGGCGGAAGAAAATCCGGCTAAAAAATTCAAAATTCATTCGAGTGTCGCATAATTATGTTTTTATGTTAAACAAGAACAAAATCTTGCTGTTGAAAAATTGTCGATAGAAATCTCTTTTTAGGCTAGTATCAAGAAATGTAGAGTGAAAAACGCCTCACATGTTAATTCACCGTACACCACGCTTTTCTATATTAGTTTAAAGTGCTCGGAATCGCAAAGGAGCTGTGTCGTTTTTATAAAGTTTCCAAAATATTAGTTTCCTCGTGTTGACTTGTCAGTAATATTGCAGTACGTCTGTCTAAATGTTTAAAAACAGAATTGAATTTAGGTTTCATTATGATTAAGCGAGGGGAGGTAAGGAGCTATTGGCTAAATTATAACAGCGGCTTGGGTCAATCTTAAGATTAAGCCGTGCTTGCCTAGGTTTGTCCTTATGTGGGTGACCACCTATTACATACCGAGTTTCCTACGTGCCTCGGAAATCTGCTGTCTGTCATATGTAGATCTTTGACAGTCTTTACAGGCAGTCAGTGGCTCGAAATTCTGTCAGCCAGTCTTATTAAGAGGTATTGTATTACCCAGTATTAACTGGGTTGTGGAGGGCAGATAGGCAATTGCTACATATAAAATACTTCTATTCAGTTGACTCCACATATTTGGAAAAGACCAGGCAGGTGATGAATATTTAATAATAATAATAGCGCTTCTACCGGGCTCTTCATGGGCCCGATGTAGATTTTATAGCGTCCGTGCCCTGGCTACGTTTTGGTGACCTCTTTGGGGAAACTGAAGGTTTTGTCTGTGCGATTATGAACGAAGTTATGTTGACGAACAACTACAGGAAATATATTATGAAGGACGGGACGGTTGACGTGTGTCGGGCATGTCACCTTCCGGGAGGGTCCATCAGACATATTATTTCTGGTTGTTCTCGTCTGGCTAACGGCGAGTATTTGCACAGGCACAATCAAGTAGCCAGGATTATTCACCAGCAACTTGCCTTGAAATTTAATCTTGTGGAATTAGAGGTACCGTAATACAAGTATGTACCCGACCCAGTTCTCGTGAAAGACCATGTTACGTTGTACTGGGATCAGTCTATCATTACTGACAGGACTATTGTCGCCAATAAGCCTGACATAGTGGTGATAGACCGATCATTGTGCCGCGTAATGATAATCGATGTTACCATTCCGCAGCTGAGAAAGAGAAACAAATAAAATATCTCGACTTGGCGCACGAGGTTCGCGACATGTGGAATATGGACTCGGTTACCATTGTGCCGATTGTCGTGTCGGCCAATGGCTTGATAGCCAAGAGCCTCGACGAACATCTGTCGAAGCTTTCTTTAGGCGGTTGGATCAAGGGCCTGATACAGAAGGCAGTACTCCTCGATACGGCTCGCATTGTGAGGAGGTTCCTGTCTCTCAACACAGAAGATTACAGTCTCGCTTGATTACAGTACTTACTCCCAGTCTATTTGCTGTCATTTATTGAGGAGTTCCGTTGCCTATTTCTGAAGTTCTTCATCAGAGCTGCCTTACGTTCTTAGGGTTCCGGTTTTGAATCCCGGTAGGAGCAAATGTTTGTGTGATGTGCACGGACATTTGTTTTCGAGTCTTGGATGTCAATATGTATACTAAGTATGTATTTACAAACAAAAAGTATATTAGTAGTATATAGACTGTCTGGTGAACACGACACAAGCCTTGCTGAGTGTGGCACTAGATGGCGCTGTGTGCAATGTCCAGCGATATATATTTTTGACGTGACAACGTCTTATAATTCGATAGAGCCGGCTACACGCACGAAAAAACATGACTCATGCGGCGTTACCTTGCTGATCGCTCTGAGGCGTTCCACGTAAGGCTTGAAGTGCAAGCGAGAGCGCGGAACGAGTGACAAAGAAGCACAATCGGCCTTTGCGTTCGGCAGCGTTCGACATCCGTCTCTCTCCTACTTGAGTGAGCGATGCGTCTGCGTGGACAGCTGCTATACTATAGTACATTTACATGTTTTGATTGAGTATCAAGTGCAGTGAAAAGTGAATGTGGTGTCAAAAAATGCTACCATTCCATCAGTATTTTCTTAAGACGTTGTCACGTTCAACTATCGTCAGTAAACCGACTTTACAGACAACCAGTTTTTTTTATAGATCTTCACCCAATTGAAATGGAACCACTACGAGAAAGAACTCTTCCAAAAACTTCCCAAAACGCTACAAGTGCCTGTAAAAATTGAAGAGTTCTCTCTATTCTACAGGATCCCGTCATCAGATCCGGACTTGATGATCTCGGGACGACTGGCACCGTGACCGAACACCTTATATTCTGCCCATCATTTGGAGCATTTATTACTTCTGAAAATACCTGGGAAACCACAGGTTCTGCAGATTGTTAACAAGTACCAAATAGTATGCGACGGTTATGACGTAGTACATAGTTGATTTATCATTCCTAAAATACTTTTAAATGTTCTCATTAATATCTACATAATATTCTTTGTATTTATTTTGTCATTAGTAGTTTACTTGATTTTTTATAACAATAATTTAGTATTTCTTAGCGTATTGAGTAAGTAGATGACAGTTGATTTGAATATGGCGGTTACGTGTATAAAAAGGGAGGCAAATCATTTTAACGGACATTATATTGTGAACTAGTGATAAGGACGTTACTCTGCCCAAATACAGACTGAGTGTGAATTATATTTCGTATTTAATTGTGCAAAACCCTGCTACTGAACAACAAGATATTGAAGGTCAAAATGTCATTATTTTTTATTTTTTTTGTATCATCGAATTCTAAGCGTTCGTTCTCACATTTTTTTCTTCCAAACAAAGATTTTCAAAATTTTAAAAGTTTCTTTGCAAATGAATAAACACGAAACACACCTACAGGTAGGTACGTAACAGTTGTAAAAAGCAAGTAAATTAACTTCGTAGTTAGTACAGTGCGAATCCCCAGAAGACCACGACGCTATCACAATCATGACGCCGCTGATGATAGTCAGAGGACTAGGTTCACAGCGGCGGCGCCGGGCCGAGTTTTCTTTAAGTATCTAAGATTTTCAACTTTATCGCTTAAATCATTGGGTTTAAGGTTGATCTCGCAATAAGCTTTTATATCGTACAAATTGTGTAACAACGTTATAAGTTGGTGGTTATAAATTTAAAGGAAATGTGAATTTATTGATTATCGCGCTTTTAAAAAAGTTAGTCACTTTTCATTTTTATTATAATATGTATAGATTTATAGATCTTCATATTACACAAAAAAAAACAGTTACCATTTTCTTAATAATAAAATAGCGTCCTGCTTTTACCTTTTGGTTACGGAACCCTCAAAACAAGTGCAATTACAACACAGGCGAACAAGAATGCCTTGCTAAGAAAATAGCTGAAGAAAGATACTTTTCATCCCACCATCTCGAAAAGAATGTTTTAGGCAAAAGCCGTTTTTATCGTCTTGAGGGTACAGTAAATTTGAATTTAGAACATCGTGTGCAGGTGCACTAAGCATGTGAATTCAAAACATCATTAAAAACTTCTACCTCTATGGTGTCGAATTTATCATACATTTTTTTTTTATTTGTTAAGAACTCAGACTCGGAACCTTCTTGGTATACTTTTTTTTAATGTTTTGCGCGCGCCATTTTCTTTTCACGTCATATTGGTATTGTTAACACCTTAGGTTAAAAACAAGGAATTCAACTTGAACACAAATGAAAACCCTAAAATGACCACTCATTATCTACGTAGCGACGAGGAAGTTTTGTTAATAATGCGCAATTTTTGTTTGCTTTGTTCATTTCCTCGCTGAGGTGGGATGAAAAATTACGTGTTGCACTCGAGTGCAAAGATTTTACACCTCGTGCTCTTTTGATTGCCTGGCTAACGCTCAAGATTCTATGTTTTGAATCACTTGCTGCACTCGTGACTCAATTTTAGAATGTTTCGCTTGCTCGGTCATCAAAATTGAGCACGCGGTTAAAAAACAACTTTGCAGTCTTGTATAACAAATAACTATTAATTCCAATGATAACAATGAGAGACTAGTGATTAACTAATTTACACTTACTGTTTGTCACTGCGGCTGTCTGTTTCTTCTCAGATACTTCTATTTCTTCTTCCACTTCCATTTTAAGCTTTATTAAAGGTACATCATCTTCTGAATCTGGTTCGGAATGGTCTGGGGGTATATCTTCCACTTTTACATAACTATTGTCCACATTTACTAGTTTTATATCTGTAAATAAGCAAAAATGTATATTATTAAAACTAGCTTTTGCCCATCATAATTTAAAATTTGACAATCAATTAGGGTTGTATTTTGCTTGAAAGTCAACCTGGCCTTTTCCAAAATATGTTGGGGTCGGTTTCCAGTCTAACAAGTTTGCTAGTTATAATACAATTCAATCATGATTCGAAAGACACGTGCCGTCATCTATTATAATAAGAATTCTATAATTGTCCCACAGGATCATCTACCGTGAAAAAAATTATCCAAACTCAAAGCATTTATTTCAACAAGACCATTACGGCACTTTTGAATGTCAAATAACAAATAAAATCAAAGCTACAGTCACAGTCACAAGGCATAATAACTTGAGAAAGTACTGTAGTTACCCATTCCCTAGCGTAGATCTCTATGGAGAAGAACGGGCAAGAAACTCCATGGACACTCTTTTAAATCATTATATTCTTACAAGATCTTGGTTACATCATTCGTGTGTAATTATACATATATGTGAGAACGATGTAGAAAGACGTGCACATTAAGAGCGTACAGAGAAAAGATTAAATCAACAATGTAAAAAAAAGAAATTAAAATTAACCATGGCAGCTGACCAGTCCCAATTGACAGCGCCCGTTCACGAACATGACGCATGTATCGGCGCCATTCAACTCGACCATATTGAAGGGAGCTAAATGACCCGACACACACGCCATCATCAGCGAGACATTTGAGTGAGCATGACAATCTCTCAGCCGCCAAGGCATATTCAAGTCAAAACAAAAAAGAAAGATAACAAAATGTAAATGGTGGCTTTACAGTACGTAGAACTCACACAAATGTGCTATGAAATTATATAATACTACGAGATGGAATATATACAATGCAAGGATATTTTACAATCTTCTGCAGCTTCCACAATAACGTAACCTGGGAATCAGTTAGTTTGCCTGTGGTTGTGGAGCAGGACCAGCACTGAGCCAAGCATTTTTATCATTAATGTAATCCCCCAAATTATAATATGCTTGCCTACATAGTATGCGTTTTATACAAGATTTAAATTTCGTCTCATTCAGTTGTAGAATGTGAGGAGGGGTTTTATTGTAACATTTTAAACAGTACCCCATGAAAGATGAATCTACTTTAGCAAGCCTGAAACCTGGCTGAACGAGTTGGTCCCTATTTCTAGTATTATAGTGATGTCTGTCACTTCTTTTACTGAATAAATGCAGATTTTTCCTATCATACATGATGTTTTCACAGAAGTATTGGCAAGGTACTGTCAAGATATTTATTTCCTTAAACAGTTCTCTCAGAGAATCGCGTCTACGTAATTCGTATATGGCTCTGATTGCTTTTTTCTGCAGAATTAATATAGACTCGATGTCTGTTGCACGTCCCCATAGTAAAATACCGTATGACATAATACTATGAAAATAACTAAAATAGAATCCTCAGTGTTAATCCAGGTTATAAGCTACCCTTGTGCTGAGTAACAAACATCCATCCATGCATCCTCACAAACATTCACATTTACAATATTATTTACAGATTACTAGGAAGTAGGATTATGATTTAACAATCAATGGTCTTATTATTATTAGTTCTTTAAACTAACCGTCAGTTTCATCAACATCATCTAGTCCCTCACAGACAGCCGGCAGTTCTTTGATAACAACACTTTCTTGCAATATCTCAACTATATTTATTTGATCTATGGGACTTCTGGTGAGGCCACTGCAAGACACGAAGTGGTCTGGTTGTGTTGAAGGCTGCAAAAGTTATATCATTGTGTTAGGTAAAGTCACTCAGCCTCCACAAGTGAAGATACTTAATGGATGCTTCAGGGTAGCTTGAGAAATTCTAATTTTCTCACATTCTTTGCAATTTGCAGACTAGTGCTAAGTCGTATGTTGAATAAAATAGTGTTACAGAATTATAATCATCAAAATCATCAATATATACATCCCTGCAAGTTCATAAAGGTAGGAATGATATGACCTTGAAAAAGTTGTTCATACACCTTTATGAAGTCATAACTGTGACATAACACAATTACCTACAATTGAGAAAAACACAAATCAACATTAAACCCTCCATGGTATAGCACGATCAGCCTACAAGCTGGCACCTCTCTATGAGAAGGGATGGGCTGTAATCCACCACGCGGGCCCAACGCGAATCCGTAGATGTCACATGTCCTTGAATTTTTGGTTCTAGGGCATGTCAGATTCATCACGTAAATAAATTATATTACACAAAGTAATTTTATTTTTATTTTATTTATTTAAAAAAGGTCTACCAACAATTGTTTACACTGGATACTGAGACATAATTCATAATAGTGAATATAATAACAGCGCAACAATCACTTATAGGTAAACACTACATGCACAATACAATAAATTCGGAAGATAAGCTAACTTAGTAAGTATTAAGCGCCAATATTCAATTAAATTAAACTAAAGATGTGAAAACCAGAACTTGACAAAATGGTTTGTAAAAATAAATTAAATTAAATTATTTATAAAAATGACAACTGGTTACGCTTCGTAACTTATAGTTTTTTATTTTTTATTATTATTTTTCTACATCACCTAATGGCGATTGAAAGGCATTGGTTTACTGTTCTAGTTTCTTTAATCTGTGCCATATATCGTTGATTCGGTGATTTCTTCGTGCCCTGCAGCGCGCGCGCCATGCCGCGCCGCGCCATCATAGGCAGTCTCGCTCTAACCTTGGGATCGTGTGGATGCGAATACTATGTGTGTCGCTAATTAGTCCCATCGCACCCTGAAACCCCTGAACTGAACCTATATGAACTGTTATCAGCCTACCCCAGACCTATGTTAGTGTGTTGTGTACTGCTGGCCAGCTTAGTGTATCCAGAAAAGACCTGTGAGCTGTTCATCCCGAAAGCGGACACGTGGCCGTCGCCTGCGCGCGCTTGGGATCGCTGGTCAAGGTATGTGGTACAATTAATGAATTGAACGATCTCCTGTGCCTTTCTTCCCGATTGCGTATGTTTTTGCCCTCAACTGGTTATGACAGAATCAGCAATTATAGCCTAGATTGCTCTAATAATCTAGACTCAATCCGCGTGTGATTTTAGCGGAAACTTACAACTTCTGCAGGTTATACGCACCATTTTGGTCCTTCGAGCCGGATATATTAATTTTGGGCCTTTTTACGGTCTATTTTTAAGTCCTAAAAGTCTGATTTTGAGCAAAAAACTTAGGAATTTTCAATGTTAGTTGCATATCATCACACAACTCTCAACTCTATTGCTTTAGTCATAAGGTTCAAACTGCCTTGCGTTTGCAATAGGTCAACCGTCAAATTAATTCTTAATTTAAATCTTTAAGTTCACTATTTAAAGCTCCGAAGAATACATTTAATTGAATATCAACGTTGATTCATATCGCTAAATACGTTTATTTAATAAATCTGTTAGCTTTCGGCGTAATTACATATTTTTTGTTCGGTTGTAAAAATTGTGGGTAGTGGGTATAAACCGTAGTACGTTGACTGTGGAATGTTCCAGTTCTGAACTTTGTTCGCGTACCCACGGTTATATTTAGTAACGCATTCGAAACTTTTACATACTTATTATGTTAGTACTAATCGAAATTGCTAAATGAATAACATTGATTGTTATGGTATGATACACTTGTATAGGTTCGTTTAGGTTGACGCCTGTTATATTCGTATTGCACGAGCAGGTATGCTGTATATAGCGAGACTCAACCGCATATGATTAATTATTGCAATTAACCATATTAACACCGCGTCGCTTGTTATTTTGTTTTGTAAGGTAACTAGATTTTTTGACAGGAACCTTCAGGTAAAATAACAGATGTGTATAACCTTTACGCGTTAATTTTCCTCAATGGAAACAGCCGTATAATTATACATATCACACCCGCACCTCACGTTTGTAAACGTAGTATATACTTACTAGATAACTTATTTCAAACAGTCATCTACGCGTCTACTCGTGAGGAAATTTACTGTTTCTTACGAAGTTATTTCGTTAAGAATACACTCGCATCGCTTACGAAAATAAGTTTATACTTTTTTCTAAGTTCAACACTTAACTTATTGTTAGTTAAGAATCTGTACCTTCATATTACTTGTATTGAGTAAGTTAATCTCATTTAAGTGAAAGTTCGTGCAGACAAGTTAATCGCGTCGCATCCGACATAAATGTTATTATCGGGTTGTAGGTATATCTGAGCTGATCATAAATATAGTATAGATGGGTACGTTCATAAGATATTTGGCGTGCTTACTATTTTAATTTATATTAGGTTTTGTTACGTGCACTCGGTTAATGCGTTGGTAGTCTATATTTGTTTACCTTTCAATTTAATATTGTTAGGGTTTCGCGTGTACGGAAAGTTCGTTCCGTACTATTATCTTATTTTATATTTCATTTGCCCCTAACCTCACTCACCGGGGTTCCGAAGAAAATAAAGGTTGGTTTAATATTATTATTTTGTGTTATATTTAACTTCTGTTCACAATGAGTGACAAGGTTAAACTTAGATTATTGGAAAGTAAACGTGACGCATATTTTGCGCGGGTTCAAAGGATTTTGGATTCAACTAAATCTTTAACTACCGAAAGATTACGCAAGGCTTTCGTCGCTCAGGCAGAACAAATTGATGGATTGCGTAGTGAATTCAATGGACTAATGGACGAGATAAATATGCTCAATCTGACATTGGATCCAACCTGTGAAGTAAGCTATGGCGCATTGCATTCATTTGATGAGTTGGTCGGCGAAATAAAGTTTAGTTTATCTTCATTAACGGAGTCAAGGGATTTCCAGAAACCTAGCCCGTCAGCGAGCCCTAATACTCACCATATACAGGTTCCTAAAATCGAATTGCCTACCTTTGACGGTGATATTCAGAGCTTTCCGTTCTTCTATGAGACTTTCAAACGTATTATACATACAAACGCAGATTTAGCAGATTCTGATCGCATTCATTATCTGGTAAGTTGTTTAAAAGGAAAGGCTAGGAATGTGGCTGAAGGTATTGTACCTTCTGGCGATAATTACCTTGTTGTTTGGGAGGCGCTTATCGCCAAGTACCTAGACACTCGCGCGCTCGCTACTAATTATCTAAATCAGCTGTTCTCATTGAAATCGTTCGGATCGACACCCGCTAATATTGAAAAGGGTTTCGATAAATTAACTTCAACGGTTGCGGGACTCAAACAATTAAAAATAAATAACTTAGATGATTTTATATTTATTCATTGGGGTCTTAAGTTAATAGACTCTGATATCGCAAAACATTTTGAAATGTCGCTTCGTAATCAACAAGAGTTAGATTATGATTATTTTGTAAAGTTTGTTCGTGAACAAGTAAAAATCTTGTATCGCACCTCTCCTGCGGCTAGTAAGTCCGCCCCCGCAGGTAGCCCCCGCGCCTCATCTAAGGAATCGCAGGTGTTTGTGGCTACTGAATCTAAATGTTCGCTTTGTCATTCCACGCATAAAAACTTGTTTATGTGCAAAGCGTTTCAAAAGTTGAGTGTTGATAATAGATTTAAGTTTATAAAAGACAATAACAGATGTGGTAATTGCCTAAGTAGCCAACATACTGTCTCTAAGTGCCTATCGAAGTCAACATGTAGGAAATGCAACGGTAAGCATCATTCCTTATTACATTTCGAGAAATCGACGCAAGCCCCTGCGCCGACGCCCGCTAGCGCCCCCACCTCCACTTCTGCGGCCGATCCAGCTGCTTCCGATCGTGTGGCATTGTGTACGCATTCTTCTGCTCAAGTCCAGGCCACACGTAGTACGGAGGTGCTAGCTACTGCCAAGGTGTTGGTGGCGGGTAGGAAGGGTAAGGCCGTGGTAGTCAGATGTCTCTTGGACCCTGGGTCGCAAAAGAATTATATGACATCGCGTTGCTGCCGTATGCTCGGTCTAACTATACATATGGACTCGATAACTACCGTTCGTGGTATTGGTGGCACGTCGCAGCCCGTTCGCGGCTCGGTGAATATTACTTTCAGCTCACGGTTTTGCTCACAGCCTAGGTATGAAATAGACGCTTTAGTTTTAGATCAAATAACCGGACAGCTTCCACTGGGTGCTATAGATACGTCCGTATTAAATCATATTGATCCTAAACTACTCGCGGATGACAGCTGGGGAGTGCCAGGTAATATTGATTTGTTACTTGGGGTCAAGCTATTCGCTAAGTTATTGCGACCTGGTCCCGTGACCAGCGTACCCGGTTGTCCCGACGCATTGGAGACTGTGCTCGGCTACATACTTCTAGGAGAAGCACCTATCATCGAACCTCCAACTGACACTCTGTCTTTCTTTGCGAGTTCTGTCGACAACTTCGATCTTCGTAAGTTTTGGGAGATTGACGATGTTACTGCTTCATCCATTGGGAGTGTGGATGATAAACATTGTGAAGAGTTTTATTGTAGCACAATTACCCGCGCTCCAAATGGCAAGTATGTTGCAGCTTTACCACTGAAAACAGAAGCGTCAGCATTAGGAAATTCTTTCAATATGGCTCGTAAGAGATTCTATAGTCTTGAACGTAAACTTAAATCACTTCCTAACGTCAAACTTCTTTATGATGACGTCATACGGGATTATCTAAAAAATAATTATATTTCTTTGGTGCAGAATATCGTACCTGAATGTACGTTGCCCAAACAAAATTGTAAGGAGCGAGAAATGGAATACTATATTCCTCACCATGCTGTCATTCGAGAGGATAAGGTGACCACCAAATTGCGTGTGGTCCTAGATGCCAGTGCATGTACAGATAACGGTACCTCGCTCAATGATATCCTGTACGCAGGTCCAGTCCTTCAGGCTGACCTTTTCAACATTTTATTAAATTTTAGGCTTTTCTGTGTCGCTGTTTCCGCAGATGTCAAATCTATGTACCTACGTATAGGTATACGCTCACAAGATCGTTCACTACAACGTATCTTATATCGGTTTAACGAGGAAGAAGAACTTCAAATTTATCAGTTTTCAGTGCTTCCCTTTGGTTTAAAGTGTAGTCCTTTTATAGCGATTCGCACTATCCAACAGTTATGTCAGGATGAAGGAACAGAGTTACCTCTCGCCAGGGACATTTTGCAGCGAGATATTTATATGGATGACATAGTTAGTTCTATACCTAGCAGTGCGCTAGCTATAGACTCGGCTCGTGAATTAATAAAAATATTCTCTCTCGGTGATTTTCAATTGACGAAGTGGTCTAGCAACAGTGTCGATGTTCTTCGGACTATTCCAGAGTCATTACGACTTTCACAGAGCGTGGACCTAAGTAAAAATCCGACCCAGAAAATACTGGGACTTCATTGGTTCCCTGACGAGGATTGTTTCGTATTCCAGGTTAACCCTGATGTTCGCACTTGCACTAAACGGAATATTCTTTCTTCCATCGCACGTCTTTTCGACGTTTTGGGCCTTGTTGCACCGATAATCTTATATGCCAAGCTTCTTATCAAAGAGCTTTGGCTTGTCAAACTTGGATGGGATGACGTCCCACCACCTCGCATTGTTCGTCTGTGGGAACAGTTTCAATCTGAACTGCCAATCATCTCTGAATTGAGATTTTTGCGACATGTCGGCGTCGTAGAACGCTGTAGACTCTCACTCGTCGGTTTTGCCGACGCTAGTGAGAAGGCTTACGGTGGTTCGGTTTATGCCCACGTTGTCAGACCTGACGGTAGTGTCGTGGTCTCGCTGGTGTGTGCGAAATCTAAAGTCGCGCCACTGAAAGTAGTTTCGCTAGCTCGTCTCGAGTTATGCGCCGCACTCCTCTTATCAACTGTGATAAAGCGAGTATATAATCTTTTCGCAGCTCGACACGCCATTGAGGTAGTCGTAGCTTTTTCGGATTCAACGGTAACTTTGAGTTGGATTCATTCCGCACCGCATCGATGGCACACCTTCGTAGCCAATCGTATCGCTAAGATTCATGAGAATCTCTCGGCAGATCACTTCTTCCATGTGAAGGGGTCTGAAAATCCCAGTGATTGCCTCTCTCGTGGTTTAACGCCTGCCCAATTAGTTCATCATCCGTTGTGGCTAAATGGGCCGTCGTGGCTTAAACTTCCCCGCGCTGAATGGCCAATAAAACCATTCGTTTCAGGCGAGTCGCAAGAGCTTCCTGAAATGAAGCCCGTGGCTTTACCTGTTCTCTCGCACGAATGCTCTGACAGAAGTCCTCCTTCTGACAACATTTTGTACGTTCGCTCTACCAGGTTCTCGTCCTGGTCTAAATATTTAAAAACGATTTGTTTAGTTTATAAGTTTATCAAACGGCTCCCTAGAGGGCCCGTTACCGCGTCTGACTTAGAGTTCGCTGAATCTATGGTGTGGCGATCGGTGCAGAAGATTTACTTTGAATCTGATCTCGATCGTTTAGCCCGCAATGAGTTGTGCTCTAAGCCAGTACAACGGTTAAGTCCCTTCCTTCACGAAGGACTTATCCACGTTGGAGGTCGCCTAGCAAACTCTGAGCTAGATTTTGACTCTCGTCATCAGATCCTCCTTCCGCGTCTAGATCACATAGTGGAACTTTTAGTTTCCCACTACCATGTGACAAATTTCCACACAGGACCAACCTTGCTCGTATCTCTCTTACGACAAAAGTATTGGATCCTGTCCGCGCGACGTATTGCACGTCACATTACCTTTAAATGCAATATTTGCTTTCGCGCAAAGCCGCGACCTATCTTTCCTATAATGGCAGATTTGCCACGTTTTCGCGTTGAGTCGGCTCCTAAGGCTTTCTCTCATACAGGTTGTGACTACGCGGGACCCTTCTTGGTCACGTCGGTGCGTGCTAGAGGCCAAAGGGCCAGGAAAGCGTACATCTGCCTTTTTACATGCTTGACAACTCGCGCTCTGCATCTTGAGATTGCCTCAGATCTTAGCACTGCGAGCTTTCTGTCTGCGTTGAAACGCTTCCTGGCGCGTAGAGGTCCGGTTCAGTGTCTGTACACGGATAATGCTACCAATTTTATTGGAGCCAAATCCTATCTCCGAGATCTCTACCAATTCTTGGCTAAAGAGTATCACCCCTTGTGGGAAAGAGAACTTGCAGAGCATCGAATCACACTCAAAAACATCCCCTGTAGAGCTCCACATTTTGGTGGTTGTTGGGAAAGTGAAGTGAAGAGTGTCAAAACGCATCTCTGCAAAGTCATCGGTCAGCAAATTCTTAGCTTTGACGAGTTTAACACTATGCTAACTCAAGTAGAAGCTTTACTAAATTCGAGGCCTCTGTATGCGATCAGTTCGGATCCGTCAGAGCCTACCTCATTATCACCGGCGCACTTCTTGCATACGAAACCTCTTTTATTTCTGCCCGCTCGCGAAGTCAATGAAACGCGGTTACATCTTATTTCGCGATATGAATTGACTGATCAGATGGTTCAATCTTTTTGGAAGCGGTGGCGCCAAGAGTACTTGCACACCCTACAATCCAAACAAAAATGGAACACTCCTGCCAATCCAATACGGGTCGGTATGGTTGTCGTCTCCATGCAGGACAATGTGATGCCTCTGCATTGGCCGTTAGGAGTAATACACGAAATATTTCCAGATAAAAACGGAGTTTGTAGAGTCGCTTCTGTCAAGACTCAAGACGGGATCCTTCGGAGTCGCCCGGTAGTAAAGTTGTGCCCCTTGCCAACGCAATAAGTTTAGTTACCTTAATATTAATTCTTACCATGCACCAATGTGCTGTATTAGATTTAGTCACCGCGTAGAAGAGTTAGTTAAGTATTCTTATTTCTTATATAGAGTCGCAACTCGAGAGTTCTTATAGCTTTGGTAGAGTTGTGATGATATGCAATTTTATTTACTTCTCCTTTGTGTTTCGAAAGTAGGAACTTTCAAGCCGGGGAAAATGGTTACGCTTCGTAACTTATAGTTTTTTATTTTTTATTATTATTTTTCTACATCACCTAATGGCGATTGAAAGGCATTGGTTTACTGTTCTAGTTTCTTTAATCTGTGCCATATATCGTTGATTCGGTGATTTCTTCGTGCCCTGCAGCGCGCGCGCCATGCCGCGCCGCGCCATCATAGGCAGTCTCGCTCTAACCTTGGGATCGTGTGGATGCGAATACTATGTGTGTCGCTAATTAGTCCCATCGCACCCTGAAACCCCTGAACTGAACCTATATGAACTGTTATCAGCCTACCCCAGACCTATGTTAGTGTGTTGTGTACTGCTGGCCAGCTTAGTGTATCCAGAAAAGACCTGTGAGCTGTTCATCCCGAAAGCGGACACGTGGCCGTCGCCTGCGCGCGCTTGGGATCGCTGGTCAAGGTATGTGGTACAATTAATGAATTGAACGATCTCCTGTGCCTTTCTTCCCGATTGCGTATGTTTTTGCCCTCAACTGGTTATGACAGAATCAGCAATTATAGCCTAGATTGCTCTAATAATCTAGACTCAATCCGCGTGTGATTTTAGCGGAAACTTACAACTTCTGCAGGTTATACGCACCAACAACATTATTAAATGGATACAATAAAATTGATACCAGAATTTGACCTAATTGTTTGTAAAAATAAATAAAAACAAATTATTCGTAAATATGACAACATTAACAAATATCTAAAATAAAAAATTAAATAACATTGGTGAGTTGAAATTGATAAAATAAATAAAGATCGCCATCAAATTATAAATAAGTGACTAAAAGTGATACCAGAATTTGAAAAAATCGTTTGTAAAAATAAATAAAATCAAATTATTCATGAAAATAACAACATTAATAAATGTCTAAAATAAAAACATAAAAAATTTAACTACTTTGGTGAGTTGAAATTGATAAATAATAAATACAGATCGACATAAAATTATAATTAATTGACTAAATTTGATAAAATTGAATAAAGCTGAATTAAACTAAAACTTATAAATTGTTGTTTAGTATACATTTTTAACATGAAAAAGAAAACACAATTATTAAATATCAAAATTAAGAACAATGGTAAAAATGACCCCATGAAACAATTGGATAAGCTAAGTTTGACACAATTAAATAATAACTGACTGTGATTAGGGGTTGCTTGGTAAACGAATAAGGATGGCTTTTTGTTTAGCAAGAGAGTCAAAGTGGAGATCAATAACATCACTGTAGCCATTTACCGCCTTGCACATTCTTGCGATAGGCGAATTGGATCCCAAGACTGTTCTTCTAAATGGCGTACAAAGAGGTGTGATGGCACTACGCGGGATTCTAGAGGGTGCACGAAGACTGAAAAGGGAAAGTAAACTAGGACTGTCTATTTTATGCTTAAATATTTTGTATGCAAACATTGCATCTATTAAGTGTCTACGTCTGTCTAGCGAGGTCATGTTAAAATGCTTCAATCTTTTATTGTAAGAACGTACTTTTTTGGCGATTCCATTGGAAAACGCGAGGTGCCAAGCAAAGCGTTTCTGGACACGTTCAAGTCGCAATGAATGTGTTGCGTAGTGAGGGCGCCACACCACACTATTATATTCAAGGATGCTGCGAATGAGACTGTTATACAGCAGTATTTTGGTTCTGTTGTGACGAAAGGTTTTACAATTTCTTAAGACGAACCCTAGCATTTTCGAAGCTCTTTTAGTAATACTATCGAGGTGTGGTATGAAAGTTAACTTCTTGTCAAACAGTACACCAAGGTCCCTTATTGTTTCAACTTCCTTAATTTCAACTCCGGATATGTGGTAACTACTGCGCGTTGGGATGTTCCTTCTAGTAAATTTAACATGGCAACATTTTTTGGGATTCAGTTCCATTTTGTTGCTGTTGCACCACAGAACGAGACGATTGAGGTCACTTTGAAGTTTTACTGGATCATCTTCAGACTTTATAATTCTCAAAAATTTTAAGTCGTCAGCGTACATAAAAAAATCCGAGAGCAGAAAACACCGTGGGTTGTCGTTTATAAAGAAAATAAATAAAATTGGCCCCAAGTGCGAGCCCTGAGGAACACCGGAAGACACGCATTGCAGAGTCGACTGATAACCGTTAACGACAACAAAAAAAAATCTTTCAGTTAAATACGAGCCAAACCAATCTAAAAATGAACCAGAGATACCGTAGGCGCGCAGCTTAGCAAGTAAGATTTTGTGGGAAACCTTGTCGAACGCCTTGCTGAAATCCGTATAAATAATGTGCTTGCTTGGGTTCAAACTCACAACTAACTGTTCATAAGATGGGACCACCGCTGCTCCCAGGCACAAGGGAACTAAAGAAATCCACTACAAAATACACTGAAATCAGAAGTCATGATTTTATTAATGTCAGTTGAGGAATACCTTACCTCAATCATCATTTGAGCAAATATCTCTTCCGCTTCCAAACATTTTGTCTTAAACCGGAAACATTGCTTTAGTCTAGCACAGCAGAGGAAACAAGCAAGAATTGGTCTACAGTCTTTAGTAACAAACTGCAACAAAAAAGAATTGATTGGCGACTTAAAACCAGGTTTCATCACATTGTTTTCCATCACCAACGTCTGTGATTCCTATTCTGACCCTCTGACCCATTTATAGCCTCATTTAGATGATGCCATTTTCTAGAACATACAAGTGTAATAATTGAGCTTAAAGAATTGCAACTATTTACACGCGGATCTACTTAAAAATTTTAAGGAAAATATTATATATATTACTCAATGCACTCATATTTTTGGAAATGAAATGAGAATCAAGTTCATTGCCAAGAACAGTCTTGAATGGAAAATTATAGTAGAGCAAGAATGTGACTCGATGCGTCATTTGTTGCTTCAATATTATTGTTTGCAACAGCCGATAAACTTGAATCGTGTAAATGGGCCTATAATATCATGAATCATCGGATATTCAAGTATTTTACAAGTATCAACTTACCGGAATATCAGTCAGTTTCTCGTATAGGTTACGCAAGTTCTTGTTGACCACTACATAAATACGAGTATTCTGCGCTAAACACATCCTACACATTGGTAGTTTTTCCATCTTATAAGTAATAAAATTTCACAAAAAGAAAATAAACTATGGTGTAAACAATGCCGCAATGATGTCAGATGTCACCCACAGATTAGATATTAGTAGCTAGCTACAGATACACCCTATGTTCCGAATTGCAAAAAAAGTGATAATATCGCGAATCCGACCGAATTTAGTAGTCACAAAATATGAGGCTACTGAGTAGGTAATAATTGTGCCATTACGCGTTGGTCGGATTCGCGATATTATCACTTTTATCGCAATTCGGAACACAGGGTATGTTTACTGTCACTGTCACTCACTGATGTTTTGTTCATTTGACCCACAGAGTACATTATACTATGTCTCAGAACAATAACAAAGCATAGATACCTAATAAAGAAAAGATTTTTCATACTATTCAAAATCTGACATCTAAGGATTTCAAGTCTTTTATTTATGAGGCTAAGGCAAAACTATTTAAACTATTTATTAATAATAATCAAACTCTAAAAATCAAGTGGCGCCGGGCAAAAGTAATTATCCATACGCATAGAGGAATAAACTATAGAAATGACAAAGCCGGCCGTACCTGTCTGCGATTTATTTTAGTATAAGTATTTTGATGAGATGACCCGTAATAGAGAAGTATGGAAGCACAAAACCATGCTGCACTGTCATAAATAGATGCTTTTGCTTTTAAAAACAAACAAATAAAACCATTGATTATAATATTCTCACTCTCTGGATTATCTGCTGCTTTTTGCATACAGTTGTACAGAAGAAATAGTATTAATTTGTTATCATTCTAAATGATTTTAGTTACTTTTTGTCGTAAAGATGGAAAAACTGTCAATGTGTGGGCTATGTGCCGCATCTCTGATATGGACTACGTACACAAATGTTGATATCACAGTGAGAGCATTCTAGATGAATGAACTCACGGAGACATCCTTATGCATCAGGTTCTAATAGAATGTAACTCTAATAATTACAAGAGTGATTTACTAATATGTGTTTATCTGCTTCGCTTTTATTGTTAAATGAGTAATGTGACCAAGAGACCGATCGGGTGTATTATTTTATGTTAATTAGCTTGTCTTACCAAATTGAAGTGGATCCCCAGCCTGTCCGCACCCGCCACGTAGTTCTCATCACCGAGATTATATGCACCTCCTGTTTGTTGAGTGAAGGTTGATTTAAACGTATTTAAACTCTAAGCACCTAGACCCTTATCATTTAAATTGTGATCCAACTAATCTTAATTTATAAACATGTTATATGTGTTTAGTATGAATGTATGAATCCGGGTGATTTGAAGTTTCGCTCTTTTGACCAGCTCACTGATTCACACCCTACTGTCTTATTGTTACCAGTTCGGGCAGCGTCCCAGAGGCTAGTATTGCCTCAGAGTCTGCAGACTCGCAAATACTTTAGGCCGGGCTTCGCGCCTCATAAGCCGAGTCTCCAAGACCTGCATTCATACCCCAAGCCATCGTTAGCTCAGGCCGAACCCTTAAGATTCGGTGTGCGTTGTTATGGCCATAACCCAGCACCAAGGATCGATTACGATTAGTACTACAATTGGTACACGCTTAATTAGTTAGTATGCGACTCGCAAGTCCCATCAAAGATTATCATTTATTATCATTATCATTTACTATATAACATGTAATCCCTGTGATCCATCTGTCACAGGGCAATCCGTGCTCATTAACTTAGCATATCGGACTGATGAGATGGAAGCGCAAGACTCATCAGCTCATAGAGTTTCGCTAAGCATCACGCCTCCCACTCTCGCTTTAGGTAAATAATAGATGCGTTTAACTTAATCTAGGTACTTAGCTCTCAGTCATCGTGGCGCAGATACAGACAGAACAGGCCTGAAGATTTCACCACTTTTTTCAGACAAATACTGTCACGAAAACAGTTGAATAAGACATTTAAAATAAGTTCAATCTTACCATGTATAATATAGATTTTCATTCCATGGAAATTGCAAGTTCTTATATTGTGGGTTCATTTATTATTCGCGACAACAATGTTCCCATGAATATAGTGGTCAACAAGAAGTTGCAAGAACTTTATGAGATGCTAACTGATGCCAGTAAGTAGATACTCTTTGTCCCCTGGTACCACTCCCATGAAAAGGCAATGCACCGTTTTTCGCGGGACTCCTACATCGGAAAGGTTTTAAAAAACGGGGCACTCTTTGGGGTCTGCCGGTACTAGTGAAAACAAAAAGTACACAGGCCCCGCCCCAGTCACACGCCATACTGAACCACGTCACGTGACACTGAACGGCGACACGAGTTCCACGATTTTTGTTTACCCTAAGTGTGTAAAGAAGCTTTCACTTCAAAAATAAACCACGTGGGCGATTGCGGGATCTATTCACTCACTCCCTCGACACCGCCATCCCCTTCTAACCTACCTATCGGAGTCAGGGTGCCCTGAAATCCAGAGATTGCTTTGCTCGCTCTTACATCCAAATTGTCAAAAAAGTAGCACTAGTGACATCGCCCATTGTAGACACAATCAGTGTGGCTACATTGGAGAGTTTTAGCGTATTTTATTATCTCCTCACATACATTTTATAATATGTGGAACGGATTTTATTGTTAACTAGCTGTTGCCCGCGACTTCGTTCGCGTGAAAATATTGATGGGTCATGTGTGAGACTGCATCGTTGGTCAAGTTTTCGCAAGCGCTACTGAGCATGAGGTCCTGGGTTCAATTTCCGGGACGGGCAAAGTGTTATTGTATTATTTGTGCCCGGTTGATGGAAATAGGATAAATGTGTGAAATGTAGGTGTAGGATTAGATACTCCTCTACCTAACAGTGGCGAAGGTTGAAAATAGTGTCAGGGGAAGACGAAGAAAAAGAAAGAGAACGTTATTTCTTTGCATATGTTAACTTTTTTTCCCATGTTAATTTGACCTCATTTTCATTATCAGCGACACCAAAAATCGCGGAAACGACACCCATGATGAAAAATCCAAAAATTTTCGTCGGCACCATTTTGGATTTTTATTTTGACTTCATCTTCATTCATCAAAACTAAGATCAAAATTGCAGAAGAGTTAGAAAAAAACAGGAATCAACAAAATAAAAAAATATAGTTGGTATCAAATACAATACCGACAATTACTCATTCTATCTCGTTCTATACATACTTCTTTTTCTGTCCCTGCCGTATCTTCGACTTACCTAGGTCCCTACAAAACGGTAAGAACTGCCAGCCGCGAAGTCACGTGTGCGCGTCCATACGATTGGTACCTACCTGTACTTTAACTTGTGTACGCCCTATACTATTAACTTGCACTGCTGCAAAAGGTCTCTCCTTCTGCTGTTATTGGTGAACGAATGAACAACTACAATGCAAAACTTCATCCCCTTTACCCGTTTGTGGGTCGAAATAAAAAAAAAACCAACCACTTATTTATTTATTTATTTAACACTTCAAGCACAAAGTACAGAGGCGGACTTAATGCCAATGGCACTTACTAACTTTGATACTATTTTGCAACTCAAGAAATAAAAACTTTAATCAAAAACAAAATGTTGCTCTTTTTACACCCCTCAAGGGTTGGAATTCTAATAAAGCCGTTGCGTTAGCTTCCAATCAAAAGCCCAGATAACAAAATTTGTACTTTTAACGTCGAAAATTAAGGATTTTTCAAACACAATTTCGTCCCCTTTTAAGCCTTCGGGGTGGAATTATCAAAAACGCTGAAAAACGTGTGAATTAATTTTCAATCGTCGGCCTAAACACAAAATTTGAAGATCCTAACTTTGAAACTGACGGACTTTCATATAAACTTCCATCCCCTATTTTATCCCCTTGGGGGTAGAATTGACCAAAATCCTTTCTTAGCGGATGTTTACGTCATAACATCTACCTGTATGCCAAATTTCAGCTCGATCCGACCAGTGGTTTGGGCTGTGCGTTGATAGATCACTATGTCAGTCAGTCAGTCAGTCAGTCACCTTTGAGTTATATATATTTAGATGACCCATTTCGACGCCTTCCACGCAAAAATAATGCATACAAAATCATTATTCCAGGAAATCATTTTTTGTGTACTTTAATGATAAAATTTATTTAGGAGCTCTATCTATCTATCATGGGGTTTATGTTTCCGCACTTAGTCCTTGAGGTGGACCATTGTGGGTGGCCGGTTACAACCAGCCCACCTCCCTCCAGAAACAGATCAAACTTCCAGGTCTTCTCGGGGCATCCGCAAGTGATCTTGGCGTTCCCAGGGTCTCCTCGCAAATCTTGGTAATGCCTGTGCACTCAAGGAGCACATGCGCCACCGTCTCCTCCACCTCCATGCACGCTCTGCACAGGGGTCTGTCAGTGATTCCTAGGGTGTGGAAGTGTTTATTCAGTGAGCAGTGTCCAGTGATGGTCCCCGCCACCAGACGCAGGCTATCTCTGTCCAGGCGCAGAAGCCGCCTGGTCAGATTTGTATCCAGGGATGGCATAGCTTCCTTGGATTGCCTGCATCCTGGTGTCGAGGTGGATTTATCTGCTTGTATTTGGGTGTGATCCTTTAAAGTGCCAATAGTATCCACAAATATGTCGGCATTTGGGCTGCTGTCAAGGTAACGATTAATGAGGCCAATTGCTCTTGCAGTTGGGCTGTAATTGACTTGATGGATGCGCCATTCCGGTGGGCATGTAAGTAGTTGGTGCCGCCGCCGTCCTATGCCACGCATGTATTGCTGCGGTACATACAGATGGATATGCTCGCTTACCGATGGATTATCTATACTATTGTTAATTAACAAGTAGTAGTGTAGAATATGCATTAATTTGCGCCTGAGCTGCAAAGTATCCAGTCCGACCATTCCTGACACAAATAAGGAGGGATACAAAAATGGGTAGTATCCGTAGGTGCGTTTATACAACACTATTTTTTGTTTATACTAAACCCGAAAAGGGGTCATTGTACTCATCATTTTGAACAACTTTTTCTATGGGACGAACCTTGAAATCGCGAAAAAAAAATCAGCTGTTTCCTACATTTATGTTCGCATAACTCGTCAAAATGTAGGGAACAGTTGATTTTTTTTTCGCGATTTCAATGTTCGTCCCATAGAAAAAGTTGTTCAAAATGATGAGTACAATGACCCCTTTTCGGGTTTAGTATAAACAAAAAATAACCCTGTATACTATTGTTAATTAACAAGTAGTAGTGTAGAATATGCATTAATTTGCGCCTGAGCTGCAAAGTATCCAGTCCGACCATTCCTGACACAAATAAGGAGGGATACAAAAATGGGTAGTATCCGTAGGTGCGTTTATACATATATATAACGGCAAAATTTCCTCGGTATTTTTTCAACCATCAGTGCATATAACTTCTCCGTAGGATCCCAGACAATTGCATTATACTCCAATTTACTGCGCACATATGCATTGTAGAGCAGCTTTATAACTTTGACGCTTTTAAATTGGGAGGAAGTTCTGATGATGAAACCCAGTGCTTTATTGGCATCTTTGCACACCTCTTTAATGTGTTCGTGGAAATTAAAACCACTGTCTAAGGTTAGTCCCAGGTCCCGTACTGCTGAGACACGTTCAAGCGAGTCATCCGCTAACTTGTAGGCAAAATTAATTGGCTTGCGAGACCTAGAGAATGTGATGACTTTACACTTTGACACGTTAAGCGGTAGCCTATTCCTCACGCTCCACTCCACAACGGCATCAATATCTCGCTGAAATGCCAAACAGTTTTCCGGTCCAGTGACCGTCAGAAACAGCTTTAAATCATCTGCAAACATAAGGCATTTCGCCGCAGAGAGAACTTCTGGCAGATCATTTACCATGATTAAGAACTGGGGAGGCCCCAGCGTACTACCCTGGCTGACACCCGATCGAGTAAAATACTCCGGTGACTGGTGACCATTCAGTTTTACAAATTGCCGCCGATCTCTGAAGTAGTCTGCCAGGAATCGGAGAAGTTGAGGGCCAAATCCGAGAGACGCAAATTTCCTCAGGAGAATATCATTGTCAACTAAGTCGAACGCCTTTCTAAAATCAAAATATGCTGCGTCGACCTGAGTACCAGCGGTCATTTTGGTCTTCAAGCAGTCTGCAAAACATATATTATAGTTAAAGTGGAACGTGCAGGGCGAAACCCATGCTGAGAATTATCTAGTAAACCACCGACTTGCTTGGAGATGGAATTGTTTATAACAGATTCGAAAACCTTACCGAAGACTGGTAGGACAGCAATAGGTCTAAAGTTCGTGATATCAGTTGCTGATCCACTTTTTGGAACTGGCGTGACCCTAGAAACCTTCCATACTGTGGGATATACACCGTGCTGTAGTGACAGATTGAATCCTCTTGGCACACTGTTGGAGGATTCAGGTCTAGGCTATCAGTTGCGGAAAGATTGTCGGGTTATATCTCACCTCCTTTACATGGACGACTTGAAACTCTTTGCCCCAAACGATTTTCAACTGATGGAGCTACTGAAGGTAACTGAAACCTTCAGTAGCGCCATCAGGATGGAATTTGGTGTGGACAAATGTGCGGTCATGCATGTAAAGCGAGGGGAGATTGTGGCGTCTGTGGGAACCCAGCTCTCAGATTCCATAAATCTTAGATCCCTTTCAGCAACTGAAACCTACAAGTATTTGGGTATGTCGGAAATGCTGGGCATCAATGTGGCCGACATGAAGCAATCGTTGAGGGAGCGCTTCTTTCGCCGCCTGAAAAAAGTATTTAATAGTCTTTTTAACCGACTTCTAATAAAGGAGGAGGTTCTCAATTCGGATGTTTCTATTTTTTTTTTTTTTTTTATGTTTGTTCGCGCATATCTCCGTCGCTTGCCAACCGATTTGGAAAATTCTTTTTTTGTTCGAAAGGGTATCCTTTCCAAATGGTCCCATAGTCACCAAGTCGGGATCTGATGATGGAATCATGGCGAAATCGAGGGAACTCTTCAAATTTTATAGGATAACGTACAGCGATTTTGTTATTTCCTACAACAAGTGAAGCATTTGCGTTCGATAAGAACCATTCTACCATCACATCTGATGATGAAGCCAAGAGTCACGGAACTCAATATTGGGACAATGTATCCTAGTCGTGTTTGGGCTTGTTGTAATTGTAATGGTATGCACTTGCACATGTAAACCACTAAAAAGTGAAAAATAAAAACTTTTTTGAAAAAAATAAAACCGACTTCAAAAAAAAAAAACAAAAAAGTGAAAAATAACTTTAGCTTCTGAAGTCGGTGACAAAAAAATTAAATAAATCAAACAAAGGTCACCGACTTCAGAAGCTAAAGTTATTTTTCACTTTTTTGTTTTTTTTTTTTGAAGTCGGTTTTATTTTTTTCAAAAAAGTTTTTATCGGGCGGAAATAAGGTGCGTGCCTTCAACGGTTGGGTCATGCCAGTTTTGATGTACTCTTTCGGCATACTCAAATGGTCTCAAACCGAACTAGACGCTTTGGATACGAAGATTCGTAAATTGCTGGCGGCATTTCGAATGCTTCACCCGCGTTCTTCAGTTATGAGACTGTATATCCCGCGGAAGTGTGGGGGTCGTGGCTTTTTAAACGCTAAGACTCTCCACAATCGCGAGATATGCAGTCTCAGGGATTATTTCCTAGAAGCCGACATGGGGATGCATCGAGATGTGGTCGCGATGGACAAGGGCCTCACCCCGCTCTCCTTGGCTAAAGAGTACTGGCGCAAACCTATAATACTTACTGCTGATGACCGCAGGGCAAGGAGCTTCACGGGCGCTTTTACCGGGCTCTTCATGGGCCCGATGTATATTTTCTAGCGTCCGTGTCCTGGTTACGTTCCGGGGACCTCTTCGGAGAAACCGAAGGTTTTGTCTGTGCAATTATGGATGAAGTAATGATGACGAATAACTATCGGAGATTTATTGTGAAGGACGGTACGGTTGATTCGACATATGTCGGGCATGCCACCGTCCAGGCGAATCGATCCGTCACATTATTTCCGGGTGTTCTCGTCTAGCTAACGGAGAGTACTTGCATAGACACAACCTTGTAGCCAGGATTATCCATCAGCAACTTGCTCTAAAATACAGTCTTGTGGAATCGGAAGTGCCCTACTATAGCTATGTGCCCGACCCAGTTCTCGTTAATGGCAGTATCACACTGTACTATGATCAATCCATCATAACTGACAGGACTGTTATTTCTAATAGACCTGATATAGTGGCGATGGATCGATCAGAGCGGCGCGCAATGATTGTTGACATAACGGTCCCGCATGATGAGAACCTCGTGAAAGCCGAGAAAGATAAACAAATCAAGTATCTTGACTTGGCTCGCGAGGTTGTCGTCATGTGGGAAGTGGACTCAGCAATCATTGTGCCGATTGCTTACGCAGTTTTCTGTAGTATAAGTTTTTTAGTATAGTATATACGAGCGTGGTACAGTCACGTCTAATTATATATATATGTCACCGTAAAATTGTCAAAAACGTTATATTACAATATAACGTGTTTTTTCTCGCGATATTGTAATGTCTCGAATTATTGTCAGTCAACTGAACATACGGAAGTATCTCTGCCCCCATAATCGGGACTTGGGGCACCCCCCCGTTAGGTTAGTTAGGTTCCGCGAAGCGGGGCTCCGTCGACTACGCTTTTTAGGGGGAATATAAAGTGTTTAAGGTTATGTTATATTAATCGGTATTTCTCAGGAATGGTGCATTATCTTTTCATGAGAGTTTTGCCACTGGGCAAGGGGGACCCCTCCTTCCCTCCACACCGCGTAAGTTGACTACCATCGCATGCATTTCACGAAAAATAATGCGTTTTGTTGTAAGCAGTATGATCATTTGACAATAATTCGAGACTTTACAATATCACTAGAGATATTACAATATAACGTATTTGACATTTTTACGGTGACAGATACATTAAAATGACATTGAAATTGTATACTTACTTTTTCCTGTTCTTGTTAGGTTTATTCATAATTATACCATTGTCAAATACAATGGTTTATGAATTTGACGAATTCAGTGATGATGATTAATACAATCATTATCAGCCTGTATCAGTCCACTGCTAATAGTCTAAGCTGTCTGATACTTTGTTCTTTGCTGTACGATTTTATTTTAGATCAAATTCCTAAGAGAAACCCCGAACATAGCTCGCTGAGCGACGATTACAATGGAATGAAAACATAACTGTTTTATAAATAAATAGTAGTTGGTTACTGGAATAAAACAAGAGCTTATAGAATCAGTGTTGTAATTCGTTACCAAACGAAATCATTATTAATAAAGCCTAATAAATGTAATACAAAGCGGCAAGTCGATGCCACTCGATGGTGGTTACACAACAAGTTTAACGAAAATTAATGATAAAAATTGAAACCGATTTATTTTACCTATTTAAATGCTTTAAAATGTTAACTATCAATCTTATAACCTCATCATTATACGCAATTTAAATGATCATAAAAGCTTGTCGCGCGATTTACTTGTGTAAATAAACTAGTACCTATTTAATGCAGTAACTTAATCTGCTAAGTTTTTTTTTCTTTCAGTTTAATTAAATACTTATATGTAAGTAATTAATCCCTCTCATTGAGAGGAGGCCGTGTCCCAGTAGTGGGAACATTATAGGCTGATGATGATGATGATGATGTAGGTAATTACGTAAACCTCGCGACAAACTTTAATGATCATACAGGGTGTATTTCACCTCATCACAAAGCCGATAACCAAGCATTCTGTACACCAGACTAAGTAACTTTACGCAAAAAATATTGCTGGGAAACGACTTTTTTTTTGAGGTTATAAATCATGTTTTGTGGTATAACTCAAAGTAACACACTCAAAACATTTTGCGGATAGATGGATTCAATAGTACGGGCGTCGCGGTCGTAGAGATATTTAAAGTAAAAATCATGCGATAAAAAGTGGTATTAAAAAAAAACTTGTCAAAATCTTGCAACTTTGACCTCCAATATCTCCGTAACTAGAAGGTTCCCAGGTATAGTGTAGAACAAAAAAAAATATCAGAATGACGAGGAGAACAAGTGCCTTTCGTATTCGTTAAGAGGTGTTTTACACCCTATATAAATTGTGTATAATCTATACATATAATAAAATCGTTGAGACCAAAAAATCTGTACATTGAAGATTTAAAAAAAAAACCGATCAGGGTGACTTAAAATAAGTAACTGAACATATTAAAACCAGTTTTAAAATTCGTGTTTGTTTGTTTGTTTGTTTGACCGCACATCACGTAAAAACTGCTGGACGGATTTTGATGAAAACTTCACTAATCTATTTAAATAAACCCAGAATAACATTTAGGCTATAGAAATTTAAAAAAAAAATGGAAAAAGGGGGTGAAAAGGGGGGGTAAAGTTTGTATGAAAAAAAAAATTAGATTGCTCTAGATTCATGAAACTCAGAGTAAATACTTATTATCAAAAATAAAGAAATACCTGTTTCAGCATTTTTTTCAAAAATCATCCAGAGACGAAAAAAAGATGGTTTTGTGTTTAAAATTAATTAACTTCATATACATATAGAATAAAATCCATTGAAGTGGAAACCTTTAAAAGTTGCTGTAAATACTTCAAATCTAATACAGCTAAATGTAGTTTCTCAATTTTATTGAAATTTGATTTTTGAAGTGAATACGCCCAAAATAGCGGAACTCAAGAAAATCGGCTTTCCTCGGTATAAGTAGTTGGTAATACAGGGTGGAAACGGTAAACGGGGCAGTAAGGGGAGCTGCAGCTACACAAAAATGGTCTTAGGTAACAATTCGTAATTTTTTCACAAAATGTTTATCCCCGTTCACAGATTTAATTAAAAAATAAAGTACAGTTAGCAAGAAAATTGCCAATTTACATATAACAATTTTTTTGATGTCAATCGATCTTCTTTCCGATACTAATCAAGAAGTTCTTCCAAACCAACCCAGGTTAGAGTACTCAAAAAGTCAGAAATTGCAAAAAAATAACTTCTTCATCAGCGGGGCAGTGTAGGGGAAATAGTTAGCCAGAAAATTGCTATTTTACACAAATCATTTTTTGATGCCAATAATTATTTTTTATTTTACATAAGACGTAAAGCCGGAAAAGTTACAAATACATTACAAACGAGTACAAATCCTACTATCTACAAATAATAAATGCTTTGTCCGGAAGGACTATCTGATGGAACAACGCACAGCCTAAATCGCGATTGTAGAAACCTGAAACTTGGAGGGTGTATTTTCTGTATAATGTAGGCATACGATAAGAAAGAATTTTGAAATTATACTTCTAAGGGGGTGAAAAGGGGGGGGGGGCAAAGATTGTATGGGAAAATGCGATTCCTTGGTTCAATCTACTTCAAACTTTGCAATCAACAATATTAACAGAATTGATGGACGCGTTTCATATTGCATTGAAATTCATCCCCTAACGGGGTTAAAAAGGGGTAGAAAGTTATTTTGGCGGTGATTTGTTTCGAATTTGATATCAATACTCCTTCGAGATTTTGATATAAACTACAAGTTATTTTGATACATGTTTCAAAATCCAATCCGATTTTATTCCAAAAAGGTTGAACTCACATAAAATATTTGATGCAAAATTACAAATACTCTTTAAAATTGGAATGTCTCGAAAGTCACCGTAAAATATTAATAATGGGAGATACACCGTTTTCAATAACTCCGCAGCAAAATAATGATCATGTACCGGGCGCGCATTTTCATTATGCGGAAGGATGTGTGTGATGTGCTCTTTGAAAATTGTACTATGGGTGCTTACGACCCACTCTCTGTAACCCGCTCTTCCTCTTATGTGACGCAGACGAAGTTGCGCGGGTCAGCTAGTGAGTTTATAAGTTTATAGTTAACCAACTTACAACCTACATTTTACCCTTTTTTAGAGCATTTAAATAAAATAAAAAAAGGCTTTAAATTTATTTTTTACTTTTTAACTATCGCTGGCTAGGTCTCTGAGTCTGTTCATCTCATTCAACGCATCATTCTTGTAAGGTCGTTTGACGTTTGGAGTTATCCTCCTCCTAGACAGGTTGCAGACCAATGCTGATGACGCCCATCTCGCCAAATCACACAAGTCAAAGTTAATAACCGATGTTACAGGCTCAAAAAATTCTACCTCAAGAATAATCGAGGTCTCTACACCAAAATTCAGGTGGATTAGAGCAACGGATTACCATCTTATTTTTAACCTGCATTTAATTCTCAAAGAACCCTTTCATTCAATACCCATTCTATAGGAAAGCATATAAAACTTCAAAAGACCGCCATATTGGATGTAAGAATATTTTTCAAATTATTCTCGGCAAGCCTATATTGCAGAAGTGCGTAAAAATATTTATTCCGCCATCTTGAATGTTCCGCTATATTAGATTTAGAATGACGTCACATTATTTTTCAAGTTACTCTCAACAAGCTCTTCCATTTGCTATCCATATTGTAGAAATACATTAAAACTAACTATTCCGCCATTTTGGATTTAGAATGACGTCACACAGCTAGAGGTTGCAATCGAATATTCGAATATTCGAATTATTTGAATATTCTTTTCAAATTTATATTCGAATAGTGTTGTATATTAGTCGCGCCGCGACCTATAATAAATCAGTGTGCATCGAGCCGTTGTCTTATTTGGTCCCCTCGTTACGCCTATCTAACACTGGCGACGAGTACCCTCGCGTTGCATTTTATACGTTTTACGTTGTGATAATGGCGAATTTAGGAATTTTATCGGTTTTTGACCACAATTCACAAACGTGGAAAACTTATAAAAATCGCCTCGGCCAATTTTTCATCGCGAACGACATCGAGGACGACGTGAAGAAACGTGCTATTTTATTGAGCGCACTCAGCGATAGTACCCACAAGCTCGCATCGGATTTAGCCTTGCCAAAGGAGCTTGAAAAAGTACCGTACGACGACATCATCACATTATTGGATGAACACTTCACACCCAAAAGTACGGGGTTCAGCGACCGTTATAAATTCTACGTAGCAGCACAAAATGACGGTGAAACCTTCACTCAGTTCGCAGCACGATTGCGAGGTCTCACTGCTCACTGTCAATTTCTTAATGTGGAGGAAACTTTACGAGATCGTTTCTTCATGGGAATATTGCCAGGACCAGAGAAGGAGAAGTTGTTTGCGTCTAACTACCGAGATCTGACGTTGGCAAAAGCGGCGGAGCTAGCTGATAGCGTGCGCAGCGCGCGCGCCGTGTCGGCCGCGGCCGCGGCAGCGCAGCGCCCCGAGCCGGCGATGGCGGCCGGCGCCGACCAAGTTTTCAAGATAGCGAAAAACGACGAAAGGAAGACGGCAAATGAAGTGCCATGTTCAGTGTGTGGTTGCAAAAATCATAGTTCGTCTCAGTGTCGATTTGCTAATTATAGATGCAAAAAGTGCAATGTGAAAGGTCATTTGCGCCGTGTGTGCAAAAAAATAAATTACGTAGAAGAGGGAAGTAGCGGTGACGACGGTGAGTTATTTAATATACGTTCTTTTAACGGTGAACCAATGACGGAAGTAATTTCGGTAAATGGAGTGCAAATTAAATTTCAAATTGATAGTGGGTCGGCAGTCACTGCGATATCGGAAAGTTTATACAAAAAACATTTTTTTAAGGTACCCCTTATATCCACGAATAAACGCTTGTTAACATATACAGGGGACCGTATAGATTGTTTAGGCACGGCGCTGTTGTCCTTTTCATATTCAGAACAAATTTTTGATTTGAAAGTATTCATTGTCCGTAACGGAGGACCTCCGCTTATAGGACGTGATTTTATTTCCGCATTCAAACTTGAAATGTTACCTATTCAGTATGTGGGTCAAAACGAAATCATCAGTATTGATAATCTCCAAAAACAATATCCACAAGTGTTTTCGGAAGAGCTCGGTAGGTTTAATAAATACAGGGTAAGCCTGCAGTTGATAGAGAATACAAAACCTATTTTTTTTAAAGCACGCCCTATAGCTTACGCGTTACGAGATAAGGTTGATAGTGAGCTCGACCGTCTAGTGAAAATAGGTATTTTAAAACCGGTCGAGTACTCGGAGCGCGCATCTCCTATCGTGCCTGTGTTAAAACGAAACGGCGATATTAGGTTATGTGCCGACTACTCCGTTACAATAAATAAGCAGACAGTATCCATTGCCGACAGCACGAGAACTTTTTACTAAACTGCACGGCGGTCAAAAGTTTAGTAAATTAGATCTAACTCAAGCCTACGCGCAGTTTCAATTAGATGACGAATCGCAGAAATATACTTGTATTAATACTCACCGGGGATTATTTCAATACACTCGTTTGGTGTTCGGCCTCGCGAGCGCGCCGGCGATTTTTCAACGCGCCATGGAGTGCGTGCTGTCGGGTTTGGACGGAGTGCTGTGCATGCTTGACGACGTGTTGATAACAGGCGAAAATGATTCACAGCACGTAGAACGGCTACATTTAGTTTTGCAAAGACTACAAGACGCCGGGGTTAACACTACAAAAAGACAAGTGTGATTTTTTTAAGGATGAAGTAGAATATTTAGGATACACGGTCGATAAACACGGGCTAAAAAAATCATCGCAAAAAGTAAAGGCAATTGTAAACGCACCGGCACCCGCTAACGTTAGCCAATTGCAATCCTTTTTAGGCTTGGTTAATTATTATCGTAATTTCGTGCCGGCCGCCTCTTCACTACTCAGCCCATTATATAATCTGCTTCAAAAAGGAAGTAAATGGAACTGGAGTGAGGAACATAACAATGCTTTCAATGCCATTAAAAATGCCCTCGCTTCAAATCAAGTTTTAGCTCATTTTGATGGTAATGCACAGATCATTTTGACTGTGGACGCGTCACCGACGGGACTTGGGGCCGTTTTGTCACAGATAGGTAAAGATAACATCGAAAGGCCGGTCTCCTTCGCCTCCCGTACGTTAAACAAAGCAGAGAAACGGTATGCGCAGATACAAAAGGAGGCAACTGCTATTATTTTCGGAGTGCGACGGTTCCACCAATATTTATACGGAAGGTCTGTACCGTTTGTTTTACGCACTGAGCACAAACCTTTGTTATCCATTTTTGGCGGGAGCCGTGGCATTCCGGAGGTAACAGCGAACCGCCTACAGCGGTATGCTATGTACTTAAGTGCATACAATTTCACTATCGAGTATATAAAAAGCGCGGATAATAGTGCAGACTTTCTGTCTCGGTTCAGCTTACCTGGGTCAGATAATGAGTCATCACGCAGCGGCGGCTCGGCCGGCAGCTCGGGGGCGCTTGACAGTCACGGTGTATCAGACATCGAAGAAGATCGCGCCTCATACATTAATTTCGTCATAGATGGAATTACGCCCATTACTTTTCAGGAATTACAGCAAGAAACGTACAAGGATCCGATATTAACACAAGTGATATATTACATTAAGAACGGATGGCCATTAAAGATTAAAGACGACAGTTTTAAACCATTTCATCTATGTAAAAATGAATTATCCTTTGAAAGCGGATGTGTTATGCGCGGTCATAAAATAGTGATTCCTGAAAAGTTACGTGCCAAAGTTGTATCCGAACTTCATGGTTCACACCTGGGAATAGTCAAAACAAAGGCGGAAGCCCGCAGTAGGTTCTGGTTCCCAGGCGTGGACAAGGCTATTGAAACAATGATAGCGAGTTGCGAGGTGTGTCGTAACCTGAGGCAAGCACCAGCCCGAGCGCCGCTCGCAGTGTGGCCATACCCTAAAAATCCATTTCAAAGAATACATATAGATTTTTTGGGACCGATTAATAATAATACATACTTAGTCATTGTAGACGCGCATTCCAAGTGGGTAGAAGTGTATCTAATGGCTAATGTGTCTAGTAAAAATGTTGTTATAAAACTACAAGATTTCATATCTCGGTTTGGTATTCCACAGACAATAGTTAGTGATAACGGCACTGCATTCACTTCACGAGAATACCAATCGTTTTGTAATCTGAATGGAATCTCGCACGTGACGTCACCCACCTATCACCCAGCTAGCAATGGTCAGGCTGAGAGTTTTGTAAAAATAATAAAAAAGGGCATTAAATCAAGCATAATGACCAGTAGGAATCAGAGTGAAATAAGTACAAAATTACAAAAATATTTATTTGACTACAGAAACTCCGTAAATACCACCACTGGTACCTCGCCCGCGGAACTGGTTTTCGGGAAGAAACTTCGTTCACGTTTAGATTTACTAACTGAACCATTGATGCCATCCTCGACACCGTCACTTCCCCTTAATGATCATGTGCAACGGAAACAGTACTCGCAGAGTACACTGAAAAAAAAAATCGGTAATCCCAATCGATTTTTCGGTAATATTCACGGCTTTGGTCAGTAAAAATAGAGCCTATTGTCCAAAGAAGTAAAACTAACTGAAAAAAAACAGTTAAATTAAACCAGTAGATTTTACTGTGCATCTGCAACTGTTTTCTGGTCGGCTATTCTTACTGTTTGTAAGACAGTAAATGATAGCAGTAAATAAAACATTAAAGGAAAACCAGAATAGACAGTTAAAAAAGCAGTAAAGCAGCAAGTTTTCTAACAGTAGGTTTAACTGAACTATGATAGTACTTAAACTGTCATACAACTTTAAGCAAACAGTTGATTTTACTGTGTTTACACAGTACATTCTACGTGCGATAACATGAATGAGTACTGTGGGATCAACGTAGTAGTAACTATGGTAGGCCAGTTATAAGTACTGTGTAGAACAGTAGCGGGTAATTTGTGCAGGACGTTAGCAGTTACTCTGCGATCCAGTAGAACGAACAGTAAGCGACCAGTTCTGTTCATTGTAAGTATGCATTGGTAGTGACCGTTTCCTCACAGTAACAGGCATGTAAATTCACAGTAAGGTATACTTTGGTTGCTCATTAAAATATACCTTGCTGTCCAGTTGGCAGTACCTTGGATATCAGTTATAATAATTGATAGTACACATTAATAACAACCGTTCCTCAGTTTTTTGTACAGTGGAGATACGTTACTAGTTACTGTGCGAAAACATTAACAAATACTGGCTGTCAGGTATCAGATACTATGAGCATACTTTAAAAGATACTGTGAGGTTTGCTACTAGGAAATGTGGGCACATTAAGGCTTACCGTGATTATCAGTTATAACAACTGTGTCTCCATTAAAAGAAACTGTGCCTTACAGGTTTAGGTACATATTTCCACAGTAACATGCAGTGACCGCGCATTACCTAGTACTGTGAGACTCAGTTACTATAACATATTGTCACAGGAAGGGGTACTGTAGAAGCTAAGTTGTAAGTGCCGTAAGCGAACTTTATTCGGAACTGTTCATTCGCAGTGACAGGTACTGTTACATCACAGTAACTACTGGGTACCCAACCCAGTAATTACTACTGTATATCGTAATGTTCAAACATTAAGATATACAGTAGTAATTACTGTATATCGTAATGTTCAAACATTAAGATATACAGTAGTAATTACAGGGTACCCAACCCAGTAATTACTACTGTATATCTTAATGTTTGAACATTAGGATATACAGTAGTAATTACTGGGTTCGGTACCCAGTAATTACTGTGATGTAACAGTGCCTGTCACTGCGAATGAACAGTTCCGAATAAAGTTCGCTTACAGTACTTAGAACTGTTCATTCGCAGTGACAGGTACTATTACATCACAGTTATTACAGGGTACCCAACCCAGTAATTACTGTGATGTAATAGTACCTGTCATTGCGAATGAACAGTTCCGAATATCGTAATATTGAATATTACGATAGACAGTAGTAATTACTACTGTATATCGTAATAATAAACATTATACGATGTATAGCGTTATTTCAGTAGCAGTGTGGAATTTCAGTAATAAATGCAAAAACTCGTAAGAATTATATTTATTTTTTATTATTAGGTACAATATAGGCTAGCTATCTATCTATCTATTACACAATAAATTATTAATCAATAAAATTCGAATAAAAATGTACATTAATAAAATTAGCTTTAAGTGCTGAGCTAAATAATGTACATTTTTTTAATTTTTACCATAATTTTTATTCAAAATTAAAATTGGTACAATACAACATAATCAAAAGTATTGACCAAGAAGTATAACAAGTAACAAAATTAAAAATATAAAAAACCCCAGATACATCTTCAAACACTACTTTTGAAAGTAGTTTGAAGATGTGTCGGGGGTTCATTGAAGTAACACGGTACCAAATTTTGAATCGATCGGACATTAGGAAGTTAGTCAGATTCCCTCATCAACTAGAAAAGAGCTGATGATCTTTAATTTATACGGCTGAACAGATTTTCATGAAACATGGCTAAGAACACTCGGGATAAAATTATCTATGACACAAAAAAAACTAAACGAAAATCGGTTCATCCGTTTGGGAGCTGCGATACCACAGACAGACACGTTAAACTTACAACACCCCTCTGTTTTTGCGTCGGGGGTTAATAAACCAAAAACCACGGTTTGTGATACTCCTCCATCAATAAAAGATAACAAAACGGAAATACTTTTGAAATAATGTACAAAATATTCACTTAAAATTAAAAAAGATACTTTTCAAATTATTATAGTTATATAAAAATAAAGCTAAATTAAGCGAGCGAGAGGGTTGCGCGCTGGTAGCGCAATATTAAATTATGGCGAGAGTTCCGCGCACGATGTACATTGCACTGGTCTTAGCTAACCTATTTTATTTATATGTCTAAAATTTAAAATATATACAAGAATTATGTTAACACAGTCGGAAAATTTAGTCAGTTCGCTTCCGCTGTTTAGTAAAATAAATTTTGAACAAATAGTGACAGTGCAGTGTACCAAATTAAGTCGTGTGATTGATGAAACCAATAAGGAACTTTTAACAAAAGAGTGGGGGTTTGATAAATATCTCGATAAATTTGGACTCTCATGAGGAATTACCTGCATAGAATGACTAAGCGCAATACACGGACTGCACCTTGTCGACGACAGCAGCTGTTGACTGTCGACGCGCCGACTGCATGTCGACAGCAGCCGTCTACAACGTGCAGTCCGTGTATATGAGCCCTAATTTAAGAAATTATTTGGCTTCCGCCTTTAAGTGTTTTTAAAAATATTATTAGAAGTAGGTATATCAGAGTACAAAATTTCAAAATTCAATTGAACCATTGACGTCTTAGAAGAAGAAGGCTTAGAATGTTAGTCTATAGACACAAACGAGGTATTCGAGACACACACACAGCCCATATTAAGGTTTCAGTCCTATTACAAGAAGGTATTACTTTACGTAACTAAACGAGTTTTATTAGTAGAAGACCGAAACGTCCTAAAATCCAAAGCTAATTTTGGTAGTTAAATGGGGGAACGCAAAGTGACTAAAATTTTTTTAGAAGGCGACATTATTGTATTTAAATTATGGGGCGTCTGATAGTTGAGGTCTTTGTATTTTATAGCAATTTTCTTTTTCTGTTCTACTACTTCATATGCATAGTAATGATAATCAAAAAGAATTGTTTGCAATAAACTACCTGTTAATATAATATCCGAGTTATCAAAAATATAGAGGTTATCAACTTTCAAAAAAGTAATATCATTGCGATCGCAAATTGGCACAAGATCATACACTAGTATAGAACCATTTTGGTATCGGACACTAGACATACGAGCCCACTGGACACGAATTAAAGATTTACTATTATCTAAACAGAGGAAGGACCGAATGAGTTCAATATCAGCAAGTTCCGACTTTAATTTTTTTACCCCCCAAGTTAGTATTGAATCAAGTGAACCTTTACAAAATATTTCATTTAGTTTAAGTTGGTGTTTGACAGCTAAGCTTAATGATATGTTTCTTCTGTTGCATGATGCTCTTGCACTGGTCTTAGCTAACCTATGTTTAGCTTCGTATCTCATAGAGGAAAAAAGAGAAAGTGGACCAAAATTCATCATGGCGCTGTGATAGTGAGTCAGATGATGAAACTTAGGCTTTAGCGATTCATTAGATAAGAGAAGGTATAGCTCGTTTAGTTGAGTCACACTATCCTGCATAACAGCATCTAGACCTAACCAAACCGAAGTTGCCATCGCCAGTTCTACAACTTCTCTTAATTTTAAGTAAAGTGCCCAGTACATGTCACCACCAGGAATTTTATCCCCTATTAAAACGGCAAAATATCGTATAAGAGTCAGCATTTCTGATGCGCTCAAACGAATATTAGATTTATTTATGTGAACCATAGAAATCTCAACAGGCTTGTTCCGTGCATCTGGCCCATACACAAAATTTCGTATCCTTGTATTTAGAAATTCCAAACTAAAATATTTAAAACGTCTCACATATTTGGAAATCACCAGTGCCATGACATATTTTCCAACTCCTTCCAAAATATCATGCATGATATCGATACCAACTTGTCTAAATAATCTGAATCCGTCTACTTTCAACCAAACACATCTTTCTTTAACTCCAGAGTTAGCAGGAATGTTTTCTACAAGGTCAGCCTCATAATCAGATTCACATCTTAAAAGTTCCAGATCTTCCCTTGATTGAACTTTCATGCGTTCTTTTGTTATTCTACAAATCCTGCAAGAATAATTGGCAGAAAAGCTTTCAAGAAAACCGGTTATTGAATGAATTCCTAAATTGTCTCCTATAATTAATGCTAATTCAAAATGGACGATGCCACTAAAATTAGGAAGATTAAATGAGATGCCAGTGGTACTAAGATAATTCAACTCATTTATAACAGGCTCGAAAATAATCTTATTGCCGAAACGAGTCCTATCAGATGAATGAAACAGCAAAGCTAAAAATATATTAGACAGAACAGAACAACGCCAAGGAGGCAGACAGGGCACTGAGATATAAACTGCACCTAATTTATGAATGCCTGAGTGGCTTCCTAAAGCGTTCGAAGTCTCATAATCATCAAAAAATAAAAAAATTGGTATTACAATTTTATCCTTGTGTATAAGTCTTTTCGACTGCCAATATGAACCCTGAATAAAATTGTGAATAACTTTAACATCTTCATATAATTCCGCCATGTACTGTAACGTGTCCACCAAGAGTGAATCAAGGGAAAAAAAAGCAAGTAGGACTTCTCTTAATGGAATTACCTGCATAGAATGACTAATTGAAGAAATGATTTGCCTTCCGCCTATTGTTTTACAGTCAAGGCTTTCTCCAACAACTACTTCTTTAGGTGGAATGTATGTGTGGCAATTTTGAAAAAAATGTAATCTGCGATGCTCTGTTGAAAATGACTTATACACTGAAGCAATTTCATTAGTAATTGTTCTCATCACATCCGATAATAAACCGTTCAAGGAAATTGCACCCTCGTCATCCATATTTTGCAACAACTGATGTATTAATGGTAGTAATGAATTTAATATAATGTTATGAAACCTTTCAATAATAATTTGAACAATGTTTCTTGGTAAGTTAACAGACCCATAAAATAAAGCAATCATTGATGCTACAGCCATATTTAAGGAAACATCTGGCACAGACACTTCTGGTGCTAAAGTAGGTACATTGCAGTTAGGCTGCAAAGTGGGTTCGGATATAGGTAGGATATTATTTTCAACAGCATTACTTGTAGAGCATTCATAATGAGCATCATAATAAGTTGAAGAGCACTGTCTATTCTCATTAGTCGTGGTTGTGGTGTTCGTGGTAGCTAGCGTACAGTGATTTTTTAAGTAATGTCGACGGAAAGAATTAAACAGATGGTAAGATCGGGAACAACCATTTTCAACACAGCAATATTTTTTAAATGTGTGGTGTTTATGAAAGAAATTGAAATGTGTTCGAAGTGCTCTTAAGTCAGTCAATAAAGTTTTGCAGAGAAAACATGTTACCATTTTGTTTAATTTATATTATAAAACACATTAACCGGGTATTTTTTTTACCTTTAATATACGCCCGACGAACCCAAATTAAGAAACCCGTGAATTTATATTATATCGATACCGCAATCACTTATCAAGCCCAAGACGGACGCAGAAACTTTGTCCTTTGGGACTGCTTTGTCAGAAAATGTGTAAATTACACGTTGCAAAAACTGCCAAACAGGCAAGCATTCAATAGGATATTCCAAATTGAGAGCCCAAATTATCTTGAAACACGTATCCACAGCCTTGATAATGTTTGGAATTTCATAAACAATATTGTCGACAATCACATACCTGGCTGAAATTTTTTTCAGAGGGCCTGCAACTATTAGGTATGGCTGAATTGTTAACCCTAGATCTAAGTACTTTTCCTGGCGTTTTTGCTGCTGTTCTTGAAGCTCTTGCTCTTCTTCAATATGAAGGATGAAGTTCTCGCGCAGTTCTACCGCTGACCTTTTCTTTTTCTTTATATAAGTAGGTCCGAGCAGATGCGGAATTAGCAGAAGAACCGCAAGATTGCTCGTCTCAGGATCTGGGTCTGAAAAATAAAAGAAATCATTTAGTACCTAAAGTAGATCTTGTTAAGTATAACAAGATCTCCGACATTGATAGGTTTGCAATCCTTCTTCCATTTCGCTCGACCTTGTGTGGGTCAGCTAGTCTACACTAATATTATAAAGAGGAAAACTTTGTTTGTTTGTTTGTAATGAATAGGCTTAAAAACTACTGGACCGTTTTTAAAAATTCTTTCACCATTCGAAAGCTACATTATCCACGAGTAACATAGGATATATTTTATCCCCGTACTCCCACGGGAACGGGAATTACGCGGGTGAACCGCGTGACGTCCGCTAGTACATTATAAATGTAATGTGCCGTCTCACAAAACCTATTGATTTTAATAGAACATTTATAAAACAAGGTTGAGTAGTTCTCATTTAAACTATCCTCAACAATAGTTTTATTATTTTGTACCAAATAATAATGTAAAATGCTTGTATGTGTGCATGTATATTTGTAACTCTTCAAGCTAAAACGGCTGAACGAATTTTGATTGAATTTGATATGGAGACAACTTAAACCTGTTGGATTGACACAGGCTACTTTTATTCCCGGTAAGCTCGATTAACACCGCGGGGCGCAGGTAGTCTAGATAAAAATAAAAATTACACAAAAACAACTCACCACGAGCAAGCTGTTTCAACTCTGCCAGGTATGTATTCTTTCTTGAGATCTTGTCAAATGCCGCAAGCAACTTTACTTTGAGCAGAGGGAATTTGTCATCGAATGAGGTTTCGTTTCCTGGGTACCAAGCATGGAAGTCGGCAATTAGCTGAAACCAAATACTGTGATATTAGGAACCTATGTAATTATTATATTAAGATTTTTTAGTACCTATACTAATGTATAATTTTATGTAGGTTATGGCCCTCGTGGATCTTGATTAACTTAATCTTAATTTGTTCTGCCGATTTGATTTAATGAGGTGACAAACATAAACAAACACAAACTTATGCATTTATAATATTAGGTATGATAATAATAGGTACATACCAAGGTGTAGCCCCAAGAGCGTCGAATGCAGGGAAATTCCTGGATGTATGTTTCTTTTTCATTTGATAAAATGCGTTTTAGTCGTTCCTTGTTAGTTTTGTCCCATTTTTCTGCACATGAACTGTAATCATGAACATTGCTTTTTAACCATTCTATAATTTCCTGTATCTCCTGGTTAGGGTCGTCGTCACTGTCAGCAGCAATCAAGTCATCGAAATGAGTTGTAGACCTCTCGCTAGATGAACTGGTAGATGGTTTCGGTGTTAATAGTTTTTCAAGTGAACGACGTGCCCGTGGTTGAAAGACTTTGTTGCGGCGATATTTTGCCTTTAAATTGGTAATGGCATCAAAAAGTCGACCGTGAGCCCGTCCCAATGACCCATTGGGTTTCGTATAATAAATGCTGCTATTCTCTTTTGGAAACACTTTCTCTGTAAGTAAAACAAGTACATAATTAAAAAATGTGGGAAAGTAGGAGTCGCTACTTATTATACTATACTTATTGTCGATATTTATTATGGTTTCACAAAACTGAACTGAACTACTGATTACTAAACTGATTTACTGATTTGGCTGAAATGAACCTATGTACATATTATGTGTGCTTGTAATTATTATCTAATTTAAACTTACTTATTTCTTGTATCCAATTAATATATGTTTCGGCTGTTACGGGAGCTTTCGGATTTTCCCGAAGTGTGTGTGTAGCTATTTCTCGAACTAGTACCTTACGGTTTTGTTCTCCCAATGGTTGTTGTCTTTCTTTTAGAAGGTGTAGGCCATCGGGAGTCTTTTCGAGCAGCGTTGTGAGACTCTGAAAACAGGGAAGATTGATAATATATCTATATGAGAGTCTAGTCTTAGTATAGTATTAGACTTACAAAGGACCTTATTTAGACCTAGTTTAGAATTAGTTTTGTCTTAGTTTAAACTTAGTTCAGTTTTAGTTTTAGACCGCCTCATTGGCCTAGTGTTTAGTTTAGTTTATTTATTGGTAACGCAGCTAGTAATTAAATAAAATTATTAAAATTATATCCCAGTTGGGAGCTATGAGTTTGAAAGGCGATTGACTTAGAGCTCCACACGAAAAATATTAGTCTGATACAGGGCCCATAAGAATAGTGTTAATTGATAGATACTTACATCGAGACCTAGGGACATGGATTTGCACGACAACGAGGTGCTTGGTGACGACAATGCCGAACTTATTGGTGAATTTGTAAGTCCACCAACATTCTCTCCGTACACTTCCACAAGGTTTTCAAGATTGTCACAAATCTGTAAAAAAACATTTTATGTTCACAAAAAATAGATGCCAAGGCGTGCCTATATTTTTATACATAAATGATTGTGTGCTTACTTTACTACACTCACTTACATCGGATTGTAGCTTGGAAGCATTCCACTTCTGAAGCGCTCTTTTAAATTTGGCTTGTGGGCCAAAAGCTGGTATTAGCACCCGGATTTGCTCATCATCGAGCAAAGACAGCGCCTCTATGTCAATTTCATGTTCTGAAATAACAATTAAAGATTTATAATTAAATTAATTACAGTCTTGCATAAAGATACAGACAGCGGCACAGACAGCATTCATAACACAGATTTTCATTAGCAAAATTTATTAGTTTAGTATTTTACATTACGCACTTGACAGTCTACCTACTGTGCAGTCAGTAGCTCGCAACACATGTAAACAGTTTAAGCCAGTCAAGCTACTGACCTGCACGAGTAGGTAGCTATACTTAGGTAGGTATAACGATGCAAGCAGTTACCCGACTGTGTAGCGTACCTACATGTAGGTAAAGTATAAACCATAAAGCCATAGGTCATACATTAGCAAACATAACAAACGCCACAGAGGTGCAATGGTACAAGCAATCCCATCCCCAACTTAGAGGAAGATTCATGTAATACCGTGTCCACGGGACACACACATCCTATCAATATAGGTAGATCCTACTTCAAACAAAAAGTAGGTACCTAGGTAGGTACCTACTAGGGATATGTAAATTAAGGCTGGTTTTATAGTCACGCCGCTAGACGCGCCGTTGGGCAGAATTTGAAGCGCGCGCGCTCGGATATGTATTGGGGTAGTAAGTAGTAGCGTTTCAAATTCTGCCCAACGGCGCGTCTAGCGGCGTGACTATAAAACCAGCCTAACTGACTAAGCCTGCCCCGACACGGCGTAACGTGAATCTTCACAAGGTGAAAAATAGCACAGAGCATTCCATAAAGTGTGTAGGTTATTATTATTACCATTAAACTCTCTTAGACGTGAATGGACTCCAACAAGTCATCTCTGAAACATAAAATCTTATTCAATTTGGCCCTAAAATTGGTAGGAACGTACGCTGCAAAGTAGTTATACTTACTTAATTACTTACCAATAAATTTGTCGAGATATTTCTCAAAGCCCCACTCCTTTATTAAAGGTTCCATAATATTTTCTTTCACAAGCCGCTAACGTTCACGGTCTCACGGAGCACAGACTTGGTAGGTAATAGGTAAACTGCGTTGTCACAATTTTATTTGTTTGTTCAATATTTTTACGCGATCATGCGAATCACGGCTATGCCACACAGCGGGAGCGAACTGATGAAGATCAACTGACTATCGGTGTTGGTGGAGTGTACTGGAGTGAGTGGCCGAGTGGAGCCTGGAGCGCCGTGCGGCGCGCGCGCGGGCGCCGCCGCCGCTGCTCCCCAGGCTCCACTGATCCACTCCACTCACTCAACGATCGAACGAACGCAAACGCATGCCGCGCATGCGGCATGTCCTGTCCTTGTGGGCGGTAGGGATGTGTACATTCTAAACATTATTATCGATTCTATAATTATAAGGGCAAGGTAATAAATTTGGCGTGTTTTATAAAAACTACTTACAAACCGAATTCAAATTCCTATTGCGCGATATCTATTTAAAATTCGAGTCTATTCATTCATTTCATTTCATTTATTTCATAAACAATTTTTACATTGTGTCGAAAATTCATTAAAAACTAACACAAACACCAAAAAATTTTATCAACACGGATTTTAACGGTTACAGTTCAAAAATAAAATAATACAATTAAAATACGGTAAGTACATTGGCAAAAAAAAAACAATGTCGAAATTTAGTTTGATCACAAATGGTCCATGTGTAGGTATCTCTTGCTTACGCCTGTTGGCATGGAAACCATTAGTTACCACTAGTGATTGTGAAAATTATCATGTGTAGATAGTATTAATTGAGTCAACTTTAAGACAACAACAAAAGAATCATCAAAATCTATTGAGAATTGGCGAAGATTTATCACAAAAATAGGGGTCCACCCTTTATAGCAGAACTTTTTATGCCATATTATTACTTTGCATAACAGCGGATAGCATAAACTTCATTTCGCAGAAAATCGTTTGGAAGACACGCATTTATCATACATTCAAACTCATAATTTTGTAAGTCAGAATCATCTAAAGGCATAAATTTCATATGCATAAAAATTAAAAGTCGAACCATCTTGTCGCAGATAGTTGGAGGTCAGTATCATCGTTTTGCATAAATTTCATATGCATAAACATTAAACCTTGAACCATTCTATCGCAGAAAGTTTAGGGTTAGAATCATCTATTGGCATAAATTTCATATCAATAGTCATTGAATGGCAGAACTATCACATCTCAGGAAGTTTATAGTTTGAATCATCTTTTCGCATACACTTCTTATGCATAATTATGGAAAGACTATTTTCAATAGGTACAGAAAATTCATAGTTAGTTTAATTTTATATTTCTTTCTTTTGTCTATATATTTTATTTAACTCAATTAATTATCGTTTTGCATGTATTAATTATTGTTTTTAAGTGATTAACTTATTAGTTAATCACTTTTACCAATTTTACCAATGTTATTAATTTTGTACAATTTTATTGTTTTTTCTTAGTATATTTACGTCACTAATTTTATTACTGTTATGAATTTTATCCATTTCCCTATTTTGTAATTTTTGCATGTATTTTATGAATATATTTTATACGTTATTCAATGCAGTAAGCATACAGCAAGCATGCAGCAAGCCTGCAGCAAGCATGCATCAAACGTGCAGCAAGCATGCAGCAAACATGCAAACCCGCATATACCATGCATGCAATGAGCATGCAGTAAGCATGCAAAAAGCATGCAGCAAGCATGCAGCAAGCATGCAGTAAGCATGCAGCAAGCATGCAGCAAGCATGCAGCAAACGAGAATGCAACATGCAGCAGGCATGGTTTCTGTCACGGCTCCGGCGCTGCGGGGCCCCGGCGGTCCCACGCGAGCTTCTCGTCGCAGATGTGTTTCAACGCTCACCACCGCAGCTTCGGCTTGCTGGCCGGCCAAGCCGGCCAGCCTCAGCCGCGGCGGCGAGTGTTAAAACCACCTGCTCCTCAGCTCGCGGCCCGCCTCGCCCCTCCGCGCCTACGCGATTTTAAATTACACTCTAGGGGTAGGGCAGACAAGACTACGTGGAGTCGGTTTTGGAGCGATTCGTTTCTGTCACTAACTTTTCTAGCACAACATATTGACTTTTTAAGATAATATTTTAATTTTAAATTAAGGTTAAAATGCTATTTTGTGGCATTAAAAAATGGCAATACTGCCAAATAAAATTATTCCAAATGAAATTCTGCAATCTTCATAGTATGCCAAGTGAAATTATATCAAATAATCGTCGTTCTAAATAAACATTATTATAAACGAAATTATGCGAAATTTGAACAATACCAAAGGTAATTATGCCAAATAAAAAACTGCCATCTAAAAGTATGCCATTCGAAATTCGGTCATACACACATTCTCCCAAACAATAAGTATATTTTAAAAAAAATATGCCTTTAATATATTCGTTTAAAGAAAATTATGCCAAGTGTGTTATGCTAAATGAATTTCGGAGCAACAAGATTCTGCCAGATAGATGGAACCCCAAAAATAGTTGTAGTCGTGATTTTTCAAAAGAATTATGGGGTATATTGAGCTTCACGGGATAGATACAAATCCCTCGGGAATAAAATTTACATGAGAACAATTCGGGATCATTATCTATACAATATTGGTAGAATTTTCATAATCGGTCTTTATTTGACGGAGAAACTGACGAACATCCATAAAAAATACATGCAGCCGAACATAGAACCTCTTTCTTTTTTTAAGTCGGGTAATTAAATAGGACTAGTACTATGGATTGTTAAATAGAATGATATAACAGTTGTTATTTTAATCACACTAATATTATAAAGGTGTCCATGTTTGTTACTCCTTCACGCCTAAACCGCTAGACGGATTTTGATGAAATTTGGAATGGAGATAGGTAGCTTAGATCCTAGATTAACACATATTTATTTATACCTATTCTACTTTTTAACAACTTGTTAACACCGCGGGGTGCATTAAGTAGGTCATAATATAAGACAATAAATCATCATCATCATTTAGACGGCTGCTAAACATCTAGACACGACCACTATTTAAAAAAAACGTGTTTAACTTTTGGGAACCATATCATTGGCGTGAAAATAGGCACCTAAATTAATAGGTGTCAACAATGTCATAATCTTAACTGATATCGAAACTCGAGATGAGGTGCGTACATCACTAAATCACGATGCAACGTGCGTCCACGCCCCGCACCCCGCTCGCTCCCTTCTCAATCACGCCACGTTAGACAGTTATTTTAAATGTTTTGCTATGATTTAATGCTAATGTTTTAAACATTTAAGGCGGAAGGCCATGAAAATACTTTTCTTTTGTTTAGGTACTTTAGTTGGGCAGAGATGCGAAATTGCTCTTGTTACATAATAATTGAAAGAGAAGGGTTTGATCATAAGTACCTACCTATTTAACCTAGGTACCCAAAATGCCAAATATGTACCTACTAACCTAGCAGTCTGATGTGGTCTGATAAATCAGGAGTACCTACTTAGATGCATCGGGTAGGTAGGTAGGTTTAATATCAGTGCTCCGCCGTCACTCGCACTCACTTTTGAGTTAGGTAATATTACCTACTTAAGTATCTACCTACTTACATAGTTAGGTAGGTACCTATATATAGTTAGTTACTTACATAAAGTTTTCTTACCCCCAAGTTGCAAGCTGACTACAGCTACCTACCTAGTTACTTACCTTCCAAAAATATATAGGTAGGTACCTACTACCTACTTACATTTATGGTTGCGAATTTCTTTCAGAGCAACCCTGATTTTTATGCTGCAGTACCTAGGTACTTCAAAAATAATATAAAAACGATTTACAGCGTATAGCATAATCTACTGGGTAATGAAAATGGGTAGGTTAGGTATTTAGTAGGTAAGTATTTCTAATACCTACTTAAACTGTGACCTATACAAGAAGTAAGAATATTTTCTTTAATAAAGTAGGTACCTATGGTAGTACTATTATTCTGTGGTATGGTTTACAACTACCTACCTACTTATCCATTGTGTCTAGGTTACATTTAAGTATTCTTAAAACATCTCTTTTGGAGAACAAAAATTACCTAAACTAACCTACCTACCTAACATCACAATCTGCTTAGTTATGTAGATCTCGATCAGCCCAATTCAACGATTGGCCCACGACATTTAGATAAATTATCATTACATTTAATAATAATACTCTCTTTGATACTTTGTATGCTACAGAAACTCTTCAAAAGCAGTAAAAATAACTGCTGCAAAAATAAACGTTAATGTTCAAACGGTCAAAATTTCAAAATAGACAAAGGTGTGACAAAGGGTGACCCGCTCTCTCCCAAACTATTTACTAGCACCCTTGAGGAGGTATTCAAGAACCTAGCAGATCCATGGTCCAGTAAAGGTATAACAGTCGGTTGCAAGAAACTCACCAACCTTCGTTTCGCTGATGACATTATCATATTTGCACCGACTGCGGCCGAGTTACAACAGATGCTCCAAGATCTGAGCACAGCAGGCCTTGAGGTTGGACTAATGATGAATCGGTCAAAGACTAAAGTGATGACCAATAGCACAAAAAGTAGGGTTGAGGGAGATGGGCAAGAAATCCACTATGTCGATGAGTACATTTATTTGGGCCAGCTAGTTTCCTTCGAAAACAGGCAAGACAGAGAAATCGACCGCCGAGTCGAGAACGCCTGGAAGAGCTACTGGTCCATGAAGTCGCTGATGAAGGGTGACTTACCTTTATCCCTGAAGCGCAAACTCATCGCCATGTGCATTCTACCCAATGGTTCTACCTATGGTGCTCAAACTTGGTCCTTGACTGAATCGCAAAAGTCCAAACTCAAGGTTTGCCAAAGGGCGATGGAGCGTAGCGTGTTAGGAATTAAGCTCTGCGATCGAATTCGTAATACCACAATACGCTCCAAAACTGGAATCGCTGATGTGGGGAACAAGACTGCTGGGTTGAAGTGCGATTGGGCGGGCCATGTTTGCAGAATGCATCCGGACCGATGGGCCAGAGTCGTCACACAGTGGGTGCCAGAAGACGGGCGTCGTCGCCGAGGGAGGCCTAGAAAACAATGGCGTGACGACCTAGAGGCGTTTATGAAATGGCGTGACTTAGAGGCGTTTATGGGAGCGGCCTTTGCTCAGCAGTGGGACAACATAGGCTAAGTAAAAAAAAAAAAAAAATTTCAAACGGTAGGTAGACGGACATGTCGATGAGCAGGGGCGCCGGCTTTTCTTTAGATGCCTATCTATACCTACATACCTTACCTATATATAGGTATTTTTTTTTCTTTTCTTTCGGTTTATTTAGATAGGTAGGAACACTTCGGTAGGTACTAGTGTGAGTGACAGTGTGTAAATACCGTAGGTACCTATTCATTCAGGAATGTAAAAATTAAACCATTGTGATATCATTGTGTATCTGAGTGTGTAACAAAACTTTTATTAGCAGGAACAGGAAATAAAGTTATTACTAAGTATAGGTACTACATACCTACTTTATTGGTGAAAACGCCAGGGTAGCCCGCGAAATTCAAATTTTCTTAGGTTTTTTGCAATTTGCAGGTCAGTGTTAGGTGGTAGTTGTATGTTGATGAAAAATGAGTGGCGCTAGTAACACGTATGCCGGTTACAGAAACATAATCATGAAAATCATCAAATACAACCCTCTAAGTTCCTAGTATAAACTGTTTAAAATTGTTCTCATGTAAGTGAAATGTAAATTTCTTAATGAGAAATAAATGTCTTTAACCAGAAGTTCATTAAACCCCATTGAATGAAATTTTCACGAAATAGTTTTGGTTGGGATTAAATGAACATAAAGAGTTGTATTGATTATAATTCTATAAATACAAACGTGTTACGAAATGCGCCTTTTCATCTCCGAACTTGAATTTTCGGAATATAACGTTTTGGTCTTGACTGGTAAGCTGAGAATAGCTACTAGCGGAGGGTTCTTCGAGTTTGGGTACCTTATGATTCCGAGTGACAAATTTGTCCATTGCAACGAAACTACCTATTAATTTTACAAAATGAACGAAAAGCACGGACAGACAACCCACGGGCGAAGAGTTGAATGCGGGTTTTATTTACGTTAGTTAGAGAACCCTTCCGTCCGTCTGTCCGAGGTTTTGCTAGGAGATCGTTAGTACTAGAAATCTGTAGTTTTGTAGAGGTGTGTATATATTAATTACGCTGAAAAAATGGTAAAATAAAATTTTGGAAAATATTTTTTTTTTGGGGTAGCTCCCCTACATGTGAGTGGGGTTGAATTTTTATTTCGTCGTCTACCCCATCGTGTGGGTATCGTTGAATAGGTCTTTTAAAATGACTTAGGTGTTGCTAATACTATTTTTCGAAATATAAAATAAATAAATATTAAACTTTAGTGCAAATTTTTGTTCCAGTAGGGCGTCCCCCCACCCCACCTCTAAAAGCTAAACTGCTGGCTTGAAAAATTCATGATGATAGTGCATTTCATGAACTTTAAAGGAAAACTGATAACTTTATTAGTTTAGCTGAATAGTCGTCGTTGTGTTGGTTAATTTTTGTACCAAATACAAAATACTACTACAGGAGCTAAACACGAGTTTTATAATGCCTGATAGTATTTTGATTCACTGCAATAAACAAAACCAGAAAAATATATGAAATTCTTCAGGATATATAACCCTCCAAGCTCATAAAGGTGCAAGAATGACTTTGACCCTGAAAAAGTCATTCCTGCACCTATACGAGCTCGGAGGGTTGTGTATTGATGATTATAATTCTGTAACTACGTAGGTACGTCTTACAGCCGCGAATAATATTAATCAACATACAGGGTGTAAAACACCTCATCACGAAGCCGTGAACCAAGCATTCTGTACATCAAACTAAGTAACTTTACGCAAAAATTATTCTACTGAAGCGGAGTGAGGCTGCGGAGCGGAGAAACGGAGAAATATTAACCAACAGGATTGCACACTGGAGCGGAGCTGAGATTTTATGCAATCCTATTGGTTAATTTTTCTCCGTTTCTCCGCTCCGCAGAATAGCTCAGCTTCAATGGACAGGCAGCCTTAAGGTGGATGCTCCCCTCCTGCCCGCGAAATTCAAATTTCCTTAAGTTTTTTGCAATTTGCAGGCCAGTGCTAGGTTGTATATGTTGATTAAAATTATTCGCGGCTGTAAGACGTATGTAGTTACAGAATTATAATCATCAAAATCATCAATACACAACCCTCCGAGCTCATAAAGGTGCAGGAATGACTTTTTCAAGGTCAAAGTCATTCTTGCACCTTTATGAGCTTGGCGGGTTATATTGATGATATGCCCAACATAATGTTACGCTCACTAACAGGCATTGCCGATGTAGGAGAGAAGACCGGGTTAAAGTAGGATTGGGCTGGCCACGTCAGTCGTATGCAACCCGGAGAGATCAACATCTACCTACCTAATTAATTACTTGCAATTCATTAATTGTAGGTACTTGTCTCGTGTTTTTTTTTGTAATGTTCTCTGGTGTATAATAAAGTGCTTTTGATTGCTATACCCTATCTGACAGCGTGCATGAATATTTACAAAACTCTGTACCTAATATTTTTGTTATACAATAAAAATACTGAATACTGATATGGGCCAATGCTATAACTCCTTGGCATCCAGAAGATGGGAGACGACGACGTGGTCGGCCACGTAAAAGGTGGCGGGACGATCTCATGGCCGGGACTGGTGGAGTCTGCGACCGGGATGCTTGGAAGTGTGCGGCGGAGGCCTTTGCCCAGCAGTGGGATGATAAGTATAGGCTATTCAAAAATATGTTCAAACAATTGATAGTATTAACTGTTTAGCTCAGTAGGGTATTATTGGGGGTTCTGCATCACTTGCTCTCGCTTCTCGCTCGAGCGCGTTATGCAGAACGCCCCAATAACACATATGTATTTTTATCCACTACGGTTTTAAACTGATGAGCGAATGTTGCTGCCGGTTCGTTGTAATTTCCTCCACAGCAGTTCACATGTCTTTTTATCCACTACGGTTTTTAAACTGATGAGCGAATGTTGTTAGGTATTGGTCTACAATACAGTTCTAGATTGAATATTCTGAGTCCTCAGTTTACAACACACCTGTTGATTAAATATTGTATTGATATTAGTCTTGTTCTCGTTTTGTTCGAACTGCATGATACAGAGGCTTCAATTATTTTTACCGACTCGTGACAAATAAAACATTGAAGAAATCGTATAGCATCCAATAAATTGTAAATCATCAATCAACATTCATAAGCAAACAGTTTATCGAGTATTCAGTATATCAAAGTATTCAGGTATCACGTATTCAGTTTATCAAGCAGCGGTCCGCAGATAGTGTGAAATGACATCATCCGCTTTGCGCATCACTCGATGCATGGAGCGCATAGCACTCCATAACATTAGCAACCGTACAAGTTAATGTTATCGGTGCCTTGAATACGGATAGAAATCCAAAAAAAGGATTGGACCCAAGATCTATTACTTAAATGTATTATGCAGATAGAGTAATTGATTATAATATAAAAGAATGTAAAAAATCATAAAAACCAAACTGGAACAAAATATGCAATTGTTCTGTGCGGGAATCGAACCCGCAAAAAACACCTTTGATGCATTCGTTAAGGCATCTATTAAACCTAATATTTACATTGTGATGTAGCGCTCTTAACCAATGCACCAAATGTGTCTTTAAAGATGTGACAAAATATTGGACCACTTTGTCCTATGGTTACCAAACTTAATATTTAATTTATTAAGTTTTTGGAAGTAAGTACAAACTGTAACACAAGAATTTTCTAATTCCAGTTGCAACCAAAACTTATAGCTAAGACCTTTTTTGCACTTCAATAGTTCCAGTTGTTCTAAAATAGATCTAATTTTTGCGTGATTAAAGTTCATAATGCTTTCAGTAGAAATAATGCGATTGAATTTTATGCTCTCCTGTTATTTTATTGGTTTTCATTAGTGTTCTAATGTGATTTAGTTACAAGCATGAAAACTATTTTTTGGTACCTAAGTACCTATTAAAACAGCCATAGTAATGTTAATTTGTATAAAAATAGAAAAATAATCGCCTTATTTATCCAGATTTATTATTTTCTCTGTTCACGATTACTTTTCAAATTTCCAAATATGAATGTTTCTAAATTTTTATTAATATCGCTGTCGTAATATGAAAGTCAATTTATAACGGCAATTAATTAAGTTGGTACTACAAACCATTTTAAATAAAGCTGCTTCGAGCATTTAGTATTACTTGCGAGTACATATCATTACCTTATAAAAATTTCGTCTCGAATTTCAGCGACAGAGCGTCGTCGAGATAGTATTGCTCCCAAATTGGTCTGGTAAGACTGTGTTTATATTGAAGTGTCTGATTTTAACATACGATAATTAAAACTAAGCCCTATGCGAGATGGTTATAGAGCTTAATTTAAAACAAATAAATTTCATCGTCCTAGCTTGAAAATTATAATTAATATAAAAAGTAATACTCTGATCGTGACTTTATAATCTCGGTCTATAAATATAGGTGCTTGAGGTGTTTTGCAACACATCATAGACTTCATTTTTAGTGTGCAGACGAGGATATCGCCCGCAACAAGTATGTATGTATCACATATTTTTTTTACAACTTAAGTACTACCCTTACAATTTGATGGTAAATTGCAGTAATCGAAAGTTAAGTCTAGGGCTCGATTCCCAATTTTAAATATTGTTTATTTACGGGTTTTATTACTTACTAATAACTCGGTGACGTAAAATCTTCGGTTCGACTCCGAGATAATATCATTTAATGTGTTAACTGTTTTTATTTCGTAAGTTCCCAGTAGCCCCGTCGACATCAGTGTAACTGTCGAATACAAAGTTTTGGCTTCGATTCCCCCAGATGTAATTAAAATGCATTATTGAGTTATTTTACTTGCTTCTCCTCGTACAGTGGTTCAATAATCGTTACTACTATTGCAAAACATGAAGTATTAACGACGACTCGTCATCGACATCGTTCTAGACCCGAATAACGACTTATTCAATTAACGTTTTCTATAGCTCAGTCGACATTAGCATCACTGTAGAAAGCAAAGTTTTGGGATCGATTCCAGATCTAATAAAAACATGTTATGGAGTTATTTTACTTGCTACGCTACTAATAATGCACAACATGAAACATTGATCAAATTTTATAAGCATCGATAATAATTCAAGGATCGATTTCTAGATACAGAAAATTGTTTTATAGGTTCTTCTATTTCTTTGTCTATCATTTTAGGAATCGTTCATTTTATAACTTCTTACCTACTATTTATTTTCATTTTAGGTCGACATTTGTGAATCCATTTGAATCCGATGTAGAGTCGCATCCCAACAGGCCCTCTACATCGTTTAAACCAAAGAAAAATATATCTTCAAAGCCAAAAATCAAAGTGGCTAAAGGCAAATCGAAGAAAGTAGCTGTTCCACCTGTAAAAGAGTTATTTAGTAGTGACTCGGATTCCGAAACAAATACTTCACCAAAGGGACCTAAAAAATTGAAGCGCATGCGCATGGCTGATTCCTCGGTAAGTTAAAAAAAGTATACACACACACACACACACACACACACACACACACACACGCACACGCACTCGCATACGCACGCACACACGCGGACACGCATACGGGTTTGGTCCTAGGACATGCCGGTTTCCTCACAATGTTTTCCTTCATCGTTTTAAGAGCAGTGGCAATGAAATAATTTACACAAAGTAAAGCACCAGCCTGGGTTCGAAACAGCGACCTGCAACTTGTAAGTCGCGACCATTACCACGGGGCCGCCGCCGCTCTCCTCTCCTCTCAAATATGTTTATCTAATGTTATTTAATGAAATAATTTACAAAAAGTAAAGCGCATGCGCCTGGGTTCGAACCCCATGACCTACAACTTGTAAGTCGCAGCCGTTACCATGGGACCACTGCTGCTCTCCTTGCCTCCTCTCAAATATGTTTATCTAATATTATTTTATAACAATGTTTACAGGAGGAAGAGGGAGATCTTGAACCGGTGAGGGCAGCTGCACTGCGATCATCCCTGTCCAGAAGAACAGCTTCTGGAAACTCCTACCAGCAGGACTTAACACGGGGCGGCGATTATTATATCGAGCTTCGTATTTATAACCATAGGGACGCTGAAAAATTCGGAAAGGACCGATGGAAGCAAGCGCTCCTCGCGTATAAGGCCTCTGTATACTCCGATTCGTCGACTTGGAGGGCCATTAATAATCTTGTATCTGCAGCGAAAGCAGAATTTAAGCATGTGCAGCCTGTTCTATATCCAAATAATGTTATTTGACGGAATAAAATAATATTATTGGGATACCTATTTTACTCTTATACTCTTCTTTTTACTTTCATTTAAATATTACTTAATATCAAATGTAATCCATAATAATATTATGATATACTCGTAGGTACTTATTAAATATTATTTTCATTATATTAACTTGTGATTTACTTACAGGAAGCTTAAATATATGAAATACTAAGAAAACTCGATACTAAGAATACTCGATACTAAGAAAACTCGATACTAAGAAAACTCGATACTAAGAAAACTCGATACTAAGAATACTCGATACTAAGAATACTCAATACTAAGAAAAACTCGATACTAAGAATACTCGATTCTGAGAAAATTCAACACTGATAATACTCGATACTATTTTAATAATAATAATAATATTCGACATATCGGTCATAATTCGTTTACATTTCCTTATTAAATAATTTTCATTATATTAACTTGTGATTTACTTACAGGAAGCTTAAATATATGAAATACTAAGAAAACTCGATACTAAGAATACTCGATACTAAGAAAACTCGATACTAAGAAAACTCGATACTAAGAATACTCAATACTAAGAAAACTCGATACTAAGAATGCTCGATTCTGAGAAAATTCAACACTGATAATACTCGATACTATTTTAATAATAATAATATTCAACATATCGGTCATAATTCGTTTACATTTCATCCATTTTAAAATCGAATTTAATAATAAATTTACAGGAAATTAATATCAGAAATCTGGAATATTTAGATACTTTAAGGTCGTTTTTTTTTGTAATTATAAATATCTTAATATGTTTTTCTGTGAAGTCTGTAACGTTTCAGTACCGAAATATTCTACACACAAAAAAACTAATATACACAAATCGAATTGCTTATTACAGACACGTTTTGATAATGTTTATTTAATAGCAACGGCTTTTAGAAATCGTATTATTAGTTATAGAGTGAATCCTAGAATAGCTAACATTTCACTTGAATTATTTTTAACGCAAATTTCTGAAACTGTTTGCTACCTTATCAACGACCAGGTGAAAAAACATAAGTCGATAAAAGTTAATTTTGAACTATTTGTTTGGTATATATTACCAAAAAATCATGAAAAATCTTTAAAGTCATTTAACACAAAGTATAATATAGTATTGCAAAACACAGATATTTTGTCCCTATATAAATCATTTTGTGATAAACTTATTTGTAAATGTTCCGAATTTGAACTGTCCGAGTCAGGCTGGACAATTGAGTCTATCAGTCATTTAGAAATTAACATCGTAAAATATAATCCTTTGCGAGGTGGTTCTTATTTACCATTGCCTAAACGTATTGTCAATTCTAAATCATGCCTAAACATACAAAATGAAGACCAGCATTGTTTTCTTTGGTGTATTGTAGCTGATATGTTTCCGGCAAAGACCAATCCAAACAGAACTTCTTCATATCCGCATTATTCCGACTTATTTGATATTTCTGACATGAGTTTTCCACCCAGTTTCAATGACATTAAGCGCTTTGAAATAAACAATTCTAATATCAGCATTAATATATACGGTTTAGATAATAACGGTGCAGTTACAGGCCCATTATATAAAACAACATCACGTCGTTTATACCATGCCAATTTGCTTTACATTACCAACAATAGAAAGAGTCATTTCTGTTTAATTAAAAGCTTTGAAAAACTTGTGCACAACCAATTGACTCAACATAAAAGTAAAATATTTTTATGTGATGAATGTTTTATTTACTTTCACACTGAAGAGAAATTGTCTTGTCACGAATGTGCTAGAATACAAACCATATTACCAGAGAGGGGTACTAAAATTAGTTTCATAAACTATGAAAGAACTCAAACAGTACCAATAGTGATATATGGTGATTTTGAAAGTTTATTGCGTGAATATTCTGACAAACATAAATCAACATATGTGGAAAATATTCAAGTTCATGAGGCTACCTGTTTTGCATACTATATTTGTTGTAATTCAAATCCCGAATTAAATGATTTTGTATCTTACCGAGGGCCTGATTGTTCCAAGAAATTTGTCAAATCTTTGACTAATGATGTAAAACGATTATCTGAAGTATTATTAGAGAGTAAAAATATGATCCCACTAACTGAGGATGAGCAAATATCTTTTATTAACAGTACTGAGTGCCATATTTGTAAAAATACGTTTTCGCGTAATGATAATATTGTTAAAGACCATGATCACTTTACTGGAAAATACAGAGGACCTGCGCATGACACATGCAATTTAAATGCAAAGCAATGCACTTTTATACCAATAGTGTTTCATAACTTGTCCGGTTATGACAGTCATTTATTTATAAATGAACTTTCAAAGATAAACGGTCGAATTCATCTCATACCGAGAACTAAAGAGAAATATATTTCATTCACTAAATTCATAAACATCAATGCAACAAAAGTTATACAATTGAAATTTATTGACTCGTTTAATTTTTTAAGCTCAAGTATGGACAAATTGGTTAAGACTATGAACCCCGGAGATTTCAAACATTTAAAATCTTTTTATAACAATAATACTTTATTTGAAATTGTTCGAAGAAAAGGCATATATTGTTACGATTACATAGATTCCTGGGCACGATATGATGAGGATAAATTACCAGAACCAACAAATTTTTTTAACAAACTTACATCTGTATCTATATCTGATGAAGACTATGAGCATGCTTTAAATGTTTGGAAAACTTTTGGTATAAAAAATTTGGGTGAATATACCGATTTGTATCTTAAATGCGATGTTTTACTTCTATGTGATGTTTTTGAAAAATTTAGGAAAATGAGTTTAAATAACTATGGTCTGGATCCTTGCTATTACGTTTCATCACCATCCTTAAGTTGGGATGCCATGTTATTGTATACTAAAATCAAGTTAGAACTAGTGTCTGACGTAGAAATATATCAAATGATAGAAAAGGGTATAAGAGGAGGACTTGCTCAATGTTCACTCAGATATGCTAAGGCAAATAATGAATATCTTACCGACTATAATAGTGAAGAACCTGATAGTTTTCTAATTTACCTTGATTGTGTTAATTTATATGGATATGCTATGATGCAAAAGCTTCCAGTAGGAGGATTTAGGTTTCTCCTTGAGAATGAAATATTAAATTTTGATGTTATGAGCCTATCATCTGACTCTGATATTGGATTTATATTAGAAGTAGATCTTCATTACCCTGACAACTTACATGATAGCCATGCCGATTTACCATTTGCGCCTGAAAAATTTGTCCCGTTCTGTAGTCGAAATGCTAAACTTATTGCTAGTCTTTTCGATAAACATAGATATGTTATTCACTATATTCATTTAAAGGAATGCTTAAATAATGGTTTACAACTGTTAAAAATATATCGAATATTAGCATTTAACCAAAATAATTTCTTAGAATCATATATTTCCTTAAATACTAGGCTGAGGCAAAATGCAATTTCTGATTTTGAAAGAGATTTTTTTAAAAAGCAAAATAATTCTATATTTGGAAAAACCATAGAAAATAAAAGAAAACAAGTTGATGTTAAGCTCGTAAATATATGGAGAGACAATTCTAATCGAACTAAAAAGTTTTACGGGGCTGAAAAATATGTTAGCGCGCCTAATTTCAATAACTTTTCTGTTATTTCAGAATCTCTCGCGTCAATTCAAATGAATCAAACAAAAATTGTTTTAGATCGTCCAATCTATGTCGGATTCAGTATTTTAGAAATTGCAAAATGTCACTTATATAAATTCCACTATTCAGTAATGAAAAAAAAATATGAAAATAAATTAAAGCTTTGTTATACAGACACTGACAGTCTGTTATATTTAATACAGACAAAGGATTTTTACGAAGACTTAAAAGCACATTTAAAATATTTTGATACAAGCAACTTTGAAAAAAATAGTATATTTAATATACCACAGGTAAATGCTAAAAAACCTGGCTACTTCAAAGATGAGATGGGTGGTGAAATTATTTCAGAATTTGTAGGCTTAGGAGCAAAATTATACTGTATAGATTCGAAAATTTCCACGTTAAAGAAAGCTAAAGGTGTTAAGAAATGCATTACCAAAAAACTGAATATAGAAAAATATAAAAAGGTTTTACTGAACAATGAAATACTCAGAGATGATATGTGTATTATTAGGTCTAAGCATCATAGAATATTTACTCAAAAGATAAATAAAGTAATTTTGTCAAACAGAGATGATAAACGACAAATAATGGATGATAAGATAACAACTTTACCATGGGGTCATTATAAAACAATATTTTAAATAAAAACAAATTATTGATTTTTAAGGATACTATTTATCGCATATATTTGAGCATCTTGTTATAATTTTATGTTCCTAACTTGAATTGCTAGTTTGTAGTTCTTTATAATTATATACCTAATTATTGTATTTACTACTTACTTAAGTGAAATAAATAATTGTTGTAGGTACTAATAAATAATAATAAATAAATATAATTATAGAAATAATGTTTGTTTAACTTTACCCTTACCCATTACGAATCGCAGTCATAAGGTCCAGACGCCCCCCCCCACATCAAGCTATCCAAAACAGTCAAATTTTCCCAATCAACCTTGGACCTAATGCTTTAGCAATAGAGTTGAAAATCTATTAAAGAAAATTGACAGATTGCAGTAGCTTGATATGGTAACGTCTGTGCCTATACCCCAAAAAGGAAAAGTAATAAAACAGCTATATTGATATTATTAAGTTTGTTTTTTTATTTTTTGTAAACATTTCCGCATCATTTTAAATTACTACAATTTTTAACTTAAATATTTACTAAAAATAATTAATGCAATATTCTAAGTATTATAGTTACATATTAAAAAGTATTTAACTAATAAACACACACTTCCATGTTCACAATTTCAAAACAAACTATTCTTAATACACATTAATTACTGCTTATTACTAATTTTTTTCACTATTTTACCGACTAGATGCTCAGTTTCATCTAAAATATCATCATAATCATCATTCACAAGGTACTGGATGCTTACGTCGGCGCTATCAGCAACATCATTGTCAATTTCACAATTTTGTTTAGTGTCTTTAACACATCTGGTTAGATCATATATTTGTATTTTTATTAAATGATGAGGTTTTCCTGTCTCTTTCCGAATGACGTAAGATGAAGGCAGTGTATGAGACTTTCTTATGGTCTTCCTATTGATATTACATTTCTTTCTTTTAATGTCTTTAGTTTCCACTTTCTCCTCTTCCTTTTTTTTATTTAAATACTCCTGATGTACTAGTTCTGCTTCAGTGGTGTAAAAAGTTTCCCTGTCTTGCGCATAAAGAAATGGATTTCCAAGAGCGTAGGTGTCGTCTGAACAAAGATTATTCGTTTCCTGTAAAAAAATAAAATTATTATAACATACAGTAAATTAAAGATACTTTAAATAACGATCAATTAAAATGGATGCACACCGCAAAAAAAACATTCTCCACAGGACTGTACGATGGGGAGGCAGACATAATTCTGTAAAAAGGAAAAAGAAAGGTTAATACATAAATTCTAATCACTAAGTATCGTCAAAATTATAAGAATGCCTACTTACATTGAAAATATAATTAAATTGTAATTCAGTTGTATAGGTCCTACTTATTGGAACAATAGTAGTAAACTGAACTATGCGCTTGTTTCGGCTGAAGTCGTGGGTGAAGTGCTAGTTAAACATACAAAAATTATTAAATGCGCGATGTGTAACACGAGTCATTACCTAGTTCATTTTTATACATACCTATCTTTAGTCTCCTGCGGTGACAAGTTTAGACTTGTCACTGCAGGAACGTTTAGGATAGCTCAAGATAAAGTATACAATATGCATAAATGTTATGTAATAATTAAATTTACTTATTGCAAATCTACTCAAAAAAAATATTTTAATCAATTTACTATCTGATTTTAGGCGTACCTATCACCTCTTGTTTCACTTGCTGGCGTCTATAAAAGGATCTGAACTATACAGTTAACGATAGTGGTAGACTAGGAGCCAATCTGGCTGTTTGGTTGGTCCCGATCTACCACTGATAAATCTTATTATGCCTCAATATATATTATATATATATTTAGAAGGATAGTAGTTTTTGGAAGTAGTAGGCAAGATGAAGTTGATCAAGCAACCCATATCCCTGAATGTGAAAAATATAAATTTTAATGAGTCTAGTTGTCAGATCAGACACAGCGTTTTATTGCCTAATACGATTCGCTGCATAATATGCGGACCCTCGAACTGTGGTAAAACAAATGTTATTATCAGTTTACTGCTGCATGAAAATGGACTTAAATTTAAAAATCTCTATCTTTACTCGAAAACTACTTTCCAGCCAAAATATCGTTTTTTAAGGGAAGTATTAAGAAGAGTACCTCAGATAAAGTTCAATGAGTTTAATGACGACAAAGATGTTATAGCTCCGAATGAAGCTTTAACAAATTCTGTATTTATTTTTGATGATGTTGTGTGTGAAAAGCAAATAAACATTCGTAATTATTTCTCTATGGGAAGACATAAGCAAATTGACTGCTTTTACTTATCGCAAACCTACTCAAAAATTCCGAAACAGTTGCTGCGTGATAACGCTAATTTTCTTATAATATTTAAACAAGATGATGTGAACTTAAAGCATATCTATGACGAACATGTAAATTCTGATCTACTATGGAATCAGTTTAAAGACATTTGTAAAACTGTTTGGAGTAACCCTTATAATTTTCTACTTATTAACAAAGAGTCGCCATTAAACAATGGAAGGTATAGGCAGAATTTTGATATTTTTTTAAACTTTGAATGAAGGTTTTACTTAAAAATGAATTACACACATAAATGCCGTCAGTATTACTTCTTTCATAGCTGAATACAGCTGATATTTTTATTAAAAGATGGAAAAAAATATTAAAATAGAATTAGTGAAGTCTGTCGACTCCATAAAGAATAAAATAAAACAAATGAAAAATCAGGAACATACAATAAACTTGTCACTTGATAAAATGCTAAAACCTGTCACAGATCCTCTCAAAACTCTAGTTGATTCTAATAGATTTGCAGATAAAATGAATAAAATTGAAAATACAACTCTAAATAGCTCTGAAGAAATCGAGTCCGATAAAAATAATACAAGTTCATCTACAAAGATCGATGACTATTACGATGCAAATCTAAATTCTATCCAATTCGTTGAAGAAAATGCTAAAAAGGAATCAATAGATCATTCAGAAATGTCATTAGAGGGTGATGATATCTTTGGTATTTATGACGGTGTTAGTATACCATTTGGAATTAGAAGTGAAAACAAAACTTTATTGATGGGTAATTCGCCGGTATCATTTTCTAAAATTGATAGTTTGAATAACGATACTATCATTTTAATTAAAATCGGCGACAAAGCTTACAATTTAACGGCGGGGCTAAAAGAACTTTTACTTCGAAGAAAACCTGATTTAAAGTTAATATCGAGCGAAGATAAACTTGTCTATAAGGATATGTTACATTATACAAATGCGCATAAAAGAGATTTTAATTCGAAAGGTCAAATAAAAGGTGACAAAGGTATAAAATATTGTAAAATAATTAAACCCCTATTTTCTGAATCGTTATACGATGATAAACTTTCTCACGCTAAACTTGGTGGAAACTTACCGACGCTAAAAAAATACAAAAACAACACCGACCTGGTATATTGGGATGATCCTAACGAATTAGTCGAGAGATTGAAACTATTAGTAGCTTCAAGAGATGCTGGCAATACAAACCATGATAATGAAATTTTATCGATAATTGAAGAATTAAAAGAAGCTGGAATAATTAAAGAATAAATAGTCGTAATAATATGCTCTACATTCAGTATTATACATGAATTCAAGACAAATTAACTGAATTCTGAACATGAGCAAAGCCGACGTGGTAAACGAAATTCATAAAAATGCAAGGGTAAACTTTCCCCGAAGACATGTTATTATGAAAGACATAGACGACCTGTGGCAAGCAGATTTAATTGATATGCAATCAATTTCAAAAGAAAATAAAAATTGTAGATTTATTCTTGCTGTTATTGATACATTTTCAAAGTACGCTTGGGCCTTTCCTCTAAAAACTAAAACCAAAGATGATGTGTGTAACTGTTTCAAAATTGTCCTAGCTAATGGGCGTGTTCCTAAAAATCTGCAAACAGATAATGGAGCAGAGTTTTATAATAATAAATTCCAAAAGCTTATGAAGTCTTATCAAATTAACCACTATTCAACCTTCTCAACAAAAAAGGCGTCGATAGTTGAACGATTTATCAGAACATTGAAGTCTAAACTTTATAAGGAATTTAGTTTAAAAGGAAACTACAATTGGGTAAATAATACCCTTAATGATGTTATTCACAAATACAATCACACTTACCATCGGACAATTGATGAAATCCCCGCTAACGTGGATAACATTAATAAAAAACGAATATTAGAAAGATACTTAAGGTTGGTAAAAAATTATAGTAATAGAAGCAAGTTTAAAGTAGGTGATTATGTGCGTATCAGTAAGTACAAAGGAACATTTGAAAAAGGATATACCCCTAACTGGTCATCAGAAATATTTAAAATTCGAAAAATACAAAATACAACTCCTATCACCTACTTAATTGAAGATACAATCAGAGGTCAGCCTATTTTAGGAGCATTTTATGTGCAAGAGCTTCAAAAGACAAAACATTGCAATGTATATCTAGTCGAGAAAGTTCTTAGAAGAAAAGGAAACAGAGTTTTAGTAAAATGGTTAGGTTTGTCTTCTACTGAAAACAGCTGGATTGATAAATCGAATATAGTATTATAAACAAAAAAATAAAATGAACTCAAAAGTTGATCATTGATGAAGCGTGTACGTATTTATTTTAGCGCTCGATTCAGATTCATTAGTCTTATGATGTGTATTGGAGAGAGCAGTCTTCTCAATTGGTTAATAAACAATTTACCATTTGAATTACACTTACCCGGATACAATTATTGTGGACCTGGTACAAAATTAATTAAAAGGCTTGCAAATAGAGATAAAGGAATTAATAAATTAGACGAATATTGCAAAGAACACGATATTGCCTATCACAAATCGTCAAAGTTAAAGGATCGTCACAAAGCTGATTTGATTTTGTTAAAAAGGGCAAAAGAGCGAGCAGTCGCCTCGGATGCGAGTGTATGCGAAAAAATCATGTCACGTTTAGTAAGCAAGACAATGTCTGCAAAAATTAAAACCGGCTCTGGCCAAAAAAAAAGCAGCAAAAAGCGCTCTCGGAAAATTACATCGGGAAAAGGGTTAAAAAATAAGTTTAAAAATATTATTAGTAAAACGAAAAGACGCTTTAAAAAATTAAAGCCAAGATGCAATAAAGTGGCGATAGAATTAGCTATGGCGGCAGCCAGAGAATTAGCTGACGATTCATCTATTAAACTTCCTCGGTTTATTCCTATACCGAAAAGCGGTGGTGTATTACCTTTGATTCCTATTTTTGCTGGATTATCAGCGGTGGGAGCGTTAGCAGGCGGTGCAGCTGGTATTGCCAAAACTATAAATGAATTCAAGATAGCTAAAAAGCAATTGGCTGAATCGAAGAGACACAATGAAAAAATGGAAGCTCTTTGCATTGGAAAAGGTTTACACCTTAAACCGCATAAACATGGCCTTGGAATTTTTATATCAAAAGAAAAAAACTAAAATATCGGCTACCCAAACGAGCCTTAACTAACTTTGACATTTTGAAGTATGGAAATAATATTCCTTATTTTCGAGGTGTATTTATGAGAGATGAGCTCCCTAAACAACCTTTTAAAAAAGAGTGCGGAGTTGTAAATTTAGATAGTTCTAAAAATCCAGGTTCTCATTGGGTAGCCTATGCAAAATACAATGATTATATTGAATATTTTGATAGTTATGGAAATCTTAAACCACCAAAGGAGTTGATAAGATACTTAGGTGCTAAAGTACACTATAATTATGATAATATACAACGCGACCACCCTTACAATTGCGGACACCTATGTTTACATTTTTTAAGGAATTTTTGGTGTAGTTTAGGAATAAATTGAACAGGATCTTCTAAAAGTGTTCAGTCTACAAGGATGTCCATAACGGTAACCATCTCTGGAAATAAATCAGAATTAGATACATTTTTTCAACCACCTCTATATTTATCTGGTCAATTTGAGTGCGGTTTGTTATACTTTTCAGTATTAAATTCAATACCAAATGCACGTATTAATAACAACATTATTCCTGTGATAAGAATCGAATGTGATCTTGTACACGGTTCATACTCTAACGGGTTACCAACTCATATAATTCATGAATTTGTATCTAATACTGCTACAGGTCAGCAAATCATAGAAATACCGCGAAACCCTATTTACTTTCCAGTGAACAAAAACACTATTACATCAATATCTATTAAGATAGTTGATCAATTTGGGTTCTGTATTAACTTTAGAGAAGAACATAAAAATATTGAACTACGCCTTCATATAAGAAAAATAAAATGATATCATATTATAAAACCCATGTAGTTACCAAAAAGCGTCCTATTTCTTGTACAACCATTAAGGTGCAAAGACGTAAGAAAAAAGTTATAAAATTAACTAAAGCAAATAAAGATTTTCTTAAAGCCCTAGGTATAAAAGTATGAATATGCTACAGATTACTGAATTACCACACTTCGATACTTCGATCGAAAGTAATGAAGTCCATTCGTACAATCCCTACAACAACAGTTTTAGAGAAAACGATGAAATCAGAATTCCCATACACCAGCAAGACGTATATGTGTTACCATCAGCCAGCTCAATTTACGTCGAAGGGCAAGCAAAGTTCTTCGGTAAAGATGGAAATCCTATTAAGAAAGCTATTACGTTCAGTAACAACCCTGTTATGTTTTTGTTTCAAGATATCAGATACGAAATAAATGGTATAGAAATAGATCGCATTAAAAATTCTGGAATAACATCAACAATAAAGTCATACGTTTCAATGAATGATGGAGAAAATAAAGTCGCTGCCTTGTGGGGTTGGAACATGGATGGATTTAAAAGCGACGGTTATTTCAGTGCTATTGTTCCTCTTAATAAGATTTTAGGATTTGCTGAGGATTACAATAAAATTGTAATAAATTGTAAACATGAACTTATTCTGAATAGAAGTAACTCCAACTTAAACAGTGTTATAGTAACTGACGATGTTACACATTTTCAAATAGATATGCAAAAAGTGCAATGGCGGGTGCCACATATAAAAGTATCAGATCGGGAACGACTGACGCTTCTTAAACATTTAGAAAGAGATAAACCTATTCAGATGGCCTTTAGAAATTGGGATTTATACGAGTATCCTTTGCTCCCTAAAACTACAAAACATTGCTGGTCTGTTAAGACTGCCTCACAATTAGAGAAACCTCGGTATGTAATTTTTTGCTTGCAAACCAGTAGAAAAAATAGTAAAATCAAAGACAGTTCTCTTTTCGATCACTGTGGGGTTACTAACGTAACTTTGTTTTTGAATTCACAATATTATCCTTACGAGCCTTTATGCTTAAATTTTTCCGAGAACAAATACAGTATATTATATGAAATGTATGTGAAATTTCGTCAGTCGTATTACAACTGTCCTGCAGACCCCTTGCTTGACTTAATCGGTTTCAAGGAGAAGGCTCCTCTATTTATCATAGACTGTTCAAGGCAAAACGATAGTTTGAAAACAGGTCCCGTAGATGTGCGTTTGGAGATTGAATGTTCAGCACCAATACCAGATAACACAACTGGATATTGTTTAATTATTAACGACCGACTTGTGGAATACAAACCTTTGAGTAACATAGTGCGTAGGTTATCATGACCGCCATTGTAGATGTTCAAGGTTTCAAAACAGAATCAAATTATTTCATCATTAAAGAAATTGCTATACTATGTAATAATAAAATTCAGGTGTTTTTAATTACACCACCGTTTCCATATCGCGGTTTGTCGGAGCCAGAAAAACGACAAGTTGGTTGGATTGAACGTAATAGGAAGATATACTGGGGTGAAGGATTTGTGCCTTTCGTAAATTATCTGAACTTGGTTGAAGGTATTTTAAAAGATAAATGTGTTTACACCAAAGGTAGAGAAAAAGTATTATGGTTGAAAGAAATTTCAAATAATAATAATGTAAATAATTTAGAAGATAAAGATTGCCCTAGTTTGATAAGCTTGTACAAAATATATGAAGATTGTCATGATTTGTATAGTTGTATTTATCATGATTCAATATGTGCTTTAAAAAATGTTTTATGTTTAAATAAATGGTGTATAGATAATAAACTTGTTTAATTTTTACGATTACAGTTTCCTATCCCTCCCAAACTCCTAAATGTTAATCTTTATAAGTTGCTAGCAACAACTATACAGCTCCATTATGCTTTTAGAATTATTTGCAGCAAGAAGTAGAGAGCGAGTAAACAGAACATGTCTCAAAACAAATACAGTCCGCGCTATGACATGTATAACACGTATAAAATGCGTGAATTTTCATTTAATCATTATTGGGCAACTATTGATTCGAGGAGAAGGTTAGTGATGGAAATGGCTGACGCTGGATTTTTTTATTGTGGAAATGGTGTAAATGATAAAGCAGCTTGTTTCTCATGTGGAGGTGTTATAGAAGATTGGGAGATTTACGATGATCCTTGGCTGCAGCATGTTCAAAACTTTCCGGATTGCTTTTATTTAAATGCTGTGAAAGGAAAACATTATGTTGACAATTCAAGTATATATAAAGAAACAAAAATATAAAACTATTCGTTAAAATTGATACATCTATAAAAAACAAAAAAGAATAAAAAAAGAGACTCGTGAAGGATTTGAACCTCCGACCTCCATTTCTCCGAACGTAATCGGGGCGCTCTTACCAAACTGAGCTAACGAGTCTCAACGATACTCCTCTAAAACAATGACCACTATCATCAATACGACGTCATGATTATTCACCCTTTGAACTTTTTCTAAAACCCATATTTGAGAGTGAGGAAGGAGAGCGGTGGTGGTCCAGTTGTAACGGCTGCGACTTACAAGTTGTAGGTCGTGGGTTCGAACCTAGGCTAGCGCTTTACTTTGAGTAAATTATTTCATCACCACTGTTCTCTGTGAGAGGAGACCTTTGTGCCAGTAGTGGGAAAAAAAACAAATTGAAATCTTAAATCATGACTACTTTGTCTGTATCATAGTATTCATTGTCTACTTTGCTCCTGTTTCTGTTGCGTATACAATCGAAGCAAACAGACATCGCGCATCTGTGTCGCGATCTTAATCACATTTTTTATGACGAATTGACGGTTCTTTTATAGTCTTAAGACGCTGAAAACTTTGCTTGTGCGATGTAGGATTTAATGTTTTTAGTTCATACGACGTGTCATAGATGGTGCTGTAGTACTTTTTACAGAATGCGAACGAATGCGCTTGAATTTTATTAATAAGTGTCTAAAACCGTTACTCTATTGAATTCAGAATATTCAATCTAGAACTGTATTGTAGACCAATACCTAACAACATTCGCTCATCAGTTTAAAACCGTAGTGGATAAAAATACATATGTGTTATTGGGGCGTTCTGCATAACGCGCTCGAGCGAGAAGCGAGAGCAAGTGATGCAGAACCCCCAATAATACCCTACTTAGCTCCTTACTGTAAGCTATAAAAACTGTTCAGAAGCGTAAAAATAACTGCTACGATATCAGTAAACTGCTCGTATCAGTATACGTTAAATGTTCAAACAGTTGATTTTAACTGTTTAACTCCTTACTGTATGCTACAGAAACTGCTGAGAAGCAGTAAAAATAAATGCTACAATATCATTAAAGCCTAAACTCGGCAATACATAAAATAAACTGCTTGTTTCAGTAACTGTTAAATGTTCAAAAAGTTGATTTTAACTGTTTAGCTCCTTACTGTATGCTACAGAAACTGTTCAGAAGCAGTAAAAATAACTGATATGATATCAGTAAAGCCTAAACACGGCAATACTTAAAAGAAACTGCTTGTATCAGTAACAGTTAAATGTTCAAACAGTTGATATTAACTGTTTAGTATGCTACAGAAACTGTTCAGAAGTAGTAAAAATAACTGATATGATATCAGTAAAGCCTGAACACGGCAATACTTAAAAAAAACTGCTTGTTTTAGTTAACGTTAATGTTCAAACAATTGAAATAACTGTTTAACTCCTTACTGTATGCTACAGAAACTGCTGAGAAGCAGTAAAAATAACTGATATGATATCAGTAAAGCCTAAACACGGCAATACTTAAAAGAAACTGCTTGTATCAGTAACAGTTAAATGTTCAAAATGTTGATTTTAACTGTTTAGCTCCTTACTGTATGCTACAGAAACTGTTCAGAAGCAGTAAAAATAACTGATATGATATCAGTAAAGCCTAAACACGGCAATACATAAAAGAAACTGCTTGTATCAGTAACAGTTAAATGTTCAAAATGTTGATTTTAACTGTTTAGCTCCTTACTGTATGCTACAGAAACTGTTCAGAAGCAGTAAAAATAACTGATATGATATCAGTAAAGCCTAAACACGGCAATACATAAAAGAAACTGCTTGTATCAGTAACAGTTAAATGTTCAAACAGTTGATATTAACTGTTTAGCTCCTTCCTGTATGCTACAGAAACTGTTCAGAAGTAGTAAAAATAACTGCTACGATATGAGTAAAGCCTGAACACGGCAATACTTAAAAAAAACTGCTTCTTTTAGTTAACGTTAATGTTCAAACAATTGAAATAACTGTTTAACTCCTTACTGTATGCTACAGAAACTGCTGAGAAGCAGTAAAAATAACTGATATGATATCAGTAAAGCCTAAACACGGCAATACTTAAAAGAAACTGCTTGTATCAGTAACAGTTAAATGTTCAAACAGTTGATATTAACTGTTTAGTATGCTACAGAAACTGTTCAGAAGTAGTAAAAATAACTGCTACGATATGAGTAAAGCCTGAACACGGCAATACTTAAAAAAAACTGCTTGTTTTAGTTAACGTTAATGTTCAAACAATTGAAATAACTGTTTAACTCCTTACTGTATGCTACAGAAACTGCTGAGAAGCAGTAAAAATAAATGATACAATATCATTAAAGCCTAAACTCGGCAATACATAAAATAAACTGCTTGTTTCAGTAACTGTTAAATGTTCAAAATGTTGATTTTAACTGTTTAGCTCCTTACTGTATGCTACAGAAACTGTTCAGAAGCAGTAAAAATAACTGATATGATATCAGTAAAGCCTAAACACGGCAATACTTAAAAGAAACTGCTTGTATCAGTAACAGTTAAATGTTCAAACAGTTGATATTAACTGTTTAGTATGCTACAGAAACTGTTCAGAAGTAGTAAAAATAACTGATATGATATCAGTAAAGCCTGAACACGGCAATACTTAAAAAAAACTGCTTGTTTTAGTTAACGTTAATGTTCAAACAATTGAAATAACTGTTTAACTCCTTACTGTATGCTACAGAAACTGCTGAGAAGCAGTAAAAATAACTGATATGATATCAGTAAAGCCTAAACACGGCAATACTTAAAAGAAACTGCTTGTATCAGTAACAGTTAAATGTTCAAAATGTTGATTTTAACTGTTTAGCTCCTTACTGTATGCTACAGAAACTGTTCAGAAGCAGTAAAAATAACTGATATGATATCAGTAAAGCCTAAACACGGCAATACATAAAAGAAACTGCTTGTATCAGTAACAGTTAAATGTTCAAACAGTTGATATTAACTGTTTAGCTCCTTCCTGTATGCTACAGAAACTGTTCAGAAGTAGTAAAAATAACTGCTACGATATGAGTAAAGCCTGAACACGGCAATACTTAAAAAAAACTGCTTCTTTTAGTTAACGTTAATGTTCAAACAATTGAAATAACTGTTTAACTCCTTACTGTATGCTACAGAAACTGTTCAGAAGCAGTAAAAATAACTGATATGATATCAGTAAAGCCTAAACACGGCAATACTTAAAAGAAACTGCTTGTATCAGTAACAGTTAAATGTTCAAACAGTTGATATTAACTGTTTAGCTCCTTCCTGTATGCTACAGAAACTGTTCAGAAGTAGTAAAAATAACTGCTACGATATGAGTAAAGCCTGAACACGGCAATACTTAAAAAAAACTGCTTCTTTTAGTTAACGTTAATGTTCAAACAATTGAAATAACTGTTTAACTCCTTACTGTATGCTACAGAAACTGCTGAGAAGCAGTAAAAATAAATGATACAATATCATTAAAGCCTAAACTCGGCAATACATAAAATAAACTGCTTGTTTCAGTAACTGTTAAATGTTCAAAAAGTTGATTTTAACTGTTTAGCTCCTTACTGTATGCTACAGAAACTGTTCAGAAGCAGTAAAAATAACTGATATGATATCAGTAAAGCCTAAACACGGCAATACTTAAAAGAAACTGCTTGTATCAGTAACAGTTAAATGTTCAAACAGTTGATATTAACTGTTTAGCTCCTTCCTGTATGCTACAGAAACTGTTCAGAAGTAGTAAAAATAACTGCTACGATATCAGTAAAGCCTGAATACGGCAATACTTAAAAAAAAACTGCTTGTTTTAGTTAACGTTAATGTTCAAACAATTGAAATAACTGTTTAGCTCTTTACTGTATGCTACTATAACTGTTCAGAAGCAGTAAAAATAACTGCTACGATATCAGTAAAGCTCTGAAAACGGCAATACTTAAAAGGAGCTGTTTGTTTCAGTAAACTTTAATGTTCATCCAATTGAAATAACTGTTCAGCTCTTTACTGTTTTTGGCCATTTCAGTGCACTGTCAGTAATCAATTATTTTAACATAAAAATAAGTTTCCTGAACCGTTTTTTTTTTTACTGTATAACAACAGTTAAAAGTCTCGTTTTATTTTTTTCAGTGTAAGGCGTATGGAGGTACAAATACCCAATACTTTCATGTAGGAAGTAAAGTCATATATAAAAATGGAAACAAACCAAATTCGTGGAACAAAGGCATAATAGTCGAACGTAAAGGAAAAGTAATTTACTTAATAAAGGACTGTGAAACACAGATAATGATTAAGAAACATAAAAATCAATTAATGTTGTATAAAGGAACGGATACCACCCCGCCTAACACTTGGGATTCGCCAATTGAATTGGAAGACGTCGCAAGCGCAAGCGCAACCAAACCAAACCCACCCTTAGTTGTGAACATGCCAACAGCCCCATCACCTCCTCTACCGCATGAAGATAGACCACTCCAATCACCATGCCCAATTGAAGCAGAGGCAGACAGATCGTCAGAAAAGTTCTACGACGCCGCGGCGGGCGAAGGAAGTGAGGTTCAAGTTGAACAGGAAAGTGAGAAGGAGCCAGCAGTTGAAGCAGCGGGAACTGCACAGAATGTGCAAAAGAGGGTGTACCGTTCCGTACCTAGAGTTAATTATAAACAATTCTTCTAGACATAAGTTATTACTAAAAGGGAGGAATGTTGTATATTAGTCGCGCCGCGACCTATAATAAATCAGTGTGCATCGAGCCGTTGTCTTATTTGGTCCCCTCGTTACGCCTATCTAACAAATAGTAAATAAAATAAATTCGAATATTCGAATACTAGCAAAAATGTTACTTGTCCAAAGTCTATGTTGGTAGAGCTTAAAAATTGTTGTTGTCAACACTTTTAGACGGTATGACTTTGATGACGCCATTATGTTGAGTTACAGAAATAGTCAGGGAGGTATCGTACCAAGTTCAAGCAAGCGGCTGACGCATAATCCCCCCACAACAGTATGCAGCTGACGATTTCAGCCAGTTTCTGGCGGCGTGCTATGAGTTATGTCCGATATTTTTTTATTTTTTTATAACGTGCGTAACCTGCAAATCCCACACCCACACGTTCGTAATCTCTTACTTGAGCAGCTGACGGTTGGTTTACTTATTGGTAATATAAGATCAACCTTCGATGACAATATCAGCCTGCTTACTATGACTTTTTTATTTGCCACGGTACCTCCCGGACTAAAAACGTTGTTATTTATTTGCAAAGCGGTGATTTTCGATATTTTGTTAGGTAGGTAAATCTGATTTAAGTAATTCTGAATTATTATTTATCTTGTTTACTAGTGTAATAGTGCCTAAGAAAATGATATTGCAATATCTTTACGACACCTTTACATATACTTTTGTTTTAATTATTACGAGTTGACTTTTTAATTTGTTTGAGAATTTTATAATTGTTTTGATTAACATGTTTGTTCATGTATAATCGTGAGATTTATATGAACATAAGTTTCCCACGATGTTATATTACTTGCAAAATTGCAGTGTATATGACACCGTAAAATTGTCAAATACGTTATATTGTAATATCTCTAGCGATATTGTAAACTCTCGAATTATTGTCAAACGAACATACTGCTTACAACAAAACGCATTATTTTTCGTGAAACGCATGCGATGGTAGTCAACTCACGGTGTGGAGAGAAGGAGGGATCCCCCTTGCCCGGTTTCATGAAAAAATACTGTACCATTCCTGAGAAATATCGATTAATATAACCTAACCTTAAAACACTTTATATTCCCCTATAAAGCGTAGTCGACGGAGCCCCGCTTTGCAGGCCTCCTATTTCCGAGTGCAGGGTTTAAAGCAGTGGTTCCCAACCTTTCTTAGGCCAGGGACCACTTTGGTATGTTAATTGTTAACAGAGACCATTTATGGTCCTAGATAAACATGGACACCGACAGGATTATACCTAGGGGAGTGAATCTTTAACACACTATACAAAAATTGGTTAATGTGATGAGAACCTTTAGAATTTAGATAGTGATGGATACAAAAGCGATCGAATTGAGCTCGAAATATTTAGCAATCATTTAGTATAAATTCTCAAAACAATTTAGTCTTTTGCGCTTGCATCTTCAGTGCAAGTTAAAACGTACGAATAACATTTTATTCTTTCTCGGCCCGTAGTCGAGGCCCCTACGGACCATCAGTGGTCCGCGGACCACAGGTTGAGAACCAGTGGTTTAAAGGAACCTAACTAACCTAAGCGCCCCTAAGTCCCGATTAAGGGGCAGAGATACTTCCGTATGTTTAGTTGACAATAATTCGAGAGTTTACAATATCGCCAGAGAGAAATTGACAGTTTTACGGTGACATACACATACATTGGAATCCATCACATTAGTTAATTAGAAAAAAACAAATTTTTCTTTGTCCAATTTTTGTTTTATAATAGACGAACTTGTGACTTCTTTTGTTGATTATGTAAATAATTATTGCGCCAGGTTTACTTATGTACATGGAAATATAGTTTCTAACCCATTAAAAGCTTTATTTTAAGTACTTTTAATTTTTTGGAAAATATTCGAATATTCGAATAATATTCGAATAGTACTGAAAAAATATTCGAATATTCGAAAATCAAAACTATCGAATTTTTGCAACCTCTACACACAGCTTATCGTGTATTTGTCATCCAAACTAAGTGTGTGGAAAATTTCAGCTCAATCGGTTCAAGATATCTGCTTCAAAATTGAGTAGCAAGATTTCACTCGAACAAACACATACATTGCAAGTTAAATAAAAGTTTTTTTTTAAATCTAAAAAGTAATAATTATATAAGTAGTATAAGTATTAAGTACCTACCTACACTGATTTTGTCAATAAGATAAAATCACAATTTGGGTCCCATATGAATCCAAATTGCAACTTATTTTCGAGCTCAAGCTGCTAGAAACTGCTGCTTTGTAATTGTGTCATAATTTCGAAACTGTACTGTAAATATGTTTTTGAAATTTCCTTGAGTCCATAATTATGTAACTAAAAGTTGATATTATTTTTGGTAATCTATTGTTAACGAAAAGAAGACGGATCACAATTCATACAAAATTACCCCACGTCCTATAACAAAGTGACGTATCTCAAAAAAAAGATTAAAATGTATAAAAAAATACGGCATACTCCCTAACTTAATATTTTTACACCTTCATATGGAAAAATTGCTTTAAAAATAGTTCAGGCGCTGTTATAAAAAATTAGTTCGTATGAGTATTTATGGACCGATTTAAAAAAAAAACTTTTTCAATACACTTCTTCGAAAACTAGTTCTTATTCGCACTACGATTAGGTTCAAAATGCTGTGTATTTCACACGCGTGCATTTTTCATGTTTTTTCTACACGTGTGCAGAAAGTAAAATTGCCACAGATAACTATACCTATACTTAGTCAAACTTGGTTCAATGCCTATAGTCAGAGGTGAATGTTTTTTTTTTTTTTAATTTCGGCAAAGTGATCTACGTCTTTACAGCGTGAAATTTTTTTTAATATTCAACTTGTGTTTATAAATCCAATATCATAGAAACATTACTGTTTAAAACTAATATTTACTTTTATAAACAAATTAACATTTATTTGTATTCTAAAATCAAAAATATATAAAAAACATTTTTTTAAGTTAGGCTGTATAACTGCTTCATACCTTTGCTTTTCGTTCAACGTGGCGAAAGCAAAGCTTGGAAAAAAAACTAATATTAAATCATAGTCTCGTAATAATTCATGACACAGATATTTTCCATTCTTTTATTTTATTTCTTAAAGTGTATTGAAAATGTCCGCGTGTATCAAACGTCGTTTGATACACGCGGACATTTGTTATTGCAGTTCTCGGCTCCAGACACACTACTCGCCTACGGCTCGTGTGTCAATACCGCCTCGAACGGCAATAACAAACTTTCGCCACTTGTATCAAAATATACTATTTTTCCTTGAAAGGGTACCCCCAAGGTAGTCCCACGGTCATAAAGTCAGGTCTTCGGTCTCCAGGATACCGGAGAAATGAAAGCAAAATCTCAAAAATAAGCTCATTTTTGTACTTCACATAATTCGTTTTTCACTCTCTTGTTGTTTTTTTACTTATTGCATTATGATGAGACAGAAACGTCAGTGGTGACTTGGTGACGCGAGGGAGTGGTCGACAGAGGTTTTTTCACTTGACACAAATGAGAGAGACGAGTAACGATAGCGACGCGACGCGGCAAGCTAAGCTAAAGAAATGCAAGTGAATAATGTTGTTTCACTCTTGCAAATCTGATGCGTCGCAGCCTAGACAAACCAGAAAAGGGGAAAAACGGAAAGTGGGTCCTCAACCTGTCCTGACTGCGGTCCGATGCTCCGTGACAAGAACGAGCCAGGATGATGAGGACGGCTTCACTAAAGTAGAAAGGAAGAAGAAGAGGCCCTGTTCTCGTAACCTGTGCGGTACCGTCACTGCTGTGCCTACGACGCAGCTGTACATTTCACGTCTGCATCACTTCACTATAACTGAGGAAGTGGTGCAGTACTTGAAAGTGTAGACCAATTTCATTCTGCGGGTCGAAAGGTTGGAATCGCGCCACAACATCAACCCAACATTTACAGACCTGCTTGGGCTTTTGGCTAAAGGGTGTCGTATACCGTCGCTTCCAAGGACGGTTACGCGACATCACGCAGCGAAACACGACGCCAACAACGCTGCGTGTATAGTTTTAGTATAAGGTTAAAAATGTGTATTCGTTTATTATTGTTGTTTAATGTTATTTAATGTATTTTATCTATGGGTTGCCTAATAATAAAATGATTATTATTATATAGTATTCAAAGTGATATTTGAGCTCAAGCTTTTATTCTCACGTTTTCATTATCAGATGAATAAGGAGATAATCGTCAGCTGATCGTTGATTAAGGGCCGATTTTTCAATCGTTAGATAACTTTTATCTGAAGAGTTAATCTGACAATTTTGCAGAGTGTTCATACAAAATCTGTCAAAATGTCAAACTTATTCGTCAGATTAACTCTAAAAGTTAACTGGCGATTGAAAAACCGGCCCTAAACAATATAAATGTAATGTATAAAAAACTACCTTAATTGAAAAACGGAGCTTATTTTTGAGATTTTACTTTAATTTCTCCAGGATCCTGGAGACCGGAGACCTGACTTTATGGCAGTGGGCCTACCTTGGGGGTACCCTTTAAAACAAAAAAAGTTTTTTTTAAATCGGTCCATAAATACTCATACGAACGATTTTTTCATAACAGCGCCTGAACTATTTTCATAGCAATTTTTTCATATGAAGGTGTAAAAAAATGAACTTAGGAAGTATGCCATATTTGTTTACACATTTTAATCTTTTTTTTGAGATATGTCACTTTGTTATAGGACGTGGGGCAATTTTGATCCATCTTCTTTGGTAAAAATGTGTAGTTCATTTTGACACAATTTAACGTCTACATAATTGTGGGACACAGTTAGCATACTTATTTTTGTGATTTAATGTTGCTACATGAATTTGATTTTTAATGGCGTTTCTGTTATTAGACGTGACTGTACATCTCATTGTTATATTTCCAAAACACGCATATTTTTTATGTTGTCAACACTTATTGATACACCTATCTCCTTCCTTCCTACTACGTCCCATGCGTCAGAAAGAGAAAGGTCCACGTCGACTTCCGCCGCGGTTTTTGACAGGAGAACACCACGGTGGAATTTTGGCTATTCCGTTTGAATCGTTCTCCGCACCACACATATTTTTACCGCTTGCTTCCGCGGCGCGCGCCGCAGAAACTAACAGCTGAACCACCGCAAAGACTAAATCTTCAAATACGAGGTGCATTCCATAAGTACCTAGCCTGATCGCCAGAGGGCACTGTAGTTTCAAAAGAGTTTTACCACAGTGTAGCACATTCTTTTTAAATTCTTTTTTTTTTTAATTTGACAACTTATGGAAGCGAACGTGTCGATCGGTTTTACAAAAATGGAGAAAGAGCAATATCTTTCGGTGATTCGATTCCTATTTTTGGAAGGGAAAACGCGCATCGAAATCAAAGAGCGCTTGGATGCTGTGTACGGTGACTCTTCTCCATCGATGGCCACCGTCAAGAATTGCTTCAACGAGTTTGCACGTGGCCGTACGTCGGTTTTTGATGAACCACGTCCAGGTGCACCGAAAACAGCTGCTACGGAGGAAAACATTAAAAAAATCCATGATTTCGTATTGGCAGATCGCCGATTGAAGGTTCGGGAGCTAGCTGAGACTGTAGGCATTTCAGAAGGAACAGTGCATCATATTCTTCACGAGGAAATGCGCATGAGAAAGCTGTCGGCGCGATGGGTGCCGCGTTTACTCACACCAGAAAACAAGCGCAACCGTGAGACCACATCGGAGACGTGTTTGGCGCTGTTTAAGCGGAATCCAGCGGAGTTTTTGCGTCGTTTTGTGACCGTCGATGAAACCTGGATCCACTGGTACACACCAGAGACCAAGGAGCAATCAAAACAATGGATCCAGACCGGGGAACGTGCTCCAAAGAAGGCGAAAACTGTAAAATCGGCCGGAAAAGTTATGGCCACCGTTTTCTGGGATTCACAAGGTGTTATCTACATCGATTACCTCGAGAAGGGTAAAACAATTACAGGGCTTTACTATGCCGATTTATTGGGCCGATTCGACGCCGAATTCAAGAAAAAACGACCCCATCTGGCGAAGAAAAAAGTGCTGTTTCACCACGACAACGCACCGGTTCACACGTCTGCCGTTGCCATGGCCAAATTGGTCGAATTACGCTACGAATTGCTACCCCATCCACCGTATTCTCCAGATTTGGCCCCTTGTGACTTTTTTCTGTTTCCTAATCTGAAAAAATCACTCGCCGGGAATAGATATGGATCGAATGAGGAGGTCATGGCCGCCACGGAGGCCTATTTTGCAGAGTTTGACAAAAACTATTTTTCGGACGGGTTAAAAAAGTTGGAGCATCGCTGGGCTAAGTGTATCGAACTAAAAGGAGACTATGTTGAAAAATAAATTGCCACTTTTCCAAAATTTTCGTTTACTTTTTGTAGGCTAAGTATTTATTGAATGACCCTCGTACGTGTTGGCCAACACGACGTGGGACAATTAAAAACCAAGTGAAGTGCTGAAGAAATCTCCGGAACACGTGCTGGATCTCATCCCGGCGCACTCTAGTCGCATCTATCATCGGTCCAGGCAATCATCCTCACCTTCAAGTAAGTCCCTCTTTCCCGTTACTCTCATGTAAGTGTTGGCAACAAATAATTTCTCATAAATTGTTTTCCCGCGCCAAAATTACAGTCCCGCTGGTCCTTCGCGAAAAATCACTATAACCCAACTTAACCACCGATAGTCGTGTCAGCGCATGGCTTAATTGCCAAGAGCCTCAACCAACACCTGAGGAGACTCTCGTTAGGCAGCTGGATCAAGGGCTTGATTCAGAAAGCGGTACTCCTGGACACGGCTCGTATTGTTAGGAGGTTCCTCTCTCTGGAGCCCTGACCGCCGGTAGCTTGGACCCTGTTCCCAATACCGGTGGGCTATAATAATATGTTAATATTTAAAAATGTAAAAAAATTGATGAAAAAATTTAATAAAGGGGATATTATAATATAATAACAAATGTTTATTCAAACCCTTTTTACAATTTGGTCTTATTCTAAGAGTACATCAGTAGTGACTTAAAATAGGAGATTAGACATTGGTTTACAATTTCGTTGGGTATCATTGCTAGGCAAATCAAGTATAAGTATCCCTGACTCCGAAACTAAGCATAGCCTGTATCTTCAGAGCCAGTGGTTCCTTCGTGTGGTCTTTTCAGCCGTTACAAATTAAGTTGAACAGTTAGGTAAACAAAAATAGAATAACAAAAATTTTAAAAATTGAAATAAAAAATATGCAGCAAAGATGTAATAATAGTAAATGTAAAAGGGTTATCTACTAGGTACCGAGACGTATTTATATTAAGAAGTGTATGAAAAAAGGTGATTGCCATGGGTGTGCGTGAGTGTTCGTGTATGTGTGAGTGTGTTTACGTGTTTGTGCGTTAATGTACCTTTTTCACTAAAACTACGCAGTCACACTCACTTCAATGGTTTTTCACTGGAGTGTAATCGAATAATATGTCTTATTAATACACTCTTGTCACTAAAACTACGCAGACACACATCACACTTAAAAGGCTTTTCACCTGTGTGTGTTCGAATATGTCTTGTTAATGCACCCTTTTGACTAAAACTACGCAGGCACACATCACACTTAAATTGCTTTTCACCAGTGTGTGTTCGAATATGTCTTGTTAATGCACCCTTTTCACTAAAACTACGCAGGCACACATCACACTTAAATTGCTTTTCACCAGTGTGTGTTCGAATATGTTTTGTTAATAAACCCTTTTCACGAAAACTACGTAGACACACATCACACCTCAATTGTTTTTCACTGGTGTGTATTCGCATATGTTTTGTTACTGCACCCTTTTCACTAAAACTACGCAGACACACATCGCACTTAAAAGGCTTTTCACCAGTGTGTGTTCGAATATGTTTTGTTAATGTACACTTTTTATTAAAACTACGCAGACACACATCACACTTAAAAGGATTTTCACCGGTGTGTATTCGAATATGTTCTGTTAAATTACCCTTTTCACTAAAACTACGCAGACACACATCACACTTAAATGGTTTAACACTGGAGTGTATTCGAATATGTTTTATTAATATACCCTTGTCACTAAAACTACGCAGACACACATCACACTTAAAAGGCTTTTTACCAGTGTGTGTTCGAAAATGTCTCGTTAATGCACTCTTTTCACTAAAACTACGCAGACACACATCACACTTAAAAGGCTTTTCACCAGTGTGTGTTCGAATATGGTTTGTTAATGTACCCTTTTTATTAAAACTACGCAGACACACATCACACTTAAAAGGATTTTCACCGGTGTGTATTCGCATATGTTTTGTTACTGCACCCTTTTCACTAAAACTACGCAGACACACATCACACCTAAAAGGCTTTTCACCGGTGTGTGTTCGAACATGCTTTATTAAACTATCATTCCGAGTAAAATTACGCCGACACACATCACATTCATAACGTGTTTTACTAATTCGTGTTCGACTATGCTGTTTCCGTTTCTTGACTTTATTTATATTTCGCTGATCACATTCGTCAGGCTCTTCGAAAGTAGTGCCAGGTTTGTACGTACGTTTTCGAGTTGTCCGGAAAACTTTCTTTAGCTCCGCTGGAATTGTATCTTCTAGTTTTGTTCTTGTTGACTCGCGCGCACCTGTGATTATAAATCTTCTAAGTTTAAGATATACTTGCACACGAATCGAATTAAAAGCGGTTTCAGTTATTCACTCTAAGACAATGAGCACAGAGCAGAATTTCAGTAACGTTAAATAATAGTATTTATAACAAGCCACATTAAGTATACAACTGTGAAAACATCGACGCTGACATAACACACATAGGGCGTCATGGAGTGCACTCTCGAGAGGTCATTTTATTGTAATAATAAGATTATATATATGTCACCGTAAAATTGTCAAACACGTTATATTACAATATAACGTGTATCTCTCCAGCGATATTGTAAACTCTCGAATTATTGTCAACTGAACATACGGAAGTATCTCTGCCCCCATAATCGGGACTTAAGGCACCCTCCCGTGCCGCCATGGGATCTGGAGGCGATAGTCCTCGCGCGCCTGCATGAGTGGCGCGCGGAGGTACTACGCCGGGGGGAAACTCCGCTGCCGCGGCAAATTGCCGCTCAGCGGACGGACCTCCGGCGCGATCTCATGGCGACATGGAGAGAGCGACTGTCGCAACCCCGTGCAGGGCACGCCACGATAGTGGCGGTAAGTCCCCTCTTTGAGGAGTGGCTTGAGAGGCGCCACGGCGTCCTCACCTTCCGCCTGACGCAGGTCCTCACCGGACACGGATGTTTCGGGAGGTACCTGCACCGAATCGGGCGGGAGGAAACGCCCGGGTGTTTCCACTGCGAGGATCGACCGGAGGACACGGTGGAAGTCTGCCCTGCGTGGGCGGAGCACCGCCGTGTCCTCGTAGCGGCGATCGGCGGCGGCGACCTCTCGCGTCCGGCCCTGGTTCAATCCATGGTCCGGAGCGAGACGGAATGGGAAGCCGCCACCTCCTTCTGCGAAGCAGTCATGCTAGCGAAGGAGGTGGCGGAACGAGAGAGGGAAAGAGCCTCTCTTCCTGGCCGCCGCGGGAGACGCACCGGGCGTCGGGGGCCACGTGGTGGCTACCGGCCACCGTAGATGCGGGCCTGTGGACGGTTGGCTATAGGCTAGCTAGCCGTCCGTCCGTCTAACGACGACAGGCCGTGTCGACGGTGCGTTCGTGTTCCACGCGCGCCTCAAAGAGATGTCAGCATAAGGGGAGGGACCCGCAAGGGCCGAAGCCTGCCGGGGTTGCGGGCCTGTTCGAAAGAGATACCGCGGCCCCGGAACATAAAGGGCGAGGAAGGAACATGGATGAGTTTTAGTCAGTAAAAGTCTGACACTCCCTCCCGCTCCGCCCAGAGTGGGAGAAGTCATTTGATGATTTCCCATCCTAAAAAAAAAAAAAAAAAGACCCTCCCGTTAGGTTAGTTAGGTTCCTTTAAATCCTGCACTCGGAAATCCGTCGACTACGCTTTTCAGGCGAATGTAAAGGTTTTTAAGGTTAGGTTATATTAATCGGTATTTCTAAGAAATGGTACAGTATCTTTTCATGACAGTGGTACCACTGGGCAAGGGGGACCCCTCCTTCCCTCCACACCGCGTGATTTGACTACCATCGCATGCATTTCACGAAAAATAATGCGTTTTATTGTAAGCAGTATGTTCGTTTGACAATAATTCGAGAGTTTACAATATCGCTAGAGATATAACGTTTTTGACAATTTTACAATGACAAATACACCGTGTTCCTGAGGTTATACATTAACTTCGGCATGTTATTCAGACCATTAAATTGACCATTTTTTTCACTTTTAGTGGTCATAAGTAAAAACATATCGTGTTCATCTTAGATTACAAACTCATTTAATCACAACACAACACAAAATGCCTCTAACTTAGGTTATTTTGTTCACAAGTGTACTTTAACATTGCGATATGAAATTTAGTTTGATAGTTTTGGTTGCACAAAGTGGCAACATCTCACAAATAACGACTCTTTCTCACAGCACAACATAAATAAATTGGTTAAACTTAAATTACCAATAATTTAAAAACTATGCCATTTAAACTGCTACTTCCTTTGTACGATATGTTTAACAAGAGCTATAGAAGTATTATTCAAAATTAATGTATATCCTTAGGAACACGGTGTATATGTATGAAGGTTGCACTTTTTCTTGTTCTCCTCGTCATTGCGATCATTTTTAGGGTTCAGTAGTCCTACCAAGGAACGATAGATATGGAAAGTTTCGTCATGTCCGTGTGTCCGTCCGCACGCACGTCCGAGGTTTTGCTCAGAGACTGTTAGTACTAGAAAGCAGTCATTTTGAGAGGTGTGCGTATAATTTAAGAAAAGAAGATAAAATTTTAAAAAATATGGTTTTTTAGGGTAGCTCCCCTACATCACCTACATGTGAAGATGGGAACAACTTTTAGTCGTCTATCCCATGGTGTGGCGTATCGTTGAATAGGACTTTTACAATGACTAAGGGGTTTCTCATACTATTTTTGGATTTAATGCTCCATTTACGAAATATTATCCTTCCGAGTGCCTGTTCTGAAGGACCTGCATCTTATAGAGATGTTTGGGCTTGGCGTGAGCGTACACGACACAAGCGTAAGTCATGATGGGACGGATCACTGCGGTCATACTGCGGTATAGAGACGTAATTTGCACCTGAGATGTGTATGATGTACTTTTTTCGGCACTTATACAACTCGTCTCGAACGCGAGCCTACCTACTAGGCTAGTGGCCAATCATACTCGTACGTGTTGGCCAACACGACGTGGGACAATTAAAAACCAAGTGAAGTGCTGAAGAAATCTCCGGAACACGTGCTGGATCTCATCCTGGCGCACTCCAGTCGCATCTATCATCGGTCCAGGCGATCATCCTCACCTTCAAGTAAGTCCCTCTTTCCCGTTACTCTCATGTAAGTGTTGGCAACAAATAATTTCTCATAAATTGTTTTCCCGCGCCAAAATTACAGTCCCGCTGGTCCTTCGCGAAAAATCACTATAACCCAACTTAACCACCGATAGTCGTGTCAGCGCATGGCTTAATTGCCAAGAGCCTCAACCAACACCTGAGGAGACTCTCGTTAGGCCGCTGGATCAAGGGCTTGATTCAGAAAGCGGTACTCCTGGACACGGCTCGTATTGTTAGGAGGTTCCTCTCTCTGGAGCCCTGACCGCCGGTAGCTTGGACTCTGTTCCCAATACCGGTGGGCTATATAATATGTTAATATTTAAAAATGTAAAAAAATTGTTGACAAAATTGAATAAAGGGGATATTATAATATAATAACAAATGTTTATTCAAACCCTTTTTACAATTTGGTCTTATTCTAAGAGTACATCAGTAGTGACTTAAAATAGGTGATTAGACATTGGTTTACAATTTCGTTGGGTATCATTGCTAGGGCTTATATTAGGCAAATTAAGTATAAGTATCCCTGACTCCGAAAGTAAGCATAGCCTGTATCTTCAGAGCCAGTGGTTCCTTCGTGTGGTCTTTTCAGCCGTTACAAATTAAGTTGAACAGTTAGGTAAACAAAAATAGAATAACAAAATTTTTAAAAAATTGAAATAAAAAATATGCAGCAAAGATGTAATAATAGTGCTGAGTGTTTTACACCCAGCATATGCTGAGTTGGCTACCCTTTCGTTATGGGCATGTTCAGCGCAGTTGAGCTGTTTTAATTTAATTGTTAAGCTGTTTGTTATTATAATCTATATGTATGTGCTGCTCTTTGTGTTGTGCTGTACATTAGCGAATAAATGATTATTCTATTCTATTCTATTCTAGTAAATGTAAAAGGATTATCTACTAGGTACCGAGACGGTATTTATATTAAGAAGTGTATGAAAAAAAGGTGATTGCCATGGGTGTGCGTGAGTGTTCGTGTATGTGTGAGTGTGTTTACGTGTTTGTGCGTTAATGTACCTTTTTCACTAAAACTACGCAGTCACACTCACTTCAATGGTTTTTCACTGGAGTGTAATCGAATAATATGTCTTATTAATACACTCTTGTCACTAAAACTACGCAGACACACATCACACTTAAAAGGCTTTACACCAGTGTGTGTTCGAATATGTCTTGTTAATACACTCTTGTCACTAAAACTACACAGACACACATCACACTTAAATTGCTTTTCACCAGTGTGTGTTCGAATATGTCTTGTTAATGCACCCTTTTCACTAAAACTACGCAGGCACACATCACACTTAAATTGCTTTTCACCAGTGTGTGTTCGAATATGTTTTGTTAATAAACCCTTTTCACGAAACCTACGTAGACACACATCACACCTCAATTGTTTTTCACTGGTGTGTATTCGCATATGTTTTGTTACTGCACCCTTTTCACTAAAACTACGCAGACACACATCGCACTTAAAAGGCTTTTCACCAGTGTGTGTTCGAATATGTTTTGTTAATGTACACTTTTTATTAAAACTACGCAGACACACATCACACTTAAAAGGATTTTCACCGGTGTGTATTCGAATATGTTCTGTTAAATTACCCTTTTCACTAAAACTACGCAGACACACATCACACTTAAATGGTTTAACACTGGAGTGTATTCGAATATGTTTTATCAATATACCCTTGTCACTAAAACTACGCAGACACACATCACACTTAAAAGGCTTTTTACCAGTGTGTGTTCGAAAATGTCTCGTTAATGCACTCTTTTCACTAAAACTACGCAGACACACATCACACTTAAAAGGCTTTTCACCAGTGTGTGTTCGAATATGTCTTGTTAATGCACCCTTGTAACTAAAACTACGCAGACACACATCACACATAAAAGGCTTTTCACCAGTGTGTGTTCGAATATGTCTTGTTAATGCACCCTTTTCACTAAAACTACGCAGACACACATCACACTTAAAAGGCTTTTCACCGGTGTGTGTTCGAACATGCTTTATTAAACTATCATTCCGAGTAAAATTACGCCGACACACATCACATTCATAACGTGTTTTACTAATTCGTGTTCGACTATGCTGTTTCCGTTTCTTGACTTTATTTATATTTCGCTGATCACATTCGTCAGGCTCTTCGAAAGTAGTGCCAGGTTTGTACGTACGTTTTCGAGTTGTCCGGAAAACTTTCTTTAGCTCCGCTGGAATTGTATCTTCTAGTTTTGTTCTTGTTGACTCGCGCGCACCTGTGATTATAAATCTTCTAAGTTTAAGATATACTTGCACACGAATCGAATTAAAAGCGGTTTCAGTTATTCACTCTAAGACAATGAGCACAGAGCAGAATTTCAGTAACGTTAAATAATAGTATTTATAACAAGCCACATTAAGTATACAACTGTGAAAACATCGACGTTGACATAACACACATAGGGCGTCATGGAGTGCACTCTCGAGAGGTCATTTTATTGTAATAATAAGATTATATATATGTCACCGTAAAATTGTCAAACACGTTATATTACAATATAACGTGTATCTCTCCAGCGATATTGTAAACTCTCGAATTATTGTCAACTGAACATACGGAAGTATCTCTGCCCCCATAATCGGGACTTAAGGCACCCTCCCGTGCCGCCATGGGATCTGGAGGCGATAGTCCTCGCGCGCCTGCATGAGTGGCGCGCGGAGGTACTACGCCGGGGGGAAACTCCGCTGCCGCGGCAAATTGCCGCTCAGCGGACGGACCTCCGGCGCGATCTCATGGCGACATGGAGAGAGCGACTGTCGCAACCCCGTGCAGGGCACGCCACGATAGTGGCGGTAAGTCCCCTCTTTGAGGAGTGGCTTGAGAGGCGCCACGGCGTCCTCACCTTCCGCCTGACGCAGGTCCTCACCGGACACGGATGTTTCGGGAGGTACCTGCACCGAATCGGGCGGGAGGAAACGCCCGGGTGTTTCCACTGCGAGGATCGACCGGAGGACACGGTGGAAGTCTGCCCTGCGTGGGCGGAGCACCGCCGTGTCCTCGTAGCGGCGATCGGCGGCGGCGACCTCTCGCGTCCGGCCCTGGTTCAATCCATGGTCCGGAGCGAGACGGAATGGGAAGCCGCCACCTCCTTCTGCGAAGCAGTCATGCTAGCGAAGGAGGTGGCGGAACGAGAGAGGGAAAGAGCCTCTCTTCCTGGCCGCCGCGGGAGACGCACCGCACCGGGCGTCGGGGGCCACGTGGTGGCTACCGGCCACCGTAGATGCGGGCCTGTGGACGGTTGGCTATAGGCTAGCTAGCCGTCCGTCCGTCTAACGACGACAGGCCGTGTCGACGGTGCGTTCGTGTTCCACGCGCGCCTCAAAGAGATGTCAGCATAAGGGGAGGGACCCGCAAGGGCCGAAGCCTGCCGGGGTTGCGGGCCTGTTCGAAAGAGATACCGCGGCCCCGGAACATAAAGGGCGAGGAAGGAACATGGATGAGTTTTAGTCAGTAAAAGTCTGACACTCCCTCCCGCTCCGCCCAGAGTGGGAGAAGTCATTTGATGATTTCCCATCCTAAAAAAAAAAAAAAAAAGACCCTCCCGTTAGGTTAGTTAGGTTCCTTTAAATCCTGCACTCGGAAATCCGTCGACTACGCTTTTCAGGCGAATGTAAAGGTTTTTAAGGTTAGGTTATATTAATCGGTATTTCTAAGAAATGGTACAGTATCTTTTCATGACAGTGGTACCACTGGGCAAGGGGGACCCCTCCTTCCCTCCACACCGCGTGATTTGACTACCATCGCATGCATTTCACGAAAAATAATGCGTTTTATTGTAAGCAGTATGTTCGTTTGACAATAATTCGAGAGTTTACAATATCGCTAGAGATATAACGTTTTTGACAATTTTACAATGACAAATACACCGTGTTCCTGAGGTTATACATTAACTTCGGCATGTTATTCAGACCATTAAATTGACCATTTTTTTCACTTTTAGTGGTCATAAGTAAAAACATATCGTGTTCATCTTAGATTACAAACTCATTTAATCACAACACAACACAAAATGCCTCTAACTTAGGTTATTTTGTTCACAAGTGTACTTTAACATTGCGATATGAAATTTAGTTTGATAGTTTTGGTTGCACAAAGTGGCAACATCTCACAAATAACGACTCTTTCTCACAGCACAACATAAATAAATTGGTTAAACTTAAATTACCAATAATTTAAAAACTATGCCATTTAAACTGCTACTTCCTTTGTACGATATGTTTAACAAGAGCTATAGAAGTATTATTCAAAATTAATGTATATCCTTAGGAACACGGTGTATATGTATAAAGGTTGCACTTTTTCTTGTTCTCCTCGTCATTGCGATCATTTTTAGGGTTCAGTAGTCCTACCAAGGAACGATAGATATGGAAAGTTTCGTCATGTCCGTGTGTCCGTCCGCACGCACGTCCGAGGTTTTGCTCAGAGACTGTTAGTACTAGAAAGCAGTCATTTTGAGAGGTGTGCGTATAATTTAAGAAAAGAAGATAAAATTTTAAAAAATATGGTTTTTTAGGGTAGCTCCCCTACATCACCTACATGTGAAGATGGGAACAACTTTTAGTCGTCTATCCCATGGTGTGGCGTATCGTTGAATAGGACTTTTACAATGACTAAGGGGTTTCTCATACTATTTTTGGATTTAATGCTCCATTTACGAAATATTATCCTTCCGAGTGCCTGTTCTGAAGGACCTGCATCTTATAGAGATGTTTGGGCTTGGCGTGAGCGTACACGACACAAGCGTAAGTCATGATGGGACGGATCACTGCGGTCATACTGCGGTGTAGAGACGTAATTTGCACCTGAGATGTGTATGATGTACTTTTTTCGGCACTTATACAACTCGTCTCGAACGCGAGCCTACCTACTAGGCTAGTGGCCAATCATACCTACGTATACAACTGTGTGCGTTCGTGGGTTTGTTTTTGTGTACTGTGCTGTGAGTACTGTGACAACAACATTCTTCCGAAATTAGGATGACTAATCTATACTCTATACTAATACTAATACTAATACTAATATACTAATAATATTAAAAAGCTGAAGAGTTTGTTTGTTTGTTTCCTTGAACGCGCTAATCTCAGGAACTACTGGTTGGAATTGAAAAAATCTTTTTGTGTTGGATAATCAATTTATCCAGGAAGGTTATAGGCTACATATCATCACGGTATGACCAATAGGAGCGGAACATAAATGAAAAATGTTGCAAAAACGGAAAATATGATTCCTTTTTGAGAGCTTCCGTTGCGTGCGCTGCTTAAACAGTGTACAGTTACATGAAAATTATGTACTAAGGAATTATTGCTCTTAAAAAGTTCTAAGAAAAAGGCCGCGACAGCATATGTCTATCTTTGAAGATTGAGTCACAATAACACTTTTTATGATTTTAAAATTTCGTCATAAATAATGCTTCATTTGCGAAGGTGTTTTTACAGACATAGTATTAATCTTTATCAAAATAAATACGTTAGTCATCTTAAGCGTTTAATTGTGACCGAAATTGCAATTTACTCCATTTCATTTAGATGAATATCTTGGGAAATATAACTGAATTAAAATAACTCGCGTAACAAAATAATTTCATAACAACGACGAGGCCCATTAGAAGATGACTTTCAATGGGAAAGTACGCAATTGAAGCATGCATGCTATTAGTGTTGGACAGCTCATTTATCGAGGAAGGTTATAGGCTATATCACGCTACGACCAATAGGAGCGGAGCATAAATGAAAAATCTTACAAAAACGGGGAAAATTTATTCCTTTTGTGAGCTTTTTCTTCTCATATACCTAGTTCGACGCAGACGAAGTTGCGTGGGTCAGCTAGTTCAATAAATAATCAACGCTAAACTGAAAAAAAATAAAAACGACTTCAAAAAAAAAAAAGTGAAAAATAACTTTAGCTTCTGAAGTCGGTGACCTTTGTTTCATTGCTTTAGTTTTTTTGTCACCGACTTCAGAAGCTAAAGTTATTTTTCACTTTTTTTTTTTTGAAGTCGGTTTTATGAACTTTTATATTTCACTTTTTAGTGGTTCACATGTGCTTGATATACATGGAAAGTACATACCGTTACAATTACAACAAGCCCAAACACGACTAGGGTACATTGTTTCATTATGGAGTTCCGTGACTCTTGGCTTCATCATCAGATCTGATGGTAGAATGGTTCTTATCAAACGCAAATGCTTCACTTGTTGTAGAAAATACCAAAATCGCAACACGTTTTCATATAAAATTTGAAGAGTTCCCTCGATTTCGCCAAGATTCCATCATGAGATCCCGACTTGGTGGCTATGGGACCATTTGGAAAGAATACCCTTTCCAACAAAAAAAGAATTTTCCAAATCGGTTGGCAAACGACGGAGTTATGCCCGAACAAACATAAAAAAAAAAAAAATAGAAACATCCGAATTGAGAACCTCCTCCTTTTTTAGAAGTCGGTTAAAAATCAGTGCATGTCTTATGATTATAAGATAAAATACTAATTAGGATGTCCATTCAATATGTGGACATTGTGGAGAACAAGGTCATCAGACTAATGAGAAAACTGAAAAAAGTTTTTATTATTCAAGTTTTAGTGGTTCACATGTGCTCACCCCTCATAGCGTACCAGCAAGATGTTATGTTATGAACTGGGTGAAAAACAATAGACAGACATGAGATTTCAGCAAACCCAGTTAATTTGCTATTTTTTATTGAGAAGTTTCGTTGCCTTTCTCCCAAGTTCTTCATCAGATCTTCACCAAATTGAAATGGAACTACTCAGAGAAAACACACTTCTAAAAACTACCCAAATCGCTTCAAATGTGCCTATAACATGCTAACAGTGTGCGACCGAATGGCTCAGTGGTAGTGAGGCTGCCTTACGTTCTAAGGGCTCAAATCCCAGGAGGAGCAAATGTTTGGATGTCTTTCAAGTAGAGAGAAACCACAGGTTCTGGAGATGTTCAAGGAAGGTACGTAACAGTTGTAAATAGCAAGTAAATTAACTTCGTAGTTAGTACAGTGCGAATCCCCAGAAGACCACGACGCTATCACAATCATGACGCCGCTGATGATAGTCAGAGAACTAGGTTCACAGCGCCGGCGCCGGGCCGAGTAAGCTTTTATATCGTACGAACTGTGTAATGACGTTATAAGTAGATAGCTAAATATTCAAAAGAAAAGTTGATTTTATTAATAATAGTGCATTTAAAACAAGTTTCTTCAAACTCAAACTCAAACTCAATGTTAGGGGTAGTCCACCCCTAAATTTTTATTTTTATTTTTTTATGATACAACATACAAAAATACATACAATCCTAAATTTTCACCCTTCTACGATCAACCCTTATTTTTTAATAGCCATTTTTTTCCGTTCGTTTTTCTCTCTTATGTGACGCAGACGAAGTTGCGTGGGTCAGCTAGTAATAATATGTATATGTCGGAGGAAGAGGAAGTAAACGAAGAGTTGGTTGTTGGTTGCGTATGATCAATTGATTGCTAATTTAAAATAACTTGTTAAATCCTAATTAAATGTGAATTGATTTATCACATTTTAATATTGTATAAAATCTAACTAAATTCTTTAAAATTCATTGCATTGTATCGTGTCAAATTAGAGCAGAGGATAAAATATCCAGAGTAGGGTCGCGCGCCATCTTTACTGTCTTGATGGGCTTGACATGCGGTGATGGAGCAAGGACTGCTTGGAGAACGGTGGTGGATCAAGGATCCAGGTGGATCGCTGGTGATGAAGTTAGATTGGTGCAGCGAACCTGCTGCTCGAATATAATTGCTAAGCAAACTAGTTATTGTAAAATATTGCCATTAACTGTGTGAAACAGTGAATAAATAAATAAATAAATATCGCTGGGCATTAACACACAGCGCCACCTAGTGCCACACTAAGCAAAGCTTGTGTCGTGGACACTAGATAGTTGATATACTACATAATATACTTAAAAAAAAAAAATAACAGTGAATACTTTGCTTTGTGCTCGCATTTCACCCAAATGACGCCCACTAGACTCCGTGAACAGTGATGATGTCGAGGAGGATGCTGCTTCTCCAACATATCGATTTATAGATTTTCGTATTACACCGTAAAACAGTTCCCATTTTCTTATAATAATAAAATAGCGTTCCGCTTTTACCCTTTGGGTATAGAACCCTAAAAACAAGAGCAATCACAAATGCCCATTCCCTCTCATTGAGAGGAGGCCGCGTCCCAGCAGTGGGAACATTATAGGCTGATGATGATGATGATGATGATGAAGTTGGGGGTAGGTTTGCATCTACACATTGTGTCAGGCTACCTAACTGAATAAACATGCAGTTACCTAATTTCGTGTTTTAATGATATTTCTGGACATAATAATAACAATAATAGACTAGTAATTAACTAACTTACACTTACTGTTTGTCACCGCGGCTGTCTGTTCCTTCTCAGATACTTCTATTATTTCTTCCACTTTAACTTGAACCTGCATTAAAGGTACATCATCTTCTGAATCTGGTTGGGAATGGTCTGGGGGTATATCTTCCACGACTAAATGACCATTGTCTACATTTTCTAGGTTTATATCTGTAAATAAGCAAAAATGTATATTATTAAAACAGGCTTTTGTATTCTGCTTGAAATGAGAAATTCAACCTGGCCGTTTCTGAACTATGTTGGGGTCGGCTTCCAATCTAACCAGTCTACTAGTAATAATAGAATTCAATCATGATTCAAAAGACATGTGGTCATCTATTATAATAAGTATGTTATGCCTGTGACTACACCCGGGTAAAATTCTATAATTGTACCACAGTATCATACTACAGAGTTAAAATTATCCTCAGTGTTAATCCAGGTAATAAGCTACCTGTGTGCCAAATTTCATCCAAATCCGTTCAGAGTTTTAGCATGAAAAAGTAACAAACATCCATGCATCCTCACAAACATTCACATTTATAATATTTACAGATTACTAGGAAGTAGGATTATGATTTATCAATCAATGATCTTATTATTATTAGTTCTTTAAACTAACCGTCAGTTTTATCAGCATCATCTAGTCCCTCACAGACAGCAGGCAGTTCTTCTTTGATAACAACACTTTCTGCTTGCAATATCTCAACTATATTTATTTGTTCTATGGGACTTCTTGTAAGGTCACTGCAAGACACGAAGTGGTCTGGGTGTGTTGAAGGCTGCAAAATTTGTATCATGGTATTAGGTAAAGTCAATTTAAATAACCTTCACAGGTGAAGATATTTAAAGTGGACGCTGTGGTCCGTAAAACTAAAATTTTCTCATGTGTTTTACAATTTGCAGGTCAGTGCTAGGTTCTGGCTACAGGACTGTTCGAAACAGATACAATGGTCCCGGAACATAAACAGCAAGAAAAGAACATGGATGGGTTTTAGACAGTAAAAGTCTGACACTCCCTCTCGCTCTGGGCGGAGAGGAGCAGGACTGAGTGTCAGACTTTTAGATTCATTTGATGATTTCCCATCCTAAAAATAAAAAGGACAGTGCTAGGTTGTATGTTCATTAAAATAGTGTTTGTGACTGTCAAGACATTTGTAGTTACAGAATTATAATCATCAAATCATCAATACACCCAAGTTCATAAAGGTGTAGAAACGATTGTCACCTTGAAAAAGTTATTCATATACCTACCTTTATGAACTTGTAACAGCAATATGTGGAATTTGTAGTTACCTACAATTTGACTAAAACATACAAATCAACATTAGAGTCTCCATGGTATAGCACAATCAGCCTACAAGCTCTCGGCCTCCTCTCTATGAGAGGGGGATGGGCTGTAATCCACCATGCGCGCCCACTGCGGGTTGGTAGATGTCACATGACCTTGAATTTTTGGTTCTAGGACATGCCGTATTCATCACAATGTTTTCCTTCACTGTTTTGAGGGCAGTAGCAACTAAATAAATTACACAAAACATGCGCTTGCCCAGGTTCAAACCCACAACTAAGTGTTCATAAGACAGTAGGTACCACCTCTGCCCACAGACACAAGGGAACGAGAGAAATCCACTGCAAAATACACCGAAATCAGAAGTTATTATGGTTATTAATGTCAGTTGAAGAATACCTCACCTCATTCATCATTTGAGCAAATTGCTCTTCCGCTTCCAAACATTTTGTCTTAAACCGGAAACATTGCTGTAGTTTAGCGCAGCAGAGCGAACAAGCAAGAATTGGTCTACAGTCTTTAGTCACAAACTGCAACAAAAAGGATTGATTAACACAACTGAAGGAGATTGGCGACTTAAATCCAGGTTTCATCTCTTGTTTTCCGTCCCCAACGTCTGTGATTCCTTTTCCGACCACCCTCTGACCCATATTATTATCATGAATCATCGGATATTCAATTATTTTAATAGTATCGACTTACTGGAATATCAGTCAGTTTCTCGTATAGGTTACGCAAGTTCTTGTTGACCACTACATACATACGAGTATTCTGCGCTAAACATATCCTACACATTGGTAGTTTTTCCATCTTTTAATATAAAAATGGTCAAAATTAAAATAACCTATATTGTTGTTAACAGTGAACAATGCACAGAGCATGGCTTTTTTTTTTTTTTTTTTTTTTTTTAATTTATTCATGACCATGGATACATGTCCTTCAGTCGTAATCATTAAACATACTACTCTTATCTTACCTAAAAGTACATAAAACAATAAAAAGTTCAAAAAATATTATTTACCGCTCATACGAGCTAAGTACATCTGAGAGGCGATGAAAAAATTATCTAATTAACAACAACAAAATATCAATCTAAACATAAAATATACAAACAATCTAATGAACCCCGAAACGACTAAATTTTTTCTATTGTATTCAATATATATCTAAATAACGGATTAAAATAAACCGTTTTCGAAAGTAATTCCTGAACGTGGCGGGGAACACATAAAGAGTTTTCTTCTGCTATGTCACTAATTTCACTGACAAGTAACAGTCTTTGCATGGCAAACGATTCACAGTCAAATATAACGTGTTTTATATCCGCATTTTCTTCAGAACAATAGGTACATTTATTTAAACTGATGATTCTCATCCTGTAGAGATGAGCTGGAACTAAACAATGTCCAAATCGCAAGCGATTAATAACGGTTATGAACTTTCTACTGGAGTACTTGAATTTATTGTACCACGGCATTGTTGGTAAGTCTTGCTGTAATTCTGAATACCATTTTCCTTTTGTTTCAGTTGTTAAGTCCCAATAATCTTTCCATATCTTCTTAAATAATATTTTAAATTGTTGATAATAATCCGTGAAAGGAACCTTGAAAGATTCTGTAACATCCTCGTCGTGATCCTGACGAGTTGCTTGATCTACAACCTCATTACCAACTATGCCACTGTGAGATGGAACCCACAAAAATTCTACATGTTTTCCCAACTTTTGTAGAGTATACTTAATTCTATGTACAATATAATTTTGTTTATAACTTAAGTTACAATTACTTAAACTAGATAAAACGCTTTTGGAATCACTTACAATTAAAATATTATTTACATTTTTGTTTACATCATGTTCATCAATATTTACAATAGTATTTACATAAGTTAAAGCAGCTAGTATAGCCCACAGAGCATGGCACAGAGTCAGTGTTGCCAGGGCCCTTGAGTCGAAAGTTACGTTTCGTTTCCTGAAAAGTTACATTTTTGCTGCAAAAGTTACATTATTGTTTTTTTTTAATTTACATGTTTTCGGGGTCGGGGTCAGAGGCAAATTGATGTCAGCTAAATGGCAGAATCTATCATAGAGGCCGCGGTCGAGGAACGACTTTTTCAAGGTCAAAGACATTCCTCGACCTTTATGAACTTTGAGGGCTGTATTGATGATTTTGATGATCATAGTTCTTTAACTACATACGTCTTACAGTCGTGAACGATATTTTTATCAAATTAATATCTAGCACCGGCCTACAAATACCAAAAAATCGTAAGAAAATTAGAATTTCGCGGGCAGATACTGGTGAATCTCTTTCATAATTAAAGGCCTTCACTAATTTTTGTTCTAAATCAATTGTTTTCATTATCGTAAGTTTTTTTCTTAAATCTTAATCAGGTGTTTCTGTAGCTACGAAACCGCGAACGGTAGGAACGCGCGCGCACACGTTCAAGCAAAATGAAGTTTTAAATCTATTGGATTACGTTTTATTTTCTCATGACACTTTCCATTCAGAGCCATCTCTGAGTGTGATATAGTGAAATACTTTTTAGACGCGCCAGTTCTAGGTGCGTTAAATTTGGACGTTTGGCGTTACATTGAACAATGATATATGAACTATAGATACGTTGCCCGTGCTCACTAGTGGCAACATGAATGCAAGGCAACTGCCGGACTTTCATTTAGTCGCGTACCAACCAGTGCCGCGGCAGTACGTGACATTAAAATAACTTTTGTGTATAACTTCCACAAACAACGAAACAATGCCGTCCCTCCTGTGTTTTTAGGACATGATGTCAAAACTATACTTTAACTGTGAAAGATAGAAAAGTATCATTTCATGCGTAAGTATCAAGAAAAAAATATTTTATTTTATTTTTTTCGATGCCTTCTAATGGCGGCTGGCGCCGGAGGTAAGTCACGTGCCGTTAAGGGAAGATGACAACGGAATGAGAGGTTTTCATTATGACAGTTAAAAAAAAAAATAGTTTCCAGGAACTCGATAGATGGCGTTGATCCGACTACGTTACTGGGTGCCAAAGCCAAAACGCTTGAAAAAACACACGAAACATACGCTTGCTGACTGACACTTTCGTTTGCATCAGCTTCCGAATATAATCATTAGGTCCGAGTGATATTATGTGACGTTCTTTTCCTTGCAGTAACGTAGTCAGACTAGTGCCATCTATCCAGCGACTAGGGAAGAGTTGAAAAAGAAAATCTCTCATTAAAGAAATATATTTATCTCTCTCTAACAACAAAAAATCTGTAGATGACGTTTAATTTTCTTTCCCTTTCTTCGTGCGTCTAAGTATCTATCTAGCTACCGACAGTATTTACGCTGTTTTCGACAGCCGTGATGTTCATGCATGACGCGTCTATTTATAATACGTCATTGACATTGAATCGAAATGGGCTCGTAAATTGTTTTGCAATAAAAATCTAGTATTACAATTATCGTTGTTCTCCAAAAGTTACGAAAATTGCCTTAATTAAATATAAAAATTACTTACATGTTACGCGAGGACGTCAAAAGTTACGAAAAATGTAAGAAATGTAACCTTCTGGCAACACTGCACAGAGTATAATAATATAATCACTACGTTTGGAACGGAACAATGCAGCCACAGATTAGATATTAGTACAGATCACAGAGTATATAAAGTCAAACATACAAAACGTTATACGTAGAGATTATACATTATGTGCCAAACATCATTAAAAAAAAACGAACATCTATAAATCTAAATCTGTGGTTGACATTAGCTAGCTACTAATATCTAATCTGTGAACTGTGGTTGACACATAGACATATAAATAGTATGGACTGGAAATACCTACAAAAAAAAGGTGCATACCTACAACACAAAATTTCTCACAAAATGGCTGCCAATGCTAGGGTTGTGCCAGTCACGGAATAAAGGTACCACAACAAGTATCGATAATAACACTATCTAATATTACTAGATTTCACGTTTGAATCTAGTTATATTCTTACAGTCTGTTGTAACTGAAAAATGAGTAAGTAAGTCCTTCTGATATCTGACAGTTAATAAGTGTTTTTTTCTGCACAGAATTTAAAATAGTAGATTGTTTGACAAGGGTGCAAAATAATATTCTTACGGCAAGGGCGCTATACTATAATCCTGAGCGAGGTATTCAACGTACTTCGCCTGAGGGACTCTATTCTTACTATACTTTTCATCTGTTAAATTAAAAATGTTATTTTGTTCAAAAACTGTCTCTGTGACACTTTTACTGATCTCTTACCGTGATATTTGTGCCTTGTATCTAGGAAGATATCAATTATCGATTTAATTAGGAGTAAGTTGTGGTTACTATTATGGTCGGGATCAGAGTCCGCATGAAAAAAAGTTTTTAAATCATGCAATTCACACATGAATTTAAAAATGTACAGATAATACAACTCTGGTTTCGATTTTTGTTCGAAGTGAGTTTTCATATTTTTTTCTGGCTTTATCAGAATATCCATCACACTAGAAGAAGCGTAATTATTTAAGTCCACATCTTGACTTTATGTAAATCAGTATCGTAAAATATTACGGCAACGGTACAACACTATTCCACCATGACGTATAATGTAAACAAACTAATGAAATTATGAAATTAAAAGAAAGGTCTGTTGGTCGGAAATAAGCCCAAATATGAACACTACAGCCATAAATGTATGATCGCTTAGCATTTTTTCATTGAAAGTGTATTACTGTGTAATATTGCATGAAAACCGGCTCCTAACCTGTGCAAAGACAATTGAGGTTGATTTTCCGTCTTTCTTGAACCACACTTCATAATGCAACACAAAGGCATGTTGAATGACTGTTTTTCACTATATACGTGCAATTTTAAAACTAAACTCCTCGTAATTTTCTCACAAATCTCAAAAAATGTAAAAGTAAACACTCATTTGACAGCAGAACTACCACGAACTCGACGCATAATATGGCGAATACGGCACTTACCTACGATTGTCACTACGTCACAACAAAATGTTGCCAATAAGAGCAACAACAGAAATATTGTTGTCTCTTTCAACAAATACGATTACCACATTAGATAAAACGAAACAAAATGATATTTCACAATCTGTTTCGTATTTCACCCATATATGCATAAGCAAATGTAGGTATAGAATATCGCGGCGCCTCCATATATTTTCTATCTCAATGGGTTGACATCAATCACCAATCACAGATTAGATTAGTAGCTAGCTAACAATCTAACATCAATCATTGCTGCATTGTTTACAACAATACAGTTTATTTAATTTTGACCATTTTTTAAATTTAAAGATGGAAAAACTACCAATGTGTAGGATATGTTTAGCGCAGAATGCTCGTATGTACGTAGTGGTCAACAAGAACTTGCGTAACCTATACGAGAAACTGACTGATATTCCAGTAAGTCGATACTATTAAAATAATTGAATATCCGATGATTCATGATAATAATATGGGTCAGAGGGTGGTCGGAAAAGGAATCACAGACGTTGGGGACGGAAAACAAGAGATGAAACCCGGATTTAAGTCGCCAATCTCCTTCAGTTGTGTTAATCAATCCTTTTTGTTGCAGTTTGTTACTAAAGACTGTAGACCAATTCTTGCTTGTTCGCTCTGCTGCGCTAAACTACAGCAATGTTTCCGGTTTAAGACAAAATGTTTGGAAGCGGAAGAGCAATTTGCTCAAATGATGAATGAGGTGAGGTATTCTTCAACTGACATTAATAACCATAATAACTTCTGATTTCGGTGTATTTTGCAGTGGATTTCTCTCGTTCCCTTGTGTCTGTGGGCAGAGGTGGTACCTACTGTCTTATGAACACTTAGTTGTGGGTTTGAACCTGGGCAAGCGCATGTTTTGTGTAATTTATTTAGTTGCTACTGCCCTCAAAACAGTGAAGGAAAACATCGTGATGAATACGGCATGTCCTAGAACCAAAAATTCAAGGTCATGTGACATCTACCAACCCGCAGTGGGCGCGCATGGTGGATTACAGCCCATCCCCCTCTCATAGAGAGGAGGCCGAGAGCTTGTAGGCTGATTGTGCTATACCATGGAGACTCTAATGTTGATTTGTATGTTTTAGTCAAATTGTAGGTAACTACAAATTCCACATATTGCTGTTACAAGTTCATAAAGGTAGGTATATGAATAACTTTTTCAAGGTGACAATCGTTTCTACACCTTTATGAACTTGGGTGTATTGATGATTTGATGATTATAATTCTGTAACTACAAATGTCTTGACAGTCACAAACACTATTTTAATGAACATACAACCTAGCACTGTCCTTTTTATTTTTAGGATGGGAAATCATCAAATGAATCTAAAAGTCTGACACTCAGTCCTGCTCCTCTCCGCCCAGAGCGAGAGGGAGTGTCAGACTTTTACTGTCTAAAACCCATCCATGTTCTTTTCTTGCTGTTTATGTTCCGGGACCATTGTATCTGTTTCGAACAGTCCTGTAGCCAGAACCTAGCACTGACCTGCAAATTGTAAAACACATGAGAAAATTTTAGTTTTACGGACCACAGCGTCCACTTTAAATATCTTCACCTGTGAAGGTTATTTAAATTGACTTTACCTAATACCATGATACAAATTTTGCAGCCTTCAACACACCCAGACCACTTCGTGTCTTGCAGTGACCTTACAAGAAGTCCCATAGAACAAATAAATATAGTTGAGATATTGCAAGCAGAAAGTGTTGTTATCAAAGAAGAACTGCCTGCTGTCTGTGAGGGACTAGATGATGCTGATAAAACTGACGGTTAGTTTAAAGAACTAATAATAATAAGATCATTGATTGATAAATCATAATCCTACTTCCTAGTAATCTGTAAATATTATAAATGTGAATGTTTGTGAGGATGCATGGATGTTTGTTACTTTTTCATGCTAAAACTCTGAACGGATTTGGATGAAATTTGGCACACAGGTAGCTTATTACCTGGATTAACACTGAGGATAATTTTAACTCTGTAGTATGATACTGTGGTACAATTATAGAATTTTACCCGGGTGTAGTCACAGGCATAACATACTTATTATAATAGATGACCACATGTCTTTTGAATCATGATTGAATTCTATTATTACTAGTAGACTGGTTAGATTGGAAGCCGACCCCAACATAGTTCAGAAACGGCCAGGTTGAATTTCTCATTTCAAGCAGAATACAAAAGCCTGTTTTAATAATATACATTTTTGCTTATTTACAGATATAAACCTAGAAAATGTAGACAATGGTCATTTAGATGTGGAAGATATACGCCCAGACCATTCCCAATCAGATTCAGAAGATGATGTACCTTTAATGCAGGTTCAAGTTAAAGTGGAAGAAATAATAGAAGTATCTGAGAAGGAACAGACAGCCGCGGTGACAAACAGTAAGTGTAAGTTAGTTAATTACTAGTCTATTATTGTTATTATTATGTCCAGAAATATCATTAAAACACGAAATTAGGTAACTGCATGTTTATTCAGCTAGGTAGCCTGACACAATGTGTAGATTCAAACCTACCCCCAACTTCATCATCAGCCTATAATGTTCCCACTGCTGGGACGCGGCCTCCTCTCAATGAGAGGGAATGGGCATTTGTGATTGTTCTTGTTTTTAGGGTTCTATACCCAAAGATACCGGATAAGCACAAAAAATTTCATCAAAATCGGTCAAGCCGTTTCGGAGGAGTATGGCAACGAAAACTGTGACACGAGAATTTTATATATTAGATAAAAATTAAAAGTGAAGAAACTTGTTTTAAATGCACTATTATTAATAAAATAAACTTTTCTTTTGAATATTTAGCTATCTACTTATAACGTCATTACACAGTTCGTACGATATAAAAGCTTACTCGGCCCGGCGCCGTCGCTGTGAACCTAGTTCTCTGACTATCATCAGCGGCGTCATGATTGTGATAGCGTCGTGGTCTTCTGGGGATTCTCACTGTACTAACTACGAAGTTAATTTACTTGCTATTTACAACTGTTACGTATCTTCCTTGAATATCTCCAGAACCTGTGGTTTCTCTCTACTTGAAAAACATCCAAACATTTGCTCCTCCTGGGATTTGAGCCCTTAGAACGTAAGGCAGCCTCACTACCACTGAGCCATTCGGTCGCACACTGTTAGCATGTTATAGGCACATTTGAAGCGATTTGGGTAGTTTTTAGAAGAGTGTTTTCTCTGAGTAGTTCCATTTCAATTTGGTGAAGATCTGATGAAGAACTTGGGAGAAAGGCAACGAAACTTCTCAATAAAAAATAGCAAATTAACTGGGTTTGCTGAAATCTCATGTCTGTCTATTGTTTTTCACCCAGTTCATAACATAACATCTTGCTGGTACGCTATGAGGAGTGAGCACATGTGAACCACTAAAACTTGAATAATAAAAACTTTTTTCAGTTATCATTCTCATTAGTCTGATGACCTTGTTCTCCACAATGTCCACATATTGAATGGACATCCTAATTAGTATTTTATCTTATAATCATAAGACATGCACTGATTTTTAACCGACTTCTAAAAAAGGAGGAGGTTCTCAATTCGGATGTTTCTATTTTTTTTTTTTTTTTATGTTTGTTCGGGCATAACTCCGTCGCTTGCCAACCGATTTGGAAAATTCTTTTTTTGTTGGAAAGGGTATTCTTTCCAAATGGTCCCATAGCCACCAAGTCGGGATCTCATGATGGAATCTTGGCGAAATCGAGGGAACTCTTCAAATTTTATATGAAAACGTGTTGCGATTTTGGTATTTTCTACAACAAGTGAAGCATTTGCGTTTGATAAGAACCATTCTACCATCAGATCTGATGATGAAGCCAAGAGTCACGGAACTCCATAATGAAACAATGTACCCTAGTCGTGTTTGGGCTTGTTGTAATTGTAACGGTATGTACTTTCCATGTATATCAAGCACATGTGAACCACTAAAAAGTGAAATATAAAAACTTTTTTGCAAAAAATAAAACCGACTTCAAAAAAAAAAGTGAAAAATAACTTTAGCTTCTGAAGTCGGTGACAAAAAAAAATGAAACAAAGGTCACCGACTTCGGAAGCTAAGTTTTTTTTCACTTTTTTTTTTTTTTGAAGTCGGTTTTATTTTTTTTCAGTTTAGCGTTGATTATTTATTGAACTAGCTGACCCACGCAACTTCGTCTGCGTCGAACTAGGTATATGAGAAGAAAAAGCTCACAAAAGGAATAAATTTTCCCCGTTTTTGTAAGATTTTTCATTTATGCTCCGCTCCTATTGGTCGTAGCGTGATATAGCCTATAACCTTCCTCGATAAATGGGCTGTCCAACACTAATAGCATGCATGCTTCAATTGCGTACTTTCCCATTGAAAGTCATCTTCTAATGGGCCTCGTCCTTGTTATGAAATTATTTTGTTACGCGAGTTATTTTAATTCAGTTATATTTCCCAAGATATTCATCTAAATGAAATGGAGTAAATTGCAATTTTGGTCACAATTAAACGCTTAAGATGACTAACGTATTTATTTTGATAAAGATTAATACTATGTCTGTAAAAACACCTTCGCAAATGAAGCATTATTTATGACGAAATTTTAAAATCATAAAAAGTGTTATTGTGACTCAATCTTCAAAGATGCTGTCGCGGCCTTTTTCTTAGAACTTTTTAAGAGCAATAATTCCTTAGTACATAATTTTCATGTAACTGTACACTGTTTAAGCAGCGCACGCAACGGAAGCTCTCAAAAAGGAATCATATTTCCCGTTTTTGCAACATTTTTCATTTATGTTCCGCTCCTATTGGTCATACCGTGATGATATGTAGCCTATAACCTTCCTGGATAAATTGATTATCCAACACAAAAAGATTTTTTCAATTCCAACCAGTAGTTCCTGAGATTAGCGCGTTCAAAGAAACAAACAAACAAACTCTTCAGCTTTATAATATTATTAGTATATTAGTATTAGTATTAGTATAGAGTATAGATTAGTCATCCTAATTTCGGAAGAATGTTGTTGTCACAGTACTCACAGCACAGTACACAAAAACAAACCCACGAACGCACACAGTTGTATACGTAGGTATGATTGGCCACTAGCCTAGTAGGTAGGCTCGCGTTCGAGACGAGTTGTATAAGTGCCGAAAAAAGTACATCATACACATCTCAGGTGCAAATTACGTCTCTATACCGCAGTATGACCGCAGTGATCCGTCCCATCATGACTTACGCTTGTGTCGTGTACGCTCACGTCAAGCCCAAACATCTCTATAAGATGCAGCTCCTTCAGAACTGGTTCCTACGTAAAATCACGGGTATTACGTTCGTAATGATCGTTTACATTTAGACTTAAAAATCCTCACAATAGCCCAGTTTATGAAGCGCCTCTCCAAGCGCTTCTTCGATTCCGCAATCAAAGACCTATATAACCTGATAGCAGCGGCCGCCCGATACGAACCCTCGCGAATTAATCAGATCCGCCGCCCAAGGCATGCATTAGTCGAACACGATGACGCTATTACCCTCCTCCAAGAGAGCAGGAAGGAAACTAGCACGCTCAAGAAGCACAGACGCAAACAGCCGTGATTCCGTCCTCGCCGTCGAGGCCCGTCGCGATGCCCCGATTCAAACCTTCCCCGTCCCTTGCTCGTGCCAGCCCGCGTGGTTGAGCCTGTAGTCAAAATCAAAATCAAAATCAAAGCATTTATTTCAAGTAGGCCAGTTACAGGCACTTTTGAATTGTCGAAACAAAAATGAACAATTAAAGTAGCTATATACAGTCCCAGTCACAAGACATAAAAACTGTGAAAGTACTGTAGTTGCCCATTCCCTAACGTAGATCTCTATGGAGAAGAACGGGCAAGAAACTCCATGGACACTCTTTTAAATCAAAATATTGTTACAAAATCTTGGTTACATCATTCTTGTTGAGATGGTATATTATGTGAGAACAATGTAGCAAGATGTGCACGTTAAAAGTGTCCATAGCAACAAAAATAAAATACAACTCAAAAACAAAATAATTAATTCAAATAAACCATGGCGACTAAGAGATGACCAGTCACAACTGACAGCGCCCGTTCACGAACATGACGCATGGATCAGCACCATTCAGCTCAACCATTTTGAAGGGAACTAAATGGTCCGACACACGCGCCACCATCAGCGAGACATTTGAGAGAGCATGACATACTCTCAACCGCCAGGGCACATTCAAGTCAAGAACTGCCGTAGGTTTCCAGTGAAAGATAGCTTACTAGTACATAGTACTCACACAATATGGGCTATGCGATTATATAATACTAACATTGAATCTATACAATGCAAAGATACTTGTACAATCTTCAGCAGCTCCAACAATACCATTTAATGCTATCAATTTTTGCGCCCCTGTCCATGTGGAGCAGGACCAGCATTAAGCCAAACATTTTTATCAGCGATATAATCGCTCAACTTGTAATATGCTTGTTTACATAGTGTGCCTTTAATGCATGTTTTAAATTTTTTCTCATTCAGTTCAAGAATACTTTGTGGAATTTTATTATAGCATCTCAAACAGTACCCCATGAAAGATGAGTCTACTTTAGCGAGTCTAAAGCCAAATCCAGTCCCTAAATAATGACACCACTCAGATCCAGCCTGTCCCCTCGCTGCCCTCCTCCAGCGACACCGTAAGCTGAGGCCCGTACCCCGCAGGGGGGACCTTAGCGTGTAGTCGCATAGGTTGTAAGTTTTATGCCCTGGCTGGAGGCCTTACACTCAAGGCACCCATAAGATAGTCCGGTTACGTTAAGCAGACGACAACCTCTCTAGGTTGAACTGCGAGATGCCATTCGGAAAAAAAAAACATTACTTACATTTTAATGCTTAACTTAACTGATATTTTAATTTAGAAAGCACTTCATTGTAATTTTACACTATTTCGAAAGTGTTCACACACACACACATCCTATTTTTTAAGTCCTGCGGTCTTGTTGTCTCCCTAAAATAAACTAACGATAATAGGTACGTCCACACAAAAAAGTCAAGAGGCGTAAAATCACTCAAGGTACTGGATGGAAATTTTCATCAAAATAGTCCAGTACTTCGTTTTGAAAACTGGTACGTGTACACCAATCGGCTCCCCTGTGGATGGGCGTGTTTGGACGGAACGTTCCGTGGCCACGAAGCTGATGAGTAGCAGTCCTTACCATTTCAATCTACTGAACATTTGTAAATTGGAAAGACATTTATGTGACCTGGCTGACATAGCTGGTCATAGATTCGCAATTTTCTAGGCGTATACTTATAAGATTTCTAAGCAAACTAATTTTCCGTGAATATCCAGAGTCGTCGAACATATTTTTCAATTTATTCCACAAGACGTATGTGGATTTTGCCTTTTTGATATGCACGTAAAGGGAACCATCGCTGGTCAATACTAGTATTGCTTTCGCCTTCAAATCATCTGTTATGTGAGCCGGAGTAGCCGCTGACGATAAAGGTGCTTTAATGGCGTCCGCCATTCCTTCCAACACGAGAACGTTCTCCGCCGCAAAACACCAGTTTTGACGACCTTTTAATTTCGGAACGTTGCCTAGGTAATTAGTAGACATCTTAAGCAAGCACACTGAATTTTACTAGGACTCTTTGAAAACATATTGCGGGACTGGGCTCCCATAACCTATTAAAACAAAGAGTTATTGCAAACAACTGAACGTTTATTATAGAACGCACTGTTCATACAGTCATCGCATAGACAATAATATAAGGCATGGCACTAGTAAATAATTAATATTATTTTGTTATCTGTATTAACATGAATAACAAGTTTGTGCACAACAGAATCGATACCAATATCTAACTAGAAGGTTCTCAGGTATGATGTAGAACAAAAAAGCCTGTCAAGTGCGTGTCGGGCCACGCACAATGTAGGGTTCCGTAGTAGCCCGTTATCACATGATAATTTATAAGGATTTTTTTGCTGTATTTTTATTTTAGATTTTTTGTTCAATGCACTCTTTGGTACCCGTTTTTAACCAACAACTACATGATTTAGTCACTTTTAAAAATTAATTCGGTACAAAATTATCCGACACCGAATATTACTGCTTAACTAATAAAGTGATCTTAACCGCTGTAATTTTTCAAGTTCGTGAAATGTACTACTATCAAGTTTTTTTTTTATTTGCACTCGGAAGGATAATATTTCGTAAATGGAGCATTATATCCAAAAATAGTATGAGAAACCCCTTAGTCATTGTAAAAGTCCTATTCAACGATACGCCACACCATGGGATAGATGACTAAAAGTTGTTCCCATCTTCACATGTAGGTGATGTAGGGGAGCTACCCTAAAAAACCATATTTTTTAAAATTTTATCTTCTTTTCTTAAATTATACGCACACCTCTCAAAATGACTGCTTTCTAGTACTAACAGTCTCTGAGCAAAACCTCGGACGTGCGTGCGGACGGACACACGGACATGACGAAACTTTCCATATCTATCGTTCCTTGGTAGAACTACTGAACCCTAAAAATGATCGCAATGACGAGGAGAACAAGAAAAAGTGCAACCTTTATACATATACACCGTGTTCCTAAGGATATACATTAATTTTGAATAATACTTCTATAGCTCTTGTTAAACATATCGTACGAAGGAAGTAGCAGTTTAAATGGCATAGTTTTTAAATTATTGGTAATTTAAGTTTAACCAATTTATTTATGTTGTGCTGTGAGAAAGAGTCGTTATTTGTGAGATGTTGCCACTTTGTGCAACCAAAACTATCAAACTAAATGTTATATCGCAATGTTAAAGTACACTTGTGAACAAAATAACCTAAGTTAGAGGCATTTTGTGTTGTGTTGTGATTAAATGAGTTTGTAATCTAAGATGAACACGATATGTTTTTACTTATGACCACTAAAAGTGAAAAAAATGGTCAATTTAATGGTCTGAATAACATGCCGAAGTTAATGTATAACCTCAGGAACACGGTGTATTTGTCATTGTAAAATTGTCAAAAACGTTATATTGTAATATCTCTAGCGATATTGTAAACTCTCGAATTATTGTCAAACGAACATACTGCTTACAATAAAACGCATTATTTTTCGTGAAATGCATGCGATGGTAGTCAAATCACGCGGTGTGGAGGGAAGGAGGGGTCCCCCTTGCCCAGTGGTACCACTGTCATGAAAATATACTGTACCATTTCTTAGAAATACCGATTAATATAACCTAACCTTAAAAACCTTTACATTCGCCTGAAAAGCGTAGTCGACGGATTTCCGAGTGCAGGGTTTAAAGGAACCTAACTAACCTAACGGGAGGGTCTTTTTTTTTTTTTTTTTAGGATGGGAAATCATCAAATGACTTCTCCCACTCTGGGCGGAGCGGGAGGGAGTGTCAGACTTTTACTGACTAAAACTCATCCATGTTCCTTCCTCGCCCTTTATGTTCCGGGGCCGCGGTATCTCTTTCGAACAGGCCCGCAACCCCGGCAGGCTTCGGCCCTTGCGGGTCCCTCCCCTTATGCTGACATCTCTTTGAGGCGCGCGTGGAACACGAACGCACCGTCGACACGGCCTGTCGTCGTTAGACGGACGGACGGCTAGCTAGCCTATAGCCAACCGTCCACAGGCCCGCATCTACGGTGGCCGGTAGCCACCACGTGGCCCCCGACGCCCGGTGCGTCTCCCGCGGCGGCCAGGAAGAGAGGCTCTTTCCCTCTCTCGTTCCGCCACCTCCTTCGCTAGCATGACTGCTTCGCAGAAGGAGGTGGCGGCTTCCCATTCCGTCTCGCTCCGGACCATGGATTGAACCAGGGCCGGACGCGAGAGGTCGCCGCCGCCGATCGCCGCTACGAGGACACGGCGGTGCTCCGCCCACGCAGGGCAGACTTCCACCGTGTCCTCCGGTCGATCCTCGCAGTGGAAACACCCGGGCATTTCCTCCCGCCCGATTCGGTGCAGGTACCTCCCGAAACATCCGTGTCCGGTGAGGACCTGCGTCAGGCGGAAGGTGAGGACGCCGTGGCGCCTCTCAAGCCACTCCTCAAAGAGGGGACTTACCGCCACTATCGTGGCGTGCCCTGCACGGGGTTGCGACAGTCGCTCTCTCCATGTCGCCATGAGATCGCGCCGGAGGTCCGTCCGCTGAGCGGCAATTTGCCGCGGCAGCGGAGTTTCCCCCCGGCGTAGTACCTCCGCGCGCCACTCATGCAGGCGCGCGAGGACTATCGCCTCCAGATCCCATGGCGGCACGGGAGGGTGCCTTAAGTCCCGATTATGGGGGCAGAGATACTTCCGTATGTTCAGTTGACAATAATTCGAGAGTTTACAATATCGCTGGAGAGATACACGTTATATTGTAATATAACGTGTTTGACAATTTTACGGTGACATATATATAATCTTATTATTACAATAAAATGACCTCTCGAGAGTGCACTCCATGACGCCCTATGTGTGTTATGTCAGCGTCGATGTTTTCACAGTTGTATACTTAATGTGGCTTGTTATAAATACTATTATTTAACGTTACTGAAATTCTGCTCTGTGCTCATTGTCTTAGAGTGAATAACTGAAACCGCTTATAATTCGATTCGTGTGCAAGTATATCTTAAACTTAGAAGATTTATAATCACAGGTGCGCGCGAGTCAACAAAAACAAAACTAGAAGATACAATTCCAGCGGAGCTAAAGAAAGTTTTCCGGACAACTCGAAAACGTACGTACAAACCTGGCACTACTTTCGAAGAGCCTGACGAATGTGATCAGCGAAATATAAATAAAGTCAAGAAACGGAAACAGCATAGTCGAACACGAATTAGTAAAACACGTTATGAATGTGATGTGTGTCGGCGTAATTTTACTCGGAATGATAGTTTAATAAATCATGTTCGAACACACACTGGTGAAAAGCCTTTTAAGTGTGATGTGTGTCTGCGTAGTTTTAGTGAAAAGGGTGCATTAACAAGACATATTCGAACACACACTGGTGAAAAGCCTTTTATGTGTGATGTGTGTCTGCGTAGTTTTAGTCACAAGAGTGCATTAACAAACCATATTCGAACACACACTCGTGAAAAGCCTTTTAAGTGTGATGTGTGTCTGCGTAGTTTTAGTGTAAAGTTTCTTTTAACCAAACATATTCGAACACACACTGGTGAAAAGCCTTTTAAGTGTGATGTGTGTCAGCGCAGTTTTAGTGTAAAGTCTAATTTAATCAATCATATTCAAACACACACTGGTGAAAAGCCCTTTAAATGTAATGTGTGTCTGCGTAGTTTTAGTCGCAAAAGTTATTTAAAAATACATATTCGAACACACTCTGGTAAATAAACTATACAAGTGTGATGTGAAACGGTGAAAAACTAGGCAATCGCTGAAAGAGCATCGCTGAGGTCAGAAGTTTTTTGTAAAATTTAGATCTGAATTTGTCAAAACAGGTTAAAATGTTCAAAAATTCGCAGGTTTACATTTCAGGAGCTGTAGAACGGCTCTAAAATATGTCTTGAATATGGATAAAGGTGACCATGGCTTATTGTTTCCAGAAAACTTTTCACCTATCTTATTAGATATAATATCTTAAGGATTCTAAATGAAATAAAAATGAAACGATAGTATACAAAACCATGTTTATTTGTTTAAAAATCGCGGCCATGGCGTTTTAGTCTTACAGCTTTTGATTTGAACCGAGGATTTTTGTTTTATTTTTACTAGTTTTGACAAATTCAAATCTAGGTTTTTCAAAAATCTTCAGACGTCTGCGTTCCTTTTTCAGTGAAATATCGGCGAAAAATGTGTCTTTCACCGTATCAATCGCGCGGCCATGGCGTATTAGTCTCATAGCTCCTAAAATATACGCCCAAGAATATTTTCAAAATTTTTACAAATTCAATCTGTTACTAACCAAAATTTCAGGTCTTTGCAATGCTTAGTTTTAAATATCTCCGTGGCCGCGCGGTTTGGAGCGTTTCAATGGCGCGGCCACGTTCAAACCCTTATACATTTTTAACCATAGCTTTGTAGTCCGGTCATTTTAGACATAAAAGTAGTGATCAAATAAGGAAAATTCCGACAGAGCCAAATTTTCGTAGAGACCTTAGGCATACCACGAGGAATAAAGTGTCAAAAGTCCCCATCAGTCCCATGTGAGCTTAGGGAGTTATTCGGGGCCCAAGGTCAAAATTTTAGGTTTTTTGGATTTTTCTCGAAAACGGTAAGTTTTATCGAAAAAGTACCTCAGAGCAAAGTTGTAGATCTTAAAATTCTCTATAAAAATGGTCCCTATATATTTTTTATTTTATTTTTTTTTAGCGTCAGCAGCAACTAAATCCTACTGAAAATTAATACGCGCAAAGACAGTTTCTGACACATCATCAGAACGATCTTTAGCTAATTTTTAAATGGAATCTTTGAATGTAAGTGTAGAAACTTTATGAATTTTTCGGCGATAAATCTTCACTTTCTTCTTTTCTGCTTCTTCATCTGCTTCATCGCCACAAAATAAGCAGTGGTTTTTAAAACAAAAGCTAGATTCACTTATTCGCGCTCTAGTATGAGGTGGACTTCCTTTTGAAGTACTGGCCTGTTCTTCCTCACGTTGTCTTTTTGATGCAGAGATTGAAGTTTTCCGGGTTTTGGATTTTCTGCAATCCACGTGAATTGTAACGGACTTTTGGCTTCTTAAATAATCAGCAAACTCATCACTTCTCGCGAAACTTGCATCGATTAAAGTTGGCATTCCACGACTGACCACAACAGTTTCATCTTCAGTCAAAAGTTTATTACAAATAAAGCAAAATTGTGACATTTTTTTTTAAATATAAATCAGCACTAACTTCAATAGTAGACAATTATAATAAATACGTATAGTCAGTCGATCTGCTCATTCAAGACTAAAAGAAGCAGGTATACGTGAACGACACCACATGGACCAAAGAATAGGCAGATGTTTTTCAAGGCCAGATGTTATTCAAGTAGAGGGGGGAGTAAATTTTCTTAGAATAGACTATTCTAAGAAAATTTACTCCCCCCTCTACTTTTCTGTATACTTCTCCTTATGTATACATTATACTTAGTACATTATAATAAGTATAATGTATACATAAAAGAGACACGAGTAGGCATTTTTGCTTGCTTGAGTACCTAAATATGTATGTACGTGGCATATGTGTGCATACTATGTAGAACATGATTCTTACAAGCGCAATATCTGGGAAATAGTGGGTCTTAGAGAAAAAATTATAGAGACCATTTTTATAGAGAATTTTAAGATCTACAACTTTGCTCTGAAGTGCTTTTTTGATGAAACTTACCGTTTTCGAGAAAAATCCAAAAAACCTAAAATTTTGACCTTGGGCTCCGAATAACTCCCTAAGCTCACATGGGACTGATGGGGACTTTTGACACTTTATTCCTCGTGGTATACCTAAGGTCTCTACGAAAATTTGGCTCTGTCGGAATTTTCTTTATTTCAATTGTCTAAAATGACCGGACTATTGACAAATTTATGGTTTTGTGAGTCTACTTTTACAATTTTTACAAAATCGTGGCATAATAAAAAAAAAACAATATAGACGCGCCATCGAAACGGACACAGATGGCCACCCTAGATAGAAAAAACAGAGACTCTCTTGCCATCAACAATATTGACGAATTTCACAGATAATACAACATCGCACACAATTTAATACCACTTTTATTCCTAAGACTATCTCGGTTAGTAGTAACGCTTCCTTCAACGACTGGGCCACTATTGGTATTCATAAGAGTCGAATACGACTTTATGAGCTGTATGCAGAGCGGACTTATATAAACACTGTAGAATTTAAGTTATATTTTAAGAATTATTCTTTTTTTTTTTAAATTTGGTTATAAGTAATAGTATATATTGGTATTGTATTTGGTAATATGTAGTTTAGGTTCATAGTATTTTCTTAGCTGTCGCATTAGGGTGATCCCTGTAAAAATGGTTTAAGCTGTTTTAAATAAATAATTAAAATATTTTAAAAAGTTTGTTTTATAGCAAAGTCGCGTTACTTAAGTTCTAAAATTAAAAACAGCAATAACATAATTAAAATGACATGGAACATTATTAATAGCGACACGGGAAGGTCTTGCAACCGAAATAGTGACTACAGCCTTGCTATTGGCGATACAATTTTAAATACAGACACACAATTTGCCACAGCCTTTGAAAATGTATTTGCGGATATTCCCGTATCGACTACTAAATCGCTAAACTTGTCACCTACTGCTGCCGAGTCTTTACTAAGGGAAAATGTTTCAGTCTGTGATTCAGAATTTAATTTTCAATATGTCACATGTCAAGATATAATTAAAACTTTTCACTTAAATGTTGAAAAGACCGCCGATCTATGGGGTAATTCTGTGGACGTTGCTAAGTCCATTATAAACATTGTAGCTCCTTCTTTAGCTGTTATATTTAATGATTGTATTGACCGTGGTGAGTTTCCTGATCTAATGAAATATAGTAAATTAATACCACTGTTTAAATCGGGTAGCACATCGGACCCCACTAATTATAGACCCATATTTAGCAACATTTTTGAAAAATTAATTTTAGAACAAATGCAATGATTTTTTAATAAACACAAGTTATTGCATAACCAACAGTTCGGATTTACACGGGGTCGTTCAACTACTGAACTTTTAGGACATATTTATAATGCCTGGGAGGATAAATGCGATGCTTTGGGCATTTTTTGCGATTTGTCTAAGGCTTTCGATTGCGTTCTTCATGATACATCAATCAGGAAACTACACCACTACGGGATCCGTAATGCCTCTCTGGATCTTCTTACTTCATATTTGAGTGGTAGAATTCAGAGAGTTGATGTTAACGGGAAAAGATCTCCTGGTTCCGTAGTTAGAATGGGGGTGCCCCAGGGCTCAATTCTCGGCCCGTTTTTGTTTTTGATTTATATAAATGACTTGCCTTACCTCATAAAGGATAACCATGACATAGTATTGTTTGCAGATGACACTTCTCTTTTATTTAAACTCAAACGCCAGCAGTTAGTTACGGACGATGTTAATAGCGCCCTGGCAAAAGTCGTTAATTGGTTTAATGTTAATAATCTACTCCTTAATGAGAAAAAAACGAAATGTATTAAGTTTACGATACCCCACGTAAGACAAGTGGAAACAGGGTACTAATCAAGGATGCAGAATTGAAACTGGAGGATAACACAGTGTTCTCAGGCATAACTTTGGAAGCTAAGCTTCAGTGGGGCCCGCATATAGACAAATTGGCAAAAAAACTTAGCTCAGCAGCATACGCCGTTAGAAAAATTCGTGATCTAACTGACTTAGAGACATCTCGTTTAGTTTACTTTAGTTATTTCCACAGCGTGATGTCGTATGGTATTCTCTTGTGGGGCAATGCCGCCAATATTCAGACAATATTTGTTTTGCAAAAAAGGGCTGTTCGTTCTGTTTATAAATTAAGTCCCAGATAGTCCCTCAGAGAAAAATTTAAAGAGATTAATATTCTCACTGTGCCTTCTCAGTTTATTTATGAAAAGCTTTTGTACGCGTATAAAAATATTAAATTGTTTAAAAAATACAGTGATATCCACATCATAAATACGAGGAACAAACATAAATTTATTCTTCCTCCAACGAGGCTCAAAAAAATAGGGGGTACGTTCAGATGCCAATGTACGTATACATTGGCATCTGAACGTACCCTTTTTTTTTCTACAATAAACTTCCGAACCATATTCAGGCACTAAGCCTAAATAAATTCAAATTGTTTATAAAACGAAAGCTATGCCTGAAAGCCTTCTATCATGTTAATCACTATCTCGAAGATAAAAAGGCTTGGTATTAAGCTGCTCCAATTTGCTCTGTGAATGTTGAAATTTCGGACTTCGCTTCTTTATTATTGACTCCTTTTACTTTATACACTGTGACATTGAATGATTTGACATGAATACTTAGTTCAGTATTTTATTTTTTTTACTTTACTTATTTTTATTTTTAATGTGTGTGTTTATTTGACATGAATATTTACTTGTGACTGTCATGACATTTAATGATTTGACATGAATACTTAGTTAGAATAGTTAGTATTTTATTATTTTTTACTTTATTTTTATTTATATTATTTGTTGGATTTGACATTTCGTATTTTTATTGGGATTAGTTTTTGTAAATTATTATTTATTTTATTTAGTAATTGTGAATGTGACGACCTTGTGGGTCACCTTTTGTTGTTTTTTTCCCACGACTGTCTGGCAGTTTGAGTACTATAAGCGACCTACCCAAATGTACTTTCTTTCGTATTGTTCGTCGTTTCGTTGAGCTCCTTGAGTTAAAAGTCGAGCTACACGATAACTGACAAATGCTTGCACTGACTGGACAGGTCCACTCAAATCTGTATGGTTCTTTCTTCAAAAGACCATCTCAGACACTAATCTGCATAGTTCTCAAGTAAGTTGAACAAGATTGTCTGGACTTTAAAAGAGACTATGACCTCTGAGTTTGTTTCGGCTGTTTCTTCTCAGACTAGTCAGGTACGAAACACCGGCCCCATCTAGTTTAAAAAATAAGGACGTGTAAAAGTGTTTGTGAAAACCAATTTGCAAAATAAATATCATTTATCATCTCCCTGTTTTACAAAAACAAGCAAATTTTTTTTTAAATATCAATGTAGAAAAAAAATATCTAGGTTTATGACAAACTATTCACATTGTTACTGTTACACATCTTCTAGGTCTGGCTACACTATTGCTTTCAGATCCGATTTGTATCGGACTACTAGAACATAAGAACCAATGTAAACTAACTATATTCTTGCAAATAATTAATGTATCATTCATTCAATGGTACCTTTCCTCCGATTCTGTGGATTTGCCTTTATCGAATCTGAAGGAGCAGTAGGAAAACCTTACAATAATCTTCCCATGAGATAACATTACTATTCGAAACATACCTTCCTTCCGCTGGTGAAATATTTGTGTCAGGTGCCAATTTTAAATGCCATCTATTTCTCCTAAAGTTCCCTCTTTCCGTTTTTACCATATGTGATAGTGTTTCTTTGCATTCGTCCAAAATTGTGCCGTATATCTTCAGATTAGTAAGCCATACCCCATCATTTACCTCCAATAGGCTTGTTAACTGAAAAAATCTAATTATTCCGTCACTTAGATAGTCAAAAAATATTTTAACCGTATTTTTTCTTTTGTAACATAAACCAACATTGACGAAGATACGACGTTTTTAAAATTCCCAATACGTCACTGTTTTGTATCATTCTTAGTGAGTTATGACGTCACGAGCCCCCACTCCCGAGTTTTGGTGCGTTTTATTTTTGTCAATATTCGTTGATTTACTAAAACAAAAAATACGTGTCCATTATTTTCCAATACTCTAACTGACGGACTAAATAAATATGCAATTTATTGATGGTGGAAACTAGCGTGTTCCGGCAAGTCTATTGCTCATGTCTCCTATTATAATTAATAAAATTATCTCCATATGTTTCTTTAATAAACGCTTTGGTTTCAATTTTTGGCTCGGGACTACAGGGTTGTTAAGTTTGTTTGGTATCATAGGAAGATTATCTCTGAGTTTTCGGTTAAACATTAATTCAGCTGGACTGTAACCTGTTTTCGAGGGTGTGTTTCTATAAACTAGTAATTCCAGGTAAATATCCTCATTTTTAGTAAGAAGATGTTTTGCAATCTTTACTGCAGATTTTGCTAGACCATGACTTTGAGCATAATATGGACTACTAGTAATCGATTTGAGCCCATATTCCTATGCAAAACAATTGAATTTTGTTTTAAATTGTGTACCACAATCAGAGCGCACTAGTTCGGGGATACCATACTCGTATCTAGAAAACATTTCCTTGCACTTAATGATTGCACTATCTTCAGTCAAAACATGCAACTTAAAAACTTCTAAATATCTAGAGTATTGGTATCTGGTTGCAATGGACTATTCCATTGCAACCAGATACCAACAGTTTAAATATTTAAACAAGTGAATATCTATTTTCTGCCAAGTTCAAGTTCTTTATGATTTTGTGAAGTTTGTATGCATTTGGAGCTATTCTTTACTTTTCCTCAATTTGTTTTGATAACCTTAACTACCAAACTGACTGTTTTGCTCGTTCCCTACATCTTGAAATCCGTTCATGACCTGATTTGTTTAATATTTCTTATGGTTCTCAAGTCGTCGGAACCTTTTATTTATGTATGTTCACTGATTACTCGAAGATGGCTGGACCGATTTGGATTATTATTCTTTTGTTTGAAAGGGTTTACTTCCCAGTTGGTCCCATAATCATCAAGTCAGGATCTGATGATGGCATCCTGGAGAAATAGAGATAACTCTTCAAATTTTATAGGCACACTAGCTGTTACCCGCGACTTCGTCCGCGTGATCCAACCTTGTCACGTAGAAGTATAAAAATAGACTACGACTTGTTTTCTAACCCACTAAATATACTTACACAAAAAAAACATTGATATCGGTCAAGCAAGCCGTTTCGGAGGACTTCGATAGCAAACACGAGATTTGTATATATTAGACTGCTTGGTCCGTGGAGCTCGTGGCTAAATAATATCAGCCACTCGGGTCGATCGGTTAAGCCATGCTTGCCTAGGTTGGTCTGTGGATGGATGACCACTCTTACATACCGAATTTCCTCCGAGGCTCGGAAAGCACGTTAAGCCGTTGGTCCCGGCCGTCATTTGTCCATCTTTGACAGTCGTTACAGGTAGTCAGTGGCCCCAAAAGTCTGACACCAGTTTTACCAAATGGTATCGTATTTCCCAGTATTAACTGGGTTGTGGAGATCAGATAGGCAGTCGCTCCATGTAAAGTACTGGTATTCAGCTGCATCCGGTTAGACTGGAAGCCGATTCCAACATAGTTGTGAAAAGGCAGGCAGATGATGAGACAGCTTGGTCCGCGGTTTCACTCGCGTTGAGTTCTGGATGATCCTAATTCAAAAGTCGGAAACTTTCACAGCGCAAAATAATGAGTAAGTATAATTCAAAATCTATCAAAATTTTAAAGATATACTCAGTCGTTGCTCATAAATTAGTAGGTTTCAAAGCAGAATAAAGGAACTTTGCAGAAGTATTTTGTACAAAACCTAAAATAATTGTCTGGGATGGAAGTTCTATGACCGGTATATTACACAACGATGTGATATTATGTAGCTATATACAATGACAGACAAAAATTAAAGACAAAATAAATTAAAAATTTCTAGCTTCCCTAGCTGATTTTAGCGACAAAATATTCTATGTAAGTACAGCTTTTTTCACTTTATCTGCCTTATATTCTGGGTTATTGCTAAAACGTTAATAACCTCTCATGGGTATGTTACTAATCTTAGTAAGCAATTTTCAAAAACCTCTCAATGGTTTCAGATGTTTTTGACCCCGTTTTCGTTATCAGTGACCCCGAAAACCATGAGAACGACACGGGACACCCATAACGGCAACACCAAAAAAGTCCTGGGCGCCATCTTGGATTTTCATTTCGAACTCATTTTCGCGAATCCGTCACCTTTTGTATCTCAAAATAAACGCCATATTCGTAATCAGCACCCCTGATAATCTCGGAATTGACCAATATTCTTTGATAGTACATTTTTTGACATTTCAACCCCATCGCACCCCAACATGATGATATTTCAGGTGATGATGAATGATGGTATTTCAGACCCCGTATTCAAAAACGTTCGACTCGTTTCCGATTCGACAACTCGTATATTATCTGTCTTCTTCTGGCATTACGAAAACGACCGAGATAGACATATGACTTCCCGAATCGGAAGCGAATCGAAGCGTTGTGAATACGGGTGCAGGTCCACCACATTAAATCTTAAAATTTCATGGTTTTGTAATGCAGCCAAGCCGTTTTGTAATACACCATAGATTCAGATTCATTTATTTGCCTGAAATATGGTATTATACAGATTTTACAATATACAAATAGTTCTTCATATTCCGCCGACTAGATAAATTCGGCATGCAAATTTTGTGACGATAACAATGATTCTAATTGAACAAAATACCTAGTTGAAAAACTTACAATGTCAAATTGAGTGTGTTAAATAAAGAATTGTCTAAATGATCAAAATACAAATGTCAAATAAAAATAATCCAATTACTAATTTTCAAAAACTAAACATACAAACTGATAACCAAAATAATTACATTACTAAATATGTCAATAACTTAAAATAAAAATGTCAAATATAATTTACATGTCATGAAAAGTTTGCCTTTGTCCTATAATTCATAAATTCCTTAATACTATAAAAACAGTTTTCTATGAACTACGCTCTGAGATGCTTTTGGAATAAGCTAGTTCGTAGTTCTCTAATAACCTTTGCAAGGCTAGCATGGGCAGGGGATAAAACTTTTCTCCACCGGTTATTTCCACTGACAAGGGACAAGTCAGTGGAAATGACAGGTGGAGAAAATTTTATCCCCTGCCCATGCTAGCCCTGCTGGTATATTATTAAATATCTGTACTGCTATTCGACTCTTTTTATGGCAGTACGCTGTTCTACATCTTGGCATTGCTAATTTTGTTGGATCCCTTGACATTTTGCCCACCTTATAAACATTGAGGCTATCGGCTTTATTGAATAGGTGAGGATGTTTTTTTTACAAATACTGCCATTTCCAGTATGTATAAGCATGCTAATGTTAATAATTTATGTTTTTTAAAAATATGTCTGCATGAATCTAATGGGTTTGCACCAGACACAGCACGCAAACATTTTTTTTGTACAATAAATGCCTTGTTGCTGTCAGTGGAATTACCCCATGTTCACTAGGTGTTAAGGTTTAAATTTGCTTGACGATGAATAGATGTGATTAAAAGACGTCCTTTCTTTATGAGTTTATTTTGCAACTAGCTTCATACTACAATCCTTTAGAAAACTGACATCTAGGTAGGTACATTATATACTGTCTATACAAACGATACTTTTGGCGTGAACATTCCGCCCACCAAAACAAATTGTTTTACCATTATAACATTCAAAATCAGAGCAATTGGACTGTATACAAAACTAAACTACTTCAAAATTTATTACATCAACAACACAACTTCTAATTAGTTGCTCATAGTGTCATATTCCTGTGGCAAAAATATTAACTTGGATAGAGGTCTCTTCAATTCATGATCTCCCTTACATTGTACGGTGACCACTCGAACCAAATTGTCAGTCCCAGGATGGACTACTTTCACTCGACCTAATAGCCATTTATTAGGTGGTAAGTCATCCTCTTTAATTATGACAATGTCACCAACACAGGGTGATGGAATCTTGGAATGCCATTTATACCTTTGCTGCATGGTGTTAAGATATTCAGATTGCCATCGCTTCCAAAAATCTTGGGTCATCCTTTGTATTAATTGCCATCTCGTGAGTATACTTATGTTTCTCTCCTTAAAATTGATATCTGGAATACTGATCAGGGGTTCCCCCACCAAAAAATGACCAAGTGTCAGAGGTGTAAGAGTGTCGGTAGTATCATCAAGCTGACATAATGGGCGTGAATTAAGGCTTGCTTCCACTTGAGCCAATAATGTAGCCATCTCTTCATATGTCAGTTTAGTTCCTTGAGTTACTCTAGTCAAGTGCCGTTTGGCTGATTGTACGCCAGCTTCCCATAAGCCTCCATAATTTGGCATTCGCGGCGGAATAAAGTGCCATACCGTACCATCATTGGCTAACAGTTCAGCAATCTCCCTTGTTACACTGGCCTTGCCCCTTGCAAATAGTGCTTTCAGCTCCTTTGCGGCCCCGACAAAGTTGGTGCCGTTGTCGCTCCATAAATGAGCACATGGACCTCTTCGTGCAACAAATCGTCGGAAAGCGGCGATAAATGCCTGGGCAGTAAGGTCTGTAACTGCCTCTAAGTGCAGAGCCTTTGTTGACATGCACACGAACAAACATACATAGCCCTTCGTTGCATGATGACCTCGTCCCTTAGATGTTCTTAATTGCACAGGCCCAGCATAATCGACTCCGCTGTTAAGAAAAGCTCTGTTGGCGTTCACTCTTTCAGGAGGGAGCTGTCCCATCATTTGATTATGCGTCTTTGCCTTGTCAACGATGCAGACCTTACAGGTACGTATACATTTTCTTACAGCTGCCTTTAACCCAATAATCCAATATTTACTTCGAATGTAAGTTATCATCATTTGGATGCCACCGTGCAGTCTTAATGTGTGCTTCTTGAATTATAAGTCTTGTAATGTGAACATCTTTAGGTATTATTATTAGGTGTTTTGATTCTTCCGGCAATATTGCGTTTTGTAATCGGCCTCCGACTCTTATTATATCTTTATCATCCAAATATGGAACCAATGTAATTAGAGAACTTTTAGTGTTAACCTTTCCCTTTTTCTTAATGTGTTCTATTTCCCTTTCGTATACTAGATTTTGATAATATTTAATTGCCCTTTCTAAAATATCTTCCATTTCATTAACTGATAAATAATCTTCTTGTTTTGTAATATTTTTAATACTTATAAATCGCTTACAGTAGGCTAAGACTCTCTTTAGTTTTGAAATACTAGATTTTTTTTCCCAAATAGGTTTTTCTTCGTAGGTACTGACAAGAGTATTGTAACTTGAATCTTTAATTTCTAGATCAGTTTCAGGAACCTCTTCTCTTGCCTTTTTAATTTCTTTAAACTTAAGCCAATTAGGTCCCGTCCACCACAGCTCAAGATCTGCTAAATCGCTTGCCTTCACACCCCTTGTAGCTATGTCCGCAGGATTTTCACCCGACTGTACGTGACTCCATTTATTGCTTTCTAGGAGTCTGAGAATATCAGCTGTTCTATTCGCGACAAATGTGCGCCATCGACTCGGTGTAGATTGTAACCATGCCAATACAACCATGGAATCGGTGTAAGCATAGACATTATTCATTTGTATATCGAGTGCAGCAGTAATATCTTTCACTAATTCAGCCAGTAACGTGGCAGCGCACAGTTCCAGTCTGGGGATACTCAGTTGTTTTACAGGTGCTACCTTCGTACGCGATGCTACCATTACGACGTGCACTACATCGTCTTCATTGACAACTCTTAGGTAAATAACTGCAGCGTATGATGTCATCGAAGCATCTGCGAAGCCGTGGAGCTGGATTACCTTACTTCGTGGCATAATTTGAAACCAACGTGGGACCCTAATGGATTGCAGGTAAGTTATTTTTTTTCTATATTTTGTCCACTCTTCCACTAGGTCAATAGGAGCTTCATCATCCCAATCTAACCGACGGAGCCATAACTTCAGGATCATTATCTTAGCTATGATAACTACAGGCGACAACCATCCAAACGGGTCAAACAATCGAGACACGTCCGAGAGAATGGATCTCTTCGTTATGGGATACTTCAGTCCAGGTAAGTTAACTGTCACCTTGAATTTATCATCCTTTCTATCCCACTTTAGTCCCAAATTTTTTATAATCTTATCTAATTTTATTTCCAACTGGTCTGTAGTATTTTCTTTTCCTGCTTGTAAACATTTTAATACTTCTTCTGAATTACTTGACCATTTCTGCATTTTAAATCCGCCCCTTTTGTACTCAAAAAAACGAGAGAGAGAGAGAGAAATACTTTTCTCTTACATTTATACACATAGTATTAGCTTCTTTCACATTGTCATGGCCGGCCATTAAGTCGTCCATGTAAAAACATTGTTTTATTGCAGCGGCAGCCTCTGGACAGTCATGGCTTTCGTCATCAGCTAACTGCTGAAGTGTTCGGACAGCAAGATATGGTGCGGCAGCTGTGCCGAATGTGACTGTCTTCAGTTTATAAGTACTTAAGTTCTTGTCTGTGTCATCTCACCACACAATACATTGTAGTGGTGTGTGTTGTTCAGCCATTTTCACCATCCGATACATTTTGATAATATCGGCTATTACACATAGTTTGTGTCTCCTCCAATTGATTATAAGGCTGCGCAAATCAGGCTGTAATACAGGCCCAATCATCATGCAATCGATGAGAGAATGTCCATTGGTGCCTCTAGCCGAAGCGTCAAAGACAACACGTAACTTCGTCGTGTCTTTGTCCTCTCGGACTACAGCGTGATGTGGAAGGTATTGTATATGTCTGTCATCTTGGTCTTCACATTTTTGTAAATGTCCCATCTCTAAATACTCATCAATTACCATTTTGTATTTTTCTTAAAATCGTTGTTTCTTTGGAATTTCCGTTCTAATTGTTGGAATCTCTGAATCGCTGCGTGTTTTGTATCTCCTATCTTTTGTATAGTTTTTTCAACAGTCTGCTTTAATGGTAATTGTACGACATAATTCCCTTCTTTATCTCTCACGGTTGTATTTTTGTAAATAGATTCACACTCTTCTTCTTCCTTTGTTAAAATCTTCCTTTTTGTATAAGAATCTGTTTCTATCTCCCAAAACCTTTTTAATGTGTCTTCCTCTTCGTTGATAAATAGAGTAGTTATTACTTCTTGATCTGTACTTTTGTTAGTTTCACCCGACAAAACCCATCCTAAGCATGTTTGTTGTGCTACTAGACCATTTTGTAGTCTTATTAGCCCTTCTATTATTCTTCCGAAAACGTCTGCCCCAAGAAGAATGACAATTTTTCCCGGTATGCCAAACTTTGGATCAGCTAATGTCAAGGGTTGTAATTCGGCCTTGTTTATCTTCATGAACTTAGAGGGCAATCTAGAGGAAATCGATTTCATAACGTAGGCTTTAACTTCAAAAGCTTCCCTTGAGCTTGATAGTAGGTGGAAAAATACCTTATGCTTAATGGATTGTTTTTCTTCGCCAATACCACTGACTATACTACTGACTTCAGTTTTCTTCAACCCTAATAACTCCACTGTTCTAGCTGTGACAAAAGAGGCTTCAGAGCCCTGGTCAATGAGTGCACGGCAGACATGTGACTCTCCGGAACTTGAAATAACATCTACCAGTGCTGTGGCTAACAAAACTTGTTGGCCAGGGTGCTGTTTTCTAGAATAGTGGGCTGCAATCTTTGTTTCAGTAGCGTCTTCAGTCTGAGAGGCAACGCATGTCCCAGACGAAGTGTTCTTCTCTTCAGTTGGTTTTGACCTGTCTTGGTGTAGGAGGGAGTGATGCTTCTTCTTACAGATTCTACAGGACGTCTTGTGTTTGCATCGAAAAACGGCGTGGTAAGGTATGAGGCAGTTGAAGCATAACTTGTTCTTTAGTGCAGCATTGTGTCTCTCTGCGACCGATAACATGACAAACTCCTTGCACTTGTGAATAAAATGATCACCCTTGCAGTAGGCGCAAGCTTTCTCACGTTCAGGTTTATCTTCTTCACTAGTGGCGGCATGAAATGACTTGGGCTTATTTCTCCCTCTCTCCTTCATTGTTTCAGGTGTAACTAATTCCAGCGTGCGAAATTTGCTTTCTAAAAAACCTTTCAATGTGACCCATTTAGGTACGTCATCGGTATTGTCCTTGTATGCGAATTCTTCCCATTCTTTGTAACATTGTCTAATTTCTGCATGACAAGAAACTCCAGGAATGGATCCCACTCATCAATAGCTGCTATTCCGATATTTTTCAAACCATGAAGGCACTCTGAGGTTGTATCTACCAAAAGTTTGATCATTGGAGCAGCTTGGTTGGCTACCCGTTTCTGGTAAAAAAGCCGTTTGAAAAGCGAGGTTCTTAATACTCGTTTATTGCCGTAACGATATTTTATTAATTCCCAAGCTTGTGTATAATTACTTTCTGTAATTTGTATTTGCCGTAACAATGCTTCCGCCTCACCCGTAACACTTGTCTTCAGGTAATGTAGTTTTTGAACATTTGATAACGCATTATTATTGTGTACGAGAGTGGTAAACAAGTCTTCATATTGTTACATCGGACCTACTAGCTAGAACATTCGAGAAAGCCAGTGATTACAATGTGTGTACGTTAGAAGTTCGAGAGCATTCTATTATTATTAGTTTTAAAGTTAGGTAGGTACAAACTCGCGACCTATTTATACAAAGACATTAGAATTTCGACCGTATGCCTAGGGCATACGGTTCATATTTGTTTGTTTTGTACAAGTAGCTTATACCTACTACTTTTATAGGTAATACCTACCTGGTAGGTAGGTATCTACGAATCTTTTGTTAGTGTTTTTTATGACCCTCTCGAATGTTCGTGGTTATTCTGGTGTGTCTGTTGGCGAGTATAAATAGAGCGCTCAGGGCCGCGACAGTCAGTCTTGTTTTAGCGACACAACGAAGCGAATCGAAGTGACTTTAAGTGCGATATCTCAGTGAATAGTAAACAGTAGTGTATTTGTGATTAAGTTTTGATTGTTTTGTGATTAATAAAGTTATTGTGTTGTTTAATCGGTAGTAATTAATTTATCTCATACCCAGCTCGTAACAATATGTAGGAAATGTTTCATACTTGCCAGAGAAAGATGGCAACTGTATACGTGGTAACTTCACACTCGATAAGCTTGTTGCAACACCAGATTCATTTAACTGATCTTCATTATTATTGAGCGGTTGACTCGGTAGTGATTTGTTCAATAGATCTAACAATTCAGCTTTTAAAGATACATATAATTCCTCATATTTATAAAATTCTTCATTGAGAAAGTAAGGTAATACTCCGCGTTGGTCGCGTGGTGTGCATTTAGTAAACTCTCGATGATTCTTCGTAAAATTCTGCCAGTATTCCTCAATACATTCTAAACGCGCCTTTGCATAACCCGTAGTTAACTTGGCTTTAGCACATTTCTTGAAGTTAGTTTGCGCTTTTTGCAAAACATTACCCGTATCTTCCAAAGCAGCCAGCAATCCACTTTGTTCCGATGTCACCGCAGTCATTTTCAATGTTTATTTGCGTACACAACACTTGATTAAGTTCGTAAATAACACGTTATAAAGTTAATTTCTTCTAATGAGCCACACGTTTGTCTTCGATACGTAAACAACTTCCTTATCTCTCGACCGGCCTACGTCACCTATTGTATGCGCTGGCGCCGGCCAGGTGCGAGGTGGGTGGCCCGAGCGTTTCTATTCAATTTACTTTTTATTTATTAATCCGGTTCGTTTGGACCATGTTCACTAGGTGTTAAGGTTTAAATTTGCTTGACGATGGTTAGATGTGATTAAAAGACGTCCTTTCTTTATGAGTTTATTTTGCAACTAGCTTCATACTACAAATCTTTACAAAACTAACATCTAGGTAGGTACATTATATACTGTCTATACATACGATACTTTTGGCGTGAACACCCCATATAATTAACCCGTATCTTAACACCGATGAGACATATCCATGATAAGCTAACAGCGCGGCATTACGTCCAACAGTTTTCCTAAGATTTCTTAGTGCAAATGCAAAGCTGTTTAGCCTATTACATACATTTTGAATATGCTTTTTCCAATTACAATTTTTATTTATTTATTTATTCATGTACACACAAAATACATAAAAGGACAATATATTAACATAGAAGAGCACAAAGGTACTGCTTATTTCAAAAGAAATAAATAAATAATTTTCTATGCCTAAAAATTTCGTATGGTCAACTTCTTCAATCTCATTATCACCTCCCACACATAATTTATAATTTTCATTGCTTTATTTGTCATTTTGTAATTAGAGAAATTAATATATTTTGTTTTGAAAACATTCACACGTAAATTATTTTGTTCAAGCCATTCTTTTACAGCTTCTACTGCAGCATTAATTTTATTCTCTAATTGTTCATTTTCTTTATCTTTATTTATAATCATTGAGATGTCATCTGCAAACAACACGCACTTATTCCTTCGTCACTGTTGGCAAATCATTAATGTAAAGAAGAAAAAGCAGTGGCCCCAAAATACTACCTTGCGGCACACCATACAGTGCCGACCAAAAGTCGATAAGCAATCTCACAAAGCAATAGCTTGACGTTTAGTTTGACTTACGACCTTCTACTTTCAACAAAATAGATATTGTCAGCAACTAGTTGTAGTTCATAATTTCAATGCCAATATCTAAGACATGATGGCCTAGCGGTTGGGCCCGTCCAGAATTAAGAGCGAATCAGTAAGCCGTGAGTTCAAATCCCGCACAGTTACTTTTAGTCTTTTTGTAAGTTTTTACTCTACAGAAATATTAATTTAATTTAATTTAAACCACAAATATGATTGAGTATCACGTGAAGCCAAGCACGCTTTTTGAAGTTTTCTACTCAGAAACAGGCTAAAGGATATAAATTGAAAGGTCAGGTACTCACAGGACGCTGGGAACCAGGAGATCACCACACTGTATCACTAGCAGTCGTATTTCACGATATTTTGGTGATTTAACCGCGCGCGCGCGGATTTTCTTGTCGGCCGGCTTTTTGGTTGAGTTCGAACCGATTACGCGTGTCCGAGTCCAGGGCGCGCGAAGTTAAACAGAATAAGATAAAATCACCTAAATTTTCAATTTTTAAACCTTGGAGTGCATGGTATGCCTCATAAATAACGTTTGTCAATGTTTGTAAATCTTGGAAGTTACCCGATTTTAAAACTGGCTGGTTAAAGAATTTGTCTAGATATGTTAAAGCTATAATACGCTTGTTTTGATAACGTTCGATCAAACTATTAAAAACTACTTCGTAATTATCAGCAGTCATCGGAATCCCTTTAACAATAGACAAAGCTGGGCCTTGTAAACAAGACGCTAAATAATGAAATTTTTCTATTTGCGAAATTGAATTATTTTCGTGAATTAAAGTTTAATATATTGTTTAATTTATTATGTTTTTTGTTTATTATATTATTTAACTTGTTTGCTTTGTTCACAGATTTCGTAAAGTTAGGGAGGTAGATAGAAAAATAAGTCAAGAATTTTGTTAGATTTCTGTGAGGTAGACATGAACTTTATGAATATTTTAACTTGATCGGAATGAACTTTGTCGTTTGGTTGTAGTCATACAGAATACACTATATAATGTGGTATTTGATGGTCAGTGACGTGTGGTTTAATAGATAGCGGTATTGTTGTTGGTGTGATTCTTAAAATGCGGGCAAATATTAATATTAAGGCGAGGGCGACTATTATCGCGAATTATCCGCGCTTCATAAAAGTGGCCTTAATAGGACTAAATGTGAGTATTATAATTATTTATGAATTGTAACTTAAACATTAAAAATTTAAAAACGAATGGGTATTATAAATTGTTCATTTATTTGGTGACCTGTGGTTTACTTAATTCGTTATTTTTTTTTCAATCTATCATGCAAGATAAATAATTAGTGTTTATTATTGGATTTATAAATGCAGAGTGAATGAAGTCACTTTAGTATTTATTACAGCTGCCTAACATCATTTTTTTTTGTTTAGAGAAATGCAGTAAGTCTCTGGATCAAAAGGTATGAGGAAGAAGGGAGCCTTGCAAGTAGACAGCGAAGTGGAAGGTCGTCGCTTATTAGCGAAGCGCAGCGACAACATATCGTGGGCGAGTATGAAACCAATGGTTTCACACCTACGACACACTCGGAGTCACCGCAAACTGTTCGCCGTGCCCTCCACGCTGAAGGCTTGCATCACAGAAGATCAGCTAAAATGCCCTTCTTGACAGAAAGACATAAAGAAGAACGATTACATTTCGCACGGGAATATTTAGACTTTCACTGGGTTACTTCCATTTTGTTCCGGTTCGCGGTCGCCACTCCAGAACTTTTCGACCCCATCGGCCATCCGTTCTGCGAGCAATGTGCCCTGCCCACTGCCACTTAAGTTTAGCAATTCTTCGGGCTACGTCGGTGACCTTGGTTCTCTTGCGGATGTCTTCATTTCTGATGCGATCACGCAAGTAAACTCCGAGCATAGCCCTCTCCATTGCCCTTTGGGTGACTTTAAGCCGCATACGTCTACTTGACTGCATTGAAAATAATGGGGGTTATACAAAATATTAATCCCTAATGTTCTAGTTTTAATTAGACGTGTTACAAAATGTTTAGCGATATTAATAATTCCTAAATTGAGGTTTAGTTTCAATCTTCTTTTCTTCAGGAAAATGAACACTTAAACTATAACCTCAATATGAGTTACATTTATTGTGACGTCACATAAAAAACATATTCACGAAGTATAAATTATGTGTTAGTTTTCAGTAAGCTCTGTTGAATACCGATAGATAGAAGTGGGTATCAACAATTATATTTGTGTTATTAGAATATCCTTGTTATTGTTACATCGGACCTACTAGAACATTCGAGAAAGCCAGTGATTACAATGTGTGTACGTTAGAAGTTCGAGAGAATTCCATTATTTTTAGTTTTAAAGTTAGGTAGGTACAAACTCGCGACCTATTTAAACAAAGACATTAGAATTTCGACCGTACGCCTAGGGCATAAGGTTCATATTTGTTTGTTTTGTACAAGTAGGTAATGCCAACCTTGTAAGTAGGTACCTGCTATTTTTTGTTAGTGTTTTTTTATGACCCTCTCGAATGTTCGTGGTTATTCTGGTGTGTCTGTGGGCGAGTATAAATAGAGCGCTCAGGGCCGCGACCGGCAGTCTTGTTTTAGCGACACAACGAAGCGAATCCAAGTGAACTACAAGTGCGATATCTAAGTGAATAGTAAACAGTAGTGTATTTGTGATTGAGTTTTGATTGTTTTGTGCTTAATAAAGTTATTGTGTGGTTTAATCGGTAGTAATTAATTTATCTCATACCCAGCTCGTAACAATTGGTGTCAGAAGTGAGAGATAAGTTATGCCAATCCTACCTAAGGACGACACGGAGGGTATCCGTACCAGAAGTCAGCGACAGCAGGACATGGACCAAAGGCGGTTTGGAGATTCTCCGACACAGACACCGGGTGCTGTCCAGCCTACGTCGCAGCCAGTCGCTGGCCCATCCGCAGTTTCTCCAGCATCAGTGGCGCCAGACTTGTCAGCTTTAATGGCGTTGCTGCAGGATCAAGCTCGCCGTCAAGAGGAGCAGGCTCGCCAGTTACAGGAGCAATTGCAACGAGACAAAGAGGAGCAGGCTCGCCGTCAAGAGGAGCAAGCTCGCCGTCAAGAGGAGCAGGCTCGCCGTCAAGAGGAGCAGGCTCGACGGTTGGAAGAGCAGTTGCAGCAAGACAAAGAGGAGCAAGCCCGCCGCCAGGAGGAGCAGGTCCGCCGCCAAGACGAACAGATGATCCTCATAAAGGATCTTCATGCAACTTTCGGCAAGGACCTGAAAGTGATGAAAGATCAGGTTCACCAGCATGAGAACCGCATCTCAGAGGCCGAAGTTAAGATTGCTGGGGTACAGAAGGCTTTGAGCGAACTGAAGACTGAAGGTGGAACTGTAGCTTCAGTGGTTGCTGCACCTTCTTCGCGTGGTTTCAAGGTTCCTCCATTTGACGGAACATCGTCGTGGTCGGCCTACAGAATCCAGTTTGAGGCCGTCATGAAGGCGAATGGATGGACCAAACCACAAGCCATGACCGCGCTCACCTTAGGCCTCCGAGACCAGGCCCTAACCATTCTCGAGGCACTCGGCAGGGATGTAACCTACGAGCAGCTGCTAGAGGCGTTGGAGTCCAGATACGGCGACGCGCACCTGGAGCACGTATTCCGTGCCAAGTTGAAGGACCGTTTTCAACGAAGTGCCGAGAACCTACAGCAGTGGGCTCTAGAAGTTGAAAAGCTCGTTCGGAAAGCCTACCAGTCTGCCCCTGCACTGATTGACGGAAATCTGGTACAGGCGTTCGTTGATGGAATACGTGACTTAGAAGTTAGAGCCGCCGTGAGACTTGGGCATCACGAGACATTGAAGGACGCCTTGGCCCATGCCTTAGAAGTAGAGGCAGTGAGGCAAGACCACCGAACGCACCGCGTCAGGGAGGTTGTAGCATCACCTGTACGCGACCGCCCGCAAGGGTATAGTCCTAGGTGCTACACTTGTGGAGAAAGGGGTCATCTTCGGTCCAGCTGTCCTAAGCGCAGCACCCCGAGAGAAGATCAGCAGGGAAGAGTGGCTGAAGTGACTGCCCAGCCACAGCAGGGAAACGAGTAAATGCCAGGACTGCGGGGCGGGTGCTGGCTGGTATTGAAAGAGCCCCGAGAATCTTGATCTCGCAAGCACATGACGGGAACAGCCTGACCATCAAAGGCGAAGTCAATGGAACACCATGCAAACTGACGTTGGATACTGGAGCATCTCACACGGTCGTCAATTCCAAACTAGCAAGTCGGTTTCTTGGGGACTACTTCAATAAGCACGACCGTATACAGTTACTAACAGCTACCGGTCAGCACATTACCGTCCGAGGCAAGAAGGAGGTGGATTTAAAATTGGGTGACAGATTTTACAAGCAGAATGTCATCGTGGCCGATATAGTGGACGATTGCATCTTGGGCTTGGACTTAATGCGGAAATATCGTTGTGAGATTGACGTTGATCAAGGAGTACTGAAATGTGGTTCAGAGGAAGTGTTCATGGAAGGTGCACCGTCAGGAAAAGTGTACTGCCTGAAGAAGATTGTTCTTCCTCGCAGATCAGAAACGATGGTGCCAATTTGTTTGCCACGGAATTCTGGACAAAAAGATCGAAGTGTTCTGATAGAAAGGGTGAACAATGACTTCCCATGGAAGATGGCACGAACTCTGGTCATGGCCACCAACATCTCAGCAGTACGCATACTGAATCCAAGTGACCAAGAGCATGTGATTAAGAAGGGCACCTTGATCGGCACTTGCGAGGAAGTAGCTTGGATGCGTCAATTGCAAGATGTGCCTACCGGAAATAAAGTTCGTAGTACAAAATTTGACGTGTCGACACTTTTGGAAAACTGCGATTTAACCAAAGGAGAAATGGAGAAGGCTAAGAAGATGTTACTTGAGTACGCCAACACTTTCTCTTCAGATGATGCTGACATAGGGAGAACTGGACTTGTTCAGCATCAGATTAATACAGGTAACGAGTTACCAATCCGTCAGCGACCAAGAAGACTGCCAGTTGCACGAGAAAAAGAGGTAGAAACCATGATTGAGGGAATGGTGAAGGACGGTGTTATAGAGCCTTCATCGAGTCCATGGTGTTCTCCTGTGGTCCTGGTAAAGAAAAAGGACGGCAGTATGCGCTTCTGTGTGGACTATCGACGACTGAACGACGTCACGAAAAAGGACAGCTACCCGCTGCCTAGGATCGATGACACACTGGACACGCTGACTGGTATGAAGTGGTTTACCACACTTGATCTGAAGAGTGGCTACTGGCAAGTAGAAATAGACCCCAAGGACAAGGAGAAAACTGCATTCTCAACAGGAAAAGGGCTATGGCAGTTTAAAGTTATGCCATTTGGTTTGTGCAACGCACCTGCGACGTTTGAAAGACTGATGGAGCAAGTACTCGCCGGATTGATTGGAGACGCATGTCTTGTCTATTTAGACGACATAATCATAGTGGGCCGTACATTTGAAGATCACCTTAAAAACCTCAACCGAGTGCTGTCGAAAATCCAAACAGCAAATCTCAAGTTAAGTCCGAAAAAGTGTTCGTTTTTCAGACAGCAAGTGAACTTCTTAGGACACATAGTTTCGGGGGAAGGTGTTCAAACAGACCCAGAAAAAGTAGTCGCCGTCAAGGATTGGCCAGTTCCGAAAGACAAGACACAGGTCAGAGCATTCCTGGGTTTGTGCTCCTACTATCGAAGGTTTGTCAAGAATTTTGCCGACATTGCAAAACCTCTGCACAAACTCACTGAGGAAAAGAGGCAATTCTGTTGGGACGATGACTGCGACGTCGCATTTCAAGAATTAAAGAAACGTCTGTGCAACACACCTATTTTGGGATATCCTGACACTGAAAATGACTTCATAGTTGACACAGATGCCAGTAATACTGGAATTGGGGGCGTGCTGTCTCAACGGAAAGGAGACCGGGAGGTTGTAATAGCCTACTTCAGCAAGTCTTTATCGAAACCAGAAAGAAATTATTGCGTTACAAGACGGGAGCTACTCGCCGTAGTAAAGACATTGCAGCACTTCAGTAAATATTTGCTGGGACGTAAATTCCAACTACGAACTGACCATGCTGCACTGAAGTGGCTATTGCAGTTCAAGAATCCAGAGGGGCAAGTGGCGAGATGGATAGAACTACTCCAAGAGTTTGATTTCGTAACTGAGCATCGCAGTGGGAAGACTCACGGTAACGCAGACGCCTTGTCGAGAAGACCTTGTCCTGAAGACTGTAAGCATTGTGCTAGGCAAGAGACTAAGGAAGTAGTACCCGTGAGGATGCTTAGAACGGATCTCAGCGATGAATGGAAGGAGACCCTACAGCAGAATAGAATAGAATAGAATAGAATAGAATACTCTTTATTATGTACACCATAAAAATATAAATACAAACATTTTAAACACTTTACAAGGGGTGACACAATGGGCGGTCAGCAGGCTCAGCAAAAAGATCCGGACATCAAACCAATCTTCGAGTGGATCAAAGCTGGTGTTCCTAAACCCAAGTGGAGTGATGTGGCTGCGATGAGTTCCATCACAAAGAGTTATTGGGCGCAATGGAACAGCTTGGTGATCCAGGATGGAGTCTTGTGCCGTAAATGGGAAAACGCTAGAGGGGACAGCTGCCATCTACAAATGGTTGTCCCTAAAGCTAAGGTACCGGATGTTCTACGGCTCTACCATGATGGATGTTCTGGAGGACATATGGGAGTAAAAAGGACTCTACTAAAAATTCGCGAACGCTTTTACTGGATCCATTGTCGTGATGATGTGGAGGACTGGTGCCGCAAATGTACCAGTTGTGCGGCCGTGAAAGGACCCCAGACACGCAGCAGAGGTGCATTAAAAGTGTACAACGTTGGAGCCCCTTGGGAACGGATAGCACTAGACGTTGCGGGACCGTTTCCAGTAAGCGAGAGCGGAAACAGGTACTTCCTGGTGGTCATGGATTACTTTACAAAGTGGCCGGAAGTCTTCGCCATTCCTAACCAAGAAGCAACAACTGTCGCAGATAAATTAGTTCAAGAAGTATTCTGTCGTTTTGGAGTACCCTTAGAAATACACAGCGATCAAGGAAGAAATTTTGAATCGCAAGTATTTCAAGAGACTTGTCGATTGATGGGTACCCATAAAACCAGAACCACCTCTTACCACCCACAATCCGATGGAATGGTGGAACGATTCAACCAAACGTTGGAGAGATATCTGGCGAAAGTTGTGGAAAGCCGGCAAAGGGATTGGGACAAGCACATACAGCCGTTTCTTCTGTCTTACCGAAGTGCAGTCCACGAAAGTACGACTGTGACACCAGCCTTCGCGAACTTTGGAAGGGAATTACGGTTACCTGCTGATTTAATCACTGGAACTCCCCCTGATGCTCCATGTAGTGTAACAGATTACGCGAATGACTTGCGTAATAAGTTGAACGATGTTTATGAGCATATCCGACAGTCCGGCCAACAGATGTCTGAGAAGATGAAGACCCGTTATGACCGGAAAGCCAACGGTAGGGGTTTCGAAGAGGGTTCACTGGTGTGGTTGCATAACCCAGTGCGGAGCAAGGGGAAGTCTCCGAAGTTACAAGCAAAATGGGATGGGCCATACCGAGTCGTGACTAGGATCAACGATGTCACCTACCGAATACAGAAGGGTCCACGAGGTGCGCCTAAGATTGTGCATGTAGACCGGTTGGCGCGATACTACGGGACTAATGATGCTCGGGACGAGCATGTCTAAGGAGGGGGCAGTGTTACATCGGACCTACTAGAACATTCGAGAAAGCCAGTGATTACAATGTGTGTACGTTAGAAGTTCGAGAGAATTCCATTATTATTAGTTTTAAAGTTAGGTAGGTACAAACTCGCGACCTATTTAAACAAAGACATTAGAATTTCGACCGTACGCCTAGGGCATAAGGTTCATATTTGTTTGTTTTGTACAAGTAGGTAATGCCAACCTTGTAAGTAGGTACCTGCTATTTTTTGTTAGTGTTTTTTTATGACCCTCTCGAATGTTCGTGGTTATTCTGGTGTGTCTGTGGGCGAGTATAAATAGAGCGCTCAGGGCCGCGACCGGCAGTCTTGTTTTAGCGACACAACGAAGCGAATCCAAGTGAACTACAAGTGCGATATCTAAGTGAATAGTAAACAGTAGTGTATTTGTGATTGAGTTTTGATTGTTTTGTGCTTAATAAAGTTATTGTGTGGTTTAATCGGTAGTAATTAATTTATCTCATACCCAGCTCGTAACATTATGTTAATAAAAAATGACTTAAAAGTGGGTATCCAGATACACAAAAAAATCTTATGAACGGTAACAAGAGAACTTCTTATATCTAGGTAGGAATGTGACGTTACAAATCTTATTAAAGTTGTTAATTATATGAATAAATGAAACGAATAAAACAATTTTTGTTATCTGTCAGCACTTTTTTTTCCACCTTCCAACACCGAAAAAATATTACACAATCTCATAAATAGTTATGATGGGTTATTAACTTATATTTAAATCTTTATAAAAAATAAATAATGAGCATGAACCCATTTCAAAATAAATACCTAAGTAAATAGTTTTTGTATAAAATACAAATATAAATTAAAGTGGTTACAAAAAAAAAACCCGTATGTAAACGGGATTTGAACTCAAGACACGTAGATCGTGAATCCACTGCTTAACCTAAACAGCTATCAACACCTGGTAGATATGGTCGAAGTTTACCTATCCAATGCAAATACGATCATGCGTTTGCTGCGTGTATAACAAAAGAGACGGTAATATATATCTTTTTGTTTCGTGGAGAGCGACGCGACAACTTGCGACAGTAGGCGACTCTGTGGCTGTGGTGTGCGTAGGTACTGTATTGAGACAGCTTACACATACAGCCGCACGGACGCTCGGCCGTGCGTTCACAGCAATATGATCCTTCGCGTGCCTGTGCGCTTATGAACGCTTACTGTACATATTGGTCCTGTATTGAGATTTATGTGTTATCACGTCTCTGTCTTTATTGACTCCTAAAATTTCAACATGTTGCTGCCTATTCGTTAAGTAATATTTTAGCCAATTTAACGCTTTGCCTCTTATTCCATAACTCTCACACTTTTTTAGCAGTATATCATGTTTTACAAAGTCAAATGCTTTGGTCATGTCAAAAAATATTGCAGTGACCGGTATCCTCTTATCTATATTCTCGTTTATCAATTTTATTAGTTGATAACATTTCAAAGAGGAAAGTGCGTGCGGTTGACTTTCCTCTTTGAAAACCATTTTGTTCCGTACTTATGATATTATATCCTACTAATATTATTATTATTATATGTATATCCTACTACTTCCTACTACTATTATAAAGGCGAAAGTTTGTAAGTATGGATGTATGTGTGGATGTTTGTTACTCTTTCACGCAAAAACTACTGAACGGATTTGGATCAAATTTAGCACACAGATAGTTTATTACCTGGATTAACACATAGGATACTTTTTATCCCGGTAATAAGATCCCGTGGGATAATTTCAAACTTCACGCGGGCGAAGCCGCTGGCAGAAGCTAGTTTGGATATAAATGCGACAATTCGGTTGTACATTGCTTTTTCAAATATTTTTGAAATTATGGGTATTAAGGTCACTAGACGATAGTTGTTTAAATCATGTTTATTATTTTTTTTATATATTGGTTTTACAACTGAAGATTTTAATTTGTTAGGGTACTTTTCTTCAAATAAGCTTAAATTAGGAGGAGCTTAAATAGGAGACAATATGTCGGCACATGATTTTATTATGTGGGTGGAGATGTCATCATATCCCACAGCGTTGGTATTATTTAGTGATTCAATAATTTTCTTGATTTCATTGGGCGTGCATGGTTCAAGGTATAAACTATTACTTAAATTGCTGGTGTTATTTGTAAAATTATTTTTCTTCTTGGACATGTCTATATTTGAAGCATCAATGAAGTGATTATTAAACGCTTCCGCTATTTCTTCCGGATTTTCTATTGTAGCGTCATTCAGTTTAAAACGCCTGTACATAAATTATTTACGGCATTTCTTCTCAGAATTATTGCTAACAATATTTTTGCAGGCGCTTAGTGGCTTATGAACAACTTGTTTCTGGATGTCCATAGTTACGTTTTATCCATTTGTAATATTACAAATGGATAAAACGAAACTCCACCGACTTCCAAAAAGAGGAGGTTTTTAATTCAACTGTTTTTTTTTTGTTTTTGATGTTGTTACCTCAGAACTTTCGACTAGGTGAACCGATTTTGATGTTTTTTTTAAAGCTGGTGCTTCTGGTGTGGTCCAATTTTAATTTGCTGAAGATCTGATGCTGATCTGGAGATATACAATAGAACGCTTCAAAACTAGACAGCAAATCTGCAGTGATTGCTGCAATCGCGGTTGTAGGTTCATTGTTTATACTACATAATGACGTAACATCACGCCTGTATGCTCTGAGGGAGTACGCAGAAGTGTACAATACACCCAGATTTCGACAGTTAAATGTGTTAAGTTCCATTTATTGGGGATAAGCCATTTACCTTGACATCATCATTTCAGCCGCAAGACGTCCACTGCTGCCGGCGTAGCATGGCGTTCTATCTCTACTCTACCAAGACTTTACAAAGCTCTTTTCCATACTGACAATCGACAAAATGACAGATAAATGACAGATTTTCGAAAGACTCCTACCGTCCTTAGCATGGCGATGTTTGACATGTGGATAAGACAGTTCTCTAGTCTCTAGCGACAAAAGTCTATAACGTCGAGCATGGCGATATTTTTTTGTCTACTTTTGACAGTTGTTGTAGAAAACGTTTCTTGACTTCTAATGTCAAAAAGTCTACAACACATCAGACCTAGACAAGCGGGTTTTTACAAAAACATATTATTTTTTTGTACGCGATTTGGTAAAAAACATGTCGGGGTCCTACCGTCGCCATTTCCTCAGTTTCTATGCTGAGGAAAATGAAGGGAAGGTCAAAAGGAACGCTGTACTAGCTCTAACCGGGGCTTTCAATCTCTCGGAAAACGAGTTCCTCGAAAACTATATACTTAGTAGGTAACCAAATAGATGGTGCAATATCTGTGCCAGGAGCTGAGCAAGGATCTGTTTCCTTACACATCACATGGTCTGCCTGTTCTCGTTAAAGTAGGTAAGTTCAATCCAGGTTAATTACGCCTTCCAACTAGTTAGGTACCTTGTAAAAATAATGGGCAATCTTATAAGTGGATCAAAGTTCTGCTGACAGGATATTACCAAAGGGGTGTTGGCTAAGAGCAAAACATTTGTATTGGTCAAACTACAATAAGCAATTTTTAATGCAATTTGTTATTGTTGTTACAATAAACACAAAGTCAGTTAATTTCCCTCATAAAAACCAAAGTTTGAGTGGCCCGAGTTAGATAGTGTGATAGATATTTAAGTTCTGTTGTTTCAGACTGAAACCGCGATGGATCCTGTACCCGAACACTAAGGCAGGAAGGCAGACTGTGGCAACTAGGTACCAGCGAAAGTTCAGCCTCCCAAGACATATTGGGAGCCATTAACTCTACCCATGTACAACTCTGTTACATTGTGATAAAGCGAAAATAAACATATAAACCACATCTTTCAAATGTTTCATTATTATTTTTGAAATCGAAAATTCACTTTGTTTGTCATTATAGTTAGAGAGCCGACGATACTAAACCTTGTCTGATAACGACTCCCAGACTGATTATGTACTTAGAAAATACCAACGCAAATCTGAAAGACCATCAATTTCTGTGAAAGAAAAACGACTGCTGCGTTTTCCAAACAGTGCAGAAAGTGATTGCTGCAGCCCACCGCGCGTTTTGTCAGCAATCACTTGGTTCCTGTCGATTTGTACTGATTAAATACACGTGTCACGATCATGTGCGAATCATTTTACAAGACTTGGGAGTCTTTATCACACAAAATACTTTTTTTACTTTTAATAAAAATATTTTTTTTTTATTGCGCCTCTCGGTTTTTTGCATTGCAGCATCGCAATTTCGTGTTCCCCCATTAATAATAAAGTAATTAATTAAATAATTATTATTATATACTTACAAACTTCTTATCAAATTAAGTTTTTAAAAAGAAACACACTAACAATCCTAACCTCTCTTTAATTATTCAAATTATCTTAACCTGAGCAAAATCACAAAATAACCTAAATCAAAACTAAAAATAACAAAACTAGCACAAACAATCGAAATCAAAATTAGAGGCCACCAATATCGTAAATAGCACCCAAGAGCACAACCGTCTCGTCCGAGCGCCGACGCAAAAGTGAAGTGTCGCACCGCACTGCTCCGTTCTCGTCTCGCTATCCCTTCCACCGGACGTCATCGCGCAGATGTACTAGGTTGAGAGGGATTTTCCTCTAAGACGGCCGTTCCTGACAGCTGAACGACCTCGTCAGCTTGGATTTCTGCAGCAGGGTACCTTTGTAGTCCATCCTCATTTGATGGTTCTTCATCAACATCATTCTCTTCTGAAATGTTAAAACAACATTGTAGTGATGTATTATTTTAGCTTTGGATACTCATTGCAAACGGACAGCAAGCGTGCACTCAAGCAATCCCCTTACAAAGGGTAACCAAAGCAAGAAGGCATCATCAATGAGGAGCTCTACTCATGAACGATGTCAGCAAACATAATATGAGCAACAGTAAAACAAGAAGCTCTCGAAAGTGGCCCTCTGGCAACCGCCAGGACAACACATAAATAACAACAAATCAAGAAGCCACTTCCGAGGCCCTCTGATAAGCCTCCGCATCGAGGAGTATCAGGACAACACACACAAGGTCACCTCCGTGACGTTCTGGCTACCCCACAGGGGTACCAGGTAAACACACACATGGTCACCTACGTGACGTTCTGGCTACCCCTCAAGGGTACCAGGTAAACAACACAAAAGTCACCTACGTGACACTCTGGCTACCCCTCAAGGGTACCAGGTAAACAACACAAAAGTCACCTACGTGACACTCTGGCTGCCACTCCCAGACACCAGGACAACACAGCTCACTCACCAGTCCCGAAGAATGCCTCGCATGTATTCGGGGTCCACTCACCCCGCCACTGAACCATATGTTCTGCGGCGCTCTGAGTTTTCTTTCCATATGAGCCTGCCAACAACTCAAGCTCGTAACGGTGATGAGGCAATGCCCGGACAACTTTGTACGGACCACGCATCCCGGAATCTAGTTTGCCGGTACTTTGTGAACCCTTGCTGACGAACACGAAACAGCCAACAGAAAAAGTACGGGGCTGGCGACGACCCTCATTAACGTAGGCGTCCTGTCGTTGCTGGTTGGCAGCAAGCAGTTCCGAGACCCTCTGTCTCCTCAGAGTCTGCAGGGCTTCTCGGTTCGGATGAGAGTCGCTCAGCGCAATGTCTCGGACCAGCGATCGTAGAACCGGAGTGGTTCCTTCAACACCGGTCAGCAGCTGCAGGGCAGAGGTGCGAGTTGTTGCCTGCTTCGTGATGTTAAGGGTTAACTGCACTTTCCATAAGACGTTGGACCAAGAAGCACCCTTGTTGTTAACCTCTATGCGCAGCATGTTGAGGACTGTGCGGCAGTACCGTTCGACTTGGCCGTTCTCGCGATGCATCTCAGGTGTGATGAAGTGTATAGAGGACCCAAGCTCAGTTACCCACTCTTGAAACGCAGCACTTTCGAACATCCTAGCTCTGTCACACACTATAGTTGACGGAGTGCCAAACAGTGAGACGGCATTGGAAAACACCCTTTTCAATTCATCCGCGTCTTGCCGGTATAACGCGTACAATAAGCAAAATTTGGAAAATGAGTCTACAACTATGAGGATGTATTTATAACCGTTGGACTCTGTTAACGGCCCAAGAACATCGGCATGTAGCACGGAAAAGGGAATGTCCGGTTTTGTCCAAGACTCGATTGGTTGGTGGGGTGCTCGGGGCACTTTCTTATGTGCTAAGCAAACGATACAATGGCCAACATACTTTTTAACAAAATTTCTAAGGCCAGGAAACCAAAAGTGACGCAGTATCAAATCGACAGTCTTATCTACGCCTATGTGATCGTGATCGTCATGAAAGACTCTTAAAAGACTAAGTCTATGCCCTTTCGGTATGTAACACAGAAGACGCGAGTCTTCACCAGTAGGCGTGTACTTATAGTACAGCAAGTCATTTTTAATTTTCAAAACTCAAACTCAAACTCAAAGCATTTATTTCAACTAGACCATTACGGCACTTTTGAATGTCAAATTACAAATAAAATCAAAGCTACAGTCACAGTCACAAGGCATAATAACTTGAGAAAGTACTGTAGTTGCCCATTCCCTAGCGTAGATCTCTATGGAGAAGAACGGGCAAGAAACTCCATGGACACTCTTTTTAAATCAATATATTGTTACAAAATCTTGGTTACATCATTCATGTGTGATTATACATATATGTGAGAACGATGTAGAAAGACGTGCACATTAAGAGCGTCCAGAGAAAAGATTAAATCAACAATGTAAGAAAAAAAAAGAAATTAAAATTAACCATGGCAGCTAAGAGATGACCAGTCCCAACTGACAGCGCCCGTTCACGAACATGACGCATGTATCGGCGCCATTCAACTCGACCATATTGAAGGGAGCTAAATGGCCCGACACACCCGCCACCATCAGCAAGACATTTGAGTGAGCATGACAATCTCTCAGCCGCCAAGGCATATTCAAGTCAAAAAAAAAAAAAGACAACTAAATGTAAATAGTGGCTTTACAGTACATAGAACTCACACAAATGTGCTATGCAATTATATAATACTACGAAATGGATTCTATACAATGCAAGGATATTTTACAATCTTCTTTCTGCAGCTTCCACAATAACGTAACCTGGGAATCAGTTAGTTTGCCTATGGTTGTGGAGCAGGACCAGCATTGAGCCAAGCACTTTTATCATTAATGTAATCCCCCAAATTATAATATGCTTGCCTACATAGTGTGCGTTTTATACAAGATTTAAATTTCGTCTCATTCAGTTGTAGAATGTGAGGAGGTATTTTATTGTAACATTTTAAACAGTACCCCATGAAAGATGAATCTACTTTAGCAAGCCTGAAACCTGGCTGAACGAGTTGGTCCCTATTTCTAGTATTATAGTGGTGTCTGTCACCTCTTTTACTGAATAAATGCAGATTTTTCCTAACGTACATGATGTTTTCATAGATGTATTGGCAAGGTACTGTCAAGATGTTAATTTCCTTAAACAGTTCTCTCAGAGAGTCGCGTCTACGTAATTCGTATATGGCTCTGATTGCTCTTTTCTGCAGAATGAATATAGACTCGATGTCTGCCGCACGTCCCCATAGTAAAATACCGTATGACATAATACTATGAAAATAACTAAAATAGACTAGCCTCGCGGTATCAACATCAGTAAATTGACGGATCTTTCTAACAGCATATGCAGCTGAGCTCAGCCGTCCTGCAAGAGATGTTAAATGAGGACCCCATTGTAGCTTTGAATCGAGCGTGATTCCCAAGAAAACTGTTTTATCGACGAATTCTAGTTTCTCTTGATTCAACATTATGTCACAATCACTACTTTTGACATTTGGTAAGGCAAATCGAATGCACTTAGTTTTTTTCCCATTGAGTACTAAATTGTTAGCGGTAAACCAGTTATGGACCTGCAATAGGGCATTATTTACATCGTCAAAATTAGTGGCACGTCTGTTTATCCTAAATATTAACGAAGTATCGTCAGCAAACAACACCATTTGCGGGTGGTTGTTAAATAAATGGGGTAGGTCATTAATATAAACTAAAAAGAGGAAGGGACCCAGAATCGAACCTTGTGGTACACCCATTTTTACTTTTAAACCCATTGAATTCACACCATTTATTTGTACTTGCTGATGTCTATCATTCAAATACGACTTTACTAAACTAAGCGCAAGTTTACCTAAACCGTAATGCTTAAGTTTCAAAATCAGGGTTTCGTGATTTACGCAATCAAATGCCTTCGAAAGGTCACAAAAGATTCCTATGGCATCTTGTGCCTCTTCCCACGCAGTAAATATGTGTTTTAATAAAGTAACACCGGCGTCAGTTGTACAACGTCCCTTGGTGAAACCATACTGTTGTTCGTGTAATATTTTATTGGTGTTAAAATGGCAAAGCATTTGATTGAGCATTATCTTTTCAAACACCTTGCTGAAAACAGGCAACACGGATACTGGCCTATAGTTATTGGTGTCTTTACTGTCCCCGGATTTAAAAAGCGGTATTACCTTACTGAATTTCATTAGATCCGGGAAGACTCCTTGATCCACGCACAAATTAAATATTGAGGCTAAATACGGTGCTACAGTTTCAATAATTGAGGTACAAGCTTTAATAGACATACCCCATAGGTCTTCAGTTAATTTGATCTTGATTTGTTTAAAAGCTTTTATGACTGTCGTGGGGTTTATATGCTGAAATTTAAATTCATTTGGACAGGCTGAAACGTTTGCTTTTAATAAATAAATAGAGAGCAACGGAGAGGAATTTAAGGTTTCAGTAGTTTTAAGTGGGATACTGGTAAAGAAGTTTACAAATTCTTGAGCAACTTCATTATTGGAGCTGACAAGGCCACCTGAAGTCTCTAGTGTGAAGTCATTACTATGTTTTATATTTCTGTTTGTTTCACTGTTGATAATTTTCCAAACCGTTTTTATTTTGTTTTCGGCTGATTTAATTTTATTGCTAATGAATAAGGATTTGGCTACCTTGCAGGTGTTTTTAAAAATTTTCGAGTAATTAGCAACATATTTATTAAAAGATTCTGTGTTGATGTAAGGCTTAAGGCCGTACAGCTCAAACAATCGTTCCCTACTTTTTCTAATTCCCTGTGTTGCCCAGTCACTAAAAATAAACTTTGAGCCAATAGTTTTGGTTTTCTTTTTTAAAGTGTTATTGAACTCAGTGTGCACTACCGAAAAGAATTCTTCATACAATTCATTTACATTGTTTCTAATATGGCCTGGTATATTTAGCTTGCTAATTAAATTATTATTAAACTTTTCTAACTTGCTGGGTGTTATTTGTCTGGTCTGAATCTGAATTCTTTGTAATTGTTTATTGTACGCGAAAGTAACTGTCTGCCCGCTGTGATCTGAAGGAAGGTAATTTACGATAGATTTATCTAAGTAGTCGCAGCAACAAAAAACATTATCAATACATGTAGCAGTATTTGTAGTAATTCGGGTTGGTTCTGAAAAAACGTTTGACAAATTAAAAGATTTAAAGAGACTTAAAAATCTACAGCTGTTTGCATTATTCTCTAAGACATTAACATTAAAGTCCCCACAGATTATTATTATTTTATTACCAGTTACAAGTTTTGCTAAAGCATCTTCCATTACTGACTCAAAGATAGAGTAGTTTAGGTAATTAGGGGGTCTGTAAACGCACACTATTACATGCTTATCTAGCTCAACACAAGATAATTCAATACTATGTTCAACCGATAGTTCGACAATATCATTACGAGCCTTAGATTTAATGCAATTTTTGACTAAGATTAATGAACCCCCACGCATCTTAAGTTTACGGTTAAAGCAACTGCTCACATTGTAATTCTCATAATTTATTTGCATAACTTCATAATCTTTCATCCAATGTTCAGTTAAACAGACAATATCAAACTTAGTTTTTTCTAAAAATAGTTCTATTTCTAATTGTTTGGAAGAAAGTCCCTGAATATTCTGGTGAAACAATTTTAAGGAATTCTGCTCAGCCCCTTTTTTACAATTAATTGATCGAGAGCTAGAAGATACCTCGAAGTTGTTGACGAGTTTAACTAAAGTTTCACTCGTACCTTCTATTGTCTTATTGACTAGTTTAAATCTAAATTAATATGTGTATAATTACAATTAGTATAATTACTAATTTCAGTAGACCTATTTACAGAAAACTGCGACATACCACATATGTCTGAGTTTATACTAAAAGCTAATAGCCGAGCTATTTGACGTCTAAAACTAATAGGCAAGTACGCATTACTCCTAGTTGACTTCAGTTTCTGAACGAAACTGTTAGTGTCGAAAAATGTCAACCTGTCACTATAGTGACTAGCTAATAAACACATGCGATTGTTCAGGTTATGGATGTAATGATTTTGCCTGCTTGACAATTTCTGAAAGTATGGAAAGGCACACAGAATTATTTTCCTACAATTTAACTTCAACAGTTGAGTGACATTGTCAGTGATATCATCAATTTTTATGTTCAAACTGTTACCAACAAATATAGTTAAAATAGCATTAGGATCTAATTCCTTCCTAGTAATGGATGAAATTATCTGGTTGTAAGAAGCCTGAGGTGTACAATAGTTTTGAAAAGAATGACTCAGATTATTACTAATTAATTTTCCTAACCCTATTCCTAAACTATCTGAAAACATTATGGAGCAACCACATTGAGTACTACAACACAGGGGTGAACTACTTTCTGTGTTTCCTACCGGTGATGACCCTTGTACATTGTGTAGTGAATTTTGAATGGGTATACAGTCCGGAACACTGCCCAACCGAGCCGGGTCCTCCGTTACCTCAGGCAAGAGAGTGACCGGGCTGGATTCCCTTTGTGATGTAAATTGGGTGTTGTTGAAGGTCATCATGTCTACACAGTCTGCATTACTATTACAACTATTGACTAACTCATTTGCAGCGAGAATATGTTCTTTAATTTGTTTTTGAGTTTTAATTTGAATTTGTTTTTAATAAGAAATCGACTGCTATCTAACTGGCCCTCTCGAACCTTCTGCATTAGATCCTGAGTCTCTAAATCGGCAGTTTGAGCAATTTTCGCCCAGTTTCGTGGATTTTGGATTTGGAACACGTGAGCAGGCTGTCTGCTGAGAAAGTCAGCATGCTGCATGTTGCAACCCTTTCGGTACTCTAAAGAAAACTGAAAGTCCTGCATGTAAACCCACCAGCGAGCTACACGAGGCAGTAAATCCTTTTTGCGTTCAGTTAATTTTAAAGAATTGCAATCAGTGACAATTTTGAATTTTATACCGATCAAATAGTGCCGAAAGTGTTGTAAAGCGCGTACCACAGCTAAGGTCTCTAATTCGTAGCTGTGATATTTTGATTCCGCTCCCTGGGTGGACTTACTGTAATACCCGACAACTCGCTTACGTTTTCCTTCATGTTCCTGAAGCAAAATAGCCCCGAATCCTATCGAACTAGCATCGGTATGTAGTTCTGTGGGCAGACTGGGATTAAAAATTGCTAAAACTGGCTGATCAGTTAAGCACTTAATGATATAGTCGCGAGCGACATCTTGTTCCGGTCCCCAAACAAAAGGCACGCCTTTTCTCAGTAGCTTGGCAATGAAAATACAAGCAGTCTTTGAGGCATATCCAGCAATGTACCTGCGGAAATAACCTGAAAGCCCCAAGAACTGACGCACCTCTTTTACATTTGTGGGTTTCGAGGACTTAACTAAAGCATCAGTTTTACTCGGACTCGGCCGTACCTGACCATGTCCAATCAGCCGTCCTAAGTATTCAACCTCCGTGTCTAAAAACGTACATTTCTTCAGATTGACCGAGAAACCTGCCGCTGAGAGGGTTTTTAAAACCTCTCGCAATACCTTTAGGCCTTCCTCGATTGAATTGGACATGATCAGTACGTCATCAATATAGGTCAATACATGGCCAGTGTCTATAAGATGCTTGAGTGTCTTTGTGATAATGCGCTGATACACGACAGGGGCGTTAGCCAGCCCATAGGGCATTTTCAAATACTCATAATGCCCTTCAGGCGTCACAAAGGCAGTTTTACTAATAGAGGCATTGTCTTTCATCGGTACTTGATGAAAACCAGTAGCCATGTCAAGACTGGTAAAATACTTGAAGTTGCCTAATTTGTCGATATGGTCATCGATTAGTGGCAATGGGAATCTCTCTTTAACAGTGACAGCGTTTAAGGCTCTGTAGTCTACGCACATCCTATCTTCCCCGCTCTTTTTCTTTACGAGGATGATAGGACTTGCATAGTCTGATTGGGATTCTCGTATGATGCCCTTACTCAAAAGATCACTAATTATGCCGCGAACGCGTAACTTCTCGTCTGCAGAAAGCTTGTACGGTCGATAACTTATCGGACTGTCACTGTTAAGCCTAATCTCCATGCTCCCAGTGTTTACTGAAACAAAATTAGAGGCCACCAATATCGTAAATAGCACCCAAGAGCACAACCGTCTCGTCCGAGCGCCGACGCAAAAGTGAAGTGTCGCACCGCACTGCTCCGTTCTCGTCTCGCTATCCCTTCCACCGGACGTCATCGCGCAGATGTACTAGGTTGAGAGGGATTTTCCTCTAAGAATATAATATCTTCGGGGAGTCTTATCAGACTAGGTTTAGTGTCGTCGGCTCTCTATCTAGTATGTGACATAAAGTTTACACTTCATCTGAGTCCGACACAGATTAAAAACTATACGAGTAATACGTTTCATTATTGCTTTAAGTTACGTTCAAAAGGTGATAAAACCTGCGCGTTTGACACATCTTTTTGGTTAACTAAACGTAAATATTATCGTCGGATTTTTAGAATATCTACATCACTAGCTGCGTCTCCGTTGCCATGGAAAGTCATTCAATGTCTTTGTCTTCTTACAAACTCGAGTCTATGGGTCGCCGCATGCTCGGGGATGTCCAAGACTCAAGACATGTCAAGTTGTATGGAAAAGAGCTTTGTCGAGTCTTGGTAGAGTAGAGATAGAACACCATGTTACGCCGGCTGGACATAGGCCTCCCTCAAGTGTCGCCACATTGACCGGTCCCTTGCGACTCGCATCCAACGGATTCCCGCAACCTTCACCAGGTCATAGGTCCAGCTAGTGAGAGGTTTTCCACCGCATCGTCTTCCGGTTTGCAGTCGCCACTCCAGAACTTTTCGGCCCCTTCGGCCATCCGTTCTGCGAGCAATGTGACCTGCCCACTGCCACTTAAGTTTGGTAATTCTTCGGGCTACGTCGGTGACCTTGGTTCTCTTGCGGACTCTTCACACCAGAAGCGATTTGGGTAGTTTAGAAGTGTACTTTCTCGAAGTGATTTCATTTCAATTTGGTGAAGATCTGATAAAGAACTTCGAAGATAGGCAACGGAACTCCTTAATAAATGAAAGCTACTGGGATTGCTGAAATCTCCTATCGGTCTATTGTTCATAACAGAAAATCACGCCGGTACGCTGTAAAGGGTTATTTATAGGAGCTTCTTAAGGCTGTGCAACAAATATATGTTAAGGTCCCAAATAGGTATTCAATACTTATATTAACAACGCAGTTAATACAACGCTAAAACTATGAGAACTTGAAAGTGGTCAGCCAACCTGACGTCAGAATGGCTGACCACCTTATTTCTTTGATATCTCTTTTAACGCAAAGGTACCAAATATTTCATTAAAGGTAGTAAATAGTATCAAATAGGTAGTAAACAGTGCACAACACATGGTCTCATGTATATATCTCGTTTGGTCCAGCCATCCTGACTGTGACCAGAAAAAGCTTTTCGACATTAAAGCGGTTTCGGAATATCGCTAGGCTAGCATTCTTATAAGGATCAGTAAATATCTCACCTCTTTCCTGGTTCGACTCATATTCTTCAGGATCCTGTAGAATACACGAAATGCGTTTGGGTTTTGGACCAATACAATTGCGGCATTTCCAATCAACCGAATCCGTAGCCGACAATGCACTAAGCTGTTCTGTAGTTAATGAAGAACAAACACCATGTAGCCATTTATTACATTTACTACACTGTACTCCCAGGTTTTTTTTCGTCACTAATTTGGTACATTTCGCACACTTGACCAAGTTTACGTGCGCGCACGGAAACCGTAAGAAATTAGGCAAGTCAACGAACTTTTGCGATCGCTGCGCGTGAGCACTAGTTTTAAGGACAACGGTGTTCACACTTACAGCCTGTATAATTTCAGTACAACTAAATGATCTCTCGAGATTGCACTCCATGACGCCCTAGACGGCGGTGTGTGTGTCATGTCAGCGTCGATGTTTGCGCAGTTTTGTACTTAATGTGGCTTGTTATAAATACTATTATTTAACGTTAACTGCAACTCTGCTCTGCGCTCTGTTCCATCCTACAGTGAATTATTGAAATCGTTGTTATTTTGATTCGTGTGCAAGTATATCTTAAACTTATAGTATTTATAATTACAGGTCCGTGCGTGTTAACAAGAACAGAACTAGAAAATTCAATTACAGCGGAGCTAGAGAAAAGTGAACCATCAAACTTGCAAGCTTCCTGGACTACTCTAAATCGTACGTACGAACCTGGCACTTCTTTCGAAGAGCCTGACGATTGTGATCCGAGTAGTTTAAACGAAGTAGAGGAACAGGAACTGCTTACTGAAAGGCGAATCAGTGTAAAACCTTACAAGAAAGTGTGTCAGCGTAGTTTTACTCAGAAGACTAATAAAACGAAACATATTCGAACACACACTGGTGAAAAGCCTCACAAGTGCGAAGTATGTCAGCGTAGTTTTAGTCAAAAGTTTCATTTAACATGTCATATGCGAACACACACCGGTGAAAAGCCTTTTAAGTGTGATGTGTGTCAGCGTAGTTTTAGTGCAAAAGTTCACTTAACCAATCATATTCGAACGCACACTGGTGAAAAGCCTTTTAAGTGTAATGTGTGTCTGCGTAGTTTTAGTGTAAAAATTCTATTAACCAAACATATTCGAACACACACTGGTGAAAAGCCTTTTAAGTGTGATGTGTGTCAGCGCAGTTTTAGTGTAAAGTCTAATTTAATCAATCATATTCAAACACACACTGGTGAAAAGCCTTTTAAGTGTGATGTGTGTCAGCGTAGTTTTAGTGTAAAAGTTAACTTAACCAATCATATTCGAACGCACACTGGTGAAAAGCCTTTTAAGTGTGATGTGTGTCTGCGTAGTTTTAGTGTAAAGTTACTTTTAACCAATCATATTCGAAATCACACTGGTGAAAAGCCTTTTAAGTGTGATGTTTGTCAGCGTAGTTTTAGTTTAAAAGTTTACTTAACCAATCATATTCGAACGCACACTGGTGAAAAGCCTTTTAAGTGTGATGTGTGTCCGCGTAGTTTTACTGGGACGAGTAATTTGGCGAGACATATTCGAACACACACTGGTGAAAAGCCTTTCAAGTGTGATGTGTGTCTGCGCAGTTTTAGTGTAAAACGTCATTTAACTAATCATATTCGAACACACACTGGTGAAAAGCCTTTTAAGTGTGATGTGTGTCAGCGCAATTTTAGTGTAAAGTCTTATTTAATCAATCATATTCGAACACACACTGGTAAAAAGCCTTTCAAGTGTGATGTATGCCTGCGTAGTTTCAGTCGTATAGACCATTTAACCACAAATATTCGAATTCATACCGGTGTTAAACCTTACAAATGTGATATATGTCAGCTTAGTTTTACGCAGAAGAATAATTTAAATAATCACGTTCGAAAACATACTGGTGTAAAACCTTACAAATGTGATATATGTCAGCATAGTTTTATGCAAAAGAGTTCTTTAACAAAACATATTCGAACACACACTTCTTCTTCTTCGTGTCGATGATTCCCATCGTTGTTTTATTAAATTTGTTTCGACCAGAACTCAGCCACATCAACGGCGCTGGTGGTGGCTTCGGACAGGTCCCTTAGAGTGCAGGTGGAGTTGCACAAAGAGCATGTCAGGAGGTGGGCCATGGTTTGAGACAAGGCTCCGCAGTCGCACTTAGCTTTATCAGAATACCCCCACCGGACCAAGTTGAACCTGCAGCGGCCCACTTGGCTTCTAAGTCGATTTAGAGTCTTCCAGGTGTGCCATGGCAGTTGGTGACCCGCGGGGAGTTTTTCTAAAGGCTCAACATAGTGGGCCGGAGGGGGATATTTAAGGAGCCACAGCTTTAAAATGATTAAAACATACATGTTTTGCAAATTAAACGTAACCGGACCCAAAAAAAGCAACGTGACTGGTGGAAAATAATAAAATGTTAATACCAACAGAAATAAATGAACTCCATTTTAAATATTTTAGAGCAGATGGCTTATTGACAACTTCTGAGTTTACAAAGTATTTTAAGTTGTTTTTTTTCAATTAATTTTATTTAAATTTATAAGGCTGTTAAGATTTCGGATAGATATGAATCCTGAATTCTAAATGCTGTTATTATTGTGTAGACGTAGGTATTATTAATGTTTACAGCAAAATTGAACGTTGTGTTAAAACTTTTACATTGAAGATGTTCTAATATTTATATGCCATTTATGACGAAACATGTAAGTTCATAGTCCTATTTATAAGACCTCATTTTACCATGTTTTTACACAAATTTAATTATTCTATTCTATTCTAAAACAACTTTGAATTAAAATGATTTTTATTTCTAAAATCGAAAATTTGTAGAAATTGTATAATATGATACCTTCAGTTCAAACGTTAAAAATTGGTTTCACGTATAACGTTTTTCTGCTTAACTGTACAAAACATCAGACACTAAGTTGCTAATTTGCGAAGACTACTCGTATGTATGGTGCGGCCGCTTTTTCGTGACTTTTCGATTTGGTCGGCCTATTAGAGGGTTCTGACTTATTCTTGTGTTTTATATAACTTTCGTTACAGACGTAATTGAAAGCTGAAATTAACAGGAATGAATGTTCATGAATCATTTTAATTTGCTTAAAGTATGCCACGTTTCTTAATGTTTAGGAATTGCGTATTTCATCGCTAAAGTACGACCAGTCTAAAATTAATCAAATTTGTTTTATCTTCATATCCTGTAAAGTTACAAAATTTTCCTGACGTTATAAGCGTCTACCATGGGTATCTTTTACAGCTGTTTATTTGGTTCTAAGTGTTTTGGTTTACTTGCAAATCCGTTTTTATCTGATTTTTGAAACCATTTAATTCCATTGGTTTACGACGACCAAATCAAAAACTAATGTTTAAACTAATTTAAGCAAATTAAGGTCTATTGTTGGTATTTTTTTTCAATTTTCTGCGTTGAGCCGTTTTCGAGATCTGGGGTATCCCAAAATGTTACCGCAACAAAATCTTAAATAAATCTAGAACCATAAATCACACACACATTTTGCTATTTACTAACATTTACTACGCAACAAAAGCTATCTATTCATGTATTTGGTTTCGGGCTAAACGAATTTTTGAAAATCGATTTTGCCAGGGTAACGTTTTAAACGTTACTCCAGCAAAATGTGTTTTTCTCAAATAACTTTAAAACTATAATGCAAACAAATTTTGCTATTAGTAAGCAAATTGCTCCTCATGATACTCTAATTATTTGTTGAGGTCTCACATCTCAAATGCACAATATTTTGCCAGGGTAACGCACACGTTTACTGAGTGTCTAAGCGAGATGAACGCTATTGTAGAAAATAGTGATATTCAATATGTGTTTATGTTGGGAGACTATATGCGCATACCAATGAACTTTTCCACTATGAATTGTTGAGGTTTTGTGAGGAACAGTATCGGACCTGCGCGGATAGCGAGATATTACCTTGTGACGCGTATACATTCGTGAGTGATGCGCACAAGTGCAAACGTTGGCTTGACCATTGCGTCGTTACTGAGGCCGCGCGTCAAACTATCTAGTGTAGAAGTATTGTACGGCACTTATTGCTCCGATCACTTTCCCATTCAATTAGAATGCAATCTAAGTATAGTGAAGTCTAATATTCCACTACGTAAAGTATTAAGTAGTAGTAAGGTTGAATGGGGCGATCTTAGGCTTAGAACCGATAATGTTAAATGAGAAATTTTGCCACTCAGGTTTATGTGAAATAGATTTCCCCCCAGAGTGGACTAACTGTACTTTTTTTTTTTTATTGGGACAAGCCCGCCACACACGCCCAAACCACTGTAACTCCTGAAAGCCAGAATCAACAGTGGCGACCACCAGAAAAGCGCCGAGACAATGAAGCTCGACGAAGTCCCAGAGAATGAATTTAACTGTCTTGGATCCCGCAACGAAATTAATCAGAAAGTATAGCGGAGGAGTAGGAAAGATCAGCAGGAGACAGAACGAAACAAGGCCAATAGGCACAGAGGGACGTTTACAACTGGGATAGGCCCAGTTGCCAAGCACCACGGATAAATATTAACGTTAATGGGTCCTAGTTGAGAGCTGTTATATTTGATTCCAATAATAGGTATGGCAAAAACGCTTGAACGCACGGAAATTTGCTCTAGTTTCCACAAGGTCCGTATAGTAAATAACTCCGGATGTAACCTGTACACTATCCAACATAATATTGCGTTCATTTTGCCAAAGACTACACTCCCACAAAATGTGATGAGCAGATTGTTCATATTCGCAGTCAGATGTTGAACATTGACAAAAAGGCGAGTCAACAAGCTTGAAGGAAAATAATTTACTCTTAAAGTTGCCATGGCCCGTGAGAAATTGGGCAACACAGTGATCAACCTCCAGCCATGTCCTGTCCAGTCGCTCACGAACGGATGGAAAGAACTGGTGGAGGTGCCTGCCCTTGATGGAATTGTCCCACCTACATTGCCATTCAGATAAAAGTTCCTCCCAGACGTCGGTCTGTGGTTTGAATAATCTAGAAATCCTAGCACGATCACGTACGGTTAAAAAGTCTGCGTCCGTGGTCTCACGCGCGTTATAGTACATTGCAGCCCGCCGCTGCACCTCCAGATCGACTGGAAGTACACCCGCAAGCACCGGAAGAGCTTCGGTACTAACCGTCCTATACGCTTTGCATAAGAATATCAACGCCAAACGCTGGCTTTGAAGCAATTTACGTCGCACCGCTCCTATGGTGGCCCTATCGGCCCAAACAGGTGCCCCGTAGCACATACAACCCAAGTAAGTAGCCGCGTAGATGGTCTTTAAAGTTAAAAATGACAATCCCCACGTAGATTTGGATATCCTCGTTAAGGAATAAAAGTTCTTTTTAGCTTTTTCACCGACATTTTTTATGTGATCTACGAATGAAAAATTCCTCTCTAAGACCAGTCCAAGGTAGCACACGGACTGCTTTTTTTTCACGGGAACGTTATTAAATTTAATGCTCGGCCACGATTTAAGATCACCTTTTAAAATTAGTTGAAATGTTTTATGCGGTGCAAAGGTCAGACGGTTTCGATCGCCCCACTGAGATATTAATCGTAGGCAAGTGTCAGCTAAATTCTCGAGTCCAGCCCGGGTCCTTGACTGAATGAGCAGCAGGCCGTCGTCCGCGTAACCGGTTAATGAACAGCCCGGTGGGAGTGGGATGGCGAGGAAATCATCAAAACCTATATTCCATACATACGGAGAGATTACCGAGCCCTGTGGACATCCCATGGTAAGGGACTTTGACATAGAATGATGTCCGAGTTTTAGTTGCGCGGTACCATTTAAAAAGAATGAATGAACAAGATTATATATGTTTTTGTAGCAGCCACGATTTTTCATTTTAAGTAGTAGCATCGGCCACCAGGCGTTATCAAAAGCCCCGGAAATATCCAAAAAGATTCCAACCACGTACTTGTGTTCAGAGTTATTAACAATTTTTCTAACAGAAAGTGCCGCGTCAACAGTAGATTTACCCACGGTGAATCCGAATTGGTTGTTATGAAACTTTGGTCCGTCCGGTAGCAAACGCGGAACGATAAGACGCTCCAGGAGTTTTCCCAAATTTGGTAGTAGGGTTAAGGGCCTGTACGACTTAGGGTCGTCTGGTGGCTTATCACCACTTTTCGGAATTATTCGTATAAAGCCACGTCGCCATACGCGAGGAAAAACGCCTTCCGCAATACATCGGTTGAAAACAGATAGAATGGCGTCGCCCGCTGTTTTACACGCTTCTATGATCATCCGATTAGATATTTTATCTTCACCTGCTGATTTTTTAAGAGGCAGTTTCCTGACAACATTAATGAATTCGTCAATGGATGGAAGGTCTGACGCTGGTGATTCAGGTGGCACAGCAGCCCACGCTCTGATCTGTTGATGGTAGTCATTGTCATTTACCGGCGAATCATCAGGTATCAGAGTATTTAATAGAACTTCGGTCGTTTCCTCAATACCGGTGGTGTTTTTATTATTTACTTTAATGTTTTGGATAAACGCTAGGTCGACCGAACGATTAGCTTTGAACTCGTGATACAAAGGAGACCACGGACCTTCTTTATCTAATTTTTCTACAATTTTTCGCAGTAAATTACCCTTAGATTTTTCCGTCGATGCTCTGTAGCGGGACCTGGCAACTCTAAACGCATTTAAAGCAATGGTAAATGGGTCTCCGGTGACTTTTTGTTTTGTAAGCTTGTTTAACGTCTACGCGCTTGGCGATAGCTTTTACGTTGTTCAATTAAGTAGTCACACCACCAATCACATCTACGGAGGTTGGTCATAGATGCGCGACCAATAGCGATGTCAGCACAGTAAGTGAAGGTGTCTGACATAATTTCAGCACTTTCTTCAGCTGACAGCCCATCACGAGTGAAGTCTTTGGCGTGACTTGCAAACAGCGAGCCAAAGAATTCCCAGTTCGCGCCTTTACTTTTATATCTAAAATTACCAGTGATATGAGTCGGACCTTGAGTAGACATCGGAACAAATTCGTACACGATCAGGCGATGATCACTACAAGACGCATCTGGTAAGACACGCCACCTATCCAAGCGAACGTCTGCACTAGAAAGTGTGACGTCAATACAAGATTCGCCCATTGGGCTGCAAAAAGTAGGTGGTGCATCAGGGGTATTATGAATCGATAGGTTCATTTCAGCAATAAAATCTTCAACAGCACAACGTCGGTCGGAATCCGTTGACCTAACCTTGCCATACCACAGAGACGATGACGCGTTAACATAAGCGCCAACGATAACTTTACAGCCCGCGAGTGACTGCAAGACGTGACGGAGGTTATGTATATGAGGAGCATCAGGATCTGAGTATTGAAAGTAACAGCTCACAACGTAAACTTTGAAAGAAGCTGATGAGACTTCCGCAACGGCACAGTGGGGCGTCATGAGGTTACGCAAAGATGTTACCGTAAAGTTAGAAGAACGCGTCACGTAAATTTCGGCTCGTGCCTTGCTGTCCAGCTGAACTACTTTGTGACGTAAGTGTGCATTCTGGTATTGTTCTTGAATAAGTACAATGTCTAAGTTATAATCGATAATTAATTTGTCTAATTCTGAGGTCGCCACCCTATCGTTGTGGAGATTTAATTGTCCTATATTTAAACTATCCATTATTGTACTAACTGTACTTATCCAACTTTATCAACTCAAGGCCAAACTTAGCCGTAGGATGTGCATTAAAATCACCGATCACATAAACACATTGCGCATCACCCTCCTCTATAATTGCGTTTATTGCACCCAAGCAATCAATTTTATGGCCGCAATATCTGGCCGTATTTATACTTGTAGTAAAAAAAAAAAGTTTTACTTCAGACATAAATCATGTATTTATTCTGAGCCTTTCATTATGGTCAATGTTCACAAGTCTCAATGGGTCAGTAAGTGCTTGAAACAGACAAGTTACCCTGAGCCCCTGACTATGTACTAAAACGTTAAAGTCATGTATATTAACAAAATATTACATGCACCAGGCTCTTGCGGTGGTATCGAGTTCACGTTGCGTAAGTATGCACATTATCGCGTTATATATTCTTTTTTTGTCACTATCAAAATCTTTTTTATGACGGAATGGCAAAATTACAGAAAAAAAATGTTTCATTAGTGATTTTATAGCGTATTATTCCGTGAAAACAATAATCCTGGGTATTTATACATTTAGTAGTATTTTAATACATGTTTCTTTTTAAATTAAAAATTAATTAAAACTATTTTTTTTGTCCGGCACCCTAAATAACGACTCTAGAATCACACACACGCATCAGAGAAGATGCAATCAAAGAACAGCCGATGATGGCATCACCTATCGACAGAACCCTGAAGACCCACAGTTAAAACCCAGTGCTTCAAAAAACACCACAACATAGAGCTCATAGAGGAGTTGTGTGACTACTCAGGCACAAAAGAGCTAAGGATCTACACTGATGGATCAAAAATCAAGGATGGGACAGGCGTGGTGTTCTCCGACGACTTAAACATTTAAAATATCCAAATATCTTGGAATGTTAAACTCAGTTTACCAAGCAGAGTGTGTAGGTATTATCCAAGCAGCACACGCTATAGAGGCCAGGGAGGTTACGGATACCATCATTCGAATACTCTCCGACAGTGCCTCAGTCCTTCAATCCGTAAAGAGTAACCAGATCACGCCGAGACTAACACTGGAATGCCACAAAGGCCCTAGCACGTGAATCATGGTGCTTAACCATATCACGGTAACGCTGCAATGGATTAGAGGTCACAGTGGATCACTCGGCAACGATGCGGCTGACGAACTTGCCAGAAGAGGATCCAACACAAAACCCTACGGACCCGAACCCATTGTGCCCATTCCCTTCAAGCAGCTAAGAAGCTGGTTAAAGGATCACACCCAAATACAAGCAGATAAATCTACCTCGACACCAGGATGCAGGCAATCCAAGGAAGCTATGCCATCCCTGGATACAAAGCTGACCAGGCGGCTTCTGCGCCTGGACAGAGATAGCCTGCGTCTGGTGGCGGGGACCATCACTGGACACTGCTCACTGAATAAACACTTCCACACCCTAGGAATCACTGACAGACCCCTGTGCAGAGCGTGCATGGAGGTGGAGGAGACGGTGGCGCATGTGCTCCTTGAGTGCACGGTAGGGCATGCAAACCGATAACCGATAATCGATAATTTATCGGTTATCGGTCCATTTTGACAAAACGATAAATATCGAAAACAAAAACGATAAATACCGACAATCGATAATTTAATATAACGAATTCTAACAAATTTCTGAACGAACGTTCGATGCGTCCGAGCGTGAACGTGTCGATCGCTGTCGATCTCTTGCGTTACCATGGTACCATGTGAGTGAGGACGCCCGGATGAACTGAATCGAGTTTTGTGTCAAAAATAATATTATTGGTAAGTCAGATTTATATTCCTTAGGTGCAAACATTTAGCTTTGTAATTCGAAATGTTTCCGTTCAAAATACTACACCATTTAAACTTTTAAATTTAAATACTGAAAGTAGTACCTAAACAAGGCTTTTACCTTAAAAATGAAAAAAAAAATGGTAGTTTGTAGTACGACATAGATACAGTCAATTTCTACCTATTAATTTCTTGCAAAGTGAACGTCAAACATATTTTATTGTTTTAGGTACCTACATTTTTAGTTTGGTATCTTGTTTATCACTTAAATGGTTACTTGATGTGAAGCTAAAATTCAATACAGAACTATGCTACATCATAATTTTTATATTTAGTTCAGTAAATTAAAATTTTCGTATGTTTTTGTTTTAGGTACTTTACGTACTACACCTGCTCGTTCGTATGTCCAATAAAAACACAGTTAACTATGTATCTGTGTACAAAAAGTGTTCGGACCACACGTCGGTATGGCGGCATTTTTTAAAAGCAGAAACAGGTGACACTGCAAAATGTAAGATCTGCGACAAAGTTATTAATATTTTGAAGTCTAACTTTTTTATAATTAAGCAAGAGGTTTCTAAGATTTTATTTAAAGGATCTCTTCAAGAAGAGTTTAGTGAGTAAATCCAAAATGTTATGTTACATAATTATTAAGAAATACAAACGTTGATTTAAAAAAAAACCTTGTTTTATTTATTTTTCAGTATATTATATTGTCTTTCATTTTAGGTAAGTAATTGCATCAGTTTATCCCTTTATTTTCATGTAAAAAAACAAGTTTTTGTATTTTTTTAATAAAAAACGTAATTATCGGTAATTACCGGTTTTTATCGAAAAAAAAAACGATATTTTTCATTTTATCGATTATCGAAATATTTCGATAATTGCATGCCCTAGTGCACGGGCATTACCAAGATTTGCGAGGAGACCCTGGGAACGCCAAGATCACTATCGGATGCCCCGAGAAGACCGGGAAGTTTGATCTGTTTCTGGAGGGAGGTGGGCTGGTTGTAACCGGCCACCCATAATGGTCCACCTCAAGGATTAAGTGCGGAAAACTAAACCCCATGATTGATAGATAGAGCTCCTAAATAAATTGTATCATTAAAGTACACAAAAAATGATGTCCTGGAATAATGATTTTGTATGCATTATTTTTGCGTGGAAGGCGTCGAAATGGGTCATTGACAATAAAATCCGTTCCACATATTACCTATAAAATGTATGTGAGGGGATAATAAAATACGCTAAAACTCTCCAATGTAGCCACACTGATTGTGTCTACAATGGGCGATGTCACTAGTGCTACTTTTTTGACAATTTGGATGTAAGAGCGAGCAAAGCAATCTCTGGATTTCAGGGCACCCTGACTCCGATTGGTAGGTTAGAAGGGGATGGCGGTGTCGAGGGAGTGAGTGAATAGATCCCGCAATCGCCCTCGTGGTTTATTTTTGAAGTGAAAGCTTCTTTACACACTTAGGGTAAACAAAAATCGTGGAACTCGTGTCGCCGTTCAGTGTCACGTGACGTGGTTCAGTGTGGCGTGTGACTGGGGCGGGGCCTGTGTACTTTTTGTTGTCACTAGTACCGGCAGACCCCAAAGAGTGCCCCGTTTTTTTTAAACCTTTCCGATGTAGGAGTCCCGCGAAAAACGGTGCATTGCCTTTTCATGGGAGTGGTACCAGGGGACAAAGAGTATCTACTTACTGGCATCAGTTAGCATCTCATAAAGTTCTTGCAACTTCTTGTTGACAACTATATTCATGGGAACATTGTTTGCTAAACATAGCCTACACATTGACAGTTTTTCCATCTTTACGACAAAAAGTAACTAAAATCATTTAGAATGATAACACATTAATACTATTTCTTCTGTACAACTGTATGCAAAAAGCAGCAGATAATCCAGAGAGTGAGAATATTATAATCAATGGTTTTATTTGTTCTATTCTATTCTATTTTTGTTGAATGGCAATTGAAGCCGGTGTCGACTATTCTGCCAATGTCGAAAGTGAACTGGAACGGCAAGTGGGTGTTTTAAAAATAAAAATAAAATAAAAATTAAAAATCTACGGTTGATACAGTTGGGACTTGTTGGTTAGTAGCAGACTGAAACAAACAAAAAATAAATTATAAATAAATATTATAATTGTTAAAACATACATATAGCACAACAACACAGACAGAGTATTTGATGTAACGGTTTATAGTTTTATACTGTTGTGGCGGATGAAAATCATCAACGCCACAAGCAGTTCGGAAGAAGGGTATGTTAGAAGGGACGGAAAATTAATCGGGAGGGGGATTTTGAGTTTAGGGAGGCGGCTATATAAATCAAGAGGTGGGATGTTGTTTGAGCATTCAAAGAAAATGTGGTCTAGAGTACCCTCTCCTAACCCACACTCGCAGAGAGAGGAGTCACGTGCATGGATTTTATGCAAAAAAACAGGAGTGCAGCAGAAACCTAATCTGATTCTGCATAGGACGGATGTAACGGTTTTAGAGACCTTTTTGTACCCATAGAACCAAGGTTTTGGTCTAATGGTTGGTTGCACTGCGTAATAAAACCTGCCTTTTTTCCTACCGGTAACGTTCCACTGTTCCTGCCATGAAGATTGAAGTTTAATTTTTGGCAAGTTCAGCAAGTCATATCCCTGGTGAGTGTTGTAGGAGAGATCAGCTGTTGCTGAAGAACAAGCATCTTTAGCCAATGTGTCAGCACATTCATTGCCCTTAATACCGCAATGACTGGGAATCCAAACTAACTGAACGTCTTTTTGATTACCAGCGCAAGTAAATAGTGACTTTTTAATTTTTAAAATAAGTGAGCTGTGCAATTTACTTTTGAAAGGATTCTGGACTAAGGTTTGCAAGCAACTGAGAGAGTCAGTGAAAATTACGGCTTTGTCAATATTGTGGTGTGACTCTATGAAAAGGCATGCTTCTAATAAAGCCACACACTCACCCGTAAACACAGAAGATTCTTTAGGGCATTTATATTGTAAAATAATTCTGGAGTTTTGGTAGTAGACCGCAGCTCCAGTGTAACTGAGGTCAGTAAATTTTGAGGCATCTGTAAAAAATCGTTGAAACTCAGACCATCGCTCTCCCACCACTACATTGAAGGCCGAGTTTGCCGAGAGGGACTTTTTAGAAATGCCAATATCAAAATATATTTTAGGAGAGAAACAAAGGACTTCATAGGCAAAGTTAAAAAGGGGTAAACTAGGATACTTAACGATTGGACATTCTAAATTTTGGAGTTGGCGAAACGTTTTTAAAATTAAGGGGAATTCTTTATGTTTCCAGAATTTTGAGTTTCTGCATAGGGCGTCTTACTCGTTCAATTTGGCTATAAGAGGATGGGAAGATCTAGATAATACTCTAGACAAAAAACGGGAGGCCAGATATTGCCGTCTTAGGGCCAAGGGAGGTTCAGCACACTCAACCTGCAATGCATTAACGGGTGTCGACTTCATGCAACCAGAGACGATCCGAAGGCACTTGGACTGAAGTCTGTCAAGTCCAGACAGAGCCCCTTTGTTGCATGGAACTAAATGGAACGTACCGTAGTCCAAAACGCTACGAATCAGAGCATTATAGACTAATTTCATGGTGTAGGGGTGGGCTCCCCACCATACACCCGCAAGAACTTTTAAAATTGAGATGACCTTTTCACATTTGCTTATTAATGAATTTATATGATGCTTACCGGTTAATTTTGTATCTAGAGTAACGCCTAAAAATTTAACTTTATTTACTACTGTAATAAAATTGCCTGAAATGTCCACTGAGATGGATGGAATCAATCTTTTACGGGAGAATACCATTGCCGAACTCTTCGGTGCGGATAGAGCCAGACCATGGCTCAAAAGCCACTGGGTCAAAGAGTCCAGAGAGAGGCATAGGGATGACGCTGCGTCTATGACGGAAGAATCTGTCACATACAAAACTAAGTCGTCTGCGTATTGTAGGATGTGACAGTTACTATTTAAGCAGGTTCCCATGTCGGCTGTATAAAGATTATAGAGGAGAGGACTGAGGACGAATCCTTGTGGAAGGCCTTTCCAAGTCTGCCTTTTGTCGAAATCCTCACCCTGAACTCTCAGAACCAATGAGCGGGACATGGTAAGTCCACTCCACATATACATTCGACCATCTTAGCCGGAAGACTCAGCTGGTGCAGTTTCTGCCTGAGAACGGGAAGAAGAACGTTGTCGTATGCGGAGGAGATATCTAGGAAAGCGGCAACAACGGATTCGTTTTTAGAAAACGCTAAACGGATATCCGTAACTAGAACGCCGATCCTGTCCATTGTACCGAGACCTTTCCTAAAACCAAATTGGTAGTTCGGCAGTAAATCTCTTGATTCAACTATCCATGTTTCGTACCATGCGTGGTATCCGAACGCACCCGTCTTGACATTTCGAGCATCTGACAGTTTTTTTTTGACGTTTCTCTTCTTGTCGTGATTCATAGCGTGTTCACGTTGTATTTTGTTAATTGATTGAGATAATTACCGAATCTAAGAAAATCTCCTTTGTTTGCAAGATTTTTGGTTGTGAGTAATCGTTGATTAGACGAAACGCCCCTAATTGTGTATTGAACCGGGCTTGTTTGTTAATTGTCCGCGCCGAATTTGAGGTTAGCTTAGCCCGCGCCGCGTGTGAAATTGAATAAAACATTAAAATTGTGAAAGTTGACGTGCATTGTGCAGTTGAACTATTATTGTGCTTCGTCCAGACGTGTTATACGCTGCTGGGCCAGCGTCTGTTGAAACATAGTCGGATCTGGTGAACCACTCCACTCACACATCACTTTACACATACCCACACAGACATACAGTACCAGAGCCGGCTTGATCAAGGACTAGTCATCCCCTTCAGCCCACCGGCACCAGGTAAGTTACCTTCATTAAGGGCAATTTGATTTGTCTCCGCGAATCGCGGAAGGTTCGGTCATACCTTGCCCTGGGTTTGGATCGAACATTTGGTAGCAGAGCGTGGTTAGTGAACAAGACAACCTACCTGTGCCTGATCGATTGGAAGTCTAGAACATTGAACTGATTTGTTGCCGTTGTCAGCCGGGCTCTCACATTTAATTAAAATTAATTGCATTGGCACACATAAGTACCCCCTTTCTGTTGTGCTGGTAATATAAGAATATTGTGTTCAGTGTATTGGTAGATGTATGTGTGCTGTGATAGTTTAATATTGTTGATTTATTGTTGTATTGTATTTGACTTTGTTGAAATCATAATAAGGTTTGGTTGCAATGGCCTCACTGAAGGCTGTAAAGGAGGCGGCCGCTGGTTTGGTCTCACAGCTGAGATGGTTCACCTCAGCTGCGGCCACAGTTGAGCGTGTGGACCTAGAAGAGGTCACGCTTGCTCGATTTGAGCAGTTGAAGGAGAGACTCAGCGTTGTGGACTCTACGTTCACCCATTTCAACGAGCTCATCGGGCATGTGAGTTTGGAGCTGTTGGGCCAGGCAGCCCGTGACAAGGTTGCTGCGGATTATGACCAGATCTTGTCACTGGGGGATACCTTGACTCTGCGAGCCCGGGAAATTTTGAAGAGCCGGATGCCTGTCCAGGCCAAGCAGGAGGCCTCGGTTGCTACGGCCCCCGGCCTATTGAGTAGACTGCCCACTCTGGAGCTGCCACATTTTGATGGTCGCTTGGACCACTGGCTGGGCTTCCAGAACTTGTTCGACAGTTTGGTTGATGCGCGCTCGGATCTCAGACCTGCCCAAAAGTTGGCCTATTTGTTGTCAGTCCTGGAAGGTGAGGCCCGAGCCTTGGTGCAGCACTTGTCGGTGACGGATGCAGCCTACCCTACCGCTTTGGAGCTCCTCTCCCGGCGGTATCAGAACAAGCGCTGCCTGGCTGATGTGCACATCGGCCAGATTTTGGGCCTACCGGCCATTGCCAGCATGTCGGCGTTGCGCGCCGACCTATTGAACCCATTGGTCTCGGCGACCAACGCCTTGCGATGCTTGCAGTTGCCGGTGGACCAGTGGTCCTATCTGTTGGTGCACATCGTTCTGCGGTTGCTCCCCGCTGACTTGAGGTCCCGCTTTGAGCAGAGGTATGGTGGGGATAGTTCCACCCATCTTCCACCCTTTGACGACCTCCTCAAATTCTTGGAGGACGAGTGTCGCTTCATGGACAACACTTGTGGTGCAACGGGGTCGCGCCCATCACCTTCTAGGCCAAGAGACCAGGGACGGACTAGGGCCAAGGGGCCTGTTGATAGTCGCCCCGCCCCACGTTTTGCTGGCACCCGGAGTCGTCCTGATTGCGACTATTGTAAGGCCACGGGACATGATATGGCAAGATGCCCGGAGTTCTTGGACTTGCACGTGGCCTCCCGTCGCCGAATTGCCAACGCACGCCGCTTGTGCTTTTCTTGTTTGGGGGCTCATTTTCATCGGGACTGCCCCGAGCCCCGCCCGTGTAGAATTTGTAAAGGCGCTCACCTAGAGATTTTGTGCGCCAACGCGAACCGCTCTGGCAGACCAGCTTCTGATGGGGGTTCGCGCAGGGGAGGGTATGACGGCGACAAGCACCGGGCCTCTGGCACGCCGGTTGGGAACCGGGTAGAGGCCCGCAATTTTGATGACCAGTCTCCACCCCCCGCGCAAGCTGAACGGGAGCCGCGCGCGCGCCATTTGGTCTCCCCTCGCAGTGGTGATCGGGAGCCGCGCGCGCGCCATTTGACCTCCCCTCATAGGGACAATTGCACGGCGGCTGCTCGGCAACAATGGCCAGACCAGCACCGCTACCTTTCCCCTCCGCTGGCGGAACGCCCCCGGTTGGAGTCGCGCCCCCCGCCCTTCAGGCATCCGGTGGGATATGCCCTTCCGGCGATGGCGAGCGGCTCGGGGCACCGCGCGGACGAAGCATTTGAATGCTACCCTCGTCGTGAACGACGACAGCCTGGACGCGGCGATCGGTCGCCGCCCAGGCATCGCTAGGAAGTTGGCGCCTGCCCCGCTACAGGACCCCCCCAGATCGAGACGGTTTTGTTGCCGACGGCCTCGGTCAAGGTCTGGGGACCCTTGGGTGACTCGATTGTGGTCCGTGCCATTTTGGACACGGGAGCCCAGGGTTGCCTTTTGTCGTCTTGGTTAGCGGGACAGGTCGGCCTAAATGTGAACGACTTTTCAGGCAAGATTCAAGGAATTGGCGAAACGGCTGTCACCACTGTTGAGGGAAGGACCCGGTTTGAAATCACCCCTGTGAGTTGTCCGTACCCTAAAATTGATGCTCCTGCCCTTGTTCTGCCGAATATATTGGGCAACCATCCCCAATGTCAGTTACCTTTGGATGTTCTACGGTTGACGTCAGGCCTGGATTTGGCTGACCCTCGGTTCGATTCCCCTTGTACGGTTCATTTGCTGTTGGGCTCCGATGTGCTGGGGAGAATAATGTTGGGAAATATGAAGGTCTTGCAGCCGGAGACCCCACGGCGCCACGGGAGGGGCTTGGTGGCTGTCTCAACCATCTTTGGCTTTGCAGTGATGGGCCCAGTGTTGAAAGTTCCCCCTCCACCTGAGCCTGATTTTGTGTTGACATCCGGTTCCGCTCTCTCTGACGCCGTTCAGAGGTTTTGGGAAATTGAAGAGCCCCCTCAGGTGGCCCGCTTGAATCCGGAACACGAGGAGTGCGAGTTGTTCTTTCAGAACAACACCGGTCGACTCCGTTCCGGTCGGCTTGTAACCCGGCTGCCCTTTGTTGCGGTGCGACCACCTCTCGGCCAATCCAGATCCACGGCCGAAAAAAGATTGTTGGCGATGGAGCGTCGCATGAGCAAGGACCCGGTGCTGCGGCAAAAATACGTAGATTTTATGCGTGAATACGCGGACTTGGGACACATGTCGGTGTCAAATTTGGATTGGCGCTCGGTTGAACATTTCTTCCTTCCGCACCACGCGGTCCTCAAGCCATCCACCGGTAAACTGCGCACAGTGTTTGATGGGTCCGCGCGGACTTCTTCCGGTGTCTCGTTGAATGATTGCTTGCATTCCGGCCCCAAATTGTTGAGGGATCTTTGTGACGTCATCACGTCTTTCCGTCGTCATCAAGTAGTCTTTGTGGCCGACATCAAAATGATGTTCCGGCAAACGGTTATTCACCGGGATGACAGACGTTATCAGTTGATCCTGTGGCGGGAGAACCCCCAGGACCCCATGATTGTATACGAGCTCAACACGAATACGTACGGCCTTCGATCAAGCCCCTTTGTTGCTATTCGTTCGCTTTGGGAGCTCGCGGACCGGGAGCGTTTGAGGTTCCCTCGAGCGTCCGCCATCTTGAAAACGGACCTTTACGTCGATGACGTCTGCACTGGAGCTCCCACAGTTGAGGAAGCTATCCTGTTGCGTGACGAGTTGGTCCAGATTTTGGCTTCCGCTGGCTATGAGTTGCGTAAATGGGTGTCCAACTCGCCAGCGCTATTGGACGGAGTGTTAGAGGATCATAAGCAGGATCCTCACTTGTTTGAGAACGTTGACAACCCCGCCATGTTGGCCGTCCTCGGCGTTCAGTACCGACCAGTCCAAGACACCTTTACCTATGATGTCGACTTGGAGTCACCAACCACTTGGACTAAACGACTGGTGTTGTCTACTGTTGCAAGGACCTTCGACCCTAACGGTTCGATCTGCCCGGTATTGTTTTGGGCGAAATGCTTCCTTCAGCGCCTTTGGACCGCTGAACTCGGTTGGGACGAGCCACTTCGGGAAACCCTGTTGGAAGACTGGCTCCAATTTGTATCCGCACTTCCTGCGGTCAACGAGGTCGCGCTACCACGCGCCATCCTCCCCCCTGGGGGTTATACTGCTACCCTTCATGGGTTTTGTGACGCGTCTTCCAACGGTTATGCCGCCGTTGTTTATCTGCGTACCGTCAGCGCGACAGGCCAGGTGAAGCTGTCACTGGTCATGGCCAAGAGCAAGGTGGCCCCCCTCCGCACGGCATTGACCATCCCTAAGTTGGAGCTGTCAGGGGCGGCGCTTCTGGTGCGACTACTGAACCACGTGGCGCATACGTTGGGTGGAACTGTGGACATTCGGGCTTCTTACGCATGGACGGACAGTCAAATTGTTTTGTGTTGGTTGAAGACGTCCGTCCACTCTTTGGAGGTTTTTGTTGCAAACCGAGTGTCTCAGATTCAGAGTTCTGAAACGTCGTTGATTTGGAGGCACGTGCCCGGAGACTTGAACCCCGGCGACGTAGCCTCACGCGGGTGCATGGCCCCCCGTTTGATTGCTCACCCCCTTTGGTGGGGACCGGCCTGGTTGACTCGCCGCGAGGATGATTGGCCTCGAACGCCAGTCTTGATGTCGGATCCTTTGCCCGGACTTAAGGTGTTCGCTGTTGGGACAAGGGACCCTCCGTTTGACCCGGAAATTTTGCTAAATCGGTACAGTTCCCTCGACAAATTGTTGAACGTAACCTCGTGGATCAGGCGCTTCGGTCATAACTCTAGGAATCCAGGGGACAAGCGCCTGTCACCGGTTCTCTCTCCTCAAGAGCGACAGGAGTCACTCCTCCTTTGGGTCCGCTCTGTGCAGGCCGCACACTTTGAAGGGGAGATAGAGACATTGAAGGCGGGTAGGGTCAAGTTGTCGGGAGCCATCAGTAAGTTGAATCCCTTCGTGGATAACACGGGTCTTTTGCGTGTTGGAGGACGGCTGAGGCACTCTAGTCTTCCTTATGGGGCCCGTCACCCGCTTTTGTTGCCCAAGGAGGGCCATTTGGTTAAATTGTTGGTGACCGATCGTCACATCAAGAACTCGCATGCCGGTTGTAATGCTCTGTTAGCCATTTTGCAACGAGAGTTTTGGATTTTGTCGGCTCGTCGTACCATTCGTAGCATCGTCTTCCGTTGTATGCCGTGTTATCGGACTAAGGCCTCCACTATGCAGCCCCTAATGGGAGACTTGCCGGCTGATCGTGTCAATGAGGCGAGGCCATTTGCTGGCGTCGGAACGGACTTTGCTGGTCCCTTTTCGGTGAAGACGTCCACCCTTCGTAATAGTAAGATTGTCAAGGCTTATTTGTGCGTTTTTGTCTGCCTATCAACCAAGGCAGTGCACCTGGAGCTGGTAACCTCCCTCTCGACAGAGGCCTTTGTAGCAACTTTGGATAGATTTGTGTCTCGCCGTGGGTTGCCTTCTTTGATTAGATCTGATTGCGGTACTAACTATAAGGGTACAAGTAACTATTTGAAGGAAGTATACACCTTCCTTAATGAGAGCCAGGTTGACATTGGTAGTAGATTGGCCCGCCGAGGGGTCACTTGGTTGTTTGACCCGCCAGCCTGCCCCCATTGGGGGGGTATTTTTGAGGCCGCGGTGAAAGCGGCAAAGGGGCACTGGCGAAGATTGTTGGGAGACACCGTTCTCACCTTTGAGGAATTAACTACGGTATTTTGCCGCATTGAAGCTGTGCTAAATTCGCGCCCGTTGTGCCCGCTTTCTTCGGACCCGAACGATTTGGAGGCTCTAACACCGGGCCATTTCTTGATTGGACAGCCACTTGTCGCCCTGCCGGAGTACCCTCTTGTTGATGTGAGCCAAAATCGGCTATCGCGGTTTCAGTTGGTGCAACAGCTCGCTCAGAGCTTTTGGAAGCGTTGGAGCTTAGAGTATCTCCACATCCTCCAGCAGCGCGTCAAGTGGACGGACAAAACTCATCCGCCCAAGATCGGAGACCTCGTCCTGGTTAAGGACGCCAACCTCAAGCCTTTGTATTGGCGCCGGGGGCGCATTCTTAATTTGGTGGCTGGCACCGACGGGGTCCCTCGTTTTGCTGAGGTTTTGGTAGACGGATCAGTCATGAGGAGAGCGGTCGCAACTTTGTCAAGACTTCCAATTGATTAGCGGACGGGTAGGCCCGTCCGGGGGGGGTAGATGTTTCGTACCATGCGTGGTATCCGAACGCACCCGTCTTGACATTTCGAGCATCTGACAGATTTTTTTTGACGTTTCTCTTCTTGTCGTGATTCATAGCGTGTTCACGTTGTATTTTGTTAATTGATTGAGATAATTACCGAATCTAAGAAAATCTCCTTTGTTTGCAAGATTTTTGGTTGTGAGTAATCGTTGATTAGACGAAACGCCCCTAATTGTGTATTGAACCGGGCTTGTTTGTTAATTGTCCGCGCCGAATTTGAGGTTAGCTTAGCCCGCGCCGCGTGTGAAATTGAATAAAACATTAAAATTGTGAAAGTTGACGTGCATTGTGCAGTTGAACTATTATTGTGCTTCGTCCAGACGTGTTATACGCTGCTGGGCCAGCGTCTGTTGAAACATAGTCGGATCTGGTGAACCACTCCACTCACACATCACTTTACACATACCCACACAGACATACAGTACCAGAGCCGGCTTGATCAAGGACTAGTCATCCCCTTCAGCCCACCGGCACCAGGTAAGTTACCTTCATTAAGGGCAATTTGATTTGTCTCCGCGAATCGCGGAAGGTTCGGTCATACCTTGCCCTGGGTTTGGATCGAACAATCCATTCTAGTCTATTTTTAATCAAATGTTCCAGTAGTTTGGCCAAGACTGAAGCCAGAGCAATTGGTCTGTATCCATTCGGATCGTCTACATGCTTGCCTGGTTTCAACAGAGGGATGACAATTTGTACCTTCCATTGGTCTGGGACCCAACCAAGGTTATAACAAAAGTTTAAAATGTTTAAAAAGTAAAGTTTAGCCTTATTTCCAGAATGACTGATAAAAGAATATGGCACACCATCAATGCCCGGAGCTGAGTCCCGGACGTGACTGAGTACCACATTCAGCTCTTCTAAAGTAAATGGCACATCAAAAGGATCTACAGATATATTATCTGGGGGTACAACAAGACATTCAGAGGGAAGAGGAACATAGGGTGGCGCAATTTTGTCAAAAAAACTTTCAGCTGTTTCTCTAGTGATTGGACAGGAGATTGATGGAGAGCAACCACGCGTCTAAACCTGTTAACGTTCTTCCACACTACTGAAATTGGGGTAGAGGGAGATAAAGACGTGCAAAATTTAACCCAACCTGAACGTTTCTTTCTACGAAGAAGGCGTTTGGATCTAGCATTTACTTGAAGATATACCAACATGTTTTCCATAGTCATCTCACCATTGTAGTGTTCTTCCGCATTGTTTCTTGCCCTAACTGCCAAAGTGCACTCTTGATCCCACCACGGAGGCGAGGGGATTTTGTTTCGGGCACTGTTTTTCAGTGGGAAGCAAGAATCCGCACTAGAGGTAATGGCCGCAACAAAGCCTTCATAACAACTCTCAGCATGGTAGTGACCAGAAGAATCTGGTAAACTTGAATTTAAATTTGGAAGAGTACTGATTTTCTCATCCATTACTGAGGCAAACTTAGACCAATCTGGTTTAGATAAGTTATATTTCAGAAGTGGAGGAGAAGTTTTTTCTAAATAGGTCTTATTAAGTAACGAAATAACTATAGGGTAATGGTCACTACCATGCGATAGGGTTGTACACTCCCAATGGGTTGAAGCAGCCAACTCAACTGAACAAAATGTCAAATCCACACAGCTCTTTTGTTGTCCAGGAGGAGATCTGCGTGTTGGGGAGCCATTATTTAGAATGCATAGATCTAGATCGTCCAAAATGTCTACCAAAGCTACACCGAAGGCATCACAGCGTTCGGATCCCCATCTGAAATGGTGACAATTGAAGTCGCCCATGACCAATATTGGTCCCTGGACATTGGTAAAAGTGTTTTTTAAAATAACTAAAAAGTCACGATGAGCATTATAAATTGAAAATACTGTGATGCCTTCAACCCTTCCTGCCGCAATACTCATATCACCTGAAAAGGAAGGTAGGGATAGGGGTGAAAAAGGAACCCTATTGTTTACAAATAGGGCAGATCCTCCATAGCCATCAGATCTGTCACATCTGATTATGTTGTAGTGTGGCATACGGAAGCTAAGACTTGGAATAAGCCAAGTCTCAGCTATAGAACAAGCCAATGGCTTGTACTTATTAAAAAGAAATATGAGGTCGTGTTTTTTATGCCACACGCTCCTCACATTCCACTGCAGAAATACTTGGCGAGCCGCCATTTCTAATGTTTAAAAGTAAAGTAATAAGTTCATTGGCAACGTTGGACGGTAATTGTGAATTAGAAGAAGAAGAGTTAATAAGAGTGGGTAAGAGTTTTACTAGAAGTTCTATTACGGAGATAGTGTTATTAGCGGGTACATTATTGTGATTAAGAGCACAGCCATTAGGCTGTGAAGGTTGGGGATCATTAACTAGCTGCTGATGCGCGAATTTGTCATAAGACGGGGATAGAGGGGCATGGGACTTGGGCTTCAACACAACAGTCTTACGGTATGACTGAGTAATCGGAGTCTTAGCAGCGTTAGCATAATTGCGGGACACTGTTGGAATAATTTTGTTAACCTCAGAATAAGGCATCGATTTCTCAGCCATCATTGTCTTGATAGCCTTCTGTCTACCATACTCGGGGCATGACTTGCTATTGGCGAAGTGATTCCCCGAGCATAATATACAAAAAGCCTCTTGCTCAGTAATGTTGCAGCCATCACCGGGGTGATCATGGCCACACTTACCGCAGCGTGGATTCGATCTGCACAAATTAGCCACATGGCCAAATCTGCAGCATTTGCGACACTGTATAGTGGGGAAGATGTATTGTTGGACAAGAAGGGTTGTGTAGCAGCAGTAAACTCGTGGTGGTAAGACTTGGCCATCAAAAGTGATGACGCAAGTTTCGGTAGGTTTCCATTCAGTCACACCGTCTTTAAATACTTTCCTATTAATGCGGCGGATCTTAAGAATTGGTCCGCATCCTGAAGGAACCGATAAATATTTTGTGGCCTCTTCTTCGCTGAGGTCAGAGGGCACGCCAGTAACAACACCCATCCTTGTGATATTGAATGTTGGGATTGTAGCCAAGTAACCATATTTTGCCAACAAACTGTTTACTAAAAATGAGTTAGCATCCTGAGGGGATGTAAATTCCACAGACACGCGGTTTCGGCCAACTCTCTTAACACCACCACAAACAATGTTCGCAATGTTGTTAGTGATCAAAAATTTGCCAAAATTCACTGGGTGTAAAGTGGTCCCTGAGTTTGGTTGGGTTTCAACGCGAGTAACATGGACAATATACGGGGATTTATCCATGACTGAATACTTAGTGCGACCAATTTGGGTTTTGGATTGTTTGTTTGGAGGGGATGGTGACAATATTTCCTCATTACCGGGACGTTTACGGGAGTTTTGGGGTTGAGATTCATCCATCTCTGCAACACTACAAACAACATCCGCAAATTGGGACAAAGGGTTCGGAGTAAATGATGTTGGGGAAATTTGGATATCAGGAGGGTCAGGGTCTGGCGGTTTATTCCTTTCCATTTTGGATGCTAGTGTATAACAAACAATACAAGCACAGTACTCACCTGTTTACAAACACAATGACAACACAAATAAACAGAAACAAGTCACAAATATAACAACAAACACTCAAAAACCGCTGAAAATCTCTAGACACACGTGCTATCCAAGCACAGAACATATATACCTGTATCCAAGACACCTGTGGCAAGAATCTCGGTTTTATTTGTTTGTTTTTAAAAGCAAAAGCATCAATTTATGACATTGACAAGATGTTTGACATTGACGTTGACGCTTCATTCGTTCGTTTTCGTTCAGAAAATTATTTGATTAGTTCAATTTATTTAGAAATCGAGTGTAACAATGTATGCTTTAATGTTACTATTTATGTTTTTATGAAGTGATTTTATGCTTCAATAGCACGATAAAATACATTTGATAAAATGAATATAATTATGATATGTAATATTTTCAACTTTTATATAAGTATGGAGTGACATTTAGCAAAGGATATTTGGGCACTTGACTCGACTCAAGTAGAATGACAATAATGACGATTGACAATAAAGCATAACGTTTAACAAACTTTTTTCTCGCTCCCACCCCACTTTAGCTCCGCTCCGCCGCGCGCCGTCTCCTGTCAAAATTCTGTCTCACGGCACCATTTATCATCATTCTCCTGCCCTTATTCCAATTTATTTGGGGTTGGTGCAGTGCAGCATGATTTTGTGCTTCCATAAAATCAAAATCAAAATCAAAATATTTTATTTCACATAGGCCTGGATGGGCACTTATAAAACGTCGAAAAAGGTGCACGGTTCGCGTTGGTCGATTCCATGGAGAAGAACCGGCAAGAAACTCCATGGTTACTCTTTTCAAATCATTTGGTATTACAATATTATTATGTTTCATTACAGCATTAGTACTAAAGTATGGGGGGACAGCGTAGGCCCGACAAAAGGTCGTTGCTTGCTATACAAAAAATGTAAAACAAAAGGAATATTTAACAAAAGTTAAACAGCATCCGGGAATCTAAAAGGCCTTCAATGTTCACTCATTCACAAATAATAGGTAAAAAAGCATCTATACAAAGGTAAGTAAATAAAAAAATAAAAATAATATTTAATTAAAGAACTAAATTAAACAAGTGACACAAATATTGTCATCAGTGCTGTAACTATTCTGAGCAAAATATGAGAAGAAAAAATGATTTGAAAACTACTGTAATAATCTGAATCAAAAGAAAAAGAATAATGAGATTGAGAATAGTTAGAGACATCCACAAATCTGTGCCGTTTATGAGCTACCAGGGAAGCCGCATGCGCAGAAGGAATCATAGCCAAGCTTCTTTGTCATCAACGTAGTCCTTGATTTTGTAATATGCTTTTTTCATAAGGACACGTTTAATATAGTTCTTGAACTTTCCATCGGTCAGTTCTAGAACTGACTTTGGCAACTTGTTATAAAAGCGTATACTGTTTATAATAAAAGACTTGCTAGTTTTTGTTAATCTGAATTTAGGTATTACAATTTCATGTTTACTGCGTGTATTTTTATTGTGGAAGTCGCTTCTAATTTTGAAAAGCCCTCGATTTTTACGGACATATAAAATACATTCAAAGATATAAAGTGAAGGCAGAGTTAGTATATCGATCTCTTTGAATTTTTCTCTGAGTGACTCGCGAGGACCCATTTTATAAATCGCGCGGACTGCCCTTTTTTGTAGTATAAAAATGGAGTCAACGTCTGCTGCTGATCCCCACAGCAGGATGCCGTAAGACATAATACTGTGGAAATAAGCATAGTAAACTAACCTAGCTGTGGCTACATCCGTTAACTGCCTTATTTTCCTAACTGCATATGCAGCTGAGCTTAACCTACCTGAAAGAGTTCTAATGTGCGCGCCCCACTGTAATTTTGAATCTATAGTAATCCCTAAGAATACAGTTTCCGCTATAACATCAAGTTTATTGCCGTCAAGATTTAAATTAAGATCACGTTGTGGTACATTTGGTAAGGAGAATCTTAAACACTTAGTTTTGCTTGCATTCAATAAAAGATTATTAGCAGCGAACCATTTTGAGAGAACGGTTAGACTTTCGTTAACATGTTGGACAAGCGTATCCTTTCTATTTATTTTAAAAATTAGCGAGGTGTCATCAGCAAATAAAATTATATCTGATAATTTGGCCATCATGTAAGGGAGATCATTAATGTACACAAGAAATAGGAAAGGACCGAGAATTGAACCTTGGGGCACGCCTATCTTGACTAGAGACCCGGAGGACGTCGCCCCATTTACATTTACTTTTTGCTGCCTGTTTGATAGATAAGAAAGAACCAGATCAGCAGCTTGACCACGAATTCCGTAGTGGTGTAATTTACACATCAGTGTGTTGTGGTCCACGCAGTCAAACGCTTTAGAGAGATCACAGAAAATGCCAATGGCATCTTGGGACTTCTCCCAGGATTCCAAAATGTGAGTGATAAGTTTAACTCCCGCGTCCGTTGTCGATCTGCCCTTCGTGAATCCAAACTGCTGACTGTGCAAAATCCCATTTGAGTTAAAGTGAGATAACATCTGGTCCAGCATGATTTTTTCATATATTTTACTCAACGCTGGAAGCACAGATATAGGTCTATAATTAGAGGGATCACTCTTACAACCAGATTTGAAAATTGGTACTACTTTACTAAGTTTCATTAGATCAGGGAATTTACCGCTATCCAAACATTGATTGAATATGCCTGTTAGGATAGGGGCAATTGATTCGATAATATCTCCAAGAACCTTGACGGATATGCCCCATAAGTCTTCAGTATTCTTTACGTTGAGACTTTTGAATTTGATACTTCTCTATTACTGGTCAACTCATCAAAATACTTATACTAAAATAAATCGCAGACAGGTACGGCCGGCTTTGTCATTTCTATAGCTTATTCCTCTATGCGTAGTAATAATTACTTTCGCCCGGCGCCACTTGATTTTTAGAGTTTGATTGTTTTTAATCAAAAGTTTAAATAATCTTATTAAAATAGTTTTCAATAAAAGACTTGAAATCCTTAGATGCCAGTTTTTGAATAGTATGAAAAATCTTTTCTTTATTAGATATCTGTATCTATGCTTTGTTATTGTTCTGAGACATAGTATTATGTACTCTGTGGGTCAAATGAACAAAACATCAGTGAGTGACAGTGACAGTAAACATGGTGATTCTGTAATTAATATTATACGTAGCATTGAGATAGAAAATATATGGAGGCGCCGCGATATTCTATTCCTACATTTGCTTATGCATATATGGGTGAAATACGAAACAGATTGTGAAATATCGTTTTGTTTCGTTTTATCTAATGTGGTAATCGTATTTGTTGAAAGAGACAACAATATTTCTGTTGTTGCTCTTATTGGCAACATTTTGTTGTGACGTAGTGAGAATCGTAGGTAAGTGCCGTATTCGCCATATTATGCGGCGAGTTCGTGGTAGTTCTGCTGTCAAATGAGTGTTTACTTTTACGTTTTTTGAGATTTGTGAGAAAATTACGAAGAGTTTAGTTATAAAATTGCACGTATATAGTGAAAAACAGTCATTCAACATGCATTTGTGTTGCATTATGAAGTGTGGTACAAGAAAGACGGAAAATCAACCTCAATTGTCTTTGCACAGGTTAGGAGCCCGTTTTCATGCAATATTACACATAGTAATACACTTTCAAGGCTAGAATTTCCATTATGGGCCAAGGAGTAGGAAGTTCATTTTTTTTTGTAGATAGTACTCATTAACAGGAGGCTTTTCACAAATTTTTAAGTTGCGGAGGCTCACGGTTTACGAGATATAATTTTTTAAATTTTCCATTTAAATTGAAAAATAAAACGCAATTTATGTAGATTAGATGTCAAATTTGACGTTTCACGTTCCGTTGACCGATAAAAAGTGTTTCATTCAATTATGTCGGATTGATCACCAGTAAATTGAGCACCAAATTATAATGGGGTGTTTGATGACAAGCTAGTTTTGCCTAAGCCGACTTGGGGCACCCCGACACGGATAGATTAGGTTAGAAGGGTATTGTACGGTTTACGTACAGGCTAGTAAGTCGCTGACGCCGCGACCTACTTTCGTTAATTCATTTAATATACTTTTATTATACTAAAAGTTAGTTGACCATTAGCTACCATAGCGATAATACCACGGATTAGCATCCAACTTTATTTTGTAACTTTACATTAAACTACTTGGGATCGTGAAGTCTGTGGTTTTCGTCAACTCACCTCACTGCAACTTGACCACTCTGAGCCGTACATAAAAGTGGTCCTTCGAGCCGGATATAAAGTGTGCAGAGTGTCTCTATTACTATAACGTTAGCGAATCGGTCTAGTTGGTCTCCCACAAGCGGGTCGCCCCAGCTGGATTGAGAAGGCGCACATAGCGTTAGTAGAGTGCAAACACACTTATCCACAACTATCTGCGAACTAGTACCATTGGTGACACAACTCTGTTCTACCAACGGTCGAAGCAATAACTAGCAACAATGGTTCAGAGTGTTGCAGAACTGCTAAGCCATCAAGAAACTATCTTTCGAGACTTGAAGCTTATTTGCACCAACTACAAGAAGGACAGCCCCATCAGGAAGAACTTGGCGTACCTGGAGGAGCGTCTTTCGCGGTTGAACAATAACTGGGAGAAGTTTGTTCACAACCATCAACTTCTGGAAGAGTCTGGAACTAAAGACCTTCAATACTTCAACGACGACATTTTCAACAGTACGAAGAAGATGTATGAAGAAGTGCTGCAAGACATGCTGAAGCGTAAATCGGAACTGTCGTCTGCATCTACTAGCAAGACGGAACAACCACCTTCGACGCCTAAGCAAGGTAGGGAACAATCGAAATTTACTTTCGACGATATCAAATTCCACATACCTCCTCGAGGAACAAGCGAGTCGACGGAAAAGCAACAAGATCTTTTGCGTCAACAATACTGCAACTTTAGAGCGTTCGAACGCACTGTGGAGAAGATAAACATAGCATTGTCGGTACCCATGGAAAAATGGGAATTAGAAGACAACTTAAGCACCCTGAAAACTAAATGGGAGCAGATAGAAAGGGCAAATTGGGAACTAGACTACATACTACAAGATGAGGACTCAATTTATCAACAAAAATACAACACAGAAGAAAGCCTTTACGATGACCTGAAAAGGAAGCTACAACATAACATCTGGAACAATGCACATTATGAGAAATCTACGCCAAGAATTCAAATACCGGATTTTCATGGCAACTATAACCAGTGGCTGACTTTTAGAGACCTCTACCTCGAAAGTGTACACAACAATCCAACACTTTCGAAGGCTCAAAAAATGCAACACTTAAAAACTAAACTGAAGGGTGAGGCGGAGAAACTAGTTCAGCATCTTGGCATCAGTGCTGAGAACTACGCATCTTGCTGGGAAATGCTGACCCACCGCTACGATAACAAACGGCTGCTATTCACATCATACATGAACACGCTCCTGAACCAACCTAGTGTTCAGCAACCAACCGCTGCAAGCATACGAAAGCTTCACGATGTTATGATGGAGTGCTTGAACGGGCTCAAAAACATCGGGCTAGACACCACCAATTGGGATCCGATCGTGGTTCACCTATTGGTTCAAAAACTAGATAGCGTTACGTATAACGAATATGTGAAGGAGATCAAACATCCTAGAGAATTTCCCGACCTGGAAGAGTTCGCCGAGTTCCTAGAATCAAAATTCATGTCACTGGAAGCTCTACAGGGAAGCAACCACAAACTATCGTCCTCAAACAAAACATGGAAATCGGAAAAGCAGCCTCATAAGGGATCAGAAAACCGAAATAACAACTACAAGAATAGAACGCAAGGGTCATCGTACTTTAACAAGTCACAAAACTCGCCAAAGGCCTTCTTCACGACAACAAAAACATGCCCAATATGCAAAACTAATCACGTTCTGATGAATTGCGAACAATTCCTGGCTATGAACGCAAACAAGCGCGATGACGCAATTCGCAACTTGCATATTTGCAAAAACTGCCTATTCAGCCACGGAGAAAAACAATGCAAATCACGAAAGACGTGTAAATTGTGTCATAAGGCACACCACACACTTATGCATGAAGCAGAAACTGAACTATCTAGCGACAAACTAGCAACAAGGGAGGAAAACCCATCGTCGACCCCTTCGACTTCTTATGGGGTTAACAACATAACAAACGAAGAAAAGGAAGTGTTGTTGACAACTGCACTTCTGAAAGTCAGAACAATTGATGGAAACTTCATCAACTTGAGAGGTCTACTTGACCAAGGCTCCCAAGTGAGCCTAATAACGGAAAACGCTGCACAGCGTCTCCGATTACAGCGACGTAAAGTGAGCGCCGTTGTATCGGGTATTGGTACCCTTAGCGGCAATTGCAAAGGGGCAATGAACTTAGAATGTCAGTCAATACATTCAGACTACCGATTTAACTTTGAAGCATTAATTATGAAAAAACTCATAAGCAACTTACCTACCGCATCGTTTTCAATCAGCAACTGGGACTATTTGGAAAACTTAAAACTAGCGGATCCACAGTTCAACCTGTCAGGCCCGATCGATCTGCTCTTGGGCGCCGACATCTACTCTGAACTTATCCTAAACGGCGTCATCCGGAGCGATAACAGATACCCAGTAGCCCAACAAACCAAAGTGGGTTGGATTCTATGCGGGAATGTAAAGACATTCAACTGCTTGGTGACACTCAACGACTTCGAAAACATGGCAAGATTTTGGGAAACCGAGGAAATTCCCGACAAATCAGCATCAACTAGTGAGGAACAACACTGTGAAGAATACTACAACGCAACTACCACAAGATTGACGAACGGACAATATGTGGTACAAATGCCTATGAAGCCTAACTTCGAAACAAACTTAAAAAATGAAAGGTCACAAGCATTAGCACAGTTCCTTCAACTGGAAAGGAAAATGCTAAAAAACAAAGAACTCAGTTACGAGTACAGGCGTTTTATGAACGAATACATCGCCATGGGACACATGACACCTGTCACAGAAGGAAGTAGGAGCCAAGTCTACCTACCTCACCATGGCGTGCTGAGAGCTGTGTCCACTACCACAAAACTAAGAGTAGTGTTCAACGCGTCATACAAGACAAAGGGAGACAGCAGTCTCAACGATCAAATGTACTGCGGTCCGAACTTACAAAAGGATATACTATCGCTGCTAATTAATTGGAGAACATACAGATACGTCTTTACGGCAGATGTAGAAAAACTTTATCGCTTCATCTGGCTGAGCGAAAAACAACAACATCTACAAACTATAATCTGGAGATCATCCCTTAACGAACCTCTACAAGATTGGCAGTTGGGCACAGTAACTTATGGAATGAAAAGTGCACCTTATCTGGCAATGCGTACTCTACATAAACTCGCAGAAGATGAGAAACATACCTACCCGGAAGCTGAGGACGTCCTGAAAAACTACTTCTACATGGATGATTTGGTTTACGGGCAGGATACTATCGAGGCATCGAAAACACTGGTTACACAGCTAATAGAGTTGATGAAAAAAGGAGGATTTAACTTGAGAAAATGGAAAACGAACGAACCGATTATCTTGGAAGACTTGCGAGATGATCAAAAGAGCCGCAACACTAACATCGACTTTAGCCCAGAAAAAACAACAAACTCAAAAATGTTGGGCATGAGGTGGAATCAAGACAACGATAGCTTCACATACCAATGGGATCTACCAATCAAGAAAAATCTGTCAAAACGCGCACTGCTGAGCGAAATAAGTAAGCTATACGACCCACTTGGATTATTATCGCCACTTACAATTAAAACCAAACTTCTGTTCCAAAAAATCTGGATAAGCAAAATCAACTGGGATGAACGTTTACCCGACAATCTCGCTACGGAATGGGAAACTATTAGAAAAGATATCCCGTTACTAAACAAGCTGTCAATACCAAGATGGTTACAATGTCAAGGAAACAACCTAGAGATACACGGGTTTTGCGACGCAAGCGAAAAAGCATACGCGTGCGTCATTTACAGTCGAGTGAAAAATCAAGCCGGCGAATACCACACTACACTAATCATGGCAAAAACAAAGGTTGCACCAATCAGCGTCAAGATAACTGTTCCTAGAATGGAACTTTGCGGGGCCGTTTTACTAGCCAAACTGCTAGAAAAGGTTCAGAACAATCTCCGCAATAAAAACCTACATATAAGGTGCTGGACCGACTCCAAAGTCGTTTTAGCCTGGTTGCAAGGCGACATAAACCGATGGGAGAAATATGTAGCTAACAGAGTGAAGCAAATAAACAGCATTATTTCGGCAAACTACAGGAACTATGTGAAGTCTGAAGAAAATCCAGCTGACTGTGCAACTCGAGGGCTAACACCTTTTCAACTGCTAGATTTTAAACTTTGGTGGAATGGACCAGATTGGCTAAAAATAAACATGCCAAAAATCCATCAAGACAATCGCCAGAACTACACAACAAACACAGAGTTGCAAGAAATAAACTGCTGCGCTGTCACATACAACAAATGTGAAATAATCAACACATTACTAAATAAAAACAGTAATTACAAACGCGTAATACGAGTGCTTGGATGGATTTTGCGATTGAGCAACATTCGTAAGCAAAAACGCAGACTCAACTCAACCGATTACTTAACCGACTGCGGTAACAAAAAGGTGGTCATGTGTTTATCACCACAAGACATTATGGGAGCGACAGAGCTGATCATCAAGAACATTCAAAAGGAAAACTATGCCGACGAAATCGAATGTTTAATCAAAAATCGACCAATACCAACAAAAAGCAACTTGCTGAAATTGTCCCCATTTCTTGACGACAGTGGAATACTGCGCGTGAAGGGGCGACTAGAATACACAACATTATCTCCCGAAGCGAAACATCCGATTATTCTAACGGCAACAGGAAGATTAACGGAGCTTATTATTCAAGAGGCTCATCGCGACACTCTCCACGGAGGCGCCCGGCTCACATTGGCTCATTTACGTCAAAAATTTTGGGTCATTGGAGGAAGCAGAACCGTCAAGAAGGAGCTACGACAATGCGTCCGATGTCATCGTTTCAAACCAAACCGAATCGTTCAACTGATGGCAGACTTGCCAAAGGAGCGTGTAACTCCATCGAGACCGTTCACAAACACGGGTGTCGACTACACCGGACATGTTGATGTGAAAATCAACAAAGGAAGAGGAGTTAAAACTTGTAAGGCATACATAGCCATTTTCATATGCATGGTGACCAAAGCGGTGCATTTGGAATTGGTGTCAGACCTGACTACGCAAACTTTCCTCGCCGCATTTAAAAGGATGTGTGCCCGCAGGGGTACACCCAGGAACGTATTCTCCGACAACGGAACGAATTTTGTGGGCGCAGCAAAACAACTTCAACAGGAATTTGAACAACACAATACGTTCAAGACTTCTGAATTCTTCGATGAGATGAGTCACTTACAAATAAAGTGGCATTTCAATGCACCACTTTGGCCAACAGCTGGAGGCCTGTGGGAAGCTGCCGTCAAAGCCATGAAATATCACCTACATCGAGTATTGGGGGAACAGAAGCTAACTTTTGAACAATTCACCACTTTACTACATCAAATTGAAGCCTGTCTAAACTCTCGTCCGCTGTGCCCATTAACAGAGGATGTCGAAGACCTGGAATATTTAACTCCCGGTCACTTCCTCATTGGCGGCCCCCTACTGTCACTACCACAAGAAGAGCAAGACTTTGCCGAGCACGATTTAAGAAACAGATGGAGGCTTGTTGAACAAATGAACGTGCACATCTGGAAGCGCTGGTCGAACGAATATCTACATCAACTGCAAATCCGAAGCAAATGGCAGCAACCAAAAGAAAACCTGAAACAAGGAAGCCTAGTATTGGTAAAAGATGAACACTTACCTCCTGGCCGCTGGGCCATAGGAAGAGTCCAGGAACTTCATCCAGGCGCCGATGGTCGAGTACGGGTTGTTACCTTAAAAACTAGAAAAGGGTCACTTAAACGACCAATAACGAAGCTCTCACCATTACCGATGAAACCCGAAGAACCTAGAGTAAACGAAGAGGAAGGAAAAATAGCCCCATCTTCGGAATCTAAAAAACGGGGAGGCTCAACAAAAACCAAGAACAATTGGCTATCACTTGTTTTGCTATCCATACTAGCAATGACAGGATTCGCACAATCAGCGCTAACGAATAACTTGAAGGTTACACCTATTCCGAGCGATCATCCGATTTACTTCGATGAGGCGGGGAAAATTCAGTTAATACATGACGAATGGACTCTATTGGTTTACTACAACTTAACGTCATACTGGCAAGCAACTGATCGGATCAACGATTATGTGAACCAAATAGATAAACTATGCCAAAGAATATCACATGAGTACACACCTTGCGAAACAATTGTCGGCCACCTACGTCATGAACTGAGTCACCTAGCCGACTATAACTCTATGCTGCTCACTCAACACTCAAGACCAAAACGAGGTTACTTTGACGGAGTTGGGAAATTGGCAAGAACTCTTTTTGGAGTGCTCGACGCAGACTTCGCTGAAAAGTATGAAAGAGACATACAGAATCTACAATCAAATGATGACTACCTGTTACAACTTATGAAAAACCAAACATTGATAGTAGAAGCTGAAAACAATATTATTAAAAGAAACACTGCCTTTATGGATAAACAATTCGAAACATTGCGCAACTACATGAACCAAACTTGCAGCGAAATCACAAAAATAGTGAACAAGGCGCAAATGCTATTCACGATGAACGACATAAATTCCGCTGCCGTGACGTCAACTCTGATTTTTAATGATTTAAATCGAATATTGGAAATGCTGATAAATGCTCTCGCCAACATTTACAGAGGGCATCTAGATACCCATCTATTTCCGCCTTATCAACTGATCGAGCAGCTTAACATAATATCCGGAAGGTTGCCACAGGGATTGTCGTTACCGGTAAAAGACATTCAAAGGGATTTGAAAAATATCTATGACCTCATCCATGTGAAGGCTAGAATTACAAACAACTATATGCTATTTGAAATACATATCCCGTTGCTGAGTGATGAAGACTTCAAGATATATCGCGTCATACCGATACCGTTCCTTAGACAAGGATGTTTAAAACTCGTACAACCAAGTTCAAGCTTCATCGCAATCAACTTAGTAAAAAACTCTTACATAACAATGGAAGATCAAGACATGCGCCAATGTACTTCATACGGAGAAGACGAATTCATATGTGTCGCACTAAGTCCTGTCTACAACATGCACGACAAGGACGCCCCATGTGAGGCCCAAGTCTTCAACCAACATGAGTCTTTATCATGCGTCCTCAATGACGTAACATGCAAAGAATCCTGGACAAAACTTCACAAATCGAACATGTGGCTATTTACATTATGCGGAAAACAGCTGATGCGCGTCATATGTAACGATCAAGTTACGCCTGCGGTCCTTGACGGGACTGGAGTGATTTCCTTGAAATCAAAGTGCTTACTGCAGAAAAAAGACGCCACAATATTTACACAAAATCAGCTGGGAAGTAGTTTCAACATGGAACCAGACATAGAAATACCAACCATAAACTCAACAATTAACAATATCTTTGACCTCGGCTGGAAGAATGCGAAATTAAATATAACTGAACAAGAAACGCCAACTGCAGTAGAAATAAGAAAAATAGACCAGCAGTTGGAATTCCAGAAAAACAGAGAAATGTTACCGAAGGCGTCTGACATGTCATTGTCAAGTCATGACATTTATCTCTACTCGGTTACATCTTTGTTGTTGGGAGGAATCGCTGTGATTGCCCTCTATGTTATCACTAAACGATGGTACAAAACAAAGAAAGGTGCCAAAACAGGAGTGACACCTAGAGGAAGGGATAACTTTGGAGGGGACATCGAGCTACAGGAAATACATTCGTCAGCAGCGGAGCCTGTTTACAGCGAAGCAAGACAGCCGAAGAAAGCATTTCACTTTGACGACTTAAATTGAATGTTATACTTTTACACATTTACTATTGTTTACTATTTAACGTTTAACTATTTACTTTACATGAATTGTTTTCTTTCACATTTATTTTTAACTACTGTTTGTGTAATGGATGCTCATCCCACTTTTCCCTCGGGAGCATGTACGGTTTACGTACAGGCTAGTAAGTCGCTGACGCCGCGACCTACTTTCGTTAATTCATTTAATATACTTTTATTATACTAAAAGTTAGTTGACCATTAGCTACCATAGCGATAATACCACGGATTAGCATCCAACTTTATTTTGTAACTTTACATTAAACTACTTGGGATCGTGAAGTCTGTGGTTTTCGTCAACTCACCTCACTGCAACTTGACCACTCTGAGCCGTACAGGTATGGCGGGGTCAAATGAGCGAGCGAAGCGAGCGAATAGACCCTGCCATACCCTTCGTGGTTATTATTTTATAAACCACTCAGAAGTAGGAGCCCCGCGAAGCGGGGCTCCGTCGACCGGTTCTCCCTCGACTCGGATGCAAGACCATAACAGTACAATGGAATTTTAGGGCACCCCACAGGTTAGGTTAGAAGGAGGTGGCGGGGTCGAAGTGAGCGAGCGAACACAGACCCCGCCACCTCCTTCGAGGTTATTTTTTTTTAAACCACCCAGAAGTTGGAGCCCCGTTCAGCTATCTTGGTAGGTGTCGAAAAATACACTAACCTAACCTCAAAATTTTAACCACGAATATCTCCATAACCATGGGTCTCTGCGGGGTGGGGATGGGACAGGGGGTAGGTACCTCCCACCTTCGCCCTCCCCGCCCCATAAATCTATGGAAATTAGAGTTCAAATTGATGGAAATTTGTGTTTTAACCCAACTTAACCTCAAAACTTTAACCATAGATATCTCCATAACCATGGGGCTCCGCGGTGTGGGGATGGGACAGGGGGGTAGCCCCCCTCCCCCCCTCCCTCCCCCTGCCCTCCCCGACCCATAAATCAATGGCCCATAATCGAAATTTTAACCGGGCCCTGGGCACTTAAGTATAATGGGGCCCTTGTAGGATGCAAGTGCGCGCGAAGCGATCTCGACTTTTTTGCACCCGCCTCGAATAAATAAGTTTTTATTATTTTAATTAAAAGTTAAAAAACCGCCCTTTATTTTTGCATGAACTGACTTTGAACTGTTAACGATGGAGAACTTTAATTTGAAATGAAACAGACAAATATTTTTGATATCCATGAAACGGGCTTTATTTTGCCAAAATCTGGAGATCATTGCCTGTATTTCGGAGAATTTTATCAAAGATTAGGTTAAAATGTTGATGGATAGAACGTAACAGTCAACGGCGAGCAGTCCTGAGACATGCCAAATTACTTATTCGTGTCGCAATTGAGTGCCCTGTAGAAAATTTTAGTATCCTGCAGTCTTAGATAAATTAGGTTTCTTTTGACAGTTACAGGAACTAGGGGCCCCTTTGGATCTGGGGCCCTGGGCAAGTGCCCAGAGTGCCCAGTGGGAAAGAGGGCCCTGACCATACCTTCACGTTGACCTCAAGATCCCCACCATCCAGCAGTGTATGAAGCGACTCACTAAGGGTTTTTTCGATAGGGCCGAAAAACACCCTAACCCGTTAGTCGTTTCAGCAGCTAGTTATGTTCCCTCCGCGATATCTAGGATCCGACGCCCGAGGTCCACCCTCCTCCAGCCCGATGACCCCATCACTCTCTTGCAGGAAAGTCGTAGGGAAACCAGCACTCTCAGAAAGCACACAAGACGACACACATACAAACCCCGAATCCGGTCTCGCCGCCGAGGCACGCCGCGACCCCCCAGTAATATCATTACTCCCCGACCCTTGCTCGACGAGCCAGCCCGCGACGCTGAGCATGTAACGATGATAAACTCCCCAATTAATAATCCGACCCAGCCTGTCCCTTGCTGCCCTCCCGATAATGACGCACTAAGTCGAGGCCCGAACCCCACAGGGGGTGCCCTTAGTGATCGTCATTTAAATGTAAATATTTTTAGTTTGTAAGCCCTGGCTGGGGGCCTTAAAGTAATTTTGGCCACCCACAGGATAGTTCGGTTAAGTAGTTAAGCAACCTTATCGAGTTGCAACTACGAGTGGTCATTCCTAAAAAAAAAAAATTGTGACCATACCTAGTATCTAATCTGTGCGTTTGACAGCCACTGAGTGACAGACATCATTGTAGCATTGTTTACAACATAGTTTATTTTATTTTTGACAAATATTATTAGTTAAAAGATGGAAAAACTACCAATGTGTAGGATATGTTTAGCGCAGAATACTCGTATGTATGTAGTAGTCAACAAGAACTTGCGTAACCTATACGAGAAACTGACTGATATTCCTGTAAGTTGATACTTTTAAAATACTAGAATATCCGATGATTCATGATATTATAGGCCCATTTACACGATTCAAGTTTATCGGCTGTTGCAAACAATAATATTGAAGCAACAAATGACGCATCGTGTCACATTCTTGCTCTACTAGGCAATTTTTCCATTCAAGACTGTTCTTGGCAATGAACTTGATTCTCATTTCATTTCCAAAAATATGAGTGCATTGAGTAATATATATAATATTTTCCTTAAAGTTTTTAAGTAGATCCGCATGTAAATAGTTGCAATTCTTTAAGTTCAATTATTACACTTGTATGTTCTAGAACAGAGGTTCTCAAACATTTTTTCCTGGTAGACCACTTTGAATTCGTTTTGGTGTCGGTGGACCCCCTGTAGCATTTTCTTTCAAGCCCGTGAACTATAAAAGAAAAGCAAGACATTTGCAATATATATTTTCGCACTATCTGTTAGGATTGCATGAGTATCGTTGTTCCCAAGATATTTTTTTGGCAAAAATCCGAAAATTGTAATCTTCTGCCTTCGAAATGTTTTTTTTTACGACTTAACACGACCATTTTCACCGAAATACAACCTGTCATCACCGGAACATTTGATCTTTATTACTTTTTCTAGTACCTAGCTTAATATCTGGCTACATTGATCAAGCTAAGCCAACATTTTTGTTCTTTGGCATCGAACCCAGGTAAAATTTCGTGGACCCCCACTTACAGCTTGTGAACCCCCACATTTTCTTCAAGCCAATGTAGACCCCCGATGGGTCTCCCGTAGACCCTTGGGGGTCCACCTGGACCACTTTGGGAATCACTGTTCTAGAAAATGGCATCATCTAAATGAGGCTATAAATGGGTCAGAGGGTCAGAATAGGAATCACAGACGTTGGTGATGGAAAACAATGTGATGAAACCTGGTTTTAAGTCGCCAATCAATTCTTTTTTGTTGCAGTTTGTTACTAAAGACTGTAGACCAATTCTTGCTTGTTTCCTCTGCTGCGCTAGACTAAAGCAATGTTTCCGGTTTAAGACAAAATGTTTGGAAGCGGAAGAGATATTTGCTCAAATGATGATTGAGGTAAGGTATTCCTCAACTGACATTAATAAAATCATAACTTCTGATTTCAGTGTATTTTGTAGTGGATTTCTTTAGTTCCCTTGTGCCTGGGAGCAGCGGTGGTCCCATCTTATGAACAGTTAGTTGTGAGTTTGAACCCCAGCAAGCACATTACTTTGTGTAACATAATTTATTTACGTGATGAATCTGACATGTCCTAGAACAAAAATTCAAGGACATGTGACATCTACGGATTCGCGTTGGGCCCGCGTGGTGGATTACAGCCCATCCCTTCTCATAGAGAGGTGCCAGCTTGTAGGCTGATCGTGCTATACCATGGAGGGTTTAATGTTGATTTGTGTTTTTCTCAATTGTAGGTAATTGTGTTATGTCACAGTAATGACTTCATAAAGGTGTATGAACAACTTTTTCAAGGTCAAATCGTTCCTACCTTTATGAACTTGCAGGGATGTTATTGATGATTTTGATGATTATAATTCTTTAACACTATTTTAATTTTAAGCGAAAAGGTAGGGCTTCAGATGAATGCTACAAAAACTAAAATTATGACAAACAGTAACACCACACCAATTGAAGTTGAAGGAAAAACTATTGAATATGCAGAAAGCTACATCTACCTGGGCAAACAAATATCATTCAGCAAAAACAGCAACGAGCAAGAAGTAGATAGAAGAGCCAATATAGCATGGAAAAAATATTGGTCACAAAAAGAAATTGTGAAAGGAAATTACAGCCTTAAACTGAAAAAGATAGTGCTAGACACCTGCATTCTACCATGTCTCACATATGGATGCCAAACCTGGACATTTACTAAGAGGATAGCAAATAAAATAAACTCATGCCAACATGCAATGGAAAGAAGCATTTTAAAACTAAGAAAGATCCAAAAGGTTAGAAATGTAGAAATAAGAGAAAGAACAAAACTGACGGACGCTCTCGAGCACGCACTCCAGAAGAAATGGAGATGGGCAGGGCACCTAGCCAGATATACAGACAGAAGATGGACAATCGAAACTACAAAATGGAAAGGCCCCATAGGAAAGAGAAAAGTTGGAAGACCAAAAATGAGATGGGAAGACGATATCAAAGAAATAGTGGGAAAAAAGTGGATCGAACTTGCAAAAGACAAGAAAAGGTGGAAAGATTTGGAGGAGGCCTTTACCCGAAAAGGGACTATACAAAAAGAACAAACTAATACAACTAACTTAGTAATAAGGATAGATACTAATAAAACTAACAAATAAGTTTATAAGGTACGAAATAAGTTTTTTATTGTGTATAGGTTCAAGGCTTAAATAAATAAATAAATAAAACACTATTTTATTCAACATACGACTTAGCACTAGTCTGCAAATTGCAAAGAATGTGAGAAAATGAGAATTTCTCAAGCTACCCTGAAGCATCCATTAAGTATCTTCACTTGTGGAGGCTATTTTGAATGACTTTACCTAACACCATGATATAACTTTTGCAGCCTTCAACACACCCAGACCACTTCGTGTCTTGCAGTGGCCTCACCAGAAGTCCCATAGATCAAATAAATATAGTTGAGATATTGCAAGAAAGTGTTGTTATCAAAGAAGAACTGCCGGCTGTCTGTGAGGGACTAGATGATGTTGATAAAACTGACGGTTAGTTTAAAGAACTAATAATAATAAGATCATTGATTGATAAATCATAATCCTACTTCCTAGTAATCTGTAAATAATATTGTAAATGTGAATGTTTGTGAGGATGCATGGATGGATGTTTGTTACTCAGCACAAGGGTAGCTTATAACCTGGATTAACACTGAGGATTCTATTTTAGTTATTTTCATAGTATTATGTCATACGGTATTTTACTATGGGGACGTGCAACAGACATCGAGTCTATAGATATTAATTCTGCAGAAAAGAGCAATCAGAGCCATATACGAATTACGTAGACGCGATTCTCTGAGACAACTGTTTAAGGAAATAAATATCTTGACAGTACCTTGCCAATACTTCTATGAAAACATCATGTATGTTAGGAAAAATCTGCATTTATTCAGTAAAAGAGGTGACAGACACCACTATAATACTAGAAATAGGGACCAACTCGTTCAACCAGGTTTCAGGCTTGCCAAAGTAGATTCATCTTTCATGGGGTACTGTTTAAAATCTTACAATAAAATACCTCCTCACATTCTACAACTGAATGAGACGAAATTTAAATCTTGTATAAAACGCACACTATGTAGGCAAGCATATTATAATTTGGGGGATTAAATTAATGATAAAAAATTGGTTGCCTGTAAAGTTGGTATACGGGCGAAAGTTTTACGTGACAACGACTTTGAGTGGTAAAATAATTTTAATGTGAATATTCATTCGTATAGTAGGAAGAAGGATGAAATGAACCGGTGTGTATGCCTATCTCTCTCACTCTCTCTCTCTCGCTCTGTCTCTCTCGCTCTTAGGCGGGCTAACTGTGCTCGAGTGGAAGGGACGCGTGCCTTTCACTTTTTATGTCTGTCTCTCTCGCTCTTAGGCGGGCTAACCATGCCCGAGTGGAAGGGACGCGTGCCTCTCACTCGCTCTCATTGTGAGCGCATAACGTGAGCGGAGCGTAACGCAGTTTCTTGAAGTGTCACCCGGCAAACCAATTTATAAGACGTTGTCACGTCAAAATGCTTGGCTCAATGCTGGTCCTGCTGCACAACCATAGGCAAACTAACTGATTACCAGGTTTCGTTATTGTGGAAGCTGCAGAAGATTATAAAATATCCTTGCATTGTATAGATTCCATCTCGTAGTATTATATAATTGCATAGCACATTTGTGTGAGTTCTATTTACTGTAAAGCCACCATTTACATTTAGTTATCTTTCTTTTTTTTTTGACTTGAATATGCCTTGGCGGCTGAGAGATTGTCATGCTCACTCAAATGTCTCGCTGATGGTGGCGTGTGTGTCGGGTCATTTAGCTCCCTTCAATATGGTCGAGTTGAATGGCGCCGTTACATGCGTCATGTTCGTGAACGGGCGCTGTCAGTTGGGACTGGTCATCTCTTAGCTGCCATGGTTAATTTTAATTTCTTTTTTTTACATTGTTGATTTAATCTTTTCTCTGGACGCTCTTAATGTGCACGTCTTTCTAAATCGTTCTCAATAATATGTATAATCACACATGAATGATGTAACCAATATTTTGTAACAATATATTGGTTTAAAAGAGTGTCCATGGAGTTTCTTGCCCGTTCTTCTTCATAGAGATCTACGCTAGGGAATGGGCAACTACAGTACTTTCTCAAGTTATTATGCCTTGTGACTGTGACTGTAGCTTTGATTTTATTTGTTATTTGACATTCAAAAGTGCCGTAATGGTCTAGTTGAAATAAATGTTTTGAGTTTTAGTTTGGATAATTTTTTTCACGGTAGATGATCCTGTGGGACAATTATAGAATTCTTATTATAATAGATGACGGCACGTGTCTTTCGAATCATGATTGAATTGTATTACAACTAGCAGACTTGTTAGACTGGAAACCGACCCCAACATAGTTTGGAAAAGGCCAGGTTGACTTTCAAGCAAAATACAACCCTAATTGATTGTCAAATTTTAAATTATGTGCGAGCAAAAGCTAGTTTTAATAATATACATTTTTGCTTATTTACAGATATAAAACTAGAAAATGTGGACAATAGTTATGTAAAAGTGGAAGATATACCCCCAGACCATTCCGAACCAGATTCAGAAGATGATGTACCTTTAATGAAGGTTAAAATAGAAGTGGAAGAAGAAATAGAAGTATCTGAGAAGAAACAGACAGCCGCGGTGACAAACAGTAAGTGTAAATTAGTTAATCACTAGTCTCTCATTGTTATCATTGGAATTAATAGTTATTTGTTATACAAGACTGCAAAGTTGTTTTTTAACAGCGTGCTCAATTTTGATGACCGACAAGCGAAAGATTCTAAAATTGAGTCACGAGTGCAGCAAGTGATTCAAAACTTAGAATCTTGAGCGTTAGCGAGGCAATCAAAAGAGCACGAGGTGAAAAATCTTTGCACTCGAGTGCAACACGTAATTTTTCATCCCACCTCAGCGAGGAAATGAACAAAGCAAACAAAAATTGCGCATTATTAACAAAACTTCCTCGTCGCTACGTAGATAATGAGTGGTCATTTTAGGGTTTTCACTTGTGTTCAAGTTGAATTCCTTGTTTTTAACCTAAGGTGTTAACAATAACAATATGACGTGAAAAGAAAATGGCGCGCGCAAAACATTAAAAAAAAGTATACCAAGAAGGTTCCGAGTCTGAGTTCTTAACAAATAAAAAAAAATGTATGATAAATTCGACACCATAGAGGTAGAAGTTTTTAATGATGTTTTGAATTCACATGCTTAGTGCACACGATGTTCTAAATTCAAATTTACTTTACCCTTTTTTTTTTTTTTTTTTTTTAAGGATGGGAAATCATCAAATGACCCCTCCACTCTGGGCGGAGCGGGAGAGAGTGTCAGACTCTTACTGACTAAAAACCATCCATGTTCCTTCCTCGCCTTTTACGTTCCGGGGCCGCGGTATCTCTTTCGAACAGGCCCGCAACCCCGGCGATTTACTTTACCCTCCTGCACTTGTTTTGAGGGTTCCGTAACCAAAAGGTAAAAGCAGGACGCTATTTTATTATTATAAGAAAATGGTAACTGTTTTTTTTTGTGTAATATAAAGATCTATAAATCTATACATATTATAATAAAAATGAAAAGTGACTAACTTTTTTAAAAGCGCGATAATCAATAAATTCACATTTCCTTTAAATTTATAACCACCAACTTATAACGTTGTTACACAATTTGTACGATATAAAAGCTTATCGCGAGATCAACCTTAAACCCAATGATTTAAGCGATAAAGTTGAAAATCTTAGATACTTAAAGAAAACTCGGCCCGGCGCGGCGGCGCCGGCGCTGTGAAGCTAGTCCTCTGACTATCATCAGCGGCGTCATGATTGTGATAGCGTCGTGGTCTTCTGGGGATTCGCACTGTACTAACTACGAAGTTAATTTACTTGCTTTTTACAACTGTTACGTACCTACCTGTAGGTGTGTTTCGTGTTTATTCATTTGCAAAGAAACTTTTAAAATTTTGAAAATCTTTGTTTGGAAGAAAAAAATGTAAGAACGACGCTTAGAATTCGATGATACAAAAAAATTGAAAAATAATGTCATTTTGACCTTCAACATCTGCAGAACCTGTGGTTTCCCAGATATTTTCAGAAGTAATAAATGATCCAAATGATGGGCAGAATATGAGGTGTTCGTTTTCACTAAGAAGTTTTTTATTTTTACACTCATTAACATCTTCGTCTCTACTTGACAAACATCCACTAATGTCCATACTCATCACACAAACATTTGCTCCCTCTGGGATGTGAACCCGGGATCCTAAGAACGTATGGCAGCCTTACTACCCACTCGGTCCTGTATAAAACGCTAGCAAGTAGCTGTGACAGTTAGTATTTTTAGACTGCAGAAAGGAGTTATTTTTATTTATATATGTTCCCCGATTACGAGAAGATGGCTGGACCGATTTGGATTTATTGTTTTTTGTTTGGAAGGGTGTGGAAGGGTGGGAAGTGTTTACGTCCCAGGTCGTCCCGAGATCATCAAGTCAGGATCTGATGACGGGATCCTGGAGAATAGAGAGAACTCCTCAAATTTTACAGGCACTTGTAGCGTTTTGGGTAGTTTTTGGAAGAGTTCTTTCTCGGAGTGGTTCCATTTCAATTTGGTGAAGATCTATAAAAAAATAAAATATAAATATCGCTGGACATTACACACAGCGCCATCTAGTGCCACACTCAGCAAGGCTTGTGTCGTGTTCACCAGACAGTCTATATGTCACCGTAAAATTGTCAAACACGTTATATTACAATATAACGTGTTTTTTCTCGCGATATTGTAATGTCTCGAATTATTGTCAACTGAACATACGGAAGTATCTCTTCCCCCATAATCGGGACTTGGGGCCTCTGTTAGGTTAGGGTAGTTAGGTTCCTTTAAACCCTGCACTCGGAAATAGGGGCCCCGCGAAGCGGGGCTCCGTCGACTACGCTTTTTAGGGGGAATATAAAGTGTTTTAAGGTTATGTTATATTAAATCAAATCAAATCAAATCAAAGCATTTATTTCAAGTAGGCCAATAACAGGCACTTTTGAATTGTCGAAAATAAGATGAACATTTAAAGTAGCTACAGTCCCAGTCACAAGACATAAAAACTGTGAAAGTACTGTAGTTGCCCATTCCCTAGCGTAGATCTCTATGGAGAAGAACGGGCAAGAAACTCCATGGACACTCTTTTGAATCAAAATATTGTTACAAAATCTTGGTTACATCATTCATTTTGAGATGGTAGATTATGTGAGAACAATGTAGCAAGATGTGCATGTTAAAAGTGTCCATAGTAAAAACAAAATAATTCATTCAAATAAGCCATGGCAACTAAGAGATGACCAGTCATAACTGACAGCACCCGTTCACGAACATGACGCATGGATCAGCACCATTCAGCTCAACCACTTTGAAGGGAGCTAAATGATCCGACACACGCGCCACCATCAGCGAGACATTTGAGTGAGCATGACATACTCTCAACCGCCAGGGCACATTCAAGTCAAAACTAAAGTAGGTTTCCAGTGAATGATAGCTTTCTAGTACATAGTACTCACACAATATGGGCTATGCTATTATATAATACTAACATTGAATCTATACAATGCAAAGATAGTTGTACAATCTTCAGCAGCTCCAACAATACCATTTAATGCTATCAAGTTTTGCGCCCCTGTCCTTGTGGAGCAGGACCAGCATTGAGCCAAGCATTTTTATCAGCGATATAATCGCTCAACTTGTAATATGCTTGCTTACATAGTGTGCGTTTAATACATGTTTTAAATTTCGTCTCATTCAGTTCAAGAATACTTTGTGGAATTTTTTTATAGCATCTCAAACAGTACCCCATGAAAGATGAGTCTACTTTAGCGAGTCTAAAGCCTGGCTGAACTAGTTGGTCCCTATTTCTAGTACTGTAATTGTGTCTGTCGCCTCTTTTACCGAAAAGATGCAGATTTTTTCTGACGTACATTATGTTTTCGTAGATGTATTGGCAATGAACCGTCATGATGCCAATATCCTTAAATAGTTCCCTTAGAGAATCGCGCCTACGAAGATTGTATATGGCTCTGATGGCTCTTTTCTGCAGAATAAATATAGACTCAATATCAGCAGCCCGTCCCCATAGCAAAATACCGTAAGTCATTATACTATGGAAGTAACTAAAATAGACCAGTCTAGCGGTATCCACATCAGTGAATTGACGGATTTTTCTAATGGCATATGCTGCTGAACTTAAGCGCCCCGCAAGAGATGTTAAATGAGAACCCCATTGTAGCCTTGAATCAAGCGTAAGCCCCAGGAAAACCGTTTTATCTACGAATTCGAGTTTCTCTTTATTCAATATTATCTCACAATCACTACTTTTAACATTCGGTAATGAAAATCTTATGCATTTAGTTTTTTTTTCATTTAATACCAAATTGTTTGCTGTGAACCAATTTTGGACCTGAAGTAGGGCATCATTCACGTCATCTAGATTGTTGGCCCGTCTATTTATCTTAAAAATTAGAGAAGTGTCATCAGCAAACAACACCATATTTTGAGATTGGTGTTTCAACAAATAGGGTAGATCATTTATATAGACTAGAAAAAGGAAAGGACCCAATATTGAGCCTTGCGGAACCCCCATTTTTACATTCAAACCCTTAGAATTAACACCGTTTATTTGAACATGTTGTTTTCTATCGCTCAAATAAGATTTTAGCAGGCTAAGTGCAAGTTTACCCAGTCCGTAATACTCCAGTTTCAAAAGCAATGTGTCGTGATTTACGCAATCGAAAGCTTTGGAGAGGTCACAGAAAATTCCTAATGCGTCTTGGGACTCTTCCCACGCAGCAAATATGTGCTTTAATAGGGTTACACCGGCGTCAGTTGTACAACGTCCCTTGGTGAAACCATACTGTTGATCATGGAAGATTCTGTTGGTGTTAAAATGATAGAGCATTTGATTAAGCATTACTTTTTCAAAAACCTTGCTAAAAACTGGTAACACAGATACAGGTCTATAATTATTGGCATCTTTACTGTCCCCGGATTTGAAAAGAGGTATGACTTTACTGTATTTCATTAAATCAGGGAAAACTCCTTGGTCTACACATAAATTAAAAATTAAAGCTAAGTACGGGGCTATGGTCTCAAGTATAGATGTGCAAACTTTGATAGACATTCCCCATAAATCTTCAGTCAGTTTGATTTTAATTTGCCGGAAAGCTTTAATAACTGTCATGGGGTTAATGTGTTTAAATTTAAATTCAACCAGGCAGCCAGACACATTCGCCTTTAATAAGCCAATTGAGGCTTCAGGTGAGGAATTAAGAGCCTCCGTAGTTTTTATTGGTATTTCGGTAAAAAAATTAACAAATTCTTGAGCTACTTCCTGATTAGAGCTTTTAAGACCACATGCTGTGTCTAATGTAAAAGTATTATTACGTATTTTCTTTCTGTTGGTCTCGATATTTATAACTTTCCAAACGGTCTTTATTTTATTTTCCGCTGTTTTGATCTTGTTGCTAATGTGCAGGGCTTTAGCAACCTTGCAAGTATTTCTAAAAATCTTTGAATACGTAGCAACATACTTGCTAAAAGTTTCAGTGTTTATAAAAGGCTTAAGGCTGTAAAGCTCAAATAGCCTTTCCCTACTTTTTCTGATACCTCTAGTTGCCCAATCACTAAATATAAACTTAGGGCAAATACTCTTTGTCTTCTTTTCAAAAGTTTTGTTGAATTCCGTGTGAACTAATGAAAAGAAACGATTATACAATTGATTTATATTAGTATCCTCTTGGCTCATTACACTTAACTTGTTCTGTAGGGAAGTATTATACCTCTTTAATTTGCAAGAAGTTATAGGTCTAAATTTAATCTGAACTTTTTGCATTGGATTTTTGCACCTAAAAGTTACAGTTTGTCCGCTATGGTCAGACGGCAAACAATTTATTATGGCTTTATCTAAGTAATCACAATCGCAGAAAACATTATCTATACAAGTAGCAGAAGAAGTTGTGATTCTAGTGGGTTCAATAAACACGTCAGTCAAGTCAAATGACTTAAAAAGATTTAATAACCGACTGCTATTTGAATTTTCTTCTAAAATATTGATATTGAAATCACCACAAATTAATTTATATTTATTACTGGCTGCAAGTTTTGCCAGGACATCTTCCATTATAGATTCAAATATGGAAAAGTTTTGATAGTTTGGGGGTCTGTACACACACACAATTATATGCTTATCTAGCTCAACACAGGACAGTTCGACACAATGTTCAACCGAGAGACCTACTATGTCATTACGTTGCTTATATTTAAAAGTATTTTTTATTAATATTAGGGAACCTCCACGAAGCATAGTTTTACGGTTAAAGCAGCTACCCACCATATAGTTTTCATAATTAATAAGCATTTGGTAATCCTTTAGCCAATGTTCAGTAAAACAAATAATGTCAAACTTACTATTTTCTAAAAACAATTCAATTTCTAATAATTTGGAAGAAATGCCTTGGATATTTTGGTGGAATAATTTTAAGGTGTTCTGCTGAGGCCCTTTTTTACTAACTAATGGAGTGCAAGAAGATACCTTGCTGTTGGTAGGATTAACAAAAATATTGTTAATGGTACCTTCTGTTGTCTCACTTACTAGTTTAAATTCATATTAAAATTTGGAGTGAGGCCGGAGACACCCGTGCCATCCTCAGACAACAAGTCCCTATCACTAATAAAAATTCATTCAAATAAAAAAAAATCAAATTATTAATCGGTATTTCTCAGGAATGGTGCATTATCTTTTCATGAGAGTTGTGTCACTGGGCAAGGGGGACCCCTCCTTCCCTCCACACCGCGTAAGTTGACTACCATCTCATGCATTTCACGAAAAATAATGCGTTTTGTTGTAAGCAGTATGTTCATTTGACAATAATTCGAGACTTTACAATATCGCTAGAGATATTACAATATAACGTATTTGACAATTTTACGGTGACATATATACTTAATATACTTTTTGTTTGTAAATACATACTTAGTATACATATTGACATCCAAGACTCGAAAACAAATGTCCGTGCACATCACACAAACATTTGCTCCTACCGGGATTCAAAACCGGGACCCTAAGAACGTAAGGCAGCTCTGATGAAGAACTTCAGAAATAGGCAACGGAACTCCTCAATAAATGACAGCAAATGGACTGGGAGTAAGTACTGTAATCTTCTGTCTGTCTATTGTTTACACCAGTTACCCACATTTGGTAAAATTTAAAATTAATAAAATTAATTCTGGCACAAATGCAGAGATTTTTCAATAAACATAAGTTATTGCATAAAAAACAACTACTGTACTAATTAAGGATGAAAAGTTAAAACAGAAAGATAGCACAGTGTTCTTAGGCATAACTTTGGATGCCAAGCTTCAGTGGGGCCCGCATATACACAAATGGACGAAAAAACTCAGCTCTGTAGCATACGCCTTCAGAAGAATTAGTGAATTAACTGATTTAGAGACAGCCCGTTTAGTTAACTTTAGTAAATTCCATAGCGTGATGTCGTACGGTATTCTCTCGTAGGACGATTCGTTCAATTTATAAAATACTAGCGGACGTCACGCGGTTTCACCCGCGTAGTTCCCGTTCCCGTGGGACTACAGGGATAAAATATAGCCTATGTTACTCGTGGATAATGTAGCTTTCCAATGGTGAAAGAATTTTTAAAAACGGTCCAGTAGTTTTTAAGCCTATTCATTACAAACAAACAAACAAAGTTTTCCTCTTTATAATATTAGTATAGAAAATCGCAGATACTCCCTCAGAGAAAAATTGAAAGAGATTAATATTCTTGATTCTGAAACATAACTCCGACAAACGTTTTCCGCCGTATGAGCCGCCGACACGCGACAGAATGTATCGTTTTAAAGTTTTACAACGACAGTACCTTTCCGCTACGAACGTTTCGCCGACAGAACGATTAATTCATAAGCGAATCGACGACAGAATCTTTTACCAAATAAAGATTCGTCGACCACACTGATTTAGGCTTCGTTTAACACTACTGACTAAATCTAAAGGTTATACAATTTTTTTTAAAGATTTAATGAAAAATATATGCAAATGAAAATAACTTTTGTTGATAATAATTACCTACTTACATAACATTATTATTACCAAAACAAAAACGCAACAAAAATTAAATGTGAAATGTGCGCCCAGCCATTAGGTAGGTTGTATGTCCAGGTTATCCTTTTCTGATAAATGCTGAGTAATCCTTTCGTAGTATTTTGATCTTTTTCTCTTAAGCGTTGTAGTTCCACAATAGTGGAACAAACCAAAATCTTTTTTTTAATACAAAATCTATTTTTTATTGCATTGGTCACATGTGAAACAAAAACATATTTTTCATTTAATCTTTCAAAAAAATTATATAATTAATTGTTATCAATAAAAGTTATTTGCATTTACATATAGATTATGTTTCTATGACTCCGACAAACGTTTAGAATATACTTAACGCAATAGTTTTCGGTCTAGTCTATCGAAGTGAAAACGTAATATTGTAAAATGTTTGCGTTGGAAGTCAACTCGCGCGGTGTGCAAGAGGGAGAGGAAAGGAGGGGTCCCCCTTGTCCCATGGTACCACTCTCACGAAAATATAATATACCATTCCTGAAAAATACCGATTAATAAACCCTAACCTCAAAACACTTTATTTTCCCCTAACAAGCGTAGTTGACGGAGCCCCACTTCGCAGGGCCCCTATTTCCGTTTGCAGGGCTTAAAGGAACCTAACTAACCTAACGTGGGGGTGCCCTAAGTCCCGATTATGGCGGCAGAGATACTTCCGTCGCATGCATTTCACAATATTGAAGTTTTATTCACTTCGATAGATTACAATCTACCGAAAAATGAAGCGTAATATTGGAAGTAGTATGTTCAGTTGACTTTACTATGAGAGTTTACAATCTCGCTAGAAGAGATTACAATCTAACGTGTGCGACAATTTTACGGTGACATCTACATTGTTTGAAAATAATATTAACAATATGATGCAAAAGCAGACTTCTATCTTTTAAACTAGCCTGTATCTTAAAAGATAGGGTTCAGCCAAATGGATTCTGTTAATATTCACAACCAGAACAAGTGAAGACAGTGTCAATGATTTGTACTAAGTATTATACCTGTACAGAAATAAACATAATAATAACAAAAACTAATCCTAAGTTATACAAGGAGTGTGAATGACAGGAGACATGCATGTGTATGTGCGGGGTGTGAGTGGTATGTGTGGGTGTGTGTGGGGGTGTATGACAGTGTGTAGGGGGGAAGTGATTACATTACATAAGACCGCTGCGCGCGCGCTTGTCGTACGGTCGCGTGTTAATAAGCAATTAATATTTTTACTATTATATTAGCTTACTACTTATACCTAACGTTTACCATTATTCCAAACTAAAAATGGTGCAGTGCAAAAAATGCAAACTCTTTGTGTCTCTGACCAAAGATGATATTGTGAAGTGCAAAGGTGCATGTGAAGCGGTGTTTCACAAAAGGTGTGTGCAAAGCAACAAATTTATGTTGACGGCAATCTGCGATGACTGCCAGTCAGCAAAAAGTAGCCCCGCACAAGCGAAGTCAGCACAAGGCCCAAAACTGGCAATAAATCCTAGCGAAGTATCAGGCGAGGATGTGCTGGCGGAAATAAATAAAAAGCTGGAGGTACTTTACAGTGTTGAGAAAAAAATTGTCGACCTTACTGCCAATGTTGAATTCTATTCTGAAATGTACCAATCTTTGATGGAATATAAAGAAGAATCTCAAAAGAAAATGAAGTCATTAGAGCAAAAAAATGGCTATCTGGAGAAGTGCAATAAAGCTCTAGAGGAAAGAATACAGGAGCTGGAGGTAAGAGAAAGTGAAAAAAATATTGAAATACATGGATTAGAGATGCATACTCAAGAAAATGTTAAATCGGTAGTAGTTGAACTAGCTAAAACCCTGAACCTGAACCCAAATGATATTGAAGACGCGCAGAGGGTAGGGCGAGAAAAGCCAGGCGAGACCAAACCCAAGATCGTACTGGTCAAGCTTCGCTCTAAAAGTGCTCGCAACAACTGGATGTTAGCGAAGAAGGAGAAGAAGATTACTAATAACAAAGTTTACGCCAATGGCAGCGATTCCAGAATATTCATCAATGAAGATTTGCCTAAGTACAAACGTCAACTCCTATGGATCGTAAGAAACCAACTAAAACCAAAAGGTTTTCAGTACATTTGGGTTCAGGATAGCAGTATTCTCGTCAAACGGAATAGCGAAGAAAAAAAGATTTACAATATAAGATCGGAAGCGGACTTGAAAAAGATCGAAGAATGTAAATAAATACACGCGATTAACGCAGCGAGTACACACTAGGTGATTTCTATTAAACACTACCATTCGACCGAACAACTGATTTCTCTACTGATGTATCATTTAAAAGATGCTACGACATACTATCACTGTGTAACTATATGGATCTAAATAAAACATCTCACCACGTTTTTCACTTGAATATAAGGTCAATTCGGAAACACTTCAACGAGTTACTAGTGTTGTTGGAACAAAACAAATATAAAATAGATATAATAATACTGAGTGAAATAAATATTAAGGAGGAAGAACTGTCATTCTATCAAATTTCAGGATATAATACACACATACACTCAAGGGAAACTACTAGAGGAGGAGGAATATTGATATACGCAAAGGAAAGACTTAGCTTTGATGCTCAAAAAGTGAAGACGGAAGCCTTAGAAATGCTGCACGGCCAGCTAAGATCAGAAAACGAGATAACGCATATAATTGCTGTATACAGACCACCTAGCAAAAATAAGATACGGTTCATAGAACAATTAGAGACAGTCGTTAGGTCAATCCCTGCACTCGAAAACATTGTTGTGGTTGGTGACACAAACATAGACATTTTAAATGATGCAGTTAATCCAATTACAACAAAGTACAAAAACACCTTGTGTGAATGCGGCCTACAGTGCGTAATACCAAGCACAGAGATAACACGCGAGGCGATCGTGAACGGACAACTTCAGACGTCGTGTTTGGATCATATTTGGGTGCGAGCGGGACGCAATGAGTGCGGTTCGTCGTCGTATGTGCTCGAGACGCACATCTCCGACCATCATGCTGTCGGACTAGCATTGGCTACGAGTACGAGTGTTAGTGAAAGTTTACGTTTAAAATCGAATAGTGGGAAAAAAACGCGAGATGTAATTAGTGATGACATTGTAAAACAAAAGCTAGATGCATATGACTGGACGCAACTACTCCCAATATCGTGTCCGATATTATTGTTTCAGAGAATGTGCACAGTGTTTGAACAAATTTATAAGGAAAGTATGATAACAATCACAATTACCAATAAAAGAAAAACACAACCATGGATTGATAAATACTTATATACGATGTTGTGTCGTAGGGACTATTTATTCAGAGTATGGAAAGCTTCGCCAAAAAATATGACTAAACGATTAGAATACACAAAATTTAGAAATAAGGTAAATAAACTTGTAAACGAGGCGAGAAATAGATATAAACAAGATGAAATAAAAAAATGTAACGGGGATTTTAGAAAAATATGGGCAAACATTAACTTGTGGTTGGGTCAGAATAAGGCTAGTTTAGACGATGTGATATTAAGATATTTAGGTAAAACACAAAGCGTCACCCAAATCTGTACAACTTTTTCTAAAACTTTTACTGAAGAAATTCAATGTATTAAACATGTTTGTGACGTCAAGTTCTTAGATCGAAAGAGCTATGTTAAGCCGAGCGAGGTTAGTTTTAGGTTTACTGCTGTTAGTTCGTCAGATATAGAGAAAGTTATAAATAAATTGTCATGTGAAAAAGCACCAGGTTTGGATGGAATAAGGATAAAAGATATTAAATATGTACGAAAACAATTAAGTCCTATTTTAGCAAAATTTATGAATATGTGTTTGACTATGAGTGTATATCCCGATGAGTTAAAAAATGCTATTATTCGCCCTATTTACAAGTCTGGAAGCCACCTGGAATATGTAAATTATAGACCGATAGCCATATTGTCTGTCCTTGACAAAATAGTCGAAAAACAAATAGTTGGTCAAATTAGTAATTTTTTAGAACGTCACAATATATTGTCAGACACACAGTATGGTTTCCGGAAAGGGCGCAGTACTGTCTCGGCCCTAACGGCGTTTGCTGACTATGTTAATGAGGGTTTAGACTCTGGTAAACAGCTGATAGCACTATTTATTGATTACAAAAAAGCATTCGACACATTGGATCACGACATATTATTACAGGCGATGGATGAATGTGGAATACGCGGTCCCACGAATAAATGGTTTAAAAGCTACCTATCTAACAGGAGAATAAGCACGGTCATAGCTGGTGTGACTGGGGAAGAGGCAGTTGTGAATCTCGGAGTGCCGACAGGATCAGTTTTTGGACCAGTAGGTTATATAATGCACGTGAACAGTGTGTCGAATGTTGTTAACAACTGTCGAGTGTTTATGTATGCAGATGATATGTGTGTAGTTTATGCATCGAAGGATATACTGGAGGTACAACAGTACGTGCAGGAAGACTTCGAAAGTATTACCAAATGGGCACATGACAATGGAATAATATTAAATTTGTTAAAAACAAAATGCATGCATATCCACTCGCCACACAACTTGCGAGCTAAAGCTGTGCTCAGAGTGAATACAGAGGTGATAGGACATACATACGAATGCCTACATGATAACAAGGTTAATTGCAAGTGCGTAAAGTTGGAGTTTGTTAATTCATTTAAATATTTAGGTCTAAGTATAGATATAAATTTTAGTTGGAAAACACATGTAACTGATGTTTGTAATAGACTAAGATCTGTATTAGGGAAGTTCTATCAACTGAAAAGTGTGGTGAATAAACACACATTATTGATTGTTTACTACGCACTCGCCGACTCACTGATCGGTTATGGACTTATTGTATATGGACGTACTTTTAAAACATATTTAAGGGACATAAAGAATCTACAGATAAGACTGATCAAGTTCCTAGTTAGCAAACAGGTTAAGATAAAGTGTAATAAAGAGTACGAGAAGTTGTTTTCCATTTGTAAAATCTTACCAGTGGATATGAAAGTTGAGTATTTGATAGGGTTAGAACACTATTATACTGATAAATTCAAAGTGAATGTTAAAAATAAGTTTAATACAAGGAGTGTCAGAGAGAGAAGACTAGTACAACCAAAAATAACCAACTATTATGGAAAAAGAACGTCTAAATATTTGGTGCCAAAAGTATTTAATAAAATAGAATTATTAAGAAAAAATGATAAATTAAGCAAAGGTGTGTTAAAATCAAAACTAAGGAATTTATTTCTGGAGAACGCGGACACGTCGGACTGTGATAGGCGGTGAGTTCTTGACCAGAGTGGACAGCTCCAGCTGTTCACTCTGGTTTGGAATTCATTATCTGTATGTTGGTGTTGGTCTGACGTTGTCGAGAAATAAATGCGCGTAAGATGGGATTTATTTGTTTCTGAGTATAATTTTGATTAAAATCTTAATGATGGACAGTTTTAGTGTGTGTATTCAGATGTAGCTATGTATTATGTAATTTATTAGATTTTAAGTTAACTTGTAAGTTTTATATTTGATTTTAAGTTTATAATAATTTATAAGTTGTGTATGATGAACGAGCGCTTCTCGCCATCAAACTGTAAAGTTTGGCGAGTAAAAAACTGTAAAAAATAACTTGTAATTTTATGAGATTAAATTAATAAAATTAATAATAAAAGTATAATTGTTTAGTTGGTTAACGGTACGGTTTTTACAAATAACTTTTAGTACAACTCTTTGAGCTCTCAGCAAACTTGTTTTTGAAGCACCACCCGACGCAGTTATGCAATATTCAATTATAGACTGACACAGTGCAAAATAAACCACTCTCAGTGTGCCCACATCAGCGGGATCTCTCAACGATCTGAAATCGTAGATGAGCCGGAATATTCTGGAAGTTACCAAACCGAGCTGTTTGTCCCATCTAAGGCATTCATCAATTTGCAGGCCTAATTATTTGATACTATCGCATCTGTCCAGTGTTGGGCTTAGTGCAAACAAACACCATGTAGCCATTTATTACACTTACTACACACTGTACTCCCAGGTTTTTTTTCGTCACTAATTTGGTACATTTCGCACACTTGACCAAGTTTACGTGCGCGCACGGAAACCGTAAGAAATTAGGCAAGTCAACGAACTTTTGCGATCGCTGCGCGTGAGCACTAGTTTTAAGGACAACGGTGTTCACACTTACAGCCTGTATAATTTCAGTACAACTAAATGATCTCTCGAGATTGCACTCCATGACGCCCTAGACGGCGGTGTGTGTGTCATGTCAGCGTCGATGTTTGCGCAGTTTTGTACTTAATGTGGCTTGTTATAAATACTATTATTTAATGTTAAGGGCGCACAGAATGACAGCTAAAATTCAAATTTTGCCCCCGCTTCCCCAGGCTAGATAGTTCTATCTCGCTCACACTATCAAACAGATTTTTTTTAGGGTAAACTACACTGTTGATGGAACGATGGCAAATATTAATCACCTGCCTGGCCTTTTCCAAATAGGAGGCAACTGAATAAAAGTATTTTTAACCGACTTCTAAAAAAGGCGGAGGTTCTCAATTCGGATGTTTCTATTTTTTTTTTTTATGTTTGTTCGGGCATAACTCCGTCGCTTGCCAACCGATTTGGAAAATTCTTTTTTTGTTGGAAAGGGTATTCTTTCCAAATGGTCCCATAGCCACCAAGTTGGGATCTGATGATGGAATCTTGGCGAAATCGAGGGAACTCTTCAAATTTTATCTGAAAACGTGTTGCGATTTTGGTATTTTCTACAACGAGTGAAGCATTTGCGTTTGGTAAGAACCATTCTACCATCAGATCTGATGATGAAGCCAAGAGTCACGGAACTCCATAATGAGACAATGTACCATAGTCGTGTTTGGGCTTGTTGTAATTGTAACGGTATGCACTTTCCATGTATCAAGAACATGTAAACCACTAAAAAGTGAAAAATAAAAACTTTTTTGCAAAAAATAAAACCGACTTCAAAAAAAAGTCTTCTGTCTTCTGAAGTCGGTGACAAAATAACTAAAGCAATCAAACAAAGGTCACCGACTTTAGAAGCTAAAGTTATTTTTCACTTTTTGTTTTTTTTTTTAAGTCGGTTTTTGTTTGTATGTAATTGCTTATCTGCCCTCCACAATCCAGTTAATACTGGGTAATACGATGCCTCTTAATAAGACTGGCTGACAGACTTTCGAGCCACTGACTACCTGTAACGACTGTCAAAGATCTACATATGACAGACAGGAGATTTCCGAGGCACGTAGGAAACTCGGTATGTAATAGGTGGTCACCCACTTAAGGACAAACCTAGGCAAGCACGGCTTAACCTTTAGATTGACCCAAGCCGCTGTTATTATTTAGCCAAAAGCTCCTGACCTCCCCTCGCTTAATCATAATGAAACCTAAATTCAATTCAGTTTTTAAACTTTTAGACAGACGTACTGCAATATAACTGACAAATCAACACGAGGAAACTAATATTTTGGTAACTTGATAAAAACGACACCACTCCTTTGCGATTCCGAGCACTTTAAACTAATATAGAAAAGCGTGGTGTACGGTGAATTAACATGCGAAGCGTTTTTCACTCTACATTTCTTAATACTAGCCCAAAAAGAGATTTCTATCGACAATTTTTCAACGGCAAGATTTTGTTTTTGTTTAACATAAAAACATAATTATGCGACACTCGAATGAATTTTATTTTTTTTTGCCAGATTTTCTTCCACCATTTTGTGTTTTATTAATTTAAATTACGGCCACGCATAATACCTATATTCATCGATAGCTGGTGTCAATGCAAACAAGTTTTTTCTGAGACAAAATCTTCTACAGCGTCACTTTTTCGAGATTTAAGCTATCAAAGCTTGTGCTTTCGAAAACGTGTCACTCTAGAACATTTTGCCTCATACAAAACTTGTTTGTATTTATACCAGCTTTGGATAAAAATAAAAAATAATAAAGTAATTTAACTTTAAGAACTATTTTTTTTACACCTGTTCACCCCCTTAAGGATTGAAATTCTAACAACACCGTTGCGTCAGTTCCAATCATACGCCCTTTTTTTTGGGTGGAAAATTATCAAATGACTCCTCCTGCTCTGCGCAGAGCGGAAAGGAGTCCCAGATTTTGACTAAAACCCATCCATGTTCCTTCTTTTCCTTTCTCAGCCCTTTGTGTTCCAGGGCCATGTTATCTCTTTCGAACAGTCCCACGGCCCCGGCAGAAATTGGCCCTTGCGGACCCTTTCCTTATGCTGACATCTGAACGCGCGACACCTCATGTTGCCATATGACAGACGGACGGTAAGCTAGCCCATAGCTCACCGTCCACAGGCCCGCGCCTACGGTGGCCGGGGGCCACCTCGTGGCCTACAACGCCCGGTGTGTTTCTTGCGGCGGCTGAGACGTGAGATTCTCTCCCACTCACGTTCCACTACCTCCTTCGCTAGCATGACTGCTTCGGAGCGTTTCCTCCCGCCCGGTTCGGTGCAGAAACTTCCCAAAACCACCGTGTCCGTTGAAGACCTGCATCAGGCGGAAGGCACTATTTGGCATTGTGGTCGATACTAGCAGAACTTTGATAGCTTAAATCACGGAAACGTGATGCTGTAGAAGATTTTATGTAAGAAAAAACTTGTTTGTTGTGATGCCAACTATTGATTGATAAATGCTTTATGGGTTTCTGATCAAATCAAAGTTGATCAGAAGATGTTTTCAGTGATTGTGTTTTAACTTCGATAGGTCTTGGTACGGCGGAAATAAGACGCGAATTTTTTGCGTGTGATAGTGGACTGTATTTTTAAAGAATGGCTGGTAATTGCCGAGAAGTTAAATGAGATAAGAACGAGCGAGAAATAGGAGAGGAAAGCACGCCTACCTTGACTTGTTCTTCGTCCCTCGTGCACGTGCTGGGCTTGACAAAAATGGCGGCAACTGGCGTCTTCACAAACTCACTCGATCTCGATCGTTCACACAACACACCCGCGGGCGGTTTAAGTATCACCAGGGTTTATGGGCTACACTGTCCAATTTGGGAGTAAGCAGCGGTAACACAGCGGTACGATAATATAAGCGGTAAGGGTGGCGCAGGCGCGCGGTACGACGCAACCTCTCAGCGTGAAGTCTATTTCCGGAGTTCCGGCGTCAGGCGCGGCGTGCGGTAAGGAAGAAGGGGGTGGGGGGTCGCTCGTTCTAATACCTTGCCCACTAATATCTTGAATTAGGTTTTTAATTGACACGGCAAAAAATAGATGGCGCTACCATTCCCCCCGGCCTTAAAGGGTTGCCTTTAAGAGAAAATGAGAGAAAATGAACTTAGTTATGTTAGGTGTACTACCGCATAACCTATCCATAAGCTAAAACAGCATTATAATATTTTAAGTTAATCTACTAACTTTAGCGGAACAATTCTAAGAAATTACAAACTAAACCTAAACTAAGAAGGAGATCCAACTTCAAGCTAGATCTCACTGAGTCGGTAGCGGACAGAGACGTATGACAGGGCGCACGTAGCTACCCTTCGCGGTTTTAACGGTAACGACGCGCGTTGTACCGTCCTTAGAGGTATGTAATTTCTCAACGACGGCTAGAGGCCATGAAAGCGGCGGAGAATTATCATTTATCATAATGACCAACGTACCCTCCTGTATAGGGGATGCAGGACTATTCCATTTAGATCTAGCCTGAAGTTGGTGAAGGTATTCCGAACGCCAGCGCTGCCAGAACGACTGTACGAGTTTATCAAGAAGAGTATGTCTCTGAAGCAAGCTAGAAGAGTTTGCTTCAGGAGCGGGAAGTGACGACAATGGCGCTGTGTTCAAGAAATGAGCAGGAGTTAACGCGGATGGTTCAGCAGGGTCACTACTCAATGCTGTGAGCGGACGTGAGTTAACCAGTGCCTCGATTTGAGCAAGGACAGTTAAAAGCTCTTCGTAAGAAAGGATTTGTTGGCCTATCACTTTAAAGAGATGCGTTTTAACTACTTTGACCATGCTTTCCCAACATCCACCGAAATGTGGTGAAGCAGGCGGAATGAACTTCCAATCAATGTGATTAATGGAAAGTTCCTCTTGAAGAAGTGAACGATATTCCGTATTGAGAAATTTATTGAGATCGCGTAAGTAAGAACTTGCACCTACAAAACAAGTGCCGTTATCTGTGTATAAGCACTGTATAGGTCCGCGTCGCGAGAGGAATCGTTTTAGGGCTGCCAGAAATGACACCGTGCTTAAATCCGTCGCAACTTCTATGTGTGTAGCGCGCGTAGTTAGACATGTAAAAATACATAACCAAGCTTTACGGCTTTTAATACCTCGACCACGAACTGGTGTATACTGCAGTGGTCCTGCGTAATCACAACCGGTATGTGTAAACGCCTTATTCACCTGATTGACACGCTGGCTAGGAAGATCTGCCATGGGAGGAAAGATCGGACGCGGACGGAATTTAAAACAGATGTTACATTTATGAATTCTGTGGCGAATTACTCGTCGTGCAGCCAGAATCCAGTACTTTTGCCTGAGTAAGGACATAAGCAACTCTGGACCTGCGTGGAGATGTTTCTTGTGATAGAAATCAACAAGAAGGTCGACCACGTGGTCGTGACGCGGTAAGATGCAGGGATGCTTATAGTTGTAAGATTCGTCCGAATTCGACAAACGACCGCCAACTCGTACGATGCCGCGCTCATCGAGAAACGGCTTCAGCTTAAGAAGAGCGGGAGAACAAGGTGTGTTATTTTTCAAATTTTGAATATCCTTATTAAAGTGAACAGCCTGTAGAGCACGCAATAATGTATACTCTGCAACTTCAAGATCAGAGCTTGAAACAGAAGTTCCATTAGGCAATTGACTAATAAACCTACAGACGTAAACGATGGCGCGTAGTAACTTAGACCACGACGACATGCGAAGTGCGAGTGCGTAAATTGGAGATTCCGCAACCTCAACAACCACGGGATGAGAGACAGACTTCCGCTCTGGTACGTCCTCGTCCTCTGCATTGTGGTCAAAAGAAGATATAGGCCACTCTGACGGATCATGAGAAATCCAAGAAGGTCCACGATGCCATAGAGGATGATGCAGAAGATTAACTGGAGTAACACCACGAGACAGGCAATCAGCAGGATTCTCAATACCCGCGACGTGATTGAAACAGTCAGCAGGAATAAGTTCAATTATTTTAGTAACACGATTGGCGACAAAAGTCTGCCAACGGTGAGGAGAAGAAGCAATCCAAGCGAGCACTACCTTGGAGTCGGTAAATGCGTATATTTTATTGATGGAGTGGTGGGGCGAAACTGTGTCTCGAACCTTGTGAAGCAACTGAGACAGCAGAAGGGCCGCGCACAACTCCAGTCTCGCAACCGAAATGGTTTTGACAGGCGAGACCTTAGACTTGGCACAAACTAACTGCACAGAGTAGCTAGAACCAATGCGGGCTTGCAGATATACGACTCCGCCGTAAGCGCGCTCGCTGGCGTCAGCGAAACCTATTAGGTTAACCCTACAACCATCAACCAACCCTAGATGACGCGGTATAGTGATTTGATTGAGCGCAGAAAGCTCAATGCAAAACTGTTTCCAAGCGGCGACTATATGGTCGGGAGGTGCGTCATCCCACTCACACTTTGATAACCAAAGCTCTTTGATCAAGAGCTTGGCGTACAAAATTGTGGGAGCCACAAAACCCATTATGTCCCATAGTCGGGCCACTGTGGACAGCATAGTGCGTTTGGTGCACTTATCTTCTGGTGGTGACACGTCAAAGCGAAAACTATCACAGGATTTATCCCAGCGTAAGCCAAGAACCTTATGCGGTACAGACTTCTCAAACTCGATGTCTGGAGAAGCTTTATGAGAATCAGGTATGTGCGCGAGAACCTCTTTGGAATTGCTTGTCCATTTGACAAGATCAAATTGGCCTCGCTTGAAAAGCTGAATAAGCTCTTCACAAAGCGAGATTGCTTGCGGGGCGGATACGACACTACATGCAATGTCATCCATATATAAAGCGGAAGAAGCAACAGCTGCTGCAGCGGGAAAGTTGTCACCTTCATCAGCGATCAACTGACGGACAACTCGTAACGCGTGATATGGACTGGACTTGAGTCCAAAACAAACACGATTAAACTGATACACGGTTAAAGGTTCACTATTGTCAAAGCGATAAAAGATCCGTTGAAATCTACGGTCAGATTCGCGAACGCCGATATTGAGAAACATTTGTCGACAATCAGCTGACAAAGCGATTTCGAAAAGACGAAATTGTATTATAATATTAAATAAATCACCCTGTAGATTAGGGCCGGCATGCAAAATGTCATTGATTGACTGACCCGATGTTGTTCGACAACTAGCATCTAAAACCACGCGAAGTTTAGTGGAAGTCTTATCTTCGCGAACTACGCCGTGATGCGGTATGTAATACGCGGGAAGAGCATTGTCTCCGTCGTTCACAAACGGACTCAAAAAACCTTTATCGATGTAGTCTCGCATGACGTCATTGTAGGCGCCACGCAATTTAAGCGATGCATCAAGTTTGCGTTCTAAACAATGAAAGCGCCTAAGCGCGGCAGCGTACGAGTCGCCGAGCGAATAAGGGTCGCCACAGAATGGCAACGCCACAATATATCTGCCACTGTCGTCGCGAACAGTGGTAGCGCGGAACTGTTCTTCACACTCGAGATCCTTACGGCTCATCGGGGGCGGTGTGGAAATCTCTTCAAGCTCCCAAAATCGCTTGAGAAGAGAATCAATATTATTATCTTGAAGAACAGAACAACAAGACGTAGTATAATGAGAATTATGTAGCGTAGGTACGGCACCCATAACCACATAACCAAATTCGCGTCTTATTTCCGCCGTACCATTTTTGGTCCAGTCGAACCGGATTCATTTCCATATTCTCGACTATTCGCATAGGTATCTTCTAGAAGTACCTATCTAGGTAGTTGTAGCACCTAGCTACACTCCTAGTTCATAATAATATACCCATTAAGTGGTTAATTCCCGCATCCCAGTAGGTAATATACTCTTACGTAGCTGCCTACTGATAATAATAACCTAATTATTATTATTTGAACTATCATAGTCGTCTTGTAAATTCCATATTTCAAGCGCCTTTTAGTTCCACCGCCTTTAAAGTCGTTGCCTTCCTAGGAACAACAACTACCGCATAAATACTTAGGTGTATTTAGTTTTGTAGGTTTATTTACTTATACCTACATTAACATAAAAAATGCCGAAAGAAACGAAGCTATGCTCTTCGGAGGATAAAGAATTAATAATGTTAGAAGCTAAACGTAATGTTTTATTCGAGCGTATGCAAAACATTTACGAACGTTCTAAAACAGCTCATTCTTCCGAAGTTAACGGGGAATCATTTCTTAGTTATTGTGTAACAGTAGATAACATTCGAACAGAGTTTCATAAATTATTAGACGCTTATAACTCACAATTACTTTCTATCAATCCTGATTCCATACCAAATTATCAGGCGTACACCGCATTCGAAGATCTTTATTGTATCATAAAGCGTGTACAATCTCAGTTAGAGGGTAAACAGTCCGCAGCGCCCGGTGCTGCCTGCACGGCTGTACGAAAACCGAGACTGCCCGCTATTGAACTCATGTCATTCGATGGCGATATACGGAACTGGCCATTATTTTATGCGAGTTTTAAATCTACAGTTCATGATAATGTTTCATTAACAGATGCTGACAGGTTGTACTATTTAATAGGTAAGCTGTCGCCCAAAGCGCAATCCGTATTCGCAGGTGTCACACCCAGTGCTGAGAATTATCAGGTCATATTCCAGTCGCTCCTTGATAGGTATCAGGATACTCGTGTTCTCGCGTCTACTTACTTTGATCAGGCTTTAAATCTTAAATTGTCCGGTCCCGCGTCTAGTTCGAATTTCCAGCTGTTCATAGATAAATTTGTTACCGCAGTTAATTCATTAAAAAACCTAAAATTAGATAATCTTTCCGATTTTTTGTTGTTACAACTCGCATTAAAGAAATTCGACACGGAAACAATTCGTGCTTTTGAAATGACAGAACGTCATAACAAAATACCTACATTAGATAGTTTTATTAAATTCATTAAAGATCAGTGTCGAATATTCCAGAATACGCAGCCTAGTTCATCTAGCTCGTCTAGTAATAACAATAAACAACAACAACAACAAAAGTTGAATAAATCGCGTAATAATAATAACTCTGTCCCTAATCCACAATCCTACGTAGCATGTTCGGAATCCAATAATAATCCGCACAAGTGTCTGTGCAATGATATTGTACACGATCACTTCTTTAAATGTCCCGCTTTTAATAATTTAACTCCGACTGCTCGTTTTAAATATGTAAAAGAAAATAAAGCTTGTGTGAATTGTTTAAGTATTAAGCATAAAACAAGCGATTGTTCAAGTAAAATCAAATGTCGCTCGTGCAATCAGCGCCACCATACGTTGTTGCATTTCAATAAAAAATCGGATGACCCCGGTAACCTTGACCTAGTTTCTAGTCCATCAGCTGTTTCGACTTTACCGCAGGTGCAGGCCGCCAGTACCACGGCGCCTAATCCTTCCGCGTCTCAGTCAGAAGTTTCTTTGTGTACGACATCCATCGCGCTCGCCCGCAGGCAGCAGCGTCCGCGCACTCGCACTCGGCACGAGACCGAGCATCAATGTACGGCGTCCACTACGATATTGCTTGCAACCGCGCAGGTTATTATTTACGATGTGAACGATACACCGTGCGTGGTCCGGTGTTTGCTGGATAGTGCATCACAAAGTAGCTTTATTACTTCAGATTGTTTTAAACGTCTCGGACTGTGGAATAAATTTAAAAATAGTAACTTAATAGTAAAAGGGATCGGTGGTTCAGAAAAATCATGTAAGGGTTCAGTAGATATTAAAATATTTTCGCGTTTTAATAAAGATGTTAATTTCAACGTTTCCTCGCTTATCGTGGAACGTATTACGGACACGCTTCCGAACGCTCAGGTGGACGTGTCGTTACTCGCGCACCTCAAGACATTGCCGCTCGCAGACGCTGACTTTGCGCAGCCGGGAAATATCGATGTTTTGATCGGGGCTTCAGTATTTCCGCACTTACTACTGCCTAATATTGTACGTAGTGATCAATATAATTTACCTCCCGCTATTGAGACGGTATTTGGTTATGTGGTTATGGGTGCCGTACCTACGCTACATAATTCTCATTATACTACGTCTTGTTGTTCTGTTCTTCAAGATAATAATATTGATTCTCTTCTCAAGCGATTTTGGGAGCTTGAAGAGATTTCCACACCGCCCCCGATGAGCCGTAAGGATCTCGAGTGTGAAGAACAGTTCCGCGCTACCACTGTTCGCGACGACAGTGGCAGATATATTGTGGCGTTGCCATTCTGTGGCGACCCTTATTCGCTCGGCGACTCGTACGCTGCCGCGCTTAGGCGCTTTCATTGTTTAGAACGCAAACTTGATGCATCGCTTAAATTGCGTGGCGCCTACAATGACGTCATGCGAGACTACATCGATAAAGGTTTTTTGAGTCCGTTTGTGAACGACGGAGACAATGCTCTTCCCGCGTATTACATACCGCATCACGGCGTAGTTCGCGAAGATAAGACTTCCACTAAACTTCGCGTGGTTTTAGATGCTAGTTGTCGAACAACATCGGGTCAGTCAATCAATGACATTTTGCATGCCGGCCCTAATCTACAGGGTGATTTATTTAATATTATAATACAATTTCGTCTTTTCGAAATCGCTTTGTCAGCTGATTGTCGACAAATGTTTCTCAATATCGGCGTTCGCGAATCTGACCGTAGATTTCAACGGATCTTTTATCGCTTTGACAATAGTGAACCTTTAACCGTGTATCAGTTTAATCGTGTTTGTTTTGGACTCAAGTCCAGTCCATATCACGCGTTACGAGTTGTCCGTCAGTTGATCGCTGATGAAGGTGACAACTTTCCCGCTGCAGCAGCTGTTGCTTCTTCCGCTTTATATATGGATGACATTGCATGTAGTGTCGTATCCGCCCCGCAAGCAATCTCGCTTTGTGAAGAGCTTATTCAGCTTTTCAAGCGAGGCCAATTTGGGAGTAAGCAGCGGTAACACAGCGGTACGATAATATAAGCGGTAAGGGTGGCGCAGGCGCGCGGTACGACGCAACCTCTCAGCGTGAAGTCTATTTCCGGAGTTCCGGCGTCAGGCGCGGCGTGCGGTAAGGAAGAAGGGGGTGGGGGGTCGCTCGTTCTAATACCTTGCCCACTAATATCTTGAATTAGGTTTTTAATTGACACGGCAAAAAATAGATGGCGCTACCAGGTCTCATCTCGGAAATGTGATAGTTAAGAACGTTTTAATTTGTGCAAAATTTGTTTGCATTGATGCTACCTGTCGATTAATAGACGTTTTACGCGTGTATGATCAAATTAAAGTTACGCTGAAGATTCCATCGATGAATGCACTTAAACTTTGATAGCTCATTATCTCGGAAACGTGACACTTTAGAAGATTTTCCCTAATACAAAGATGTTAGTGTAGCTGGTATCAATACAAACAAGTTTAGCATGAGACAGAATTTCCTAAAGTGTTATGTTTCCGAGATATGAGCTATCAGAGTCAAAGTCAATTCACTGATGGAATCTTCAGCACAACTTTGGTTTGATTAAGCACGCATAAAACACGTATAAATCGATAGCTGGCTTCAATACAAACAAGTTTTGTCGAGACAAAATGTTCTAAAACGTCAAGTTTCCGAAATATATTGCATTGTGATCGCTACCAGCACAACTTTGACAGCTTAAATCTCGGAAACGTGATGCTTTAGAAGTTTTTGTCTCGTACATAACTTATTTGTATTGATAACAGCTATCGATTTACATATGGTTTTGTGCGTAGCCGCTACTTTAAAAAAAGTCAAAATGGCTAATGAACATCCCGCTAAATAGTTCAAATCCCTTTGCACGGATTAAGTCACGTGCTACTTTATTATAATTTTTAGTAAAATGTTTTTCTTGCGAAAAATAAATTTGTTGATACAAATATCTCTCTCGATAACAGGCACGTTTACCTACTGAAATTTTTGACGTTGACATAAGATTTCGATTTCAAACCATTTCAAAAATAATGTTATCAATGAAAACTACAATATTTTGGAAAAATAAAAACACGGGTGCTTTACTTTTTTATCTAAGTTTCATGTTTCATAAATAAGTAATTTCTTTAGAACATAAATCGGTGTCCATCGGGTTTTCTGCGCGAAAACAAAGAAATACAGCCCCCACGTCTGAAGGCCGAGGCCGCACTGACAATTTGTGCATCGGGGTCCTAGCGAGGGCCGGGGGGCAGGGTGGTCCTAGCTGTGACTGGTTAGAAAGCTTGAAATTTTAGAAAAGAGACTATTACGATGAAAATAAAGCGTTTAAAAAAAAAAAGAAAACGTATGAACACTGCGTTATACAGTTTTCGACTATCCTGAAAAGTTTCACGACCTAATTTAACGTTTTTAATTGAATACTTGGTTTTGAAATTTATTTTAGAGGTAACTTTGAGGTAGTTTTCTATCGAGAAAATTTTATGGAATCGTGTTTCCGAAACGTATAAACCTTAGAAGCAGTCCTCAACTTTGCCATATATTAATCCCAAGGTGAATGCTTTAGTTATATTAACACGAGATGGGTTCAAAAATCACGATTTTGGGTTATACGGGCCCTTAACTGCAACTCTGCTCTGCGCTCTGTTCCATCCTACAGTGAATTATTGAAATCGTTGTTATTTCGATTCGTGTGCAAGTATATCTTAAACTTATAGTATTTATAATTACAGGTCCGTGCGTGTTAACAAGAACAGAACTAGAAAATTCAATTACAGCGGAGCTAAAGAAAAGTGAACCATCAAACTTGCAAGCTTCCTGGACTACTCTAAATCGTACGTACGAACCTGGCACTTCTTTCGAAGAGCCTGACGATTGTGATCCGAGTAGTTTAAACGAAGTAGAGGAACAGGAACTGCTTACTGAAAGGCGAATCAGTGTAAAATCTTACAAGAAAGTGTGTCAGCGTAGTTTTACTCAGAAGACTAATAAAACGAAACATATTCGAACACACACTGGTGAAAAGCCTCACAAGTGCGAAGTATGTCAGCGTAGTTTTAGTCAAAAGTTTCATTTAACATGTCATATGCGAACACACACCGGTGAAAAGCCTTTTAAGTGTGATGTGTGTCAGCGTAGTTTTAGTGCAAAAGTTCACTTAACCAATCATATTCGAACGCACACTGGTGAAAAGCCTTTTAAGTGTGATGTGTGTCTGCGTAGTTTTAGTGTAAAAATTCTATTAACCAAACATATTCGAACACACACTGGTGAAAAGCCTGTTAAGTGTGATGTGTGTCAGCGCAGTTTTAGTGTAAAGTCTAATTTAATCAATCATATTCAAACACACACTGGTGAAAAGCCTTTTAAGTGTGATGTGTGTCAGCGTAGTTTTAGTGTAAAAGTTAACTTAACCAATCATATTCGAACGCACACTGGTGAAAAGCCTTTTAAGTGTGATGTGTGTCTGCGTAGTTTTAGTGTAAAGTTACTTTTAACCAATCATATTCGAAATCACACTGGTGAAAAGCCTTTTAAGTGTGATGTTTGTCAGCGTAGTTTTAGTTTAAAAGTTTACTTAACCAATCATATTCGAACGCACACTGGTGAAAAGCCTTTTAAGTGTGATGTGTGTCCGCGTAGTTTTACTGGGACGAGTAATTTGGCGAGACATATTCGAACACACACTGGTGAAAAGCCTTTCAAGTGTGATGTGTGTCTGCGCAGTTTTAGTGTAAAACGTCATTTAACTAATCATATTCGAACACACACTGGTGAAAAGCCTTTTAAGTGTGATGTGTGTCAGCGCAATTTTAGTGTAAAGTCTTATTTAATCAATCATATTCGAACACACACTGGTAAAAAGCCTTTCAAGTGTGATGTGTGCCTGCGTAGTTTCAGTCGTATAGACCATTTAACCACACATATTCGAATTCATACCGGTGTTAAACCTTACAAATGTGATATATGTCAGCTTAGTTTTACGCAGAAGAATAATTTAAATAATCACGTTCGAAAACATACTGGTGTAAAACCTTACAAATGTGATATATGTCAGCATAGTTTTATGCAAAAGAGTTCTTTAACAAAACATATTCGAACACACACTTCTTCTTCTTCGTGTCGATGATTCCCATCGTTGTTTTATTAAATTTGTTTCGACCAGAACTCAGCCACATCAACGGCGCTGGTGGTGGCTTCGGACAGGTCCCTTAGAGTGCAGGTGGAGTTGCACAAAGAGCATGTCAGGAGGTGGGCCATGGTTTGAGACAAGGCTCCGCAGTCGCACTTAGCTTTATCAGAATACCCCCACCGGACCAAGTTGAACCTGCAGCGGCCCACTTGGCTTCTAAGTCGATTTAGAGTCTTCCAGGTGTGCCATGGCAGTTGGTGACCCGCGGGGAGTTTTTCTAAAGGCTCAACATAGTGGGCCGGAGGGGGATATTTAAGGAGCCACAGCTTTAAAATGATTAAAACATACATGTTTTGCAAATTAAACGTAACCGGACCCAAAAAAAGCAACGTGACTGGTGGAAAATAATAAAATGTTAATACCAACAGAAATAAATGAACTCCATTTTAAATATTTTAGAGCAGATGGCTTATTGACAACTTCTGAGTTTACAAAGTATTTTAAGTTGTTTTTTGACGACTCGAATGGCGTAGTGGTAGTGACGCTGCCTTACGTTCTTAGGGTCCTGGGTTCGAATCCCGGTAGGAGCAAATGTTTGTGTGATGAGCATGGACATTTGTTTCCGAGTCATGGATGTTTATATGTATAATAAGTATGTATTTACAAACAAAAAAGTATATATGTAGTATATCAACTATCTAGTGACCACGACACAAGCTTTGCTTAGTGTGGCGCTAGGTGGCGCTGTGTGTTAATGTCCAGCGATATTTATTTATTTTTTTTTTTTTCAATTAATTTTATTTAAATTTATAAGGCTGTTAAGATTTCGGATAGATATGAATCCTGAATTCTAAATGCTGTTATTATTGTGTAGACGTAGGTATTATTAATGTTTACAGCAAAATTGAACGTTGTGTTAAAACTTTTACATTGAAGATGTTCTAATATTTATATGCCATTTATGACGAAACATGTAAGTTCATAGCCCTATTTATAAGACCTCATTTTACCATGTTTTTACACAAATTTAATTATTTTATTCTATTCTAAAACAACTTTGAATTAAAATGATTTTTATTTCTAAAATCGAAAATTTGTAGAAATTGTGTAATATGATACCTTCAGTTCAAACGTTAAAAATTGGTTTCACGTATAACGTTTTTCTGCTTAACTGTACAAAACATCAGACACTAAGTTGCTAATTTGCGAAGACTACTCGTATGTATGGTGCGGCCGCTTTTTCGTGACTTTTCGATTTGGTCGGCCTATTAGAGGGTTCTGAGTCTGACTTATTCTTGTGTTTTATATAACTTTCGTTACAGACGTAATTGAAAGCTGAAATTAACAGGAATGAATGTTCATGAATCATTTTAATTTGCTTAAAGTATGCCACGTTTCTTAATGTTTAGGAATTGCGTATTTCATCGCTAAAGTACGACCAGTCTAAAATTAATCAAATTTGTTTTATCTTCATATTCTGTAAAGTTACAAAATTTTCCTGACGTTATAAGCGTCTACCATGGGTATCTTTTACAGCTGTTTATTTGGTTCTAAGTGTTTTGGTTTACTTGCAAATCCGTTTTTATCTGATTTTTGAAACCATTTAATTCCATTGGTTTACGACGACCAAATCAAAAACTAATGTTTAAACTCATTTAAGCAAATTAAGGTCTATTGTTGGTATTTTTTTTCAATTTTCTGCGTTGAGCCGTTTTCGAGATCTGGGGTATCCCAAAATGTTACCGCAACAAAATCTTAAATAAATCTAGAACCATAAATCACACACACATTTTGCTATTTACTAACATTTACTACGCAACAAAAGCTATCTATTCATGTATTTGGTTTCGGGCTAAACGAATTTTTGAAAATCGATTTTGCCAGGGTAACGTTTTAAACGTTACTCCAGCAAAATGTGTTTTTCTCAAATAACTTTAAAACTATAATGCAAACAAATTTTGCTATTAGTAAGCAAATTGCTCCTCATGATACTCTAATTATTTGTTGAGGTCTCACATCTCAAATGCACAATATTTTGCCAGGGTAACGCACACGTTTACTGAGTGTCTAAGCGAGATGAACGCTATTGTAGAAAATAGTGATATTCAATATGTGTTTATGTTGGGAGACTATAATGCGCATACCAATGAACTTTTCCACTATGAATTGTTGAGGTTTTGTGAGGAACAGTATCGGACCTGCGCGGATAGCGAGATATTACCTTGTGACGCGTATACATTCGTGAGTGATGCGCACAAGTGCAAACGTTGGCTTGACCATTGCGTCGTTACTGAGGCCGCGCGTCAAACTATCTAGTGTAGAAGTATTGTACGGCACTTATTGCTCCAATCACTTTCCCATTCAATTAGAATGTAATCTAAGTATAGTGAAGTCTAATATTCCACTACGTAAAGTATTAAGTAGTAGTAAGGTTGAATGGGGCGATCTTAGGCTTAGAACCGATAATGTTATATGAGAAATTTTTGCCACTCAGGTTTATGTGAAATAGATTTCCCCCCAGAGTGGACTAACTGTACTTTTTTTTTTTATTGGGACAAGCCCGCCACACACGCCCAAACCACTGTAACTCCTGAAAGCCAGAATCAACAGTGGCGACCACCAGAAAAGCGCCGAGACAATGAAGCTCGACGAAGTCCCAGAGAATGAATTTAACTGTCTTGGATCCCGCAACGAAATTAATCAGAAAGTATAGCGGAGGAGTAGGAAAGATCAGCAGGAGACAGAACGAAACAAGGCCAATAGGCACAGAGGGACGTTTACAACTGGGATAGGCCCAGTTGCCAAGCACCACGGATAAATATTAACGTTAATGGGTCCTAGTTGAGAGCTGTTATATTTGATTCCAATAATAGGTATGGCAAAAACGCTTGAACGCACGGAAATTTGCTCTAGTTTCCACAAGGTCCGTATAGTAAATAACTCCGGATGTAACCTGTACACTATCCAACATAATATTGCGTTCATTTTGCCAAAGACTACACTCCCACAAAATGTGATGAGCAGATTGTTCATATTCGCAGTCAGATGTTGAACATTGACAAAAAGGCGAGTCAACAAGCTTGAAGGAAAATAATTTACTCTTAAAGTTGCCATGGCCCGTGAGAAATTGGGCAACACAGTGATCAACCTCCAGCCATGTCCTGTCCAGTCGCTCACGAACGGATGGAAAGAACTGGTGGAGGTGCCTGCCCTTGATGGAATTGTCCCACCTACATTGCCATTCAGATAAAAGTTCCTCCCAGACGTCGGTCTGTGGTTTGAATAATCTAGAAATCCTAGCACGATCACGTACGGTTAAAAAGTCTGCGTCCGTGGTCTCACGCGCGTTATAGTACATTGCAGCCCGCCGCTGCACCTCCAGATCGACTGGAAGTACACCCGCAAGCACCGGAAGAGCTTCGGTACTAACCGTCCTATACGCTTTGCATAAGAATATCAACGCCAAACGCTGGCTTTGAAGCAATTTACGTCGCACCGCTCCTATGGTGGCCCTATCGGCCCAAACAGGTGCCCCGTAGCACATACAACCCAAGTAAGTAGCCGCGTAGATGGTCTTTAAAGTTAAAAATGACAATCCCCACGTAGATTTGGATATCCTCGTTAAGGAATAAAAGTTCTTTTTAGCTTTTTCACCGACATTTTTTATGTGATCTACGAATGAAAAATTCCTCTCTAAGACCAGTCCAAGGTAGCACACGGACTGCTTTCTTTTCACGGGAACGTTATTAAATTTAATGCTCGGCCACGATTTAAGATCACCTTTTAAAATTAGTTGAAATGTTTTATGCGGTGCAAAGGTCAGACGGTTTCGATCGCCCCACTGAGATATTAATCGTAGGCAAGTGTCAGCTAAATTCTCGAGTCCAGCCCGGGTACTTGACTGAATGAGCAGCAGGCCGTCGTCCGCGTAACCGGTTAATGAACAGCCCGGTGGGAGTGGGATGGCGAGGAAATCATCAAAACCTATATTCCATACATACGGAGAGATTACCGAGCCCTGTGGACATCCCATGGTAAGGGACTTTGACATAGAATGATGTCCGAGTTTTAGTTGCGCGGTACCATTTAAAAAGAATGAATGAACAAGATTATATATGTTTTTGTAGCAGCCACGATTTTTCATTTTAAGTAGTAGCATCGGCCACCAGGCGTTATCAAAAGCCCCGGAAATATCCAAAAAGATTCCAACCACGTACTTGTGTTCAGAGTTATTAACAATTTTTCTAACAGAAAGTGCCGCGTCAACAGTAGATTTACCCACGGTGAATCCGAATTGGTTGTTATGAAACTTTGGTCCGTCCGGTAGCAAACGCGGAACGATAAGACGCTCCAGGAGTTTTCCCAAATTTGGTAGTAGGGTTAAGGGCCTGTACGACTTAGGGTCGTCTGGTGGCTTATCACCACTTTTCGGAATTATTCGTATAAAGCCACGTCGCCATACGCGAGGAAAAACGCCTTCCGCAATACATCGGTTGAAAACAGATAGAATGGCGTCGCCCGCTGTTTTACACGCTTCTATGATCATCCGATTAGATATTTTATCTTCACCTGCTGATTTTTTAAGAGGCAGTTTCCTGACAACATTAATGAATTCGTCAATGGATGGAAGGTCTGACGCTGGTGATTCAGGTGGCACAGCAGCCCACGCTCTGATCTGTTGATGGTAGTCATTGTCATTTACCGGCGAATCATCAGGTATCAGAGTATTTAATAGAACTTCGGTCGTTTCCTCAATACCGGTGGTGTGTTTATTATTTACTGTAATGTTTTGGATAAACGCTAGGTCGACCGAACGATTAGCTTTGAACTCGTGATACAAAGGAGACCACGGACCTTCTTTATCTAATTTTTCTACAATTTTTCGCAGTAAATTACCCTTAGATTTTTCCGTCGATGCTCTGTAGCGGGACCTGGCAACTCTAAACGCATTTAAAGCAATGGTAAATGGGTCTCCGGTGACTTTTTGTTTTTTAAGCTTGTTTAACGTCTACGCGCTTGGCGATAGCTTTTACGTTGTTCAATTAAGTAGTCACACCACCAATCACATCTACGGAGGTTGGTCATAGATGCGCGACCAATAGCGATGTCAGCACAGTAAGTGAAGGTGTCTGACATAATTTCAGCACTTTCTTCAGCTGACAGCCCATCACGAGTGAAGTCTTTGGCGTGACTTGCAAACAGCGAGCCAAAGAATACCCAGTTCGCGCCTTTACTTTTATATCTAAAATTACCAGTGATATGAGTCGGACCTTGAGTAGACACCGGAACAAATTCGTACACGATCAGGCGATGATCACTACAAGACGCATCTGGTAAGACACGCCACCTATCCAAGCGAACGTCTGCACTAGAAAGTGTGACGTCAATACAAGATTCGCCCATTGGGCTGCAAAAAGTAGGTGGTGCATCAGGGGTATTATGAATCGATAGGTTCATTTCAGCAATAAAATCTTCAACAGCACAACGTCGGTCGGAATCCGTTGACCTAACCTTGCCATACCACAGAGACGATGACGCGTTAACATAAGCGCCAACGATAACTTTACAGCCCGCGAGTGACTGCAAGACGTGACGGAGGTTATGTATATGAGGAGCATCAGGATCTGAGTATTGAAAGTAACAGCTCACAACGTAAACTTTGAAAGAAGCTGATGAGACTTCCGCAACGGCACAGTGGGGCGTCATGAGGTTACGCAAAGATGTTACTGTAAAGTTAGAAGAACGCGTCACGTAAATTCCGGCTCGTGCCTTGCTGTCCAGCTGAACTACTTTGTGACGTAAGTGTGCATTCTGGTATTGTTCTTGAATAAGTACAATGTCTAAGTTATAATCGATAATTAATTTGTCTAATTCAGAGGTCGCCACCCTATCGTTGTGGAGATTTAATTGTCCTATATTTAAACTATCCATTATTGTACTAACTGTACTTATCCAACTTTATCAACTCAAGGCCAAACTTAGCTGTAGGATGTGCATTAAAATCACCCATCACATAAACACATTGCGCATCACCCTCCTCTATAATTGCGTTTATTGCACCCAAGCAATCAATTTTATGGCCGTATTTATACTTGTAGTAAAAAAAAAAAGTTTTACTTCAGACATAAATCATGTATTTATTCTGAGCCTTTCATTATGGTCAATGTTCACAAGTCTCAATGGGTCAGTAAGTGCTTGAAACAGACAACAGTTACCCTGAGCCCCTGACTGTGTACTAAAACGTTAGTCATGTATATTAACAAAATATTACATGCACCAGGCTCTTGCGGTGGTATCGAGTTCACGTTGCGTAAGTATGCACATTATCGCGTTATATATTCTTTTTTTGTCACTATCAACATCTTTTTTATGACGGAATGGCAAAATTACAGAAAAAAAATGTTTCATTAGTGATTTTATAGCGTATTATTCCGTGAAAACAATAATCCTGGGTATTTATACATTTAGTAGTATTTTAATACATGTTTCTTTTTAAATTAAAAATTAATTAAAACTATTTTTTTGTCCGGCACCCTAAATAACGACTCTAGAATCACACACACGCATCAGAGAAGATGCAATCAAAGAACAGCCGATGATGGCATCACCTATCGACAGAACCCTGAAGACCCACAGTTTACAACCCAGTGCTTCAAAAAACACCACAACATAGAGCTCATAGAGGAGTTGTGTGACTACTCAGGCACAAAAGAGCTAAGGATCTACACTGATGGATCAAAAATCAAGGATGGGACAGGCGTGGTGTTCTCCGACGACTTAAACATTTAAAATATCCAAATATCTTGGAATGTTAAACTCAGTTTACCAAGCAGAGTGTGTAGGTATTATCCAAGCAGCACACGCTATAGAGGCCAGGGAGGTTACGGATACCATCATTCGAATACTCTCCGACAGTGCCTCAGTCCTTCAATCCGTAAAGAGTAACCAGATCACGCCGAGACTAACACTGGAATGCCACAAGGCCCTAGCTCGTGAATCATGGTGCTTAACCATATCACGGTAACGCTGCAATGGATTAGAGGTCACAGTGGATCACTCGGCAACGATGCGGCTGACGAACTTGCCAGAAGAGGATCCAACACAAAACCCTACGGACCCGAACCCATTGTGCCCATTCCCTTCAAGCAGCTAAGAAGCTGGTTAAAGGATCACACCCAAATACAAGCAGATAAATCTACCTCGACACCAGGATGCAGGCAATCCAAGGAAGCTATGCCATCCCTGGATACAAAGCTGACCAGTAGGGCTATTATGTAACTCGGTTGACAGTTCGAAATGATAGTAATTGGGCTCAGCGTATATCAATTAACTGTCAAAAGGCTAGTTTCGTATTATGTATGACCAGACGCGATCAAATATGACGTCATTGATGACAATCGTGGCTGTTAGACACCGTAACTCATTTTGACAGATGCTAACGTATCGATACTTATACTACTGCGATTATGTAAGCCTAATGGATATCTAATTGATAACAATTGAGTCTCTAATAGCTATCGTGATATACGCTACACCTAAGTAGCGTTTTATAGGATTTTGGGAAACATACCGAAGCCGGTTTCAAATGTAAACGTTAGGCTGACCCCACATTTGGCGTGCGCGATCCTCGGGCGTGCGAGTAGCGCGAGCGCCGCGCGCGCGCTGCGTGAGCGTCGGGTGTTGCCGCCGTGTGACGTGCATGCAGCGTGCGCGCAACGCGCGCGCGGCGCGCTCGCGACGCTCGAGTCGCGTTCTTACCCCTTCGCCCGCTATCCCCGCCGCCGTCTGTCTCGAGCGTCGCGAGCGCGCCGCGCGCGCGTTGCGCGCACGCTGCATGCACGTCACACGGCGGCAACACCCGACGCTCACGCAGCGCGCGCGCGGCGCTCGCGCTACTCGCACGCCCGAGGATCGCGCACGCCAAATGTGGGGTCAGCCTTACATCTTTTGTTGTTTTATTGTAATTTGTGTTTGTGGTGAAGTATGGCACCTAAATAATTCCGAGATTAGCTGAATAAGAGCGAAAACAAAGTTTGAAGTTTTGGAACGGTTTCGTTAGTTCTGATTTAAGCCACCACGTGCCAAAATATCCTTGTACAGACCCTTGATCATTGTACAAATTAAAAGGCTTGATTTATTAATTAATACTTAATCAAGCCTTTGAAAGCGTTATAAAACTACCTTGAATAGAGGTAGTTTTATAAAAAACTCGTAATACTTTTACAAGCTTTAATCTATGTTGTTTTGTGAAACACGTTGGAAAAAAAAAACAATAAATAAAAATGCTGTACACCAAACTTTTTTTATTTGTAATAAATTACATCTGAGGACATACTAAGACTACAAAACCGTATATTTAGAATGACTATTTAACAATGATCCAAAACCTAATCCTAGTTCATCAGAATACACTATGATATTATTTTGGATGGGCTTCAAAGCAACGGTGTGATTTAGACGGGTAAAGTAGCAGTAACAACTTCATATATCATTTCTTAATTTTATTATGGCTACTTAAAATTGGACATTTAGTTATGGTATCGTCCCCAGTAAAATCTATGGTGATGGTAGGCTGCTCATACTCCAGTCCGGATACATCATGAATCAGCTCAATAGACAGGTAATTGGTGTCAATGATCTCTTTGCTAGCTTTCAGAGTATTGATGGGGGTTGTCCACTATTGACTCGATTTCAACTTCAGTTTCTCCTCGCTGCGCTGCTTACATTTTGTCACTCATGTCACAAACGTAGCTCCGCAGGTCATCATATAGTCTGCAACACCTGAAATGTGACAAAAAACAGCTGAGTATGTTAAGAGAATATTATGTTTGTTGGAACCTTTAGAAAGTAGGAGTTTAATGTTAGAATTAAGTAAAATAATAAATGAAAGAATAAAGGAATAAGAAAAACAATTTAAATTAGATTTCTATTTATTTTAAATTTGATTCAATATTCTCAAACTTATTACAGTATGTAACACTTTGGGGAAAGCCTATTTTTCCATTTATTTTGAAAGCTAAGATTAAAGGATTGATATGAAAATAAGTTTTATGTGGGAACAAAGTTTAAATATGTATTTTACAATGAACTAACTGGTTTACTAATAATATTTAGAGCATAGCTATTAGAGACACCATAATATTATGTGTGAAGTTGGGTTTGTAGTGAATGTCCTTTACAGGGGCAAGTGTTTTCGTGCTCGATTTTGCGTAGCTACAATTTGACAAGCAAAATTAGACATAATTGTAGCTGTAATTTATTAGGACGTCGCTCCGTGTCTGTGTGATGTGTAGTATGTAAATGATACAACAATAATATGTAAGTAAATTAAAACAGAATACTCACCAGGTTCGAAGAATTCAAATTCGCAGTCCAAAAGTTGACAGCTGGAACATGACTTATCGAATGTTACGAGTCATCACAATATAAACAGGCTTACACAACAACTTATCACATTGGTCAAACATTAACATAAGTTCCTATAATAATTTTATTAAAGAAGTTTTTAGGTTAGCTCAATCAAAACACAATTTAAAAAAAACAATGTCACGTGTCATATAAACCGCTTAATATAAATGTTCCCTAAAACCAACTATTGTAACGCTGAAAAGGCGCTACTCAACTTAGCCGCATAATAGTCGATAAAAATTAGAGTGGTAAACTACTGAGTCGATGACAGGCGTACCCAGGACGTTAGTCACCGTAAATTGATATCCATTCAGTGTGTTATGGAATACCAATATTATGACGTTCTCGATAGCTATCAAAGTTCGATTAACAACCGAAGCTCGTTAGTCACTGGATATCAGAAAGTTACGTAATAGCCCTGCAGGTGGCTTCTGCGCCTGGACAGAGATAGCCTGCGTCTGGTGGCGGGGACCATCACTGGACACTGCTCACTGAATAAACACTTCCACACCCTAGGAATCACTGACAGACCCCTGTGCAGAGCGTGCATGGAGGTGGAGGAGACGGTGGCGCATGTGCTCCTTGAGTGCACAGGCATTACCAAGATTTGCGAGGAGACCCTGGGAACGCCAAGATCACTATCGGATGCCCCGAGAAGACCGGGAAGTTTGATCTGTTTCTGGAGGGAGGTGGGCTGGTTGTAACCGGCCACCCACAATGGTCCACCTCAAGGACTAAGTGCGGAAACATAAACCCCATGATAGATAGATAGATAGAGCTCCTAAATAAATTTTATCATTAAAGTACACAAAAAATGATGTCCTGGAATAATGATTTTGTATGCATTATTTTTGCGTGGAAGGCGTCGAAATGGGTCATTGACAATAAAATCCGTTCCACATATTATAAAATGTATGTGTACAATAATAAAATACCCTAAAACTCTCCAATGTAGCCACACTGATTGTGTCTACAATGGGCGATGTCACTAGTGCTACTTTTTTGACAATTTGGATGTAAGAGCGAGCAAAGCAATCTCTGGATTTCAGGGCACCCTGACTCCGATAGGTAGGTTAGAAGGGGATGGCGGTGTCGAGGGAGTGAGTGAATAGATCCCGCAATGCCCCTCATGGTTTATTTTTGAAGTGAAAGCTTCTTTACACACTTAGGGTGAACAAAAATCGTGGAACTCGTGTCGCCGTTCAGTGTCACGCTTCGTAGCACTCATATCAGTGCTACGACTAGGGCGGGGCCAGTGTACTTTTTGTTTTCACTAGTACCGGCAGACCCCAAAGAGTGCCCCGTTTTTTTAAACCTTTCCGATGTAGGAGTCCCGCGAAAAACGGTGCATTGCCTTTTCATGGGAGTGGTACCAGGGGACAAAGAGTATCTACTTACTGGCATCAGTTAGCATCTCATAAAGTTCATGCAACTTCTTGTTGACCACTAGATTCATGGGAACATTGTTTGCTAAACATAGCCTACACATTGACAGTTTTTCCATCTTTAACTCAAAAAGTAACTAAAATCATTTAGGATGATAACAAATTAATGCTATTTCTTCTGTACAACTTGTATGCAAAAAGCAGCAGATAATCCAGAGAGTGAGAATATTATAATCAATGGTTTTACTTGTTTGTTCTATTCTATTTTTTTTATTTTTTATGAATGGCAATTGAAGCCGATGTCAGTTCCAGTTCACTATTCTGCCAATGTCGATAGTGAACTGGAACAGCAAGTGGGTGTTTTAAGGAAAAAAAAAAAAAAAAAAAACTACGGTTGATACAGTTGGACTTGTTGGTTAGTAGCTGACTGAAAAAAACAAAAAATAAATAATAAATAAATATTATAATTGTTAAACATACATATACCACAACAACACAGACAGAGTATTTGGTTTTTTTAAAAGGAATGACCACTCGTAGTTGCAACTCGATAAGGTTGCAGAGTATTTGGTGTAACGGCTTATAGTTTCATACTGTTGTGGCGGATGAAAATCATCAACGCTACAAGCAGTTCGGAAGAAGGGTATGTTAGAAGGGACGGGAAATTAATCGGGAGGGGGATTTTGAGTTTAGGGAGGCGGCTATATAAATCAAGAGGTGGGATGTTGTTTGAGCATTCAAAGAAAATGTGGTCTAGAGTACCCTCTCCTAACCCACACTCGCAGAGAGAAGAGTCACGTGCGTGGATTTTATGCAAATAAACAGGAGTGCAACAGAAACCTAATCTGATTCTGCATAGGACGGATGTAACGGTTTTGGAGACCTTTTGTACCCATAGAACCAAGGTTTTGGTCTAATGGTTGGTTGCACTGCGTAATAAAACCTGCCCTTTTTCCTACCAGTAACGTTCCACTGTTCCTGCCATGAAGATTGGAGTTTAATTTTTGGCAAGTTCAGCAAGTCGCTTTTAAAATGCCAAAACATTCCCCCGTAAAAACAGAAGTTTCCGGGGGCAGTTTTATTTTTTGGACAATGTTGTGTTGAGAGTGATACGTTCCTATGCCAACACAACCCGTTGGAGAGAACTTGGCAGCATCCGTAAATACATGGTGATATTCGAAGTGTTCGGCCAAATAAGAATTATAAAAAATAAAATCCTTTTATTTCAGGTTTCCCCATATTCAAAATTACACATAAAGAGACACGAGATAAATACAAATCACAAATGAACATAAAAATTTAAAAATAGTAATAATAAAAATAACAATCATAAGTACCTACCATGTCAACAAATCATAAATAGATACAATGTCCGGGAAATCAAATCAATGTCATGTTAAAAAATAAAATGAATCGGAAATTAATTAATAATAAAAATAAAATAAAATAAAAACAACATCCAAATAAGAGTGTATGTCTTACAGTCGCTAACACGCTAAATGGCTATATGCCTACTGCAGCATTTCCTAATGTAAGGGCAGTCCAAACGTCCAGCGATCATCGCTAGGACAGCATTGGAGCTGGCCCGCACCCTGCGCACCAAGGACGCGCACCGCTTGCGCATTGTGGTGTGAAAACAGTCGGTGCGCGCTTCCGCAAACATACCCGAGGCACTGCAGAAGCGGGGCAGACCCAATATCGCCCTGAATGCGTTGTTGTACTGTACACGGAGGGCACTGTAACTGGCCTGAGTATAGTTAGCCCACAGGCTGCACGTGTACAACGATGTGCAGTATGCTTTAAAAAGTGTGATCTTTACTTGATCAGAACAGCGTGCAAACCTGCGTGCCAACATATTCGCCCTTACTGACAGTGCCCTCCGTTCCCGTTCGATGTCAGCATGATCCCTGAGGCCAGCCGTGACTAAATGCCCCAAGTATTTAAACTGTTTCACCCAGTCTAGGGGAACACCATTGAGATATACTGGTGGTATACTTTGTGGGCATTTCGCACTAATCGTCTCAAAGATCATGCATTGACTTTTGGTCACATTATATTTAAGGCCGTGTCCACTCGCGTACCTACTCCTCACAGATTCCCAATAACTTCCTCAAGCCACAGACCGATGCGCTCAGCAGCACCATGTCATAAGCATAACTAAGGTTATTGACGCAAACATCATCAACATGGCAGCCGACATGGGAACTGCTGAGCGCGACGATCAGCGCGTCCATATAGAGGTTGAACAAGGTTGGGGAAGTCAATCCGCCTTGCCTCACGCCGCACTCTAACTTATATGGCTCCGACATAGCCCCCGCCCATCTTACTCTGTTGACCTGGTGCGTATACCAGTACTTAAAGATTCCCACAAGTTCATGTGGTAAGTTAATGTCCTCCAGTTTTTTCCACAGAACATCGTACGCGACCAGGTCGAACGCCTTGGACAGGTCGAGGAAACACGCGTACACGGGTGTCTTACGATCCACGTAGTATCTGACGGTATGCTTAAGACACAGTATCGCACTCTCTGTAGACAGCTGGGGTCTAAATCCAAACTGATTGTCATGTAGCGACACGTACTTATTCAACTGTGTATTAAGCAGACCGTCAAACACCTTAGCTATAATCGTGGCTAGAGAAATAGGCCTATAGTTACTTTTATCCGCAAGGTCGCCTGTTTTATTTTTCACTATAGGCACTACCACAGTCCTCATTAAATCGGGTGGCAGGTAGGAGTGGCTCACGCACAGCGAGTAGAACATTGCCAGTACCCGAGATATATGAGGCCCAGCGTGCTGCAGGTGTTCGATGCTGAGACCGTCATGGCCTGGAGATTTGCCTTTAGTCATATCTTCTATACTTATAATAAATCTGTAGAGAGGTCAATTCTGTACATGAAATATATTTACAAAATAACTATCGGGGGGTGATTAGTGATCGATACTGATGCCAAAAATGCAATCAGTAAAATTTTTGTCTGTCTGTCTGTCTGTATGTTATTTATAGAAAAAAAAACTACTCGACGGATTTTAACGAAACTTGGTACAATTATTCTACATACTCCTGAGCAGGTAATAGTATACTTTTCATCACGCTACCATTAATAGGAGCAGAGCAGTGAAAGGAAATGTTGGGAAAACGGGAGAAGTTACTTGGTTTTTTTAGCTTCCGTCGCGTGTGCAGCCTTAATGGTTAAAGCTACATAGAAATCATGTATAACGGAAATATTCCACATAAAATTATATAAAAAATATCCCCAGACAGCATATGTCTATCTTTTATAGTTGACTCACAATAACACGTGTAACTCCCGATAGCTTAGCAGTTCGGAGATTTGTTATTATTATATTTGTTTACTCTTACGTTTATATCATCACGCTATGACCCACATAAAACATAGGATACATTTTATTCCGGTAGTAAGATCCCATGGGACAATAATCAAACTTCACGCGGGCGAAGCCGCTGGCAGAAGCTAGTCTTTAATAATTTTTGATACATCGTTTGCAGTGAAACGGACTCCCATTGTCTTATTCGGTATCTCAGCACCGAAATATCTCGGCCCACACGCCGGACCCAGTGGCGACTGTACAGAAAAATGATTTCTGAAGGTATTTGCAATGTCCCTATGGTCACTCTCCCCGTTGACCCTCACCGGAAGACCAGGTTTTACGTTTACTTTATTTGTACTCTTCCAGAATCCGCGAAAGTCACCCTTTGAATGCAACCGAGCTAGTGCGTCCATTTTCAATTGGCCTTGATTGTCTTGGCACCTTTTCAGTCTAGACTTGAACAATCTCCGGCTCTCACACATTTCATTAAACATGAGACCGAACCTAGGCCTACCACAGGATACCCATTCAATAAACTTCTTTCTGGCCGCCCGATGAGCCGTTCTAACGTGTATATTCCAACCAACCAAGCGCGACCCTCCCCCACCAGCCCCCTGCACCCTCGACCCGCCACAGACGCTCCGTGCAGAGCGGCCACAATGTCCGAGTACAGTCTATCAAGAGTACACGTGTGGGCAGGGTTATTACAATAGAAGTCAGCACAGCTTGTACACTCTGCAGGGAAATCAACCTCCCCCAATCGTTTATGACACTCACTCGTATATTTAACTACTTGATCACTTTTTCTTACACCCCATACTATATGCCTGCTGTAGTTGCCTCAAAAGCCTAACTATTGAGGCAACTTCGGTGTTAAAAGATCTAGGTGACACTCAACGATAAGGGGAAAATGGTCAGACCACATAGTGTCATGTTTCACATAAACATTTACAACCGCTTGTTTTGCCGCTTGACTCACTATGCAGTGATCTCACCAGCTACAAGACCCGTGTACATCACTAATAAAAGTATACGTACCCGAGTCTGAGCCCAGAAAGTCAACATCGATACACGACCAACACTGTTCATTACAAAAACTTATAAGTTCATTAAAAAACAATTCATAAATTTCGGCATTATAATCACCCAACATAAAAACAGATTCAATCCCGTATTCGTCTACAATAGCACTCACCGTACTTAAACAATCCGTAAAGTCAGGCAAGTTTTCCACAGAATTCGTAGGCATGTATATGTTATGGACCAAGTGATGAATTGGGCATTATACATAATGCCCGGTCATTATGAAAAATGGCCAATATAAGAGTGCAATTTGATAAGAATTATTCAAATAATCAAATTGACCGGGCATTATACATATTGTCCATCACCTTTTGGGCAGAGTAATACAAACATATTTAATTACAATTTTTTATTGTTATTGTCATAAATATTGAACCATTAAAATAATCAGACTCATTATTTGGATTAATCAAGTCATATTTTAATATAACATGAAACATATTTAAAAATCGAAAAATTTACAACATGTCTATGTCTAATATTGTTTTATAGAAATGACTTATTACTATCGTACTATATAATATCCTACTTATCCTACTCATCATCATCATCTGCCTAGCCTTTTCCCAACTATGTTGGGGTCGGCTTCCAGTCTAACCGGATGCAGCTGAATACCAGCATTTTACATGGAACGACTGCCTATCTGACTTCCACAACCCAGTTAACTCTGAGAAAACGATACCACTTGGTAAGACTGGTGTCAGACTTTTGGGGCCACTGACTACCTGTAACGACTGTCAAAGATGGACAAATGAGTCGGGACCAACGGCTTAACGTACTTTCCGAGGCCAAAGGAAACTCGGTATGTAAGGGTGGTCACCCATCCACAGACGAACCTAGGCAAGCACGGCTTAACCTAAAGATCGACCCGAGCGGCTTGTATTATTTAACCACGAGCCTTTGCCTTTGCCTTTTTGGCTTGGCGACAACTACATTATCAGACTTCCAACCATTTTTACAACCACATCTAATACACTCGCGAGCAACCAAATCGACTCAAGCCTAGACGGCGCACATATGCATTGATTTTCCTGAAACGATAAATGGTAATTACAAAAGTGATATATCATTCGAAAGCTGAAGAATTAGGCTTTCAATTAACATCAATACCTTAAAAAAAAACTACGCGCTGATTTGTTGACACATTTTAATTGGCCGTCAGCGTAAATTACCTCTTTAGGAATCCACGACTTGCGCTACCTGCTCTCGCTATAAAACCCCCCCACTTCCGGTTTATCTTACCAGTTGCTGGTTACAGGTTGACCGGTACACATCTCCGTAAATTGCATTCCTCGTTTTCGCTAACCCATGGACACCACACCAGAAGAAGCCGCTCAAGTTGTTGCCTTGTTGCAACAAGGGTTAAGCCAGCGAGCAGTCGCTGCCCAGGTCCACTTGAGCCAGTCTTCTGTATCCCGAGTATACAGACGGTTCCAAGAGACTGGTGCCTTCAATCGGACACCAAGAACGAGCCGCCACCGGTGCACTTCAGAGAGAGACGGCCGCTTCATTGTCTAAACCTCGCTGCGCAATCGACACCTTACGGGCGTTGATGTGCAGCAAGAACTGAGACGTGTACGACAAGTGGCTGTCAGCGAGTGGACAGTGAGAATACGCTTGAAGGAAGCCAGCTTGACACCAAAAAGACCTGCGACGGGCCCTAAATTGACTGCAGGCCTCCTACAAGCACGTCTTCAATTTGCTCGAGAGCATCTCAATTGGAGCGTTGCGCAATGGCGATCGATCCTGTTTACTGATGAGTGCAGAATGTGTCTGCATGGTAGTGACAGGAGAGGCCGAGTCTACAGGCGTCCCGGGGAACGATTTTCCTGATGTTGTTTCGCTGAAACAGTGGCATATGGCGGCGGTTCCTGCATGGTGTGGGCTGTTATCTCTTTAGAGGGCAAAACCGAACTTGTTTTCGTGCCTGGGGCGGCCGAGGAGGCGGGCTAACAGCTGATCGGTACATCACCGACATTCTACTGGATCATGTTGTGCCCTACGCAGGGTTTGTCGGTGAACACTTCGTGTAAATGCACGACAATGCCCGCTGCCACACGGTACGAGTCACTCGATAGTTTCTGCAAGAGGTCGAATTACGCACGATGGACTGGCCTGCGCTCAGTCCTGAAATGAATCCCATCGAGCACTTATGGGACGAGCTTAAAAGAAGAGTTCGGGCAAGAAATCCAGTCCCTTCAAGCGTAGACGAGCAGAAAGACAGCATTATTAGAGGAGTGGGACGGCTTCCTCAAGAAAATGTAAAAAAAATGATAAGGTCCATGAAAAACAGACTGTGGGATGTAATTAGGGCTAGAGGGGGCAATACGAAATACTGATTTAAATTAATTAATACAATTTTTAATTTTTTTTGTTTAATTTGTCAAATACGAGACACATACCCTTTTTCCTAAATTCCCGTTTATCCAACTCTTGCGTTCAGACATCATTTATTTCAAAAATGATGGATGGATTTCAATGATAATGATATCAAATTAAAGCTGACATCTTAAGCTTTCGAATGACATATCATTTTAATAATTTCCATTCATAATTTTAGTTGTATCCATGGTCAAATAAAACAAGGTCTGGCATTCCGGGAGCGTCTCGTATCTACGTCATTATTCAGTTGCCACTTTATTGCAACAAAGCACAAAATCATGGAAACATTTTCAGTCACCATTCTGTTAAAAAAATATAAACTGCATTTAAATTGTTGTTTTCGTTTGCTTGACCAAACAAAATAATTCAATTTAGTCATAAACCAATGTTATTGTTAATTAAAACTTCAATGTTTGATCGGATTCGCACAGGAATTATAGGTGGTTAGGGAGTTATTCTTTCACACTACTGGTAACACTGAAACGGGTTGTCTCATTGACATTCTGACAATTCGTCGTGTATCGCTATTCTTTTCTAACATATGTGCCGGTCTCGCTCAGTGCCACTAAAACAGTGATTCCCAATATTATTTTGTGGCATGCCCTAGAGTCAAAAATTTGAAGACATGTGACATCTACCAACACGCACTGGGCCCGTGTGGTGGATTATAGCCCATACGCAAAAATATACGCTTTGACGTGGAGTTGCGGAAACCAGCCCGTTGTACAATACAATACGGTACAATGATATAGTGAATGCTAAAGTAGATTTGTCTCTAATGTCTCTATAGTACCTTTGTTCACATAAAAAGACTACCAAACCTTGGCTTGTAATTTGAAGCCTGAAACCCTAGCATGGATATAGGATTCTTTTAGTCCCCGAAAACCTACAATGCGGGTAGAGCTAAAGGCAAAAGTTAGTAGGAATATAATAATTATATCATTGTTTTACTAGATTGATTTTCCCCAGATTATAAAGTTTGAGAACCATTGATAGCGCTTATGACGTAGATACGAGACACCCACGTGACTTCTGTCTCTCGGAATGCTATACCTGGCGAAGTATATTATTGTACCATGGTTGTATCAATGTATGTGTGCGCCGACAAGGCTTGAGTCGATTTGGTTGCTCGCGAGTGTAGATAGAGAGCCGACGACACTAAACCTAGTCTGATAAGACTCCCCGAAGATATTATATAATAATAATTATTTAATTAATTACTTTATTATTAATGGGGGAACACGAAATTGCGATGCTGCAATGCAAAAAAACGAGAGGCGCAATTAAAAAAAAATATTTTTCGTATTTTGTGTGATAAAGACTCCCAAGTCTTGTAAAATGATTCGCACATGATCGTGACACGTGTATTTAATCAGTACAAATCGACAGGAACCAAGTGATTGCTGACAAAACGCGCGGTGGGCTGCAGCAATCACTTTCTGCACTGTTTGGAAAACGCAGCAGTCGTTTTTCTTTCACAGAAATTGATGATCTTTCAGATTTGCGTTGGTACCTATTTTCTAAGTACATAATCAGTCTGGGAGTCGTTATCAGACAAGGTTTAGTATCGTCGGCTCTCTAACTATAATGACAAAGTGAATTTTCGATTTCAAAAATAATAATGAAACATTTGAAAGATGTAGTTTATATGTTTATTTTCGCATTATCACAATGTAACAGAGTTGTACATGGGTAGAGTTAATGGCTCCCAATATGTCTTGGGAGGCTGAACTTTCGCTGGTACCTAGTTGCCACAGTCTGCCTTCCTGCCTTAGTGTTCGGGTACAGGATCCATCGCGGTTTCAGCCTGAAACAACAGAACTTAAATATCTATCACACTATCTAACTCGGGCCACTCAAACTTTGGTTTTTATGAGGGAAATTAACTGACTTTGTGTTTATTGTAACAACAATAACAAATTGCATTAAAAATTGCTTATTGTAGTTTAACCAATACAAATGTTTTGCTCTTAGCCAACACCCCTTTGGTAATATCCTGTCAGCAGAACTTTGATCCACTTATAAGATTGCCCATTATTTTTACAAGGTACCTAACTAGTTGTGTTATAGATAATAAATATATCAAATAAGAACGCACCATAAACTTGACGTTTAGTGAATAATTTTGTATTCTGTGGTTAGAAAATACGAGAATGAACAACCTACCTAGATTTTGACTTATATGATTTTAATTGTAATAATCCAATTTAATCCACTCGAAGCAAATAAACTATGCCAAATTAGAACCGAAGTTTGAAATCACAACAAGTGGCGACCGTGACAATAGAAGTTTGGCAACGATCTTGGCGCTGTGTGTTATTGCGACCGGCCGGCGATCTCGACAAGATACAACGTGTTTCCTCCATATTTTACATGAAGAATGGAGGCCGTCGTAAAGCTACAACGAGAAAGGGACCAAGTAAGGCGCATTGTTAACAGACACACACTAATTGTTGAAGAAGCGCTAAAGAAACATAGTTTACCTAACGATGCCGACATGGATTATCTTGACGAAAAGTCTAAGACATTGGAGACCCTGGACCAATCCATTCAAAGTTTGCTGCTCGGAGCATCCGACTATTCCGAAGAAAAATGTAATGCAGAATACGACGAGGCAGAAAAATACAAAAAGAAGTGGATGCTACTGAAGATGCGGGTTGAGAAGGAAAAACTGACGAATGAGCCTCCACCTGCAGCATTCTCCAAAGAACCAACAAAGCTACATAGCCTAAAGTTACCGCAATTAGAAATCAAAAAGTTTAACGATGATCCGAAAAACTGGGTCCCATTTTGGAGCCAATATAAACGAATACATGAAGACATCAATATTGATGAAGAAGACAAGTATCAGTATTTATATCAAGCGATGGCACCTAATTCAAAAGCGAGGGCTCTAGTTGAAGGTTATGCGCCAACTACAGGAAATTACTTGAACGTAGTGAAGATGTTGAAGGAGAGATTTGCCAAGGATGAGATACTGATTGAAACATATGTTAGAGAAATCTTGAAACTTGTGATGTCAAGAAGCAAACTGACCATCGATGTTCTCTATGACAAGATAGTAGCAAATTTACAGACTCTTGAGACATTAGGAATAGTGAAAGAAAAATATGAGTGTATTTTATATCCACTAGTAGAGTCTGCCTTACCTGATAATACCCTCCTTAACTGGAGTAGACTCCCCCATACTGATAAGTCTAGATTAACCCAGTTATTAAATTTCCTGAAAACTGAAGTAGAAGCACAGGAAAGATTGAACCTAGCTAGGATAGATTTTTTACAGGAATCAGCAGGCAGGGAGATGACAGTTCCAACAGCTACATGTCTAGTGGCCAAGGACATAAAGGGTAAGAAATCAGCAGAAATGGAGGGTAAGGATCACAAAATTACTTGTTATTTTTGTAATAGCACTCATAGCTCCAGTGAATGCACCAATGCCAGTAAATTGAGCCTTGAAGATAAAAAGGAAATGATAAAGAAAAATGGTGCTTGCTATATTTGTTTAAGGAAAGGTCATCTGGCTAAATATTGTAGAATGACTATAAAATGTAGTAAATGTAGCCGACGCCATATGGCGATACTGTGTCCGTCACTGCATACTCAGGCTACATTCCCGAAGAACTCTCAACCTGAAACAGAAAATGTTCTGGTTAGTAATTTTTCCAGTATTAACACAACCATTCTGTTGCAGACACTGATAGTGAAAATATCTAGCAATGGTAGAGAGAAAATAGTACGAGCATTGCTGGACTCCGGAGCGCAACGAAGCTACATCAGAGCTGGTCTGGCTGAAGAAATGATGCTGGAAGTGACAGGTAGTGAGAGACTGGGGCATATAGTTTTCGGAGGCATCAAGAAGGAAATGCAAGTACACCGACTCATTGACTTTGAGGTAAGCAGCTTGGATGATACCTATAAAGCCAAGATGACAGCTTTAGAGCAACAAACACTATGTGGCAACTTACCTAAAGTACATGATGAAAGAATCATAAGAAAGTTGTATGATAAAGGCATAAGGCTGACAGATGTAAAAGAAAGTATATCCGAAATAAACTTGCTCATCGGATCGGATTACTTAGGATCACTAATTGAACCAGACATGGTCCAAGTGGAGAACAATTTAGTTGCAATAAAGACCAAATTGGGATGGACGTTGCAAGGACCCATACAGGGTATATACAACACATTAGTGACCTCCCATTTTGCGGCAACAGTACAAGAAAATGAATCTTTGGAATTCCTCTGGAATATTGAAACTTTAGGCATAAAAGATCCTTATGATACAGAACTTGAAGTTAAAGAATCAGAAATGCTAAAATCCTTCAATGAAACTGTTTCAGTCAATGAAGAAGGCCGCTACGAGGTGAGCCTTATATGGAAGTTGGGGCATCCAGAGCCAGAATCAAACTACGACCAAGCATACAAGCGCCTACTCTCCACAACAAAGAAACTGGAACACACAAAGAACATTGAATCCTATCATGCAGTTTTTCAAAATTGGATAGATGAAGGCATTATTGAGAAAGTAGTGGATGATAGAAAGAATAGTGGACACTACTTACCACATCATGCTGTAATCAAGCTGGAGAGTACTACTACGAAAATACGCCCAGTATTTGATGCTTCAGCCAGAGACAGGAACAGCAATTCACTGAATGTGTGCATAGAAAAAGGTCCTAATCTTATTGATGCAATACCAAAGCTATTGATTTTATTCAGAGCAGAAGCTTATGGAGTAATATCCGATATAAAGAAAGCATTCTTACAAATATCAATATGTCCACAAGATAGAGGATACTTGAAATTGCTGTGGTGGGATGATCCCTGTAAAAAGAATGAAGTAACAACCTACAGGCACGCTAGAGTGCCCTTTGGGGTTGCCTGTAGCCCATTTCTGCTTGCAACTACTATAAACCACCATCTAAAGAAGCATGAAGACAAGTACAAAGACACAGCAAAGAGACTACAAGAATCCTTTTATGTAGATAACTGTGTGACCAGTTTCCATAGTGAAGAAGCGAAGCTAAAATTCATTGAAGAAGCTACAGAACTAATGAAAATTGGAAAATTCGAATTAAGAGGTTGGATCTCAAATACAATCCATAAAGAAAAACCAGAACCAGTACTAGGTTTGTTGTGGCATAGAGACACAGATAAATTACAGTGCCACATAAATCTGAAAAATAAACTTACAGAGGGAACTTACAAAGAGAAAACTATTATCAGTTACTCAACAGGTATTTGATCCATTAGGATTTGATTTGTATGCCCAGTTACACTAGTACCTAAATTAATAATCCAGAAGGTCTGGTCCCTGAAAACTGGCTGGGATGATAAAATACCTGAAAACTTAGAAAAGGAATACAATGAATGGATAAGTACCCTTCACTATCTTAACGAATGCCAAGTGCCACGCAGACTCGCGCCAGCGACGCTACAAGAATGTGAAACGAGCATACATGTATTTAGCGATGCCAGTAAAGATGCTTACGCTGGTTGTATATTCTTACGCACAAAGCATGAAAATCAAGTATCAGTCCAGCTTGTAATAGCAAAGAGTAGAGTAACTCCAATCAAGAGAAGCATGACTCTACCAAGATTAGAGCTGATGGGAGCACTTATAGCATCTAGACTGTACACAGAGGTGATGAGATCAGGCTTACTCCTTGCATGCGAGAAGTATGAAGTTTATTGCTGGACAGATTCGTCAGTAGTACTAGCATGGCTGAAACGACAAAACACATGGAAAAGATTTATAGGAAACAGGGTAAATGAAATATGTAAAAACACCGATCGAGATACATGGAACCACTTACCTGGTAGTTGTAACCCTGCAGACTTACCCTCACGTGGCTGCTCTGCGAAGATGCTGCAACAGAAAAGCTGGTGGTTAGGCCCGCAATGGCTATACCTAGAGAAAGAAAGCTGGCCGAAGTCAGACTTGACTAACCTGAAAGTAGACGAAGAAGTTGTTTGTAGTGAACAACTCAAGAATACAGCAGTCAATGTAGAGGTGAATACAGAAATATTTAGTAGTAAGTTATTATATTTTAATCAATATAATAAGATAGTACGTTTGGTAGCAAGAATACTCAGAATGAGCCCAAGAGTAAGAGAGAGATTTAACATAGACTCTGAGCACATAACTTATGATGAATACAAGAATGCAGAAGAAGTTCTTATAAAATTGATACAGAAAGAACACTATGAAGAGCAAAACATATCTGGACAGAAACTTCTAATAATAAAAGATAATGGGATTTTGAAAGTGAAAACAAGACTAGAATACAGTGGAGAAGAAAAAGATTTTATACACCCAATTTTACTTCCAGGAAATAACGAGATAGTACAGAGAATGGTTCATGAAACACATAGAAAGATGAATCACGCTGGGACACAGACCTTGATGACTGAATTAAGGAATTCATTTTGGATTACTGGTGTTAGAAAGCTAGTAAAGAATACAGTGTCGAAATGTAATACCTGTAAGAAAGACAAAGCTAAACATTATGTAGTTCCCGAACCACCTCTGCCAGCAGACCGTATCAAATCGACAGCAGTTTTTGAAGTGACCGGTATAGATCTAGCAGGTCCATTATTCCTAAAAAATAATCAAAAATGTTGGATCATTCTTTTTACCTGTGCTGTTTATAGAGCAGTACATCTGGAACTTGTAGAATCATTGTCCACAAATGCCTTTCTTATGGCTCTAAGACGTTTTATAGCCAGGCGTGGCCGGCCAAGAACTATTTATACAGATAATGGAACAAACTTTGTTGGTGCTGTTAACCTGCTTCAAGAAGTAAACTGGCAGGAAGTTGAAGAAGCCACCAACACTTATAAAATCCTATGGAAGTTCTCCGTGCCAGCAGCTCCGTGGTGGGGAGGATGGTGGGAGCGGTTGATTCGAGTAGTGAAGGAAATGCTGCGCAGAATTCTAGGCAAAGCATCAGTGGATTGGATAGAACTTTCAACCATTTTATGTGACTGCGAAACAGTGATTAACAGCAGACCCCTTACATATGTGGAAATGGGAGATGTTAAACCACTGACACCGTTATTGTTTTTACAGAACTTACCTACTGGAGAGACACCGGATCTTGATCAGGTTGATGAGAAAAACATACAGATTCGTTATCGTTACCTACAACAACTAAGACAACAATTTAGAACAAGATTCAAGAGTGAGTACTTATCTTTACTTATAAGCAAGGGAAAACAACATAAAAAGGAACCTAAAGTAGGCGAATTAGTTTTAATAGAGACGGAAGGGAAGAGACTAAACTGGCCTCTAGGTATAATCCAGGAGACTTACACAGGAAAGGATGGTTTCACACGAGTTGCAAGAGTTCACACCGCTACTGGAGTAAAGGTAAGACCCTACCAAAGATTATACCCTCTGGAACTCTCTGTCTCAGAAGACTGGCTAGACAGCATCCCTTCATCCAGCACTGCTCAGCCAGACCATTCAAAGGAGGAGCCAGGTAAGAGCTCAATTACACCTTTGCCTCTTGGTGTGAACACTAGGTCAGGACGTGCAATAGAACTACCTCTTAGATTTATGGAATAGCTTTAATTTTTCAGGAAACCTAATAACTGGGCTTTATTCCGAATTGTATGATGCTCTGTGTTGTGTTGTATAGGTACTGATTACTAAATGTAAAATTTGTTGATTGTTACAGTATATTTTTGATCTCTAGGACTGACTCTTTTTATGTTATAATAATTATGTTAATGATGTTAGATGTAAACAAAGCTTGTACCTACTTTTGATTTTTTCTGCCCCGGGAGTGTGTTATAGATAATAAATATATCAAATAAGAACGCACCATAAACTTGACGTTTAGTGAATAATTTTGTATTCTGTGGTTAGAAAATACGAGAATGAACAACCTACCTAGATTTTGACTTATATGATTTTAATTGTAATAATCCAATTTAATCCACTCGAAGCAAATAAACTATGCCAAATTAGAACCGAAGTTTGAAATCACAACAAGTTGGAAGGCGTATTTAACCTGGATTGAACTTACCTACTTTAACGAGAACAGGCAGACCATGTGATGTGTAAGGAAACAGATCCTTGCTCAGCTCCTGGCACAGATATTGCACCATCTATTTGGTTACCTACTAAGTATATAGTTTTCGAGGAACTCGTTTTCCGAGAGATTGAAAGCCCCGGTTAGAGCTAGTACAGCGTTCCTTTTGACCTTCCCTTCATTTTCCTCAGCATAGAAACTGAGGAAATGGCGACGGTAGGACCCCGACATGTTTTTCACCAAATCGCGTACAAAAAAATAATATGTTTTTGTAAAAACCCGCTTGTCTAGGTCTGATGTGTTGTAGACTTTTTGACGTTAGAAGTCAAGAAACGATTTCTACAACAACTGTCAAAAGTAGACAAAAAAATATCGCCATGCTCGACGTTATAGACTTTTGTCGCTAGAGACTAGAGAACTGTCTTTTCCACATGTCAAACATCGCCATGCTAAGGACGGTAGGAGTCTTTCGAAAATCTGTCATTTATCTGTCATTTTGTCGATTGTCAGTATGGAAAAGAGCTTTGTCGAGTCTTGGTAGAGTAGAGATAGAACGCCATGCTACGCCGGCAGCAGTGGACGTCTTGCGGCTGAAATGATGATGTCAAGGTAATGGCTTATCCCCAATAAATGGAACTTAACACATTTAACTGTCGAAATCTGGGTGTATTGTACACTTCTGCGTACTCCCTCAGAGCATACAGGCGTGATGTTACGTCATTATGTAGTATAAACAATGAACCTACAACCGCGATTGAAGCAATCACTGCAGATTTGCTGTCTAGTTTTGAAGCGTTCCATTGTATATCTCCAGATCAGCATCAGATCTTCAGCAAATTAAAATTGGACCACACCAGAAGCACCAGCTTTAAAAAAAACATCAAAATCGGTTCACCTAGTCGAAAGTTCTGAGGTAACAACATCAAAAACAAAAAAAATACAGTTGAATTAAAAACCTCCTCTTTTTGGAAGTCGGTGGAGTTTCGTTTAACGTAACGTAACTATGGACATCCAGAAACAAGTTGTTCATAAGCCACTAAGCGCCTGCAAAAATATTGTTAGCAATAATTCTGAGAAGAAATGCCGTAAATAATTTATGTACAGGCGTTTTAAACTGAATGACGCTACAATAGAAAATCCGGAAGAAATAGCGGAAGCGTTTAATAATCACTTCATTGATGCTTCAAATATAGACATGTCCAAGAAGAAAAATAATTTTACAAATAACACCAGCAATTTAAGTAATAGTTTATACCTTGAACCATGCACGCCCAATGAAATCAAGAAAATTATTGAATCACTAAATAATACCAACGCTGTGGGATATGATGACATCTCCACCCACATAATAAAATCATGTGCCGACATATTGTCTCCTATAATAGCTCATCTAGTTAATTTAAGCTTATTTGAAGAAAAGTACCCTAACAAATTAAAATCTTCAGTTGTAAAACCAATATATAAAAAAAATAATAAACATGATTTAAACAACTATCGTCTAGTGACCTTAATACCCATAATTTCAAAAATATTTGAAAAAGCAATGTACAACCGAATTGTCGCATTTATATCCAAATATATTATCATAAGTACGGAACAAACTCTTTGAAATGTTATCAACTAATAAAATTGATAACCGAGAATATAGATAAGAGGATACCGGTCACTGCAATATTTTTTGACATGACCAAAGCATTTGACTTTGTAAAACATGATATACTGCTAAAAAAGTGTGAGAGTTATGGAATAAGAGGCAATGCGTTAAATTGGCTAAAATATTACTTAACGAATAGGCAGCAACGTGTTGAAATTTTAGGAGTCAATAAAGACAGAGAAGTGATAACATATAAATCTCAATACAGGACCAATATGTATGGTGTGCCGCAAGGTAGTATTTTGGGGCCACTGCTTTTTCTTCTTTACATTAATGATTTGCCAACAGTGACGAAGGAATAAGTGCGTGTTGTTTGCAGATGACATCTCAATGATTATAAATAAAGATAAAGAAAATGAACTGTTCGGTCCAAACCCAGGGCAAGGTATGACCGAACCTTCCGCGATTCGCGGAGACAAATCAAATTGCCCTTATGAAGGCAACTTACCTGGTGCCGGTGGGCTGAAGGGGATGACTAGTCCTTGATCAAGCCGGCTCTGGTACTATGTCTGTGTGGGTGCCTATGTGTAAAGTGATGTGTGGTCGAGTGGTTTACCAGATCCGACTATGTTTCAACAGACGCTGCCCCAGCAGCGTATAACACGTCTGGACGAAGCACAATACAATTTTAATTTTTTATTCAATTTCACACGCGGGCTAAGCTAACCTCAAATCGGCGCGGACAATTAACAATAAGCCCGGTTTAATACACAATTAGGGGCGTTTCGTCCAATCAACGATTAATCACAACCAAAAATCTTGCAAACAAAGGAGATTTTCTTAGATTCGGTAATTATCTCAATCAATCAACAAAAATCAATGTGAACTCGTAATGGATCACGACAAGACAACAAAAACGTCAAAAAAAGCTGTCAGATGCTCGAAATGTCAAGACGTGTGCGTTCGGATACACGCATGGTACGAAACATCTACCCCCCCCCCGGACGGGCCTACCCGTCCGCTAATCAATTGGAAGTCTTGACAAAGTTGCGACCGCTCTCCTCATGACTGATCCGTCTACCAAAACCTCAGCAAAACGAGGGACCCCTTCGGTGCCAGCCACCAAATTAAGAATGCGCCCCCGGCGCCAATACAAAGGCTTGAGGTTGGCGTCCTTAACCAGGACGAGGTCTCCGATCTTGGGCGGATGAGTTTTGTCCGTCCACTTGACGCGCTGCTGGAGGATGTGCAGATACTCTAAGCTCCAACGCTTCCAAAAGCTCTGAGCGAGCTGTTGCACCAACTGAAACCGCGATAGCCGATTTTGGCTCACATCAACAAGAGGGTACTCCGGCAGGGCGACAAGTGGCTGTCCAATCAAGAAATGGCCCGGTGTTAGAGCCTCCAAATCGTTCGGGTCCGAAGAAAGCGGGCACAACGGGCGCGAATTTAGCACAGCTTCAATGCGGCAAAATACCGTAGTTAATTCCTCAAAGGTGAGAACGGTGTCTCCCAACAATCTTCGCCAGTGCCCCTTTTGTCGCTTTCACCGCGGCCTCAAAAATACCCCCCCAATGGGGGCAGGCTGGCGGGTCAAACAACCAAGTGACCCCTCGGCGGGCCAATCTACTACCAATGTCAACCTGGCTCTCATTAAGGAAGGTATATACTTCCTTCAAATAGTTACTTGTACCCTTATAGTTAGTACCGCAATCAGATCTAATCAAAGAAGGCAACCCACGGCGAGACACAAATCTATCCAAAGTTGCTACAAAGGCCTCTGTCGAGAGGGAGGTTACCAGCTCCAGGTGCACTGCCTTGGTTGATAGGCGGACAAAAACGCACAAATAAGCCTTGACAATCTTACTATTACGAAGGGTGGACGTCTTCACCGAAAAGGGACCAGCAAAGTCCGTTCCGACGCCAGCAAATGGCCTCGCCTCATTGACACGATCAGCCGGCAAGTCTCCCATTAGGGGCTGCATAGTGGAGGCCTTAGTCCGATAACACGGCATACAACGGAAGACGATGCTACGAATGGTACGACGAGCCGACAAAATCCAAAACTCTCGTTGCAAAATGGCTAACAGAGCATTACAACCGGCATGCGAGTTCTTGATGTGACGATCGGTCACCAACAATTTAACCAAATGGCCCTCCTTGGGCAACAAAAGCGGGTGACGGGCCCCATAAGGAAGACTAGAGTGCCTCAGCCGTCCTCCAACACGCAAAAGACCCGTGTTATCCACGAAGGGATTCAACTTACTGACGGCTCCTGACAACTTGACCCTACCCGCCTTCAATGTCTCTATCTCCCCTTCGAAGTGTGCGGCCTGCACAGAGCGGACCCAAAGGAGGATTGACTCCTGTCGCTCTTGAGGAGAGAGAACCGGTGACAGGCGCTTGTCCCCTGGATTCCTAGAGTTATGACCAAAGCGCCTGATCCACGAGGTAACGTTCAACAATTTGTCGAGGGAGCTGTACCGATTTAACAAAATTTCCGGGTCAAACGGAGGGTCCCTTGTCCCAACAGCGAACACCTTAAGTCCGGGCAAAGGATCCGACATCAAGACTGGCGTTCGAGGCCAATCATCCTCGCGGCGAGTCAACCAGGCCGGTCCCCACCAAAGGGGGTGAGCAATCAAACGGGGGGCCATGCACCCGCGTGAGGCTACGTCGCCGGGGTTTAAGTCTCCGGGCACGTGCCTCCAAATCAACGACGTTTCAGAACTCTGAATCTGAGACACTCGGTTTGCAACAAAAACCTCCAAAGAGTGGACGGACGTCTTCAACCAACACAAAACAATTTGACTGTCCGTCCATGCGTAAGAAGCCCGAATGTCCACAGTTCCACCCAACGTATGCGCCACGTGGTTCAGTAGTCGCACCAGAAGCGCCGCCCCTGACAACTCCAACTTAGGGATGGTCAATGCCGTGCGGAGGGGGGCCACCTTGCTCTTGGCCATGACCAGTGACAGCTTCACCTGGCCTGTCGCGCTGACGGTACGCAGATAAACAACGGCGGCATAACCGTTGGAAGACGCGTCACAAAACCCATGAAGGGTAGCAGTATAACCCCCAGGGGGGAGGATGGCGCGTGGTAGCGCGACCTCGTTGACCGCAGGAAGTGCGGATACAAATTGGAGCCAGTCTTCCAACAGGGTTTCCCGAAGTGGCTCGTCCCAACCGAGTTCAGCGGTCCAAAGGCGCTGAAGGAAGCATTTCGCCCAAAACAATACCGGGCAGATCCAACCGTTAGGGTCGAAGGTCCTTGCAACAGTAGACAACACCAGTCGTTTAGTCCAAGTGGTTGGTGACTCCAAGTCGACATCATAGGTAAAGGTGTCTTGGACTGGTCGGTACTGAACGCCGAGGACGGCTAACATGGCGGGGTTGTCAACGTTCTCAAACAAGTGAGGATCCTGCTTATGATCCTCTAACACTCCGTCCAATAGCGCTGGCGAGTTGGACACCCATTTACGCAACTCATAGCCAGCGGAAGCCAAAATCTGGACTAACTCGTCACGTAACAGGATAGCTTCCTCAACTGTGGGAGCTCCAGTGCAGACGTCATCGACGTAAAGGTCCGTTTTCAAGATGGCGGACACTCGAGGGAACCTCAAACGCTCCCGGTCCGCGAGCTCCCAAAGCGAACGAATAGCAACAAAGGGGCTTGATCGAAGGCCGTACGTGTACGTGTTGAGCTCGTATACAATCATAGGGTCCTGGGGGTTCTCCCGCCACAGGATCAACTGATAACGTCTGTCATCCCGGTGAATAACCGTTTGCCGGAACATCATTTTGATGTCGGCCACAAAGACTACTTGATGACGACGGAAAGACGTGATGACGTCACAAAGATCCCTCAACAATTTGGGGCCGGAATGCAAGCAATCATTCAACGAGACACCGGAAGAAGTCCGCGCGGACCCATCAAACACTGTGCGCAGTTTACCGGTGGATGGCTTGAGGACCGCGCGGAAGGAAGAAATGTTCAACCGAGCGCCAATCTAAATTTGACACCGACATGTGTCCCAAGTCCGCGTATTCACGCATAAAATCTACGTATTTTTGCCGCAGCACCGGGTCCTTGCTCATGCGACGCTCCATCGCCAACAATCTTTTTTCGGCCGTGGATCTGGATTGGCCGAGAGGTGGTCGCACCGCAACAAAGGGCAGCCGGTTTACAAGCCGACCGGAACGGAGTCGACCGGTGTTGTTCTGAAAGAACAACTCGCACTCCTCGTGTTCCGGATTCAAGCGGGCCACCTGAGGGGGCTCCTCAATTTCCCAAAACCTCTGAACGGCGTCAGAGAGAGCGGAACCGGATGTCAACACAAAATCAGGCTCAGGTGGAGGGGGAACTTTCAACACTAGGCCCATCACTGCAAAGCCAAAGATGGTTGAGACAGCCACCAAGCCCCTCCCGTGGCACCGTGGGGTCTCCGGCTGCAAGACCTTCATATTTCCCAACATTATTCTCCCCAGCACATCGGAGCCCAACAGCAAATGAACCGTACAAGGGGAATCGAACCGGGGGTCAGCCAAATCCAGGCCTGACGTCAACCGTAGAACATCCAAAGGTAACTGACATTGGGGATGGTTGCCCAATATATACGGCAGAACAAGGGCAGGAGCATCAATTTTAGGGTAAGGACAACTCACAGGGGTGATTTCAAACCAGGTCCTTCCCTCAACAGTGGTGACAGCCGTTTCGCCAATTCCCTGAATCTTGCCTGAAAAGTCGTTCACATTCAGGCCGACCTGTCCCGCTAACCAAGAAGACAAAAGGCAACCCTGGGCTCCCGTGTCCAAAATGGCACGGACCAGATCTTGTCACTGGGGGATACCTTGACTCTGCGAGCCCGGGAAATTTTGAAGAGCCGGATGCCTGTCCAGGCCAAGCAGGAGGCCTCGGTTGCTACGGCCCCCGGCCTATTGAGTAGACTGCCCACTCTGGAGCTGCCACATTTTGATGGTCGCTTGGACCACTGGCTGGGCTTCCAGAACTTGTTCGACAGTTTGGTTGATGCGCGCTCGGATCTCAGACCTGCCCAAAAGTTGGCCTATTTGTTGTCAGTCCTGGAAGGTGAGGCCCGAGCCTTGGTGCAGCACTTGTCGGTGACGGATGCAGCCTACCCTACCGCTTTGGAGCTCCTCTCCCGGCGGTATCAGAACAAGCGCTGCCTGGCTGATGTGCACATCGGCCAGATTTTGGGCCTACCGGCCATTGCCGGATACACGCATGGTACGAAACATGAACAATTAGAGAATAAAATTAATGCTGCAGTAGAAGCTGTAAAAGAATGGCTTGAACAAAATAATTTACGTGTGAATGTTTTCAAAACAAAATATATTAATTTCTCTAATTACAAAATGACAAATAAAGCAATGAAAATTATAAATTATGTGTGGGAGGTGATAATGAGATTGAAGAAGTTGACCATACGAAATTTTTAGGCATAGAAAATTATTTATTTATTTCTTTTGAAATAAGCAGTACCTTTGTGCTCTTCTATGTTAATATATTGTCCTTTTATGTATTTTGTGTGTACATGAATAAATAAATAAATAAAAATTGTAATTGGAAAAAGCATATTCAAAATGTATGTAATAGGCTAAACAGCTTTGCATTTGCACTAAGAAATCTTAGGAAAACTGTTGGACGTAATGCCGCGCTGCTAGCTTATCATGGATATGTCTCATCGGTGTTAAGATACGGGTTAATTATATGGGGTGTTCACGCCAAAAGTATCGTATGTATAGACAGTATATAATGTACCTACCTAGATGTTAGTTTTGTAAAGATTTGTAGTATGAAGCTAGTTGCAAAATAAACTCAAAGAAAGGACGTCTTTTAATCACATCTATTCATCGTCAAGCAAATTTAAACCTTAACACCTAGTGAACATGGTCCAAACGAACCGGATTAATAAATAAAAAGTAAATTGAATAGAAACGCTCGGGCCACCCACCTCGCACCTGGCCGGCGCCAGCGCATACAATAGGTGACGTAGGCCGGTCGAGAGATAAGGAAGTTGTTTACGTATCGAAGACAAACGTGTGGCTCATTAGAATAAATTAACTTTATAACGTGTTATTTACGAACTTAATAAAGTGTTGTGTACGCAAATAAACATTGAAAATGACTGCGGTGACATCGGAACAAAGTGGATTGCTGGCTGCTTTGGAAGATACGGGTAATGTTTTGCAAAAAGCGCAAACTAACTTCAAGAAATGTGCTAAAGCCAAGTTAACTACGGGTTATGCAAAGGCGCGTTTAGAATGTATTGAGGAATACTGGCAGAATTTTACGAAGAATCATCGAGAGTTTACTAAATGCACACCACGCGACCAACGCGGAGTATTACCTTACTTTCTCAATGAAGAATTTTATAAATATGAGGAATTATATGTATCTTTAAAAGCTGAATTGTTAGATCTATTGAACAAATCACTACCGAGTCAACCGCTCAATAATAATGAAGATCAGTTAAATGAATCTGGTGTTGCAACAAGCTTATCGAGTGTGAAGCTACCACGTATACAGTTGCCATCTTTCTCTGGCAAGTATGAAACATTTCCTACATATGAAGACTTGTTTACCACTCTCGTACACAATAATAATGCGTTATCAAATGTTCAAAAACTACATTACCTGAAGACAAGTGTTACGGGTGAGGCGGAAGCATTGTTACGGCAAATACAAATTACAGAAAGTAATTATACACAAGCTTGGGAATTAATAAAATATCGTTACGGCAATAAACGAGTATTAAGAACCTCGCTTTTCAAACGGCTTTTTTACCAGAAACGGGTAGCCAACCAAGCTGCTCCAATGATCAAACTTTTGGTAGATACAACCTCAGAGTGCCTTCATGGTTTGAAAAATATCGGAATAGCAGCTATTGATGAGTGGGATCCATTCCTGGAGTTTCTTGTCATGCAGAAATTAGACAATGTTACAAAGAATGGGAAGAATTCGCATACAAGGACAATACCGATGACGTACCTAAATGGGTCACATTGAAAGGTTTTTTAGAAAGCAAATTTCGCACGCTGGAATTAGTTACACCTGAAACAATGAAGGAGAGAGGGAGAAATAAGCCCAAGTCATTTCATGCCGCCACTAGTGAAGAAGATAAACCTGAACGTGAGAAAGCTTGCGCCTACTGCAAGGGTGATCATTTTATTCACAAGTGCAAGGAGTTTGTCAAGTTATCGGTCACAGAGAGACACAATGCTGCACTAAAGAACAAGTTATGCTTCAACTGCCTCATACCTTACCACCCCGTTTTTCGATGCAAACACAAGACGTCCTGTAGAATCTGTAAGAAGAAGCATCACTCGCTCCTACACCAAGACAGGTCAAAACCAACTGAAGAGAAGAACACTTCGTCTGGGACATGCGTTGCCTCTCAGACTGAAGACGCTACTGAAACAAAGATTGCAGCCCACTATTCTAGAAAACAGCACCCTGGTCAACAAGTTTTGTTAGCCACAGCACTGGTAGATGTTATTTCAAGTTCCGGAGAGTCACATGTCTGCCGTGCACTCATTGACCAGGGCTCTGAAGCCTCTTTTGTCACAGCTAGAACAGTGGAGTTATTAGGGTTGAAGAAAACTGAAGTCAGTAGTATAGTCAGTGGTATTGGCGAAGAAAAACAATCCATTAAGCATAAGGTATTTTTCCACCTACTATCAAGCTCAAGGGAAGCTTTTGAAGTTAAGGCCTACGTTATGAAATCGATTTCCTCTAGATTGCCCTCTAAGTTCATGAAGATAAATAAGGCCGAATTACAACCCTTGACATTAGCTGATCCAAAGTTTGGCATACCGGGAAAAATTGTCATTCTTCTTGGGGCAGACGTTTTCGGAAGAATAATAGAAGGGCTAATAAGACTACAAAATGGTCTAGTAGCACAACAAACATGCTTAGGATGGGTTTTGTCGGGTGAAACTAACAAAAGTACAGATCAAGAAGTAATAACTACTCTATTTATCAACGAAGAGGAAGACACATTAAAAAGGTTTTGGGAGATAGAAACAGATTCTTATACAAAAAGGAAGATTTTAACAAAGGAAGAAGAAGAGTGTGAATCTATTTACAAAAATACAACCGTGAGAGATAAAGAAGGGAATTATGTCGTACAATTACCATTAAAGCAGACTGTTGAAAAAACTATACAAAAGATAGGAGATACAAAACACGCAGCGATTCAGAGATTCCAACAATTAGAACGGAAATTCAAAAGAAACAACGATTTTAAGAAAAATACAAAATGGTAATTGATGAGTATTTAGAGATGGGACATTTACAAAAATGTGAAGACCAAGATGACAGACATATACAATACCTTCCACATCACGCTGTAGTCCGAGAGGACAAAGACACGACGAAGTTACGTGTTGTCTTTGACGCTTCGGCTAGAGGCACCAATGGACATTCTCTCAACGATTGCATGATGATTGGGCCTGTATTACAGCCTGATTTGCGCAGCCTTATAATCAATTGGAGGAGACACAAACTATGTGTAATAGCCGATATTATCAAAATGTATCGGATGGTGAAAATGGCTGAACAACACACACCACTACAATGTATTGTGTGGTGAGATGACGCAGACAAGAACTTAAGTACTTAAACTGAAGACAGTCACATTCGGCACAGCTGCCGCACCATATCTTGCTGTCCGAACACTTCAGCAGTTAGCTGATGACGAAAGCCATGACTGTCCAGAGGCTACCGCAGCAATAAAACAATGTTTTTACATGGACGACTTAATGGCCGGCCATGACAATGTGAAAGAAGCTAATACTATGTGTATAAATGTAAGAGAAATACTCAAAAGGGGCGGATTTAAAATGCGTAATTCAGAAGAAGTATTAAAATGTTTACAAGCAGGAAAAGAAAATACTACAGACCAGTTGGAAATAAAATTAGATAAGATTATAAAAAATTTGGGACTAAAGTGGGATAGAAAGGATGATAAATTCAAGGTGACAGTTAACTTACCTGGACTGAAGTATCCCATAACGAAGAGATCCATTCTCTCGGACGTGTCTCGATTGTTTGACCCGTTTGGATGGTTGTCGCCTGTAGTTATCATAGCTAAGATAATGATCCTGAAGTTATGGCTCCGTCGGTTAGATTGGGATGATGAAGCTCCTTTTGACCTAGTGGAAGAGTGGACAAAATATAGAAAAGAATTAACTTACCTGCAATCCATTAGGGTCCCACGTTGGTTTCAAATTATGCCACGAAGTAAGGTAATCCAGCTCCACGGCTTTGCAGATGCTTCGATGACTTCATACGCTGCAGTTATTTACCTAAGAGTTGTCAATGAAGACGATGTGGTGCACGTCGTAATGGTCGCATCGCGTACGAAGGTAGCACCTGTAAAACAACTGAGTATCCCCAGACTGGAACTGTGCGCTGCCACGTTACTGGCTGAATTAGTGAAAGATATTACTGCTGCACTCGATATACAAATGAATAATGTCTATACTTACACCGATTCCATGGTTGTATTGGCATGGTTACAATCTACACCGAGTCGATGGCGCACATTCGTCGCGAATAGAACAGCTGATATTCTCAGAGTCCTAGAAAGCAATAAATGGAGTCACGTACAGTCGGGTGAAAATCCTGCGGACATAGCTAACAAGGGGTGTGAAGGCAAGCGATTTAGCAGATCTTGAGCTGTGGTGGACGGGACCTAATTGGCTTAAGTTTAAAGAAATTAAAAAGGCAAGAGAAGAGGTTCCTGAAACTGATCTAGAAATTAAAGATTCAAGTTACAATACTCTTGTCAGTACCTACGAAGAAAAACCTATTTGGGAAAAAAAATCTAGTATTTCAAAACTAAAGAGAGTCTTAGCCTACTGTAAGCGATTTATAAGTATTAAAAATATTACAAAACAAGAAGATTATTTAACAGTTAATGAAATGGAAGATATTTTAGAAAGGGCAATTAAATATTATCAAAATCTAGTATACGAAAGGGAAATAGAACACATTAAGAAAAAGGGAAAGGTTAACACTAAAAGTTCTCTAATTACATTGGTTCCATATTTAGATGATAAAGATATAATAAGAGTCGGAGGCCGATTAGAAAACGCAATACTGCCGGAAGAATCAAAACACCTAATAATAATACCTAAAGATGTTCACATTCCAAGACTTATAATTCAAGAAGCACACATTAAGACTGCACGGTGGCATCCAAATGATGATAACTTACATTCGAAGTAAATATTGGATTATTGGGTTAAAGGCAGCTGTAAGAAAATGTATACGTACCTGTAAGGTCTGCATCGTTGACAAGGCAAAGACGCATGATCAAATGATGGGACAGCTCCCTCCTGAAAGAGTGAACGCCAACAGAGCTTTTCTTAACAGCGGAGTCGATTATGCTGGGCCTGTGCAATTAAGAACATCTAAGGGACGAGGTCATCATGCAACGAAGGGCTATGTATGTTTGTTCGTGTGCATGTCAACAAAGGCTCTGCACTTAGAGGCAGTTACAGACCTTACTGCCCAGGCATTTATCGCCGCTTTCCGACGATTTGTTGCACGAAGAGGTCCATGTGCTCATTTATGGAGCGACAACGGCACCAACTTTGTCGGGGCCGCAAAGGAGCTGAAAGCACTATTTGCAAGGGGCAAGGCCAGTGTAACAAGGGAGATTGCTGAACTGTTAGCCAATGATGGTACGGTATGGCACTTTATTCCGCCGCGAATGCCAAATTATGGAGGCTTATGGGAAGCTGGCGTACAATCAGCCAAACGGCACTTGACTAGAGTAACTCAAGGAACTAAACTGACATATGAAGAGATGGCTACATTATTGGCTCAAGTGGAAGCAAGCCTTAATTCACGCCCATTATGTCAGCTTGATGATACTACCGACACTCTTACACCTCTGACACTTGGTCATTTTTTGGTGGGGGAACCCCTGATCAGTATTCCAGATATCAATTTTAAGGAGAGAAACATAAGTATACTCACGAGATGGCAATTAATACAAAGGATGACCCAAGATTTTTGGAAGCGATGGCAATCTGAATATCTTAACACCATGCAGCAAAGGTATAAATGGCATTCCAAGATTCCATCACCCTGTGTTGGTGACATTGTCATAATTAAAGAGGATGACTTACCACCTAATAAATGGCTATTAGGTCGAGTGAAAGTAGTCCATCCTGGGACTGACAATTTGGTTCGAGTGGTCACCGTACAATGTAAGGGAGATCATGAATTGAAGAGACCTCTATCCAAGTTAATATTTTTGCCACAGGAATATGACACTATGAGCAACTAATTAGAAGTTGTGTTGTTGATGTAATAAATTTTGAAGTAGTTTAGTTTTGTATACAGTCCAATTGCTCTGATTTTGAATGTTATAATGGTAAAACAATTTGTTTTGGTGGGCGGAATGTTCACGCCAAAAGTATCGTTTGTATAGACAGTATATAATGTACCTACCTAGATGTCAGTTTTCTAAAGGATTGTAGTATGAAGCTAGTTGCAAAATAAACTCATAAAGAAAGGACGTCTTTTAATCACATCTATTCATCGTCAAGCAAATTTAAACCTTAACACCTAGTGAACATGGGGTAATTCCACTGACAGCAACAAGGCATTTATTGTACAAAAAAAATATTTGCGTGCTGTGTCTGGTGCAAACCCATTAGATTCATGCAGACATATTTTTAAAAAACATAAATTATTAACATTAGCATGCTTATACATACTGGAAATGGCAGTATTTGTAAAAAAAACATCCTCACCTATTCAATAAAGCCGATAGCCTCAATGTTTATAAGGTGGGCAAAATGTCAAGGGATCCAACAAAATTAGCAATGCCAAGATGTAGAACAGCGTACTGCCATAAAAAGAGTCGAATAGCAGTACAGATATTTAATAATATACCAGCAGGGCTAGCATGGGCAGGGGATAAAATTTTCTCCACCTGTCATTTCCACTGACTTGTCCCTTGTCAGTGGAAATAACCGGTGGAGAAAAGTTTTATCCCCTGCCCATGCTAGCCTTGCAAAGGTTATTAGAGAACTACGAACTAGCTTATTCCAAAAGCATCTCAGAGCGTAGTTCATAGAAAACTGTTTTTATAGTATTAAGGAATTTATGAATTATAGGACAAAGGCAAACTTTTCATGACATGTAAATTATATTTGACATTTTTATTTTAAGTTATTGACATATTTAGTCATGTAATTATTTTGGTTATCAGTTTGTATGTTTAGTTTTTGAAAATTAGTAATTGGATTATTTTTATTTGACATTTGTATTTTGATCATTTAGACAATTCTTTATTTAACACACTCAATTTGACATTGTACGTTTTTCAACTAGGTATTTTGTTCAATTAGAATCATTGTTATCGTCACAAAATTTGCATGCCGAATTTATCTAGTCGGCGGAATATGAAGAACTATTTGTATATTGTAAAATCTGTATAATACCATATTTCAGGCAAATAAATGAATCTGAATCTATGGTGTATTACAAAACGGCTTGGCTGCATTACAAAACCATGAAATTTTAAGATTTAATGTGGTGGACCTGCACCCGTATTCACAACGCTTCGATTCGCTTCCGATTCGGGAAGTCATATGTCTATCTCGGTCGTTTTCGTAATGCCAGAAGAAGACAGATAATATACGAGTTGTCGAATCGGAAACGAGTCGAACGTTTTTGAATACGGGGTCTGAAATACCATCATTCATCATCACCTGAAATATCATCATGTTGGGGTGCGATGGGGTTGAAATGTCAAAAAATGTACTATCAAAGAATATTGGTCAATTCCGAGATTATCAGGGGTGCTGATTACGAATATGGCGTTTATTTTGAGATACAAAAGGTGACGGATTCGCGAAAATGAGTTCGAAATGAAAATCCAAGATGGCGCCCAGGACTTTTTTGGTGTTGCCGTTATGGGTGTCCCGTGTCGTTCTCATGGTTTTCGGGGTCACTGATAACGAAAACGGGGTCAAAAACATCTGAAACCATTGAGAGGTTTTTGAAAATTGCTTACTAAGATTAGTAACATACCCATGAGAGGTTATTAACGTTTTAGCAATAACCCAGAATATAAGGCAGATAAAGTGAAAAAAGCTGTACTTACATAGAATATTTTGTCGCTAAAATCAGCTAGGGAAGCTAGAAATTTTTAATTTATTTTGTCTTTAATTTTTGTCTGTCATTGTATATAGCTACATAATATCACATCGTTGTGTAATATACCGGTCATAGTACTTCCATCCCAGACAATTATTTTAGGTTTTGTACAAAATACTTCTGCAAAGTTCCTTTATTCTGCTTTGAAACCTACTAATTTATGAGCAACGTCTGGGTATATCTTTAAAATTTTGATAGATTTTGAATTATACTTACTCATTATTTTGCGCTGTGAAAGTTTCCGACTTTTGAATTAGGATCATCCAGAACTCAACGCGAGTGAAGCCGCGGACCAAGCTGTCTCATCATCTGCCTGCCTTTTCACAACTATGTTGGAATCGGCTTCCAGTCTAACCGGATGCAGCTGAATACCAGTACTTTACATGGAGCGACGGCCTATCTGATCTCCACAACCCAGTTAATACTGGGAAATACGATACCATTTGGTAAAACTGGTGTCAGACTTTTGGGGCCACTGACTACCTGTAACGACTGTCAAAGATGGACAAATGACGGCCGGGACCAACGGCTTAACGTGCTTTCCGAGGCTCGGAGGAAATTCGGTATGTAAGAGTGGTCATCCATCCACAGACCAACCTAGGCAAGCATGGCTTAACCGATCGACCCGAGTGGCTGATATTATTTAGCCACGAGCTCCACGGACCAAGCAGTCTAATATATACAAATCTCGTGTTTGCTATCGAAGTCCTCCGAAACGGCTTGCTTGACCGATATCAATGTTTTTTTTTGTGTAAGTATATTTAGTGGGTTAGAAAACAAGTCGTAGTCTATTTTTATACTTCTACGTGACAAGGTTGGATCACGCGGACGAAGTCGCGGGTAACAGCTAGTGTGCCTATAAAATTTGAAGAGTTATCTCTATTTCTCCAGGATGCCATCATCAGATCCTGACTTGATGATTATGGGACCAACTGGGAAGTAAACCCTTTCAAACAAAAGAATAATAATCCAAATCGGTCCAGCCATCTTCGAGTAATCAGTGAACATACATAAATAAAAGGTTCCGACGACTTGAGAACCATAAGAAATATTAAACAAATCAGGTCATGAACGGATTTCAAGATGTAGGGAACGAGCAAAACAGTCAGTTTGGTAGTTAAGGTTATCAAAACAAATTGAGGAAAAGTAAAGAATAGCTCCAAATGCATACAAACTTCACAAAATCATAAAGAACTTGAACTTGGCAGAAAATAGATACCAACAGTTTAAATACTCTAGATATTTAGAAGTTTTTAAGTTGCATGTTTTGACTGAAGATAGTGCAATCATTAAGTGCAAGGAAATGTTTTCTAGATACTCGTATGGTATCCCCGAACTAGTGCGCTCTGATTGTGGTACACAATTTAAAACAAAATTCAATTGTTTTGCATAGGAATATGGGCTCAAATCGATTACTAGTAGTCCATATTATGCTCAAAGTCATGGTCTAGCAAAATCTGCAGTAAAGATTGCAAAACATCTTCTTACTAAAAATGAGGATATTTACCTGGAATTACTAGTTTATAGAAACACACCCTCGAAAACAGGTTACAGTCCAGCTGAATTAATGTTTAACCGAAAACTCAGAGATAATCTTCCTATGATACCAAACAAACTTAACAACCCTGTAGTCCCGAGCCAAAAATTGAAACCAAAGCGTTTATTAAAGAAACATATGGAGATAATTTTATTAATTATAATAGGAGACATGAGCAATAGACTTGCCGGAACACGCTAGTTTCCACCATCAATAAATTGCATATTTATTTAGTCCGTCAGTTAGAGTATTGGAAAATAATGGACACGTATTTTTTGTTTTAGTAAATCAACGAATATTGACAAAAATAAAACGCACCAAAACTCGGGAGTGGGGGCTCGTGACGTCATAACTCACTAAGAATGATACAAAACAGTGACGTATTGGGAATTTTAAAAACGTCGTATCTTCGTCAATGTTGGTTTATGTTACAAAAGAAAAAATACGGTTAAAATATTTTTTGACTATCTAAGTGACGGAATAATTAGATTTTTTCAGTTAACAAGCCTATTGGAGGTAAATGATGGGGTATGGCTTACTAATCTGAAGATATACGGCACAATTTTGGACGAATGCAAAGAAACACTATCACATATGGTAAAAACGGAAAGAGGGAACTTTAGGAGAAATAGATGGCATTTAAAATTGGCACCTGACACAAATATTTCACCAGCGGAAGGAAGGTATGTTTCGAATAGTAATGTTATCTCATGGGAAGATTATTGTAAGGTTTTCCTACTGCTCCTTCAGATTCGATAAAGGCAAATCCACAGAATCGGAGGAAAGGTACCATTGAATGAATGATACATTAATTATTTGCAAGAATATAGTTAGTTTACATTGGTTCTTATGTTCTAGTAGTCCGATACAAATCGGATCTGAAAGCAATAGTGTAGACAGACCTAGAAGATGTGTAACAGTAACAATGTGAATAGTTTGTCATAAACCTAGATATTTTTTTTCTACATTGATATTTTAAAAAAAAATTTGCTTGTTTTTGTAAAACAGGGAGATGATAAATGTTGCAAATTGGTTTTCACAAACACTTTTACACGTCCTTATTTTTTAAACTAGATGAGGCCGGTGTTTCGTACCTGACTAGTCTGAGAAGAAACAGCCGAAACAAACTCATAGGTCATAGTCTCTTTTAAAGTCCAGACAATCTTGTTCAACTTACTTGAGAACTATGCAGATTAGTGTCTGAGATGGTCTTTTGAAGAAAGAACCATACAGATTTGAGTGGACCTGTCCAGTCAGTGCAAGCATTTGTCAGTTATCGTGTAGCTCGACTTTTAACTCAAGGAGCTCAACGAAACGACGAACAATACGAAAGAAAGTACATTTGGGTAGGTCGCTTATAGTACTCAAACTGCCAGACAGTCGTGGAAAAAAAACAACAAAAGGTGACCCACAAGGTCCTCACATTCACAATTACTAAATAAAATAAATAATAATTTACAAAAACTAATCCCAATAAAAATACGAAATGTCAAATCCAACAAATAATATAAATAAAAATAAAGTAAAAAATAATAAAATACTAACTATTCTAACTAAGTATTCATGTCAAATCATTAAATGTCATGACAGTCACAAGTAAATATTCATGTCAAATAAACACACACATTAAAAATAAAAATAAGTAAAGTAAAAAAAAAAAAATACTGAACTAAGTATTCATGTCAAATCATTCAATGTCACAGTGTATAAAGTAAAAGGAGTCAATAATAAAGAAGCGAAGTCCGAAATTTCAACATTCACAGAGCAAATTGGAGCAGCTTAATACCAAGCCTTTTTATCTTCGAGATAGTGATTAACATGATAGAAGGCTTTCAGGCATAGCTTTCGTTTTATAAACAATTTGAATTTATTTAGGCTTAGTGCCTGAATATGGTTCGGAAGTTTATTGTAGAAAAAAAAAAGGGTACGTTCAGATGCCAATGTATACGTACATTGGCATCTGAACGTACCCCCTATTTTTTTGAGCCTCGTTGGAGGAAGAATAAATTTATGTTTGTTCCTCGAATTTATGATGTGGATATCACTGTATTTTTTAAACAATTTAATATTTTTATACGCGTACAAAAGCTTTTCATAAATAAACTGAGAAGGCACAGTGAGAATATTAATCTCTTCAAAATTTTTCTCTGAGGGACTATCTGGGACTTAATTTATAAACAGAACGAACAGCCCTTTTTTGCAAAACAAATATTGTCTGAATATTGGCGGCATTGCCCCACAAGAGAATACCATACGACATCACGCTGTGGAAATAACTAAAGTAAACTAAACGAGATGTCTCTAAGTCAGTTAGATCACGAATTTTTCTAACGGCGTATGCTGCTGAGCTAAGTTTTTTTGCCAATTTGTCTATATGCGGGCCCCACTGAAGCTTAGCTTCCAAAGTTATGCCTGAGAACACTGTGTTATCCTCCAGTTTCAACTCTTCATCCTTGATTAGTACCCTGTTTCCACTTGTCTTACGTGGGGTATCGTAAACTTAATACATTTCGTTTTTTTCTCATTAAGGAGTAGATTGTTAACATTAAACCAATTAACGACTTTTGCCAGGGCGCTATTAACATCGTCCGTAACTAACTGCTGGCGTTTGAGTTTAAATAAAAGAGAAGTGTCATCTGCAAACAATACTATGTCATGGTTATCCTTTATGAGGTAAGGCAAGTCATTTATATAAATCAAAAACAAAAACGGGCCGAGAATTAAGCCCTGGGGCACCCCCATTCTAACTACGGAACCAGGAGATCTTTTCCCGTTAACATCAACTCTCTGAATTCTACCACTCAAATATGAAGTAAGAAGATCCAGAGAGGCATTACGGATCCCGTAGTGGTGTAGTTTCCTGATTGATGTATCATGAAGAACGCAATCGAAAGCCTTAGACAAATCGCAAAAAATGCCCAAAGCATCGCATTTATCCTCCCAGGCATTATAAATATGTCCTAAAAGTTCAGTAGTTGAACGACCCCGTGTAAATCCGAACTGTTGGTTATGCAATAACTTGTGTTTATTAAAAAATCATTGCATTTGTTCTAAAATTAATTTTTCAAAAATGTTGCTAAATATGGGTCTATAATTAGTGGGCTCCGATGTGCTACCCGATTTAAACAGTGGTATTAATTTACTATATTTCATTAGATCAGGAAACTCACCACGGTCAATACAATCATTAAATATAACAGCTAAAGAAGGAGCTACAATGTTTATAATGGACTTAGCAACGTCCACAGAATTACCCCATAGATCGGCGGTCTTTTTAACATTTAAGTGAAAAGTTTTAATTATATCTTGACATGTGACATATTGAAAATTAAATTCTGAATCACAGACTGAAACATTTTCCCTTAGTAAAGACTCGGCAGCAGTAGGTGACAAGTTTAGCGATTTAGTAGTCGATACGGGAATATCCGCAAATACATTTTCAAAGGCTGTGGCAAATTGTGTGTCTGTATTTAAAATTGTATCGCCAATAGCAAGGCTGTAGTCACTATTTCGGTTGCAAGACCTTCCCGTGTCGCTATTAATAATGTTCCATGTCATTTTAATTATGTTATTGCTGTTTTTAATTTTAGAACTTAAGTAACGCGACTTTGCTATAAAACAAACTTTTTAAAATATTTTATTTATTTATTTAAAACAGCTTAAACCATCTTTACAGGGATCACCCTAATGCGACAGCTAAGAAAATACTATGAACCTAAACTACATATTACCAAATACAATACCAATATATACTATTACTTATAACCAAATTTAAAAAAAAAAAGAATAATTCTTAAAATATAACTTAAATTCTACAGTGTTTATGTAAGTCCGCTCTGCATACAGCTCATAAAGTCGTATTCGACTCTTATGAATACCAATAGTGGCCCAGTCGTTGAAGGAAGCGTTACTACTAACCGAGATAGTCTTAGGAATAAAAGTGGTATTAAATTGTGTGCGATGTTGTATTATCTGTGAAATTCGTCAATATTGTTGATGGCAAGAGTCTCTGTTTTTTCGATCTGGGGTGGCCATCTGTGTCCGTTTCGATGGCGCGTCTATATTGTTTTTTTTTTATTATGCCACGATTTTGTAAAAAATTGTAAAAGTAGACTCACAAAACCATAAATTTGTCAAAGCTATGGTTAAAAATGTATAAGGGTTTGAACGTGGCCGCGCCATTGAAACGCTCCAAACCGCGCGGCCACGGAGATATTTAAAACTAAGCATTGCAAAGACCTGAAATTTTGGTTAGTAACAGATTGAATTTGTAAAAATTTTGAAAATATTCTTGGGCGTATATTTTAGGAGCTATGAGACTAATACGCCATGGCCGCGCGATTGATACGGTGAAAGACACATTTTTCGCCGATATTTCACTGAAAAAGGAACGAATTTTTGAACATTTTAACCTGTTTTGACAAATTCAGATCTAAATTTTACAAAAAACTTCTGACCTCAGCGATGCTCTTTCAGCGATTGCGTAGTTTTTCACCGTTTCACATCACACTTGTATAGTTTATTTACCAGAGTGTGTTCGAATATGTTTTTTTAAATTACTTTTGCGACTAAAACTACGCAGACACACATTACATTTAAAGGGCTTTTCACCAGTGTGTGTTCGAATATGATCTGTTAAATGATTCTTCGCTGTAAAACTACGCAGACACACATCACACTTAAAAGGATTTTCTCCAGTGTGCGTTCGAATATGATTGGTTAATTGAACTTTTACATTAAAACTACGCTGACACACATCACACTGAAAAGGCTTTTCAGGAGTGTGTGTTTGAATATGATTGATTAAATTAGACTTTACACTAAAACTGCGCTGACACACATCACACTTAAAAGGCTTTTCACCAGTGTGTGTTCGAATATGTTTGGTTAAAAGAAACTTTACACTAAAACTACGCAGACACACATCACACTTAAAAGGCTTTTCACCAGTGTGTGTTCGAATATGTATTGTTAATGCACTCTTGTCACTAAAACTACGCAGACACACATCACACATAAAAGGCTTTTCACCAGTGTGTGTTCGAATATGTCTTGTTAATGTACCCTTTTCACTAAAACTACGCAGACACACATCACACTTAAAAGGCTTTTCACCAGTGTGTGTTCGAACATGATTTATTAAACTATCATTCCGAGTAAAATTACGCCGACACACATCACATTCATAACGTGTTTTACTAATTCGTGTTCGACTATGCTGTTTCCGTTTCTTGACTTTATTTATATTTCGCTGATCACATTCGTCAGGCTCTTCGAAAGTAGTGCCAGGTTTGTACGTACGTTTTCGAGTTGTCCGGAAAACTTTAAAGTATGATTGTTCATTGTTCTTTAGCTCCGCTTGAATTGTATCGTCTAGTTTTGTTCTTGTTAACACGCGCGTACCTGTGATTATAAATCTTCTAAGTTTAAGATATACGAATCCAATTAAAAGCTGTTGCAGTTATTCACTCTAAGAAGAAAATGAGCGCAGAGCAGAATTTCAGTCACGTTAAATAATAGTAGGTACTTATAATAAGCCACATTAAGTACAAAACTGTGCAAACCTCGACGCTGACATGACACACATAGGGCGTCATGGAGCGCACTCTCGAAAGGTAATTTTATTGTAATGAAAGAAAGTATATATATGTATAAAGGTTGAGAGTAGCGGTGGCCCAGTGGTGGCGGCCCCGACTTGCGAACAGTAAGTCGTGGGTTCAAACTAGAGATGCCACGAATATTCGGTAACTATTCGGTATTCGGCCTATTCGGCCAGTTTTTTCAGTATTCGGTATTCGGCCGAATAGTAAGTATTATTCGGCCGAATACCGAATACTTAAAATAGTTGCAAATTTCTTTTAGAAGGGAATAAAAAAGCAATTTCATCGAAACATTTAATTATCCAACAATCATTAATTGCGAAAACTTCAATTTATTTCCAAAAAGGAGACTTTTTATTCACAACTAAAGCCATTTTAGACAAAGTAAATTTAAAACACTGCACGTTGTAACACGACTTGCCGGCTACTGATCCAAATAGGTACATTCCGCCCCATCCCCGCCGCACGCACTGCATCAAAACGTATCGTAACTTGTTAGCGTCGACGTCAATTGTACTGGATCACCCGCCGAATATTCGGCGGCCGAATATTCGGTATTCGGCTGAGAGCGCCGCCGAATATTAGGTATTCGGTATTCGGCCAAATCACTATTCGTGGCATCTCTAGTTCAAACCCACGCAGGCGCATTACTTTGTGTAATTTATTTCATCACCTCTCAAAACGGCATGTCCTAATTATTTTTGGACGGATGTTGGATGAGCATAAACGGAACCTTATGTCAGTTTTTCACGCTTGAGGGAAGTAAATGTCAAGCTTAATCCATCCAAATGTGAGTAATTGAAGAAGCAAGTGCTATTGGGACACGTAATTTCAACGGAAGGTATTTCACCAGATCCTGCCGGGGTTGCGGGCCTGTTCGAAAGAGATACCGCGGCCCCGGAACATAAAGGGCGAGGAAGGAACATGGATGGGTTTTAGTCAGTAAGAGTCTGACACTCCCTCCCGCTCCGCCCAGAGTGGGAGAAGTCATTTGATGATTTCCCATCCTAAAAAAAAAAAAAAAAAAAAAGGTATTTCACCAGATTCAGAGAAGTTAGAAGCCGTAAAAGATTATCCGCGTCCTTCGACGGTTGATGAGGTGTAGCGGTTCGCGGCGTTTGTGAATTATTATAGGAAATTCATAACAATTTTTGCTAATATAGTGGTGAATGAATAGGCTATGTATAAGGGATGTTGTGTTCAGTAGGACCGATGAGTGTGAGAGGTTTTTTCTGTTGCTTAAGGAAGCGCTAATGAATCCACGGGTGTTGGATTATCCGGGTTTTTCTGATAACAACACTTTCATAGTGGTCATGGCTGAGAACCTCAGTGCAATGCTCGATGACCTCAGTGGAGCTTCCGAAAGACTGGGTCTAAAAATGAACATGGACAAGACGAAAGTCATGTTGGATGCCCATGTCATACCCATACCTATCAAGATCGGAAACTCTTCACCCGAAATTGTAGACGATTATGACCTAGGACAAACGGTCCAGTTAGGTAGGTCTAACTTCGAGAAAGAGGTCAATTGTCGAATCCGACTCGGCTGGGCACCGTTCGGGAAGCTGCGCGGTATCTTCTCTTCCAACTTACCGCAGTGTCTCAAGACGAAAGTCTATGACCAGCGTGCTTTGCCAGTGATTACATACGGGACCGAAACGTGGTCGCTCACAATGGGCCTTATCAAAAGGCTTGCAGTCACCCAAAGGGCAATGGAGAGGGCTATGCTCGGAGTTTCTTTGCGTGATCGAATCAGAAATGAAGACATCCGCAAGAGAACCAAGGTCACCGATGTAGCCCGAAGAATTGCCAAACTTGGCAGTGGGCAGGGCACATTGCTCGCAGAACGGATGGCCGATGGGGCGAAAAGTTCTGGAGTGGCGACCGCGAACTGGAAGACGATGCGTTGGAAGACCTCCCACTAGGTGGACCGATGACCCGGTGAAGGTTGCGGGAATCCGTTGGATGTGAGTCGCAAGGGACCGGTTGTGAAATGCATGCAACGGAATTATCTCTGCCCCCATAATCGGGACTTGGGGTACCCCCACGTTAGGATAGTGAGATTTCTTTAAACCCTGCACTCAGAAATAGGGGAACCGCGTAGCGGGGCTCCGTCGACTACGCTTTTTAGGGGAATATAAAGTCTTTTGAGGTTAGGTTATATTAATCGGTATTTCTCAGGAATGGTACAATATCTTTACCATTGGGCAAGGGGGACCCTTCCTTCGCTCCCTCTCCTCCACACCGCGCGTGTTGACTTCCATCGCATGCATTTCACATTGATAGATAGATTACAATCTACCGAAAAATAATGCGTTTTATTGTAAGCAGTATGTTCGTTTGACAACATTTCGAGAGTTTACAATCTCTCTAGTTATTTAACGTCTGACGTGTTTGACAATTTTACATGGATGGATTTTTTTCAAGTAGAGAGAAACCACAGGTTCTGGGGATATTCAAGGTAGGTACGTAACAGTTGTAAATAGCAAGTAAATTGACTTCGTAGTTAGTACAGTGCGAATCCCCAGAAGACCACGACGCTATCACAATCATGACGCCGCTGATGATAGTCAGAGGACTAGCTTCACAGCGCCGGCGCCGGGCCGAGTTATCTTCAAGTATCTAAGATTTTCAACTTAATCGCTAAAATCATTAGGTATAAGGTTGATCTCGCGATAAGCTTTTATATCGTACAAATTCTGTAATGACGTTATAAGTTGATACCTAAATATTCAAAATTTAAGTTTATTACTAGCCGATGCCCGCGGCTTCGCCCGCGTATAATAATATCCTAAACTTTCCTCTTGAATCAATCTATCTATTAAAAAAACTCGCATCAAAATCCGTTTCGTAGTTTTAAAGATCTAAGCATTCATAGGGACAGACAGACGCGGCGGGAGACTTTGTTTTATAGTATGTAGTGAGTGATAGTGATAGTGACAGCGCAATTAAAAGTTTCTTCACTTTTAATTTTTATAATAATATGTACAGATTTATTGATTTTTATATTAAACCAAAAAACGGTTACCACTTACAATAATTAAAAAGCGTCCCGCTTTTACCCTTTGGGTATGGAACCCTCAAAACAAGAGCAATCTCAAAACAGGCGATCCAGAATGCCATGCTAAGAAAATAGCTGAAGAAAGATACTTAAATTCCAATGATAACAATGAGAGACTAACTTACACTTACTGTTTGTCACCGCAGCTGTCTGTTTCTTCTCTGATACTTCTACTACTTCTTCCACTTTTATTTTAACCTGCATTAAAGGTACATCATCTTCTGAATCTGGTTCGGAATGGTCTGGGGGTATATCTTCCACATCTAAATAAGTATTGTTTACATTTTCTAGTTTTATATCTGTAAATAAGCAAAAAATGATATATTAAAAAATTTGACAATCATTTTGGTTTGTATTCTGCTGTAAAATCAGCCTGGACTTTTCCAAACCATGTTGGGGTCGGCTTCCTGTCTAACTAGTCTGCTTGTAATAATACAAATCAATCATGATTCGAAAGACACGTGGTCATCATCACCATCTGCCTGCCTTTTCCCAACTACGTTGGGGTCGGCTTCCAGTCTAACCGGATGCAGCTGAGTACCAGTATTTTACATGGAGCGACTGCCTATCTGACCTCCACAACCTATTTAATACAATACCACTTGGTAAGACATGTGGTCATCTATTCTAACAAGAATGTTATGCCTGAGACTTAGCCCGGGTGGAAGTCTATAATTGTCCCATAGGATCATATTACTGGGATAAAAATTATCCTCAGTGTTCCAAGTTAAAAGCTACAAATCTGCCAAATTTCATACAAATCCGTTCAGAAATGTTTGACCGACTTTCAGCCTTTTGATAAGGCCCTTTGTGAGCGACCACGTTTCGGTCCCGTATATAATCACTGGCAACACACATTGGTCATAGACTACCGTCTTGAGGCACTGCGGTTAGTTAGACAAGAAGATACCGTGCAGCTTCCCGAACGCTGCCCAGCTGAGTCGGATTCCACGATTGACCTCTTTCTCGAAGATAGACCTACCCCTTGAAGTAATTATAATATTATACAGATATGTAATATCTATGATAGTAATATATAATAGTGATAGTAATAGTAATATATATAACAGATATGTAATCATAATAATTTCTCAAAATCATATGATTTATCAATCAATGATCTTATTATTATTCGATCGCGAACGCGATCAGTCGTCAGCTGATCGCGTTCGCGTTCGGGTGTTTGTATTCGTGCGCGCGGAGGGTATTTACCTCTAGTCAAAATGACCTCGAAAGTGTTAAAGTGCAATAACTGTAATCTAGTTGTTAATGAAGTGCTCTCATTCATTCAAAATAAAATGGATGTAATGGATGAAGAAAGTCTTGTCGCTGTATGTGCTTCTGCCTTTCCGGAGGAAGATATTAAAGAAGCAAAATCACTACTTTTTGAATCGGTTTCACAGCGGAGTGTGCTGCGAAAGGGCGATCGTAAAGCTAATAAAAACCTATACGACATTATAACTCTTTTGAAGGAAACCGATCCGGAAGAAATACCCGTCTTTGTTGCCCGAGATCTTCAGAAGCTGCCGCCGGTGACTTTCGACCACATTGATGTGACCAGACTATTGAAGGACATTGTTTTGATCCAGAACGAACTACGTGACATACAGGAGAAGTGTTTGACTAATGTTCAATATGCAACGGTAGATGAATTAAAACTACTAAAGCTTGAAATAGAATATTTGAAGTCAGAAAAGAAAAGGACAAACAATATTGACCCTAATGTCAATGTGAAGAGGGGTGGTTATTGCATGCAGGATAGTTTTATTTGTAACAGCGGACCGATGGGATTTATGCAGTGTACACAGGGGTCAGTGACCGAGCATGAGTCACCAATAGCACAGGCACAGGTAAAAGAATTGTCCAGTGAATCCTCAATTGTACTGTCCTCTTCTTACGCGAGCAGAGCGAAATGTACATCTAACTCGCAAAGGCGAAGTGCGACATCGGACTCAATAGATGCGCGCGTGGAGGCCACCGGTATGTCAACCGCGGTGTCGAGCGGTGCGAAATCAGCTGTGTCGCCGTCCAGTGAAGCGCCGTCGGCGTCGCCGTATAAACAGCCGGCCCATGTAGTGGGGTGCGGGCACCAACGTAACGTAATTAGAAGCGTGCGCAATGTAAACACGCAGGATTATACCTCAAACGAAACAAGAATGGACGGGCAAAGAAGAGAAGAGGAAAGCGATGAAGGGGAATGGGTTGAAGTGAAAAAGCGTCGTTCGAAGCGATTTAAAGGGAAACTAGGATGTGCTCCGGTAGACTCAATGTCTAAGTTTAGAGCCGCTGACATAAAAATTCCATTGTTTATTTACAATGTGTCAAAGGACACCACGGTAACGGATATTGAGGATTATGTCAGGGCGAAAACTAGTATTCGTGTGACGCCAGAAAAAGTATCCATGAAATACTCAAAAGACTATGACTCGTATAAGATCTATATTCCTAGAAGTAAGCTAGACGTATTTGAAAAAGACGATTTTTGGCCGAATGGAATATATTTTAGGAGATATATAATATTTAAGGCTCGACAGAAGGGCTCAGTCGCTGGAATAGAGGGGTCAGTAAAACGTCAAGATGGTTGCGAAAAATAAATTACTCAAACTATTGAGTTTTAATTGTAGGTCTGTAAAGAGATCAGTAGACTGTATTAACAAGCTGTGTGACACTGCCGATATAATTGCACTGCAGGAGACGTGGCTGCTACCTCACGATCTGTCCTATCTCAACGACATTCATTGTGACTTTGCGGCGGCCGGCGTCTCAGCAGTAGACACAGCTGAAGGAGTACTGCGTGGGAGGCCCTATGGTGGGGTGGCCCTTCTTTGGAGAAAGAGTGCGTTTAGTGTGGTCGAGATTATTAAGTGTAATAGTGTGCGCATTTCGGCAATAAAATGTGTGAATCAGTGTCAATCAATGTTAGTGTTCTCCGTGTATATGCCGACTGACTCTCAGGATAATCTGTATGAATTTTCTTCGTGTCTCTCGGAAATAAATGCGATTATTGATGATTGTAATGTAGATACAGTATTTATAATGGGTGACTTCAATGCGCATCCGAAGGAATTGTTTTTTAAAGAAATGATGAACTTCTGTGAGGAACAAAGTTGGTCATGCGCGGACGTGGATTTCTTGCCAGATTGTCTGAACACTTATACCTACTTGAGTGAGGCTCACGGAACTGTAAGATGGTTAGATCATTGCCTGGTTACGTCAATGGCATTTCAAACAATTGAAAGTATTAAGGTATTGTATGAAGTGTCATGGTCAGACCACTTTCCGTTGGAAGTAACATGTAATCTTAAGAGTTTACCAAGTAAAACTGTTGTAAATAAAGAAATAGATGGCAGAACTTTATGGGGGATAAGAAATGATGACCAAATTTGTAAATATAGGGAACTATGCAACGGGGCACTACGTAACATAGACTTTCCAGTGGAATTAAGGGACTGCTGTGACTATACATGTGACAATATAGAACATAGGCACATAATTAACGCGATGTACACTAACATTAAGTCTATCTTGAGTGGTGCCTCGGAGAAAACTCGGATTGCCACTAAAAGAAACAAAAAGAAATGTATTGTAGGGTGGAACAAGCACGTAGGAGAATTACACAGGAAGGCTCGGCTTAGTTTCAGTAACTGGGTTCTGCAGGGGAAGCCACGCGTGGGGCCCCTGTACTTGAGTATGTGTGAAACCCGCAAGGAGTTTAAAAAGAAGTTGAAATGGTGCCAGGATAACACCGATCAAATAAAAATGGACATACTGGCAGCTAAACATGAGGCTAAAGATTTTACCAGTTTTTGGAAAGAAACGGGGCAGTTGAATCCTAAGCCGAGTCTTCCTGTGAGTGTCGACGGTGCTGTTGGGCATCAAAATATTGCAAATGTATTTAAGGATATGTTTACTGTAGAACCAATGCCATGTGATTTTAATAATTTAAGTAAACCAGACGTCAGGCCTGGTGAGAAGTACGGCCGAATTATGCCCTTAGACGTGAAGAACGTCATAAGAAAGATGAAGCGTGGAAAGTCACCGGGTCATGACGGAATAAGTATAGAACATTTGCGTTATGCAGGTGTACACTTGCCCAGAGTCTTGAGTTTACTGTTTAATTTTTGTATAGGACATTCCTTTATTCCGGATGATATGATGAAGACAATAGTGGTTCCAATTATAAAAAACAAAACAGGGGATCCATCTGACAAGCATAATTACCGCCCTATATCATTGGCCACAACCATGGCGAAGGTCCTTGACAGTCTCATGAACGCGCAACTGAGCGAACACCTTCAGATTCATGACTTACAGTTTGGCTTCAGACCCAACCTGTCAACGGAAATGGCAATTATGTGTCTGAAACAAACTGTAAGGTACTATACCGACAGGAAGACACCAGTATATGCGTGTTTTCTTGATCTTTCAAGGGCCTTCGACCTGGTGTCGTATGATATACTTTGGCATAAATTGCTTGAAGAGACCACTGTGCCGAGGGAGCTGGTATCTCTCCTCAAATATTGGTACAGTCATCAAAAAAATGCTGTCAGATGGGTCAACACGCAGAGTCAGGAATACCACTTGAAATGCGGGGTGAGGCAGGGCGGGTTGACCTCCCCGAGTTTGTTTAACTTGTTTGTTAACCAGCTGATTGGCAGGCTCAGCGGATCTATGGTCGGATGCTCAATAGATGGAAGAATGATCAATAATATTAGTTATGCGGACGACATGGTTCTGCTGAGCCCGTCAGTGAGTGCGCTCAGGAGACTGCTGTTCATTTGTGAATCATATGCCCTGTCACATGGACTCAAATACAATGCAAGTAAGAGTGTTCTCATGGTATACAGAGCAGGGAACAAGGCACCCTCAAATGTGCCGCCAGTTAAGATCAGTGGGTCGGTACTCGAGAGGGTGTCTAAAATAAAATATTTGGGTCACATGCTGACGGATCGGCTACAGGACGATGAAGACCTAGACAGGGAAAGGAGGGCGTTGGCAGTCCGCTGCAATATGTTGGCCCGCAGATTCGCGCGATGTACCACGGATGTAAAACTGTTACTGTTCAGAAGCTTCTGTCAGTCTTTTTACACGTGCAGTCTGTGGATCAACTTTACGCGGCGGGCTTACAACGCTCTGCGTGTTCAGTACAATGACGCGCTGAGGGCAGTGTTGAAGAAACCCAGGTACTGCAGTGCTTCAGCAATGTTTGCGGACGCTTACATCGACGATTTTTTCTCCATTATCAGGAAAAGAACTGCATCAATGATGAGCAGGGTCCGTGGAAGCACCAACACTGTCCTCAGAGCGTTAGCGTGCAAAATTGACAGTCCGTTTACTGTGTACTGGGCAAGTGTGCACCTGCTCAAGAATAGGAAATAGATTGTGTTACCGACTTAGTTTTGTTTTGCTAACAATATACTAACACCTTTTTATTTTATTTTTATTTTACTTTACTTTTTTTTTTATTTTTGTTTTTTGTGTACTACTAACAAACTTACCAACGCTTTATTTGTAAAAATGTATGGACTTAATTGTGTCTGAAATAAAGGTAATTATTATTATTATTATTATTAGTTCTTTAAACTAACCGTCAGTTTTATCAACATCATCTAGTCCCTCACGGACAGCTGGCAATTCTTCTTTGATAACAACACTTTCTGCTTGCAATATCTCAACTATATTTATTTGTTCTATGGGACTTCTTGTAAGGTCACTGCAAGACACGAAGTGGTCTGGGTGTGTTGAAGGCTGCAAAAGTTGTATCATGGTATTAGGTAAAGTCAATTTAAATAACGTTCACAGGTGAAGATATTTAAAGTGGACGCTGTGGTCCGTAAAACTAAAATTTTCTCATGTGTTTTACAATTTGCAGGTCAGTGCTAGGTTCTGGCTACAGGACTGTTCGAAACAGATACAATGGTCCCCGAACATAAACAGCAAGAAAAGAACATGGATGGGTTTTAGACAGTAAAAGTCTGACACTCCCTCTCGCTCTGGGCCGAGAGGAGCAGGACTGAGTGTCAGACTTTTAGATTCATTTGATGATTTCCCATCCTAAAAATAAAAAGGACAGTGCTAGGTTGTATGTTGATTAAAATAGTGTTTGTGACTGTCAAGACATTTGTAGTTACAGAATTATAATCATCAAATCATCAATACACCCAAGTTCATAAAGGTGTAGAAACGATTGTCACCTTGAAAAAGTTATTCATATACCTACCTTTATGAACTTGTAACAGCAATATGTGGAATTTGTAGTTAGCTACAATTTGACTAAAACATACAAATCAACATTAGAGTCTCCATGGTATAGCACAATCAGCCTACAAGCTCTCGGCCTCCTCTCTATGAGAGGGGGATGGGCTGTAATCCACCATGCGCGCCCACTGCGGGTTGGTAGATGTCACATGACCTTGAATTTTTGGTTCTAGGACATGCCGTATTCATCACGATGTTTTCCTTCACTGTTTTGAGGGCAGTAGCAACTAAATAAATTACACAAAACATGCGCTTGCCCAGGTTCAAACCCACAACTAAGTGTTCATAAGACAGTAGGTACCACCTCTGCCCACAGACACAAGGGAACGAGAGAAATCCACTGCAAAATACACCGAAATCAGAAGTTATTATGGTTATTAATGTCAGTTGAAGAATACCTCACCTCATTCATCATTTGAGCAAATTGCTCTTCCGCTTCCAAACATTTTGTCTTAAACCGGAAACATTGCTGTAGTTTAGCGCAGCAGAGCGAACAAGCAAGAATTGGTCTACAGTCTTTAGTAACAAACTGCAACAAAAAGGATTGGTTAACACAACTGAAGGAGATTGGCGACTTAAATCCAGGTTTCATCTCATTGTTTTCCGTCCCCAACGTCTGTGATTCCTTTTCCGACCACCCTCTGACCCATATTATAATCATGAATCATCGGATATTCAATTATTTTAATAGTATCGACTTACAGGAATATCAGTCAGTTTCTCGTATAGGTTACGCAAGTTCTTGTTGACCACTACATACATACGAATATTCTGCGCTAAACAAATCCTACACATTGGTAGTTTTTCCATCTTTTAATATAAAAATGGTCAAAATTAAAATAACCTATATTGTTGTTAACAGTGAACAATGCACAGAGCTTTTTTTAATAATCTTTATTCATGACCATAGATACAAGTCTTTCAGTCGAATACATAAATAAATAACTAGACACAACATCAAATCTAAAGCTATAAAACTATTATGTTCAACATATTTTAAATTTTATCTACAGTGTTACAAATATATTTATACAAAGCATTATAATAACTCCTATTTACTAATAGGTCCTGAACGTGGCGGGGAGTACTTTGTTGACGTTCACTGTCACTGCATCGACTGTTACTGTCAAAAATTTCACTCACTAAAATCAACCGTTGAATATTAAAACTTGTGCATTGTAAAATAATATGGTTCAGGTCAGCATCTTCAATTCCGCAATGAAGACATCGGCTATTGTCATATATATGGATTCTGTTCAGGTGGGCTGGTGTCAAGCAATGGCCCAGTCGCATACGTGTTATGGTAGTGATAAATCTTCTAGTGATGTTTTTGAGATTATGGTGCCAAGGTTTTATTGGTAATTCTTTCTGTATATCAGCATACCATTTGCCTTTCGTTTCCAGGGTTATATTCCAGTAATCCTTCCACAACTGTCTGTTCGACTCATTAAAAAGGCTGTAGTAATCAGTAAATGGAACCTTTAGGAACTCTGAATGATCTTCATCATAGTCTAAACGAGTTGCAATGTCAGCTACTTCATTTCCAGAAATGCCACTGTGTGAAGGTACCCATACAAATTCTATATTAATTAACTTATCATTTAATTCTCTTATCTTATTTCTAATATTAAAAACAATATAATTTAACTTATAAGATAAATTTACATTTTTTAATGCAGATAAAACACTCTTGGAATCAGTCACTATCAGTATGTTATTTACATTATGTACAAAATTATTTACATGCTGAAGTGCACAATAAATTGCATAACTTTCTGCAGTAAAAATGCTACATGCTACATCTAACTTAATGCATTTAGTCAAATCTAATTGTGGATCATAAAAAGCCGCTTTGACACAATTATTTGTTTTAGACCCATCTGTGTATATGATGTAATGATCTGGTTTATTATCTTTAAATTGTAGATAATCAAATTTATTATGCACAATATCTAAATGTATGATTGAAGAACTATTAACAAGTTCAATATAGGTATTTTTATATACAGGCCAAATATCATATTTAATAACTCCTTTTGAATTATTTTGTACATATTTAAATATTGTTGGAATTTCAGGCAAAGTTCTACCAACCAAAGATGAAGCAGAGATAGTATTGGATGATAATGCCTGGAAGATTTCAGGATGTATCATAATTTTCTTAACTAAAGAATTATTATTCAATGATAGGACTTTTAAGAAAAATCTCTCAGCCAACATCAATCTGCGTAACATCAAGGGAGGTATACATGTCTCAACTTCTAATGAATTAATAGGTGTAGAGCGCATAGCCCCACAAATAAGCCTCATTCCCATATTTTGGATGACATCTAATTTCCTAAGTAAGGTGTCACTGGCATTCATATAAGCTAAACTGCTATAATCAAAATGGCTTCTCACTATACTTTTGTATAACATACTCATAATTTTGGGGTCAGATCCCCAAAAGGTTCCAGCTAAATGTCTTAATATATTGATGCCATTTAATGCTTTCTTTGCTATGTGCTTGATATGTTCATCAAATTTCAACTTGTCATCAATAATAACCCCTAGGAATTTGTGTTGTTTGACTATTGGAATTTCAACATTGTTATATAAAATTTTAACATTATTAAGAGCATTCCAATTTCTAGTCACAATTAAAACTGAACTCTTGTCTGGATTAATTTCTAATTTAAGTTTATTGTGATAATAGATGTACAATTGATTTAAAGCCTTATTGATATTAGCCATAGCTATCTCTATATTCTGATTTATGCTATACAAAAGCAAGTCATCTGCAAATTGCAAGATATTTACATCAGATGTGTCTACATATTTTAAAATTTCTGAAGTATAAATGTTATAAAGTAAAGGAGATGTAGTTGCCCCTTGCATTGTGCCTTTGTTGACAGACTTAGGTCCATGTAGCTTATTATTATATTTAACAAAAACCGTTCTATTGCTCAAAAAGTGATAAAGCCATTTTAAAATGTGACCAGGTATACCAATGTCATGGGACACTTGAATGAGTTCCTCTATATTTACATTGTCAAAAGCACCTTTTACATCTAAAAAGACACATACTGCATTAGAGTGACTTAATTTAACCTGTCTTAAATCTGACAATAGGGATACAAAGCTTTCAGAACAACTTATGCCTTTTCTGAAGCCAAACTGTATAGAAGGAATTAAACTATGTGATTCAACAAAATGATCTAATCTTAACTTTAACATATTTTCAAAAAGTTTACCCAAACAAGATGATAGAGAGACAGGTCTATATGAAGATGCATTATTAATAGGTTTATTTGGTTTTAATATTGGAATCACACATTGGGTTTTCCAAGATTCAGGTATAAGTAATTCATCCCATAGTTTATTAAAAATATTAAGTAAAATGATTTTGGCATTTAAATGTAACTTTTTGATTAACATGTAAGGTATGTCATCCAATCCCGGTGTAGTATCTTTCCTACTCATTAAAGAGGTATTCAACTCTTCTAAAGTGAAATTGTTCTTGAGAAATATATTCATTCTGTTTTCTGTAGCATTTTCGAATAAATAATTTAATTTAGTTTCATCTATCTGGGTAGAATCTGCTATTTTTTGTAAAAAACTGGGAACCCATTCATCATTAAAGTTTTTATTTCGATTTGTGCCAATTTTTTTAAATTTTTTGATATATCCCCATATCCTTGAAACAGGTGTTAACCGATTAAAACTACTACATAAGTTTTGCCAAGAAGTAGTGTTTTCTTCTTTTAAGATTATTTTCTTTTTTGCATCTAACTTTTTGTATGTAATCCAATTTTCTATTGTGGGTTCAGAAAAATAATGTTTTAGTGAATCTTTCGATTTTTTAACAGCTTCACTACATTTCTGGTTCCACCATGGTACTGGCTTTCTTATAACTGTATTTGAAATTAATTTATGCTTTGGAATTGTTTTATTCCTTAAATCGTTTAATGTGTCTACAAAATTATTATATGAATTGATAGGAGTATCATTAATTAAATCTATGTAGGAAAAGCTAGTTTCTGATAGGTTGTAATACTTTTGCCAATCTGCTTTTCTATAAATATATTTATTTTGATCCACAGGAGGTGATGTGTCATAAATAGATGGTTGAATATTTATTTCAAGTAATGTTGGAAGATGATAGCTACCCATGGGATCATCATGAACATACCAGTTACACAAATGAGCAATTGAAGGGCTAACAAGGGCTAGATCTATAGCTGAAGCTTGTCTATTAGGATAAGGAACCGTTGTTGGTGATCCATCATTCAAAATGCACAAATCGAATTCATCAATTATATTATACAAACTTCTCCCTCTAGTGTTATCACTATGGCAGCCAAAGGCTATGTTATGAGCATTAAAATCGCCCATGATTATACATGGTTTGGGTATGCTATTGATTAAAGCTTTCAACATGGTTGAGTCAAATCTAGTACTGGGTGGACTGTATACACAAAGTATAGCTATTCTACCAAATTGTGTTTCTATACTGATACATATGTTTTGTATTGAATCAGAGAAATTTGTATGAATTAATTTGTATTTTAAATGCTGGTTCACCAAAATAGCAACTCCATTATGAGTATTGTAGGAATTTTTGTAAATGAAATTGTATGAAGGAAAGTGTGGAATAGTGGAACTAGCTTTTAACCATGTTTCATTGAGTAAACAAATATCAATATTTTTTGCAATTAATAAATTCTGTAAAAGGCTCTTTTTACTCAGTAAACTTTGTATGTTAAACTGTAAAATATTTAAGTAATTGTCCATTAAATTAAATTTGATAAAAATATTTCTTTTATTTTCTTATTTGTTATTGGACCATCATCATCAGTCTTATTGCCTAATGAAATAAGAGACTTTACTATTGCATTAATGATTATGTCATTATTGGCTATCTGTTTAATGTCAAAAGTATCATTGCTTTTGACTTTTTCTGAGTGTTTAGGTACAGGTAGATTAGGAAAAGATTTTTGTGTTAAGGAAGGGGGTAAACTCACAGCAGTGGCATAAGATACTTGACGAAATTTGGCTTTCTTTTCTTCCAGTTTTTGTTTTTTGATAGGGCAATCTCTTGAAATGGCAAGGTGGTTACCTGAGCAGTTGATGCACACAATCTCTTCAACATCACATTCCTTATACGAGTGTCGGCCAGCACAAGAAGAACAGTTTTGTTCACCTCTACAGACCTTGGCAGAATGATTAAATTTCAAACATTTATAACATTGCAATAGTGGAGGTATATAAGCTTTGACTTCATATCGGAATAGTCTGATGTAGGCATATTGTGGGAGAGATGTAGATGCAAAAGTTACAGCAACAGTGTTGAGAGGAACTAATTTTCCTTCAACTTTTCTCATGAATCTTTTAATTGATATTACTTCCGCATCGCAAACTATATTTTTATATATTTCTTCATTAGATAGGTCCTTCGGTACAAATCTCAGGACTCCAATTTTTTCCGTTAGGTATGCTGGGATAAAAGCTTTCATCTTATTTTTCCATAGAAAGTCTTCCATTTTAATAAAGTTGTTGGCATCGGCTGCTTTTCTAAATGTAACGCCCATTTTGTATGC